>BSBK01004563.1:1332500-2825000 GCA_027943335.1 Chamaecyparis obtusa | reverse complement strand
CTCAACAATTTTAGTTGGTTGTTATAGCATTTAATGTTTTCATCCATACCAGGTTAATAATGAATGCATCGATGATAACTAACTCAGTTATTACTGTCACTCAGTGTACACAAGACTGGCTCGATGTATACATAAATCTTTAATTACCAACCACATTAACTTTTTCAATTATGATCTCTTCTTCATAATAGAATAATGTAACATGCTCAAGTCAACAATACAATGCCATAGACTCATCAATAAGTTACCCAATGTATATCTTATCCTTATCTTTCATATCCATCTTATCCTTATGTAGATATCTCATTTCTTCACCATTTCTTCCTTCTATAGATATTCACATATTTGTAACTATCATGATAAGTATATTCAAAACTAGTTGACATCAATGACAACATATTGAGTGATTTAATCATCTTACAAATCACTTTAATAGCTCAGTGATCTCTAATCATTGTTCCTCTAGTTCATCAAGATATTCAGTTAGTTGTAGGTTATCACATGTATCATTCTTGCTAACTTTATAAATAAGTGTTGCCTTTATCTTTGTAGTCTCGGTTACTTCTTCTGTCATACTGTCGGTTGCCTCTATGATCTTTGTTATCTCTCCTGTCATACTTTCTATCACCGGATTGTTCATTGTCTTTGTCATCATCTTTTCTTTTAGGACACCTAGCTGTAATTTGACTGATCTCTTTACAATTAAAACATACCATAGGTAATTTCCCTTTGTATATTCCTTTACCTTTTTGTAGTCTTTGATCCATTAATGCTTCAAGTTCATCAAGTTCATCCTCATCACTATCACTGTCACTCTCATTTCTTATCATGTATTCACTACTTGATTTACCAATTTTCAAAGATGACATAAATATAGACTCAACATTTGGTACAATTTTGTTATCATAGTTATTCAGCTTGAAAGTAGTCAATTTACCAATTAGGCTATCGAGTGTAAGAGTATTACCCAGGGAAGATCTCATTTCATGAATTGCAGAGATTCTAATAGCATAGACATGCAACAAGGTTCTAAGAATTTTACTCACAATAATGTCTTCATCAATAACACATCTTGCTCCATGATAGCATTGTCAATCTCCTTGATTCAGTTACTGTACTGAGAAATGTTTTCTCCTTTCATCTTTATATCATCAAAATTTCCTCTAAAAATCTCAGCTCTTTCTCTCATCACATTCACATCTCCTCTATGAACTAGTGTAAGTTTGTCCCACATTGCTTTGGCAGATGTACATGTCTTGATATCTTCAAATTCAACATCCATTAAGGTAGAAACAATCTCTATCATTGTCATGTTACGTTCATGTCTATCTCTTAAGTGATCAATAGTCAAAGGTCTAGTCAGTTGGATGTAAGCATTTCTCAAGTATAATACTAGAGATTCTCCAATTCTAGATATGTGCAACTTCATTCTTCTTTTCCATATTGAGAAGTTCTCTTTGTTCAGCTTTGGCACCTCTCTCATATACATCTTGTGATCTTTAGCTTAAGTCCTTTAAACTTTCCTTCCAAGCAACCAATGTGCTCTAATACCAATTGTTAGATAAATGAGAGGGGGGATGAATCATTTAGTTCTAGTTATCCTACAGTCCCAAATCTTCCAGATGTATATATTCAAACTTTTCAAATAAATTATCAACTCTATAAGCTATCAACAATAACTTCCTCTTCATCTACTGATCGATAGTCAATTCAATATTGTGTTTACTGATCAGACTAGTTATGAAATGTGTAATGTAAAATAACAATCCAATCACATCAAATACACATAAAACATAAATTTTTAACGTGAAAATCTTGTTAAGGAAAAAACCACCTGGGACCGGTAACCCAAAATAATTCACTCTTCTGAAGTGAGCTCAATTAGGAGCTAGCCATGTCAAAGGTTACAAAACACATTGTAAGGTGTGACCTGGTTAGAGGATTTATCACTAATAGTTATCCCTTAACTAACATTCCTTGATTGTCATATTAAAATATAAAAAGACTGTTAAGTCCACTTAGTTAAGAGTTAAACTGATACAGTAATGATTTGATTCAAATAAAACTAAGATTTGTATATTTTCAAATCTATGCTAAGCTCAAAATACCTTGTTTGATCAATATTCACTTCAATCCTTCATGTCCTCCAGCTTACTCAACTCAGTGAATAATACCCTGATGCTCGGTAATGCCTGTAGTTCAACTCAGTTCTGGCTGTAACTAGTTTGATCAATGGTGCATGAAATAGTCCTTTCACGAAAATTCTCCTATAGTTTTCAATAAGCTCTAGACACAATAATGAATCTCATGTCCCTTTAAATAGACTTCATAAACCATTTTCTTATCATCCGTTAGATTTTGCCTCTTAATCTCCATCGTTCCTTTTATCGCTTCAAGATTTCTTGAAAGATGTGTGTATAACACAATTCATCCTTCTCCATTCAATCAATCTTGAAGTTTTTCAGTTGTTAGATCTTCATAACAAACTTTATCTTTTACCTCAAAATCATAAGCAATTTCCTAGCTCATCAATTCAGTCATCTGTTATAAAATTTATTTGTTTCTTTCACTCGGTCAATACCATAATGTGTTGGTGAATACCTGTTGTTAATATATTACTCGGCATACACTATACTAGCTCAGCATATACATAAATCTTCAATTACCGATCGTATAAACTTGTTCAGTTCAGATCTTCAATACATAACAAAATCATGTAATACATTCATGTCAACAACATGATGCCATAGAATCATCAATAAGTTACTCAATGTATACCTTAGCCCTATCTTCCATATCCATCTCATCTTTATGTAGATATCTCATTCCTTTACCATTTTTTTCTTTAGATGTTTGTAACTATCATGATAAGTACAGTCAAAACTAGCTGACATTAATGACAATACATTGACTGATTTAATTTCCTTACATATCACCGTCATAGCTTGGTGATCTCTAATCACTATCTTTTACTTGTCCATTCATTTCATCAATATATTCAATCAGTTGTAGGTTATCACATCCAATTCTCATAATCATGGTCTTCCTCCCATCCCACATCTTTTTCTTCCAATATTGTTCCCCTTTCCTCCACATATCCTAGGCTAGCAGATTCATCTTGGTTATCCCCCATCCTTTTTCCATCTTCTTCTAGAGTCATTATTTCCTCCTATTGTGATCTTAATCCAAATCCCAGTCTAAGATTTTTGATCATCCTAAACCTGAGTCTTCATCCTTCATCCCCACCCAACTCATCTGCAAGTCAGCATGTGTCAAATCCATTATGATGAGTTTGGTTTTCATCAATTTTCTCCCATTGTATCCTATTCCAATGATGATGATAGTCTTTTTGATCATGATGAGTACATTGAAAACCTTAGAAACCTTTCTCCAAACACCTTCTAGAATCCAATCATTCCTCCAAACTACCCCATCATTTCTCCATACATACCCACTAGTTCTCCTTATCCTACCTTTGACAAGGGAAATCCACTATCACATTCATCCATACCTTCTTCCTATCTTGAACCCACATATCCCCTACATACCTCATTCCTACCTCCATCTTCTTCCATGGTCATATCCCAAACACCATCTTACCACAATAACACTACCAGCTACATCCATAATCCAAGTCCATCATCTCATTTTCCTCCAACCCATTTTCAAACCCATGATCCTAATCTTCCAATCCATCACCCTAATCCTCCATGCTATCTCAATCCACCATCTACTATATCCCGCTTTTCTCCTCCATCTCCTCCATCCTATCTTAATCCACCATCTTATATTCCAACTCTTGAGTGAGCATTTATTGTGAGATAACAAGTATTGTCGGGTGCATAATATACCAAGCACGATGGAGCTAAATAGGACTTTCTTATAACCATGTCTAATTTTAGATTATAATTTATTTTATAAATCAATATTTGAGACTATTTCATATTCAATAAATTTTTAACATTTATTGGGGTACCATAAGATGGTAAACAAGTGGCATGATTCTGCAAGTGAAAGTGGCTCAGGTAGTTGAAGAAACTCACTTTTTTTCACTTTTAGTGACTATATTTATTACTTTGTGCCTATCCCATAATTTCCAAACTTGTGGTCTCTATTATTTATTTCGTATAACCCACCTATACATTAATTACACTATAAATTCACATAATAGAAATTATATCTCATTTTAAAAAAATAATTTACTTTGTGTTAATTAATAGAAAATTATAGTGGAAGCAAAAAGAAATAACAAAATCCAATCACAAAAAGACAATTTATCATCGACATACCCAAGAAACCCTAGTTTGGGGAAAAACATGCAAATGTTGGATCTTCTATTCAACCTAACAAAAAGAAAATTCTTCAAAAATACAATACAAGTTTTCTATAACAATCTTACATATATAGATCCCAACTACTTTACTTAACTTGCAAGAAAATAATATGTCCTTGTGTTGTTTGGCTTTAAATAATATATAAAGTCACTCTTCGCTTTACTCAACCTCACAAACTTAGAAGTTTTCTTTAAAGAATAAAAAATATAACTATTGCTAAATATCCAACTAGAGTTTCTTTAAATAAACTCCACTCCACCTTTCGAGCTAAACAAAAATCAACACTCCCTCTTCTCCACACAATATCTGATGAAGTGGTGCTTGATCTCAATGTGCTTTGACTTGTCATGAAACACTAGATTCTCATAGAGTTTGATGGAACATTGATTATCATAGTAAATGACTGTAGGATCTATCTTCAGACCAAAGAATCCTGCTAGAATTCTTTAAATCTAGATAACATCACATGTAGAGCTATACTATCTTCCATATTCTCAACCTCTATAGAACTTAGTGCAACTGACTTCTATTTCCTACTGTGTTAGGAATGAATGTTGAATATGTCCTATGGGGGAGTATGTTAGAAATAGGAAATAGTGATAGGGGGGGGGGGTTGAATCAGTATTTCACAAACTTTTAATTTTGCCCAATTATGGATATAATAAATTAACTTGAAGCTTGCATAAGAAAATAAACTAAGAAAATAAAATAACAAGCATAGCAATAAAACAAATGATATCATAACACCATGTTTTTTCTCGAGGAAACCCTATCCAAGGGAAAACCCTGGTGGGGACGATACCCACAACTGATCCACTAATCAAAATATATTCGGTTAAGGATGTTGACCATGTTAGGAGTTTGTTACATACATATAGTGTCTCTGTCCTGATTAAAGGAATTTAGGCCTTGTTAGAAGCCTCAACCATGTTAGGAGTTGCTATTACAAAACAAATGTTTGCAAGATGAGCTCACTACCCAAACATGCAATATACAATAATATCTTCTTATACAAAGGTAAAGTACATAACCTTTACTACTGCTGAATAACTTTCCTATTCTGATTTAGCTTTGCTGGCTCCTCACTTTCACTTACAGCTATTAGTTTTTTTCTTCTTAAAATATACAACTTCACATCATATTTCAACTTATTACAATCGCTATATATCTCTTGTATATATTTTGCATTATATAATTCTTACATATATATAAGTTATTAAAATTAATAACTTCCAGTCAACTTACAATACATAAACTCTTCTCAAAATATAAAACCAATTCATGCTACCTTAGGGTTAACATCTAGGATGTCATCCCTACATGGTTAAGTCATTATTTTGATCAAAAAAATAATCCCTTAACTTAATGTGATCATATTCTGTCTTCTGCTCTGTTCAGGTTGGCTCAACACTGTCTATGTAAATCTTTAATATATTCTTCCGTACATGTTGTACATACTTGCACTCTCATATGTGGCTTTGATATACATATAATTATCCATGTTAAAGTGTGCATGCACTAACCCTTCTTCTGTGAATATTGCTAATCAAAACTATCTCTAATTAGACTGGTAAATACTATTGTACTTAGACAATTTTCTAGTGCGCTCATATAAGACTGCTTCCTTCGATTATGCTATTTTCATGCTGAGTATATGTTGCCATAATGAAAAAATTATGATATCCTACTTAGCCAAATTTCCAACAATCTTTCCCTTTATCATTGGTGGCAACATATGGGAAAATTGGCTAAGTCCCAAAAACTTAAATTACAAAATTATGGCCATACAAAATGTGGATCTTACATGACTAATTTCTCCAAAAAATTCTCTAAAAACTGATATTCCCCCTAAGAGTATAATTCATACACTAGTACAATTGGCACCTATTTTTGACAGCAAAATGGTCGAATTTTCTACCAAAATTGGTTGAATAATCTACAAATGGTTTGGTCGCTATTTTTCAAGTGAAAATTTTGACATATCCTTGTTAAGGTAGAATGTTCTACACCAATCTTGGTTGAAATTCACATCTGCAATTGGGAAGTCATTAGGTCAAAATTTTGACCAAAGTAGGTCAAACTAGCCCATTCGACCAGGATGCAAAACCCACGACGCTAAATTTCAACACAGAATGCTCGATATTTAGACTAGTCTTTGTGAGGGTTTCAACCAAGGTTGGTTGAAATTTTGACTATAATGGAATGTTAAAAAAAAAATGAAGATAAATATCCAGATTAATCACCAATGGTATCCTACTCGGTGATTAGTCTAGATATTTATCTTCAGGTGTTACTTTGCATTAATATATATCGCTGTGTTTTTTGTTATGTTACTTTACTATTTTTGTTTATCGATAATTGGTAATTTTATTAATCATAACGGGTTAGAACCTGGCCTGAACCAGGGATAGCTACATTTAGGAGAGCTATCTCTTCAAATATTTGGTAAACCCACATCAATCACACAAGCTTCAAAAGAAAGAAAGAAAGCACCTCCACAGTTTTCTCTAAACTCCACCCTTTTTCTGAGAATGAAGGATCATGTCAAAAGCTTTCTTTCATTTTCCCTTTTTCTCCCTTTTACAGTTTCCCACCCATCCTCCAATTTGGCTGCCTCATTTTTCCAATCCCTGAGATTATCTCCTGAAATACAACCCACACCAAAGCCAAACTTCCCATGTTGATGCAGATGATCATCAGATCGCTCATCCACCTTCTCTTAGGACCCATCAGGTCTTTTCTTTTCTCTACCCTCTAGTATGGCTGCTACCTTTCTAGCACTCTACCCATCATCCAAACCATCCATTCCCTTCATAGCATTGGTCACTTTACATGCATTTCCAATTTCCTGATTTGATGTCTCACCATGCACAACTTGAGAAAAAATATTTTCTTGCTTCACCTTCTTCTCCACCGTATAATGATGGTGTGAGACGTCTTTCCACTAGGATGAAACCTTGGACATTCTTTGCTTGGAGCATTGGGAAAATAATTTGTACAATAAAAATAATTTGTCCAATTTGGATAGTAAGTATAATTTAATTTGTCCATGGACTAAGACCTTAAATTATTGAGCTTCTCTTTGTTTTGAGAATAGTTTAACATTCTCTACTTAACAGGGCCAACCACGTGAAGGTGGAAGCTCATCTGGCCCCTCCTAGGAGCCTCTTATGACCCTTTATGACATATTAAGACCTCTAAGATGTATTCTTAGGGATCGTAAAGGGTCGTAAAGGGTCATAAGGGGTCCTAGGACACAACAGATGAGAAACATAAATGTAGGCATCATGGTCACAATTTTTTGGAGACAACATAATTGAGTGCTATACCTAGATGATGCAAAGCAACCACTACTCCTCTGGTTCCAAGTCGACAATGCAGGATCCAAAAACCATAAATAAGGAATAAATTTACAGAGTGAAGGAGGGCCATCATGACCAAAATAATACAGGACAAACCTCAAGTTAAATGAGGCAATTGCAAACATTTTAATAGATTTTGATTATTAAATAATGAAATTTGCATATACTAGTGTTCTAAGCCCCCTCATTACATGATTTATTATTGTAAGCCCCCTCTGACTTATGCATCTAGAAAATGAAACTGCAACCTATTAGGATTGAGACAAACCTTATAAAACAACAACAACTAAGAAGGATCGCTTGCCAACATCTATTGAATACAAGGTCCTCCAACCATTGCATTCAATGACTATCTAGATAGAGTAGTTCAATGACTACAATAATGATGGAAATGGTTAGAGGACCTTGTATTTAGTAGATGTTGGAAAGCGATCCTTCTTAGCTGATGTTGTTTTAAAAGGTTTTTCTCAATCCCAATAGGTTACATAGTTTCATTTTCTAGATGTGTAAGTCAGAGGAGGCTTACAATAATAAATCATGTAATGAGGGAGCTTAGAACACTACTATATGCAAATTTCATTATTTAATAATGAAAATATATTAAAATGTTTGTAGTTGCCTCATTTAACTTGAGGTTTGTCCTATATTATTTTGGTTGTTATGGCCCTCCTCCACTCTCTAAATTTATTCCTTATCTATGGTTTTGGGATCCCACAATGTCAACTTGGAACTAGAGGAGTAGTAGTTACTTTGCATCATCTGGGTATACTACTCAATTATGTTGTCTCCAAAAAATTGTGACCATGATGCCTACATTTACATTTCTCAGTTGTTGTGATATCTACATTTATGTTTCTTAGTTGTCATGTTTATGTGCATGTTCTTTATGTGTTTGGCTTTTCTCCCTTCCAAAATAATATTTTCTCACTCTGAATCAAGAATGCACCTACAAAACAACTAGAATATGCATGGATAGCAAGTGGAGCTAAGAAGACTCAGAACATTTACATTGCCTAAAACCAAGAGATTGTCACAATTAACATTCTCTATCCACAAGAGAATGAGAAGACATCTTTCTAGCCTGGGCCTAGATCCTTCGGCAATTAGCTTCATAATAAATGAAGTAGATGAGAGCTGAGCAATTAGCTTCCCAAGAAAAATATCATAAATGAATTATGTGTACCCCAATTCCAGTGCCTGTACCTAAATGATATATTTGAAACAACAAGGGTAAGGCTTAAAGAAGTTAATTTTGTAGCATAGTCTATAGTTGTTGCAGTAGCAGAGCATCAGGCACCACCTTCATCATAATATGATCACTAGATAGATCTGTATGTTTTATCCACAATGACCAAACTTCATAAAACATACAGACTTGTCTAGTGATCATATTGTGTTGAAGGTGGTGCATGATGCTCTGCTGCTGTAATAACTACAAAATGTGATGCAAAGTTAGCTTCTTTAAGCCTTACCCTTGTTGTTTCAAATATATCATTTAGGTATGCGCATAGGGCACAAGAATTGGGGCACACATAGTTCATTTATGAGATTTTTCTTGGGAAGATAATTTCTCATCTCTCATCTACTTCATTTATTATGAAGCTAATTGCTGAAGGATCTATGCCCAGGATAGAAAGATGTCTTCCCATTCTATTTAAGCCATATTCCTTGTTCTCGTCAAACTTCCTTGGTACAGTAGGCCTGCTCTCTGCAGTACTCTTCTTCAATCTATGTTTGATGATAAGAATCTTCTTATTCTTCCTAATTGCAGTGAGAGCTTCCTTTTCATTGGGATTCAACTCCACTTCCCTGATCTCATCATCCTCATCACCCTCAGCTACCATCCTAAGCCCTTCTTCCCTCTCCAGTTCTTCAAGCCTCTACAAGATATTTGGATCAATAAAGTTTGCAACATTGCGTCCATCCATGATCTCAGGAATATCATCTTCTTTCCACTCTTCATTTGCCAAAATATACCACTTCTTCAAGCTTGTAGAGTAAATTCCTGCCCCAACATTTTCATTCTTAATATCCTTCTCCAGCTTCTTGGCCTCCTTGGCAACATGCACCCTGGCATCCAAAACAACTTGAGGAATACAAGGGGGCCTCTCTTTCCCATCTCACAGCTTGGGCATTGCAACATGAATCCTATTGATATAACTACTGATCTTCTTCGACTTCATCTTAATTTCCACTCTCTGCTCCAACAACCTCTCGCATGCTGCATTCTTCACCACAATCACCCCTTCTTCCTTTAAAGCACTCATAAAGAGTAGCGCACCATCATCCCCCCCTCTTGATTCCCAAAGAACCCACCCATATTTTTCCCAGCCTCATATCTCATCTGCAAAACTATTTTTGCATCCTCCTCCACTAGTGTCTGTAGTGGTTGTAAATAAATATTATTACAAACTACAATAACAGGCTTATTGGAAAACAAAGGTTTTATGCTATGAAATAGAGTTTCCTATTGTGCAATACTATAACCACAGGACCCCAAAACATCAAGGAAAAAAAAAAAGCCACCTTCAAATGAGCCAAGGCAATAATACTAAGCATCTTGATGGTGTTCATGTCCTCCAAGAGGTGGTCCAAAATACCAGGGGTGTCAATAACCCGATACCTCAAGTACTTATAATCAGTATGCCCAAAAAACAAAGACTTCGTAGTAAAAGCATAAGGTTGCACATCTACATCCACCCTAGTAATCTTATTAATAAAAGAACTCTTTCCAACATTAGGGTACCCATAGATCAAAATAGTCCTGGTATTTGGGTCAATAGATGGAAACCTTTCCATATGCTACCTCACCTGTTTGAGGTAAGCCAAACTCGGTCCAATTATCTTAACAATGGTATACATCCGTCCAAGTACAACAACCTTCAAAGATTTCCAGTGGTAAAGAGAATCCCCATATTTTATCAGCCTAACATAGTCTTTGGCCACTTTGGCAATGAGATTGTGAGCAATATTGATCTTCCCAAGGGCCAACTTATTCCTAAAAAAAAAAATAGAATGAACCAATGGCATGTTTACAACAAAACTACAAAAAAAAATTACAAAACTGAACCAATGACATGTTTACAACAAAAAAAAATTACAAAATTGAACCAATGGTATGTTAACACAATTTTTTTTTACAAAACTAAACCAATGGCATGTTTACAACAAAGAAATAGAATGATAATAATATGCTGAAAATTCTATTCTATTTAATACATGCCAAAGGACTAGTCCCAATAATTCTTAAACATACTTTATCTGATATGATGAATTCTTAATAAAGGTCTAATTCTGTAGACTAATAGCACAAAGGAAGATTTGACCTAGCCAAATCTTCCTTGTACCACACAAAAAAAAGTGTGATAACTATGTCTACTCCAACCTTAATTGTTTAAGAATTCACCATATCAGATAAAGTGTGTTTAGGAATTGTTGGGATTCTATTAGACCTTTGTTGTAAACATGCCATTGGTTCAGTTTTGTAAAAAAAAATTTGTGTTAAATGCATTTAAATTGAACATTAAGCATAGTAATAATATGCTTAATCTATTAGTAATTGGTAGATTAAATGCAGATAACACCTTTATCAGTTTAGCATGTTTAATGCATATTAATTACAAATTGATTCTTATTTGCATTGTTATAAATTTACAGTTTGACTAATTCTATAGGGCACTGGACTTTTTCTTGCGTGCGCAAACTTGGCCCTAACTCTACATAGTAATAATATCCTTAATCTACCTATTACTAATAGATTAAGCATATTATTACTATGCTTAATGTTTCATTTAAATGCTAGTATATAAAGAATTCATCATATGTCTACTCCAACCTTAATTGTTTAAGAATTCATCATATCAGATAAAGTATGTTTAAGAATTGTTGGGAGTTCTATTAGACCTTTGTTTTAAACATGTCATTGGTTCAGTTTTGTAAATTTGATTATAAGACTAGCATTTTGGAGGGACAAAGTTTTGAATATTTTCTTTGCTCATGCTATTTGATAAACAAACTACTAGATAGGGAAGGAATATCTCAGAAATAACAAGATATAAACTACCAAACCTTTCACTATAGTTCATATTATGCTAAGAAAAAAATGGTATTCCACAATAATAGTTAACATTTGATACATTTTATTATTGATAAAGGGGTGATCAACAAAGATACGTCGATGTGAATTTTACTGAGCTGAAGCATTATATATGCCACCTTAATATCCAAAGAATTGTATCACGCAAAAAGAAATGAGTGTTGTGAGGTTTTCATACCATCGTCCCATTCCAAATGGGACCCCCTCTTTTTACTTCATTTGTAGGAGTAGGTGGTCTAGAAGTCTTAATTAGTAACAATTTCAAGTCTCTAAGCCTTGGAGAAGAAGTTTGGTGAAGTCAAGGAAGTAAGTGTGAGATCAAAATCAGTCAAGTCCCTGAATCTAAGTCCAAGTTTAAAAGGGATGGCTTCTAAAGGCATGAAAATGACTAAGTCTGGGATGATGAAGTAAAGGTAAATTTTGAAGGGGCAGAATCTACCCTCTTCTTGGGATTTTTATCCCAACCACCCATTCATTTCCACCTAGGTTTAGGACTGTAGCAAACAAGTGAACGAGGAGACAAACATAAATTTTAATTTCCATTTGGCCTCCTTGTCTAGGTTGGCCAAGGTAAGGATTTGAAAATAATTAAATTTAATAATCTTTATTGGCCTTAAGAAACTCAAGTCGGCCCTCCTCGGTAGTCATGCCTCTTGGCCCATAAATTGCCTATATAAGGAGACTAAGTGACCTTATTTTAATATCATCTCAAAATCAAATTGAGCTCTACAATTAGCAGTGAATTTCCCCTTATAAGACAATTAAAGTTTCATCCAAATTGGGAAGCAAATTTTACCGAGTTTGAAAAGAGATTTTTTTTACAAGAGGCATCAAATTGCATCTCAGCATGCAATGATTATCTTCATTAGATCAGGAAATGGACTAACTTGGGAGATGGTGGATGAACATGGGAGAGAGATCAAAATTTTCAGAAAGGTGAAATCTGGGTAGATTTGAGTAGATTTATTTCAAATTCTGTGATGAGGAGGATGGTGAGAATCAAATCTAAAACTTGTTTGAACTGAAAAATTACTTATTTCTAGATTTTAGCATAATTTTCACCTCAAAGTTTGCAAAGAAATGAAGACAATTGGCTTCTAACTTGAGACAATCGATGATTTGATCTATTCTTTCTTGATATGATGTAATTTCCTTCATGAAATATTCAGATTTTTGACAAGTTGTTGCTTATAATCCCATGAATTAACTAAATTTTTTTGAGGCTTAATTTTCTCCTTAATGTGTATTGTTTATATGTGTTGTTTAAGGAATTCTAACTGAGACTATTCACACCATATACATTGTAAATTCGTTCGAACAAAGAGGAAAAGAAAATAGAAGGCGGTAGAAGCTGCATAATTCACACATTATTTATCAAAGCCATTACAAGCATGTTAAGATTTGACAATTACTCTTTTAACATTTTAAGATGTCCATCAGCATTCTTGATTTGATTGATAGGTTTCTGTATCATCTTAAAATGCAAGCACTTCCATGTTAAGAGTATTTAGCCATCCGATTAAGTGGTTTTGGGTCATATCGGATGCCTTGAATTGAGCTTTTCTTTGATCTGGCTTTCTCCCCACTTTCCACTTCTTTTCTGCTTCATTCTAGGTGAAATTAGGGTTAGGATCTTAAGGCTTCTCTTGAATTTCCCTCTTTCGTGGCTCTATTTTATAGGTAGGACTTAGAAATAGGTATTCCTGGCCTTCATCATAGTCATCATAGGATTTTATGCTTATCCCTGGCATTCTATCCTATTCTAGTATCATTTCTAGGTCTTCGGGCATCCCCGGGACCTTCTGTCCTAATTCTGACTAGATCTGGAACCAGGGTCAGATTCGAGGTTGAACCTGACTAGGTTAGGATTGAGCTCAAACTTGACTAGGTTAGGATTGATCTTGAACCTAACCAGGTCAGACCCAACCTCAATTTTTCCCCCTTCCTTCGAATCTTCAAAATCCTTAATTTTTGGGTATCGGGCTTTTGGGATATTTGTTTACCCACCTTCGGGTCGGCCATTTCAGGTTTCAAAATGGTAAATCCTTCAATTTCATTTAATCTAGGTATATTTTCTAAAGGTTAGGACCTAATTGGGATTTAATTCTCCAAGGTGGCCCCTCTAGAGGATTGTGCCCTAGTTCACTATAAAAAGAGGCCTTCCTCTCTCATTTTTACCATCCACATTCATGATCAAGACACCAAGCTTTCAAGATTTTCTCAAGTTCAAGCAAGAATCCATTCAAAAATTCAAGTCCTCTTCTCCATCCAAGTTCTCCATTGAAGATCAAGGATTCAAGTATTCAAGTTATTGAAGGGATTTGGTTCAAGCATTCAAGATTCATCATTTTAACCCTAGATCTAGCCATCATGATGGTGTGATCTTCCCTCAAGATCCTTTGGTTAATCTTCAAGATCTATTCATTCTTCTCTCAAGGTGGATTCCAAGCATACAATCATGGAGGTTTGATTTACATTTATTGATGTTATGTGCAAGCTTTCATATCAATATACTTGTTTACATTCAAAATAAAATTACATATCTATCAAATTGCATAGCTTCATTGTTAGATCCATTTCTACTACTTGCTAGCATTCCTATTTCAATTTCAATATTAACGTTGATTCCAAATCAGGGTTTGACCAAGGCAAACCCCCCAAACAAAAAACAAAAACCCCCATTTTCTTGCAAGTATAGGTGCGGGTTTCGAATCTGAGAGAGAATTTGGATACCCTTTTCAGTGAACTTCCAAGATCTGCGGACAGAGATAGAATCGACCTTCAAATAAAGAATCTAGCCTTTGACCTTTTATGAGGGTCAAAGTTGACCTGAGCTCATCTTGGAGAAAGATTTATGGGTTTTCTTTGTCTTGGCATTTCCAGTCTACAACAGGTTGTAGAATTGCTCGAAAGTACACACAGACATCAGAAAATGACATTTTCCCGATCGGCCCTAATTTAAGGTTAGTATTTTCATTTTAATTATTTTAGATTTCAAGCATAATCCAACTATAGGGAAGTATAGAGTTTCTCTCTCTCTTTTATTTTCTTCATAGATTGATTCGATTGTGCATTAACCTTTTGGTTGATCAAATTGAATCTCTCCTTTGGGAATTTGGATTTAGGAGTGAATCTCACATTTCCCCTGCACACTTACACATATAGAGGTGATTTCAAATTACCTCTATTCATTTTGGTGAACCCAACATACTTACTCTCCTTTTCTTTTGTGGAATTAGATGCCCTATTGTGTTAGATTTTAGATCCTTTCTTGCATTTAGATTATATCTAGTTTATGCTCTTGAATTTTAAATTCAAAAATACAAAAATAAAATAATAATCAATAAAATACAAAAACATTTCTTGCATTTCATTTATTATGGAGATTGTTAAGATGTTTTGGTGCATGTTCATGTTCTTTATTACTCTTCTTTTAGCATTTCTTTATAATACCTATGATGTTTATGAGAGTATCATTCACTTCATTATGTTGATGACCCTTCACTTTGCTCTTGCCTATGCTTTATTGAAATTGACCAATACTACTCTACCTACATTTAAAACTTTTCTTAGGGATTTATGTGGTAGTCTTATTCATCTTTTGGATTATGTCAAGAATTTGGTAGATGATACACCATCTCCTAATCTTCCTAATCCTATTAATCCTAATCCTAATCCTATCAATCTCAATCCTATTCCTATCAATCCTAATCTGATAGCTAATTCTCCATCTATTCATCCTCGCTCTTCCTGTACCTATGATGGAATTCAAGCTATAGCTCAAGATGTAGATGTGTAAGATTTCTTTGATTTACCTTCTCCTCTAATTCATGATGATATTAAAGGAAAGGGTAAAGAAACTTCTTCAAAGCCTACTATCCCACCTTATACAACCTTTACTCATGAACATGATAATCAAGCACCTCCTATAGAAACTTTACATAATATGTATACTACCAGATATAATATGGTGACTAAACAAGGTTATAAAGGTTTAGAGCTAGGAGTTAATGAGCATGGTATTAGGTTTCCATTTCATATACCCCCTAAACTAGATATGTGTGGTTTTGGATGTTCAAAATCTCAAGTCAAGTTAATTGGTGTTGATCATCATCCTCCTCTTCACATTTTTCTCCCTACACCTATCTTAGATAACCCTAATACTCATCAAGAAGTCGCTAAGAAGGTATACGTTGAGCTAATGAATTCCAAGAAAGAAATCTTTAGACCTATGCCAATAGATGCTTTATACAAATGTCATTTTCATTATAGTAACAAACATTTACTTTCCAATTGTAAACATTTCAAGTTATATGTTAGAGAAAGGGCTGCTTTAGGAATTATATCTCATTCTTGTGCAGTTTTACAATTCCTTCATAATTTTGATATAGGAGATTCCCCTCCATTAGATATAATGTAAATGTTCTTCCCCTCTTGTCTCATGACTGGGGGGCAAGAGGTGTATTTTCATCCAGTCTCCTAGGATCCATTAGGTCTTTTATTGGGGCTTAATTGGTATTCTTTCTCCCTTATTTTTCTATGGCTTTTCATTCTATTTTCTTTTCAAGATATCTTTCCTAGGACGTGTTTTGCGAAGGTATCCCTTGTTTCTATTCCTGGGGAGCAAGGTACCTCTTTCTTTCTCTTTGTCTAGGGAACTATTTTCCTTAGCCTAGTGGTATTTGTTTACATTGCAATATTATTTCAAACATATTGATAGATGTTTTGACTATGAATAACCTTCTTATATGAGAAGTTGTTATCCTAGGTCATCACTTCTTCTCTATTTTGCAAACTATGTTCTTTATAAACTCTCTTCCTATCTTTGATGTTAGAGTTCTTTCCATCATTGCAAAGATTCATCTTCCTCTTGATTGCAGGGGGCTTGATTATTGAATCTTTGTTCCCTCATTTTTTAAAGTTGATATTTTATCTAAAAGCACTCCTCTTTGGTGGTGGTCTTGTTGATAATATCTCTTTCTTTGAGGATCCTTTTCCATGAGTGACATATCCTTTTCACGATTATCTATACTCTTGGATGTAGGGGTCAATAGCCCTCACTAAGGATATAGTATACATTGTTGTAAATAGGATATCTCCTTGCTTTGTGAAGTAGGTATCCTCTTCCATCTTTTTTCCTACACTTCGGGGGCAAGGATGCCATCTCCTTCTTTTCTTTCTTTCCGAGATTCACCTCTTTTCTTGGTTAAGAAGTATTTATATATTATGTGACATCCAATCATACATGAAAATTTTGGTTTGCATTGAGGACCTATGTCCTTGATAACAACCTCTTTTGTTGTTTGACATTGGGTTTCCATGGTTGATATATCTCTCACCTTGGAAATTGAATAGTGTGCTATCCCTCATAAGGGTTCCTTTCTTTTCACTTCTTGCATGATATCTCTTTACATTCATCCCTTCCATGGCCTCATAGGAGTTGTGACCTTCTTGGCTTGGACTGGGTGTTGATTAAGGATATTGTCTTGATGTTGAAGAAGGCTTTATCCTTGTTCTTTTCTTTCCTTAACATGTCAAAATAGTATGTTTTTTCCATATTAAGGAGGGGGGCATATATAGGGTCTCCCTTGTACTATAGTTTTTTATGTATAAGATAAATCTTTTGAAGGTAATGCACATAAGTTGCTAAATCCTAAGGAGATGCATTTTTCAAAATTTTCAAATTTGCTAAATCTTGGAAGGTAACACACATAAGTTGCTAAATCCTGAAAAAGACACGCATTTATATGCTAAATCTTCTGAAGGTAATGCACATAAGTTGCTAAATCCAGAGGAGACACACATTTTTCAAGTTTTTAAATATGCTAAATCCTCTAAAGGTAACACACATAAGTTGCTAAATCCTGAAGGGACATGCATTTACAATTTCAAATATGCTAAATATTGGAAGGTAACACACATAAGTTTCTAAATCCTGAAAAGATGCACATTTATATGCTAAATATTCCTAAGGTAATGCACATAAGTTGCTAAATCCTAAGGAGACATGCATTTTATATTCATAGTGATACAAGAAGGTGGATCTATGAGTATTCCAAAAGTCATCAAAAGATGCATTACAATTGCAAGCACAGTTTATGGGTGAACCTATTGGGCTCTCCCTCCAGGGTGATTCATGGTAAGGTGGGCATCTTACTAGGCGAGGTAATCACTCTATTCCCTTTCTCTCTTTTCTCTTTCATGCTAGTAGGATTGGATCATGAAGCTATGTTATTTATAGTGTTGTTCTTGTCTTTCTTATGTAAACATTTATGCTTTTATGATAGTTTTACAAATATGATATTAATATAAGAAATATTTCTTAGCAAGGTTTCTTATGCTAGTTGATTTGGGTTTGTTTTAGTACTAACCTCTTTTTTGTGTCCTTTTGTCTATCACACCCTCGTGCATGTATGTTGAGTTATAATCCTTGGACTAGGGGCTAGTGTTCCTGACTAAGTGTCATTCTATCTCATTTTGAATCCACTGGGATCTCTTCTTCCTTCTCCTTTACCAAGAGTTTGCATTGAGTCCATACTCTTGCTAAAGTGGGGGCTTAATGTATCATCTTAAAATGGAAGCACTTCCATGTTAAGAGAATTTATCCCTTTGAGTAAGTGTTTTGGGGTCATATCAGATGCCTTGAATTGATCTTTTCTTTGATTTGGCTTTCTCCACACTTTCCACTTCTTTTCTGCTTCATTCTAGCTGAAATTAGGGTTAGGATCTTAAGGATTCTCCTGAATTTCCCTCTTTTGTGGCTCTATTTTCTAGGTAGGAATTAGAAATAGGTCCTCCTAGCCTTCATCATAGTCATCATAGGATTTTATGCTTATCCCTAGCATTCTATCCTATTCTGGTATCATTTCTAGGTCTCCGGGCATCCCCGGGACCTTTTGTCCTCATTATGACTGGATCTGGGACCGGGTTCAGATTCGAGGTCAAACCTGACTAGGTTAGGATCGAGCTCAAACCTGCCTAGGTCAAAATCAAGCTCAAACTTGACCAGGTCAGTCCCAACCTCAATTTTACCCCCTTCCTTCAAATCTTCAAAATCCTTGATTTTCGGGTATCGGGCTTTTGGGATATTTGTTTTCCCACCTCTGGGTCGGCCATTTCAGGTTTCAAAATGGTAAATCCTTAAATTTCATTTAATCTAGGTATATTTTCTAAAGGTTAGGACCTAATTGGGATTTAATTCTCCAAGGTGGCCCCTCTAGAGGATTGTGCCCTAGTTCACTATAAAAGGAGGCCTTCCTCTCTCATTTTCACCATCCACTTTCATGATCAAGACACCAAGCTTTCAAGATTTTCTCAAGTTCAAGTGAGCATCCATTCAAACATTCAATTCCTCTTCTCCATCCAAGTTCTCCATTGAAGATCAAGGATTCAAGTATTCAAGCTATTGAAGGGATTTGGTTCAAGCATTCAAGATTCATCATTTTAACCCTAGATCTAGCCATCATGATGGTGTGATCTTCCTTCAAGATCCTTTGGTTAATCTTCAAGATCCATTCATTCTTCTCTTAAGGTGGATTCCAAGCATACAATCATGGAGGTTTGATTTACATTTATTGATGTTATTTGCAAGCTTTCATATCAATATACTTGTTTACATTCAAAATACAATTACATATCTATCAAATTGCATAGCTTCATTATTAGATCCATTTCTACTACTTTCTAGCAATCCTATTTCAATTTCAATATTAAGGTTGATTCCAAATTGGGGTTTGACCAAGGCAAACCCCCCAAACAAAAAACAAAAACCCCCATTTTCTTCCAAGTACAGGTGCGGGATTTCAGATCTGAGAGCGAATTTGGATACCTTTTTCGGTGAACTTCTGAGATCTGCGAACAGAGACAAAATTGACCTTCAAATAAAGAATCTAGCCTTTGACCTTTTTTGAGGGTCAAAGTTGACATGAGCTCATCTTGAAGAAGTATTTTTGGGTTTTATTTATCTCGACATTTCTAGTCCAAAACAAGTTGCAGAATTGCCCAAAAGTACACACAGACATCAAAAAATGACATTTTCTAGATCTGCCATAATTTAAGGTTAGTATTTGCATTTCAATTATTTTAGATTTCAAGAATAATCCAACTATAGGGAAGTATATGGTTTCTCTCTCTCTTTCATATTCTTCATAGATTGATTTGATTGTGCATTAACCTTTTGGTTGATCAAATTGAATCTCTCCTTTGGGAATTTGGATTTAGGAGTGAATCTCATATTTCCCCCAGACACTTACACATATAGAGGTGATTCTAAATTACCTCTATTCAGTTTCATATCTTGTAATACAACTAATAAACAAGGTAAGGGTTTACAAATTTGTTCACAAATGAACTACTTCCCACAATGTCCAATTGTTCTTAAGTGACTCAACCCAACCAAGACTTCTTCCAATGAAAACCAATGATAGATTTGATGTCTTTAAGGTGTATAAGGGTATATTAAAGTTTTTTTAAGGTTTCAATTTTTACCCACACTCCCAATGGCTAAATAGCTTCAGACTAATCCATAAACCTAATGGCCCTTCCTTGTAGCCCTGCAGAGACCTTCTAGGTCTTTAAAATATTCACTTTCCCAAAACACTAATAAAACTAAACACATATTCACATACCCTTTTGACCATACCTAAACATACCAAAGTATCAGATATTGTTATTTTGGAACAACTCATAGTACCCTAACTGTACCCTTGCAAATGCACCCAAAAGTGGGTAGTTTAACAAAGAAAATCCTATCTGTATGTAACCCCAAGACCCCAAACTCTAGAAATTAATTTAAAATGTCTCAAAACCTCTAAATATATGAGGAATTTAACCCCAACTATTGGGAACACCAAAATCCCCAAATCACCTCTCCTAAACACTTGATTCAAGGGTTTCTTCAATCTCAACCCTTCAAGATCTTCCAAGATCAATTGGTGATTTATTCACCATTGATACAACAATATAAGACTAATCCAATCATAAAAACACCATGCTATTCAAGGCAAACTCCCGCTGCTATACTTGTGCCATGAATTTCAATGAAAAACTTCCCTGTTATAGCTAGTGATCACTTCCTCTCATCAAAATTCTGCAAATTCAAGATGATAAAACTATTATACATGTTAGTGAACTTAATTTCATGGATTCTATTCCTTTGAGTCCATGGAATGGTTATTTTTTACAAATAAACTTCAAAACAATGAAAGAAAATTGAACAGAGCAAGGTTAATATGTTGTGTGTGAGGGTACAGTCATGTTAAATGACTCTCAAAGCCTTCAAAATGTGTGAATTATGAATTAAGGAACAAAACAAAAACCCTAAAATCCCCATGATACATGAAGTGATTATCCTTCTCATGATGTAGTTCATGAAAGCCCTCTCCCCAACATTGATATTAAGAGTAAATTTGAGGCTCATAAGACATAGGGACATTTTGTGACTCATTATTTAGAATGAAGTTCTTATCCTTCTCATGATATATTTCATGAAAGTCCTCTCCCCCAACATTGATATTAAGAGTAAATTTGGGGCACATAAGACATAGGGATATTTTGTGACTCGTTATTCAGATATGAACACTAACACAGAGGACAAGGAAGATGAGGAGGATAAGGATGCCTTTATGGAAATGTTTTCTCACCCCATCATTTGATAAAATTAAGAGAATGAAGAATAAATTAGTTCTAAAGGGTGGGAGTTTGACCAAGTATAGGGAGATTTGTTTCAAGTCTGATGAAATGGCCAAGGCGATTACAAAGATAAGGAATGATTTGATTGTTTTGGATGTGGGAACACTTATTTGAATTCCATTTATCTTTCCACTCTTTCACTTCACTATTTTTATTGTATTTAAGTCTAGTACCTTGGTTGATATTCTGGAGACAGTGACTGGTAGGGTACAATTAGTTTAGTACTAGTTTGACATAAAATATATGAAGGCTACTTAGTTTATCTTAGGGATAGAGATAATTTAATTTTAACTTTGGTTGTGTTAAAGGAACTATGTTGACTTTATTTTTTAGTTTTTTAACATGAGAGTTTGTAGATTAATAGGAGTTCACATTTTTATGGGAACGTATCATTCAATTGAGCATTAATGCCCATCTATATCTAGTGAGATGGACATAACTCATGTACCTCATGCTAGTGTGCTTGGATACCTTGTATACACTATTTTGCATTAGACTAGACATTATCCAAATAGTGAGTATTTATTGAGCAACTTTTATGGCTAATCTTAGTAGGAAATACATGATAATAGTCAATAGATTTAAAATATTTATGGTAAATATATATTAAGTATTCAATATTTTATTTTAATTTGTATTATAACTCAATTATAGCCAACAAAATTTAGTGTCAATACTAAAAATCAATTGTAGACATAGTAGTGCTAGTGTAACTTGCAATAGTGCCAACTTGAGGATAGTCAAAGTCCTATCAAATTCACAATGAATCAATCTTTTCACATGTGAATGGAGTATATATTGATGCTTAGTTTCATTTTATTCACGATGAAGGGGAGGACAAGAGATTTATCTTGGAGAAGGTAAATAATTTGGTGAATCTTGTAGATATTTGAGAAATCTAGTGAACAAAAATAAGTTTTGATAGGGTAGTGAAGCTATGTGCAATTCTATCTTAAGCAAGTACTTTATTGGCTATTAGTGTTTCTCTTTTTCTCTTGCAAGGTATATAACATGGGAGAGAATGTTGAGATTGTTTCAAATATTTTACAAATCCTATTGTATTATTTATTATGCACTCATGCAAAAGGGGTTTCTCACTTGAGATTGTGCTTGATGCCATATAAAATATGTATTATGACGTGTTTATAAATATGTAATGCTCTGTAAGATGTGTAAGATAGTTGGAAAATATTGTAGACTTGTGATTCTACAAGGAGTTTTCCTATCATAATTTCTCTAGATAGAATAGGTGTAAGAAATTATAATTGTATTATAACCACAATATTGTTGATTGCTGAATAATACACCAATTCTCTCTTTGTTAATGTATTTTTGAAAGACTTTTTATATAATAAATATTATTTTTATAAAATAAAATGAATGATAAATACTACACATTCTTAGATAAAACATCTATATCTATATCTATATCTATATAAAAATAAAATAAAAACTAAATATACTAAAATACATAACATTGAGGCTAAAGAAATAGGCCATATAATACTATTAGTATTTAGTATTCTCAACCTCACAAAAGTGAAAAATAACATTTGAACTAGACACTTCAAGGTGAAAATTGACTAATGCTTTCTCATTTTGTCTTGTAATGTGTTGACGTAGTTGGCTTAATCAAGGGGAACAAGACTAAAAATTTTAGATTTATTGATGGGCATGAGAGTAAGCACCATACAAACATAAAATATTACTAATAATGGCTAAGCATCATAGTTTCAAACTTGGATGTATCTGAAATTCTATGGCTTGACTTGGCATGACATGACGTGACGTGAAATTTGGAGTCCTCTTTCATTTGGTGCCATCACTTACAATAACATATTCAAAATGGTATCAACAACTATGTAAGGTTGGATAGCATTGAAAGATAAATCCATCAATTATATAAACAAAGGTATAATCTAGTTATATTAATACATTGACTCCAAAACCAAGGAACATGTCTTATCCAAAACAACAAAGAAAGTTGTCCATCTTGTCTCTGATTCCTTTCTTATGGTTGTCCTATCTATATGGTCAAGATCCTTAAAGATGGTGAACACAGGGTTCCATGACCACAAACAGTCTTTCCAAAGGGTATGAGACAACCATTTTTCAACTTTGTTTTCTCACACACACTCATCCACTTATCTATTCACTAAACCCTCACTTTTTGGGTCAATAGCCTAGGGCTTTGTAGAAATCACCTTCTCCTACAACTCAAAACCATAATACCAGTTCTAACCTAGCCAAGATCACATTTAATCAAACATATAGACTCAAGGTTGTATTCACTGTTCCATGGGACAGTCCCAAAATGCAAAGAAAACTCTTTGTTTAATGTTTGTAAATCATTACATAGTTTCTTTCTAACTCTAATAAACCAATAACAACCTCCAATATGACAATGTAGAAGTTTTGTTCTTCAAATATGTTTTCTCATAGTTTCCATGTGGGTACAGAAACCTTTCCAACTAGATCTTGAATAATGTAAAGGAAAATCCAAACAAATTTGAAGTTAAAAAAAAATTGATCATATCGTAGGTTAAGGTAAGGAAATCCTTACAGGCAGTCCTCCTTTTACACCAAATAATAGTGGAAACCCTCATAGGCAGTCCTCCTTTTACACAAAATAGTGGAACCCTCATAGATAGTCCTCCTTTTACAAAAACTAGCAATGGCAACCCTCAGTGGTAACCATGAGTGCCTACAACTCATGTGGTCAAATGAGACTCCCCTTCGACACTCATTCTGGCCAGTCCAAAATCAGAGACAAGCATTTAAATTGATATCCAACAAAATATTCATCACCTTAATGTCTCTGGGAGAAATTGAAGGTTGGACGCCATAGTGCAAATAAGCCAAACCCTTGGTTGTACTGAGCACAATATTCTTCCTCTACGACCATGACAACAGTACTTTACAGTCTCTCCCAAATACGTGATCATCCAAGCTGCCATTCGGCATGAAATCATAGATCAGAAACCTCTGGTGCCCTTCCACATCATCATTGGCAACACAACAACCTCTCAAAACTACCATATTTATCTGCTTTATATTATTGATAATCTCCATTTCGTTCAAAAATTATGTGTCTCCTTCAGCAGAGCAGTTTTGAATTCTTTTCACGACAATGAGCTAACCATTGGAAAGTGTTCTCTTATACACAGTGTCAAATCCACCCTGGCCGATGAGGTTTCACATGTTGCAACCCTTGAAAAAAAATTTCGTGCCAGGAAATAATGAAATGAGAAATGAAATCTTTTTTTTTAAGTTATGCCCGTGTTCGTTGAAATTTCAACCTACATGGTATTGGTCAAAATTTTGACAATGAAAGTTTTCCTTCTATAGTCTGACGAACCTAAACCTTTTTATTTGATGGTCAAAATTTTCAGTAGAAAAATAAGGTCAAATGTACTAGTGATATACTATACTGCATATCTATACATACAATTTTTAACTTACACTACTCCCCCTTTGACAACAATGACAAAGGTGTCAAAAATGATGTAGCAAAAATTGTTTTACCTTTGACTTCAATATTGCAAGACCGGAAGGCTTGCAAAACAATCTTCAAAATTGATTTTTAGGCTCTCTATCTCCTTGCCCATGACTTATTCACTGCATTATAAACACTGAGAAATGCGCATAGGCCAAAAGATGCAATTTCAACTGCCTTAAGATTTTCATAAGCAAAATTTCCATAAGATGTCTTTGAAGTAAGACATTCTTCCAACCGATTCTCAACCATACTGATTTTCAGTGATACATTCTCTCTGAGTAGAGAGAATCTCTTCAATTTCTTCTCCTTCTCATCATTTATAAGTCTCATATCATCAAAAAAAATTCTTGTTTTCCTCTCAATTTCTGAGATCTTTGCATTAGGGCTTTGCAAAATATTCACTGTCACTTGAATTTCTGCCTCTTTGATCTTCAACTTCTTTGATATTTTAGATGTGTGGCTCTAGGATTGTGTACACTAAATGTACACTACTTTTCCTCTCTCTAAGAATCTTCTCAACTCCTTTATGCATACATCCAAGTTTTCTAGATCATTTCTGATATTCTAGCATACAACTTGAAATACTTGAGCATCATGAGATGCTTGGGCTTTTACTATTACAATATCAGATAGGTTTGTGAATTCCATGTCAAAGGCTATCATAACCTATTTTTCTCTTGCTTGGGGATCACCCTCACTGACTTGACTAGATATTACACTTTGAATTTTACTTGTTACCTCAAGTAGTGCTCCTTCCAAGAATTTTACTTTCTTATTCTTTCCAATAATCTTATTTAGAGATGAGATCAACTCTATTTGATCATCATCATCCACTTCTTTTCCTAAGCTTGCAAACACTGATTCAAAATATAGTTTTTGTGATGCTTCTACTGTGACCTTGGGTTTAGGAATGATCACTGATTGTTCCTATGGCACTGCCTGCTCTTCTTCTGTCATTTTAGTCTATGTTTCCTCTTTTTCTTCTTCCTTTCTTGCTTCAACCTCTTCTTCCTCATTCTCTTCTATGTCCTTCTTCTCAATATTCTTTGTCAAATTGCCAACATCAGCTCCTTGATCATTAAAATGATTTTCTTCACTGTCTAGGGTGATATTTGTTCCTTCAACATTCATAGTCTCTTCTATAATATTGATGGAGGGTGGGTGAGCTGGTGATGGTTCACTATGATATTCTACTTCAACCGGTTGATCATATTCACTGATTTTCTCACCTGGTCTAGAAGTCATTAACTTCACTACCGCTTCCTCTATTTCTTTTTCAATCTTGTCATAATTTCCTCCTATTATAAGTATAGTCCTTTTCTTCCTCAAATGGGTATTTAGATTTTCATTATTTCCTTAAAATGATCTTCATATTTTATCTCAGAGTGCTTCCTTACAAATCTTTCTCTTATTCCTTTGTCTTCTTCTATGCCTCTTTTCTTCCTATTTACTAATTTCTCATAAACATTGTCAGGGATTTTTCCTTGTATGTCATCAATTTTCTTGTCTGCATGGATCATGTTTCTGACAACTGCATTTTCTAGACTCAAATTTTCAAAATTATCATATAACTCATAGTGTTTGTTTAACTTAGTGAAATCACCTTCATTTATGATCAAAGGGTTCACTTTATCAATCTTGGGCTTCCATTTCTTCTTGTTGCTACCTATCTCTTCATCTTCCTTAGCTGCAGATGTTTTCCTTTGAACTGGGGTAAAGATAGTTGTCTTCCTTTTACCTAGTCCACTTTCCATTTCTTTCACTCTCATAGTTGGTGTGGTGGAGGAGGATCTTGTGGATTTTCTCACTTCTTGTACTTCCACTTCTTCAACTTCTTGATCAATTTCTTGAATTTCTTTAGTAGGGGTTGCAAGAGATGTCAAGGGTGGAACTGATAGTACTTATTTCTATCCAATGTCTCTGATTTCTAATGTTGTCTGCTTCACAATGAAAAAATCATGTTCAATCATACCAGGATCTTTCAATATTTTATTAATGGTACTGTCAACTCTCTTCTTTTCCATTTTCTGTTCTTGTGATGATTGTGCAGAATTTAATTTATCTTCATGTGTCCCAAATCTAGGACTCTTAGCATCAAAATTACTCTTAAGAAATCTTCTCACATAACCTTCAATCTCAACTTCTAAAATTTCATATTCAAGAGGGTCTATAAATTCTACTCTTGGCTCAACTACTTCAACATAGGTAAAGTTTGTATCTACCAAAAAGCATATCTCAACTTTTTACTTTTCCACAATAGATGGTGGAATCCTTGATCTTTTCTTCATTTCATTCTGAAAGGTCTTAATCACTAAAGTAGCACTTTCATTCACTTTGTAAATAGGGTGTCTCAGGTACACTTTTTTTATTTTGTCCATAGAATTTATATTGTCATTCCAGTCAACTCCTATAGTATATGGGAATCTTCTCAACAAATGGAAAAACATGTATGTGATCAGAGATGAAAATCTAAATTGTGAATTCTTGGTTTTTCTGATCTTCTCAAGATTTTTTGTCAACTGAATCCTCAAAATTTCACACATATCTACCTGTACTTTCTCTACACACATAAGATAAGCTACATGGACCATGCCAACTGCTATATCATCTTCTCTAGAACTTGCACAAAACTTTGAAGTCAAAATTTTAAATACATATCTAACATCATCCTATTCAATCTTACTTATAACAATTCCTCTTCCATTGTATGAAGACTTGGTGTTGTCTAACACTATTTTCTTAACATTCTTCTCATTTAAGGGAATTACCCCTGATTTAAATAATCCAGTTGCCTCATGAATAAGGTCTACGATGATGTCTATGACTCTATCATCTAACCAAAACTTTCCATTGTGAATTCTGCTCAAAATTATCTTGGTCCATTCATCATTTTGAAATTCATAGTGAAGTGTATACTTGATAACATCAATTTCACTCAAATATTCAAAACCTTCTTTGTATGACATATCTTGTTTATAGATCTTATCATATTCCATGACTAGGCTACCATCTCCTATGGTTTCAAACTTACATTTAAGATAACTTCTTACATCTTCCAAATACAAAACTCCATCTGGAACGAATGATAAGGCTAAACTAGGGTCTCCTTCCAATGGTTCTATAGGTTCCTTCTTCATTCTAGGTTTGACTGAATCTCTCATGTGGTGAACTAGTGATGCATCCATGATTCTATAAAAACACAACTGCTTTGATAGTGAATACTTAGAAAAATACCTCAAAATCATGATTTAGGGCTTTGCGTAGATCTGGCAAGAAATCTGTCTCTAAATCCTACAAACTATTCTTAATCTCCATTGGCTAGCTCTCTATATCACTTGTAATAACTTGAATGATCAACTAATACTGATCATCAACTTTTATCCTTCAAATCTTTCAAGATACTAACATCGCATTAAATTTATTTACTACTTCATGCCAAAAAGTTATTCTTGCTTACTTGCAAAACTTCATTCTTTTCGTGTACTCGCATATATATTCATAAATTCATGCTCTCTTAACCATATCTTTATTATATCATATACTAGCTTATATTAACTTTGCAAGACTCAATTCAATCTATTCTATCTTCTACACTATTCTGATACTTTACTTTAATACATAATTCATGAAACAAATATTTAAGTGCTTTGAGATGAATTAGGATATGAATCACACTTACTCTTAGGTATTTCACTTGTCTGGTTTCCTGGTATGCTGAGTGTGCTTGCTTGATCTGTGGCTTTAACAAAATCAACTTCTTCCAAGTTACTACAACATCCTCTCTGACTATTGTCAGTGCTCACATTTCTCCTTGTGTAGTTTCTAGGATTAGGGTTTCTCATGTTGTTCATTCTGCAAAATCACGTTGTGTGGCCAAAATTGTTGCATATCTGATAGACTACTCCATTGTTTCCATATCTCGATCCTATCTGACTGATTTGTGATCTACAATTTCTAGAAATATGTCCAATCTTATTGCATCTATAACACACAACTCCATTCCTTTTGTTCATGTCTCCAATAGGTCTCTTATTTGCAGGGTTAGTATCTCTAAACATTCTCCTACTATTGTTATCATTAGATCTAGGTTTCTTACAATCAATAGCTCTATGTCCCAAACCATGATAATTATAAAAATAACAAGAGATAGGTTTAAATTTCTTACCTATACAATCTCTTTTCATATGTCCAAAAGAATTGCATGAAAAGCATCTAACTTTGAACTATCTTCACATATCTTTAGGTGGTTCATCTTCCTTAGGTGGATTAGGTATATCTTCAGATTTTTTAGCTTCATTAGACTTCTTTTCATCTTTTCTATCAGAGTGTTCCAGATCTAGTTCTTTGCATTCCTCAATCTTCTTAGGAAACTTATCTTCAAGATATCCAAGACCAGTTTTATCATAAGATGGTTTTTGATAAGATATTTGTTCATCAATATTTTCACTACTAGAATAAAATTTCTCAAAAAGTTGTTTAGATAGAGTTAGTTCTCCTTTAACAATTGTATTGTACTTCTCAAGTTCAACATACTACAATTTTGTTTTCTCAAATTCAGATGTCACTATGGTAAGTTCAGATTTCAGACTTGCATTCTCAAATTTCAAATTTGATTCATCTTTTCTATTTTCATCTTTCAAACTTAACTTCAGATCTACAATCTTTAACTCATGTTTAAGGATCTCATTTTCTTTCTTCAATTTTGAAACTTCATCACAATCCTTGACTTGAATTGTAGGTTCTTTCTTTGATTTCAAATCTTCCATCTTTTCTTTTAGTTTCTCAATGTAGTTTTTTGCATCATCATATTTCTCTTTCAGATTATCTCTTTCTTCAGTAAGAATATCAATATGTTGAAGAGCTTCTTCAAGATTCTTCTATAATTGATTTGTATCCATAGAGATCTTACTCAAGCTGTTAGTCTTTCACTGAATAAATTTTTTATGAGTAACTAAACTCCGATACCAAATGTTAGAAATATGAAATACTAAGAGAGGGGGGCTGAATCAGTATTTCACAAACTTTCACTTTTGCCCAATTATGGATATAACAAATTAACTTGAAGCTTGCATAATAAAATAAACTAAGCAAACAAAATAACAAGAATAGCAATAAAATAATTGAACTCATAAAACCATGTTTGTTCTTGAGGAAACCATGTCTAAGGGAAAACCCCGGTGGAGATGATACCCACAACTGATCCACTAATCAAAAGATATCCAGTTAAGGATGTTGATCATGTTAGGAGTCTCTTACATACATATAGTATCTTTGTCTTGATTAAAGGACTTTAGGCCTTGTTAGAAGCCTCAACCCTGTTAGGAGTTTCTATTACAAAAAAAATGTTTTCAAGATGAGCTCATTGCCCAAACATGCAATATACAATGATATCTTCTTATACAAAGGTAAAGTATACAACCTTTACTACTGTTGAATAGCTTTCCTATTCTAATTTAGCTTTTATGTCTCTTCACTTTCACTTAAAACTATTAATTTCTTTCTTCTTACAATATACAACTTTTCATCATATGTCAACTTATTACAATCGCTATATGTCTCTTGTATATATTTCACATTATATAATTCTTACATATATATAAGTTATTACAATTAATAACTTCCAGTCAGCTTACAATACATAAAATCTTCTCAAAATATAAAATTAATTCATGCTGCCTTAGGTTTGACATCTAGGATGTCATCCCTACATGGTTAAGTCATTATTTTTATAAACAAAATAATCTCTTAACTTAATGTGATCATATTCTATCTTCTACTCTATTCAGGTCAGCTCAACACTGTCTCTGTAAATCTTTAATATCTTCTTTTGTACATGTTGTACAAACTTGCGCTCTCATATGTAGATTTTATATACATAGAATGATCCATGTTCAAGTGCACATGCACTCAACCTTCTTCTATGAACATCACTAATCAAAACTATCTCCGATTAGACTGGTAAATACAATTGTACTTAGGCAATTTTCTAGTGCGCTCATATAAGACTGCTTCCTTCGATTATGCTATCTTCACGCTGAGTATATGTTGCCATAATGAAAACATTATGATATCCTACTTAGCCAAATTTACAATAGATTATTCGAGTAGTTCTTTAGCAGTTGTATGTTTCATTCATGACTGTGTTTGTCATTTATGTCAACACATTAATCTACTAGAGATTAGCAGAGAAGAAGACATTGTTTGAATTAGCGCATGTGGAGAATTGTAGATCAAGCTATGCAGTGCTGAGGACTTGTTTTTTATTGTTTCCTAAGATTATGGTTAAGAGCACATATGGAACTTCAATTATTCATGAAATCTATGAGTAATCTAGTGGAAACAGTATCCTGATAGTGTTCCTGAGAAGTGGCTTGTGATAACTGGATTATATCTCCTAACTGGGATAGAATTTGGACATGAAAATTTGTACAAAGTTTAAAGACATTTTGGAGGTGACCTAGATGAGAAATCATAGTCAGAGGTCACATGTGTGAAGATTTATTTAATCTGGAAGCTGATAATATTATGTGGTTATGAAATATTATGTAACATATAATGATTTATATTTTGTAATTGGTTAAGCCTAGTTAGTTGACTCTATTGTAAATTATTTGAGTGTGGTATAAAGGAAGGATTGTTTCCCTTGATTCTAGAAAGAAGAGAGATATATGATGATATTGATGTTGTAAGAGGATATGCAAATTAAGAAGATCTGGTGCTAAGATTTGGTGAAGTGGATGGTGTGGTTTTGGCATAGACAAAGGAGTGAAGATAAGTTGTTGAGATCAGTAATTATTGGTATTATTCTATTTGAATAATACAAAGATTAGTTGGATAGTGAGTTTAGTGATCTTTCCCTTTAAGTTGTTTGGATAGTGGGTCCTTCTGCCTTCTTTAACTCTTAACAGGGTTTGAATCTTTTAACAGGGATTCAAAGTCTCCTAACAGGGACTGATATGTACTAAATGTATTTCAAAAGGCTCCTAATAGAGTCCATCCTCTCTCAAGGAATTTTCATATTAGTACATATTTTTTGGTTACCATCCCCACCGAGGTTTACTCTCTAGTCAAGAGGTTCCCTAGTTAACATTTCTTGTGTCATTGTGTATGTTTATCTTTCCATGGTTGCTATTTTTATTGGTTACATGGTTGAAATCTAATAATGGTATTATAAGTTGCTTTTATCTGATAACTAATTCACCCCCCCATCTCAGTTATATTGGTGGATTTTAATTTCTAATAATTGGTATCAGAGTAGGTCCTTGAAGAAAAAATTTAACAACCTAAGTAGATCTGTGGTGGTTCATTTTAGAAAATAAATTCCTAAGTTTGATGGAGTTAACTATGATAGCTGGAAGGAAAAGATGAAGACACATCTTCTATGTTTAGGACTAGGATATTGGTTGATTACAAAGAATGACAAGACTATCATTGAAGAAGAAAAAATTGAAGACTGCACTGATAAGGAAAGAGATCTATTTATGTGTAACATACTTGCCAAAGAGGCACTTTTTTCATCTCTTCTCGAGAATGAATACAGCCAGGTAAAATCTCTAAGGATATCTCATGAAATTTGGTTAGCTTTACAATCTACTTTTGAAGGTGATATACATGCTAAGAGAATCAGATTACAAAATTCAATATGTTTATTTTAAGATGAAAAGATGATGGAAGATGAATCTGTTAGAAGCTATATTGGTAGGATATCAGAGATTGTTGCAGGTATCAAAGCTTGTGAGGGAAACAAAACTAAGGATGAAATTATATGGAAGATCTTAAAGACATTGACCCTTGTGTTTAAGAAGACATCGCAAATGATTGAACAAGTTATACCTTGTACTAAAAATTTTACCAAAGAAACTCTTCTTAGAAGATTAGAAGTAGCAGAGATAGGATTGAGACAATCTGGAGATTTACCTAGAACTGAAACAACATTCAATGCACTTAGTGTTTGCCCTAGTTTGTCAAAAAGTAAAAGTGTTAGTGGAGATTATACCAGTTGCAACAGATCTAATACTGAAGAAGACAGAAAGATTGAGGAAATAATTTCCTTGCTTGTGAAAAGAGAACCAGAAGGTAAGAAAATCTTTAAATGTTGGACATGTCAAGAATATGGTCATTTCGCATCTAAATTCCCTAAGAGATTAAAGAGTTATAAGAAGAAATTTAAACCTAGAAGGTCTACAGAATGTTATTATGCTAATGATGAGGAATTTGAGGCTAGCATTGAGAAAATCTTAAGCGAAAGTGATGACATAGGATTTGTAGCAATAAAAGAATTAAGCTCTGAAACTGAAGTTAGAGAAGAAAAAGCTTTAGTTTCTCAAGTTGAAAAGAAAACCGATTGGATTATAGATAGTAGTTTTTCACATCATATGATTGGAGATATGAGAAAATTTATAAAGTTTAATGATTATGGTGGAGGAATTGTTAGAGTTGGAAACAATGCACCTTGTCTGATAAAGGGAATAAGATCTATTACTCTTGATGAAAAGACTAACACTGATGATGTTTATTTTGTGGATGGATTGAAATATAATCTTCTAAGTGTTGGATAGCTAGTTGAGAAGGGATATCAAGTTTGGTTTACTGAGAAGACTTTTGTGATCAAGGATAAGAATGGTAAGATGATTGGAAAAGGATCAAGAACTAGAGGTAATGTATTTCAGTTGAATCCTATTGAGATGACATGTTTGATTACTAAAATTGGTGACAGTTGGTTATGGTACAAAAGGTTTTGTCACATAAACTTTGATAACTTTGTGAAAGCAAGTACTACATTTGCAGTCAGATATTTTCCTAAGATTATGAAACCTACTAACATGATATGAAAAGAATGTGTTATGGCTAGGCAGAAAAGAAGTTCTTTTCCCAGTAAGAAGTTCACCACAACAACAAAATTGGAAATTATTTATACAGATTTGAGTGGTCTCACAAGGACTAGAGTATTCTATGGTGAAAGGTATTTTATGATTTTTATTGATGACTTTACTAGAATGATGTGGATAGCATTTCTTAAAGAAAAATTTGAAGCATTTGACAAGTTTAGACTAATTAAGAACAAAGTTGAGAATGAATCTGGAATGAAGATTAAATGTTTGAGATCTGATAGAGGTGGAGAATTTACTTCAAAAGAATTCAACACTTGTTGTGAAGTGAATGGAATTAAGAGACAGTTTTCATCCCCTACAACACCTGAACAAAATGGTATTGCAGAAAGAAGAAACAGATCAGTAACTAAAGCAACAAGAGCTATGTTAATTGAGAATGATATAGAAAAGACATTTTGGAGAGAAGCAGTGAATATAATAGTTTATATAATGAATAGAATACAAATTAGAGCAGACACAGACAAGACACCTTATGAATTATGGTTTGGACATGGACCATCAGTTAAGTATTTCATAAATTTTTGGAAGTAAGTGTTATATTAAGAGAGATGATTACATTGGTAAGTTTGATCTAAGAATTGATGAAGGTATATTTCTTGGTTATTCATTGAAAAGAAAAGCTTATAGATGTTTCAATTAAAGAACTAAGACTATTGTTGAGAGAAAAAATGTTAAATTTGATGATAAATTCAAAATTTAGGAAAGAAAACTTGATTATGATTCATATGAAGAAGTTCACCCTAGAATTGATCAAGAAAATGTTGAATTGTTTTATGAAACTGACAGTTATTTGTAGAATGAGAATTACAATGAGTAAATAAGAGAATAATTGAGACCAGAACACAGAGTTGAAGCAAGAACTGAGAGAGTGACACCTAATAAGAATCTAGTGAGGAATCATCCTAATGATCAGATTATTGGGAGCATAGAAAAATGAATTATGACAAGAAATAAGGTACAAGAAGAACTATGTTTGATTTCTCAAATTGAACCTAAAACTACTGATGAAGCTTGTAAAGATGAAAATTGGATTCAAGCAATTAGGGAAGAACTAGATCAAATTAAAAAGAAAAAAACTTGGGAGTTGGTCCCTAGACTAAAGATAAAAATATTATAGGAACTAAATGGGTTTTTAGAAATAAGATGAATAAACAAGGTGAAGTTGTAAGAAACAAAGCAAGATTGGTATGTAAAGGATACTCACAGTAAGAAGGAATTTATTATGAAGAAACTTTTTCACCTGTTGCAAGAATTGAAGCGGTAAGAATGTTTTTGGCTTATGCAACTTATAAGAAATTCAAAGTGTATCAGATGGATGTGAAGTCAGCATTTCTGAATGGAGAATTGGAAGAGGAGGTCTACATTGAGCAGCTTGAAGGTTTTCCTTTGACTCAAGAAGGAGACATGTTATGTAAACTGAACAAAGCTTTATATGGACTAAAATAAGTACCTAGAACTTGGTATGCAAGATTGGACAAATATTTGGTAAAATTGGGATTTGTTAAAGGCACCACAGACAGTAATTTGTATCTGAAAGAGATTGAGAATGGTTTATTGATTGTAGTTATTTTTTGTTGATGATATTATCTTTGGATGTGAAGATGAAGTTGTTAAAAGTAGTGGTTGTCATTGCACCAAAAGATCAACCTGTTAATGCCTGATACAACTACTAGACTTATAGAAGACATAGGACGTGGTTAAGCCATGTCATGAATCCTGAGGGGAGCATTGACCATTTTACCAACAATCTCCCCCTCAACATTACTTGAGGGGATTCGAACCTATGACCAAGATCTGATACCACTTTTTATAAGTAGTGGTTGTCATTGCACCAAAAGATTGACCCGTTAATACCAGATATAACCACTAGACTTATAGAAGACACATGAGGCGGTTAAGCCATGTCACAATTCTCGAGGGGAGCACTGACTATTTCACCAACAAAAGCTAGTGATAAATTTGCCGATGAAATGAAGATAGAATTTGAAATGAGCATGATTGGTGAGATGAAATATTTTTTAGGATTAAAAATAGTCAAAAATAGTGATGGTATTTTCTTATCTCAAATAAAATATCTGAAAGACTTATTGCAGAGATTTGGTTTGGAAAATTGTAAGCCTGTTGGCACACCTATGGTAACTAGCCATAAGTTATCTAGCACAAATGAAAATACTACAATTGAACAAAAGAAATATAAATCCATGATTGGAGGTTTGTAGTATTTAACTCATAGAAGACCAAATATATCACATGCAGTTTGAATTGTTGCAAGATTTCAAGCTGATCCTAAAGAGTCACATTATACACCAGTAAAATGAATATTTAGGTATTTGAAAGGCGCAAATGACTATGGGTTATGGTATAGTAAATCAGATGAATTTATCCTATGTGCATATACAGATGCACATTGGGGAGGTAGTGTTGATGCCAAAAAGAGTACAAGTGATGGAGCATTTTTTCTTAGAGGAAGATTGGTTTCTTGGCTAAGGAAGAAATAAAATTGTATCTCACAGAGCACAATAGAAGCAGAATATGTAGCAATAGCAAATAATTGTAATCAGATAATATGGATGAAACAAATGTTGAAGGATATTGGAATCAAGTTAAATGAGCATATTATCATACAATGTGATAATACCAGTATAGTAACTATGTATAAGAACCCTGTGTTGCATTCTAAAATAAAATATATAGAGATAAAATATCACATTGTAAGAGAGAAAGTTACAGAAAAAGAAGTTAAACTTGAGTATATAAGTACAAAAGAGAATATTGTAGATATAATTACAAAGCCCTTACCTAAAGATACATTTGAGTACTTGAGAGGTATGCTTGGGGTTATTCCACAACCTACTTATGAGTAGTGATGTAGAAAGTTGCATCATTCTAGTGGTATAAGAGCTCTATCTGTTTTGGACTCTATGTTGATACTTCCTCTATGGGGGAGTATGTGTGTTTCTGAGCTAATTCATGAAGGACTTTGGTGAAAGTATTTTTCTAAATAGTGTCTTTTGACATTTGAGCTTGTATTAAATTGACATATTGATTTTTACTTTGTCATTGATGTCAATGGGGGAGAAGGATAGTACATGAAAAATACTTGATGATTGATTTGATTGATGAAGAGGATTTGAAAATGAAGGATACACTTGATAATTGATTTGATTGATGAAGAGGATCTGAAAAGATAATATAGAACAACAATGTTGCAATTTGGTATTCATGGAACTTGGATGTTTTTCATCTATGTTGCCATAAATGCCAATGGGGGAGATTGTTAGGAATGAATGTTGAATATGTCATATGGGGGAAAATTTGAGTATTTTTGTAGCAATTGTATGTTACATTCATGACGGTGTTTTCCATTGTTGTCAACACGTTAATCTACTAGACATTAATAGAGAAGCATACAGTGTTTGAATTAGCACACAATGAGAATTGTAGATAAAGATATGCAGCATTGAGGACTTGTTTGTTATTATGTCCTAAGATTATGGTTAAGAGAACATACAAAAATTTAATTATTCATGATAGTTATGAGTAATCTAGTGGAAATAGTATTTTGACAATGTTCCTAAGAAGCGGCTTGTGATAACCAGATTATATCTCCTAACTGGGATAGAATATGGACATGCAAAGTTGTACAAAGGTTGAAGACATTTTGGAGGTGACCTAGATGAGACAACATATTCAAAGGTCACACATGTGAAGATTTATTTAATTTGGAAGCTAACAGTATTATGTGGTGATGAAATATTATGTAACGTGTAATGATTTATATTTTGTAATTGGTTAACCCTAGTTGGTCGACTCCATTGTAAATTATTTGAGTGCAGTATAAAGGAGGGATTTTTTTCCTTGATTGTAGAAATAAGAGAGATATATGATGATATTGATGTTGTAAGAGGATATGTAAATTAAGGAGATCTGGTACTGAGCTTTGGTAAAGCAGTTGGTGTGGTTTTGGCATAGACAGAGGAGTGAATATAAGTTGCTAAGATCATTAATTATTGGTATTATTCTATTTAGATAATACATAGATCATTTGGATAGTGATTTCAATTATCTTTCCCTTGAATTTGTTTGGATAGTGGGTCCTTCTGCCTTCTTTAACTCTTAACAAGGTTAGAATCTTTTAACAGGGATTTAAATTCTCCTAATAGGGACTAATATGTACTGAATGTATTTCATAGGCTCCTAACAGAGTCTATCCTCTCACAAGGAATTTTCATATTAGTACATCTTTTGTGGATACCATCCCCACCAGGGTTTACTCTCTGATCAAGAGGTTCCCTAGTTAACATATCTTGTGTCATTGTGTATGCTTATCTTTCTATGGTTGTTGTTTATATTGGTTACATGGTTGAAATCTAATAATTGTATTATAATTTTCTTTTATCTGATAACTTATTCACCTCCCCCCTTAGTGATCTTGGTGGACTTTACTTTCTAACATACTGTGCCAAGAGATTACTTCTGACCCCAAATTGAAAATACAGCCTAAAGTTCTCTTCCCGTTAGTTTTACTACCTTCCCAATCTACATCAGCAAACATCTCAATCTTCACTTCATGAGGTACTAAAGATACTTCAACACATAATCAATTATGCCTTGGAGATATCTTGAAACATTCTTTGAAGCTATCTAATGCACACATTTAGGTTCCACCATAAATTGACTAAGAGAGTTCACTACAAAATAAATATTTAGCCTAATGTTGACCAAATATATAATTTGAGAGCCTATCAATTATTTGTATAAATTTAGGTTCACTACCTCTAATCTAGAAGCATCAATATTCTTCCAGTTGGTCACAAGTGGTGTGGACATGGGCTTACAATTCTCCATCCTGAATTTCTTCAAGATATCAATTAACTAATTCCCTTGTCCAAGGAAGATCTCTCCCTCTTTATTTCCACAACTCTAATCCTAGAAAGTGGTGCATCAAAACCAAGTCCTTTATCTCAAAATCTCCTAAAATATCCTTCTTGTAGTGTGTTATGATCTCCTTTGACCCTATGAGAAATAAGTCATCAACATACAACAATAGTGTGAGAAGTTCACCTTTCACCTGAACATATTACTAGTTCAAATACACCTCACTATTGATGAAGTCCATACTCTACAAGTAATATTTAATACCTGAATACCATGCCCTAAAAGCTTGCTTGATTCCATACAATTCTCTTTTCAACTTGAAAACATGATAATCCCTCCCATGTGACTTTTCAAATTCTTATGTTTTCTCTATGTAAATCTCTTCCTCAATTACTCCTTTGAGAATTTTTTTTTTAACATCCATCTAGTGAATCTTCTAACCCATCTATGTAGCTAAAGAAATTATAGCTCTTATGGATCAATAGTTGGCTACTGGATAAAAAGTCTCGACATATTCAATTCCTTCCTTTTGAGAAAACCCCTTAGCCACAAATGATCTCTGAACTTTCCCACACTACCATATGTAGCATGCTTAATCTTATATGTGACATCTCAAGCCCACCATAAACCTATCTTCTAGTCATGGTACTACCTCCCATACACTATTCTTCATCATGGAAGAATGTTCTTCCACCATAACATCCTTTCATAGTTGGTTTTTGGAAGCCACTTGAAATATGGAAGGCTCTACGTCAATTAATTCGCTCATAAGTGCCACATACTCAAAATAATATCTAGGATCCTTTCTCTATTTGACTGAATGTTGTGGTTCACCAACATGTTCCTAGGCCTCTCTCAATGTCTTCTCATCCACCCTATTTCTTCTCTTATCTATAATAGGAATATGAAGCTAAGTAATTCTTTGTTCCTCCTAATCATCATATTCATCTTGCTTAGTTTTCTCTCTTGTTTTTGTGACTAAAGTTTGAGGAATTTCTACTACCTCAATCATGGATGATTGCTTCTCATTCATCAAGCTACTAGAATTTGGTAGAGCCCTCTCCTCCTTTAACTTCACATCTCAATGAGCTACTATTTTCATGAGGGAAATAATGTAAACCAAATAAGCCTCAGAAGTTTCACTATACCCAATGAGGATACCCTTCTCTGCATTTAGTTCTAACTTGGTTCTTTTCTCCATAGGAATAAGACAATACCCAAGGTATCCAAGGACATGAATGTTCCCCACATATGGTTTCTTACCACTAAATGCCTCTTCTAGAGTCAATTTTCCCAACACTTTGTGATGGCTTCTATTCTACAAATACAAGACTATATGGAAAGCTTTTTCCCATAAGAACCAAGGCAGGTCCTAATCATGAAGCATGTGTTACAAGTAGTGGTTATCATTGCACCAAAAGATCAACTTGTTAATGCTCGATACAACTACTAGACTTATAGAAGACACAAGAGGTGGTTAAGATGTGTCACGAATCCTGAAGGGAGTGCTGACCATTTTTCCAACAATCTCCCCCTCAATAATACCTGAGGGGATTCAAACTTGTGACCAAGCTCCAATACCACTTGTTAGAAAGTAAAGTCCACCAAGACAACTAAGAGGGGGGGTGAATTAGTTATCTGATTGAAATAAATTTTATCAACTTTATTATATCTAAAATATGTGATCAACATAAACAAAAACCATAAAAAGATAACCATACACAATGACACTAGATTTGTTAACTAGGGAACCTCTTGATCAAAGATTAATCCCCTATGGGGATGACACCCACAAAAATATGTACTAATATGAAAATTCCTTGTGAGAGGATGGACCCTATTAGGAGTCTATGAAATACATTCAGTACATATCAGTCCCTGTTAGGAGATTTGAATCCCTATTATGAGTTAAAGAAGATAGAAGGACCCACTGTCCAAATAGCTTCAAGGGCAAGATTACCAAACACACTATCCAACTGATCTCTGTATTATCCAAATAGAATAATACCAAGTAAAATTGAGCTCAATGACTTTTCTCTCTTACAACATGATACTTTATCTCTATATGTTTTGTTTTAGAATGCAACACAAGATTCTTAGACATGCTTAATGTACTTGTGCTATCACAATGTATGATAAGATTCTTATTAAACTTAATTTCAATATCCTTCAACATTTGTTTCATCCATATTATCTGATTACAATTATTTGCTTTTGCTACATATTTTGCTTCTGTTTTACTCTGTGAGATACAATTCTATTTCTTTCTCAGCCAAGAAACCAATCTTCCTCCAAGAAAAATTATCCACCACTTGTACTCTTTTTATCATCCACACTACCTCCCCAATCTACATCTGTATATGCACATAGGGTAAAGTCATTTGATTTATCATACCATAACCCATAATCAGTTATACCTTTCAAATATCTGAATATCCTCTTTACTCCTGCATAATGTGATTCCTCAAGATCAGCTTGAAATCTCACAACAATTCCAACTACATGTGATATATCTGATCTTGTGTGAGTTAGATATTGTAAACATCTAATCATAGATCTGTACTTCCTTTGTTCAACTACAAGAGTTTCATCTTTCCTAGATAACTTATGACCAGTTACCATAGGTGTAGCAACAGACTTACAAATTTCCAAACCAAATCTCTGCAATAAGTCTTTTATATACTTAGTCTGACATAAGAAAATACCAACACTATTCTTCATAATCTGTAAACCCAAGAAAATTTTAATTTTTCCAATCATTCTCACCTCAAATACTCTCTTCATTTCATCAACAAATTTATCAATTTCCTCATCTTCTCCTCCAAAGATTATATTATCAATAAAAATGATAACAATCAGTAGACCATTCTCTATTTCTTTTAGATATAAGTTACTATCTGTAGTACCTTTAGCAAATATCAATTTTGCCAAATATTTATCCAAACTTGTATACCAAGTTCTAGGTGCTTTATTTAGTCCATATAGTACTTTGTTCAACTTACAAACCGTATCTCCTTCTTGAGTCAAAGGAAAACCATCTAGCCACTCAATGTAGACTTCTTCTTCTAAGTCATCTGACTTCACATCCATCTGATACACTTTGAATTTCTTATAAGCTCCACAAGCCAAAAACAATCTTATTGCTTCAATTCTTGCAATAGGTGAAAATATTTCTTCATAATATATATCTTCTTGTTGTGAGTATCCTTTACATACCAGTCTTTCTTTGTTTCTTACAACTTCACCTTGTTCATTCATCTTGTTTCTAAAAACCCATTTAGTTCCAATAACATTTTTTTCCTTAGATCTGGGAACCAATTCCCAAGTGTTATTCTTCTCAATCTGATCCAATTATTCCTTCATTTCTTGAATCCAATTATCATCTTTATAGGATTCATCAATAGTCTTAGATTCAATTTGAGAAATCAAACATAATTCTTCATGTACCTTATTTATTGTCATAACTCCTCTGTCTTTTCTCCCAATAATATGATTAGTAGGATGATCCCTTATCAAATTCTTATTAGGTGTTATTGTTTCAAATCTTGCTTCAATTTTAGGTTCAGATCTTGGTTCTTCTCTTTTTTCTTCATCATGAATCTCATTCTGTAAATTATTGTTAGTTTCATAAAACAACTCAACATTTTCTTGATTAGTTTTAGTATAGGCTTCTTCATTTGAATCATAATTAAGTACTCTTTCCTAAATTTTGAACTTTTCATCCACTTTAATAGTTTCACTCTGAACAATAGTCTTAGTTCTCTTATTAAAACATCTATAAGCTTTTATTTTCAATGAATAACCAAGGAACATACCCTCATCACTTCTCGGATCAAACTTACCAATGTCATCATCTCTCTTAATGTAACACTTACTTCCAAAGTTTCTGAAGTATTTTATTGATGGTGCATGGCCAAACCATAATTCATAAGGAGTCTTGTCCATGTCTTCTCTAATCTACACTCTATTTATTGTATATACTGTTGTATTCACTGCTTCTCTCCAAAATATCTTTGCTACATCATTCTCAGACAACATAGATCTTGATGCCTCGGTTACTGACATGTTTCTTCATTCAACAATACCATTTTTCTTAGGTGTTTTAGGGGATGAAAGCTATCTCTTAATCACATTCACTTCACAAAAAGTGTCAAATTCATTTGAAGTAAATTATCCACCTCTATTAGATCTTAAACATCTAATCTTCATTACTGATTCATCCTCAAATCTATTCTTAAGCAATCTAAACTTTTCAAATGCTTTTGATTTTTCTATAAGAAATTCTACCCACATCATCCTAGTAAAGTCATCAACAAGAATCATAAAATACTTTTCACCATAGAATCCTCTTGTTCTTGTAGGACCACTTAGATTTTTATGAACAATCTCCAATTTCATTGCTATGGTGAAATTATCTTCTATTTTTCAATAACACATTCCTTCCACACCATGTTAGTAGGTTTTACAATTTTAGGCAAATATCTTACTGAAAATTTAGTACTTTATTTCATAATGTTATCAAATTTTATGTGACAAAATCTTTTTTTCCATAACCAATTGTCATCAATTTTGGTAATCAAACATGTCATCTCAATAGGATTCAACTAAAATACATCACCTCTAGTTCTTGCTCTTATTCCAATCATCTTACCATTATTATCCTTAATCATACAAGTCTTTTTAGTAAACCAAACCTAATATCCCTTATTGACTAACTATCATACACTTAAAATATTATTTTAATACATCCACAAAGTAAACATCATCAGTTTTAGTCTTTCCATCAAGAGTAATAGATCCTATTCCTTTATTTCGACTAGGTGCATTGTTTCCAAATCTAACAATTCCTCCATAATAATTGTTAAACTTGATAAACTTATTCATATCACCAATCATATGATGTGAACAACCACTATCTATGATCCAATTAGTTTTCTTTTCAACTTGTTATAGTGAATCTTTTTCTTCTTTGACTTTTGTTTCAGATTTTTATTCTTTTATTGCAACAAATTCTATATCATCACTTTCATAATCACTTTCACCTAAGAATTTCTCAATACTAGCTTCAAATGCTTCATCATTAGCATAATAACATTATTTAGGTCTTCTAGGCTTAAATTTCTTCTTATATTTCTTCACTCTCTTAGGACATTTAGAAGCAAAATGACCATATTATTGATATGTCCAACATTTAAAGATTTTCATACCTTCTGGTTCTCTTTTCAAAAGTAAGGTAATTCCTTCTTTAATATTTCTATCTTCTTTAGTCTTAGATCTGCTACTACTGGCATAATATCCACTAACGCTTAGAATCCTAAACAAAGTAGGGCAAACACTAAGTGCACTGAATGGAGTTTCAATCCTAGGTAAATCTCCAAATTGTGTCAGACTTATCTGTTATGCTTCCAATCTTCCAAGAAGAGTTTCTCTAGTAAAGTTCTCAGTACAAGGTATGACTTGTTCAATCATCTATGCTATCTTCTTAAATGTTGGGGTCAAGGTTTTCAAGATCTTCCATATGATCACATCTTCATCCTTATTCCCTTCACAAGCTTTGATACCCGCAACAATCTCTGATATTCTACCAAATATAGCTTCTAACATATTCATCTTCCATAATTTTAGCCTCTTGAAATAAACATATCCAATTTTTTAATTTGATTCTCTTAGCATTTTTATCACCTTCAAAAGTAGATTCCAAAGCTAACCAAATTTCATGAGACGTCTTTAGAGTTAATACCTGATTGTATTCATTCTTAGGAAGAGATGACAAGAGTGCTTCTCTAGAAAGTATGTTACACATGAATAGATCTCTTTCTTTTTTAGTGCAATCCTCAATATTTTCTTCTTCAATGATAAAAGATCAACCTGTTAATACCTAATACAACCATTAGACTTATAGAAGACATAGGAGGCTATTAAACCATGTCACAAAACTCGAAGGGAGCGCTAACCATTTTTCCAACAACATGACCTTGGATGATCCAACTATATCCCTATTTTTCTTATTAGAAACCCTATTTTTTCAAGGGTTGTATGGAATTGTTAGCACTTTCTTGATACCTTCCCAAGAACATAAATCTTTGAAGGCATTCAAGGTATACTCACCTCCATTATCAAATTTTAGTATCTTGATCTTCCTCCCTGTCTGGTTCTCCATAAGAGATTTAAAATCTTTGAACCTACTAAAGACCTCATCTTTATTTTTTATAAAATATATCCATGTCTTCCTAGAGAAATCATCAATGAAAGTAACAAATACTCATACCCTCTAAAGGATCCTATTGACATAGGCCCCAAAAACATATGAGTGTACGAGATCCAAAATCCCTTTAGATCTATTGTTGCTACTTGGAAAATTGGTATTGGCATACTTTCCAAGAGAACATCCCTTACACACATCATTATTCTTTTATGTCTTCATCTCAAGAAGCCCCATCACTATTTCCTTGAGCATATTAAGTGCTCCATGGTGAAGATGAGCCATCCTCATGTGCCACAATTCTCCTTTCCCTCTGCAACTACTTAAAAATGCATGTGCTGGCTCAAACTATAACTAAAATAAGTTATCGTTATTGACTCATATCACTTTCCAACTTTGGAATCCTTGGGATGAATATCTACTTTTCCCCTCTCACAGTTTGTGATGTAACCCTCATCTTCCAAATTAGAAACCAATCTATTAAATTCTTTTTCATGCTAAGGACATACAACATATTCCACCAACAAGGGTTTGTTATACTCCCTCTAAAACTTAACAGTGCCAATACCAATTGCATGGTACTTGGAATTGTCTCCAAGCTCAATATATAAATCTAGCTTCTTCTCCTCCAACATAGTGAAACATTCTTTGACTCTTGTCATGTGGCAAGAAGCCCCAATCTTAATATACCATACCCTATTGGAAACTAAACTTGAGAGATAGGAAATGAGTGAAAACCCATTCTCAAATCACGATGCAAAATCGTCTACCTCGATTGTAGAAATAAATTGCTTCTTCTTCTTGTCCTTATTTTTCTTATTTGGATATTGACTAGCACAGTGACCAATCTGATGGTAGAAAAAACATTTTTATGTTGATTATATCTTTCTTCTTCCCACTCTTGGAAGAAGAACATTATGCTTTCCCTTTATTAGACTTATGCTCACCCTTTCTTGTAAGAGCTACATTTTATTTGTCTTCACCCTTCTTCATTTATTCTCCTCGATGAGCACCATCATGGATTTCCTCTTGAAAAAAATCATCCCAAAGCCTTGCCAAATTAGGTAGCTGATCTCTACCGACAACTCACTTGACAAATACTTCCTAGTGCTTAAAAACACCATTCAAGGCTATATGCACCAACTCATCTTAAAAAAGTATATCTCCAATAGTATCTAGCTCATCTCTAACTTGTTTCATCTTGGAAAGGTAAGAGCTTGCACTCTCTCCTTTAGATATCTTGGTATTAAGCAATTTTTCTGTGAGCATCATTTTACGACTATGGTAGTCACTTTGACAAATTCTTGTGACTATATCACACATCTCCTTGGTGGTGTCTTTCCTCAATAGATGAGTAATGAAATGATCTCTTACTCCATCAAGAATGATCCTCTAAGCCTTGGCCTCCTTGACTTCATGTGAATCCAAAGCAACATGATCATTTATTCCTAGTGTCACTTTTGTACTAGCATAGATCCATAACATGTTCTCCTTGAGAAAAATAATAATTTAAACCTTCCACTATAAGAAGTCAAACACAACCTCAAGCCTATCCTCATATCAAACACTAGTTTCCATGTCCACAAAAGAAACTAGAGATGAAAGTCTATTTTTTTTTCTAAAATATGAGTCACAAATCTTGAATTTTTATTCAGAGTTTAGAGCTCTGATACCATATTAATTTCTTATAACTCAGCTACAAATTAATTACAAAATAAATTCATAGAATAGAAACTCTATCCAATTTATAACAATCAATACTTTGGGTTAGTTAATATAAAATATTAGTAGAAGCAAAAAGAAATAACAGAATTCAATTACAAAAAGACAATAACACAAATATAACCTCGTGTGGGAATAACCTACAAATGTTGGATCTTCTAAATTTATCCTAATAGAAAACTTTCTCTTCAAAAATAAAATACAATTTTGGTACAACAATCTAACATATATAGAGACCAATTGTTTTTCTTCGGTTGCAAGAAAATAATATTTCCTTTCTTTCTTTGGCTTTAAATCATATATCAAATTACTCTTGATTTTACTTAACTTCACAAACTAAGAAATCTTTTTTGAAGAATAAAAAATAAAGTTGTTGCTAAATATCCAACTCAATTTGCTTTACAAAATACCTCCTTCTATTACAATGCCACAAACCTATAATTCATTACACATATTAGCAAACTACAAAATTTAAAAATAAAAATCAATAGAGATGATATCCACATTGTGCAATCTGAAAAATTATACCACATTTAGACATATCATATATCAAAATCTGATGCATGTTTATCATCCTAGTATCCTTTTTTTTAATTAAAAACTTTGAACCATTTCTCAACTTATATCGAGGGTAAGGAGGCACCATTTCGTAAAGTGAAGCTTTGATACTGCATAAATTAAATAGACAACTATGATGCAACTCTATCTAAAGAAATGATATATGAAAGCAATTCCTCAAAATATTAAAAACTAAAATTTACAATAACCGTGGCTTTTTCTTTATTTTCATCTAGCACAACATTTTGTTTCAAGTGTAAGAATATGAAAGGCTTGTAACATCTTGGATTGTCATCATCCACAACCTCCTTAGGCACCTAGATTTCCGTCTCATCATTAGGACCCTCCACTCATTTTTACCCAAATCCTCCTCTTGTTGATGGGTTTTATATATTTCCAGTGGAGGGGAGATCACTTCCCTAAGTCAAGCTGTAATATCTGGTTCATGATAATGAAACCCACCTCATTTCTCTACCTAAGAAATGTGAACAAAGTCGAGGGAAATTATAACCCAAATGAAGAAATCTACAAAGACCCATTTTTTAAAAGATGGCTTATCAAGCACACCTATCAATTATGTTGTCTCCCTCTTCATTTTTCAAGATATAATTTGACATTGGAGTGTATCCAAAAATATTTCTATTGATGTATATGAATTCCATGTAGTGGCTTCTCTTACAAAAAATTATGTTGTCCATTCCTTTGTGCATTTCTCGTTGCTCCATTATTAGGTGTACAATTAATGTCACTCCACTCTTAATTATTTTACTTCTAGATAGATCGCTATATATTGCATCTCTCTTACTAAAGATGGGATTTAAAAAGCATGTGTACCACTCGCTAAAGATTTCTACAAGAAAAAAAAGCCCATTATGTCGATGTCTGCAACCAACAAATAAATATCAAGTTGATTTGGAGTATAAATGAGCAGCAGTGATTTGACTGTAGAGTAGATTCTTCCTACCTTAGAAAATAATTTCCCTCAACATCAAGTTTTCTAACTGTATAGAAAGTCTTACCCCTTGATGTTTCATTAATTCAACAAAACACATTGTAGGGTATTATCAATGATGAAACCACATGCATTATAGCATGGCATATAGTGAACGTAGTTAAAAAATGCAAGGGAAAGATTTTCAATTGTCTTGCATGGTTGAGGAGTATTATCCACCATCCATTTCCCAAAACAAGTCGATCATTTTAAATATGAAATGCTTTTGGCATAATAAACAAAATTGTTTAAGAATGTTACTTGATTATGCTAGGTATAAATATTAATAGTCCTACCAATTAAACATCACATATCATATTATATGGTGTTAGACACAAATATTTTTACAACCATATTGACCAATCATCCATTTGGTATTACTCTTGTATATTATTATAAGTCTTCAGTAATTCATCAATGTAATAATTTAAAAGGCAATCAATAATTTTATAAGAAAGAAGTAACATGAAAGAAATATGTTTTCAAAAGGTTGTAGCTTAATTTTTTGAACATGATTGTGAGGATGGTAATTGTATGCACCCAAAAATGGTCGCCTAAACTTTGAGCCCTATTTATTTGATTTATTTATCCTGAATCAGTTTTATCAATAATCAATATTTTCAACATTATCAATTTCTTGATTAAATCTTAATTTTGATCATATATTGGATTTTTATCCTTGGGCTAACCATTTTATCCTAAAGTATTTATTTATTTAAAAGGAATATTTCCTCCCCTTTTAATAAATAAAAAGCTCCCACTTTTCTTCTTATCTTAAGTTGCACAAATAAAGCATCATTCTTATTTTATAAAAAGAGAAAAAGTACTTTTTGTCTCATATAGACACTAAAGTCAACTCCTATTTTCCTATTAGAGGATATTTGTGCACAAGGATCAAGCTTCCATTTTTCTCCACCGTTGATTAAGTCTTTTGCCTCTTAATCTCAATGGTCCATTTCACCTCACTTCTTATAAAAGAAGAGCTCTCTCCTTCATTTGCATATCCATCATCTTTATGCTATTGTTATCCTACAGGCTTCCTAGGTCATTTGGAGCTCTTTGAAGACATTGTTGTTGCATTACATTCTAGTTGCATATTTGCTTTCTTAGTTACATAATCATGGCATGTTAGCTTAGTTTCTTTTTATGCAATAGATTAATCTCACATAGCTTAATAGGAGGATTTGTAACACTTATATTTTCCTTTCATAGCATAGCTTGCATCTTTCATTCTCATAGATTAGTTTGTATTGCATTGCATCCATATTGATTCCATTTGGGGATATTGGTATTGTTTCCCTTGTCTTCATTGTGAATCTCTCATTGTGTGGTTGACTAGCAAGGTCACTAGTTTATAGATCTAGCTGAGAGCAAATTTATCAAAGTCCCTTGCAACTCCATGCATAGAGAGCTATGAGTCACTTTGCAAGGCCTCATTGTTGAGCACCCTTGCATGTAATGATTCATAGGAGTGTGGTCATATTTCTACCATACATTTCTGACACCCACCATGGGGCAGAGTAGCTTAACTTTGTCCTTTATTTTCTAAATTTTCACAAAAAATTTTGTTAATTTTTGGTCTTTGATTTTTCTGTCTCAGAGTGTTGCACGACATTTTTCCACTGTCGTGCAACAGTTTTTTGTATAGAGGCATGACACTTTACCAGTTAAAAGTGTCACCCCGTGTGATAGTAAGTGTCGCCCTGTTTGCTATGTTCTGTCGCCTATAGGTTTTGAAGTCTGTCACCCTGAGAATAATTGTCACACCAGTATACAGAGAAGTGGCGCACGATAATTTTGGTGATTGTACTGTCACCTATACCTGACAGTGAGTTTTTTTTAGCCCCTTTTAGCTGAGTTTAGATTGATTTGTTTGATTTTCTATGGCTAAATAGATTGCATTTCTAGATTTCAGTTAGTTTACTTGCTTTCATAGGCACATCTCTTTTGGGTTAATAAAAAGACATAGATTTGTTTTTGATAGTTTGTAAATGCTCTTAGGTTTCCAATATCAAACATCTCATTTGAGTGATTGAGGACATGGATTCATTCCTTGTTTACATAGGGAGTTAAATGCACCACTTTGTGGACTCACTCTATGTTTACTTGGAAAGTTAAATATTTCATTGTTCAACCCTTTTTCATTTGTGAGTAGTATTGATAAGCAACTTTAGATTACTTTTGATTGAGCTTGTTAGCTAAATTGGGTGTTGGACTCACTTATTTCTAATCGCCCCTCATTATTTTCCCTTTGGGTGCAAGGTCAGCATTCATACATGGGGGAGGGTTCTACTTGAAAAGAGCATTAAATGTTCCACAAAGTTTTGCCCTTTTATGCTTTCTTGATCTCATTAATTTTCTTAAGTGTGGACTCACTTTGAGTTTGTGTGAGGAGTTAAATGTTCCACTTTTGGACTCACTTTAAGTTGGTGTGAAGATTTAAATGTTCCACTTTTGGACTCACTTTGAGTTGGTGTGAAGAGTTAAATGTTCCACTTTTGGACTCACTTTGAGTTTGTGTGAAGGGTTAAGTGTTCCACTTTTTGGACTTACTTCACATTCTCTTGAAGGGTTAAATGTTCCACTTTTGGACTCGCTTCACATTCTCTTGAAGAGTTAAATGTTCCACTTTTGGACTCGCTTCACATTAGCTTAAAGGGTTAAATGTTCCACTTTTGGACTCGCCTTGCATTCACTTGAAGGGTTAAGTGTCCCACTTTTGGACTCACTTTGCATTTACTTGAAGAGTTAAGTGTTCCACCTTTAGTGCTTTAAATACTTTTCAATAGTGGATTGCTTGGACCTAATTGAATTTTAGGATTGTTCTAACCATTGTGGAGCTAAAAAGTTGTGCTTGTAGGTGCTCTCATTACTTGAAATTTTCTAAAAGAATGCATGTCAAAGAGGGCTACTAATGGTTTTTACAGAGCTGCCCTAAGCATAAAAACCAAAATCAAGTGCTTGTTTAATTGCTTTCTTTATTGAGTGCAGCATATACTAGTTGTTTCATTCAATAAGCACTTAATATCTTGTGGAAGGAATTTTGAGGTGGTAGGAGAAGTATGCTCTTCACCCTTGTGGTGAACTAGAAAATCTTGACCCATCTTAAGATTTTGGAAACAAGAGGGTAATTGAACTTTGCTTGGTGTGTTTGGGAGATATTTTTGAGATAGGGGAGTATGCTCTTCACCCTAGTGGTGAACCCAAAACCTTGAACCTCAAGAGTTAATTCACTTTTTTTTTAGTATAGGAATCCTTTAACGGGCCTACTCTTGAGCAATCAAGAAGAATGACTCAAGTGGGGACAAGCCTTTTGCCGGCTATTCCTACTCACTATAATCTCAAGGCTATCGAGGACACAAAACCTTGGTAGACATAACACTTGTCTTCACTTGATGCGAGTAGCTCATGGGATTGTGACCATGGGGAAAGCATTGAGAAAGAATGCTTAAAGTACTCTTGAGGCCACGAGGGCCTAGTCCTTTATGAGGAGAAAGAGGGGTGTTATGAATGGAAGCTCTTATTAAAAACCATAGGTTAGAAGCCACCTTTATTTAGCCACTTATCTTCTTAGTGCAAAGATTGATCCAAGTAGACTAACCCAGATCACCCCAAGATACTCGCCATATGTGTCCCTTTCATTGTGTTGTTTAACACTTCCACAACAAAGCTAATATCTCTTGTGGGCAACCACTTGGTGTGAGGCAAGGGTACATCAAGTTGCGGGCTAAGTTGGTAAGTATTGAGCCTTGTCTTGTAGGTAGATATTGCTTGAAGTGTCTTCGATTATGTGATACCAGTGTAAATGTTCTCAACATACAAATAATCGGTAGCATTCATAGGGTGCTTTTTCAATTTTGATATCACAATTGTTTGTCTTGGCAAGGTTGCTTTTGCCCTTGTTTCAAGTGCTTAAAGACACGTTTGATCCCATACTATTTGCAAATCTATCAATTTGTTGCTGTCATTGTGATTACATTAAAAAAATTAACCCTCAAACTGAAAATTTTGAACAAACAGGCCTTAAAACTGAGATTTTACACTTCACTGATCATAGAGTCATACGACACTGAACAAGTGTCACGTCCTATTTTGAGAATTGTTGCGCGCCAGTTCACCCTTGCAAGTCTGTCACCCCATTTGATGAAAAGTGGCACGTTGATAGCCTGGAAACTATCGCCTGGATTAAGGTGAAGTGTCGCCTAAATATAAACTGTTGCCTTTCTTGCCTGGAAAGTGTCACCTAGGCAATTTCTGCTATGTTTTTAGTTTCAGTCAGTTTCAGTTGCTGCTAGTCAAATTAAGTCTTGGAGTAGGTTTCTTGCTCTATTGTTGGAGACCTATTTTGGCTCTAAATCTTTAGTTTTTGCCCTCTAAGAATAGCATCAATTGGTTTACAAGGCCACTTTGGAAATAGTTGTCAGGTTAGAAGGTTATTCTTGGTGAGAAAGCTTATCTCTAGAATTGTTAGCTACATTCTTGGAGAATTTTAGTGCTTTTATTGTCCAAATCACTTTCATTTAATCAATTTTAGTTATATTTCGGCCTAGTCCAACCTCCTGATTCAAAAGTGCAAGGGTAGTCACCCTTTGATTTGAAGCACCTCTTTGACAGTGTTGGTAAAGCCCCTTTTTCTATCTTTTCATTTCATTTTGGACAATAGAGAACTTTGATTATCCTAGTCTAGTGTTGACATTTTGGGAGGTCATCTTATCATTAAGAATCTCTTTCTTTCATGTCAGTTACAACAAGGTACCAATTTAATCAAGGGAAGTGACCCCGTGTTGTCTTTAGCCAGTGACCACTAGTTAAGACTCGTCAACAGCACAAGGGAAAAGAACCCCTTTTCGATCAATCTCCTAAAAGTGAATTTGAGGTTTTTTTAATCCAAAAGGTAATCCTAGTGAAGTGAACACCTCTTTAGCACCACTTTCATCAAGTATGGACATGAGTTAAACTTTCACTCAACAACAAAGAGAAGCCATGAATCAAACTCTTGAGGATATTTTCCAATGGCATAGGAGTACCAGAGTGTATGGTGGTTCTTCTCATGCTAGTCCACCCAAGTCATCCCCCAACAACACAAGGTATTTTGATGCTCACCAACGAGCTGAGAAACATTATAGGCAAACTCACTCAGATTCAGGATCACAACACGAGGACCAGAACAATGAATCTAGTGATCATCGCATCAACGTAGCCAATGCAATAAGGCATTCAAGACAATCTTCTCCACTTAAAGATACCTCTCAATATGCAAATATGAGATTAAAAAGCATTGAAAGGGAGAAGCAAGCCTATCTAGATGAACAAGCTGCCAAAAAGGAGAAATTTAGACAACTAGAAGAAGAGGAACGTGCATTATTGGACATAAGAAAAAGAGTCACCCAAGAAGAAGAAGATAGGCTCTATGCACAACAACTCCAAAATAAATTTAATGGGAGGGGTACCAATAGTGGGACCAACTCACCCCCATCTACCCCTTCACCAAGTCCTAGAAGAAGGTCAAGGACACCCTCAAGATCCCCAAGTCCTAAAGGTAGAAGGACTTCAAGATATGATCACCATAGGAGACAGTCACCTCCTAGACTTTCAAAGCAACCCTCCCAATGAGAACATCATGGCTCACAACATGGAGGAAGTTATGCCAACTTCAATCATATAGATTTTATGACTATGCAACAAGAACCATCTTTTCAAGCATATGTAGAAAGGTATGTGGAACAAAACAAGGATCAGTTCCTAGAAAGTCTCATCAACAAAGGTGCTAAGGTCCCATATAATTTTGATGTGGACCATAAAGTAAAGAAGCAAGATCTGTCAACTAATGAGGTGGTAAAACAACTTCAAAAGGATATAGAAAGGATGAGGGATCCTAAGAGAACATTTAATTTGGATTCCATATGTCCCAACCCAACTGATAAGAGTGTGGTGTTGGTTGAGTTTCCTAAGAAAGTTGAGTTTCCAACCTATGACAAATATGATGGTGTTGGTGACCCTCATGACCATGTTAGATAGTTCTATATAATGAGCTTTTCTTTTCACCATGAAGACTCCTATTTGATGAGATTATTCCCAAGGAGTCTCAAGGGTCAAGCCATGGAGTGGTTTACTAACCTTACTCCAATTAAGACATTTAGAGAGCTTGTGGAAAGATCTGTTCAACATTTTTCTTACAACTAATCAAGGTCAGTCACCATGCTTGATTTGTGCAAACTCAAGCAAAATCAAGGGGAATCCTTTGTTACCTTTTTACAAAGATGGAGACATTTGTGCTCGAAATATCCAAGGACAACTCCTGAGGAGGAAAGAATAGACATCATTGTGAGCAACTTGGTACTGGAATTAAGGTATGAAGTAAGGAAGATCCTATTTAATTCTTTTGATACCATGATAGAACTAGCGTGTCGCATAGAGGATGTCCTGAAAGAACAAGGAATTTTGGGCAAAACAACTAATAACAACAATGGCTAAAACAATAATAATAATGGTAATAAGGACAAAAAAAACTCCTATTGGAATAAGAATAAGCAAGTTGTCAATGACAGAGTTGTTGACTCATCACAACCTAAGAATGAAGGAGTTCGTAATCTCTCTAATGCGGTCCAAGCCATGAAGTTGCAAACATCTTCAGCACAACAAGAAAATAAACCCAAATATCAAGGGAGACCTAAAATAGAAAAGAGACAATTTAGAAAACTTGGAGACTCCTATGCAGACATTTTCAAGATATTAATTGCTCATAATTTGGCACAACCTTAGGGTGCTACAAAGTTCCGCATACCAGATCCTAAACCTCATTGGTGGGATGAGAAGGCTTTCTGTGTCTTTCACAATGGAATTGGACATGATATAGAAAAAAATTTTAAACTTAAGCATCTTGTCCAAGATCTTATTGAAAGCGGAAGATTACAAGTTGATGGTTTAACCACTAATGCGGATCACAAAGCTTTTAAAGAACCCTTGGCCAAATATGAGAAAGGAGAGAATTCTAACAACAAGAATGGCAAGGTTGCTATCAACTACACCTACACAAATGTTGAAAATGTTATTAATATGCTTGAAGTTTTTGATGATAATGTCAACATGATGAGAGGGAAAGACCCTTATGGATATGATGTGGATTCAAATCCTATGCCTGATGAAGGACCCATTGTGGTACTAAGAGGTCCTCACTCATGAAGGATGTCTAAACCCCTCAATGCAATCACTAGGAGTCAGTCTCAAGCTCCCATTGTTATTAGAGGTCCTAACTCTAGTAAGTCTAAGTAGCTAGTGTCAAAAGGCATTCTTCCTAAATCTGTTGTTGGTCCTAAGTTGAATTATAATCTTGTTGACCAATTACAACATACACCAGCGCAGATTTCAATCTTTGAGCTTTTGGAATTGTCCCCTAAGCATAAGTGTGTCCTTGAGGATGCCTTGCAAGTGGCTAATGTCCCTAATGATATAGATGTAGATCAATTGTAGAATATGGTCAACCACTTCACTAGCCCTCACTACCTTACATTCTTAGAAGAAGATGATAAGTCATTAAGCCACCCACACAATTTGGCCCTTCATATAGAGGTTATGATCCACAAGACCCGTGTCAGGCGTGTATTGATAGATGGGTGTGCTGGGCTTAATATTTGTTCTTTGAGCTTATTGAAGGCCTTGGGTTATTCAAAAGAAGTCATTGATACAAGGAAGAAGATAACTATCAAGGCTTATGATGAAGCAGAATGTAGTTCTAAAGGTTTGGTTGTTCTTCCTATCCGAATTGGTCCTGTAGAGAAAGATATTTTGTTTTAGATTGTTGATGCTAGTCCTTTGGCTTACAATATTTTGTTGGGTAGACCTTGGATACATGAGATGCAAGTAGTCCCATCCACTTATCATCAGTGTGTGAAGTTCCCTTACAATGGAGTAGAATTTTGCATACCCGGGGATAGCACATTGTTAGTCAACATAATTTCAGCAGGGTCTCACATTCCTTTGAATAGAGAGGCTGACACTTTTGATACTACATTTGAATAGTGAAAAGAAAAATTCAAGGCCATGGATCTTGGCATGGGGGATTACAAAATTGATTCATTCACAAAATTGCCAATTTTCCCTAGGTCTTATGGCAAACCTTCTCAAGATATGAAACCCTTGTCTTCAGCCATGACATTGTTCGACAAGTTTGTAGAATCCTTAGTTCTGATTCAAGAGGAAAAAGAAGAGGTTTCCATTAGGGATTGGATTTACCGAGAGGAAAAATACTGACATAATGAGAATTTTTCACCTTCCCTTAGAGCTTATGGGAGAGGGTATACATTGGTCAAGAAAATGGGTTATCCAGGACATGGTCCCCTTAGTCATATGTTGGATGCTAGGGCTAAACCTTTGGATCATGCACTTTTTGCACAAAGGGATAAGTCAACAGTTGGCTTAGGTTTTGAAAATGAGAAACAAAAAAGTGTCCCTGTCTCAGCTGCGATGGATAGTGACAATGACTCAGACTACACACCTAATCTTTCTAATCAACAAGACATGTCTGATGATTGGGTGCCTTCAACAAATCTCCTTTGGGGAGATTCAAAAGATTTGACAATTGACAGTACTCCTATCCTAGCTACGACAAATAGTGACTATATGAATGCTAGATTGACAATGGAAAGTGTTTCTATCCTAGCTACGACAGATAGTAACAATGCTAGTGTTAGAGAAGGGGAAACTCTTCCCAATCTTGAGGCTTCTACATCACAAAGCCCAAATAATGATTCGTAAACAGACTCACATGAGTTCGAATGGTACTCACTTTTAGATGCAACAGTTGATTTGGACATGGATGTTTTACATACTTATAGTTCTCAACCCGATGTGACCAACGAGCTTAGTGTAGGACTAGAGGATTAGACTCCTCAAATTGCCTTAGTGGATGATGCTTTGTTTGGTAGGATAAATCCTGATTTAGGTATCTCAGAAGGAGACTTGATGAATCTCAATTAATTGTATGGTCACCAGAGATAATACCTTCCACATACATAATGTTGAACCAATCATTGACCTACCCCTTGTTCATTTCCACCTAATTGATTGGTCTTAATGTCACCAAGAGCCACAGCTCTTAAACTTTTAGAATGACTATGAAATTTCTTGTTATCTAAATGCTCTTGAACTCGTAGTCTCTTCCACTAGTGAATTGACAAAAAGTATGACAGAGCTTGATATTAAGTACCTTAGTCTAAAAATAAAAGAAAAAGAAAAAAAGAAAGATGGTTTCGGTGGTGAAAACCACTTTGTGGCTGTGTCAGAACCCAAAATAGTAAAAAGAAAAGACGTATCTGAAGGTGAAAACCTTTTTGAGGTGCCTAAGGATGGGGTACTTAATAACTTGCCAAGTTACTTCCAGGATAGGTCATCAGTTCTCATTGAGCCCACACAACCAGTGAATTTGAATATTGAAGAGGCTCCCCAAATAGTGCACCTGGCTCAGTCTCTATCAGTTGAAGAAAAAGAGGCATATACAAAGTTTTTGCAAAAGAAGAAAATCAACTTTGCTTGGAAATATTCTGATATGCCAGGGCTTGACACTGATCTTATTATGCATCATCTATCTATAGCTCTAGGAATAAAACCGATTAAACAAAAGTTGAAGAAAATGCATCCTCACATAGCTCTTCCTGTTAAAGCTGAATTAGAAAAGCTCTTACGTGCAGGATTCATTCGAGCTATTGACTATGCTGAGTGGATCTCCAATATTGTTCTAGTTTCAAAACATGATGGGTCCATTCACATTTGCACAGACTTTAGAGACCTCAACAAAGCATGCCCAAAGGATGACCTTCCACTCCCAAACATAGACATGATAGTGGATATGATGGTAGGTTATGAGATATATTCCTTAATGGATGGGTTTTTTGGATATAACCAGATAAAAATAGCTCCTGAAGATCAAGAGAAAATAGCTTTCACATGTGCATGGGGAACCTATTGTTGGAACATCATGCCATTTGGCCTAAAGAATGCAAGAGAAACATACCAATGAGCTATGACCATAATTTTTCATGATATGATGCATAAGAACATGGAAGATTATGTGGATGATACCTTGGCTAAATCTAGGAAATGGGATACACACCTCAATGATTTGGAAGTGATTCTAGATCGCATGGAGCAGTTTCAACTTAGATTGAATCCAAAAAAAGTGTGCATTTGGAGTTACCTTAGGTAAACTTATAGGATTCATAATTTTAGCAAAAGGAATAGAGGTTGATCCTGAAAAGGTCCAAGCTATCTTAGATATGCCACCTCCAAAGAACATAAGTCAAATGAGAAGTCTTCAAGGATGACTCCAATCTATACGGAGGTTTATTTCACAACTTGCAGATAGAGCACAACCTTTCAATAAAACATTGCATAAGGGAGTCACATGTGTGTGGAATGAGGATTTCCATAAGAGCCTTGATCAAATAAAATAGTATTTGGCTAATTCTCCAACTTTGATGCCTCCTATTCTAGGGAAACCATTGATTTTGTATATTTCAGCAATAGAGTCTTCCTTGGGGGCATTGTTGGCTCAATTAGATGAAACTGGGAAAGAAAGGGCCATATACTATATCAGTCGTACTCTAGTATCTTATGACATCAATTATAATAACATTGAGAAGTCTTGTCTTGCAATAGTGTTTGCTTCCCAAAAGTTGCGACACTATATGCTTGCTCATACTACACACTTGATTGCTAAAATTGATCCTCTTAAGTACTTGCTTAGTAAGGCTACTCTCATGGGTAGGCTCGCTAAGTGGATGATGGTTTTATCTAAGTTTGATATAGAGTACATTGAAAGAAAGGCCATAAAGGGCAAACTATTGCTGACCAGTTAGCTGATTTTCCAGTTAAGGATAGTATGCCTATTCAGGTAGAGTTCCCAGATGAACATATTCTATACATGACCACTCACACTTGGAAGATGTTCTTCGATGGTTCCAACATGCAAAATGGATTAGGTGTGGGAGTATTGTTTGTTTCTCGTCATGGGTATAATATACCAAAATCTTACAAACTTTTATTCCCATGTACAAACAATATTGTAGAATATGAAGCATTAACCAATGGATTGAAACTAGCTATAGAATAGAACATAACAGAGTTGCATGTCTTTGGGGATTCATAGTTAATTATCAACCAAGTCAATGAGGAGTATCAAACTAAGGATGATAAATTGGTACCCTACAAAAAGATGGTTGATTCATTGAGATGTTACTTTACCTTTGTGACATTCCAACAAATCCCTAGGATAGACAACAAAGCTGCAGATGCTATGGCCACATTAGCTTCACTCCTTCAGTTGGAACAACACAAATCAAGATTTGAATTCTTGGTGGAAGAGCTACACCATCCCATATTTGACTCATCTAAAATCCAAGTCATTTGCACACTTGTCACCCATGACTCTTCCCTCTATGGTGCCATCTATTCATATCTTCGTGATGGCATCATCCCTAAATCTTTCAACCATTTTGAACGTTGAAACCTTGTCTGTAATGCCTCTCACCATACCCTTATCTCTAGTGATTTATATAGGAGGGGTTTAGATGGGACACTTCTTAGGTGCTTGGAAAAGGAGGAATCCAACCAAGCGTTAGCAGACATCCACGAGGGCATTTGTGGTGGACATTCCAATGGTCTTGCCATGGCTTGGAGGTTGCTCAGGGTAGGGTATTACTGGCCCACAATACAAACTGATGTAGTAGCTTTCTCTAAATCTTGTGACAAATGTCAAAAACATGGAAACCTGATTCATGCTCCAGGTAGGGAGCTAATTCCTTCTATTTCACATTGGCCATTTCAGCGATGGGCCTTTGACCTTGTTGGGAAAATTCACCCCAACTCATCAAGTGGACATAAGTTTATCATCATAGCTACTGATTATTTCATGAAGTGGGTAGAGGCAGTCCCTCTTTCCGTTGCCTCGGGCAAAACAGTTTCACTCTTTATCCTGAATCATATTATTTGCTGATTTGGAGTGCCTTCTAAGATTATTACTGATAATGGAGGACAATTCAAGAACAAGGACCTAAAGGATTTATGCAAAAAGTTTAAAATCAAGCAACATTGGTCCTCTATCTACTTCCCATAAGGAAATGGACAAGAAAAAGCCTCTAATAAAACCATTCTTCAGATTCTTCATAGGACAGTGCACAAGAATGGTAGGGATTGGCACTTGCAAATCAATCCAGCACTATGGGCTTATAGAACAAGCATTCACACACCTACAGGAGCCATGTCTTTTTCCCTTACCTATGGTGCTGAAGCAGTATTACCTTTAGAAGTAGAGATCCCTTCACTTAGAGTCTCACTCAAAGGTTTGATTACAGATGAGGATTAACGTGCCATGAGGTTACAAGAACTAGAACTTCTAGATGATAAGCGTAAGGCTTCCTTTGATCACATGAGAGTATATCAGAAGTGTATGTCCAAGGCATTTAACAAGAAGGTTCACCCTAGAGAGTTTCAAATAGGTGATCTTGTTTTGCAAGAGAATCCTAAGAATCAGCAGAACAAAGAACAAAAGGGCAAGTTCAAACCCAATTGGCTTGAACCATACATTATCATAGTGGCTTTTGGTACAGGTGCATATTTACTATCAGATGAAGATGGAGAATAGCTCCCTGAGCCCATCAACATTGTGCACCTCAAGAAGTTCTATCCTTGATGCCCATTTCTGTCTAGGGGCATCCTTTGTACATATTTTATGATCTTGAAAAAATACCAAAAAAATTGATATATGATGCTGAAAAAGTCCTAAAAAGCATTAAAAGTCCTGAAAAAATACAAAAAAAATAAAGAAAAAAATTTTTAATCCAAAAAAATAGAAAAAGTGCCTTGGTGAAAACCTGGAAACAGGTGCCTTGGTAGCAAAAATACAAAAAAAAGAAAAAAAGAAAAAATTGCAATAAAACCCAAGTGGTGAAAACCTGGAAATAGGTGCTACTTGAGGCCTTTGCACCCTTGTCTTTTAGCATGCATCCTCGACACCTAGCCACTTTCCATCATGCCTTGACCTTATTTGGCATAGTTTGGAATTGGTCTTTATCTTTGTCTAGGGGGCATAACTATTAGCATAGGTCCTTTAGGTGCATTTGTCTCTTGGGGCATTTCACAACAGGTGTTTTTCGACACCACCCCAAACAATTTTTTTCAACACTACCCTTGCATCGAGTTTTTCTTAACACTTATCAGATGTCTTACCCAACAGTCTAAGTTTGTTGCGATATTGATCATTTGCAAATGTGATACTCAGAGTCTGACTCTATGACCAACACAGACACACTTAAACAATCAATTCGTTTGAGATATGTTGACTTTATTTTTCTTTGTGTGTTGTCTATGAGGATTTCTTTGATGAGTGGTCTCTCCCTGAGAAGTTTTCGATGATGCATAGCTAGAAGACTGAGGGTATGAGAACATGTTTTATTTCTTTATCTTCTTATGGGTATATTTTGTTGATCCTAACTGTCATGAGCATTTTTGCTGGTCCTACTTGACACTATGGATTGACAAGGTATTATCCTTGACTATTTTATGCAAGTGCATGCTTCTAGCTATCCTAACTCTCATGTGTCTTGATACAAGCATAATCTCACCATATCAAACTTAGGTAATCTCACTGCATTATTCATCTTGACCTCCATGTCTTTGGTGCCTAGGTGAGATTTCCACATTCCTATTTGATATAGATCATATTCAGATCCACATAGTTATGCAAGTGTGCATTGTATGATCTTACGACGCTACCAATAACACTCGATGATGATAATTAGATGTTTATAAGCGTTGCGACCTTGCAAGTCAACCACTTTTCATAGTAGCTTGCATTTTAGGTTCATGTTAGTCTAGTTTTGCATCTTGCATATGGAGAGAGCTCTCCTTTTCTTCTTACATGGACCTGTCGGTCAACTATGCTCACCTTTCTTTTTTTCACTCATGTCTTTCTCTCCTTGTCTTTCACATCATGACCTATTCCTATCATCACAAGAGGTTAATCATATCTTTATCAACACTATCATTTTCAAGAAATATGAGTCTACATCATACAAATGAGAATCAAACAATGTGAGAGAACATACATGCGCATATACATGAACATTTTGAGCAAAATGACAAGACAATACATAAACTAATACATCCATCACAAGTGAGACAAATACAAATGATATATCGAACATCCAGTAATCTCATATATCTATAACAATGTCATGATATACAATACAATATGAGGTCCCAAAATCTGGATCAAAAGTCTCATGATATGTCCAAACATCTAAACCTAAGACTCACTGCCACTGTCCCGAGGACCTGGTCGTTGAGGAGGTGGTGCTGCATCTGGTACTACATCTAATCTACCCACCACTACTAAGTAGTAAGGATCCCTCTGACTTGTTGGTACTGCCTGTATGTAGAGACCATGATAATACAAAGCTCGTGTTGCCTCTCTCTGTCTCTTTGCAAGGGCAACCTGTAAGGCTCTCTCTTATCGCTCTGTCTCTGCCCGCTGATCAGTGAGCTGCTACTCTCTAACTGCTATAGTGATCCTGAGCTACTATATCTCTACCTCCAGAGCCTATATTCAGGCTCTCAGATCCTCTCCTCCTACAAGTGGGTCATGCCTAGCCTCTGCCTATCGGCGAGTTGGTCTCACCTCATCCTCTGAAGTGGTTGATCTCCATCCCCGTGACCATTTCTAGCCACCTGATCTAGATCCCTCCCCTCTCTCCATCCCTCTCCCTCTCCCTCTCCCTCTCCCTCCATCCCCTTCATCTCCCCCATCATCTCCCTGAGCCACTGGTGGCTGTACATCTGGGACTGTAAATCTAGGAAATGGAGCCCTACACCTCTCTGCACTGTACACTACGTCTACACCTACATCTGCCATATCTGGTAGATACTCCCATGGCTCTTGGCATATAGCGGTTGTATCCTATACTACTTGCTGGTAGTCCAGCATTGGCAGCCAGCCCTGTCCATCCTCATCTCAGAATCGTGCATGTGTCGTGGTCTCTGTGGACACCCTCTGCTAGCATCCGAACTGCCTCTAGACTCGCGTAATCACAAACCTCTCCACAATGTCTAGGTGACAGCCTACCAATGGCCAACTACAAAGCATGTAATCCATATCTTTCCTATCACTCCACTGCTCACATGACCTGTACGATCTCCATGTGAATGAGGTGAGCTCATCCAATACCCTGCGATAGTAAGAAACATCCCCGCTATGTGTATGAGGGATGAACCCTACATACCTGTATATGTAGGGATACCTGCGCTCCCTAGGCTATACTCATGGATGCACTACTGCAATATGCTCCCATGCCCATATCTGAGTGAGTATAGCCCTACATGCCCAAGTCCTACCGTCTCTATAGATGATCTCATGTAGCTCATAGTACATATCGGCTAAGATAGTCAGGGCCCATGCCATCCATCGTGGCTGTGCCACCAGGTCTTCTAGTAATCTCCCCCATCCCAGTGGGAAGCCCTTCTGACTCCTGTCAAGGATAAGGGCCTATCCAATAAACGATGCCACAATGCATGGCACCAGGAAGTCTCTGCCAAAGTCCTCCATCAACCTATCCTAGCTGACATGTCGATCTAGGATCATGACATCCTGGAACATCCCCTGGATAATTTTTTGACCTGTCATCACATCCTGATTATAGTATACCTATGTCATCAAACAATCATGTCAGTTTCTATCATATGGAAACTTTACAACTATGTTTATCTATAAACATGATTATACTTACAAGCTCTCCATGGCACGGAACCCATAGAATCTGATAAACATCCTCTAGTGTGATAGATGCCTCTCCCATCAGTAGATGAAAGGTGTTGTGCTCACTATGCCATCTATCGGCAAGAGCAGTCAACAATCCATGATCAGCTTAGATATGAGGAAACTGCAGTAGGTAGTGGAATCCCATAGCTCTGATGTCGGCCTTGCCCGAATCATCCAGATCTCGGACAAACTGCAATCTAGTCACCTAGGACGCTCTAATCCGGAGCATAGGGAAGACCTCTTGTGCATCATGAAACCATACTAGATGTTAGAACATATCATGAAGGATGTATCAGTACAAAGCATCTTAAAATTAAACATTGTCAGGACTCATATCATTTTGGCTCAAAAATGTTAAAACATGTCAAAATTTTATCTTAGGAGACATTGTTTTTTGACTAACTGTCATGCGACACTTTCTCTTAAGTAGTGTGACATTCTTTTCTCAGGTGACACTTCACGTAGTGGCATATGACATTTCGTCCATTGTTGTGCAACACTAGTTTCCATGTTCGCGTGACACTATTTTGACCCACGAAGTGTCGCATGACATTTTCTTTCAAAGGGCATGACACATGTAAAGTGTCATGAGACTTGTCACCCTAGTCTAAAAATTTGACATGTTTAAATGTATTAAATGCAATAAACAACTCAAAGAACGACTAGTTTTCAGATACATACCGGGGCACCAGAATGTGGAGGCCGGTTGTGCAACCGGGAGCGCTCAAATCAGTGTCTGTGGATGGGAACTCCTACTGGTTGAGCTATCACTATCTCTCAGAGCTCTAGATTCTCCAATAGCTAAAAGTCAAATGATTTTGAAAATGACACATTTTCACCCCTTATATAGCATTTTGACTTTTTGACCAAATTTCAAAACTCCTCAGAATTGCATGAAAATTACACCCCTAGCTAATTTTGACATTCTGGATCTATTTTCGGACTCAAAATCAAAATCTAAGGTCATCTTGCTAGTCAAAATCATGTTTCAAAATTTTCCTTCTTCTACGCAGTTGATTGACCTTTTGAGGCATAATTCTCCGATCTTTGGTGGAATTTCTTCCTTCCATGTCTCTCAAATTTTCTAGTCTTTCATTCACTTTATTTCTAGTCTTCTATTTCTATTCTTCTACTTCCTCACTGGGGCATGTTTCATTTCCTAATGGTTATCTTATCGACCTTATCTTCAGTTATGATTTCATTTCGATTTGATCATCTTTTATCGATTTGCTATCTCTCCTCTGCCTGATTTTGATTTTGATTCTGAGGGGGCAGTATTTATGGGATTCTCATCCCTAATTCTCTTGATTTTCTTGATTCAGACATCTTTTGTGAGCTTTTGCTCAAATTTGAGATTCTTATCTCTTACTTTGAATGTGATCCTGAATCGACCTCATGTTCAAAGGCCTTTGTTTATGTTTGTCTGGGTGTGATCCTGAATTGACCTCATATCTGAGTTGTTTTGTGATCCCAAATCGATCTCACATTTCAACTTCATTCTTTGACTACATGTGTTCCCAAATCGATCACACATTAGTCAAAGAGGGGCAAATGTATGCACCCAAAAATGGTCACCTAAACTTTGGGCCCTATTTATTTGATTTATTTATCTTGAATCAGTTTTATCAATAATCAATATTTTCAACATTATCAATTTCTTGATTAAATCTTAATTTTGATCATATATTATATTTTTATCCTTGGGCTAACCATTTTATCCTAAAGTCTTTATTTATTTAAAAGGAATATTTCCTCCCCTTTTAATAAATAAAAAGCCCCCACTTTTCTTCTTATCCTAAGTTGCACAAATAAAGCATCATTCTTATTTTATAAAAAGAGAAAAAGTACTTTTTGTGTCATATGGACACTAAAGTCAACTCCTATTTTCCTATTGGAGGATATTTGTGCACAAGGATCAAGCTTCTATTTTTCTCCACCGTTGATTAAGTCTTTTTCCTCTTAATCTCAATGGTCCATTTCACCTCACTTCTTATAAAAGGAGAGCTCTCTCCTTCACTTGCATATCCATCATCTTTATGCTATTGTTATGCTGCAGGTTTCCTAGGTCATTTGGAGCTCTTTGAAGACATTTTTGTTGCATTACATTCTAGTTGCATATTTTCTTTCTTAGTTACATAATCATGGCATGTTAGCTTAGTTTCTTTTTATGCAATAGATTAATCTCACATAGCTTAATAGGAGGATTTGTAACACTTGTATTTTCCTTTCATAGCATAGCTTGCATCTTTCATTCTCATAGATTAGTTTGCATTGCATTGCATCCATATTGATTCCATTTGGGGATATTGGTATTGTTTCCCTTGTCTTCATAGTGAATCTCTCATTGTGTGGTTGACTAGCAAGGTCACTAGTTTATAGCTCTAGCTGAGAGGAAATTTATCAAAGTCCCTTGCAACTCCATGCATAAAGAGCTATGAGTCGCTTTATGAGGCCTCATTGTTGAGCAACCTTGAATGTAATGATTCATAGGATTGTGGTCATATTTCTACCATACATTAATATGTGATATAGAATTCATCTACTAAGGTTCAAACCCTTAGAACATAGTCAAGTCATGCTCAATCCCTAGGTGAATTGGTTGTATTAAAAAAGAACTATTTTAATTTATTGATATTGATGATGATTTCAAGGATATGAACAATGATATAGTAAATATTTTTCATAAGGATAATTTTATAATTTTCATTTGTAAACTTGTATTTTTCCACATTAATACGATGAAGGTGGTTGATGCAGAGTCCTTGAATCTCTAGCTCTTTTGCCTTAAGATTGGTTCCTCAATCTAAGGACCTTAACACCTTAACATTAACTTCGCATGGTGATTTTCACTTTTCTTATTGGGTTCCATATTCCCCTCAACTATTGATTCCTAAACCAAAACAAACCCTTAGGTTTCCTTCATGGACTCCAAGTGACCCTTACGGATGAAAATGGCTTGCTTGGGTTTGTTGAGTTTCCCAAGACCCAAAAGACCTAAATGGGTTCAAAAAATGGTGTTTCCTAAGGTAACATGACTAGAATTAGTCACTGGTTATGTACTCCCAATGCACTAGTGAATATTTCTTCACAAAAGACTCCAACTCCTCATAGCCCTTCCCAGACTATTTTTCCTACTTTACTCCTTATTCCTCTAAAAGACTCAACCAAATATTAGGTTATTTTGACACCCTTTACAAAGTTATACAACACTCTCAAAAGGTTTGGTCTAAATCAATACGCAAGGATCTAGACCCTTATTGAGTCTAGGTTACCTAATTGTCCTAATTAGGCTTTCTTTTCAAAGGAAGTGCTTCTCAATAATGTAGGTCTGCCAATCCAAGCACTTGGACATATTTTACACATGGATCAACCATCAAATTGAAATGCATGGCCTTTGATCAATCACCTAACTCTAGATATGGAACCTTCTCTGATCTTCACTTCGGTGGCCACATAGAGATGTGGGGCCCGTTTGTTTGGGAAATATGGATTTGGCCCAAAACCTTATTATCTCATAATAAGGTTTTGAGATTCTGGTTTTGCATAACCAAAAGATAAATTGGACTGTTTGGTTGATGGGGAAGATGAGAAATTTTTAGGAAGATGAGCCAATTTTGGGAAATGAGCCAATAAAAAATAGAGCAATAAAATACCATAACCAAGTTTTCAAATGAATTCCACCTTTTTTTTGGAAGTTGCAAATCCTTGTTTTTGGAGCAAAATTGGAAGATGAAAATTATATTATGGTTTTCACATTTTCCAATGTAAGCAACCAAATAAAAGATTTGGTGTTAAAACCAGATTTTCTCTCCCAAATTCCAATTCCACCCCTCAAACAAATGGCTAGGGAGTCAAATTTCTTCTTGCTCCTGCTAGGAACCTCCAATACACCACTAGTTTCCTAATATATATTGACCACACTTTCATTCCCTCTAGGGCCATTAGTAACCAATGGTGGAATTTCAAGATATGACCATTCGTTCTAGAAGCCCTAGAAATACTATCTACACAAACCACCATTCGATAATGACTATTTTATTCCTTTGAACAAAAGATCAAAAAATTAGTGTTAATGCATATGAAAGATGAAAGAAAATCTTACAATACTCAATTTGATTTAAAACATCTACAATCCCTACAGGGACATAGACAATCTCACAACATGAGAAATGCAGGAATTTCATAATTTTATTCAAAACTTTAGATGCAAAACCACTACAATCTTTTACTTCTCTCTCCTCTTTTTCCTTGACAGGTTTGTTTCATCATTTGTATATGTTTCTCAATAGTCACTAACCACTTTTTGAAACGTGGTAACCATTGCATGCAAAAAAAAGAAACGTTTGCAACCATCTATTTTTTCTTGCCTTTTCGGTCTTTACTAACTCTAATAAGGTTTCTTATCTACTGATAAGGATTTATTCAGAGTACTGATATCCTTTGTATCGATAAGACTTTATCTAGTGTATCAACTAGACAAAAGTTTACTGATAAGAAATTCTACAACTCAATGACTTTTGAGTCATCTACGACTTAACCAAAACCTCATAAGACACCTCCTAAACCCTTATAAGACTCTTCTACATGCCCCTAAGCCCATATGTCTATGGTTCATTATAGATCACCATTCCATGAAATTGGGTTACATGGTGGGGATCTTTATTACACACATAAAAAAACACTCAAAGAAACCAAAATTCCTTGATGGAACACAACTTTGGTGTGTTTAGGTTTTGTCTTCCCATGTTGAGGTGCTCCTACACCATACTCCCAGGGTGAATTGATCTCAAGTCTTATTGACATAATCTCTTCAAGAAAACTACCATGTTTAGATTCATGTCAACTTCATCCATCCACATAGCTTTCTCTTTAGGAAATCCTTCCCACTTAACAAGATACTTCTTGTATGTGTTCTTTCTGGTTATTTTGATGACCTTTGTATCCAAGATCTTCTCAAGTCTTCTTTTTTCATAATGGGGAATGTCTACAATGGCCTCTTCCAACTCTTCAACCTGTACATCTGATCATGCATGTACATCTCCCTTATATGGTGTTAGATCAAAAATACTAAAAATAGGAGAAATTCCAAGGTTTGGAGGCAATGCAATCTCATATGCATCCAACCCATATTTCTTCAACACTTTGCAAGGACCTACTTTCATAATCATTAGTTTGGAATACTTCCCTTTGGGTAGTCTTTCTTTCTTGAGGTATGCTCATACCAAATCTCCTACCTACAACTGAACATCCCTTCTCCTCTTATCTATTATCTCCTTGTATTTTTCAGAAGTCTTTTGAAGTGTACTCTTAACCTATTCATGAATCTCTCTTATGGTGTCTCCAAATTGCTCACCCTTGAAACTTATCAATCCATCCCAAGGAAGGTCTCTCAACTCCAAAATCCCCCTAGGATTATATCCATACACTATGTGGAAAGGGCTCTTACTGGTTCTCATGTTCACTTAATCATTGTAGGAGAATTCTACTTGTGGTAAGATAGCTCCCCATTTCTCTCCATGTTATTTAGTCAAGCATCTCAATAGGTTTCCAAAGGACCTATTCAGTACTTCAATTTTCTCATCCGTCTATGGATGGTAGGAAGAACTAAAGTTTAGATTGGTGCCCAATCTCTTCCATAGTGTCCTCCAGAAGTGGCCAATGAACTTCATACCCCTATCAGATACAATGGTCTGAGACAATCCATGTATCCTCACTATCTCCTTAAAAAACAAATTTTCTATGTATGTGGCATCACTTGTGCTTTTACAGGGCAAGAAGTGGGTCATCTTACTGAACCTATCCATCACTATATTAATACTATCAAATCCTCTCTGAGTCCTAGGTAGACCCATTACAAAATTCATGTTACAACTCTCCCATGGCCTTGTAGGGATAGGGAGTGGTTGATACAGTCCTGCATTGGTGGATGTGCCTTTCTCCCTTTGACAGATGGTGCATATTTTTGCAAACCTTCAAACATCACTTTGCACCTTAGGCCATAAGTAGAACCTCTTCACTTGTTCCATGGTCTTGTCTAACCCAAAATGTCCACTCATACTACCACAATTCTTTTTTCTGATGATATTTTCCCTCATTGAACACCTAGGGATACACAACTGGATACCTTTGAACAATAGACTATCTTGAATAAAAAAAACAAAGTATTCCATGATGAGCATCAAAAAATTCAGTGTAAACCTTGTATATTTCATGGAATTCTTCATCTCCATCATACATGTTCTTCAAGTAATCAATTCCCACACTCTGCAACTTTATTTCTTGCACAGTCAGACTCCTCCTACTTAAAGTATATGTCACTTTGTTGGCTATACCTTTTTTTTTATATTAAATGTATATTCTGGAATGGACTCCACCCATTTTATGTGCTTATGACTTAGCTTCTCCTAACTATATAGAAAACTCAAAGCTTGGTTGTCGGTGAAAACAACAAACTCCTTGCGCAAGAGGTAATGCTTCCATTTATTTAAGGCTTGGACAAGAGCATACATCTCCAAATCATAAGAAGAGTATGTCCTCTTAGTTTCATTGATATTTTCACTAAAAGAGGCTATGGTCCTCCCTTCTTGATTCAACACTGCACTTATGGCCATGTTAGATGCATCACATTCTATAGTAAAAACTTTGTGAAAATATGGAAAAATAAGAAATGGTAGTTTTTCCACCTTTGGTTTTGGATTTTGAAAAGAGTCCTTTTCTTCCTTTGTCCACACAAATCTACACTTTTTCCCTCCCTTTATAGTCTCCAAGATTGGAGCACAAATCAAACTGAATCCCTTAATGAACTTCCTATAGAAAGTGGCAATTTCATGGAAACTTCTTGCCTTAGTCATGGTTTTTGGAGAGGGCCAATTCAAGATGGATTCCACCTTGTCTAGATCCATCTTTAGGTTTCCTCATAATATTGAAAAACCCAAATAAATTAAATCCTCCTATAGAAAAACACATTTTCCCAAATTGATTATGAGTTTCTCATCAAAAAATATTTTTAAAACCACATATAAATGTCTCAAGTGTTCCTCTCTGGTCCTACTGAAGATTAGGATTTCATCTAGATAAACTATGACAAATTTAGAATGGTTCATTCCACCAATTGGTTGAAGAGAGGGACTAACCAAGGAAAGATTTGTTGGGGGCATAAAGAAGTTGGTGGAACATTCAAACATCAATCAAACTTATGGACCCTGCACTCATTTTTACCCAAATCCTCCTCTTGTTGATGGGTTTTACATATTTCCAATGAAGGGGAGCTCACTTCCCTAAGTCAAGCTGCAATATCCAATTCATGATATTGAAACCCACCTCATTTCTCTTCCTAAGAAATGTGAACAAAGTAGAGGGAAATTATAACTGAAAAAAGAAATCTACAAAGACCCATTTTTTAAAAGATGGCTTATCAAGCATGCCTATTAATTATGTTGTCTCCCTCTTCATTTTTCAAGATAGAATTTGACATTGGAGTGTATCTAAAAATATTCCTATTGATGTATATGAATTTCATGCAGTGGCTTCTCTTAAAAAAATATATGTTGTTTGTTCCTTTGTGCATTTCTTGTTACTCCATTATTAGGTGTACAGTTAATATCACTCCACTATTAATTATTTTATTTTTAGAAAGATCGCTATATATTGCATCTCTCTTGCTAAAGATGGGCTTTAAAACACATGTGTGCCACTCTTGCTAGAGATTGCAACAACCATACCAAGCCCATTATGCCAATGTCTGCAACCAACCAATAAATATCAAGCTGGTTTGGAGTATAAATGAGCAACAATGATTTGATTGTAGAGTAGATTCTTCCTACCTTGAAAAGAATTTCCCTTAACATCAAGTTTTTTTATTGTATAGAAATTTTTTCCCCTCGATATTTGATTAATTCAACATAGAACATTGTAGGGTATTATCAATGATGAATCCACATGCATTATAGAATGGCATATAGTGAATGTAGATAATTACATTAATGTCAATGTGAATAGAAGAAAAATGCATGGGAAAGATGATTTCAATTGTCTTGCAAGGTTGATGATCATTAAATGGTGTTAGACACAAATATTTTTACAACCATGTTGACCAATCATCCATTTACTATTACTCTTGTATATTATTTTAAGTCTTAGTGAAATAATTTAAACGGTAATCAATAATTTTATAAGAAAGAAGTAACATGGAAGATACATGTTTTCAAAGGGTTGTAGCTTAATTGGTTGAGCACAATTGTGAGGATGGTGATATGGATATTGAACTCATCCACTAAGGTTCAAACCCTTAGAGATGTAGTCAAGTCATGTTCAATCCCTAGATGAATTGTTTGCATTAAAAATGAACTATTTTAATTTATAGATATTGATGATGATTTCAAGGATATGAACAATGCTATAGTAAATATTTATTTTTAGGATAATTTTATAATTTTCATTTTTAAACTTGTATTTTTCCAAATTAATACCATGAAGGTGATACTTAAGACATCAATAAGTTTTTCACATTTCCTTTTCCATTTGAGAAACTCTATTAAAGTATAACTAGCATTAAAATGATTTCTTTTAATTCATTGGTTGACATTATTAAATATTTTGATTCTTTTACATGTTTTTATTTCTCTAATTTTAATATGGAATTATGCTTAACAATGTCCATCAACAAATGCTACAATTTTTAACATTATGTTTTTTGAATGTTTTAGTTATAGAGTTATACATGAATATTTTAAGTTAATTTAAAACTTATCACTCATCCACTTCTACATGGAAACTGGGATAATTTTAATTAAACATGTTCCACTTGTACATTAAAAATATCTATCAAAAATATAATAAACATATACACAAGGGTATGTGCATCAAGATGGTGAAACAAAAGTAGCCATTCGCTTAAAAACAAAACTTGCACATTATTTTTAAAATTTCAAATATCAAGTACATGTATTATGGCTTGGAAAATTTGAGCCTTGACATATACATGATTTTTAAATTAAAACCATGTAGATGGTCTTAACATTAAAAACCATGTACGTGTTTAACTTATAATAAAAACATGATCATGTTTCTTAAATAAAAAAACATGTACCTGTTATTGGCATAAATGATGTAGAGATTGTTGAGCGTTGTGTGGTATAGGTTTGATGACAATAAGATTAGTTATTGTGTTGTCATTGATGTCAACTTAGTGTTGTGTCGATTGACAATGTTCCTGATCTGCTACTAAGTATCTAGTATTGCGAAATGAATTGGAGTGTGTAGTTCTTATGGGAGACATAGAGCTATCTCTAGATTTTGCATGTTGGATCACAAAGGTTGGAAACATGAATGGAGAGAGTTATGATTAATTGAAGGTTGAGAGAGTAGCCAAAAGAATAGAAAGTGATAGATGATGAATGATTTGATTGTTCTATCAAATTGGTGTGGATTCAGGTATTGTGGTCCAGTCAAAATTATCTTAACTAAGCTATGAGGTGGATATCACAACTGCAAGATGATTGGAGTAGCACAAGGCATAGTTTTAATAACCAAAAAAAATTATGTGCAGGATGGAAATTTTTTTTGGAATAGTTCATGTTAGATCCTCAATTAGTGATGATGCACTTGGTTGCAGTAAATATTTTCATGTTCTAGGTTCCATAGTGACGTGGCAGATTTGATTTGTAATAATGAGATGATCTCACATTATTCAAGGTGATCAAAATTATCAAGCTTTTGAAAGCTCATTGGAAAAGTCAAGGAGTTTGATTATTATTGATCAAATCAATGTGTGAGTGTATTTGGAGGTTGACATAGATTTTTAAATTCATTTTATTGTTTGGTAATACATTTTGGTAGACTAGAGTGAAGTGTGAAATATTCAAATAGTGAAATTCAAATGTAATACATTTTGTTTAAGGTGGTGGCCAACCTAGTGAGTGAAAAAGATATTTATATTCAAATTAGTGAATTGTGAAGTTGTAGATCATGGATGTCATGGTGTGGTTGGATGAAGGGTGAAGCTATCCTACAAGAAGTAGAAGTTTGAGCTTAATTGGATCTATATTGGAAACGGAGAGGTGTTATTCTCATATCATTGTACTTGTTGAATCCTAATAGGTTATTGAAGAAAATAACTTAACCAGGTGAATCCTAATAGATCTTGATTTGAAATCCTCTAATTAGGTGGCTCTTCAATTAGATTTATAAATCTCTTAACCAGGTTACTATTGTATGCACCCTGAAATGGTCGCCTAGACTTTGGGCCCCATTTATTTGATTTATCAATCCTGAATCATTTTTATCAATAATCAATATTTTCAACAATATCAATCTCTTGATCAAATCTTAATTTCGATCATATATTGGATTTTTATCCTTGGGCTAATCATTTATCCTAAGTCTTTATTTGATTAAAAGGAATATTTCCTCCCCTTTTAATAAATAAAAAGCCCCCACTTTTCCTCTTATCCTAAGTTGCACAAATAAAGCATTATTCCTATTTTATAAAAAGGAGAAAAGCACTTTTTGTCTCATATGGACATAAAGTCAACTCTTATTTTCCTATTGGAGGATATGTGTGCACGTGGATTGCTCCTCTTTCAAGCTCCACCGCTGATTAAAACTTTTTTGCCTCTTAATCTTCATGGTCCATTTCACCTCATTTCTTATAAAAGGAGAGCTCTCTCCTCCATTTGCATCTCATGTTTTTATGCTAATGTTATGCTGCAGGTTTTAGGTGCATTTGGAGCTTTTGAGGACATTGAAGACTTGTTGCATTTCATTGTAGTTGCATATTTCTTTCATAGTTGCATGATAATGACATTGTTAGCTTAGTTTCCTTTTATGCAATAGAATAAGCTCACATAGTCTAAATAGGAAGGCTTGGTAATACTTGTTCTTTCCTTTCATAGCATAGTTTGTACTTTCATTTCCATAGCTTAGATTTGCATTGCATTGCATTTGCATATTAGATTCTTGGAGATATTGGCATTGTTGCCCTTGTCTTCACTTGAATCTCTCATTATGTGGTTGACTAGCAAGGTCATGAGTTCATAGCTCTAGCTGAGAGCAATTTTCAATCTTGCAACTCCATACATAGAGAGCTATGAGCCGCTTTGTGAGGCCTCATTCTTGAGCAACCTTGAATGTAATGGTTCATAGAAGTGCACCATTTTAGTGTGTACATTTCTGGCACCCACCGTGGGGCTGAGTAGATTAGCTTTGTCCCTTTAATTCTGCATTTTCTGTCAAAATTTTAGTCAATTTTCGGCTTGGTTTTCAGTCTCTGGTTTTTTTTCTCAGAGTATCGCACGATACTTCTCAGAAATATCTCATGATGTACCTTTGTATAGCGGTGTGACACTTCATGCGAAAGAAGAATCACTTGCCAATACTGAGAAATATCACCTATTATCGAGAGAAGTATCGCCCACCCATAGTGAGAAGTATCACCCAGACTGAGGTATATCGCGCGACTATAGGAAACTGTGTCGCGTGATACTGGTGAAGTCTGAGAAATATCGCCTGGTCTGATAGAGACGTGCATTTCCAATTTTCTCATCCGAACTTGATCATTTTAGTTTGCTATTTTGTTTTGCTGTGTTTAGATAGGTCTAACCTGCATCTTTTAGCTTAAATCTAGTAGTTTATTGCATGTTTACATTTGGATTTGGATTTTACTAACCTTGTGGGTCTAACAAGTTGTGTTTGTAGGTGCTCATCATTGCTTGAAAATTGCTAAAAATGCATGTCAAAGAGGGCTACTAATAGTTTTTGCAGGGCTGCCCAAGCATAAAAACAAAAAAAAAAAATTCTTGCTTGTTTGTTTGCTTTCTTTTCAAGTGTGGCATTCACTAATTGTAGTAGGAATCTTAATACCTTGTGAAAGGGATCTTGAGGTGGTAGGAGAAGTATGCTCTTCACCTTTAGGTGAACCAGAAAATCTTGACCCATCTTAAGGTTTTGGAAGCAAGGGAGTAATTGAACCTGTTTGCTTGGTGTGTTTGGGAGAGATTCTTGAGATAGGGGAGTATGCTCTTCACCCTTGTGGTGAACCAAAAACCTTGAACCTCAAGAGTTAATCTATTCTTTGTTTAGTTTAGGATCCTTTAGCGGGCCTGCTCTTGAGCAATCAAGAGGAATGACTCAAGTGGGGACAACCTTGTCATCATTTTCCTTGGTGGCAAGTGATTCCAACTCACTATAATCTCAAGGCTATCAAGGACACCAAAAACCTTGGTAGACATAACACTTGTCTTCATTTGATGTGAGTAGCTCATGGGATTGCGACCATGGGGAATACATTGAACAAGAATGCTTAAGGTACTCTTGAGGCCGCAAGGTCCTAGTCCTTTATGAGGAGCAAGAGGGGTGTTGTGAATGGAAATCCTTATTAAGAACCATTAGATAGAAGCCACCTTAGTTTAGCCGCTTATCTTCTTAGTGCAAGGATTGATCCAAGTGGTTTACCCGGATCACCTTAAGATACTCACCATATGTGTCCCTTTGGTTGTGTCATTTGACATTTCCATGACAAAGCCAACATCTCTTGTGGGTAACCACTTGGTGTGAGGTGAGGGGGCATCAAGTTGTGGGCTAAGTTGGTAAGTATTGAGCCTTGACTTTTTAGGATAGATTTGTTTGAATTGTCTTCGGTTGTGTCATACCAGTGCAAACGTTCTTACATAGAAACAATCGGTAGCATTCATAGGGTGCTTTTTCAATTCTGATATCATAAGTGTTTATCTTGGCAAGGTTGCTTTTGCCCTTGTTTCAAGTGTTTGAGACCATGTTTTGATCCCTTACTGTTTGCAAACCGGCCAAAATTCTATTGATATTGTGACTAGAATCGAAAACATCAACCCTCAGACTGGAAATTTTGACCAAACAGACCCAAAAATGCAAATTTTACACAATTCTGGTCAAGAGTTAAACAAATCTGTAACAATATCGCACACTGTAAAGTGAAGTATCGCGCGATACTTCGCGCTTTCTAGAAATATCGCCTGCTTTGAAGAGAAATATTGCGCGATAGTTCACCCCTAACGGACTATCACCTGACCTGCCTGGAGTATATCACCCGCCAGTGTTGAGGTATATCACCTGGCTTCGGGTGAAGTATCGCACGGTTATAGGTTTATCGCCCCAGTAGCCTGGAGTATATCGCCTAGTTTATTTCTGCCGTGCTTAAATTTTGGTCAGTTTCAGTTGCTGTTAATTAGGCTAGGTCTTAGAGTAGGCTTCTTGCCCTGATGTTTGAGGCCTGTCTTGACTCTAAATTTCTAGTTTTAGTCCTTAAGGATAGCGTCATTTGATTTATGAAATCACTTTGAAATAATTGCCAAGTTAGAAGGTCATTCTTGGTGCCAAGGTTCATCTCTAAGATTGTTAGCTACATTCTTGGAAAATTTTAGTACTCTTATTGTCCAAATAATTTTCATCTCAATTTCAATTATCTTTTGGCCTAGCCCAACCTCCTGATTCAAAAGTGCAAGGGTAGTCACCCTTTGATTTGAAGCACCTCTTTGACAGTGTTGGTAAAGCCCTTTTTTATCTTATCGTTTCTTTTTTTTTTTGGACAATAGAAGACTTTGATTATCCGAGTTTGGCGTTGACACTTTGAGAGGTCACCTTTTCATTGAGAATATATTTCTTTCATGTCAGTTATGACAAGGTATCAAGTCAATCAAGGGAAGCGACCCCCTATTGCCTTTAGCCAGTTACCACCTGTCAAGACTCGTCGACAACCTAAGGGAAAAGGTCCCCTTTTTTATCAATCTCCTAAGAGTGAATCTGAGGTTTTTTTTAATCCAGGAGCTAATCCTAGTGAAGTGAGCACCTCTTTCATACCACTTTCATCAAGCATGGACATGAGTTACACTTTTACCTGACAACAAAAAGAAGCCATGAATCAAACTCTTGAGGATATCTTCCAACGACACAGAAGAGAGTATGGTGGTTCTTCTCATGCTAGTCCACCTGGGTCACCTCCCAACAACGCGAGGTATTTTGATGCTCACCAATGAGCTGAGAGACATCATAAGCAAGCTCACTCAAATTCAGTGTCACAACATGAAGACTAGAACAACGAATCTAGTGATCACCACATAAACGTAGCTAATGCTATAAGGCATTCAAGACAATCCTCTCCACTTAAAGACACCTCTCGATATGCAAATACAAGATTGAGAAGCATTGAGAGAGAGAAGCAAGCCTACTTAGATGAACAGGCTGCTAAAAAGGAAAAATTCAGACAACTAGAGGAAGAGGAACGTGCATTGTTGGATATACAGAAAAGAGTCACCCAAGAAGAAGAAGATAGACTCTATGCACAACAACTCCAAAGCCGATTCAATGGGAGGGGAGCCAATAGTGGGACCAACTCACCCCCATCTACCCCTTCCCCTAGCCCTAGAAGAAGATCAAGGACACCCTCACGATCCCCAAGTCCTAGAGGAAGAAGGGCTTTGAGATATGACCATCATAGGAGATAGTCATCTCATAGATATTCAAAGCAACCCTCCCAATGAGCACATCATGGCTCACAACATGGAGGAAGTTATGCTAAATTTGATCATATGGATTTCATGACTATGCAACAAGAACCATCTTTTCAAGCATATGTGGAACAAAACAAAGACCAATTCTTGGAAAGTCTTATTAACAAAGGTGCTAAAGTTCCATATAATTTTGATGTTCACCAAAAGATCAAGAAACAAAACCCTTCAACTGATGAGGTGATCTTACAAATGCAAAAGGATATCGACAGGATGAAGGCTCCCAAGAGCACGTTTCATTTGGACTCCAGCTGTCCTAACCCCATTGACAAAAGTGTGGTAATGGTAGAATTCCCTAAGAAAGTTGAGTTCCCAACATATGACAAATATGATGGCACTGGTGACCCTCACGACCATGTTCGACAGTTCTACATAATGAGCTTTTCCTTTCACCATGAAGACTCCTACTTGATGAGATTATTCCCAAGGAGTTTGAAAGGTCAAGCCATGGAGTGGTTCACCAACCTTTCCCCTCCAGTAAAGACATTTAAAGAACTTGTCCAAAGGTTTGTTTAGCATTTTGCTTACAACCTATCAAGGTCGGTCACAATGCTTGATTTGTGCAAACTCAAGCAAAATCAGGGGGAATCTTTTGTCACATTTTTACAATGATGGAGGCGATTGTGTTCAAAATACCCAAGGACAATTCTTGAAGAGGAGAGAATTGATATCATTGTGAGCAATCTAATACCAGAACTAAGATATGAAGTCAAGAAAATCCCATTTAATTCCTTTGATACTATGGTAGAGGTGGCATGTCACATTGAGGATGTCCTGAAAGAACAAGGAATTTTGGCTAAATCAACAAATAACAACAATAGTCAAAATAACAATACTAATGGTAACAAGGACAAAAAGAACTCCTATTGGAACAAAAACAAGCAAGTGGTCAACGATGGAGTTGTTGACTCATCACAAGTTAAAAATGAAGGAGTTCTTAACCTCTCCCATGCAGTTCAAGCTATGAAGCTGCAAACGTCTTCAACACAACAAGATAAACCTAAGTATCAAAGGAGGTCTAAAATGGAGAAAAGACAATTTACCAAATTGGGAGAATCTTATGTAGATGTTTTTAAGACATTAGTTGCTCATAATTTGGCACACCCACAGGATCTTACAAAACATCGCATACCGGATCGTTTACCTCATTGGTGGGATGCTAAGGCTTTTTGCATTTTCCATAATGGGATTGGACATGACATAGAAAATTGTTTTAAACTCAAGCATCTTGTCCAAGACCTTATTGAGAATGGAAAATTACACATGGATGGGTTAACCACTAATGCAGATCATAAAGCCTTTAAAGAGCCCTTGCCTAAATATGAGAAAGGAGAGAATTCTAAAAATAAGAATGGCAAGGTGGCTATCAACTACACCTACACAAATGCACAGAATGTTATTAACATGCTTGAAGTTATGGATGATAGTGTCAACATGATGAGAGGGAAAGATCCCTATGGACATAATGTGGACTCAACTCCTATGCCTGATGAAAGACCCGTTGTGGTGATAAGAGGTCCTCACTCACAAAGAATGCCCCAGTCCCTCAATGCTATCACTAGGGGGCAGGCCCAAGTGCCCATTATCATTAGAGGTCCTAGCACTAGCAGGTCTAAGCAACCCATGTCCAAAGGTGCTCCTCCTAAATCTATCGTTAGTCCTGATTCCAATTATAATCTCATTGATCAGCTACAACGTACACCCGCGCAGATTTCTATTTTTGAGCTTTTAGAATTGTCTCCTAAGCACAAGCACGTCCTTGAGGATGCTTTGCGAGTAGCCAACGTTCCTAACAACTTAGACATTGATCAATTCTATAACATGGTCAACCATTTGGCTAGCCCTCATTACCTCACCTTCTCAGAAGAAGATGACAAATCCATCAGTCACCCACATAACTTGGCCTTACACATCGAAGTCATGATTCATAAAACCCATGTTAGGCATGTACTGATAGATGGGGGTGCGGGGCTCAATATTTGTACCCTGAGTTTGTTGCTAGCTCTAAGATATTCCAAGAACATCATTGACACAAGAAAAAGGATCACAATCAAAGCATATGATGAAATAGAAAGAAGTTATAAGGGATTGGTTGTTTTAACTAATCGCATTGGTCCAGTAGAAAAGGATATCTTATTTCAAATTGTTGATGTTGGACCTCTAGCCTACAACATTTTGCTCGATAGGCCATGGATTGATGAAATGCAAGCAGTTCCATCAACATATCACCAGTGTGTTCAGTTTCCCCATAACGGTGTAGAAATTTGCATCCCTGGAGATAGTTCTTTATCAGTTAATAACATTTATGCGGGATCACATGTGCCTTTGAATAGGGAAGCTGACAGTCCTAGTAGTTCACTTGAACAATGCAAGCAGAAGTTCAAGACCATAGATCTTGGGATGGGAGATTATAAAATTGATTCTTTTACAAACATGCCAATCTCTCCTAGCTCTTATGGGAGACCATCACCAAGTGTGAAGCCTTCATCCTCAGCAATGACATTATTTGGGAAATTTGTTGAGTCTTCGGTCCCCATTCAGGAAGAAAAAGAGGAAGTTTCCATAAGGGACTGGATCTATCATGAGGAGAAATACAAACACAACGAGAATTTTGCTCCTCCACCTGAAGCTTATGGGAAAGGATACACAATGGTTAAAAATATGGGATATCCAGGATATGGTCCCCTCAGTCATAGGCTGGATGCTAAAGCTGAGCCTCTTGATCATGCTCTTTTCGGCCGAAAGAATAAGTCCACGATTGGCTTAGGTTTTGAGAATAAAAAGAAGAAAGGTGTCCCTATCCCAGCTGCGATGGACAGTGACAGTGACTTAGATTATACCCCTGATCTTTCCAATCAACAAGATGTGTCTGATGATTGGGTACCCTCAACGAATCTCCTTTGGGGAGATTCCAGAAATTTGATACTTGACAGCCCTACTATCCTAGCTATGACGAATAGTGCCTATATGACTGCTAGATCGACAAAGGAAAGTGTTACTATCCTAGCTGCGATGGATAGTACCAATACTAGCACTAGAGAGGGGGAAACCCTTCCTAACCTAGAGGCTTCTACATCACGAGGCCCAAATGATGACTCAGACATAGATTCCCATGAATATGAATGGGACTCACTTTCAGATGCGACAGTTGATCTGGACATAGATATTGTCCATGCTTATAGTACCCAACCCGATGTGACTAACGAGTTTAGTGTAGGACTAGAGGATTGTACTCCTCAAATTGCCTTAGTGGATGATGCTTCATTTGGTAGGATGAGTCCTAATTCAGATATCTTAGGAGAAGACTTGATGAACTCCGATTATATGGTCACCAGAGATGACACTTTTCGCATAAACAACATTGAACCAGTCATTGACCTACCCCTTGTTCACTTTGACCTAATTGACTGGTCTCAGCGCCATCAAGAGCCCACATTCCTCACCTTTCAGAATGATTACAAAATTGCCTGCTATCTGAATGCTCTTGAACCCGTGGCTTCTTCCACCAGTGAACCAACAACCAGCATGACAGAGCCTGATATTAAGTACATCAGTCTCAAAATAAAAGAGAAAAAGAAAAATAGGTCTGATGGAAAAAACCACTTTGTGGCGGTGTCAGAACCAAAAATAGTAAAAAGAAATGACGCATCTGAAGGTGAAAACCTCTTTGAGGCACCCAAGGATGGGGTACTTAATAACTTGCCGAGCTATTTCCAAGATAGATCATCAGTATTGATTGAGCCAACAAAGCCAGTCAATTTGAACATAGAAGAAAATCCTCAAATAGTCCATCTTGCTCAGTCTTTACCAGAAGAAGAGACCAAGGCATATGTACAGTTTTTACAAAAAAAAAAAAGTCAATTTTGCATGGACCTATTCAGACATGCCAAGGCTTGACACAAATCTTATCATGCATCACTTATCCATAGCTCCAGGAGTCAAGCCAGTGAAACAGAGACTCAGAAAAATGCATCCCCATGTAGCTCTCCTTGTCAAAGGGGAATTAGAAAAACTTTTGAGAGCTGGATTTATTAGAGCCATCGATTATGCAGAATGGATCTCAAACATAGTACCTGTCTCCAAACATGATGGGTCCATTTGTGTCTGCACAGATTTTAGAGATTTAAACAAAGCATGCCCAAAGGATGATTTTCCACTTCCAAACATTGACATGATAGTGGACATGACGGCGGGCTATGACATATACTCTCTAATGGATGGTTTCTCGGGGTATAATCAAATCAAAATAGCTCCTAAAGACCAAGAGAAAATAGCATTCACATGTGCATGGGGAACCTATTGTTGGAACATCATGCCATTTGGATTAAAGAATGCGGGAGCAACCTACCAAAGAGCTATGACCACTATCTTTCACAATATGATGCACAAAAATATGGAAGATTATGTGGATGATACCCTAGCAAAATCAAGAAAATGGGACACACACCTCGATGATCTGGAAGTAATTCTAGATCGAATGGAATAGTTTCAAATCAGATCGAATCCAAAGAAGTGCACATTTGGCGTCACCTCAGGCAAACTTTTAGGATTTATAATATCAGCAAAAGGTATCGAGATTGATCCTGAAAAGGTCCAAGCAATCCTAGATATGCCACCTCCTCGAAATATCAGCCAAATGAGAAGTCTTCAGGGACGTCTTCAATCGATTAGGAGGTTTATCTCTCAGCTTATAGATAGAGCACAACCCTTCAACAAGACATTGCATAAGGGTGCTTCTTGTGTTTGGAACGAGGATTGTCAAAAGAGCCTAGATCAGATCAAACAATACTTGGCTAATCCTCCGATTCTCATGCCTCCTATTCTAGGGAAACCATTGATCCTATATATTTCAGCTACAGACACTTCCCTGGGGGCATTGTTGGCTCAATCAGATGATACCGGGAAAGAACGGGCCATATATTATATCAGCTGTACTCTAGTCTCCTATGAGATCAATTTTAATAATATTGAGAAGTCTTGTCTGGCGGTAGTGTTTGCTTCTCAAAAGTTGCACCACTATATGCTTGCTCATACCATACATTTGGTTGCCAAAATTGATCCTCTTAAATACTTGCTTAGTAAGGCTACCCTCATGAGTAGACTCGCTAAATGGATGATGGTCCTAACTGAATTTGACATAGATTACGTTGAAAGGAAGGCAATAAAAGGACAAGCTATTGCTAACCAATTAGCTGATTTCCCAGTTCAGGATAGTATGCCGGTCCAAGTGGAATTCCCAGATGAACACATCTTGTATACAACTACTCGCACTTGAACAATGTTCTTTGATGGCTCCTGCATGCAAAATGGATCAGGTGCTGGAGTGTTATTTGTTTCTCCACATGGGTACAATATTCCAAAGTCTTATAAACTTTTATTCCCATGTACCAATAATATTGCAAAATATGAAGCTTTAACTAATGGCTTGAGAATGGCTATAGAATGGAACATCACAGAGTTACATGTCTTTGGGGATTCCCAGTTAATCATCAACCAAGTCAATGAAGAGTATCAAACCAAGGATGACAAATTAATACCTTACAAAAAGATGGTTCATTCTTTAAGACACTACTTCACCTTTGTGACGTTTCAACAGATCCCTAGGATAGAGAACAAAGTTGCAGACACCATGGCCACATTAGCTTCACTTCTTCAGTTGGAGACACATGAATCCAGATTTGAATTCTTGGTGGAAGAGCTACACCATCCCATCTTTGACTCGTCTGAAAGCCATGTGATTTGTGTCATTATCACACATGAGTCTTCCCAATATGGTGCTATCTATTCATATCTTCGTGATGGCATCATTCCCAACACATTCAACCTCTCTGAATGCTGAAACCTCATCTGTAACACCTCTCGTCACACCCTCATCTCTGGTGATTTATATAGGAGGGGTTTAGATGGGACGCTCCTTAGGTGCTTGGAAAAGGAGGAATCCAACCAAGCGTTAGCTGACATCCATGAGGGCATTTGTGGTGGACATTCTAATGGTCTTGCCATGGCCTGAAGGTTGCTTAGGGTAGGATATTATTGGCCCACAATGCAGATAGACGCAGTCACCTTTGCTAAGTCATGTGAAAAATGTCAGAAACATGGCAACCTGATTCACGCTCCAGGTAGGGAGCTGATCCCTTCTGTTTCTCATTGGCCATTTCAGCGCTGGACCTTTGATCTGGTTGGGCAAATTCATCCCAACTCATCAGGTGGACATAAGTTCATTATTACTGCCACTGACTACTTCACAAAATAGGTGGAAGTTGTGCCACTTTCCGTTGCTTCAGGAAGGACCATTTCTTTGTTCATATTGAATCATATCATTTGCCGATTTGGAGTGCCTTCTGAGATCATTACTGACAATGGAGGTCAATTTAAGAATAAGGACCTAAAGCACCTATGCAAAAAGTTTAAAATCAAGCAACATTGGTCCTCCATCTATTTTCCACAAGGAAACAGAGAGGCAGAAGCCTGTAACAAAACCATTCTTAAGATTCTTCATAGGATAGTACACAAGAATGGTAGGGATTGGCACTTACAAATCAATCCAGCACTATGGGCTTACAGAACAAGCATTCACACACCTACAGGAGCCACTCCTTTCTCTCTCACCTATGGTGCTGAAGCAGTATTGCCTTTAGAAGTCGAGATACCATCACTTAGAGTCTCACTCAAAGGTTTGATTACAGATGAGGATTACCGCGCCATGAGGTTACAGGAACTAGAACTTCTAGATGAGAAGTGTAAGGCTTCCTTTGATCATATGAGAGTGTATCAGAAATGTATGTCCAAAGCATTCAACAAGAAGGTTCGCCCTAGAGAATTTCAAATAGGTGATCTTGTTTTGCGAGAGAACCCTAAGAACCAACAGAACAGAGAACAAAAGGGCAAGTTTGAACCCAACTGGCTTGGACCATATGTCATCACAGCTGCTTTTGGTACTGGTGCGTATTTACTATCAGATCCCGATGGAGAACAGCTCCCTGATCCCATCAACATTGTGCACCTAAAGAAGTTCTATCCTTGATGCCCATTCTGTCTGGGGGCATCCTTTGTACATATTTTATTGATCCTGAAAAAATACCAAAAAAATTCATATATGATGCTGAAAAAATCATAAAAAAAATAAAAAGTCCTGAAAAAATTAAAAAAAATTAAAAAATTCAAAAAAATAAAAAAAATAAAAAAAAGTGCCTTGGTGAAAACCTAGCAATAGGCGCCTTGGTAGCAAAAAATCCCAAAAAAAAATGAAAAAATGAAAAATGATTCTAAGTGGTGAAAACATGGAAACAGGTGCTACTTGAGGCCTTTGCACTCCTATTTGTTAGCATGCGTCCTCGACACTTAGCCACTTCCCATCATGCCTTGACCTTATTTGGCTTAGTCTGGAATTGGTCTTTGTCTTTGTCTAGGGGGCATAACTGTTAGCATTGGTCCTTTAGGTGCGTTTGTCTCTTGGGGCATTTCACAACAGGTGTTTTTTAACACCACCCCAAAACAGTATTTTTTTTAACACTACCCTTGCGTCGAGTGTTTCTTAACACTTATCAGGTGTCTTACCCAATAGTCCCGTATGATGTGATATTTCTCACTAAGCAGATATGATAATCAGAATTTGACTCTATGACCAACACACACGCACTTAAACAATCAACTCGCTGACGATATGATGACTTTATTTTTCTTTGTGTGCTATCTATGAGGATTTCTTTGATGAGTGGTCTCTCCCTGCGAAGTTTTCAATGATGCATAGCTAGAAGACTAAGGGTATGAGAACATGTTTTATTTCTTTATCTGCTTGTGGGTATATTTTGTTGATCCTAACTGTCATGAGCATTTATGCTGGTCTTACTTGACACTATGGATTGACAAGGTATTATCCTTGACTGTTTTGCGAGTGCATGCTTTTAGTTATCCTGACTTTCATGTGTCTTGATACAAGCATAATCTTGCCATATCAAACTTAGGTGATCTCACTGCATTAGTCATCTTGACCTATATGTCTTTGATGCCTAGGTGAGATCCCCACATTTCTATCTGATAAAGATCATATTCATATCCACATAGTTATGCTAGTGTGCATTGTATGATCTTGCGACGCTACCAATAACTCTCGATGATGATAATTAGATGTCTATAAGTGTTGTGACCTTGCAAGTCAACCACTTTCATAGTAGCTTGCATTTTTTGGTTCATGATAGTCTAGTTTTGCATTTCTTGCATATGGAGAGAGCTCTCCTTTTCATCTTACGTGGACCTGTCAGTTGACTGCGCTCACCTTTTCTTCTTCTTGATCATGTCTTTCACTCCTTGATTCTTTTCATCTCGAACCTGTTCCTATTCATCACAAGGGGTTAATCATATCATCATATCTATATCAAAAACTATCATTTTCAAGAAACATGAGTCTATATCATACACATGAGAATTAAACATACATCTATGAGAGCAAACATACATAAGCACATACATAAGCATTTTGAGCAAAATGACAAGACAATATACATAAACTAGTACATCCATCACAAGTGAGACAAATACACATGATACATCGAACATATAGTAATCTCATAGATCTATACAATGTCATGATATACAATACAATATGAGATCCCAAAATCTAGATCAAAAAGTCTCAAGATATGTCCAAAACAACCTAAGACCTAACCCTACGACTCGCTACCACCCTCGTGAGGAGCTCATGGTGGTGGAGGAGGCATAGCTCTCCTATCGAGTACCACATCTGATACCCCTACCCTCTGAGAGTATGATGGTGCTCTCTCACCCTCTGGGATGGCTTGCAGATATAGCCCATGATAGTAGGCTACTCTCACTGACTCTCGTCAGAGCTCCAGTGCCTCGGCGTGCTATCTCTACCCTAAGATCAGCTATGTGCTGATCCCACTCTACCCTCAGATCTAGTAGCTGCTGATCTCTCATAGCTATAGTAGTCTAGAGCTGATGTATCTCTGCCTCCTGAGCCTGTATCTGGGCTCTCAGATCCTCTCCCCCCACAGGCTGATCCTACTGTGCCTCTGCCTACCAGCGAGCTGGTCTCGCCTCCTCCTCAGGTGTCACCGATCTCTATCCCCATGACCATTTTCGGCCACCTGATCTTGACCCCTCTCCTCTCTCCATCCTCCTCCCTCTCCCCCTCCCACCATCTCCTCCATCCCCTCCCTCCCCTCCATCCCCTCCATCCCCTCTATCTCCCCTGTCGTCCCCTCCGTCTCCTCCTAGTGCTGGTACCTGTGCATCTGGTACTGTAAACTGAGGGAATGGCACCCTCCGCCACTCTGCTTTGTAGGCTCCATCAGCCCCTGCATCTGCCATATCTAGGAAATACTCTCAGGGCTCACTCCTGATACCTATTGCCTCCATGACAACCTGCTGATAATCTAACATGGGTAGCCACCCATGACCCTCCTCGTCTCTGGCCCTGGCATATGTGGTAGTCTCTGTCAAGACTCATTGCTACCTCTTGAACTACTGCCATACCTGAGTGATGCAGAATCTCTCTACTATCTTTGCATACCGACCTACCAGTGGCTGACTGCATAGCATATAACTCAGCTCGTCAGCTGCATCTCCCCAAACCTCAACCTCCCTGTATGGCCTCCATGTGAATGAGGCTATCTCATCTAGAATCCATCTGTAGTATGTCACATCCCCACTATGGGCATGTGATATGAACCCGAGGTACTTGTAGATGTAGGGGTACCTCCTCTCCCTTGACTGAACCCTGGGGTGCACCACAGCGATGTGCTCCCATGCCCATACTTGTGCTAGGATGGCACCGCATGCCCATGTCTGACCGTCTCTGTAGATGATCTCGTGCAGCTCATGGTACATCTCTACCAATATGGCAAGACCCCATGCCATCCGTCGCGGCCTGCCAACCAAGTCAACCAATAGTCGAGCCCATCCGAGTGGGAAACCCTTCTGACTGCGGTCAGTCATCAAGATCTGAGAAATGATGGATGCCACTATACATGGCACTGGGTAGTCTATGCCAAAATCATCTATCAGCCTCTCCTAGATGATATGCCTATCCAGAATAGTGACATCCTAGAACATCTCCTGCACCAGTCGGTGCCCCTCAGTGGCATCCTGATCATAGTACACCTATGCCAACAAACGAATCATGTCAGTTTTCATCATATGAAAATATTACTTTTTATGATGATATCTCAAAACATGATTACACTCATCGGCTCACCATGACATGGCACACGTAAGATCCTATAGACATCCTCTAGAGTGATCGACGCCTCTCCAGTAGGTAGGTGGAAGGTGTTGTGCTCACTATGCCATCTCTCGGCAAGAGCAGTCAACAACCCGTGGTCCGCTCTGATGTATGGATATCTCAGCAGATATCTGAATCCCATCACTCTGATATTGGCATTGCCCAGATCATCCAGATCTCAAACACACCACAACCTAGTCACCTTCAGTGCTCTGATGATCAGCGCTGGAAAAACCTCCTACAAGCCAAAAACCAAGCCAATTGTTAGCACATATCATGATGGATGTCTAAAAACTTGGTATAAAACATCCCAAAAATGTAACATTGTTTAGACCCATGTCATTTTTGCTCAAAAATGCATTCAAAATCAAAATTTTATACTGGGTGATATTCTTTTTTTGGAGAAGTATTGCGTGATACTTCTCCCTATAGCGGGGTGATAGACCTTATACCGCGCGATACTTCACCCAGTATCATGCAATCTTTTGCCCAGTATCGTGCGATACTAGTGCCTTAGGTCGCGTGATACTTTGGGGACCCGCAAAGTATCACACGATACTTCTCCCCAAAGCGCGTGATACTTCTAAAGTATGCGATAGTTCACCCAACAAAAAATTTTGAAATTTAAAATTTTTTTAAAATGTGCTAAAATAGCTATTAAATGCAAAAAAATGACTCAAAAAGCTCAAGTTTTTGAAAACATACCGGGGCAGGATAGTGTGGTGGCCGGTTGTGCAATCGGGCGTGCTCGAATCGATGCCTATGGATGGAAACTCCTACTTGCTAGGCCATTTTCTCTCTCTAAGCTTTGAAAATTCTCAAATCACTACAAGACAAATGATTTTTGAAAATGACATTTTGACCCCTTTTATAACCTTTTGACTTTTCGACCTCATTTTCAAAACACCTCAAAATTGCGCAAAAGTTGCACCCCTAGCTAATTTCGACGTCCTGGATCCCTTTTTGGACTCGAAATTGAAATTTGAGGTCATCTTGATAGTCAAAATTGTGTTTCAAAATCTTTCCTTCTTCTGTGCAGTTGACTGATCTTTTCAGGCCTATTCCTTCGATCTTTGTTGGGGCATTATCGTTTCTTCATTTCCATGTCTCCCAAACTTCTAGTCTTTCATTCATCTTCATTCAATTCACTCATTTCTCCCATCTGACTACATCTTTTTAGTCAGGCTGGGGCATGTTTCATTGCCTAATGGTTAACCTATTTGACCTTTACCTTCGATTATGATTTCATTCTGATTTGATCAAATCTTTATCAATTCGTTGTTCTCCTCTTTACCTGATTTTGATTTCAATTCCGAGGGGGCAGTACCTATGGGATTCTCATCCCTAATTCTTTGATTTTTCTGATTCAGACATCTTTTGTGAGCTGTCGCTCAAATTTGAGATTCTTATCTCTTACTTTGAATGTGATCCCGAATTGACCTCATGTTCAAAGACCTTTATTTATGCTTTGTCCGGATATGATCCCGAATCGACCTCCTATTTGAGTTGTCTTGTGATCCCAGATCGATCTCACATTTCAACTTGATTCTTTGACCACATGTGATCCCAAATCGATCTCACATTAGTCAAAGAGGGGCAAATGTATGCACCCTAAAATGGTCACCTAGACTTTGGGCCCCATTTATTTGATTTATCAATCCTGAATCATTTTTATCAATAATCAATATTTTCAACAATATCAATCTCTTGATCAAATCTTAATTTTGATCATATATTGGATTTTTATCCTTGGGCTAATCATTTATCCTAAGTTTTTATTTGATTAAAAGGAATATTTCCTCCTCTTTTAATAAATAAAAAGCCCCCACTTTTCCTCTTATCCTAAGTTGCACAAATAAAGCATTATTCCTATTTTATAAAAAGGAGAAAAGCACTTTTTGTCTCATATGGACATAAAGTCAACTCTTATTTTCCTATTGGAGGATATGTGTGCACATGGATTGCTCCTCTTTCAAGCTCCACCACTGATTAAGACTTTTTTGCCTCTTAATCTCCATGGTCCATTTCACCTCATTTCTTATAAAAGGAGAGCTCTCTCCTCCATTTGCATCTCATGTTTTTATGCTAATGTTATGCTGCAGGTTTTAGGTGCATTTGGAGTTTTTGAGGACATTGAAGACTTGTTGCATTTCATTGTAGTTGCATATTTCTTTCATAGTTGCATGATAATGGCATTGTTAGCTTAGTTTCCTTTTATGCAATAGAATAAGCTCACATAGTCTAAATAGGAAGGCTTGGTAATACTTGTTCTTTCCTTTCATAGCATAGTTTGTACTTTCATTTCCATAGCTTAGATTTGCATTGCATTACATTTTCATATTGGATTCTTGGAGATATTAGCATTGTTGCCCTTGTCTTCACTTGAATCTCTCATTGTGTGGTTGACTAGCAAGGTCATGAGTTCATAGCTCTAGCTGAGAGCAATTTTCAATCTTGCAACTCCATACATAGAGAGCTATGAGCCACTTTATGAGGCCTCATTCTTGAGCAACCTTGCATGTAATGGTTCATAGAAGTGCACCATTTTAGTGTGTACAACTACTAACAAAGTAAAGCTCCTAATAGGGCTAGAGGTAAATCCCTTATCTAGGTGACTTATAATAAGGTATTTCTCCTAATAGGGAATTTGTAAATATTCTAAAAGGGGTAAGCCTTTAACAAGGTGTACTTTAGAAGAGTACAAATATTTTTGGGCACTGATTCCTATAGTGGTTTTTTCGTCTAACCAAGGATTGCCATGAAAAAAATATGGGTGTTCTTGTGTTGCATGTTTGGATGATTTTTAAACTTGTTTCATTATTTATTATTGCACAAGTTATAACTAGATGAATGTTGTTGAATGGTCAATGGAAAATTTGGAATTGGTAGATTATTGATTCACCCCCCTCTTAGTAATCTTCGACCTTATAATACTAACACTTGTTTCTCTAATGAGAAATTTTTTAACTTGTGGCATTTTCCAACTTGTGGCCCTTTCCAACTTGTGGCCCTCACAAACAATGGCCTCCCCCATCTAGTGCCTCATGTGGTTGCATCATGTTCTATGTTATTTGGATCCAAGTTAGACTTTGTCTTATACCATGACTATTTGTATGATGTGATTAGATATTTTCAACGTGTGATGCATTTGATTAAAATAAATTATTTTAATTTTTCCAATATAATTTCTAATGTAGATGTTAGATTATACTATTTTTAACTATTTTGATCATATCCGCATGATGATTCTACTAGGATCTAGCATGAAGCTTTATGCATATATCTGATGTATTTTGTATTTGAGAAGATTGGATTATGTTACCTTGATAATTATTTATGATTTTATATTATATTGTGCATTTATTGCTGATGGATATTTCATTGAGATTTTTACTGATATTATTGGAGTTGATGAGTAAAAAACCCACATCTCCCAAGAACACCTACATTCAAACACCTATCACAGAAAGAGAGAGAGAAGTAAGAAGCTAGAGAGGCCAAAATGCATTGATCTACGAGAGAGGAGACATCCTTGAGGAGACATCCCAAGTACAAAAGAGAGTCTCTATAAAATAGATAAAACCACATGGGAAAAACTCTACTCCAAAAAGAGACGAAGAGTAGTCTGAAGAACTAAAGAAGCCTCCAAAACTAGGAATGTTCTAGAAAATAGGAATAAGGATGAACATGTAGAACATCACTGAAGAAAGGAGCTACAAACTCTATCAAGAAGTAATTGTTGATCTAAAGATCCTCCACTAAAATATAACTAGGTAGAGAAGACTGTAATATGCGTGAGTGCCCTCAAATGAAACTACTCAAATCAGGAGGAAAACAAAGGCAAACAATAGAATTTGAAGATACAGAATATTGTAATTTGCATGAGTGCCTTCAAATGACACTACTCAAATCAGGAGGGAAACAAAGGAAAACACTTGAACTCAAAATATAGATGGCATAAAAAGACCAAAGTCTGAAGAGTTGATCAATCAAAGCTGGAAGAGTGCATCCAAAAATAGGAAAGAGAAGAGTGTACATATGGTAAATGATCCATCTCACCGAAATGCATAGGTATCTAGCCACTACATCTGCCTAGTATAGAACCAAATACTGAATACATAGCTCACACTATCAAACCAAAGAAGAAGTAGAACCAATAGTAGAAATCCCCCATAATGCTGACAAGGGAGTAATGACAAGTATACTAAAAATATCATTAAATATGAACTACATGATGAAGATGATCCATGAACACCAAAGGTGTAGAGAGAGTACAAACACAAATAAAGATACCTGAGGCTAATGTCGTTGGAGGAAAACTCACATGACAAAATTAGATGGAAAACAAAGGCAAACATCAAACCCCCCTGACACTTTATAACAGAGTGTGAGTGCATAGAGCATGAACATATGCAAGATCCCATACATGCAATAGAATCACACTTTATCTCAGTTCGTGTACATAAAAGAATGCTACAAAAGTGAAGTATACACCGCTCAAATAAGAGAAAAGGCTATTGAAACAAAAGAACAACCTAAGATGAGCCATTCCACAAAAGGAAAAGATCCCAGGACCTAAAACATCCAAGATATCCACCAGATTGAAAAAATGAAAGAAACTCAATAAAATATACCTGGAGAAGAATCTCAAAATATTACTCATAGCATTGGAAAGGTCTTAGAACAATCTTTCCAATGATATATTGTTTTCCCAAAATAGAGCTTGGATTTGTAAAATAGAGCTCCCTGAGTGCAAAACTAAACATCTAGATTTGACAGTATAAAACACCATAAAAAAAGAAAAATAAAAACTTTAAACCTCCGAATCTAGATAGAGCTTAGAACCAAATTTCTAACGATGTCTCGTTTGCCCAATTTTGACATCGTATGCTCAAGTTATGAGCAAAAAATCACAAGTATGCTGATGGGCCCAAAAAGATGTCCAGAAGTGTTGACATCAACACTTAATGAGCTTAAAATTGATGGTCGTATGGCTATCATAGAAAAAAAATAAAAGGCCCTCGGGGCCAAAAAACTAGGGCCCATGGCCATGTGGGTGACTAGGGGGCTGCGGCCTAGGGACTAGAAAATAAGCTCTTGGCCTTCCATGTGACCAGACTGTGGTGGAATGGAGGGATAAATTTCTAGCAGTTACCATTGTAGTTTGGCGGTGACTGGCAGTCACCCTGACAATCACACTAGTGACCACCATAATCACTGGCAGTGATGTCGACAGTGCCACTGCCATGGGGTGGCTACTGTGGTGGCACCTGGGAGGATCTCAAGTGGCACCCACAATGTTTTTTTAAAAAAATTATTGTACAACCTCGTGATGCATGCCAAGGTCATACGACCCTGGTACGCAAAAAAAATGCCTCAGAATGCAACTACGTCTGAATCAAACATGCCTTATATGGATCTGGGGGTTCTTGGTTGCTGTGAGCTCAACGGTGAGGTATGTTTGAGCCAAAAAAAGGTCCAAAATACTAGTGACTACCTCAAGACCCATGTCGGGGCTAGTTGTAATTGTTTGGCTACAAATTCCAACTTTGTCCAAAATGGAAAAACTTTATATGGATCTAGGGGTTCTTGGATGCTTTGAATGCAACCATGAAATTGGTTTGAGCCCAAGATAACCAGAAAGAGAGGTCCCCCTGATTCAATAGAAAACCCTCTGAAATGCAAATCTAATGAACATGGCTGAATCTCTCAGAAAGAGGACAAGGGCAAATAGATATGAAGCTTCGATACCATATTGGAGTTGATGAGTAAAAAATTCATAGCTCCCAAGAATAGTTGCATGCAAACACCTATCAAAGAAAGAGAGAGAGAAGCAAGAAGCTAGAGAGGCCAAAATGCATTGATTCACGAGAGAGGAGACATCCTTGATGTGCAAAAACAAAAGTTGTAGCAATCACAATGAAATATTATTGTGTTGAATGATGTAAAGAATACAAAGGAGATCAATCCTTATAAAGGAGATCAAAACTGTAAAAGGGTGAACAAACCCAGGTTACATGAAAATAATTAATAAAGCAATTAATTATCATATGCCTAAATTTTAGGTTAAGTAGAAAGAGATAATAAGTGACTTACTAATTAAATCAAACATGATTTATTTAATCAGTAAACACTTTATTACTCTAACAGATATATGTTCACATTTTTCATAAATGATTATTTAATGCATAATTTAAATGAGATGTACATTAAGGATTACACAAGGAATGACTAGTGTTGTGACATTCTAGTACATATGAATGATTGTATCTCTAGAGTGTCACTTTTTCATTAGGCATACTTTGATTGTTCATGTTTATGCTTCATCTATTTATATTGTGAGAAGTTGCACTTGATGTGTATGTCTTTTAGTGAACAAGTACTAGACATCGTCTCTGCCTGAGCTAAAGGTTTGAGTGTGTCTTATCCCTGGAAGTAGCACAAGAGATAGTTTCATCGACCATTCATAATTTAGCCAATATCATCCATGTATGGATGGTGTATCCATAATTGGTAAATTATACCTTTGGTATTATATGGGTAAATCTAGATATCATTGCATATTTGTGATTGAACCAATATTTGTGTGTGCATATAGAATTTTGTAATTGGTACAGTTAAGTTATTTATTTAATGTTGATTTTATTGAGTTGTTCATTATTTCCATTTACCGTCAAATTTACCATAGTTGAATTCCATTTAATTAGAATTTGATTAATTTATCCAATGAGGTTTTTTGGAAGTTTATAGTTTTTTATTTAATTGATTTAAGTGATTTAATTTTTAGATTTTATCTTTTTGTCAAAAAGTGACTTTATATTGTGGAAAAAGATTCATTTTCCACACTTGTCTTTAGAAAAATTGGGATTTTGCTCCAAATTGTATTGGAAAAATTTGAGTTTTTTCTCATTGGTTTTGATCCTCTTGTCAATTTTTTGTGGGAATCGGTTCGTTAAGTTCATGTCAGGATCACTTTTCTTTGTCAAATATTTCATTTGATACCATGGGGTTTTAGAATTTCTTCCTTATTTTTTGTTTACACCATTGTGTGAGGTAGGTTTTCCTCAAAACTCGCTCTTTTGTCATTTTAATTTTCTATCATTTGATGTACATGTTTTGCGGGATGTATTTTATGCTTTCCCCAATGTGTATGGTTTTTTTTCTATGCTCATTTGGGGTTTCATGTATATATTGTATTTTTGTAATTTTAAATATATTATTTTTATGGTGTTATGTTTCTCATTTTTTTGTGTTCTTGGAATGAGAATTTTATTGGACCAATGAGAATTTTGGTATCATAGAATAAATGAATTTATCCTTTTTTTCTTAATTCTAAGTTTGAATTTTTAGCTATTGTTTAAGGATCATCATTGGTGGTGACATTCGGGACTAGATTTTAGTCCATATTTATTTCTCATAATTTTTTGTAATTTAGGATTGTGAATTAGTCCCATATTTGTGGCCATTGTGTGGTTCTAGTGTGTTGAGATTGGATCCACCTTGGATTTCATAGTCCTGGCAATGAGGCTAGTTGAATGTATTTTACACCCATGTAATTCTGTCATTTTTTCTTTCTAACTCTTATTTGATGCTTGATTGATACCACATAATGATCTAATGATGATTGGTGTTGAGACCACATCATGATCACAATTTAGTGTGCCTTTTTGGGATCCCAAGGGACCCATGTTCTTGGTTGAGGTCAATAGAGCTTTTGTTGTATCATTTTGGCTTTCAATTGGTATCTTTTTATGGTTCTATGTTTTAATTTGATGGAATTTCATTTGTTGATCAGTTGATCTAGAGTATTGGGATGGAGTAACTCTCCAAGGTTGGATGGGACACAAAGTTGTCCAAGGGTAACTCCTGGCAGAGTTCTTAATAAGAACTGATAACATGATTAAATAAAATAGGGTAAACTATATAAAAGATAAACTAACATTGGTACTATAGTTGTCTGAGTAACATGGAAAAAGTACAGCCATGGCCATCTATGGATGTTGAGCTAGTATAGACATGGCCATATGTGGATGTTGAGATAGCATAGTCATGGTCATTTGTAAATATTAAACTAACATAGTAGAGCTTCCTTAATGAGAGAAGGATTTATCGATATCACATGGGCTTCCATGTATCATGTGATGACACTCCATTCTTGACTCTCATCACCATACCTTGTTTAGGCTTGAGTAGCAACCATGGGTCACCTACATTAAGGTTTTTACATTAGTGTGTTTGCATTGAGATTAGTATACTTCTCCTTAAGTTTTGCATTTGATTGGCATGTGTTTTAGCTATTATCTGAGTGTGTACTTTATGTGTGTGGTCGGATAACCATCTCCCTAAGGATGATGTGATGGGCCTCATGGTAACATGTAGTTGGGTGGCATTGCACATCACTATCAAGGACTGGTGTGTAGGTGGCGAACTACTTCTAGTAATGGATTTTGAATATGATGTGCTCATTTTATCCCTTGCATTCAATTTTAGTGATTTGTATATATATGTGTGATTTTTCTTAGTAGATTATCTTTCATTATGTCATTTATGATTATATCAAGTGTGAAAGACCTTGAATTATGGTATTTGATGCTCTTTAGTGTGGATTTGTTCATATTTTGTCTATGTGTTGGAGTTGATGTTAGTTTAATTTTAATTATATGCTTTCTACGGGATTCTACACATATGTTTATTGTTTCTACACATATATCCATTAATCCTATACATGGGTGTACACACAAAGATGGTGTGTAAATAAGTGGCTATCATAGGAAAAAGTCTAAAAAAGTCATAACTCGATCAGGTTTTGAAAAACTTGAAATAACATAAGCAAGTTATGGCTTGTTAAATACCAAGCCTAATAACAAAAAACCGATCAGGTTTTTATTATAGTAAACATGCGATCAAGTTTTTATTATCTTAAAAGCATGTTTGGATTTTACAAAAAATGAGTTTTTTTCTTACGCAACAAGGGATTTTCAATCCCTCTATGTGGACTAAAAAAAATAAGAGGAGCTTGCTACAAACCATAACATGACTATTTTTTTTCCAATTTATCATTTTCTCAATATTTCCAACAAAATTTCACCATGACATGTTGCCACAGAGGTATGTACTCACTTTTTTCATTTTTGTTTGAAATTGAATAGTAATAGAATTGTTTTGATGGATTTTGTATTTTTTTATGAAATTCATAGTAAGTTCTTGAAAATTTCCCCCCAACAAAACACACAACAACAAGAGGTTCCTAAACAATAACAAAACCTAATGACCCTCAAAATGCTACCCCTCAACAACAACAAGAGCCCCAAAATGTTTCCCCTTAACAAAAAGAGCCCCAAAATGCCACCCATCAACAATAAGAGCCCCAAAATGTTTTCCCTCAACAACAAGAGCCTTAAAACTCTCCAGCTCCTCCAATAGACTGTGTACAAACCAAAGAGGAGGAACTCATAAATCACCTATGACAAAACACAACCCAAATTTCTCACATTGTAAATAGGTTGAAAACCTCCCAGCATGATCATCATTCATCCCTAGATATATCCCTAGAATCAATGGCCAATAGTGCCAAGGAGGTATCTATACAAGTTACGAAATGGGGCACATAGATGGATAGATATTGTGCATTCTACTCTACTAGGTTGTCATATGATGAAGTGAAAAGAAAATCCATAAGTAAAGACGATACATGTGCTCCTTTCACCAAGCCTAAAACCAATGCAACATTACCTCATAATTCAAAGAGGTTTCCTATACATTGGAGTAATCAATCTATGATGAGAAATGGGTTTTAGGATAGGTGGTATATGGTCTTTGACCAACCACCTTGTAACAATTATGAGGTTCCTTTGTAATTTTTGAGAAAATTATATTGTGAGTTTATCCTCAGTGAGTGACCAAACTAACTTAACATGAGGGATTTCCATAGTAGAGAGAGGGGCTCTACCTAGTATAGACCAAAGGCTCAATGGGTGGTAGACCCTTGAAATAGTGTTAATCTAGTTGTTTAAGCCTGCGTGTGTTAAATTTTTCTTAAGTGATACCTGTAATCACATACTACAATAAGTCATTAGATCCATTAGTTCATCATGAAATACACTATTAAAGACATAAAATCAATAGAAATTAACTTATTTATCTCTAAATAGGATGAGTATGATCTCAAAGAGTGATTTCCCTTAGATTTAATCTTGAAACCAGTGACTAGACTATCCTAAAATGAGAGATTCAATGAATAATACAAAATATTATGCCATTATGACTATCTATGCTAAGAATTCATGGTGAAATTCATTACAATTAAGCTAAATGATTCAATTAACTATGCAAGATTAATACTATGAATGCAATTCTAAATATCAATGAGCTCTCAAAATGATAACATGTAAGTATGAATTCAATTAACTAGGTGAGTTGCGCTTAGAGTGAGTTCATTTTATAGATTTAAGAAGGAAATAAATGGTTCAAATCCTTCTATGAAGAGTGATTAGGATTTATTCTCCTTTGATCCATGTGAGCGTCTCTTGATTGGTGGGAATTAAGCCTTTTGTCTTTTAGTATGGATGTGAAAATTAGGACATTTTGAGAAATTGAACTAATTAAACACATTAGCCATGGAATTTAATGGGAATGATTTAAACTAAGAGCATTAATTAATGATTGATTAATTTAAAATCCTTATAGGCTTGATTCCTTGATTCTTGATGAATTATGGTAGCAAGTTGACTTGGTAATTAAGAAAATGATATGATTTTAGGAAAATAGACCTCTTAGTTAGACTAGCCTATTTTTAGGTGATTACATCTACCTCTCTTTGAATCAATGTGCTAGCAATGAAATAATACAAAGAATAAACTACTGCCAGATTAGAGAGGGTCAAAGAATAGCCTGGTGTAAAGTGATGAAACTATTCCTGAAAATTGAAAAAAAATTGGCTGATATCAGTTCTAAACTTGATTGAACAAAGAATGATAGTAGAATGCCTAGTTTGATGAGAAGCAATGAACCTGAACATGGTCAGAAAGGTTTAAATTCCTAAGGTTTATCAAAAGATATTGATAATTAACTTGATATGAGATTAAATGAAGCCAATTATTTGATAGAGACAATGTCAATTTGATGCAGTGCGATGAAAGTGACATGCCCCAATTGATCAACAAGACTAAGAAATTTGATATGAGTTCTAATGAAATTACTTGTTCAAAAATTGATAATTTAGATCGATTAAAAATCTTCAATTTTGATGACATTGATGTTCTTAACATTAGAATTTGATTCAAATCACTCATAAGATAGACAAAGAAATCTTGATAAGATTATTTGAATCAATTGATGCAAGTTTGATTTGATTTATATGTGATAATTCCCCCTCAGGACTGAAATCAAAAGAAAAATGTTGAAACCATGGTTCCACATAAGTACAATGATCTGAAAAGGATTTGAGATTGATTAGGATTAAGGAAAAATTGACTTGAATTGATTCTATGTTGATTTGAATACATTTTGACCAAGTTTTACTTTTGGTGGTTGAATAGATCTGATTACAAAATAACTTTTATGTCATTTGATATTCTTTTGTGCCCCTATTGACCAAGTTGGACCACCTTTGAGCTCTGTTTGATCAATCTTTGACCAAAATTTTGTTTCAGTTGACTTATGTTGGCTGATAAATTTTTAATAGAATGTGTGTCCCATTATTTTGTATCAATTTTTGCATTTGGATACATGATAGAGCCCTTTTTTTTTATTGAATTCTAACTATATGTTGACCATAGTTTACTTCTTGCATATTAGGGTTGAATTTTTCTTTGTTGGCTTTTTTGATTGATTCTGGCCCTCTATTTTCAATTTTGGTCCTGATATGTACTTTGATGACCGATGTTGCATTCTGACTCCATTAGGTCAAAAAGTTGATTTAATTACCCTGTTTGGAAAGAGTATATGAAGGTCAAAATTTACTTTTTATCCACTCATTTTTCTATTCACTTTCTTTATTTTAGAGCTCTATGCACAAAAATGGTGGTCCCAATAGAGAAACGTCGATTTGAGCTAGCTCGGAGGCATCGATGATCCGTAGAGTATGGTCCACCTATGAGTTGACTTTATACATTGCCTTGATGTTGAATTTTTTTTAGCATGTAGTTTATTACTATTATTTCATTTTGAGTTTTAAGTCATTTTCGGGTTCTTGAGTCATATCCTAACAATCCTGAGTTGTGTCCATTTTTTCATGATTTTGTTAGTCATTTCTAGGATTTAGAAAGTCGTATCCCACTCTTAATTTTAGGGTTTTTAGGAATTTCCTCGAGAAAGTCATATTTTGTCTGTGAAAAATCGTATCTGATATGTTGAGTCACATCCAATTTTAGTCAGTCGTTTCCTATTTTCCCCATTTCCTAAGTCGTATCAAGGAAATCCTGAGTTGTTTCCCATTTTGAAGTTTTTCTTAGACTAGCTTGAGTCACATGGTGTATTTAATATGTCTGTCTATCTTGTTTGATTCTATTCTTAACTCATTCACTCTATTGGTCAACTTGTTTGAGTGATTTACTTTTTATTCCTCATTTCTACTTATGTATCGGACTAATTGCTCCTCTTGTTGTCTAGATTGCAGTGGGACCTTGATGTTGTTCATTCTGAGGTTCATGAATGAGATTAATGAGCATAGTACCTTGAGTATCTTATGAGGAGACTCATCTTATTGGTAGATTGGGTCTGTATAGCTATCTAGATTTTCTTGATATTTAGGAAAATGGAGGTTTGTTGACTTCTTTGGCTAAGAGGTGTCATTCAAAGCACAACACCTTTCACTTTCCTACTTGAGATATTAAAATGACTCCAAAGGATGTATGGAGGATACTTAGGATTCCTATGGTTGGTGAGCTTCTATATTTTGATCAGGATCCACAAGTGGGATAGAAGCTGCACGACGAGTGTTTTAGGATAATGACATAGTTTTTCAAGATATTACATGGGATCAAATGTATGATGTGTATCCAACTCTTCCTTTAGTTTTGGTAGGTTTTATTGGAGGGATTTTGGTGTGTGACCAAGGTATGCATGGGTTTTTATGTGGTTGGGCCCATATTTTGGAGGATATGCTAGGTAGACCTCAGAGATTCGCATGGGGATCTTCAACATTATCACATATGTATAGGGAGCTTTATGAGGTTGTATATTAGAATGTCTGAAGTATGACAGTAGGTATGTGTGTGTGTAGTACCCCGCCCGTAGTTCACTTTTAGGTTTCTTTATGTTTCAGTGTTTGACCAAATTCTTTTAGGTCACTTTTGATGTGATCAATTATTATGTTAATAAATGATGATTATGGATTTCTGTTCATTGAATGTGTTTTAGGTTATTGCATAGATTAGATGTTGATATCTTTTGATGACATGTTTATGTTTTATATCAATTTATGGTACTGATCCCATACTGGCATGTGTATGGTTATCTTGTGTTTGCATCTATTTGACATGTTTTTTTGGTAGAGGACAGAACCATAGTTACTCGCATAGTCGAGATCCACACAACCGATCGTACCCTATCATTGTTTGATATATATTATTGTATGTACATGCTTCATCTTGTGGTAACAGGTTCGCAGGTACAGGGCATCATCTTCTCTGAATTGGTAGGAGTGAGCGTGCCCACAAACATTCATCTCAATGGTAAAGAGGGGAGATAATACACATACCCAAAAACCCTAACCTAAGCCAAATTGTCCTAGGATTGGACAAGTGTTGGTTTGACTTCCCTACCCAAATTCATCTGGTTGGCATGAATTCGTGGATCCCTTCTCCTGATTTTGTTTGATTTATTGTGTTTGATTTTTACTGTGCATGATTCAATTGATTTATGATTATGTGGGTGATTATTAATTTATTGATTATAGATGAATTATGTTAATTTAGATTATTTTATGTGAATATCAATGTTAGGTCCATAGTTGAATTTAATGTTTAATTATGCTTTTAGGATTTAATTAAGGGAGTTAAATTAAAGTTAATTATTTTAGTATTGGAAATTAATATTGGTTATGTCCTAAGTCTATTATGATGAAATTTAATTAAAATCAAATAATTGATTATTTGGATTTAATTGAGTATTTTATTGAGAATTGGATTTTATTATGTTTGTGAGCATTATTAAATGATTAAATAATTAATTGCATAAATTCATGATGCATTAAGTATTTAATTTATTTAATAATAATTTTTATTATTAACATGTGCTTTATTGAGTTGAAAGTGATTTGTTTAAAAAAAAAGTGACAACTTGTCTTTAGGAGACTAAGTTGAGTTGTGCACAATTATATTTATTTTTAATTATTAATTAGTAATTTCTCTCAACAAAAGTGGGAGAGTTTGATTAGGAGTTCTTTGTGTGAGTCATCTAGGGTTTTGCATGATTAGTGGAGTTGAATCCCTAATAGGGGGAATTAGCATTCATTTTGATTAAATCGGGTTGTTGGAGCATTTTTGGAGAGAGAGCTTTTGGAGTCTTTGTGCTTTCTTGTGTTCTTGAGCTTTTGGTGTGTGTGCTTGAATTTTGGGTGAAGGTTGCTTGCACTTGGATTTGGGATTTGCATGCACTGTGATTCAGAATCTGCAGGTTGAGCTTTCCTATTGTCAAATATGGGAGATTCAGCATTCTACAGGCAATCTTATTCAGTTTCTAGCATTGGAATTGAGGTAGGGCTTTGAGGAATTTTCCTATGTTTTGTTTGTGTACTTTCATCACTTTTCTATGTTTGATTTAGTATATAGATTTAGATCAGTTTTTTGTTTATGCTTTCCAATTGAGGATTAGAAAACTCATTAGTTTGTCATTATATATTTTTATGCAAACTTGGCACAGTAGGGTTATGCTGCCTGATTTTGGATTAAAAATTCATCCTAGAACTCTTTGAAAATGAAAAATCAATCTCTATATAGTTAGTTCTATAGTTTGAATAAATTAATTTAGTGGGTTGTTGTAAAAAACCCAATTTGGGTGAAAATTCCTTATTCTGGAAAAGGAAAAAGACAAATTTTCATATGTGTGAGTGTAAATGGCAGATTTCCATTTCTGGAAAAAAATACCACAGAGTTACTATTTCCATTTTCAAAAATATCTTTTATAAAAGAATAAAATATAGTCAAGGAAAAAAAAAAACTATAGTCAAAATAAAATTAAAAATATATATAAATTAATTTATAAAAAAATTTGTTTTGGGCAACTTGTTTGATGGGGTGGGGGCCACCAAATTCCCCAACCCCCATGACCAAGGCATAGGCTCTAGTGTGGGTACTATGCGCAACACATAGTAATGCGCATGGTATTGTGTGTAGTACTATGTACTGCGCATGGGGGCCCGCGTGGCTATAAAGGGAATAGTGTGGTTTGGGCCCCACGTGCCCCCCATATCTCACCTTTTTATTTTAAAAGATGATTTGTTTTGTTTTTCTTTTATTATTTATTTATTTGTTAAAAATTTTAATATTTATTAATAATTATTTTTAATAAATTTTGTTAATGTTTATATTACTTTATTTTATATTAATAATTTTTATTTGATAAGTTTAGTTATTATAAATAAATTTTATTAGTAGTTTAATAATAAATTTATTAAACTAACTATTATTTCATAGTAATAGTTAATTGTTGGGTTTTTATTTATTAATAATTTTTGTTAATAATTATTATTTAATAATAATAATTTTTATTAACAGATTTTATTCAAGCACGAGTAATTTTCATTTAGTTGTTATTATTTTAATAATAATAACATTTATTATTGATTGTTCTGATTTATTTAATATTGACAATTTTATTAATAAGGTCTAATAGTAACTTTGGTCCAATACTAGATAAAGGCAAGTATTGTATGGGAATAATAGGACTTTAGGATGATCTTGTCTATTGCTATTGTTAAAGTCTAGTGGACTCTGTTGTGAATGGTTCTAGTATACTATTATTTAATAAGTGAATCAAATCTAATTGGCAAACAAAATAAGATTAGATTAATGGAATGAATTTGATTAATCAATCAATTTAACTTAGGTATGAAGTGTAAAATGTGTTGTAACTTGTGTGTTCAAATTAGATTTTAAGTAATATTGAAATATATGTATTGTTTATATATCTCTAAACATGCATCATTTATACTGAAATTGGTTGTTTTCTTCAATATAGTTTTATCTTTCCTAGATGTTTGGCTTATCAGTTTTATGGGTACTAGATGGCTTAGGAAAGACAGAGGCTTGGGAATTGTTTTCTATGTTCATGCTATTTTCTTATGTTTGGCGTGAGTGTGAATTGTTTACATTCCATATGACCTTATAGGGTCATGATGTTTGTATTATGTTTATGGTATCTTTGTAATCATTTATGGTTTCTTTTGTGTGAATCTGGATTTGGGATTACCTAGTGGTATACCTGTTAGATATAGGAGAGATCTGTGAACCTAGGGTAGTTTACTTGGACATGTAGTAGGAGGTGGCTTGCAATAAGCGTTGGGGCCCACAAGTGGCTACCAGGATCACTTATTGTTAAGTTTTAGTAATCAAGTGAAAACCTAATATAATTAAGGGGTATTTAATTGTACCTAATAAGATATAAGTCCTCACCCATGCTTGAGTGCTATTATAGACTAAGGTGGAGTTGAGAAGATGACTAGCCCCCTTTTAACGGATGAGTTGGCATAGTTGATGACTTCGTCTGTACGAGAGGTCATTGATACCGTGTATGGTCACTTGGGTGCCGGGATCCAAAAAGATTACCAGGACAAAACTCAAGGGTTAGATGTACATGATGACACCTTCCTATGCATAGTCTAGTTATTCTACATGTGTCGGTTGCCTTTAGTTTAGTGAGTTGTACCTTTATCTTTGTTATGTTTATCTTGAGTTAGATTTATTTCAAGATCCTTCTACTTAGGGTTTTATCCTTGTTTTATTTTGGTTATCCGAATGGGGTTTGTGGTTATCTCCTCAACATAGTGGGGTAGGCCTTTGTGGTTCTACACGGATGAGTGGTAGTGATTCTTTACCATTTGAGATTCGACATCCTGGTGTTGGTGCTTGATGGTGACTCTGCAGATGGTTTCCTTATGATGTTTCATTGATGCTTCTTTCATATCTTCTTATTTGTATCATGTATTAGTGTATCACATGTGATACCTAATCTGGACATTGTATTATCATAGTTGGATTTATTATTACATACCCTGCGATATGTGCAGTGGATATCAGTTTATTAGTTGTCATGGATGTCCATGAGGATTGTATTTATTGTTATATCTTGTAATTGTAATTTTTATGTTATGGAATCTTTTGTTGATTTTAGTTCTTTAGTTGTGTTTTGATCTTAAGTAATTCTACATGATGGGACCCTCGAGATTTGTAATCTGTGATGGATGTTGTTTTCAATGTGAGTAAATGGTAAATGCTTCCGCATTGTTGTTTATCTTATTTGTTAACTTTAGAAAAAAAAAATTGTTCACCAGACTTAGTAGCATGTTTAGGATTAAATTCTCTTGGGTTCCCTGGTGGGGCATTAAATCTGGTATCAGAGCCAAGTTTCTACACTGGGAACTCTGGGTATGTATGCCTATTAGGTTTTGTGTAGTTTGAACTTGAAACTAAACATAGACATATAACATTTTCTTTTCACAACATTACTTTATGATTATCTTTTCTTTTGATTTGATTGAGGTTTGTTGAGAGTTGTTGTTGGATCTCTGTATGTTGCATGAATTATGGCTGCGACTAGATCCGCTAGAGGTTGAGGTAGAGGTCATACTGGTAATCGTGGAAGGGGTAGACAACCTAGCCCTTCTACAACTGTGAGGTAGGAGAGTCATCGGCAGTAGTCTACGGGTCAGCAGAGAGAGGGTCGTCAGGATGATCTTGATATGAGACAACTCTTACAGATGATTCTTAATTGTCTTGGTCCTGAGCAGGTTAGATCAGAGCGGGTTAGAGAGAGGTCTAGGAGTCTTCCCAGGAGGGACTTCACAGTTGATCCTACAGTGGTAGCAACACATGAGGGATCTGATGAGAGGGTGACCAATTCCCTTTGATGGGAAAGGCACTGGTTTAGAGGTAGAGACATGGTTGATAGCCTTAGAGTGGAGTTTCAGCATGTATCCCTTTAGTAGCAATACTAAATCCAGGTATGCGATTATGTAGCTTATAGATTTTGCTACTATATGGTGGAAGATAGAGGAGTAGAAGCTAGGGTTCCAGATAGATACTGTCACTTGGGAGTTGTTTTTGGAACACTTTTGAGAGTGCTTTCTATCAGATCAGTGGAGGCAACAAAGAGCAGATGAGTTTCATGATCTAAGATAGTTGACCTTGTCGGTAGGAGAGTATGAGCATCGGTTTTTCGAGCTCAAACCATATGCTAGATTCAGACAGGATACAGCTCTCCTAGTACAACACTTTATGAGGGGACTAAATGCATGCATCATTGGAGAGGTCCTACTATTTGAGCCTAAGACTCTTCAGGAGGCAGTCATTAAGGCCACCCTTACAGAGATGAATCTTGCTTTAGGTCATGGTAGTCAGAGAAGTGCTCAGCATAGTGGTTCCAAGGGGAATCGATCTCAGAGGTATGGGAATTTTTAGAATCCTCCTACCTTTTGGAAAGGTAATCAGAATCAGTAGGATAAGGATTTTTCCCATGGTTATGGTGGTGGTTCTCAATTAGAGAACTATCACAATTGGCAACATAGTGTGCACAATCAGGATGATCAGCCCACTCAGAATTCACATCAGGATTTTGGTGGGGGTAGTTTTCAGCAGCCCAGTACTCCTACAGCAAGGAGAGTCTTCAAGGGGGATTGTTTCACTTGTGGCCAACAGGGTCATAAGTCGTACGATTGTCCCTAGTTTTTAGCTCAGCATTCAGGACAGAGGTCGTTGGTTTCTGAGCCTACAATGGGAGATGCAGGTAGACCTCATAGGGCCTTTGCAATAGGGAATGATCCTCAGTGTTCAAAACCTAAGGTAGGAAAAGGTCCGATGGGGCCTACTTAGTGATCTTTTGTTTTAGTTTTTTTTTTCAGAGAAACGAAGTTTATGGGACTTACATCCCTACTTGTTCCAGGCTTCCAGGAGTAAGCCTAAATCTAGGGGGGGTGGATGTAGTACCCCACCCATAGTTCACTTTTAGGTTTCTTTATGTTTCAGTGTTTGACCAAATTATTTTAGGTCACTTTTGATGTGATCGATTATTATGTTAATAAATGATGATTATGGATTTCTGTTCATTGAATGTGTTTTAGGTTATTCCATAGATTAGATGTTGATATCTTTTGATGATATGTTCATGTTTCATATAGATTTATGGTACTGATCCCATACTGGCATGTGTATGGTTATCTTGTGTTTGCATCTGTTTGACGTGTTTTTTTGGTAGAGGACGGAGGCGTAGTTACTTGCATAGTCGAGATCCACATGACTAACTATACACTATCATTGTTTGATATATATTATTGTATGTACATGCTTCATCTTGTGGTGACAGGTTCACAGGTACAAGGTATATTCTTCCCTGAATTGGCAGGAGTGAGCGTGCCCACAAACATTCATCTCAATGGTAAAGAGGGGAGATAATACACATACCCAAAAACCCTAACCTAAGCCAAATTGTCCTAGGATTGGACAAGTGTCGGTTTGACTTCCCTACCCAAATTCATCTGGTTGGCATGAATTCGTGGATCCCTTCTCCTGATTTTGTTTGATTTATTGTGTTTGATTTTTACTGTGCATGATTCAGTTGATTTATGATTATGTGGGTGATTATTAATTTATTGATTATAGTTGAATTATGTTAATTTAGATTATTTTATGTGAATATCAATGTTAGGTGCATAGTTGAATTTAATGTTTAATTATGCTTTTAGGATTTAATTAAGGGAGTTAAATTAAAGTTAATTATTTTAGTATTGGAAATTAATATTGGTTATGTCCTAAGTCTATTATGATGAAATTTAATTAAAATCAAATAATTGATTATTTGGATTTAATTGAGTATTTTATTGAGAATTGGATTTTATTATGTTTGTGAGCATTATTAAATGATTAAATAAGTAATTGCATAAATTCATGATGCATTAAGTATTTAATTTATTTAATAATAATTTTTATTATTAACATGTTCTTTATTGAGTTGAAAGTGATTTGTTTAAAAAAAAAGTGACAGCTTGTCTTTAGGAGACTAAGTTGAGTTGTGCACAATTATATTTATTTTTAATTATTAATTAGTAATTTCTCTCAACAAAAGTGGGAGAGTTTGATTAGGAGTTCTTTGTGTGAGTCATCTAGGGTTTTGCATGATTAGTGGAGTTGAATCCCTAATAGGGGGAATTAGCATTCATTTTGATTAAATCGGGTTGTTGGAGCATTTTTGGAGAGAGAGCTTTTGGAGTTTTTGTGCTTTCTTGTGTTCTTGAGCTTTTGGTGTGTGTGCTTGAATTCTAGGTGAAGGTTGCTTGCACTTAGATTTGGGATTTGCATGCATTGTGATTCAAAATCTGTAGGTTGAGCTTTCCTATTGTCAAATCTAGGAGATTCAGCATTCTACAGGCAATCTTATTTAGTTTCTAGCATTGGAATTGAGGTAGGGCTTTGAGGAATTTTCCTGTGTTTTGTTTGTGTACTTTCATCAATTTTCTATGTTTGATTTAGTATATAGATTTAGATCAATTTTCTATTTATGCTTTCCTATTGAGGATTAGAAAACTCATTAGTTTGTCATTATATATTTTTATGCAAACTTGGCACAGTAGGGTTATGCTACCCGATTTTGGATTAAAAATTCATCCTAGAACTCTTTGAAAATGAAAAATCAATCTCTATATAGTTAGTTCTATAGTTTGAATAAATTAATTTAGTGGGTTGTTGCCAAAAACCCAATTTGGGTGAAAATTCCTTATTCTAGAAAAAAATCCCATTCTCTGTTAAAAATGACAATAAAAAAAAATATACTACAGTAAAAAAAAATGCTTGCAAATAAAATAGAATTACTATTGTAAATAGGAATTGTAATTGAAACAATAGAAAAAAACAATATAGGGAAAAAGACAATTTTTCATATGTGTGAGTGTGAATGGCAAATTTCCATTTCTAGAAAAAAATACCACAGAGTTACTATTTCTATTTTCGGAAATATCTTTTATAAAAGAATAAAATATAGTCAAGGAAAAAAAAAAACTATAGTCAAAATAAAATTTAAAAAATATATAAATTAATTTACAAAAAAAATTGTTTTGGGCAACTTGTTTGATGGGGTAGGGGCCACCAAATTCCCCAACCCCCATGACCAAGGCACAGGCTCCAATGTGGGTACTATGCACAGCACATAGTACTGCGCATGGGGGCCCATGTGGCTATAAAGGGAACAATGGGGTTTGGGCCCCATGTACCCCCCCATATGTCACCTTCTTTTTTAAAAGATGATTTGTTTTGTTTTTCTTTTATTATTTATTTATTTGTTAAAACTTTTAATATTTATTAATAATTGTTTTTAATAAATTTTGTTAATGTTTATATTACTTTATTTTATATTAATAATTTTTATTTGATAAGTTTAGTTATTATAAATAAATTTTATTAGTAGTTTAATAATAAATTTATTAAACTAACTATTATTTCATAGTAATAGTTAATTGTTGGGTTTTTATTTATTAATAATTTTTGTTAATAATTATTATTTAATAATAATAATTTTTATTAACAGATTTTATTCAAGCACAAGTAATTTTCTTTTAGTTGTTATTATTTTAATAATAATAACATTTATTATTGATTGTTCTGATTTATTTAATATTGACAATTTTATTAATAAGGTTTAATAGTAACTTTGGTCCAATACTAGATAAAGGCAAGTATTGTATGGGAATAATAGGACTTTAGGATGATCTTGTCTATTGCTATTGTTAAAGTCTAGTGGACTCTGTTGTGAATGGTTCTAGTAAACTATTATTTAATAAGTGAATCAAATATGATTGGCAAACAAAATAAGATTAGATTAATGCAATGAATTTGATTAATCAATCAATCTAACTTAGGTATCAAGTGTAAAATGTATTGTAACTTGTGTGTTCAAATTGGATTTTAATTAATATTGAAATATATGTATTATTTATATATCTCTAAACATGCATCATTTATACTGAAATTGGTTGTTTTCTTCAATATAGTTTTATCTTTCCTAGATGTTTGGCTTATCAGTTTTATGGGTACTAGATGGCTTAGGAAAGACAGAGGCTTGGGAATTGTTTTCTATGTTCATGCTATTTTCTTATGTTTGGCGTGCGTGTGAATTATTTACATTCCATATGACCTTATAGGGTCATGATATTTGTATTATGTTTATGGTATCTTTGTAATCATTTCTGGTTTCTTTTATGTGAATCTGGATTTGGGATTACCTAGTGGTATACCTGTTAGATCTAGGAGAGATCTGTGAGCCTAGGGTAGTTTACCTGGACATGTAGTAGGAGGTGGTTTGCAATAAGCATCGGGTCCCACAAGTGGCTGCCAGGATCACTTATTGTTAAGTTTCAGTAATCAAGTGATAACCTAATATAATTAAGGGGTATTTAATTTAACCTAATAAGATATAAGTCCTCACCCATGCTTGAGTGCTAGTATAGACTAAGGTGGAGTTGAGAAGATGACTATCCCCCTTTTAAGGGATGAGTTGACATAGTTGATGACTTCATTGGTACAAGAGGTCATTGATACCATGTATGGTCACTTGGGTGTCGGGATTCAGAGAGATTACCAGGACAAAACTCAAGGGTTAGATGTACATGATGACACCTTCCTATGCATAGTCTTGTTATTCTACATGTGTCGATTGCCTCTGGTTTAGTGATTTGTACCTTTATCTTTGTTATGTTTATCTTGAGTTAGAGTTCTTTCAGGATCCTTCTGCTTAGGTTTTTATCCTTGTTTTGTTTTGGTTATCCGATTGGGGTTTGTGGTTAGCTCCTCAACACGATGGGGTATGCCTTTGTGGTTTTACATGGACGGGTGGTAGTGATTCTTTACCATTTGAGATTCGACGTCTTGGTGTTAGTTCTTGATGGTGACTCTGCAGATGGTTTCCTTATGATGTTTCATTGATGCTTCTTTCATATCTTCTTATTTGTATCCTATATTAGTGTATCGCATGTGATACCTAATCTGGACATTGTATTATCATTGTTCAATTTATTATTACATACCCTACGACATGTGTAATGGATGTCAGTTTATTAGTTGTCATGGATGTCCATGAGGATTGTATTTATTTTTATATCTTGTAATTGAAATTTTTATGTTATGGAATCTTTTGTTGATGTTAGTTCTTTAGTTGTGTTTTGATCTTAAGTAATTCTACGTCATGGGACCTTCGAGATTTGTAATCTGTGATGGATGTTGTTTTCAATGTGAGTAAATGGTAAATGCTTCCACACTATTGTTTATCTTATTTGTTAACTTTAGAAAAAAAATTGTTCACCAAACTTAGTAGCATGTTTAGGATTAAATTCTCTTGGGTTCCCTGATAGGGCATTATAGTATACACACACACACACACACATATTATAGATTTGGACATGGGAGCATATCCCTATTACTCAACTTTTTTTAGATAGAGCGTGAGAGTCTAGCTAGTCATATGTTTATCTCTATTCTAGATATGTTCAACAACACCACCTATAAAAGTTAGAGTACTGGCGGTGAGTATTAGAAGACCACATAGATGTTGTTTGGAGACCCTATGTAGATTATGATTATTGGAGATTATATTTTTTTGAGGTTCCATTTTTCTTTTAGATTTGGTATCTGATAGGCCATACTAGATATATTTTTTAGATATTTATCTTTAGTTGGTGTTATGTCAGTTTGGGCACATTCAAGGGATACCTCAGGAGATGATAGTATATGCCCACATTCGAGATGAAGAGTATTCTTGGGGTGCCCATATAACTAATGAGACTACATCACAAGAGTATCCTATTTCTTCTATTTGGGACTATCATGCAAATATTCTTGATGGTGGGATGACTACAAAGTACCAAGCTTATTTACAACAACATCCATTTCTGAGATTGATAGCTTTAGAGGAGATAGCTCCTTGTATTGATGATCCCTTGGAGTATGATCTTGATGATACTAGATGGAGAGGGAGAGGAGGTTGAGGTGGACAAAGACATTGTAGGGATCCTCCTTAGGATATGCATGGAGGTTTAGGAGGTGATGATGGTGGAGATCGTGGAGATGGTGGAGGTGGTGGTGGTGGTGGAGATGGTGGAGGTAGATATTCTAGATGCACCGGGTTGAGATTCATTCCTCCTCATCAAGATATAGGTCTATTATTACCCATTGTAGTATTGAGATAGTAGTAGAGATAACAACAAATAACTGAGGGTGGAGATAAGAAGAGATAACCACCTCGACAAGATCCTCCTAGATAAGATGGTGATGCATTGAGTCAATGCCAATAGGAGATACAATAGTTGATCACTCAAGTGGCTACAATGGAGGCTCAACTAGTAGATAGAGATAACCAAGTCTAGGAGTTAATGACTAAGAGGGATCATGTGCAACATGCAGCCACATAATAGGGCCAGAGCGAGACATATTATTATTCCTTATAAATTGGTATTATTCTAGATATTATGAGGGCACCTTCATATTCAATTTTTGTTGCATAGTCAGAGGGTTTTGTTCCTCCACCTCTTCCCACTAGAGAAGATGTTCCCCCTTCTACCCCTCATAGTATTACAGAGGGTAGGAGCGAGTCCTGAGATTTCATGTCATCTCATTTTAATATTTTTGTACTCAGAAATATTGATTCTTTTGTATATGATCCAATAATGTACTCTAATACCTTTTATACCATTGAAACACTGATGTAGTACACTTTTGACACATGTATGATATTGTGATTACTTGGTCCAATATTGGATATTAATTTCACTGTACTCTTTTCATCGATATATGAGATATAGGAGATGCATTTCTTTGGATCCCTATATGATATGTTATGTACATCTCTATCTATTCTTATCATGCTATAGATGGATGAATAATGTTAATTCATGTTTGTTATGTAAATACAATAAATATTTCTTTTTTTTGTATTTTTTAATGCATAATGTAGTGGATGAATGATATGATATGAAATTGATACAATGTGACTTTATTTATGTGATGTATATAATGCAATTGGTGGTACTAACATGCTTCTATAGGTGATCTTGATATCAGTGATAGGAATACTCAATCATTTATTTGATATGTCCCGATTGTGGTCAAACTTGGATTTTTGTTTGTACTCTTCAAGATGATGATCTCAATTAAGATTTGTGTCACTCTAATCCAATTCATCAATGCAACTCTAAAATTTATGCAATTAAATAGAATCTAGGATAGGCATTGATCCATTAATTAGATTTTTTTATCATAGAGCATTGTCATGGAGCACTTAGGTTAGTACAACCCTAGCTGATCAATTTTCAATCATGAGAATCTGAATACTACCCAAATTGGATGCAATGTCGAAAGTGATATGAAGTATCAAAATATAAAAACCAAAAATGTCTTGAGTATTAGTTTCTTATGATTTATAATGTTTTCTGTTTGTGTGGAAAATAAAAGATGGTATAACCATAATGAGCCTTTATCATTCATATCCTTAGGTAAACTTTTGCTAGTTGTACTTTAATAATAAATTACTTTTTTAAGAAAATAGCCAAGGAAATTTTTCCAACCTCCCTATCACGTTCAAATAAAGAGGTTTGAGCTATGCACAACGTTCCACTTGAACTAGAAGAACTTATCAGAGACACCCAAATTATTTTGTGTTTCAGGATCACCAGCTCAATCACAACACACAGAAATCAAAGAAAACATCATGCTCCCATTCCTTTCTTCTCTAGCTCATAGACATCATTGAGTTACTTAGGAGACATAATAAACAAAAATCAATGTATACAAACAATATTCCAAGAAAATTTCATATCATCATCATCGTACCTTTAGTCTTGCTGATGTCTTCAAGTTACTCAAAATAATATGATCAGTGTAGCTCAAGCTTGCATTGATTTAGTTTTTTTTTGTTTTTAGATGATGGATTTTTTATCTATTTATCTATGTAGCTAGTGTTAAGAAACTTTTTTTTTATCCATTGTATCAAAATTAGTGTTCAATTGAGAAGTGTTTATGACCATAGTTTTGATTGTTTTGGTAGGTTAGTATTGAGAAATACTATTGCATTTTTATTTGATTCTGGTGTTTTTATAGATTGGTGTTGAGAAACACCTATAGATGTGTTAGTGTTAAGAAACACTTTTTTTAGTGACAAATCAATTCTTGGCCTAGAGCCGTAGATAACTAACGTTGGTTAAGAGATAACTAACTAACTAATAACCTATTGAGACTATTAGGAAAACTTTCCCTAGACAAAAGCATCCTAGGATTCAGACATGGATTGATTCCAAGCTCTAATATTGACGTTTCAGGATTAGGAATTTGATTAACTATATAGTATCATGAAAGTGACTAAAACTTGTATAAAAGGTGAAAACTAAAGTGGGTTAGATATCCAAGTGTTACATTGATATATGGAGCATTGATTGCAATTAGCGTATATTTACCAAGTTTTCACCACTAGGACAATTTCTCTTTTTCCTACCAAGGTGCCTATTTTCTAGGTTTTCACTTGTTGGAATTCTTATTGGGAAAGTAAGATATCAAGAGGGGGGGTGAATTAGAATCTATAAAACTTTTACACTTTGAAACCAATTCAACATATATATCATAAACATAAAGTTCAATGCTGAAATAGATCTAACTGCTAATAATAATCCATGAAAATGAAACACATAACACAAAGATTTGGTAACCTAGAAACCCTTGAAAGATAAAAATGGGGTGGGGATGACTCCCACAAATCTTCACTACTATAGCAATAAAGTGTGCCTATTAGGGCTACAAAGTTTTGATCACTTCTAATGATCTATCCTGTGAGGGGTCTACCCTGCTAAGAGCTTACAAAATTATACAATCTACCTTGATTAAAGGATTTAAACTTACAAATAAGTAAGCACTTTTTTAGGCAATTTACAAAGGTCGATTAGGATTAATCTGTTAAGAGATTTACCCTGATTCACTTGCTAGAATGTATCAGTACCTGATCCTTCAGTTTTCACTTCAAATGATGATAACGGATCTCCTCTTTCCAATTCTTATTTGATCTCAAAATCAAATATAACTATGTTTTGTCCTTCACTTCTCCACCTGGTCACTCTACCTGATCTATGCTTCTAACATCCAAAACACTACTTCCTTCGCATACATGTGCAGTCTCCTGATTCTCTTAAATTAGGGTTTTGATGTCACCTTAAATAGATAACTGATCAAGCTTCTAGATCAAGATCAATGATCTAGATTCATCACTTTTTTTGCTTAAAAATTTCCTTTTTCTGATTGGTTATATTGCTTGCATAGGGATTGATGATTAAAATCATAATACATAATTAACTCCCTAATTATCTCAATGATCATTAAATTATGCATAGATATTAGCCAAAATGGTTTACCTATGTGTTTGTACCATTCCAAACACAGATACCAAAACTAGTTCACTCAGCATATGAAGTCTTTGGTGCTCAATCAAAACTGTTATCCATAAACTAGCACTCAACATTGACTATTCTATACAACTCGACATTCATACTACTCGGTAAATACTAGGGTACTCGGAAACCACTGACTTTCTCGGTAGTAACTACTACTCAGTACATATACAAAATACAAGTCCATAAATTACTTGACCTTAGTAGGATGGCTCATTCATAGTGATGACTGACCAACTCTACCTTGATAATGACTAATTATTTAACACTAATACACAATATGACTTGGAGATCAACAATCTCCCCCTTTGACATTAGTGGCATAAACACTTTTCCATGACTTTACATTACATAAACAAAATAGTACTTAGTACTTCAGTACTCCCCCTAAGACTATGACTCGGTCTTCATAAAGACTTCATTATGTGTACATGATATATACATGACTTTGACATATAATGAGTATACATTAAATTCAAAATAGTATGTCATACCTTTATACATTTCCATCTATCTCCATCTATTTTCCCCTTTTTGTCTTCATCTATTTCCCCCTTGTTTTTGTCACTTTGAGTTGCTGGGGTGTTGGGGTTAGACAATACTTATCCAAAAATGGTTTGTGAAGTTATAAAATCATTGCCAGTGCATTGTCCCAACTGGATCTCATGGACTCCAAAACTTTTAGTTTAATTTCTAGCTGAGTAGCTAGATCAACTAAACTTTCTACAATAGAGAGATAGGGATCTCTCTGTACTAACTCTTTTGTCATTGCCAATTCTCTCTACATGACCTTCAAATGAGGTATAAACATTTTTTGTATAAAGATTAATTTGGATCTTATTTTTCTAGCATTAGCCATCAAATTAGCTAATATTCCTTGTGCATGAGTCAACCTAGTGAAATGAATAGAGATAGAACTTACATCTATGCTCAGTGAGTGTCTCATTGACTTCAAATATAATTATAGCTTTTTAATAAGATGTTGATTCTCCTTTGTAAATATTTCTACATTAGAGAGCTATTTGTACAAAGAATTAACATTTTGTACAACTTCTTCCAAATTACTTACAATTTCAAAAGTTCAACATGTTTGACTGCAATCTTGTTGAAACTTTCTCAAGTACATTGGATTCAAAATTTCTCTTGGTCCATTGCATTAAAGTATCATTTTCTTCACTATCATCACTATTCACCTTTTTAACAATATGTACCAATTCCTCTAATATAGGTTAATTCTCATTTATATATTTTAGTTCAAAAGCATCTACAAAAATATCCTTGATTTCATGTAGTACATGCTTTTGTTGATGTTCCATTCTCAGTTCCTCTTGTTTTCTTTTCCTCTTTAGTAGATCCTAAAAAATTTGCATCTATTCATATGTCAAGTTATCAGTGTCCCATTTTGGAATCAATATAACTTCCTCTAGTGTTACTTGAGTGCCAGGATACTTGTCCTTTTTCTTATGTGACTTCTTGTTCTTTGGTCTTCAGTGTGTTGCTACTCGACAGTTGTACTAAGGATTGAATATCCTCAAGTTCCTTAGGCTCCTGACTCTCCTTGGTTACTTTAAGAATTGTCTCCTTTTTTCCCTCAACATGAGGTCCTGAAACTTCTATTGCAAACTTATCTAATTGTTCTTTTATGCTCTCCTCTCCTTCTCATGTATTGATTTCAATGTTTGTCTCGATCGGTGTATTGATTTCTATTTTTGTCAGCTTACCTTGTTCCTCGACACTTGTACCTTGTGTATCTTTTACTTCAACTATGATTGTGTTAGAGATAAATATTATTGAATCCATAGTTGGTGCACCCTAAATCTTCAAATAATCATGAATTTGGATTAGAAATGGATTGCTGCTTGGAAAAGGTATATCTAAGGACACGTCGGTAAGAATTTGAATCTTGATTTCTTCCTCGGTTAAGGAATTCATATTCACTTGTGTATCTTTAGGTACATCCTCAATAGTGATCACATCATATTGTTCACTCTCCTTTACCTTTTCCCTTATTTCTACCTCAATATTTTCTTTCTCATCTATATTCTTGGTATTATCAAGCTCATCTTGTCTAGATGTGCCTTCATCTTTATGTGCACTCTTGTCAACTATCAATCCAAAAATTGTCTTCCATATTAATGTGCTTTGTTTAACAATTATTCCACATTCTTCTTCAATATGGAGTATGCTCTCAATTTAGGTATAAACCTATTTCTATATTTCTCCATGAATTTTTCTCTTTTATTTGTTGTTAACTTAGGTATTTGTGCTAAGGTGCCTTCTCTGATCTGTCTTTTTGTCATAATGACAAATTGTCATCTCTCATCAATTTTACTAAATAATTCATCAGGGATAAGATTCTCAATCTCCAATGGTGTCATCTTGAATGTTCCCAACATCTCTATCATAGCATCTTCTATCTTTAATTTATCATTTTTACTCAACTTCAAATTTAATGAATTTAAATCCTACAAAACCTATGGTACTCTTGATGTTTTATAAAATATCAACCACATTGGTTGGATGCTTATGTGTAGTCACCTTCAATTTACTAATATCTTTGATGTTTTTCATCTCCTCATTATCATCATTCTTTTGTAGTACCAATTTCCTTCTTAGCTTCTTCTTAGGATTTCTCTGCTAAACCTTAGTTTGAACTTGTTTCCTTTTCCCTGAGCTCTCCCCTTCAGTATTCTTTATTAAAGTTTTCTTCTATGGCTCAACTATTGTTGCAGTTAAAGATTCCCTTGTTCTTGCTCTTGTTGCTACAGGAGGAGCATGCTTTAATTTTAGGTTCTTCTGCATAGTGGGCTCAAAAACCATTATCTCTCTGCCCTTCTTTTTTACATCTACTTCCTTATCCTCACTTTCTTCTGACTCACTAGATTGGTCCTCACCCTGACCTTGTGTGATTTATAGTGGTGCATTCTCCTCTTCTCCTTGACCTAAAATTTTCTCAAGGTTCTTTACTAACTTCTTTCTCTTCCTCTCTAAGGTTGCAGACTTCAAGCATTTTGTTATCTTATATTTGGCTTCTTCATATCTCCCAAATATCTTAGCAGTGCTTTCAATTTCCTTAGCTAGTAAAGTTGTTATTGATGCAGATGTTTCATCTATGTTTACCTCATAAGGAAATGGTTTCAACCATGATACCCTTGGTACAAACACTTGTACATAGGTGTGATCGGTATCCACAAGAAAACCTACATCATCATAAAATTTCGCTACTAATGATAGCAGAATTCTACTCCTCTTTCTCATTTTCTTCTTAAACTCAACAAAGTATTTTTCCATCACAGTATCAAATTTTTCTCCTAATTTCTAAATAAATTCACTATTTTTTTGTGTCACAAGTCGGTCTTGACTCTAGACTACATCTCCTATAGTATGAAAATTATTTTGTATATAGAAAAATATATAGACTATCAAGGATCTGAACTTACACATAGAGTTCTTTGCCTTATGGATTGATGATAAGTTCTCAGCCAATTGTGTCAATTTAAACTTGGTAAGATCATATGTATGATCCTTCTTTACTATTTTCCATACCTTGTCCAATGCAATGAAAGGAACACTGTCCATCATGCTTGACTTGTAGAACTTGTGTATGATTACCCTCACTATAAAAACAATCTCAAGATCTATGATTGTGAAAATTGTCATTCCTCACTTGTTCCACACTTCCATTGTGTTTTCTTGAATCACATCCTTTCTCTAGAAATGTATAGTCTTCTTCCCATTAAGAGTAGGGTATCCAGTGACTCAGTGTATGATGTCCTTAGTGATCTTTACTAGCCCATTCTCCAACCATAGTTGCATGTCATGAATTCTGCTCAAAACTATCTTAATCCATTATATTTTGAGAGGGAAGTCTAAGGAATGAACTAACCCTTTGTAGGAAATGTGCTAGTGTTCAACCTTTAATGCTCCATTTTCACAGAGATCTCCCTTCATCGCACTCTCAGTTACTACTCAAAAATTTAGTGAATTGCATGCATCACTCCTAACTAATTGAACATTCTACACCTCCTTGCCTTGCTTCTTCACTTTAGCAGATGAGCTTGACACCATTTCTTCAAATTAGGGTTTGTAAACTAATTCTTTGTAACTCAGTAATAACTAGTCTTTTCAACACTTCACAATGTTTTTCGATGACATGCTATTGAATCTTCACAAACTGACTTCACACAAATTTCTCTCTCAATTACCTTTGAATCGCTCTGTGAATTCTCAATTTCTTGGTGAAATGAAAATAAATGGTAAAATTCATTATATAGATTCAAATGGTCAAATTAAGTCTTCAATAAATTCTCTATACACTAGCGAGTGTAATACAGTTGTCTCAGTCATTGCATAATAGCTTGGTTATATTATTTCCATACTCGTTTAAAACCATGACTCAGTCATTAATGACACGTCCACTTTAGCTCAGTCAATATAATAACTCAGTCATTATGGGATCTCAACACATACTGAGAGACTCAATCACTACAGATATTAATATTGATGCTTAGTATCAATTTTGCATAATAACTCTTTTCCTCAAATCTATCCTAATACATCCTTACTTATGTAGATATGGACTTTAACACATCTAATGTTAGGAATTGGTGTAAAATATAGAATTTGAAATAGAGTTCCTTACATACCATGTTTTCTTAGTTAGAAGTAGTGTGATCACCTAATCCATTGGATTGGGTGATCTCATGTTCACTAGTTCCACTACTACTTGCTTCCACTTTCTTTCTCCATGTCTAATTCATTTGGTTCTTTATCTAATCAATAGTCTCTTTACCTTTTATTTATTCATTACTCAGTGTTAGTACTCTGGTCCTGCAGTCTTTTCTTAAATTACCAATCTTGTGAAAACTATAATAGACCAAACTTCCATTCATCCAACTCTTGGATTTACCTCTAAAGTGTGTCCTTATACATTTTTTTGGAATATGGCCATATTCTCCAAAATAGTGATAATTATACCATGTATTGTAATCTCAATTGAATGTGTTACATTTCCTAGGTGCATTGTCTTGCTTCTTGGATGTCCACTTAGGTTTTGCTCTAAATCTTCATTCTTGTGCTCTATGACCATATTTCTGACAATTGTAACAACTTCCTTGAAATCTAGGTGCAATAGGTGTATTGCTAGCCTTATACCTTCATTCATGTGCATGGTGTCCATGCTTTTTATAGTTAAAACAATATCCATTGAATTTAGGATTGGACTTACCATTCTTGCTTCCAAAAATATTTGTTGTGTCCTAGTTTCCCATAGTGATGACATGTAGGTTTGTTGTTATTTGGCTTTGCATTCCTCTATTCTCCACTCTTTAATGATTCTCCTTCTTTAGTGGATGATAGGTGCTTGTTATGGCCTAGTCCAAAGGTGTCATTAGATCTTCTTGGTCATCTCATCAGTTCCTCAAAATATCTCATAGCTTCATTAGGTTTTTTCATCCTCTCATTGAGTTACCTTTTAAATCTTAACTCATTTTTCAGTTGATTGTTCTCTGGTCTCAGATTTGTAATTTCCATGTCTTTCTTGTTTAACTCTTTATTTGCAAGTAATAGTTGATTTACCATGTCCAATTGATTATTGGTAAGCTTCTACACATCACATGTCCTTTCATCAAGTCAGGTATCCATTTTTCTTTTATCCTCTTTTGCCATTGTCTTGTCTTCCTTAGCTTTATTTTTCTATTTAATCACTTCACAAAGTCTTACTAATTGGATTTCATGTTCTCTCTTCAAACTTCTGACTTCTTCATTCATTGTGTTGTTTCTCTCTAATAGATATACTATTGTTGCATCACTTTCACTTGAATTTCCATTATCAAATAGACCTTTAGTTTCTTCTTCTTGGTATTCTGTGTCATTCAGTTGGATTGCCAATTCTTTCCTTCTCTTTAAGGATTTCTTCAATTCCTCTCTTAGTGTCTCAAGCTAGTGAAATACAAGTTGGATGTCAATCTCATGATTCTCTATGACCTTTCCCAACTTATAAGACTCCATCTCCAAGATCTTAACTCTCAAGTGGTTAGACTTCTAAGAGAACAAATCTCTGATACCAATTGTTGGAAGTCTTATTGGGAAAGTAAGATATTGAGAGGAGGGGTGAATCAGAATCTATAAAACTTTTACACTTTGAAACCAATTCAACATATATATCATAAACATAAAATTCAATATTGAAATAGATCTAACTGCTAATAATCATCCATGAAAATGAAACACATAACACAAAGATTTGGTAACCTTGAAACCCTTGAAAGGTAAAACTGGGGTAGAGATGAAACCCACAAATCTTCACTACTATAGTAATAAAGTGTTCCCTTTAGGGTTACAAAGTTTTGACCACTTCTGGTGATCTATCTTGTGAGGGTTCTACCCTACTAAGATTTTATAGACTTATACAATCTACCTTGATTAAAGGATTTAAACTTACAACTAAGTAAGCACTATGTTAGGATATTTAAACAATTCTATTAGGACCACTCTATTAAGAGATTTACCCTGATTCACTTGCTAAAATGTATCAGTTCCTGATCCTTCAGTCTGCACTTCAAGTGTTGATAATGAATCTCCTCTTTCCAATTCTTATCTGATCTCAAAATTAAATATAACTCTATTATGTCCTTCACTTCTCTACTCAGTCACTCTTCTTGATTTATGCTTCTTACATCCAAAACATTGCTTCCTCTACATACATGTGAGGTCTCTTGATTCTCCTAAATGAGGATTTTGATGTCACCTTAAATAGACAACTAATAAATCTTCTAGATCAAGATCGACAATCTTGATTCATCACTTTTTCCGCTTATACATTTCCTTTTTCCGATTAGTTATATTTCTTGCATAGGTATTAATGATTAAAATCATAATGCATAATCAACTCCTTAATTCTCTCAATGATCATTAAATTATGCATAGAAGTTGGCCAAAAAAGTTTACCTAGGTGTTTGTGCCATTCCAAACACATATACCAAAATTGGTTCACTTAGCATATGAAGTCTTTGGTGCTTGCTCAAAACTGTTATCCATATATTGACACTTGGCACAGACTATTCTATACAACTTGGCATTCATACTACTCGGTAACTATTGGGGTACTCGGTGACCACTGACTTAATGGATAGTAAATACTACTCAGTACATATACAAAATACAAGTCCATACATTACTCATCCTTAGGATGGCTCAGTCGCAGTGATGACCGACTAACTCAGCCTTGATAATGACTAAGTATTTGACACTAATAGACAACATGATTTGGAGATCAACACTCACTAAGGCACTTTTTTTTCATTTTTTTTGTACTTTTTCTCTTTATATATATATATATATTTCATTTTTTTTTTGTATTTTTTCTCTTTTTATTTATTTATTTTTCTAACTCATCAAGGCACCTCTTTACCAAGTTTTCACCAAGATGATAATTTTTTCAAGACTTTTTTTGATGTTTTTTTTAATCTATTTTCAAGAACACTTTATACTATACATGAAATGTTGACCTGAGAATATCATGTGTAGAACTTCTTCAGGTGGATAGAATTGATAGAATCAAGGAGAAGATATCCTTCTAGAGTAGACATATGATATGTTCTAGAGTGAAATGTTGTAGTGATAACAAAAGGACCCAACCAGTTGGGTTCAAACTTCCCTTTGTGTTCTCGATGTTGTTGATTCTTTGGGTTTTCTCTTAATACAAGATCTACCTCTTGACATTCTCTTTTGATAGAATCTTAGATGGTTGAATTCTTCTTTTCTCCTTTCATCTAGTAGTTCTAATTTGTCGATTCTCTATATGTGATAGTCTTCATCTTGGCCATGTCCTTTTAGTGAGAATCTAAGAGATGGTATCTCAACTTCAATAGGCAATGCTTATTCTTCCCCATATACCAATGCAAAGGGTGTTTCCCCTGTAGGTGTTTTGATACTAGTTTTCTATGCCCACAATGCTAGATTTAATTATCGGTGCCAATATTTTCCATATTTATTTACCATTATGTGAAAGATCTTCAAGAGTGTTTTATTTGAAGCCTTTGCCTTCCCATTACCTTCAGGGTAATATATTGAAGAGAAATTCTAAGTAATGTGTAATTTCTCACAAAGTTCATCCATATCCTTGTTTCTAAACTGCACCCCAGTGTCTACCATAATAAAAGAGGGGATTACGTACCTATAGAAGATGTAGTTTAGGATGCATAGTGATACTTTTTTTCCTGGTGCATTGATCAAAGGGATAGCCTCGACCCACTTTGTAAACTACTTAGTGGTCATGATGATAAATTTGTGTCCATTTGATGAAGACGGATATATTTGACGAATGAGGTCAAAGACCCATTGTTGACCTCAATATGGAGATTTTTTGAAGGTTTTCACAAGTCATCATGTGGTAACTCAAAGGTATTTATTGGAGATTTTTGAGCTTTAATTTTTTTTATAGTATGGATACTCTTGTTATTGTTGAGATCATAGAGAAACCTAGGCCATTATTTAAGAGATATCCAAATAGATTGATGGAGAATAATCCAAAGGGTTCCCTAACCAGTCTGCCCTATGGTGTATTGCATATGGAGGATGTTAGATCATACATTCATTGTAAGATCAAAGAATTAGGTGAAACTCATATACAATCACTATAAAATGATTTTTCTAAAGATTCAATGTTAAAAGATAAATACAAAGTGATCGTAGATAAGGGTTTTTAGCACATAGTTCACTTTCCCTCTGACTTTAAAGAAGAACAGATTAGATATATGATTAGTAGGGTTCACAAAAAATTTATATGGCTTGATCAACTCTACAAGATTACTAAAGAGGCCATTCACACAATAATGGGTTTCTATGCTACTGGAGAGGTGTCGTAACTAAGATCTATCTCACAAGATGTAGTCACATAATTGACCAAATTGAAATGATACAAGCGTCTGATTATAATAAATGATATCCTAGATGAGGTAGTTAGTTCTGCATCCATGGTGATTGGATACAAAGTGTTTCACTCAAGATAAAACAATAGTGTGCTTACTGCTACAATTCAGAGTACATATAGGATGGTGAAGGAAAATGCAAAGTATGAATTGTGTGTTGCGATGAGAGATCAGTTCTTTCTAAAAATGGAGAAGATCAAGAAATAAAAAAGGAAAGCATTCTATTACAATCAATTTCTTGTAGGTCTATTTTTCTACTTTCAAATTTTCTTTCCTAGTATTGGTCTAGTTAATTGGGTAGATGGTACTCCAATTGCGATTCAAATGGAAAATTATGCTAAGATGCTTGGTATTTAATTTACTAAGAAGGTATGGGGATATTTCAATGATTTTTGTAACAGAATGCATGAAAGCGAAATAATTCCATCTCATGTTGTTGAAAAATATAAGGATGATATATGTTTCATGGTTGATACTGATACATATCAAATAGAGGTAGTATACTACCTAGGAAATTTTGGGCTATGCCTATGGGTTATGACATAGAAGATGATATAGCCATTTCTTATGCTAATGAGATACTTAAGAATCCCAATGATCCTAATGTAAAGAGATTTGGAACATATAGGGAAAAATATCTTGAAGTTGCAAATACTGTTAGGATAACAATGTCTCAAGCAACTAAGAGGTGGGGGTGAATCAGTTGTTAACAATATTATAAAAATAAACACCAAATATAATATTTTAATGTAAAACCACATCACATAATTAAACACAAGTGATGTCCAAGATTTGTTCTTGAGGAAAACCCTATTAAGGGAAAAACCCTAGTTGGGATGACACCCATAAATATCTGCACTATATGAATGAAACCTTGTTAGGAGTTCTATCCCTATTAGGAGATTATTAATACAATAGGTAGGTCCCTATTTAAGGAAAGATCCTATTAGGATTCTCAAACCCTATTAGGGGTATTACAACTGGCCACAGGCCTAAATATAATTAGAAGGTTACATCCACCTTCAATCCTTTACTAAATATACTTTACCATACCTAAATTTCCTAGTAGAACAATCCAATCCTTGTGCCCAGATGCTGATCTAATAGAAGAAAATCTCATAGCCTTCTGGCTTGCATATTACTATCACAATCCACACTCCATCTCAAGGAAGAAACCCTTCCTTATATACAAGTTACAAATAATAATTCATCTAGAGGTCATCCATTATAGGACCTCATTACATAGAAAACAAATACATTATCCAAGGAAATTATGCACAAGATGTCTTTGATCATGTTACAATAATTATAATTCACCCAAAGTTGGCTCCATCAATAATTCAATCATAAATCAATCATCTACACGTTACTCTTCATGGTTGACTCACAAATACTTCCTCACTAGTAAACACACCATAGATGATGTTATCAATCACATGAACAAGTTGTGATCATAATGTATCTTCTTTGTGATGTCTTCTGACATTTCCCAAGAGCGCATACTAAAATTCATCATTGCACAATAGTTATGTTCAAAATATTTCAACTAGGTATGTGAAAACTTTCAGTATTTATTCCTGTAACTAGTCTTCACTAATACAATCATATCTTTGTACAATAATAAAATAATCATTTGCAACCATAGGAATAAGATCTACACACATCCTAAAACATAATTATAATCCTGCAAGAGATAATGAATCTTACAACATCTGTACCACTCTCTACAATATGTTTGTTTGTACTATCCAACAATTCCTAGTCTTCAAAATTGAATATATGTTGACATCAATGACAAAACTATTGAATGAAAAAAATTCCAACAATCTCCCCCTTTTTCATTGATTGAAAAATATGTGAAAAACTAGAAACCCAAGAATCAACCTTCTTAATATCCTCTTCAAATCTCCCCCTAAACCAGTAGATTTTTTCACTAATATCTCTCCCCCTTTGACATCAATGGAAAAGGGTGCCAAAACAATATCTTTCCTTCTTTCTATAAACCTTCAACTATAAGGTGAAAAATCACCCTGATCTGATCATTTATGCTCTGCCAACTACTCCCCTTGAGGAGTAGACCTCTACAAAAAGTCCACAAATGATAATGCTCTGATAGATGATGGAAGTGTGGACTTATACACTTCCTTAGTTACATGTTGGTGGGGATCTGACCCCAAGCTTACCTCTGAGATATTCAAATGTATCTTTACTCAATGGTTTGGTGAAGATGTATTTTATATGCTCCTTTGTACTGGTGTATTCAAGCTTCACCACTTTATTTTTTACTTCATCTCTCATAAAATGATACTTGATTGCAATATGCATAATCTTTGAATGAATCGCTAGATTTTTTGACATGTTTACTGCACTTATGTTATCACAATGTATGATAATAGTTTCTCCTGAGTTCACACCAATATCCTTCAATATTTTATTCATTCAAATGACTTGAGTATAATTGATTTCTACTGCAACATATTCTAATTCTGCTATTGATTGTGATACATAGTTCCACTTCTTGCTAAGCCAATAGATCAACCTCTTCCCAAGGAAAAGGCTCCTCCACTAGTTCTTTTCCTATCATCTACACATACTGCCCAATCCTCATCAGTGTAAACATTCAATGGAAATTTATCTGACTTATCATACCAAAATCCTAAGATAATTGTTCCCTTGAGGTATCTAAACATTCTTTTTATTACTGCTAAGCGTGTCTCCTTTGGATCTTCTTGGAATTTAGCAAGAATTCCAACTGCATTAGCAATATCAGGCCTAGTATGTGTTAGATATTGAAACCCTCCAATAATTGATCTATACTTTTTCTAAGGTACATTATTTACCTCCTCTAAAATGGATAATTTACTCCCTGTCACCATAGGAGTTCCAACTAGTTTACTTTCATCCATGCCAAACTTTTTCAACAACTCTTTTAGATACTTTTTTGTGATATAAAAATTCCATCCTTGCTCTGATTTATCTAAAATCCTAGGAAGAATTTCATTGACATCTCAAACTCACCTTTCATTTATTTTGTAAAATTGTTACTCATAGCATCATTACCCCCAAAGATAATGTCATCAACAAAAATTTCTATTATCAAGGTACATTCATTATTGTATCTTAGATACAAATTACTATCGGCACCACCCTTCTTGAAACAAAGATGTAGTAAATACATGTCCAACATTGCATACCAATCCCTTAGAGCTTTCTTTAATCTATACAATTATTTCTTTAATCTAAAAACCATATCTCTATCATTTGTCAAAGGAAAACCATCTAGCTACTCAATGTAAACTTCTTCCAAATCACCATTTAGGAATGCAAACTTGACATCTATTTGATACACCTTAAAATATTGGTGTGCAACAAAGGCCAAGAATAACCTAAATACCTCTATCCTCTCAACTAGTGCAAAGGTCTCCGTAGAATCAATTCCTTCTTTCTATGAATATCCCTTACACACTAATTAGGCTTTATTCCTAATCATAACCCCATCTTAATTCATTTTGTTTCTAAGAACCCACTTAGTGCCAGTGACATTCTTGTCTTCAGGTCTTGGGACTAGTTCCAAAAAAAAAAATTTCTAAATTTTACCCAATTCTTTTCTCATTGCCTTAATCCAATACTCATCACTGCAAGCCTTATCAGGTGTCCTCGACTGAACCTGCAAGATCAAACTGACTACATTTTTGAACTATGACCTTTTCCTAGTACATGTACTCTTATCTCCAATGATCTGATCCATTGGATGATTCTTCACAACATACTTAGGTGTATTCACTTCCGGTTCACTTAGATTTATATATGTGTCACTTCCCAGTAACAAACCCTCTTGTGGTTGTTCCTATACTTGCCCTATTTGAAACTGATTTTGATTTCTCTAAAACATCTCCTTTTCAAACCTTTCCTAATCTAGGTCATAAGGATTGAATTTGTATGTTCTTTCTTGTACCTAAAACCTTTCATCAATTATGACATTCACACTCTTGATCATTTTCTTAGTTATCAAATTGTAACATCTATATGCTTTTATTTTATTGGAATACCCAAGGAATATTCCTTCATCACTTCTAGCATCAAATTTCTCTATACCATCATCTCTTTTGATAAAACACTTGCTACCAAAAATTCTAAAATAGATGACAATAGGAGTTTCACCATACCATAATTCATAGAGTGTCTTTCTTGTTCCTTCTCTGACCTATACTATGTTCATTGTGTATACTACAGTGTTCACTTCTTCTCTCTAGTGAATATGTGTTATTTTCCCTTTAATCAACATTGTCCTTGTAGTATCAAGGACTGATCTATTTCTTCTTTCAGAAACACCATTCTGATATGGTGTTATAGGTGCAAATATTTATCTCATAATTCCATGTTCATCACAAAAATTATTGAATTCACTTGATGTGAACTCACCACCTCTATCTAATCTCAAGAAATTTATCTTCAATCTAATCTCATTCTCTACTTTTTCGTTAAAGTATCTGAATTTCTCAAAAGTTTCTAATTTTTCTATAGGAAAACCAAACCACATCATTTTAGAGTAATCATAAATAAAAAGTATAAAGTACACATCTCCAACGTAAGACCTCATCTGAGTAGGTCCACAAAGATCTGTATGAACAAGATCCAACTTGTTCTTTTCTAAAAATTCTCTACTCTGGAAATTGCTCCTTATTTTCTTTCCCATCACACATTATTTTCATGTAGTGTTAGAAGGCTTCACATTTCTAGGTAGGTCTCTAATGGCATTAGTATTACTTTCCCTTACAATGTTATCGAAGTTGACATGAAAAAATATCCTATACCATAACCAAATATCATCAACCTTTGAAATAAAATAGCTTACTTCACTTGAGCTTAGATGTAATACATTACCTCCTGTCTGAATTCTAATAGAAATTAAAAATCCTTTAGAACTTCTGATTGAGCACTTTCCATCCTTGAATTCCAACTAATAATCCATTTTCACAAACTGGCCAACACTTAACAAATTATGTGTTAAACCATCAACAAGGCATACACCATCAATATTAGTTTTACCATCGAAAGTAATGGATCCAATCCCAACAATAGCTCTAGGAGTATTGTCTTCTAGTCTAACATCTCCACCATTATACTATTCTACTTTACAAATATATTCTTATCTCTTTTCATGTGTTGTGAATAACCACTACCTATGATCCAATCATCCTTCTTGTTAACATGAGACACTAATGCTTTTTCTTCTTTGATAGGTTTATCTTCTTTAATTGCTACAAATCCAAGTAACTCATTTATCTCATCATCGTCATCAAATGCATCATCATTAGCATAATAAAATTCTTTATCCTTGATGTATTTTCCATATTTAGGCTTGTTCTTAGGAACTCTAGTTGGACATCTAGAAGAAAAATGACTAACCTTACTACAATTAAAGCATTTTATGGGTAACTTTCCTTCAAACTTACCTTGGCCTTTTCTTTCTCTTATTTTGATTAAGGCTAACACCTTCTCATCCACACTATTTTCAAGTCTTTCAATCTCTTCCCATTCATCAACATTATCCCCTAACTCTTCATCATACTTTCTTGATTTTCTAGTACTTGCAATATTTGTTCCTACATCTTTGTTTTTATCCATAGTTGCTTTGAAAGATGTCTCCACCTTGGGTGAGGCATCTTTAATCTCTGTAGTCTCAAATGTAGTTAATTTTGACACTAAAATTTCCCTTTTGAAACCTTTGGTCAATGGTGTGATCTCCTCTATGACATGCACTTTAGTTTTGTACCTTGGTGTCAAAGATCTCAAAATCTTTTCAATGACCTCATCCTCAGTGTAGGTTCCTCCATTGTTCCTAATTCTTGTTACACATTTTGTAACCCTTTGAACAAACATTTGTATTATTTCATCTTCATTCATCTAAAGTGTCTCCATCCTTGATGCCCAATTCTGAAGTTTGGATCATTTAGTGTATGTATCTCCTTCATACAGTGTTGACAATATTTCACATATATCATGTGCTTTGTATAAATCTCTGATCTCAGAGAATTCCCCATCAGATAATGCACTTATCAATGCTTCTCTGGCTATTATGTTGTATTGAAACATATTCTTTTCATCATCAATTATGGAAAGGTCTTCCAACTCATCTTTAGTCTTGAGTGCTACATATTTCTTGGTTACCATCCCATAATCCAAGCCCAAATAGAACAAATGGGTCTTCATCTTTTCCTTCCATGCATCAAAATTTTATGCATCAAACTTGGCACTTTCTTTCTTCAAGTAAGACATCTTGGATCTTTTCCTCAAGTATTCAAGCTTTCTCTCTAAGGACCAATAGCTCTGATACCAATTGTTAGGATACCAATGTCTCAAGAAACTGAGAGAGGTGGATTTAATCAGTTGTTAATAATCTTATCATACTCAACACTAAATATAATATTATGCACAATAGAATGTAAAAGAACATCACATCATTGAACACAAGTGACACTAAAATTTGTTCTCGAGGAAAACCTTGTTAAGGGAAAAACCCCAGTGGGGATGACACCCACAAATATCTACACTAAATGAATGAAACACTTTTAGGAGTTCTAGGCATGTTAGGAGCTGATTAATACAATAGGCAGGTCCATGTTAAAGCTGATAACCTACAACTGATTAAATATCTTGATATAATGAATGGACAAGTAAAATGAAATGATTAGAGATCACCAAGTAACTAAAGTGATATGTAAGACAATTAAATCAGTCAATGTATTGTCATTGATGTCAAATAGTCTTGACTGTACTTATCATGATAGTTACAAACATCTAAAGAAGAAAAATGGTAAAGGAATGAGATATCTACATGAAGATGAGATGGATATGGAAGATATGGATAAGGTATACATTGGGTAACTTATTTCTTGAGTCTATTACATCATATTGTTGACTTGATCATATTACATGAATTTGTTATGTATCGAAGATCAGAACTAAACAAGTTAATGAGTTCGGTAATTGAATATTTTAGTATACACCGAGCTAGTTTAGTGTATACTGAGTAAAAATAATAACCGAGTTAGTTATCACTAACACATTCAAGTATTGACTGAGTGAAAGGAATAAGTAAATCTTATAACAACCGACTGAAATGATGAGCTGGAAGATAGCTTATGATTCTAAGGTAAAAATAAAGTTTTTTATGATGATCTAATGACTGAAAAAATTCAAGATTGATCAAATGGAGAAGGATGAAATATGTTATAGACACATTCTTCGAGGAATCTTGTAGATGAAAAAGGAACGATGGAGATTAAGAGGCAAAATCTAATGGATGATAAGAAAATAGTTTATGAAGTTTATTTAAAGAAACATGAGATTCATTATTGAGTATGGATCTTATTGACACTGCAAGAGAATTCATGTGAAAGGACTATTTTCATTCACCACTGATCAAACTAGCTACAAATAGAACTGAGTTGGACTGTAGGCATTACTAAGCATCAGGGTATTATTCATCGAGCTGAATATGTTGGAGGATATGAAGGATTGAAGTGAATATTGATTAAAGGAGGTACTATGAGCTTAGCATAGATCTAAAAATGTGAAAATCTTAGTTGTATTTGAATCAAATCACTATTGTATTAGTTTAATCATTGTTACAGAAAAATCTCTTAATGGAGTGAACTTAACAGTCTTTTTGTATTTCAATATGACATTCAAGGAATGTTGTTAGTTTTTTTGTTGACCCCATAGTGAATGTTGGTCAAGATTTAACTATTAGTGATAAATCCTCTAACCACGTCACACCTCACAGTGTGTTTTGTAACCTTTCATAGGGTTGGCCCCTAACCCATCTCACTTCAAAAGAGTGAACTATTTTGGGTTACCATTCCGAGGTGGTTTTTCCCCTAACAGGGTTTCCACGTTAAAAATCTATGTGTTATGTGTATTTGATGTGATTGGATTGCTATTTTACTTTGCACATTTCATATCTAGTCTGATCAGTAAACACAGTATTGAATTGACTGTCAATCGATGGATGAAGAGAAATTTATTGATGATAACTTACCAAGTTGATAATTTGTTTTAAAAGTTTGAAATATACATCTGGGAGATTGGGACTATAGGATAATGTACTGGAACAAAATGATTCACCCCCCTCTCATTTATCTAACAATTGGTATCAAAATGCATTGGTTTCTTGGAAGGAAAGTTTAAAGGACTTAAGCTAAAGATCACAAGATGTATAAGAGAGAAGTTCCAAAGCTGAACAAAAAAAACTTCTCAACATGGCAAAGAAGAATGAAGTTGCACATATTTGGAATTGGAGAATCTGTTGTATTCTACTTGAGCAATTGCATACAATCGACTACTGGACCTTTGACTGTTGATCAGTTAAGAGATAGACATGAACATAACATGACAATGATTTTGATTTCTTCTGCTTTAACAAATGCTTAATTGGAAGATATCAAGACATGTACTTCTTCCAAAGAAATGTGGGAGATTGTCAATGCTTCTTGAAGAGCAGGAGGTGTTATTGATGAAGCCACTATTGTGAGTAAAATTCTTAGAACCTTTCTTCCTTTCTATGCTATTAGAATTTTCGCAATTCATGAAATGAGATCTACACTGGGTAATGTTCTTACACTTGATAGCCTAATCAGTAAATTCACTACTTTTGAGCTGAATAACTATGATAACAATATTGTACCAAATGTTGAGTCTACATTTATGTCATCTTTGAAAATTGGTAAATCAAGCAGTAAACACATAATAAGAAATGAAAGTGACACTAACATTAATGAGGATGAACTTGATGAACTTAAAGTATTAATATCTCAGAGACTGCAAAAAAGGTAAAGGAAGATACAAAGGGAAATTACCTTTGGTATGCTTTAACTATAAAGAGATCAGTCACATTGCAATAAGGTGTCCTAATAGAAAAGATGATGACAAAGACAATGAACCATCAGGTGATAGAAAGTTTGATAGGAGAGATAACCGAGATCGCAGAGGCAACTGACAGTATGATAGAAGAAGTAACCAAGACTACAAAGATAAAGGAAAGAAAACATGTTACCTTGTTGAAGATGATGATGACACTGACACCAACATTGATGAAGACATTGAGGTGGTATTCGTAGCTTTGAAAGAAGAATCAGAAGAAGAGGAAAGGTATGTTGAAACATCACTTATTTTTAAAGTTATAAAGAATGATACATGGATTATTGATAGTGGTTGTACTCATCGTATGACTGGTGATGAAGATAAATTTGAATACCTTGAACATTATAATGGAGGACCTATTAAAATGGGAAATGATACACCTTATCTAGTAAAAGGAAAATGATCTATCTTGTTAAAAAATAAGATTACATGTGAGAATTCATATTGGGTGAAGGGACTTAACTATAATTTGTTGAGTGTAGCACAACTAAATAACTCGGGTCACTGAGTTGTATTTAAAAATTGAAAGGTCAAAATCTATGATGAGACTAGAAATTTGGTCAGTACTGGTGAACAATCAAAAGATAATCGGTTCTATCTTGAAAATGCTGAAACTTCTTGTTTAATGGCTAGAACTAAAGATGTGTGGTTGTGGCACAAAAGGTTGTGTCATGTGAATTTTGACAACATGGTTAAGATCAGTAAGAAAATAAAAGTTAGAGGCTTACCGAGCTTATCTAAACCTGACCATGTCATGTGTAAACAATATCAAATGGGAAAAATATCAAAATATAGTTTCAAGAGAAAGACCTATTCATCTAAAGCTATTTCAGAGTTGGTTCACACTAACTTATGTGGTCCTATGAGAGCTCAGAGTTATTATGGTGATAGATATTTTATCTTAATTGTTGATAACTATTCTAGGATGATGACAGTTATGTTTTTGAAAGAGAAATCTGAAGCCTTCACAATGTTTAAATGGTATAAAGAAAAAGTGGAAAAGGAAAGTGGAAAATAATTAAAATGCTTAAGATCTGATAGACGCGGTGAGTTTATTTCTGATGAATTCACTAACTTTTGTAATGAGCATGGAATTAAAAGACAGGACTCTATACCAAGAACACCACAACAAAATGGAATTGCTGAAAGGAGGAATAGATCCATAGTTGATTGTGCTAGAACACTGATGATTGATAAATATGTTACACAAATGTAATGGAGAGAAGCTGTGATCACTGCACTATACACATTGAACCAAGTACAACTAAAGAAAGATTCAAACAAGACACCTTATGAGTTATGGTTTGGATACATACCGAATGTGAGTTATTTCAGAATATTTGGAAGTAGATGTTACATTTAGAAAGATGATAGAAATGGGAAATTTGATTCTAAAGGTGATGAAAGAATCTTTGTAGGATATTCTACTAAAAGTAAATCCTACAAATGTTTGAATAACATTTCTAACAAAATGATTGAAAGAGATAATGTGAGAGTTGATGATTTTTTTGTGAGAAATGATGAAGAAAGCAAAAAGGAAATAGAAGACTATGGTAGATATACATTCATTGAGTTACCTGACCCTCTACCCAAGCAACAAGTTGAAGCTACTAAGAAATAGGACAAAGACACCAAGCATCACCCATAAAAATTGAGAATCGGGAAATTTCTACCAAGGAAGATATTAATCCTACACCAACTGATGAACAAAGAAGAGAACAAGTGTTAGAAAAAATTTTGAGAAGACACCCTCCTTAAAACCAAATTATTTGTGACAAGCAAGCTGGCATGATGACACAAAGTAAGTTGAGAAATACTACATGTTTAATTTGTGAATTTGAACCTAAAAATGTTAGAGATGCACTTGAGAATGATGAATGGATTAAAGAAATGAATGAGGAAATTGAGAAAATACTGAAGAATAAAACATGGACATTGGTACCAAGACCGAATGATAAAAATGTTAATGGAACCAAATGGATATTTAGAAACATGTTGAATGAGAATGGTGGAGCCACTAGGAACAAAGCAAGACTTGTATATAAATGGTATGCACAAGAAGAAGGTATAGATTATGGTGAGACCTTTGCACTAGTTGCAAGACTTGAAGGAGTTAGAATATTACTATAAGCACATGCTGCCTACAAAGGATTCAAAGTATATCAAATGGATGTGAAATCTTCATTTTTGAATGGGATACTTGAGGAAGAGGTTTATATTGAACAACCAGAAGGTTTTGTTTATCCAAATCAGAAAAACATGGTATGTAAATGTTTGAAACTACAATTGAAACAATTTTTATATTGTCATTGATGTCAAACCTTAAATGGTAAGATAGTTGCTATCTAGGAGAGTACCATATCTATTGAATGATGAAGAGGATTTTGGAAAAGGAGATAACAAGAGAACCTAAGGAAAGCTTGAGTTATTTGATACATTAATCAGTACTGTCATGGACTTATCCATGTCGAGCATCAGGAGGATGTTGTCAAGAATTAGGAAGGGAATGTCAATCATCAGAAGGACATTGTCGAGCAATCAAAAGAAGAAGTAGAAAACTTGCAAGATGAATCTGAAGATCTAGAACAAGGAGAAAAGAAATGTGAACCTACATTGACACAGTATGTAAGAAGACATCACAAGCCTGAACAAATCATTAGAGATTAAGAATTTGGAATCATGACAAGAAGTAAGTTGAAAGATCATACATGCTTATTATGTGAGTTTGAGCATAAAACTATAAAAGATGCTTTAGAGAATGATGATTGGATACAAGCCATCAATGAAGAGATTGAGTAGATAGAAAACAATGATACTTGGATTCTGGTGCCAAGAATAGAAGATAAGAATTTTATTGGAACAAAATGGGTATTCAAAAATAAGTTAAATGAACATGGAGAGGTCAAAAGAAACAAGGCAAGATTCATATGCAAGGGTTGTGCACAAGAAGAATGAATTGACTATAGAGAGACATTTTCCCCCATTGCAAGATTAGGAGTGAGGAATCTACTTGCATATGTTGCATATAAAGGTTTCAAAGTATATCAAATGGATGTCAAATCTTCATTTTTAAATGATATATTGGAAGAAGAGGTATACATTGAAAAACCTGAAGGATTTGTTGACCTGAGCAAGAAAACTATGGTTCTCAAGCTGAATAAGGCACTGTATGGATTGAAACAAGCCCCTAGAGCATTGTATGAGAGAATGCATAATTATTTGATAAAGATTGGATTTGCAAGGAAAAAAGACAACAGTAATCTGTATATGAAGACAGAGAAAGGTAAAGGGATTTTGTTAGCTGAAATTTTTGTTGATGATATCATATTTGGAGGACAAGATGCCCTATGTCAAAAAATTTCAAATGAGATGCAAACTGAGTTTGAAATGTCTATGTTGGGTGAGATCAAATTCTTTTTTGGTTTGCAAGTTTATTAGTTGGAGAAAGGTATCTACAATACTCAATCTAAACATGTTAAAGAGATACTGAAAATTTTTGGTATGGAAGACTTTAGACCAGTGAGTACTCCTATGGCTACTAGACATAAACTATCTAAAAATGATGATACAGCTGAAGTGAATCAAACCTTGTATAGATCTATGATTAGAAAGATACAATATGTTGTCCATAGAAAACCAAATATTTCCCTAGCAGTTGGGATTGTGACAAGATTTTCTACCAATCCTAAGGAGAACCATATGATGGCAGTGAAAAGAATCTTGAGATATCTGAAAGGAACTGAGGATTATGGATTATATTACAAGAAGAATGACAAATTTGAACTGAGAGTTTACACTGATGTAGATTGGGCAGGAAATGTTGATGACATAAAAAGTACAAGTGGTGGAGCATTCTTTCTAGGAAAGAGATTAGTCTCCTGGAAAAGCAAGAAATAGAACTGCATTTCCCAATCTACAGTAGAAGCTAAGTATGTAGTAGTAGCAGTGAATGGTTCAAATTTAGTGTGGATCAAGCAATTGTTAAAATGAATGAAGGAGGAAATCACTAAGCTGGTTGTTATTTTCTGTGATAACACAAGTGCTCTTAATATATCAAAGAATCCAGTGATGCACACTAAGACTAAGCATATTACTATCAAGTATCATTACTTGAGAGAGCTAGTTCAAGAAAAAGAAGTGAGAATGGAATATGTGAATACAAAGGAACAATTAGTAGATATATTCACAAAAGCTTTACCTAAGGATGCTCATGAATATCTTAGAGGTAAACTAGGGGTGATTCCCCTAACTAAGGCTACCTAGTCAACTAGGATCACTGCATCAAATGTGCTAAACACAATATCTAACAAATTGATGCAAATGAGGTCAGACTTTAGGAGTTTCCTGGAGTTGTGGGAAGTGAAGTAGAGATGATAATTAGTCATAAGAAAGATGACAGAAGGAGAATACAACATACAAAACTGACATGAAGACATCTACATGTGGAAGATGTAAGTGATTGACATATGTTTTGGCATTGTTGTCAAAGAGGGAGAGATTCAAATGAAAACACATAGAGGGAGAAGATAGGAGATTTAATGAAACCAAATACAAAAAAGATTCAGAAGGAGTAATTGAGTATCAGGAAAAAGAAATTTGTGAATCAGAATGAAGCTAAGAATATTATAAAAAATTGATGCACAAATATTTTTGGATTGTTTGGAAAATCCTATGTTATTCATGTGGTGTTGCCATCAATGCCAAAGAGGAAGATTGTTGGAAAATACAATTGAAACAATTGTTATATTTTCATTGATGTCAAACCTTAACTGGTGAGATAGTTGCTATCTAGGAGAGTACCATATCTATTGATTAATGAAGAGTATTTTGGAAAAGGAGATAACAAGAGAACCTAAGGAACACTTGAGTTATTTGATACTTCAATGGGTATTTGATTAGTTGGCACATTGATAAGATAATGTATTATTTATCTAATTAAGAAGAAAAATTGGAAAGGTAGGCTTAGCTGAGAAAAAGTGAATAAATCTAGTTTAAGCCGAGTGATGTTAGTGTCGACTTTGCGCTAGTATATACTGAGTAAATATAGTGTTGACCGAACATCAATAATTGTCGTGCGACATGAAATTACCAAGAAAAGATAGTGTTTGTCGAGGAAGATAGTTTATAGTGATAACTGAGATACACAGTGATGACCAAGAAGATGAACACAGTATTGACCGAGTGTCAATAAATTACATTTGGAGAAAGAATTGAGATTCCCAGCTGACATAATTGAATTCTTAGGATATGTAAAATGTGTTGACATTATTAATGAATGGTATGGAGCATTTAATGCATGGTAAATTGTTTTCTTATGGATTAAAAGAGAAGTTTGGATATGTATCTAGAAGGAAAGATGGAGAACATAATGATGGAAGGATTCAATAAATTTGACCTAAACCTAAGATCTACAGTGGAGATTAAGCGAAAAAAGATTAATCTATATGATCAAAGAAAAATAAAGGAAGACCTAGTTGAGAGGTTATAGTATGAGAAGAGGTTGATGTTATTGACTAACAAGTCTAAGCAGAAGGCTGAAGGTGAAATTGTGAAGGAGCTTAACAGAGTTGTGGTGATTTCTTGAAGTGAATTCCGAGCAAATCAGAGATGTAGATGAAAATGAAGGTCAGTTAATAAATCAGCTTGTGTGCAAAGTGGATCTGTATTTCCAAAGTGAGTTGTATATTTTTCAAATCAAAAACTATTGTTACTTTCTAACGATTGTATTAGTCTAAATCCTTTAATCAAGCTTGACCTAACAGTCATTGTATAAATACTTTAATCAAGGTGACATTCTAATGGGATGTTCTTAAGTTCTCTAACCAGGCCACTTTTGACAAAGTATTTTAAATCCTTTAATAGGGTCACACCTAATAGTGTGTTTGTAAACCTTTAACCAAGTTGGATTTTCATAGAGCTCACTTCAGAAGAGTGAAAAATAGTAGCATGTTACAAAGTGGTTTTTCCCAAGTTGGGTTTCCACTAGAAATCCTAGTCTTATACTTGTGTGAATGTTTTGATGTGAATTTTGTTATATTCTACAAGTTAATTACTTTTGGATAGTGGACTGCATGTTATATGTTTCAGATATATGCTATAGAGACTGAGTTGAATTGTTGATTAGATCTAAGATTGTTGAATTACTAAAAATTTCAATTGGTACATTTGGACTTTAGGATAACTGATTCACCCCCCCCCCCCCTCTTAGTTATTCTAAATCATTCTAATAGTAAATCGCACAGAGCACTATATGGACTGAAACAAGCACTGGGAGCATGGTATGAAAGACTACATTCATATCTTATTAGTATTGGTTTTGTAAGAATAAGTCATTTTGTATTTGAAAGGTGAAACTGATGACAAGATTCTTATTGGTAAAATTTGTGTTGATGATATCATATTCGAAGGACATGATAATCTATGCAAAGAATTTATTGATGAAATGAGAAAGGAATTTGAAATGTCAATGTTTGGAGAGATTAAATTCTTTTTAGGTTTACAAATTCTACAAAAAAATGAAGGGATATTCATAACACAATCAAAGTATATCAAAGAAGTGTTGAAGAGATTTGGAATGTAAGATTCAAAACTAGTTGGTACACTGATGGTCATAGGATGAAAATTAACAAAGGATGATCAGTCAACCGAGGTAAATCAAACACTATACAAATCAATGATTGGAAAATTGATGTATGTTGTGTATAGTACACCAGACATTGCACATGTTGTTGGGATTGTAGCAAGATTTTCTACTAATCCTAAGGAATCACATATGACTTCTATTAAGAGGATTATGAGATACTTGAAGAACACAGAGAATTATAGTTTATGGTACAAGAAAGAGGGAAATTTTGAACTACAAGTGTACACCGATGCAGATTAGGCTGGAAATATTGATGACCGGAAGAGCACTACTGGTGGAGCATTATTTTTAGGAGAAAGATTAGTTACTTGGATAAGTAAGAAACAAGAATGTATTTCTCAATCTACTACAAGCATAATATGTTACTACTACTACTAATTGTTCAATCATTGCATAGATAAAACAACTTTTGGAAGGGATGAATGAAGAGATCACTGATCAAGTGATAATATATTGTGACAACACAAGTGCTATAAACATTTCCAATAATCCATTGATGCATGCAAAGACAAAGCACATATCTATAAAGTATCGCTAGTTGAGGGAATAAGTACAAGAAAAGCAAGTGAAACTGGAGTTTGTGAAATCAAAAGAACAACTTGCAAACATATTTACCTAACCCTTACCGAAGGATACATTTGAGTACTTAAGGACTGAACTAGGGGTCCATACCCTATCTATCAATCACTAAGGTGATCAAGAGGTCGCATCAACCTATACTTTATAATAATATCAAATGATGCTGATGCAAATTATTCACACTTCAAGTTTCCTAAGGTTGGGAAAGGTAGAACAGAGAACACTGTATATTGGTACATGAAGGTACTTGATCTAAACTGAACACCAGAGATAATATTTTGGCTATTACATAGATGTTTATACTTTTTCCCATTATTGTCAAAGGGAGATAATAAATCAATTAAATACCTATCCAGTGGGAGAGAAGAATCAGAAAGGGAGAAAAAAAGATCAAATCCACAAGGAGAGTCTGCATGAAATGTTGTGTAGTGATTAAATATATAAAATGAACAAGCTAGGGAGAGATTACCAAGCTACAACATTTATCTATAGAGTTTTAATATAGATATTTGGTATTCTATGGTATATTTCGTATTGTGTTGCCATCAATGTTAAAGGGAGAGATTACACACTTTCACATTAAAACTACATACTACTAGATTACAACAAGGAAATACATTCCTTCCTTTATACCACACTCAAATAATTACAAATGAGTCAACATACAATTACAAAATAAAAGTTTCCACACACTACACCAAAATTACACAAAACTATCGGCTTCCAAATACAATAAATCTTCACTTGTGTGACCTCAAATTCTATGCTATCATCCACATCACTATCAATGTGTCTCCAACTTCCCTTTAACTACACAAAACTAGATTCCATCCTGATTAGGAGATATCATCTGATTTCCACAAACCGCTACTCAGGAACACTGCTTGAATACTGCTTCCACCAAAATGATCATAATTTCCATGAATCAATGAAGTACTATATTCTCTCTTAACCATAGACATATGACATATCAAAGAGTATAACCTCAACATTGCATAGCTCCAACTACAATAACCCACATGCGCTAATCCAAACTATGTCTGCTTCTCTGCAAGTCTTCGATAAATCACTATGTTGACATCAATGACAATCATAGTCATGAATGCAACAACAACTACTACAGAATGTTTGCCAAACATTTAGCATTCATTCCTAAGAATCTCCCCCATTGGCATTGATGGCAACATAGATGAAAAACATCCAATGTTCCAAAAATCCAATACTGCAACACTGCTTCTTCAAATCCTCTTCAACAATCAAATCTTGCTTCGTTATCTTGTTCAATTCTCTTCAACAGATGTCTCAGATTGTTTTTCATGTATACTTCTCCCCCATTGACATCAATGGCAGAAATTCCATCACTAAGTCAATAAAAACTCAATGTCAAAAGACACTTTTTAGAAAATACATTTACTAGAGTCCTCATGACTCAGATCAGATACACATACTCCCCCATAGAGGAAGTACCAACATCCAGTCTAGAAGAAAGATAAGGCTCATATACCACCGGATGGATGCAACCAACTGCATCACTTCTCAAAAGTAGGTTGGGGCATAACCCCAAGCATACCTCTCAAAATGTATCCTTAGGCAAAGGCTTTGTGAATATATTTTCTATCTACTCATTTGCACTTATGTACTCAAGTCTGACTTCTTTTTCAGCAACTTTCTCTCTTACAACATGATACTTAATCTCTATATGCTTTGTCTTAGAATGTAATACAGGATTCTTAGACATACTAACTATATTGATGTTATCACAATGTATAACAATAGGTTCAACAAATTTTATTCCAATATCCTTCAGCATCTACTTCATCCAAATTATCTAGTTATAATTATTTTCTACTGCTACATATTCTGCTTCTGATGTGCTTTGTGAGATACAATTTTTCTTCTTGCTTAGCCAAGAAACTAATCTTCCTCTAGGGAAAAATGCTCCACCACTGGTGTTTTTCTTATGATCAACACTGCCTCCCCAATCAGCATCTATATATGCACAAAGGGTAAAATCATCAAATTTTTCATACCATAATCCATAGTCCATTGTGCCTCTTAAATATCTCAGTATCCTCTTTACTGTTGCATAATGTGATTCTCTAGGTTCATCTTGAAATCTTTCTATAATTCCAACTAAATGTGCTATATCAGGTCTTGTATGAGTCAAATATTGTAATCCTCCAATCATAGATCTATATTTCTTCTATTCTACTATAGGAGTCTCATTTGTGCTAGATAACTTATGTCTGGTCACCATAGGTGCTCCAACTAGTTTACAATCCTCCATTCCAAATATTTTCAACAAGTCATTCAAGTACTTTGTCTGACTTACAAAGATACCATCATTGTTTTGTGTTATCTATAATCCCAAAAAGTATTTCATTTCACCAATCATACTCATTTCAAATTTAGTCTTTCATTTCATCAGTAAATTTGTCACTAGCTTCATCTTCTCCTCCAAAGATAATGCCATCAACAAAAATAACTATAACTAACAAACCATTTTCAATTTCTTTTGTGTACAGATTGCTATCAGTTGTACCTTTTATACATCCCAAATTTAACAAATACTTATCCAGTCTTGCATACCACGTTCTACGTGCTTGTTTAAGTCCATATAAAGCTTTCTTCAATTTACATACCATGTCTCCTTCTTAAGTTAAAGGAAAACCTTCAGGCTTCTTCTTCCAATTCTCCATTTAGAAATGTTGACTTCACATCCATCTGATACACTTTGAATTTCTTGTAAGCTGCATATGCCAAAAACATTCTTACTACTTCAATTCTTGCAATAGGTGCAAAGGTTTCATCATAGTCAATTCCTTCTTGTTGTGAGTAACCCTTACATACCAATATTTCTTTGTTTCTTACTACTTCTCCTTGTTCATTCATCTTATTTCTAAATACCCATTTAGTTCCAATAACATTCTTGTCTTTAGGTCTAGGGACCAATTCCCATGTCTTGTTCTTTTCAAACTGATCTAGTTCTTTCATAGCATTAGTCCAACTTTCATCTTCACAAGCTTCATTAGTAGTCTTAGGTTCAATTTGAGAAATCAAACATAACTATTCTTGTGCCTTATTTCGAGTCAAAACTCCTCTTTTGATGCTCCCAATAATCTATTCAAAAGGATGATTCCTTAACAAACTCTTGCTAGGTGTCACTGTCTTAGATCTATCTTCAAATGTAGGTTCTTCAATAACTTCACTATGGCTTTCATTCAACAAATCACTGTCAGTTTCATAAAATAGTTTAGTAGTTCCAGTATTAGGTTTAGGATGAGCTTCTTCATCAGATTCATAATCAAGCATTCTTTCCTGAATTTTGCACTTTTCATCAACTTTAACATTTGCACTCTCAAAAATAGTCTTAGTTCTTTTATTGAAACATCTATATGCTTTTCTTTTCAAAGAATATCCAAGAAATATACCTTCATCACTTCTAGGATAAAACTTTCCAATATCATCATCTCTCTTTATATAACATTTGCTTCCAAAAATTCTAAAATAATTAACTGAGGGTGCATGTCCAAACCATAATTCATAAGGTGTCTTGTCTGTGTCTGCTCTGATTTGTACTCTATTCATTGTATATACTATTATGTTTACTGCTTCTCTCCAGAATATCTTTGCCAAATTATTTTCAAACAACATAACTCTAGCTGCTTCGGTCACTGATTTGTTCCTTCTTTCTGCAATGCCATTTTGTTCAGGTGTTCTAGGGGCTAAATACTATCTTTTAATGTCATTTTCTTCACAAAAGTTGTTAAACTCTCTAGAAGTAAATTGTCCACCTTTATCAGATCTTAAACATTTAATCTTCATTCCAAATTTATTTTCAACTTTATTCTTAACAATCTTAAACTTATCAAATGCTTCAAATTTTTCTTTAAGAAATGCAATCCACATCATTCTTGTAAAATCATCAACAAGAATCATAAAATACCTTTCTCCATATAGTCCTCTAGTCCTGGTAGGACCTCTCAAATTTGTATGAACAATCTCCAACTTCTCTATAGATGTAAACTTCTTACTAGGAAAAGAACTTCTCTTCTGTTTAGCCATTACACATTCTTTGCAAATCATGTTAGTAGGCTTCATAATTTTAGGTAAATCTCTTACTACAAGTGTAGTACTTACTTTCACAATGTTATCAAAGTTTATATGACAAAAAGTTCTATGCCACAACCAACTGTCATCAATTTTAGTAATCAAACATGTCATCTCAGTAGGATTCAACTAAAATAAATTACCTTTGGTTCTAGATCCAGTTCCAATCATATTTCCATCTTTATCCTTTATCACACAAGTTTTCTCAGTAAACCAAACTTGATATCCCTTATCAATTAACTGTCCAACACTCAAAAGATTATGTTTCAATCCATCCAAAAAATAAACATCATTAGTATTAGTCTTTCCATCAAGAGTAATAGATCCTATACCTTTAATCAAACAAGGTGCATTGTTTCCAACTCTATCAACTCCTCCATCATATTCATTCAACTTTATGAACTTTTTCATGTCTCCAGTCATGTGATGTGAACAACCACTATCTATAATCCAATCAGCTTTCTTTTCAACTTGAGAAACTAAGGCTTTTTCTTCCTTAACATCAGTTTCAGGATTTTCTTCTTTAATTGCTAAAAATCCTATGTCATCATTATTTTCAGTATCACTTTCACTTAAAGTTCTTTCTATACTAGCTTCAAGATCTTAATCATTAGCATAATAACATTCCTTAGATCTTCTAGGTTTGAAATTGCTTCTATAATTTTTAACTCTCTTAGGACATTTAGATGCAAAATGACCATATTCTTGACAAGTCCAACATTTAAATATTTTCTTACCGTCTGGTTCTCTTTTCACAAGCAAGGCAATACCTTCTTCAATCTTATTGGCTTCTTCATTTCTAGATCTGATGCTGCTAGCATAATCTCCACTCACACTGATGCTTCTTAACAAAGTAGGGAAAACACTAAGAGCATTGAATGTTGTCTCCATTCTAGGTAAGTCTCTTGATAATCTCAGGTTCATTTCTGTTGCTTCCAATCTTCCAAGAAGAGTCTCTCTTGTAAAGTTTTTTATACAAGGTATCACTTGTTCAATCATCTGTGTTGTCTGCTTAAATACAGGAGTTAATGTCCTCAAAATTTTCCATATCACTTCATTCTCTATCTTTGTTCCTCCACAAGATTTTATACCTGTAATGATCTCTGACATTCTACTAATATAACTTCTAATAGATGCATCTTCCAACATTCTTATATCTTCAAATGCACATATCCAATTATGTAATCTAACTCTTTTTGTATGTTCATCAACTTCAAAAGTAGAGTGTAAAGCATTCCAAATTTTATGAGATTTTTTTAAATATTTTACCTGATTGTACTCATTCTTCGGAAGTGCTATCAAAAGTGCTTCTCTTGCAAGTATGTTACACATGAATAGATCTCTCTCTTCTGTAGTACATGTTTCAAGATTGTCCTCTTCAATGATAGTCTTATTATTCTTTGTAATCAACCAATAACCTGGTCCTAAACATAATAGGTGTTTCTTCATCTTTTCTTTCCAGCTATCAAAATTTACTCCATCAAACTTAGGGCTTTCTTTCCTAAAATTCACCATGGATCTCCTTAAGATGTTAAACTTCTTTTTCAAGGACCTGCCACTCTGATACCAATTGTTAGAAAGTAAAGTCCACCAAGATAATTAAGAGGGGGGGGGAATCAGTTATCAAATAATTATAACTTTTATCATCTTCAATAGCATAAAACCACATAAACCCTGGTGGGAATGATGCCCACAAAAGGTGTGCTAATATGAATATTCCTTGTGAGAGGATGGACTCTGTTAGGAGTCTTATTAAATACATTAGTACATATGAATCCCTGTTAAAATATTCTAACCCTGTTAGGAGTTATGGAAGACAGAAGGACCCACTGCCCAAACAGCTTCAGGGTAAGATCACTGAACACATTGTCCAAATAATCTTTGCATTACTAAATAGAATAATATGTTACCTCTTCTCTAACTATGCCAAACTGCACTCATTGTTACATCAAATCTCAATTTAGATCTCTATACTTTGCATATCTTCCTTCACAAATTTGCTTTCATACTTAGCTCTTTTCTTCACTTCATGCATACAGCATCACAAGCGTTGCTACCATATCATAATTACACACTTACACATTACAACTACATACTACTACATTACAAAAAGGAAATACATTCCTTCCTTTATACCACACTCAAATAATTACAAATGAGTCGGCATACAATTACAAAATAAAATTTTCCACACGCTACACCAAAATTACACAAAACTATCAGCTTCCAAATATAATAAATCTTCACTTGTGCAACCTCAAAGTCTGTGCTATCATCCACATCACTATTAATGTGTCTCCAACTTCCCTTTAACTATGTAAAACCAGATTCCATCCCGATTAGGAGATATCATCTGATTTCCACAAACCACTACTCAGGAACACTGCCTAAATACTGCTTCCACCAAAATGATCATAACTTCCATGAATCAATGAATTATTGTCTGTGCTCTTAACCATAGACATATTACATATCAAAGAGTATAACCTCAACATCGCATAGCTCCAACTACAATAACCCACGTGTGCTAATCCAAACTATGTCTACTTCTCTGCAAGTCTTCGGTAAATCACTGTGTTGACATCAATGACAATCATAGTCATGAATGCAACAAAAATTGCTATAGAATGTCTGTCAAACTTTTAGCATTCATTCCTAACATTTTTTTATCATGGATTACTAATTGATCTCCCCTTTCTGTAATCCAACACAATGATCATATAATCATCTGTGACAATAGGAATAAGCTCTACACACATTCTAAAACATAAGTATAAGCCCACAAGAGATAATGAGTCGTATGACATCCTAACCACTCTCTAAAATCTATCTGTTTGTACTATCCAACAATTCCTAGCCTTCATAATTGAATATATGTTGACATCAATGACAAAACTATTCAATGATAACAATTCCAATAGATACATTAAATGCACTAGTCATTGAAATGGAAGTTAGAAAGGAGGTTGAGTAGTTCTTTCATTAGAAAGGTTTCACATAGGAATCTTTTGATAAATTAAGAGCCAAACATGAAGGTAAGAAAGTTGGTACTTCAGCTATAGCTACTGTAGATAAAGATGAAGAATTTTTTTCTTCTACAACTTGTAGAACTTTAACCAGTAGACAGACAAGGAGTGCAACAACAATTAAGAAGGAGAAGCCTTCTCTTATAGCTAAGATCCCTTTGAGAATAATAGTAAGGTGAACTAAATTTGAGCCTACAAAGGCAAAGGAGGCTACTACAATAAAGCTTTCTAGAAAGAGGAAGAAAGAGAAGACAAAAGGGTACAAAGAAGTTCAAGAGGAAGCTGAAGGAATAGAATCAGAACAAGAGAAGAAAGAACTCAAGGCTCAAGATAAGAAGTCTAAAGTGGTTGGTGCCCCTACTACCAAATTAGTTAAACTAGACTTTAGTAATTTTATCTATGAAGGATAAAATTATTGATGAAGTCAAGAAGTGGGGTATAATTTCTGGTGTCAACAAGCATTATGATAAGTTTAGTGAGGAAGATCAAATAAAAATTGAAGATGTTGTTGTAGTAAGTATGCACAAGTTTAGTTAGGCCCTTATGCAATTGCTAGGAAAAATTCCTTCTTCCTTAGATGGAAAAATTGAAGCTAGATGGAAGGGAGCATTAAACAAATAAAAATAATTTATTAAGTATGTATTAATACATTTAAATTCTGAGCTAATAGTAGAGAAGATAAAGGAAATCTTGGATAAGGCTAGACCTACCTTTAAGACTAAGACATAAGTTACAAGACTATTGGTTGGTGATTCTCAATTAGTGCAAAGATGAAACAAAAAGTATTTTGAAGCACTTAGGTCTTGTAGAGGATGAAAAATATAATAAAGTGGAAGAGGAACATGAGAAAGGAGAAGTGAGTGAGAAAGAGGATATGATTTCTCTTACAGATGAAGGATGGACCATAAATGATGTGAAGATTACACTTGATAATAATCTTCTCAATGAGCCTGAGGATATCATGGACACAACAGCTGATGTTCCGGTCATGGATATTCCTAAATGAAAAAGGGACACTACAGAGAAATAGTAGGAAGATCCTAAGGAAACACAAGAACAATAGGAAAAGAAGAAAAAGAATAGAGGAATCGATCAGGATATGACCAAAGATGTATCAGTTGAACAACAAAAGGTATCAGTAATGGAAGCAATAGGTGGATATAAAGAAGCTAAAGATGAAGATATAGCTACCATTAAAGGGAAAATATATTTAAGTTATATAATTCCTAAGGAAATGATGGATATTTCCATGACTATTAAATCTAAAGAAAAGATGGAGAAAATGAACAGGAAGCACATGTTAGCCTGAATGTAAGAGATATCCTATCTAATTTAGTGACTGATGTGAACTATGATGAGAAGGCCACACCAATTGAATAATTGGGTCAGTTGGTCATAGATACTGGAGTGGAGTTAAAAACTCTACAGGATGTTGCAACAATGAGATCTAAGAGAGACTATGAAAGGAAGAGGTCAGAAAATTTGGCTTGAGAAATTGCACTTGATAGCTAGAAACACTTAATGAGTTACAGTGAACCAGACGAAACATGTTTTAAATGAAGGTGGTAAGATACTTACCTCTATCTTTTAATTTTCACAATTTTTGAAAGACTTAGATAAGAAAATGAGTGAATCTCAATAGGAGCTAAGGCTACTAATAGAAAATTTTGATCCTATCAATGGTTCAGCTACAATTTTTGAGCACAAGTAGGTGTTGTTAATCATAAACTGAAGACTTGTAGTAATGAGCAGGAAAAGAGAATATCTACTTTGTCATAGTTATAGAGTCTTTTGATTACTAAGTTGGATATTTTGTAAAAAGGTGTTAAAGAGGCTGAAATAGTGGTAGTCTCACCTAATTTGTGTATAGTAGAAGGATTGGAGGAGCTTGCATATTTGTTGTATAGGAAGATACTTATCATGGAGAAACTACTGAACACTTGGGTTAATGATTTACAAATCTCAAAGACCAATTTTGTAGATGTATTTAGTAGATTATAAATCGGTATATGCTACTCTTTATAAATAAAATTTGACCTTTTTGGTTATCCATTCTAATACCTTTGTCATTATTGTCAAAGGGGGAGTAGTAGTTGTAGTAAGAAATTTCTAAGGTATTAGAAAGGGTGACTAGATGTTTTACCATAGGGGGAGTTATTTTTGTGTAGCTTTGAATCTATGATTCTCTAAACAAACTTGTTGATTACATTTATGCATAAGTTGGGAACTTAGTAAATTTTTCTCTAAGTATTTCCATTAATGCCAAAGGGGGAGATTGTTGGCATTTGATTAATATTTGATGATGTGATGAATGTTGTAGTGTTTTCATTGCTAGAAACAAGTCTTCTAGGATTATTGGATCATATATACCAGTGACAAAGTTGGTTGCATAAGGAATTCTTTAGGTATCTAGTGTATTAAAGATTACACAATTAGTCATGTTGAATGTGATGTGTCGTGATGATTTGGAGAGTTATGGTGATGTGATTGAACAAGAATAATCTATAGAGTCATGTCAACCTACATCTATGATTGTGTAAGAAAATTCAAAGTATAAATGGATATTTTTTGGAAACGTCAATATTATCAGCAAGAATAGTTAACCAGCCAAGTCAAGCTGATGAAATCAAGGTAGCAATTGGATAAGAGATAGTAATTGTTTTATTTTTGAATTATATTATTGAGAGATAACCTTGAGTATTTCAATGTACTATGTTGGCATAATTTTTTATGAAATATGGATAGATTTTGAAGGCCAAAATCAATAATATGTTTTAAGTTTGTTCCACCAACCTAAATGTTTGTATAAAGAGATGAAATCATGGATAAATAAAACAAGTCAAATGTTCGATGATTGTGATTTTTGAAGGAAAAGTTTGTATTATCAGAATAGTGATTTGAGTAGTGTTGAAGTGGATCTATCATGAAGAGTGTGCTACATTTAGATTATTTCTATTGAGTTTATTCTCAAGGAAAGTTCTAATAGGCTTGTGGTCAAAACCCTCTAACTAGGTTACTCTTAATAGGGTATGAAAGATCCTAAAAAGTTTGAAGTTTAATTCCTCTAACCAGAAGGAGTTATAAATCCCCTAACAGGGTAGTTCTAATAGAAATTTGTAATAGATTCTAACCAGGTCATATATACTCTTAACCAGTTATACCCATAGCAAGGTGTTGTAATGCTCCTAATAGGGCTGTGTTAGATTTGACAAACGCAAATCTTCCCAAGAACACCTGCATGCAAAGACTGTCACAAAGAAGAAGCAAAAAGCCAGAAGCTATGGCGGCCAAAAGGCCAGAGACAGGAAAATCATTGTGATAGAAAAAGCTTCTATTAACAATGATGAAAATAATACAATCTCCTTATTGAAATGAAAGAAGTGAATCCTTATAAAAGGAAACACGAAACCCTAAAGGCTAAAACCCTAAAGAATTATAAAGCGCCTAAGTGAAACTTAAGCCTAGAGTATGATAAACTAATAATTAAATGATTTAATTATTAGCTAACATAAGACTACTCTAACACCCCCCCTTAAGTGTAACTTAGGGAGAAGCAAAAAAAGCTAAACTACTGCAGAAAGCAGGAAAGATGGGTCCCGGCAACTAGGCCTGATCAGGTACCCAAACATAAAGCAAAAGATGTCCCAGAGAAAGGAACAAGAAGAGAGCAAGAAACTCCTCTGAAGCATGTCTGAAAACTCTGTCAGAAGATACTGCTGGAACCCCCACTGAAGTGCATGACCAGGTAGAGAAGACAAGTGTCTGAAGAGCTGATCAATCGAAGAGGTGACCTCCAAAAAAGGAATGAATGAGTGTCTATATAGTAGATGATCCATCTCACCGAAATGCATAGGTACCTAGCCACTGCATCCGCCTAGTACATAGGAACAAAAACTGAATACGTAGATCACTCAACCGAACCAAGGAAGAAATAGAACCAACAGGTGAACCCCCCCATAATGATGAACTGGGAGAGGTGACAGGAACACTGAAATGCGATGCCAGAAATAGCTGCAGAAGAAGAAACAGGAACACCAACAGTGCAACAGAAGCACACACACAGGATAAAGGGCGGTGTCATAGACACAGTCTACATGGGCTAATGTCGTGGAAGGTACGCTCACTTGACAAGAGTGGATGCGCCTATAGTGGCAAATGCATCAGAATCCCCCCATGGCACTTTATAACTGAGTGCGTATACAAACAAACACATAGTGTTCAAGATCCCAAAATGCAAAAGCAGGCACTTTATCTCAGTGCGTTTACAGAACAAAGATACATTAGAAAGAGAATGCAAGCTCAGAAGTCAGAAAGAAGAGTGCACTAAGAAACCAGAAGAAGAGATCCCCGGACCTGTAGAACCAAGCACACCACCAGAGGGCATAAACTGCATAACTCAGAGGAGTGAAAACCTGGAGTAGAATCTAGAAGAAATACCTCTGCCACTAAATAGTACACAGAATCAGCTTTCCGACGATATCTCGTTTGCCAAAAAAGGAGTCCGGATGAGCCAGATATGACTCCCGGAAGGCAAAAAAAAGACATCAGACTTCAACAGCAAAAAAAGCTATTGAAATGGTGGAACCAAAAATCCTAACCTCCATCATCGGAAAGAGCTCGGAAAGAGCTTTCCGACGATATAAAGAAGTCAGAAAAAGACCCCCGTATGCACCCTGTAGAGCGAAAAAGGCCCAGGTACCCCCAAAATACCCACCAAGGCAAGTTTTAAGCCCCAGGGGCTAAAAAAAATAGGCCCCCGGACGCATGGCGCGCTTCGGGGGCTGGGCCACAGCCCCTGGTCGGTCATATGACTGGCCGCTAGGCAAAAGAGGGCCGCGGGGGCTGCATAAAAGGCCGCCACCACTGGGGGAGCGGTGGCGGAGCGGGGCCGGGAGGCAGCTGGGGCCGCGGAGCGGAGGCAGCGCAGAGGAGCGGGCGGCGCAGAGGAGCGGAGGCCGCGGGGGTGGCGGAGCCGGGGTGGCGGCCGGGCCGGGCGGCGGCTGGGCGGGCCTGGCGGAGCGCGGCGGAGCCGGGAGGCGGAGGGCGGCGGAGCCGGGAGGAGGCGCTGGGCGGGCCGCGGGGCTGGGCGGGCCGCGGAGGAGCCAGCGGCTCGGCGGAGGCCGCGGGGTGGCGCCCGGGTGGCCGCTGGGTGGCGCCCGGGAGGCCACCCCATGAAAAAAAATTTAATAATTTTTTGAAAAATCGCCGTCTCGGAGTGCGTGCCAGGGCCGTACGGCCTTGGTATGCAAAAAAATTTTGCCTCAGATGCCACTGTGTCCAAAATGGACAAGTTTTATATGGATTTAGGGGTTCTTGGGCCTTCCGGACACAATGGTGGTGTCCGTTTTTGCCCAAGGTGAGCCAAATTTTGGCTCCCCCCAGATCCACACAAAAAACCTCTGAAACCCTTGAAAACCTTCTGCTTCAATAAAACTCGAACAACGAGCAGCAAGATGGCTCTGATACCATGTTAGATTTGACAAACGCAAATATTCCCAAGAACACCTGCATGCAAAGACTGTCACAAAGAAGAAGCAAAAAGCCAGAAGCTATGGCGGCCAAAAGGCCAGAGACAGGAAAATCATTGTGATAGAAAAAGCTTCTATTAACAATGATGAAAATAATACAATCTCCTTATTGAAATGAAAGAAGTGAATCCTTATAAAAGGAAACACGAAACCCTAAAGGCTAAAACCCTAAAGAATTATAAAGCGCCTAAGTGAAACTTAAGCCTAGAGTATGATAAACTAATAATTAAATGATTTAATTATTAGCTAACATAAGACTACTCTAACAGGCTGATCTTATTGGTGCACTAGTGATATTAGCGGGTGATAATTCTCACCATGGTTTTTCCCTCTAATGAGGGTTTCCTCGTAAAAATATTGGTGTTTTTGTTTTAATTATGTGTGGTTGTATTATGTTCTATGCTTCTATATTATATTTACATTTGCATGTTGTTTAATCTACAAGTTTATGAAAAGATTGTGTAGATCTTTGGTTGCACTGATTCAAACCCCCACCCCCCCTGCCTACTCCCAGTGTCTTATAAAATTGAAAAATTTTCCAAGTCTTGTTTCATTTCACAGGAAATCTTCTCTCATTTGAAGAAATCCTCTATCTTCCATGGTGACCAAGTAGGGGAACTCTCAAACAAGAAAGAAGATCCACATCCATTCTTCTTCCCTCTCCTCCATTGAAGGGATCAAGCATACATTCATCCTAGATCTAAGGATTTGGAAAGTGTAGATCAATTGCATTTGTGAATACATTCTAGACTCTACAACACACTTCAAGCATTCATACATATTCATGGGTATATTGGATCCATATCCATCCATGAGGGTTTGACAAGCAATGTGAATACTTACATTTTTATCTTATTTTTACATGGTTTAATTATTCCCTTTTAAAGTTAGTACCTATACAGGGGCTTGTCCAAGGAAATCCCCTTTGCAAAAAAAATTCCACCTTTTTCTTGCCTATAGGAGTAGGTGGAAAAATTACATATCTAGATTTTCACAGATGTGGAACTATAGTTTGATCCTTTACAAATTTAATCAATTTTTTCTCTTCCAAGCATAGGTCAACTTTCTGGGAATAGGTCAACATTTTGTGACACTATTCTATAGGTATAAAAACTTCATAGTCAAGAGTTACAGGTCTCATATTTTTAGATCCAGATTAATTCTTGGTTTTGATAGGTTTATGACAATCATTTCTAGATCTATTTTTTTTCCTTTCCTATCCCTCAAGGTGAGATCAATCTTCTTTCTTTCATCTTGCATTTGCATTGGTATATTAGATCTGATATCACATATTATTTTTTATCATTTCCTTAGACATAGCATGAGCATATTCCTTGCATATCATAGTCATACATTTCTATCCATATAGGGAATACCTCAAAATCCCTCCTTTAGCTATATCTTTCATGTGTACCTCTTCATCCTCTTGGGTTGTGAAAAATAGATTTGGCCTAAGGAGTGGGTTTTGTTCTTCCAATGTATATGGAAAGTGGGTATCTATTCTTGATAACCATTATCCATATCACATTTTAGTGAACCCGACTCATAACCTTTCAAGTTTGATTTTGGTGTTGGATTTCCTTTTCTATCGGGATCTACTTTGTATGTATTACATCTTTGTATTCATATCTAGTTTGAATTTGATAGTTAATGTACTTTTCTTAGAAAGAATTCCCTTTCTCTTATTTTATTCAAATTTCATTGCATCTCTCTTTATTTTCATTCCCTTATGTATGATCTTTATCACTTTGAGTCCAACCTATAGCATTCTGGTTAGAAGAAATCATAAACTTATGGGTTCCTTTGATCTTGAACCCTCCTTCTTTCCTAGGAATATTGATCAGACTAATATGCATCTTAATGACATCAACCCTATCCAAATAATAACTCTTCTCACTCTTCTCATGATGAAGATGAAGTCTTAAGGCTTCCTTCTAGTGAATTCCAAAAGCTTTCCCATGAATTTGAAAATTTTGAACAATGGCTAGCTCAAGAAAATTGAAATTCTGACACCCTTTTTGTTGTAGAAGGCATAATAAAAATTATTCATAATTATGACCATGGTCTTAAAATATTGCATGGAATTTATCATCTCATTCATACCAATGTAAAATCTCTTAAGGACTGTGCTCAAGATTTAGGTCTCAATCAACCTACTAAAAGTGTTTAAACCTCTTTGCCTATCCCTACTTCCATTCCTTTTGTGTCCAACTTTAATCTACCTATCATAACAACCTCAATTCAAAATTCAAATCCTACACGCATGAGTCTTCCTAGTCCTAATATTCTTTATATTCCTTCAAGTGTTCCATGTGGTTCATTTCCTTCATCCATGTCCACTCACCGTAGTATTCCTTTTTCATATTCTAACATTCTTTCCATTGTGATATTGCTATCAGGATTCAACCATGTAGCTTTTTGAGTCAAACTCATTGACCCATGTTTCATGAGTAGTGGTTCACATGAACCCATCTCTCATTAGAATGAATGGAACACTTAGCACTCATTAGATCTAGGTGATTCTCACAGAGGTGAAGCATTGGGACTTCCCGGGAGGTCACCCATCCCAGTACCACTCTAGCTCGAGCACAATTAACTAAGGAGTTTCCTCCATGGTTAAACTCACTCTGCTTGTAAATGGGGTTGCAAGAAAAGTGAGTTTAACCATAGAGGAAACTCTGTAGTTAAGTGCACTCGAGCTGGAGTAGTAGTGGGATGGGTGACCTCCTAGGAAGTCCTAGTGCTTCACCTCTGTGAGCATCACCTAGATCTAATGAGTGCTAAGTGTTCCATTCATTCTCATGAGAGATGGGTTCATGTGAACCACTCCTCATGAAACATGGGTCAATGAGTTTGACTCAAAAAGCTACATAGTTGAATCCTGATAGCAATATCACAATTTGACTTGCTATGGAAAATATCTCCTACTTATCAATTCTTTCCATTTCCAAAAATGCTCCTAATATGTCTCATGTTTCTCCTCCTACCATTTCTTCTACCGATTCCACTATTAATAGCCTGGCTCAAATTGTGTCTTCTTAACAACAACAAATTATTTCTTTCACTCAATCAAAGTTCAGCATCCATACTTGTGAAATTACTAGTCCTTAGTCTATGTATATTATCCAATTTGTTTTCCCACAAATTGGTGAGATTCCTCATCTTGAAACTTATAATGGTAAGGGTGATCCTATGACTCATGTCAAAACTTTCCAAACCTTGTGTAGTGATTTCTCTCATGACCATAGGTTCATGGGAAATTTGTTTACTAGAACCTTCTAAGACAAAGCTTTGTCATGGTATTGTTCTTTTCCTCCTTATTTCATTTATTCCTTTCATAAGATTTCTAATGCTTTTATTCAACAATTTCAAAATAACATTGGTCCTAAAATTTTTGATTGATTTAATGCATTGTAAACAAGGTGTTAAATAAAAAGTAAGTAATTTCATTGGTATATTTAAGCATTTTCATGCTCATATTTCTTATCATGTGCTTGATGTTGATATACAATACATTTTTATTACTAATTTACAGAAAGACATTAGAGATAAGATTCTTCTTTCTAAGTTCTCTTCCTTTTCAAAAATGTGTACAATTCTTCATCATTATCAACTACAAGTGAGTCATTTTGAGAGCACCACTCTAATGGATCATATTCCCATTGATAAGAATGATGTCGCATCCAATTTCAAGTTTTAGAAAATGAAAAACTACATCAAAATTAACAAATCATCCAACACTACTGATGAACAAGTGGCATCAGCATCCAAAGGTGTGGCTCCTTTGTCATATGTTTTCAGACCTAATCATAATTTTACTCATCTTTCTTAATATTTTCACAATTTGATAATGAAGTTAATCAATACTAATATGTTAATGATTCCTCCCGTCAAACCAATTGACCCTTCCAAACCTAAGTCTGAATATTTTGATCCAAAAGCTTTATGTCAATACCATTGTTAACCTGGTCATGATACTAAAAAGTGTTTTCAATTGAAAAGTGTTATTCAAGACCTGATTGATTATAATGCTATATTTGTAGATGCTAACTTTAACAATGGGAACAAATATTTTGTGCCTCCTAATCAAAATTTTCAAATTTACACCAATCCTTTGCCAACTCATTCAACCAATACTATTGAACAACCTTCTTCTTCCTAGTGCATTGACCATAATGAGAAATTTACTAAAGCTAATCACGTGGTCAATCAAGTTGAGAAACCCCAACCTAAACCTTAGGCTTTCATTACCTTTAATCCTATTGAAACAATTAAATCACCTTCAATGGTCCTGTCTACATTGTCACCAGGGTTAATGAAATTCCTTCTCTACGTACCCTTGTTGAACCCACTTTCATGGTGAATGTGATAACTAAAGAGCATATTTTTAGTAAATAATTACAAAAACATTTTTATTATAAATCCAATGTCTTCATTCAAACTTGCAGTGGTTTCCTTTATCCTTCCCATGGTTCCATTTCCTTTCCTATTGAAGTTGGTGGAAAAAACTTGGACACTACTTTCACTATCATTCCCACTTCTGATCAATTTCAAGTTAAACTTTGTCTTCCTTGGCTTACCTCCATGAAATTTGTAGCTTCTCTTGTTTATAAATGTGTTAAATTTCTTCATAATGAAGATATCATCATTATTAACTAGTCTTTATCATCCTTCCATGCCTCAAGGCTCAGTTGCCCTTGATTTCTTTTAGCCTTCCATGCCTTAACTAACTAAAATATGTCCTAACCATCTCTTCTGATCATACCAAGCCTCTAAGGTCCAAAATATTTTTGAACTTAGAAAACCTAAGGATGATCCTACAAATGGACTTCTTCCTACACCACATATACCTCCTCTTTCTATTTTTTATCTACATACTTCTCAACCTATCTTTGAACCTAGTGTGGTTCCTTCCATTCTTCCTCCTAAATAGTAAAAGGATCTGATGTTGATTGACCCTATCCCAACCCAAATTTCTAGTAAGACCAAATGTAATTGTCATGCCTATGAACATCATCACAAGCATTGTTCTAGAGCTCGTTAATGTGCTTCTCAAAACATTTCTTCAACTCATACACCTCCTCGTACTTTGCTTCCCTTTGACCAACCCAATCTTGAGCCTATGAAGGAAGTGAATTTAAATCAAATAAAAATGAACAAACATGCCAATGCTATTGTATCTTGAATTATATCACAATTAATATTGATGATGAAGATACTCTTAATGATTCTAAAAATGATATTCATGCTAGTGATTTTGATGACTATGATACTATTTATATTGATCATGATTTACTAGTTATGCTTTCACAAAATTTATCTACCACTCCTAGTAACAAACATAGTGACATCTCTTCACCAAAGGGTCCTTGTTTGGAACTATCTATTGTATCATCTAATGTGCTTGATTTTTCTCTTCTTTTGAGTTTTCCACCTTGCCTAAACAGTATCAATCGAGATATGGGGCCATGAAATATGCTTAAATAGATCCTCTTGTATGGTGGACTCTTTGCATTTTTTTTTGTAATGTTCTTCCCCAATGATGTGCTTCTTGTTCTATGTTTTGTTTAGATTTCTTTAAATGACCCTTGTTTCTCTATTGGTGCAAGGTGATAAAGGAATCACAATGTCATAAAAATTCTTCTATTTGTATCTCTCTTCTTCTATATTTTGTTACATGTCATGTTGTAACTATGCCACTATTCATAAATGTGCCTTTTTGTTATCTGATTGGATGATGCAATAAGGTAGCTACCTATTCTTTTTGGTCTTTGTGATGCTGGTCCAAAAAGACTCTTCTTCATAACTCTTATGTTCCTTTTCTTCCATTGTGTTTTAGCTCTACTTCCTTTGGGGGATGATGACATTTCATTTTGATATTATATTTCACATATTATAATATGATCATACTGGCCCCCAAGTCATTAGATTCCTTTCATTCGCTCTTTTGTCATGTTCTCATTCCCCTTAACTTGTCCTTTCTTGAGGGAATTTCATAGTGGAAACATTTCTAGTGGATGCATAAACTGTTGGATTACGGAGAGGGGGGGGTTAAATCAGTAATCCTTGATTCTCAATACCTCAAAAAATTTCTCGGATTAACTCGATTAGACATAATTCACTATTTATTGACAATAGTAAATAAACTTTTACAATCAATGATAACATTCACAATAATCATTCAACACATATAACACCATTATTTAACGTGGAAACCCAACTTTGGGAAAAAAAACATTGTGGGAATTGTCACCCACTAAAGAAAATGCTCTTCTAAAATATGCTCAGTTAAGAGCCAATCCTATTAAAGATTACAATACACAATGCTAAGTATGACCCGATCAAGGGATTTTCATCAGATCTATTAGGATCTTCACCCTGTTAGGAGTGGTCTAGTTAAAGGTCTTTGAACACTCTTTAGAATGTTACCTTTTGCAAGGATTTTACAATAAGACTGTTAAGTCCACTCGATTAAGAGATTTTTATGTTACAAATGTTAATAAGAAACAACAAATATATTGACCTATAAATTCGCAACTATCCTTTTCATAATCATATCCTTTGTGAACTCTTCTTCTTCACTTCAATCCTTCACTTTCCACTCACTTCAACACTTCATCAAATTCTGCTTTCTGACTCAAAATTTAATAATTTTATTCTTCACTGCATCAGATGGTGACTTGTCAATCCTTCAATTTTCCATCCATTTGTTCATATAGATTGATCCTTTATATAGACTTTGTTTTTACACTTAATCTCCTTTATCATGTTTTCCTTTGAATAATTTCAACCATCTGATCAACTTCACAAACTTATTCAATGTATTTATATCTCAGTAACATGTTTTACCTTCACCTTCACCTTGGAACTTGAACTTTCTTAAAACTTGTTCCTTCTATTTTAGCCTCTTAGATCTATACCATAAATCATCATCATGGATTTTCCTTATTTTAGATCTCTTCAACTAACTCTTCCTTATCATCATAATCTTCCAGCTCATCATAGCTCAACGTTAAATGTCATTCTAATCCTTGTATTTAATTTTTGTTCCTTTCTCGGTGACTAAAACCTTCTTCTCAGTGTCTTGATTTCCTTTTCCTTTACCAAAACTTACTTTTCTCTTACTGAATGACATATTCTATTCGGTAGCCAAAACAGTTTTACACAAACAATTTGATTAATCTTCATTACCATTCTTTACCAACTAGATATAATCATATGTTAGGTAGAAAAAAATTATATCAACATTATCTTAGCATTGTCTAATCTGTATCATTTTCCCAATTAAATTCTTCATATTCACAACATCTCACATCTTCTTCTCCTTAACTCATCCAACTTATATCATACTCTAAATGATATGGAAACACAATATAAACTAGATAATTGTTATACACCGAATTTGCGCCTCTGATCTCAAGCTCTCATAGTCTTGATAATCCAGTATAACATGGGAATCATCTCAAGGTTGTGGGACCTTTTGCTAACCGAAATGAGACCTCCAGATTCTAGGCTAGTTCCTCTTGGATAATCACCCTGATTTGCTCTTAACAGGAAAGTAAACTTTGAAGGGAAAGGGATAGAAGGAGTGCATGAAAAGGAAATGACAGGAAAGCAAATCTACCTACTAGGTGATGCACCCAAACTAGGGTTTGGATCTCAGTATAGAGGGATGAGATCAATGGAGGAATCGGGTCTAATAAGTCACCACTCACTGGATAGGTTTGCATAAGTATTTCATAGGAAGGCTTGAACAGAAAACTCAACCTATGACCTGCAAACAAACATCCTTTTCTGCAACTAGGTGTAGGAATGAGACAAGGCTACTAGGGGCTGTAGTATACCCACAAAACACCTAAATCAGATCAGACACAGGCAACACACAAAATTTTAGAAAGCAAGAGGAACTAGGAACCCCAATTTCTATTGACAACATTCATAAACTTCAATCCAATAAGAGACAAACTCAGACAAGAAGGCATGAGGACAATAAGAGTGTCACAGAATGCTTTGCAATATTTGAATTCATCAATGAAAACTTACAAGATGTGGGAAACCAGAGAGCAGGAAGAAATTCTACAGATAGTTTTCCAAGAAAAGAGCCTTTTCCTTTTTACAAAATGTCAATTCCAAGCACTACAGGCTCTAAAAAAGAATATATACACCACTCACTACATGTAGGTAGGAGTCAAAATATCTTCAAATTAGGGCTACATAGATATGCATTATAATAATCATCCCTAAAATCGGTCACTTCTGATCATAAATGTTTTCTCTAAATATCATGGCTGATCAGATATTTCTCCCTTTGCGTGTCCATCTCTGAATTGATCAACCTGCAGACACAAAAGCCTGGATTCAACAACCTCCCTGCAAGCCCATACTGCCATGAATGCACAAAATCTGATTTTTAGATCTTGGAAAGGACCCAAAACAGCTGCCCAAAAGATCTCTACAAATTCTCCCAATTGCAACCACCCTCTGAAATCATCAATTTTCTTCAGCTGAAATCATCAATTTTCTTCAGCTACCCGCACTTGTAAATGCTCATCTTGGACGAGAACCCATGAAAAAAAGATGCATCGCTTAAAAATACCACTAGTCACATGATCGCATGAGCTAAAAAAGCCTCATGCGATCATGCGACAAGCTTCACTGAATACTGCCACCGCTTGACACACAGATGCCTGGACCCGTGAGATCCACCACCTATAGCTGCTAATGGCTTGTCGCATGGTCACATGGGCTCAGAAGAGCCCATGCGATCATGTGACCAACCATAAGAGGTTACCTGATAACCACTGGTAGCACCATCGAAACTGTTGGTGTTGACTGCAAGAATAACCCCGGGTTCACCCTGGCTTCACTTTTCCTTTTGGTCGCCAAGTCGCATTATCCTTTCTTAACCTCAGGCTCCATTTGGAGACTATGCAAAACAAGCTAACCACACAACCGTGCTCTTTCTTTACCAACCTTGGGCCCACAGACCGTTGCACCATTTTGAAAAAATTAATGGTCGCATTATCGCATGAGCCGAAAGGCCTTCATGCGATCATGCGACAACCTTGAGAAAACATGGCTCTTCGCCACCAATGACACCTTGAGCTTGCAAAAAAAATAGCCACCTACCAAACCCTTGCCACGTGGCCCAACTAGAACTGAACACATGGCTGGACCCACGACCACACCAACCGAAAGCATCAGGAGGATCTAACGGTGGTCGTATGATCACATGGGACCAAAAGATCCCATGCGAACATGCGACTACCATAGATCTTGCATCTACGTGGGCCCATGTTACCTTTGCCAACCACCAGCCACCCACCAAAGTCAAAGACCCACTGACCGTCTATCGCATGGTCGCATGCGGTCAAGGGACCGCATGCGATCATGCGACCAACTGCATGATGCCACCCCCGCCGGCTTGGAGTTAACTGCGAGATGCCCACCACGAACCACTGATGATTTGTCACATGGTCACATGGGCTCGGAAGAGCCCATGCAATCATGTGACTAATTGTAAGATTCTACCACTAACCGCCACCGTAGAAGTTGACCGCCGAAGACCATGCATGATACCGCATCAACGGTTGTCGTATGATCTCATGGGATCGGAAGATCCCATGCAATCATGCGACAGCCATCGGATCTTCACTATGCTATCATAGCCTTATGCATTGGGACCCGCTTATCAAAGTTGTGCGCTTAGGGTAAAAAATGTAGAAGGTGCCGAAAGCACAGAGGGTTTTCGAGTGAAGTTCGAAAACACATTGAATTTTCAGAGCAGAGAGGTCAAAAACACACCGAACCTTCAGACCAAAAGGCAGAAACATCTTGAGCCTACAAAGAGGAGGTCAAAAACACATTGGGTTTTCGACACTTGAGCATTTCACTTGGAAAATAGGGCTCTGACCAAAAATGAACGAGAGGGAAATTTTGGGCAACATTTTGGCAACCTCTGCGGGATGTTAGCCTGCTAGACATAGACTAGTTGCCTTGACAAAAATCCATTGGGCATGGGGTCATTTTTGGAACACAAAAACTTGATAGGGGCAAAAACTGAAATGGGAAGACAAACCTATGCATGAGCACTTCTTGGAAAGCAGGAAACTACTCTAGAAAATAGGGGAAAGAAAATAGGGAAACCTATCCTAACCTAAACTAACTAGTGCAGAGACCTGGTTAAACAAAGCCATTCACTGGCATGTTGAAGTAGCTACCTTTCCTTCTTAGGATATTTTGCATTGGACTCATGAGGATAGCTATGAAGATAAGAGGCATACAAAGATTTGGCAAATGAGGATGCACTACCTTTGCAAAAACAAGATCAAGTTCACTCACCTCAAATGAATCAAATGGAAGTGTCCCAGCGAACTCCTTCTGGGCCAAGTATCTAATGGGGCAGCCTCTTGAAAGTCTAAAGGTAGGACTTTCATTGTTGGTTTCTCCTTTATCTTCATGGGTGCCCTCCATCATAGACAGCCATGACAACTCCTCATCCACAGCCAGGGGACTATCATCTTCTTCTTTTAAACTAGCCAAGAGCTCATTACAATCAGGCTCCATATACAAGCCATCCATGATACTTCCCAAATAATCCTTGCCAAGGCTTTGGTTAACTTTTGTACATTGGGAAGCCTCCTCCTCAAAAATGAGATCAAGCTCATGAATTAACATATCTTCAGGATCAACCTCTTCTAGCTGTTGCAATTTTACAGAGGTGGCTATGATCACATCTTCCTCATCTTGCTCAACAAAATCAGGCAGCTCATCCAACAAGCACAAGGCATCCATTATAGAATCAACCTCCTATTGATGATAGACCTTTTGTTTTGATTGACCTTCAGCCATAGGCAATGGCATGGTCTCTTCTGCATCATCAAAAAAAGGAGGGAGTTCATCATACAAATCAGCCAAGAGCTTAGGCTGAGCATCAATGTCCACCTCAACACCTTGCTGGTCATTTTCACCACAGTCATCACTCTGCACTGATACCTTATATTTCTTCTCCTCCTTATCACATGAAAGCTCATTCACTAGTCCTTGCTCAGACACCAGACTAGTGTCCTTACAAAGGCTTAGCATCAGACAGCCAGGAGGTAGAGTCCATTATGGTATCCATATCACTTCATCATCCTAAGAAACCAGAGGGGCCTCTTAGGATGAATTTTTTTCTTGAACAGGCTGCTCTTGCAAAGTGGTAGGCTGAATCTTTTAGCACAGGCTCTTGAACAGAATTTTTTGCCTTAAAACTTGGGATGTGAAACTGAGGGAGAGAGGGGGGAACAAAGAAGGCATAGCTACTTTAAAGCTTTGAAATGAATGCCTCCTTGGCTCCACATGTGTAAACTCTTGAGACAAACGGGCCCTCCAGCTTGGAATCTTAAGCCTAGGAGCCTCCTGTTGAGCAATCAGTGATCTCAACCTTGCTATCTCAATGTCAGCTCGGCATCTAATCTCTTCTTGAAACTCTCCTACTTGCTGCTCATCAACAAGAGTTTCTATCATTTGGTAAGGAGCTGCCCCTTGCTCATAATTTTGAGCCTCCTGCTCTCTCTGCTCCCTGAGCTCAAATACTTGTTTGACTAAATCAAGCAACAGACTCTTTGCCTCCTGCATCTCCTTGAAGTCTAAGCTCAGAGTTTGCATCTACTGCTGAATAGGCTGAGAAGGGGAGGGTGGGTGGTAAGCATGATGGGGAAGCTGGCCTTGCATCTACTATTGCACCTCTTGTGCCCATGATCCATCTTGCTTGAGAGCTCTCTCATAACTTTGCACAAGGGAAAATTCATTTGGCTTTGGGTGACTTTGGTAAGGCTAAAAACTAGCTAGTTGAGCATTACTCTCATGATAGGATGGTGAGTAACTTGACTGTCCATAGAAACTTGACATGTCTACTCATGCAATCAGCTAGAACTTGAATATGAAGATCGAAAACATACTAGCACTTGACTTCTTTGAAACTAATAGACTTTCTGGAGTCACCAGATATGCAGCAAAATGACCTCTTCTAGGCCTGGAGCATGCTAATAGCATATCAGAGATAGCATACCTTGAACATGAATCTGAACTTCAATCCCACTGGGCATGCCAGAAATTGTTATACACTAAATTTGCACCTCTGATCTCAAGCTCTCGTAGTCTTGATAATCTAGTATAACATGGGAATCATCTCAAGGTTGTGGGACCTTTTGCTAACCAAGATGAGACCTCTAGATTCTAGGCTGGTTCCTCTTGGATAATCACCCTGATTTTCTCTTAACAGGAAAGTAAACTTTGAAGGGAAAGGGATAGAAGGAGTGCATGAAAAGGAAATGACAAGAAAGCAAATCTACCTACTAGGTGATGCACCCAAACTACGGTTTGGATCTCAGTATAGAGGGATGAGATCAATGGAGGAATTAGGTCTAATAAGTCACCACTCACTGGATAAGTTTTCATAAGTATTTCATAGGAAGGCTTGAACAGAAAACTCAACCTATGACCTGCAAACAAACATCCTTTTCTATAACTAGGTGTAGGAATGAGACAAGGCTGCTAGGGGCTATAGTATACCCACAAAACACCTAAATCAGATCAGACACAGGAAACACACAAAATTTTAGAAAGCAAGAGGAACTAGGAACCCCAATTTCTATTGACAACATTCATAAACTTCAATCCAATAAGAGACAAACTCAGACAAGGAGGCATGAGGACAATAAGAGTGTCACAGAATGCTTTGCAATATTTGAATTCATCAATGAAAACTTACAAGATGTGGGAAACTAGAGAGCAGGAAGAAATGTTACAGATAGTTTTCCAAGAAAAGAGCCTTTTCCTTTTTACAAATGGTCAGCAAGTCTTTGACTTCGGTGGCTGGCTGGCAGTCGGCAAAGGTAACATGGGCCCACGTAGATGCAATATCTACGGTGGTCACATGTTCCCGTGGGATCTTTCGATCCCATGCAATCATATGACCACCGTTAGATCCTCCTGATGCTTTCGGTTGGTGTGGTCGTGGGTCCAGCCGTGTGTTCAGTTTTAGTTGGGCCACGTGGCAAGGGTTTGGTAGGTGGCTATTTCTTTGCGGGCTCAAGGTGTCATTGGTGGTGAAGAGCCATGTTTTCTCAAGGTTGTCGCATGATCGCATGAAGGCCTTTCAGCTCATGCAATCATGCAACTGTTGATTTTTTCAAAATGGTACAACGGTCTGTGGGCCCGAGGTTCGTAAAAAAAGAGCGCGGTTGCATGGTTAGCTTGTTTCACGTAGTCGCCAGATGGAGCTTGAGGTTAAGAAAGGATAATGTGACTTGGCAACCAAAAGGAAAATTGAACCTAGGGTGAACCCAGGGTTATTCTTGCAGTCAACACTAGCAGTTTCAGTGGTGCCGCCAGCAGTTATCGGGTAACCTCTTATAGTTGGTCGCATGATCGCATGGGCTCTTTCGAGCCCATGTGACCATGCAATAAGCCGTTAGCAGCTACAGGTGGTGGATCTCATGGGTCTAGGTGTCAATGTGTCAAGCAGTGGCAGTATTCAATGAAGCTTGTCACATGATCACATGAGGCTTTTTTAGCTCATGTGATCATGTGACCAGTGGTATTTTTAAGTGGTGCATCTTTTTTTTCGCGGGTTCTCTTCCAAGATGAGCATTTACAAGTGCAGGTAGTTGAAGAAAATTGATGATTTCAGAGGGTGGTTGCAATTGGGAGAATTTGCAGAGATCTTTTGGGCAGCCATTTTGGGTCCTTTCCGGGATCTAAAAATTAGATTTTGTGCATTCATGGTAGTATGGGCTTGTAGGGAGGTTGTTGAATCCAGGCCGCATGCGATCATGCAATCATGCGACCAACCGCATGATGCCACCCCCACCGGCTCGGAGTTAATTGTGAGATGCCCACCGTGAACCACTGACGGTTTGTCGCATGGTCGCATGGGCTCGGAAGAGCCCATGTGATCATGTGACTAACCGTAAGATTCTACCACTAACCGCCACCGTAGAAGTTGACCGCCGAAGACCATGCATGATACCACATCAATAGTTGTCATATGATCTCATGGGATCAGAAGATCCCATGTGATCATGCGACAGCCATCGGATCTTCACTGCACTGGCACAGCCTTAGGCACTGGGACCCGCCTGTCGAAGTTGCGCGCTTAGGGTCAAAAATGCAGAAGGTGCTGAAAACACAGAAGGTTTTCGAGTGAAGGTCAAAAACACACTGAATTTTCAGAGTGGAGAGGTTGAAAACACACTAAACCTTCGAAACAAAAGGTAGAAACATCCCAAGCTTGCAGAGAGGAGGTTGAAAACACACTGGGTTTTCGACACTTGAGCATTTCACTTGGAAAATAGGGTTGTGGCCAAAAATGAATGAGAGGGAAATTTTGGGGAACAATAATCAATTTCTTGACATCAATGAAAAGATAATAAATGATCTAATCATTCTACAATCTTTTATTCCTCTGATCTCGGTTGGTCTTCATCATCATCACCATCAGTTATAGTAACATGTACACTATGTTAAATCCATTGCTCCCATTAAGTCATTTGCAATAGCTTTAACGTGGGAGCATACACTCTACTCACATTTTACACACATGCATTGTTTCAATTATACTTTACATTTTTTCTTTTGACACGTCACTCTTTTGGATCCTTTAGTGGATACACTTTCGTTAAGGAAAAATCCTCCTTTTTGTTTCAATCCCTAAGGAATCTTACCTTCCCTTAGGATAGATTTCTCTTTTAGATCCCTTATGTATATACTTTCCTTAAGGATAACTCCTTTCTTTCCTTGCTGACTCCTAAGGAAGTTTTACTTCCCTTAGGATAGGTCATTCCTTTGTCGAATCCCTTATTGGATACACTTTCCTTAAGGATATCTCCTTGATGAATTGACTAGCATGGCACACAAACTTACTAGGACTTTCAATGCCATCTTTTGCAGTGCCTTCTTTGTGTGGTTCATATTAAGACACACAATCTTACTAAGATAAGGTGATTACTCTCTCTCTCTCTCTCATCTTAGTTTTGGATTTGATGAGGACTTAAGTCACTTGGGGGCTTGATATTTCCTTGTCTCCTTAACCTTGATGAGATCGTCTTATGCAAATTTTATCTACTTTATCATGAGCGTGATTTTGTCTCATACTCCTGCTAAAGTGGGGACTAAATGTACCATCCTAAAAAGTTAGCACCCATTTATTTAAAATCTCTAGGACCTATTAAGCCCCACTTTAGTGATTTTCCTAGATCTAGATGCATTTATGCTTAATTTCCTAGTTGTCTTATCTTTTCTTCCCATAATCTCCTTACACTTCCCACATCCCAAAGCCATGTTAAAAGTTTGTATCCTAGGTTATAGATCAAATTTGACCTATTTTTGGAAAAGGTCGACTCAATTCAACCTATTACTCATGGGTTTCTTTTTAGTGGGCTTTGGGTCCAATGCAGGGGTGTTTCTTTTCTCACTCTTGATCATTGTCGACCTGTCAATTTCAGATCCTAAATTGAGTATAAAAGGACATGTGATCTCCTCATTTTTACATAAACACACATATACAATCAATCCATCTTCATGCAATCAAGTTTATGTGCAAGCATCTATTAGTGATTTCAAGTGCTCTTTTGGATTCAAGATTGAAGACAAGGTTCCCAATTCAAGATTCCCCAAGTTTTCTTCCATTTCAAAGGAAATATCCTCTCATTTGAAGCAAGTCTCTCTCTTCCATGATGGCCAAGTAGACTAACTCTCAAACAAGAAAGAAGATCCACATCCATTCTTCTTTCCTTTCCTTCATTGAAGGGATCAAGCATACATTCATCTTAAATCTAAGAATTTGGCAAGTGTAGATCAATTACATTTGTGAAGACATCCTTGACTCTACAACACATTTCAAGCATTCATACATATTCATGGTATATTAGATCTACATCCATCCATGAGGGTTTGAAAATCATGGTGAATATTTACAGTTGTCTTATCTTTACATTATTTACTTATTTCCTTTCAAGGTTGATTCCTATATGGTGGCTTAACCGAGGAAAGCCCCTTTCCACAATAATTTCCCCCATTTTCTTATGTGCAGGACCAGGTGGAAAAGTTACAGATCTAGATTTTCATAGATTCATAACTAGGGTTTGATCCTTTCCAAATTTTATCAATTGTCTCTTCCAAGAATAGGTTGACTTTCTGGGAAGAGGTTGACTTTTTCGTGACACTGTCATGGAGGTCTACAAATTTCACAGTTGTGAGTTACATGTCTCAGATTTTTGAATCCAAATTAGTTCCTAGTTTCGACAAGTTTCTGACAGTCATTTCCAAATCTGAAGTTTTCTCCTCTCCTAGCCCTCAAAGTGAGTTCAATCTTCTTTCTTTAATCTTGTATTTACTTTGGTATATTAGATATGATACCACATCTTACTAATTATGATCTCCTTAGACATAGCACGAGTATATTTTTTTGCATATCATAGTCACACATTTAAATCCGTACATGGAATACCTCAAAATCCATCCTTTAGCTACATCTTGCATTTATACCCCTTCATCCTCTTGGGCTGTACAAAATAGATTTGGCCTAAGGATTGGGTTTTGGTCTTCCAATGTATATGGAAAGTGGGGATGTACTCTTGATAACCATTTTCCATATCACATATATATAGACACACACACACATAGAGATGTGTGTGTGTGTGTGTGTACATATGTGTGTATATGTATGTATGTATGTATGTATACGCATATTACATATGTAACTATATACCTATGCATAGTGAATAGTAATTTTACATACATATGTCCACATATATGTTTTTAATTCTACAAAACCCAATCAGGTTTTTAGTGTTTACAAACCTGATCGAGATTTGTAGAATTAAAAAATACATAACTAAATTTTTACGAAACTCGATTGAATTTTTAAATGGTTGAAAACTTGATCATTTTATTCCTAGGTAATAGGTTTGGATAATGACCTTGAGGCTTGGGAGCTTCATTTCCCTCCATTTCTCTCCTTTTTCACATCTATTGATCTTTTAGGTTGGTTTCTCAACTTCCTCATCATTAGGTTTACACATCATTAATTGGGTATTTGTAAAATTACCACCATAATTTCACACATCTTCTAAGCATTCTAACCATATTTTATTTTTATTTTTAGACAACATTAACATATTGAAGTTTAATTTTCTTTATTAGTGTCTCCATAGTTCTCAGACACATATGCGTACCATTTTCTTAATAACTTTTTTTACTTGACCAATTTATTTTAAAAAAATACATATTATTATTGTGCACTTGAATATATACAATTATATATATATATATATATATATATATATATATATATATATATATATATATATATATATATATATATATATATATATATATATATATATATATATATATATATATATATATTTGATGCAATTTATGTCAAGTGCATGAACAAACACATGATTTTCAAGATTTGCCCACTTCAAAAAATCATTAAAAAATACTCAACAAAAAATTACACAACTTCTACCTCTCACTCTTATCTTCCTAACAAAGGGTACTATGTTATATTTTCCTGATAAAATTAGGAATAGTTTTTCATACACAATAGATTTGACCCTCTTAATATTATCCATTTTTAAAAAACTTTAGTAGTTTAGAAACTAGATTCAAAGTACACAATTCTTGTTCTCTGTGCATCTTCAAATTTTGAGTGCATGACTCTCAAATTTCTCTTCTAAGTTCAAGATTTCTTAATTTCAGGAAAAAGTGGCCACTTATACCCCCCTTTTTTCACACCATATTGGTGCACTTACCGACATAAATTCTTTCTTCTTACATATTTTTCATTCATCTACATATGTTTCAGTATACTAGCACATCCATTTCTGCACTGCTCCATGTAACATTATTTTTGCGCATTTGTTATGAGATTGCTCGTGCACATTTACAAAAAAGAGATACTCCCTTAGGTATGTGTAAAATGAACCTTAAATTTATATTCCTTGCATTTTTAGATTTGTATTGCTATATTTATATTTTGTTTTCTTATTCGATATGTTATGGATGTTTAGATCATTTTTGAATTTGAGTTTAAAATGAACCTAGTATTGGATCTTGTTGAGGATGGACTTGTCTCCCAATTTGGTGATTATGGATGATGACCTGATCTTATCCCATGAGGTTTGTGGACATGGTTTGAGCTCTCACATGAAGAATTGAATGTGTATCATGTGTTTTTGTTTGTATTGGGGGTTGTCATGGAACACTTGGGAGAATTTATGAGTCTTCTACTCGTGGACAATTGTGGAATGTTTATATCTTTATTTATGCATTATTTTTATGGATGCACTTATTTTCATGATTTTATCTTCATGTTTCAAAAAAAATATTTAGTGCATATTTAACCCTTTATTCTGAGGGTTCCCTGGTGAGGCATTACATTTGGCATCAGAACCCATGTTTACACATTGGGATCTCTAGTGTATATGTACCCATTGCATTTAATGTGAGTGATGTCTAGATGTTTTATTCTTTGATGGTTATTATTCTTCCCTGAGTGCCTTACTATGGCTTATAGTCATGTTGCATGTTGGATCTAATCCTCATCTTAGTTTTCTATACAGTATCCCTCCTAGGGGTAGAGGTGGTCAATGGAATTCTTGTTGAGACAACCATGAGGAGCATTGTGAGGAATTTCATCAGAAAGAGGAAAACAAGAGGATTGGCACATGAGGATCGAAGAGAGGGTCATGGTAGTAATGATGGGAATCCCTAGTTGGTTTAGTTACTTCAAGAACTTATCACTTGATTAGGACCTTGTCAGGAGGTATATCACCATGGAGAGTCTCAGTTATCTGATCATGCTGAATGGGAAGATAGGAGAGAGCATGAGTGTTATCATACCTTGATTGGCTTGAGAGTATAGAATAGAAGATTAAGAGATAAGATAGTAGTAGATGAGGATTCAATTCTTGCAGGACACATGAGGGACCTTTTTAGGTCATGTCTACCCACCTTCAATGGTTTGAGCATTGGTAAAGAGGCTGAGACTTGGCTTTTAGATCTTAGGCATTCCTTTTCTATGCACCCATATGAAAGAAATGCTAGATATTGGTGTTTTATTATGAACATTAGGATCTTAGCGTCTACTTGGTGGTGTATACAGGAGTAGAAGCTCCAATTGGATATCACAACCCTTTCATGGGAGATATTTGAGGAGCAATTTAGAGAGTGTTTCATTCTTTACCACTACTAACATGCATGTGATGATGAGCTTCACCATCTCTAATAGGAGACTATTACAGTGGACCAATAAGGATCTTTCAGTTGACATAGTATGCCAGTTATACACATGATGAGCCTATGTTGGTGCAACACTTTGTTCGAGGCCTTGTTAGGATTAGGTAATACTAAGAGGGGGGTGAATTAGTATTACTGCACTTAGATTTAAACTTCAACCAATTATAAATAAACCAATAAAATGCTGAAATGAAAATAACATATAAGCACAACACATTACTCATGAAACCATGATTTGTTCTCGAGGAAACCCTGGCCAAGGGAAAACCCTGGTGGGGATGATACCCACAACTATGTACTAAATTATTATATCTTTGTTAGGAGATCTAGCTCTGTTAGGAGCTCATTGTTACATAGTACATTTCCTTGCTAGAGGAATACAAAACCTTGTTAGGGGATACAAAACACCTAGTTAAAGGTGGTGAGCATACAACTCTTACAATCAAAACTTTCTCAAAAGAGTTCTCCAAAAATGAACAATACAAGCACTTCTTTTTCTTAGATAGTTCTACTTGTGGCTCTGTCAAACATTGATCTCACATCTTCTCTCTACTCTTAGATTTTCATAATCATGTCATCATCATATCCATACTCATCACTTCCACAAAATACTCTATACTTATACATAATATGTCATCTAGTCAGCTTCACAAATTCCATACAAAACATAATAATAAATTATGTAAATGATAAGCATAGAGTCGATGATCCTATATTACCAAAGATTCAAAAATATACTTTATCCATCTAACTTAGAATGTTTCCATATCCACTATCTTTGCCTTAATCTTTGCAACTGCTTATATGCCCTGTTATACTGATTCTTTGTCTTCACATACCTTCATATCACTGAATATCACTAATATGATCACCAAAACACATGAAAACTTAACCAAAGCATATACATATCCAAAAATACCTTCTAATAACTTTGAATCCATAATGCATTATATATTTTCATCGCTAACCAAAACCGTTCCACGGTATACTATTGTCCTGATTCTGTACTTAGTCATTTTCATGACTGTGACTCCAGTATCAAAACCTTTTGCATGAAATCACTCCAACATAAGTGTTTCCATGAATTAAAACCCTCAAGTGATCCCTAGTGCCCCAAAACATCACTTTCCAATAATCTCTCCCTTTCGCATTGATGGCAACACTTAGAAAAATGACTAAGTGTTAAGGCACTATCTACACATATCTATTTTTTTCTTTTTTTCTTTTCTAACTTTTTTGTTTATCTTTTTCTTATTTTTATTATTTCTCTTCTCTTCCTCTCTTTATTTCACTCTCCTCATTTTTCTCTTTCTCTTCCTCTCCCTTTGACATCAATGGCAAAGGTACTTACAAAATTTCAAAACTTCTAAGCACACAAAGGACTTAGTGCTTACTCACCAATTTTAGGATATCTTGGAAAGAGTTTTCCAAGGTCTTCACTTCCTCGGCCCATAATTTGATCAATATCTCAATGACATGGATCAATCCATTAAGTGCATATGATGTTGTCTTCGCTTCTTTTAGCTCACTAGGTAGAGACATAGACATTGATACTTCCACCTTTTCCATCTCTGAAAGATGTGTCTCCAGCATTGAAATCTTAGGTGTTATCAGGCTTTTCAACAAGCCAAATCTATCTACCACTCTCCCTTTCTCTATTTCTAATACACTAATTTTTTCCAATATCTTGGATGCTTGTTTATCCATTTCAATCACAGTTAGTGAAGATGTTTCACAACTATTCATCAGATTGTCAAGTGTAGCCCTATTTGTGGCTGTAATATCCTCAATATTATTTACATGTCTGTAAGGACTTATGCAATAACTATAAATATTTCTACCTTGTGCTACACAACTCTTATCATTAAGAGTAGTAGCCTTGAGAAATTCTAAGTCCCATGAGATGGACTAATAGACTTCTCTTAGTTTCTTCTCCAAGAACCTCTTCTTTGCCTTGTCTTCTGCGGTCTTTAGCAATAATTCAAAGTGACTGCCAAAGCTATCTAGTGCCATGCCTAGATTCTCTGCTTCATCATTTCCTTGAAAAGTAATAGGTGTAGGAAGTAGTTTGTTTACTGTCTCAATAGCCCTAGTCATTATTTTTACTCTTTTATCCCCTTTCTGCACTGACCTTTCCTTAGCCTTAGTGAAGGCCATGAAGGATAGCCTCATAAGCTCATCCTCATCCATGCTATCAACATCATCACTCATCGGTTTGGCCATACTTTCCAACAATAAAGTAGAAGAGGTGTTAGCTTCTTGCTTTTGCTCCATTCTAACCTTAGCTACTTTCTCTATTATAGTTTCTTCTTCCTTCCTTTCCTCCTACTATGTTTCTTTTTCTTTTTCTTGTAACTTCTCTTCTTGTTTCTCCTCTTTTTTCTCTTCCTCTACCTTTCCTTGTACTTCAACTTCCATCGCACTGTCTAAGTTATCCAAAAATAGATCATTCACATCATGTGAAGTTTCAAGGGTCATAGGCACACCAGAGACAAAGAAGTCTGGTTGCATGCTAGCTTGCTCACTTACATCTACTACCTTTGAACCTTCTCCTAATCCCAAAGATGTAGGCTTGGTGACCTTAGGAGGTGAGGTTTTCTTTGGCACATCACTCATAAGGATTTGATCCAATGCCTTTAGAGTGTCCTCAATCAATTCATCATACTTTCTAGCCATGATTTTTAATAGTCTGGCCTTTGTCCTCAGCAAGGGTTTTAATTCATTTATTATCCTCTCCCTTTCTTGTATAGAGACAACAGGTAGCATGTCTTGTATAGCTTTTTTTCTTATATTCTCATCTTCTGACTGTGCCAACTACTTTCTGATCTCCAACTTACTATATAGTTCCTTAGGGATACTTCCTTCAATCTCCAATAGATTTTTCTTAAAGATCAATAGATACTCAATGATAGTATCTTCAATGATTGCCTGATTCTTAGAATCATACTTCTCATAATATCTATCCACTTTCTTCAAGTTTCCATCTTTAATTACTCTCTTCTATAATGATTTAAGTTCTGGTTTCCATAAAGTTTGTGGATCCTTCTATTCTACTTTTTCTTCTTCTCTCTCAGTTACATTTTCTTCCTTCTTCTTTTCCACTACTACCACTTTTTCCTTTGGACTGCCCTACTTGGTAGATCTTGTAGATCTTCTAGGAATGCTCGCAAGTATAACTTCTTGTTTTTTCTCCTCTTATGTAGGTGATAGGTCAATTATGTCTGGTATAGGATTAACTATCTTTTCTTCCTCAAAAGGGGTAGGAGCATCAATAGCCATACTTGAATATGCTTCCATCTTTGTTCTTATGATTTTCAATTTCTCCTGAGTGATTCCTACCTTCACAGTAATGTCCTCCACAATTTTACTAATCTTTCTCTTCCTTGTTACCTTCTCGTGTTCTTCTCTAATCTTTCCTGACTTCTCCCTATAAGTTCCCCATGTTTCCTTAGTAGGATCTACTTCTGCTGCCAAAACATGTTCTACCTACATAGTTAAGATCTCAGAACTAACTTCATACCCCATAGGGTAACACCATTTCTTCCTCAGTTCTACTACCTCAAAATAAACACAATCAGTTTCAACCATGAAATAGATAGTGTACTCATACTTCTCAACTATATCTTTAGGTATCCTATACCTTTCCTTCATATGTCTTTGTAGTATATTAGTCCAATAAAATAGTTCACCATCAACCCAATTATTTTCTTGTCTTCTATAACTCTCTGAAATATGAATTCCAGTGGGTACATTGTCTTTCCATGCCCTATGATGCATGCCAGGGAACTTGTGAATGATATGTATATACGTGTGAATGATATTGTCCTATCTTTCTTTATCACCTTTACATTATCCAAAAACTGTTGTGCAAGAACTTCATAAAGGTTATACTTTTTATTTTCCTTGACCATCCTATAGGCCATCATGATAACACCAGCAGAAACAGAGTTAGGTCTGCTACTATAGTATAGTTTTTAGCCCAATATCATTTCCACCAATCTAACATCTTGTTGGAAGATGTCATTGACTGTCATTTCCCTCTAATCCCATTTTGAGTGTGTTAGGGTTTCCACCTGTTTCCTTAAATTTTTTTTTCTACAGGAAGGGATCCTTCATTATCTAATCCAATTATTTCATGAATCATTTGTGCACATATTTTCACTAGTTGTTCTCCAATCCATATGAAATGATCATGGATTCTACTAAGAAAAATCTTAAACCATTCTATTTCCATGAATTCCATAAGAAGGGTTAGCTTAATGATAGACTGACTTTCTAGGTGCTTGAACTACTCTACCATAGATCCATCTTCTTCTATCATAGCATTTGATTGACTATAAATATTCACATCTCCTAGGATCTCATATTTGCAGTGACTATAAGCCTTAATATCTTCTACATGCAATACGTCGATAGGGGTTTGTGAAAATGCTCCTTCTAGATCATCCTCACAAGACTTAAATGTGTGTCTCTTAAACTTGTACCTAGGTCTATCCACAACATCAAAGATAATTAGTGTATCCATAACTTCTCAATGAGTATAGGTCTAAATACCTTAAACATGCTTGAATCTGACACTTTTCTTCACACGAACACAAAGTCTCTCTACTAGATGACTACAATACTTCACAACTCTACTCTCCTTAGTCATTGATCAAAAAATGGTGTAGAAATTATATTATCCAAGTCTTTTTATCCTTCACAAGTTGAGTAAGTGCATTAATCACAGGTAGCTCAACTTCGCATACTGTCCAGTTGACATAAAACTCACAAACATGAAAAATGAATCTCCAAGTGTTGCGCTCTCAACCACATACTCCACAATGTCTTTACACATCATACCTAAGCTCACATGATCTTACTCCACACATACCAGGGCTGGATAAATTCTATTGTATGCATCCAATGCTCCCCCTAAGGCCATGTGGCCTTCTAGGTAGATGTCTCAAAGAAATCATCATGCGAAGACACAATATCATCTACTGTCTCTCCCTGAACAGATTCATTGTTGAAATCTTTCACCTTCCATATCTTGTCATCCTCCATGTTCTCTAATTTATTGAAATGATTCTTAAACTCATTCATTTACTCATTAAGACTCTTACCACTATCACCAACATTCTTCCTTATGACCATAGGAGGTGGTCCTCTTGGTTCACTTGATCTTCTTGTTCCTCTTGTGTTGTCCTCTCTATTTTATCTACAAAACTTCACTATATGTCCAAGGTTGTTTTATTTGTAACATGTAGGAGGTCTCCTTCTATCCTAATTTACTTGTAGCTTAAAATACCTTGTAGTATGCCCAAATTTATTGCATTTTTGACATGTAACCTTGGCTACTAATTCTTCTCTGACATAATCTTGTTTATACCTAGACTGATCTATTTTTCTACAATTTACCTTCTTGTGTCCATACTCATAAAAGTTATAATAGTAACTAGTAAATGGTTTAGGAGTACCTTTAATTCTTTAATCTCTTTTATTGTGTCCAAATTTGTTTCATCCAAAACATCTACCTCTAAAAGGTTTGATCTTTTCCTTAGGTTCTTCATGAGTAGGTCTTTCTCCAATCTTTGCTTCATTTTCTTCTTTGTTGGTCTTAGAACATGATTCTGCTTCATTGAATCCAACTCCAGTCATATCTCCTTTAGGTTTATGTCTCTCTCTTTTCTCATCAACCTTATCACTGCTCATGTGGAGCTTCTCAATATGTAATTTGGCTTGAGTGAGTTCACCTTTAATGATCTGATTGTACTTCTCGAATTCTTGATATTTATCTTTGTAGTCATCAAGTTCGGTCTTCATTTGTCCTATTTGTTCATTTTATTATTTTAGTGATTCTTCAACTTTGTTCCTTGCATCCTTTTCATGTTGAATCTCTTTAATCATTAGAAGATTGATTTTCTCTTTTTCTTGCTCCAACTTCTTTACTTGATCTGATGTATCATTGACTAAATCTTCACTGATCTTGTCCATAAGGTCTTGTTTCTGACATCTTGAAGTTTCAAGTTTCTCCTTTCGTTTCCTAATGAAACCTTCTGCTCTTCTCAATTTGAATTTCAATATGAAATTCTCAGCCTTCTCTTTGTCCACATCTTCAAGTGTTGCTTCAAAGTTCTCTTGAAAACTTTATGAATCCATTCTGATCTCCCTTAAGCTGTTAGGCTTTCTCTCCAAGGGCCAATAGCTCTGATACTAATTGTTAGGATTAGGTAATACTGAGAGGGGGGGGGAGGTGAATCAGTATTACTGCACTTAGATTTAAACTTCAACCAATTATAAATAAACCAAAACAATGCTGAAATGAAAAGAACAAATAAGCACAACACATTACACATGACACCATGATTTGTTCTCGAGGAAACCCCGGCCAAGGAAAAACCCTGATGGGGATGATACCCACAACTATGTAGTAAAATATTATATCCCTATTAGGAGATCTAGCCCTATTAGGATCTGATTGTTACATAGTACATTTCCTTGCTAGAGGAATAAAAAACCATGTAAGGGGATACAAAATACTTGGTTAAAGGTGGTAAGCATACAGCTCTTACAATCAAAACTTTCTCAAAAGAGTTCTCCAAAAATGAACAATACAAGCATTTCTTTTTCTTAGATAGTTTGATTTGTAGCTCTACCAAACATTGATCTCACATCTACTCTCTTCTCTTAGATTCACATAATCATATCATCATCATATCCATACTCATTGCTTCCACAAAACACTATATACTTATACACAATCTGTCATCTAGTGGGTTTCACAAATGCCATACAAAACATAATAATAAATTATGTAAATGATAAACATAGAGTCAATGATCTTATATTACCAAAGAGTCAGAAATATACTTTATCCATCTTACTTAGCACGTTTCCATATCTACTATCTTTTCCTTAATCTTCACAACTGTTTATATGCCTTGTTATATTGATTCTCTATCTTCGCATACCTTCAGATCACTGAATCTCACTGATCTAATCACCAAAACACATGAAAAATTAATTGAAGCATATACATATCCAAAAATACCTTCTACTAACTTTGCAAGCCATAATATATCATATTCTATCATCGCTGACCAAAACTGTTCCACAGTATAATGCTGTCCTAATTCTGTACTTAGTCATTTTCATGACTGTGACTCCAATATCAAAACCTTCTGCATGCGATCACTCCATCATAAGTGTTTCCATGAATGAAAACCCTCAAGTGATCCTTATTTCCCCAAAACATCACTTTCTAGTAGGCCTTAATGGCTATATCGCTAGAGACATTCGTATTCACCAACCTAGGGCTCTTTCTATCATTGGGAAAGCAATATTGATAGAGGATAACACAGTTAATGGTTTTGGTAGTAGGATAGGTGCATAGGTTCATAATACACATCCTTTTGGACTTGATGCATAGAGTATGTAGGTACATCCTACAAGCTCTTCCAAGGCATATTCAACACCATCAAGGATATGCTACCAACAATAGCATAGATCGAGGCCCTCTAGGAGTCATCAATCTCATCATAGTACATGTATTTTAAGAGCTAGATGGTGCATTTGAACTCATAGTAGGTAGTCATAGCACAACCATCCATCTTAGAGTGTATGACAAAGTGTTAAAAGAGATAATTTCCATCAGTTTAGTGCACCTTATGTAGGGCATGGTTATGATATGGGGGCATATTTCTCTTGTGGCCAACATGGTCATAGGGAATCTCAGTTTCCTCAAAGAATTATTCCAAAGACTACTTAGAGGTGAACTACTTTTGATCCTATTGTTTGTGATGTAGGTAGATCCTACAAAGTTTCTACAGTGGTTGATAACTATCAAGTTGAGCATTGAGGCACCATTTTTTAGACTACACATTTTTTTGAATTAAGCAGCAGTAAGAGGGTGTTGGCTTGAGGTACAATAAACAACTAACTAGAGAAGGATTAATAGAAGATTAATTCAACCTAGAAAGTAGCAGCATAGCACATAAACCATCTAGCTCTATCAAAAACCAAAATAAAAAAACTAAACCAGCACAACTGCTTGGTTTCAAAAACCCACGAGATAGTATCAAGTTTAACCAACATAAAAAGTAAACTATGCCACGCAGGGATAATAACCATAATTAAACTTTTAAACTTAAAATTGTAACAAAAAAAATAGCCCAAAAATTGGGCTTCATATGAGCAACACCACCATTCATAGCATCACCCCGGTCTAGCAGCATAGTCATTTTCCATCCCATAAGCGCTTGGAAAGAAAAAGGCCAACTCACTCTTCATTTAGGAATTTGAAGAGCTCACGATTTCCATCCATAGACTCCTTCCCATCTGAGGCCTTCTCATTTAATAGATAGATGGTTTTTGATGAAGCATGCATAACCTTGAGGAAAAACTTGCTAACATCAGCCAGTCTCCAGTTGGTGTTGTCTTGGTCATGACTAAGTTTGGCCACTGTATTCTCTAGGTAGGCAATCTGGTACTTGATTCTTCCCACCAAGACACCTCCCATAACAATTGTGGTACTTTCATTCATGATGTATTTTCTAGCATTGGGGTCCTTGTCTTCCTTACCCTTCTCAGTCGAGGTAGTTTGATTGTCATCTTTACCCTCCTCATGGTCAGAGCAATTCTTACCCTCTTCCTTGGTGGAAGATCCCACTGAGGCATCCTCTTGATCCAAAAACTCTTTCATAGCTCTTTTTCCTTGTTCTTTAGCCAGACAGGAAGAACGACAAGTAGAGTTGGGTTGAGGGTCGGTAGCCATTGGGCATTCCAGATTAATGAAGATATTTTTACCCTTCTTGGGGGGTGGATGAGAGCAATCTTCAGGGGTTAGGTCATACTTAGAGCTAGCTTGCGAGCCAGGAGTACGGTGGGTCTCTGAGGATTTATGGTTGGCAGTAGGGTTGGAGCATCCCATAGAACTCGAGGGCATGGGGAAGCCCTGATTGAGGGAAATCGAGGGCGATGAAGGATGCTAGGAAGTTGGGTGACTTCCAAGTGGGAGGAGAGAAGAGGGTGTGGTGAAAGTTATACAATTTGAGGATTAACCCTTGGTGAAGGTAAACAAGTTTTTTCCCCAATGAGATCTAGCCTCATTTACATCATTAACATTAGACAAGTCAGGTAAGTGCACAAAGATGGGGGAACAAAAAGATGCCACTTTCCTTTTTGGCCCCCATCGCACATAGTGCACACACACTAAAGGGTGTGCACCCTATAGGGCACACGCTCTATGGCTTGGGTTGCCCAAGCCTTAGGCTTGGGCAATGCAAAACAAAGTGTGTGCGCCAAATAGGGTGCATGCTAAATAGGGTGCATGCCAAATAGGGTGTGCACCAAATAGGGTGCACATGCTTTGTAAAATCCCAAAATTTTCACCCCCCGTGTGCACTATGTCCATATTTTTACATAGCGTGTGCGCGCTATGAAAAACTAGAAAGAGAGAGAGAGAGATAAGGGATAGAGAGAGGATGATAAGGGGGTAGGGGAGATGATAAGGGGGGGGGGAGAAAGAGAGTATAAGTTTGATAATTTTAATTTCTTATACTTTAATTTATATTTCTATAAATTATAAAATATAATGCTTTCAAGATGTTTAGGATAGGTTCTAGCTTCATAGGAGTTAACATGCAGATTCTAGATTTGAAAAATTCCAAACTTAGCCAAATTTTAGGATTTAGCAGGCCTTCAACAAGGTTACCTCCCAAACTCCATCATAGATTTCTAAGGTCAAACTAAAGCTGGAAAAAGGATTCCTAAAGGTTTTTAACTTGTTTTATCACAAATCACACAGTTTTAACCCCATCTCTACGACAGACTTAGCTTAGCCCTCACCCAAATCTCTCTCTCTCTCTCTCTTGCTCTCTCTCTCTCATCTCTCTCTCTCCCTTCTCTCTCACTCTCTCTCTCCCTCCCTTCTCTCTCTCTCTCTCTCTCTCTCTCTCTCTCTCTCTCTCTCTCTCTCTCTCTCTCTCTCCCTTATCTCTCTCTCTCACTCTCTGGAGAGTGAGAGAGAGAGAGGGTAATGAAAGACAGAGAGTAGATAAGGGGGAGAGATAGGATGATGTGAGAAGAGAGAGAGAGAGAGAGAGAGAGAGAGAGATCCTCTCTCTCTCTCTCCATTATCTCTCTTTCTCTCTCACTTTCTCATGAGAGAGAGAGAGAGGTAATGAAAGAGAGTAGATAAGGGGGGGAGAGAGAGAGAGTAGATAAGGGGGAGAGAGAAGTAATGAAAGAGAGAGAGTAGATAAGGGGGAGAGAGAGAAGGTAATTACTCTCTCTCTCTCTCTCTCTCTCTCTCCAGAGTGACAGAGAAGGGAGAGAGATATATATATATTTATAGAGAGAGAGAGAGAGAGATATGGTGATAGAGAGAGCTAGAGAGAGAGAGAGAGGGTGTGTGTGTATGTGTGAGAGAGAGAGAGAGAGGGTAATGAAAGAGAGAGAGTAGATAAGGGGGAGAGATAGGATGATCTGAGAGAGAGAGAGAGAGAGAGAGAGAGAGAGAGAGTAATGAAAGAGAGAGTAGATAAGGGGGAGAGAGAGGGTGATGTGAGAAGAGAGAGAGATTTGGGTGAGAGCTAAGCTAAGTCTGTCGTAGAGATGGGGTCAAAACCAAGTGATTTGTGATAAAATGAGTTAAAACCCTTTGGGAATCCTTTTGCCACCTTTAGTTTGACCTTAGAAATCCATGATGGATTGTGGGAGGTAACCCTACTGAAGGCTTGCTGAATCCTGAAATTTGGCTAAGTTTGGAATTTTTCAAATCTAGAATCTTCATGTTAACTCCTATGAAGCTGGAACCTATCCCAAACATCCTGAAAGCATTATATTTTATAATTTATAAAAATATAAATTAAATTACAAGAAATTAAAATTATCAAACTTATACTCTCTTTCTCCCCCCCCTTATCATCTCCCCCGCCCCCTTATCATCCTCTCTCTATCCCTTATCTCTCTCTCTCTCTCTCTTTCTAGTTTTTCATCGCGCGCACGCGCTATGTAAAAATATGGACATAGTGCACATGGGGGGTGAAAATTTTGGGATTTTACAAAGCACATGTGCCCTATTTGGTGCACACCCTATTTGGTGTGCACCCTATTTAGCGTGCACCCTATTTGGCGCACACACTTTGTTTTGCATTGCCCAAGCCTAAGGCTTGGGCAACCCAAGCCATAGAGCATATGCCCTATAGGGTGCACACCCTTTAGTGTGTGTGCACTATGTGTGATGGGGGCCAAAAAGGAAAGTGGCATCTTTTTGTTCCCCCATCTTTGTGCACTTACCCGACTTGTCTAATGTTAATGATGTAAATGAGGCTAGATCTCGTTGGGGAAAAAACCTGTTTACCTTCACCAGGGGTTAATCCTCAGATTGTATAACTTTCACCATGCCCTCTGCTCTCCTCCCACTTGGAAGTCACCCAAACTTCCTAGCATCCTTCATCACCCTCGATTTCCCTCAATCGGGGCTTCCCCACGCCCTATGAAAATCATAAATTTACCTTTAGGGCATGCGTGCTTTGTAAAGGATTTGAATTTACCAATCCTAAGGCTTGGATTTGCCTTGGAGATCCAACCCAATGGCTTGGACGATTGAAATAGGCCTGAGACATGTTTTCTAGTAGACATACAAAAAAATGACATCTTTTTTTGTGTGCTCCTTTTCAGGTTTACTCGTGGCTCAAGAACGTAAAAATTAGACGATGTGATATTGAAGATCTCTCTGTTAGCTATCTAAGCATATAATTTATTTTGAATTATGATTATGTTAAGTTTTTCAACTCTAATTTCTTTTGTGTATGTCCATTTTTTGTAAAAAACCAACATGTAGTATTTTGGGCATAGATTTTGCCTCATTCATCGAATTTTGCAATAAGTTACATTTTTAGAAACTAGACTCCATTCTACACACTTTTAAAAAAAAAATTTAATTTTTGATTAGTTTTAAATGATTTCTAGGGGGAGCACATAGAAATTTCATGTTTTCAAGATGTGTGCACTTCGTAAATTCATCAAAAATTATACGTTCATCAAAAAATTACCAAAAAAATTTGGGATAAACTACATGGTGTTAGCTAACTTCTCACCAAAGTGATTAAAAAAATCAAAAAAAAAGTTAACATTTTAGGGGGAGCACACCAAACGCTATGTTATGTTTTTGGGCAAAAAATAGGACCACTTTTTGTGCTCCCTCTTTTTGAGGGCCTTAATCTGCACCATTTTCAAAATAAGTTAGTAGTTTAGGAACTAGATTCAGAGTATTACAACTCTTGTTTTTGTCACATCTTAAAATTTTGAGTCTAACTATCTTCAATTTCTTGTTGAAGTTCGGAGTTTTCTGATTTCAAGAAAAAAGTGGCATCTTATACCCCCTTTTTGGTCCCCCATCTTTGTGCACTTACCCACTCCAAAGAGTGTAATAGGTAAAATGAAAAAGAAATCAATAATTTATGCCTAAAATAGTTTAAGAAGGGAAGATGGCATTTATATAAAGTACCATAGCGACCCTCCAGCGTGAAGTACTTGATGATCAATTTGCACATTTTTGGCCAAAATTTAGGTAGGTCAAAAATATTATAACCCCCATTCTTAGACACTGGGCTCTCCTCGTTTCTTAAAAACTGATCAAAGTTAGTTTTGGCCTGGGCTGTAGAGGTTTTTTCTCCATTTTCTACCTAAAGTGGGCATTCCAATAGCTTTTCCAATGACCTCCTCATTAATCTCAAATGTAATCCCATTGATGGTGACCCTCATTTCATTCCAAATCGTCACAAACTGCCATGAGATCATTTCATCATGGCCCGTAAGGTTTTCCATGAAGGGAAGAATCCCTCCCTCTTTGCAGAAGTACATGACCATGGGGTCAGAGGAAAACTCTTCCTCAATTTTATCTAGTTCAATCCTACACTAGTCACCACCCATCTTCTCCCAGACCAACAAAACAACCCACACCCAGAATTTAGCCAAGAAGGAGTTATGCATAGCCCAACAATTATAGTTACCCATGAAACCACTAAAACTAGTACCAGAGTGGTCAACCACAAAACCACTAAAACCATAACCAGAGCACAGTCTAAAGGAAAGACAATTGTGAAAAATGGTGGAATGATAGTCGTAGCTTAGTATTAAGGTCTTTTCATCTTGGGTACCATAATTAGGGTAGTAATTACCCTTTGCCTCATAAATCACCTCCAAAGATGCCACCGAGGTCAACACATGGGAACAACATTGTGAAACGCAAAAGGCATCATTAAAATCTTCCCCAAATCCATTACGATCCTCTATAATTTGTGCTTGCCTTAGAAGCCATTCAAAATAATTGTAATCATCGAATATTGGACAAGATTATTTAAGTAAGAAATCAAGGAAAAAATCAATACAATTAAATGCAATTACATCAAATCAAGTCAAAATCAAGGATAAATTGCAATTAAACTTTAATCCAAAATCAATTGAAAATCAAAAGCCATCAAATCAATTTAAACCGATTAAATCATGATAAATCAATAAATTATGTAATTAATCTAATTAATTACATAGTTCAATTTAAATCAAATCAACCCATTCAAGGAGTACACATGGCTAAACAAATTAAATAAATTCAATTAATTAATTCCTATTTTCTCTCAACCACCAAATGGGAGGAAAATGAATCAACCAATAGGAATTGAGGACCAAGCTCACATGGATCAAGCCTAAATTGAATCTCAATCACTCACTTGGAGGATGCATCTTGTCCACTCATTTTGTCCTCTTGTCCCAAGCTTTGAGGAAAAAATATTTAAATGGTCTCCAAAGGTGGAACCATGGAATCAACTCTCACCTAACCTTGGTCAACTCAACTACACCCCCTACCCTTGCTAAAATCTATAAAAGCAAGGCATAATTCACTCATTAATCATCCACAAATCTGATAATAGCATCAAACCTCTTGCAATTTAGAGCTAAATAGTTGTATTTTATTTGGAATTGAACATTTAGCTTTGTTTATCATATCATTCTCATTTTAGGACTATCACTAATGGAAGCTTGCTGAGAGCTTTATCATTAGCATCCCTAGCTAGAGATCCATAGAGTGCTTAATTGTCAATTCTTTGCTTAATTAGATTTTCTATTTGTGGTAATTTAATTGTTATTTGAGTTATTGATGATACTAACCCTATGAAGGTACAAATTCTAGTACACAATCATAATGGCCCATAAAAGGTAACATTGTACAGCTAAGCCAAGTCAACCCCTTGTTAGGAATGAAGAGCCCTCCGATAAAAGCCATGTGGCATTTTAGAGAAAAACTAGTGCTAGTGGTAGAATTGTATGAGAACCAGGGCCCACCCATTGTCATCCAAACCAAGAGCCAATTTTTAAACATCATGGAGCTCAATGTCGATGTCCCTTATTTCTGGCCTAAGTAGGTCTTGAGTACCCTTGGGCAGTTGACTAATAGCCCTCCAACACCATAACCTATCTAGCTGTAGACCAAGAGCAGCCATGGCATCCGCCACAGAGTTACCTTCCCTATAAGTGTGCCTGATGTTGGCCATATGAATTTGTTCCATTAAACCACGTATGTCAGATATAATGTAGATGACTTTCCATCCAACCATGGAGTTTCCTTGTATAGCCTCAATGATAACTTTGGAGTCCCCTTCAATTTCGATGTTGCTACATTATAGGGTGATGGAAAAATTCAAACTCCAAAGAAGGGCCATACGCTCTCCCTGGTTAACAATATGGTTCTGAAGGGGACCAGAAAAAGAAGCCACCAATCTCCCCCTATGATCATGAATTATACCTCCCTCCACTTGGAGCCCTCTGTGGATAGAACCATCAAAATTAATTTTGAGCCATGAGGGCTAGGGTGCGGACCAAATAGTAGCCTTTCTAGCTATGAGTTTGGTGTTTTCATATCTGGCTAACCCCTTGCCAATTCCCCAAATCTTAATAGTTCTATAGTCACAATCAAAGGGGGGAAGACTAGGACTCTTCCAGTGGGTCACCAACAAATTGTCTTGTAACAATTTGAGTCCCAGGTGGAAGCCCTCAGTTGTGGTGAGCTCAGTCTCCCTAAAGATCCTATTATTATGCTCCTTCCACATGATCCAACAAAAGATAGGAGGGATTTTATTCCATAAGAGTTTTATCAGGGGGTGCTGGGAAGGGGAGTACCAGTCATGAAACCTATCTTGGATATCCCTATTATAAACCCACATTAGGTTGAGCTGGGAGAGAATCTGCTACCAGACCTCAGTAGAAAACTCACAATATAACAAGATGTGATTTATACTTTTCCCCTCCTTTTTACATAAACATCATCTGTTAGCAATGCTAAATCCCCTCTTGACCAAGTTGTCAAGAGATGATTTTTCCATGTAGCATAGTCTGCCAAAACAAATTCACCTTAGGGATTAATTGGGACTGCCAGACCTTCTTCCAGAATGTGGTGTTAGCAATTTCAGTAATCAGCAGACCATAAGCCATTTTGACAGAAAAACCTCCATATTGGGTGTGTTGCCATAGAAGTTTATCTGGATGATCCATTAGAGGAATGTAGAGAGATTGCAGAAACTCACTAAGTTTGGTAGCGAGATTGACAAGGTCGGGTCTGTCCTACAAGGTAGGGAGAAGGTCAATCCATTTACCATTGGTAATAAAGTTTGGGACCAGAGGACCAACTTCGAGAGTAAGAATGTTTCTTAGTTGGGAGAATCAGGAGGTAGAAAGAGAAATATCAGGCAGCCAAGGATCCTCCCAAAATTGGATATCCCTGCCATTTCCCAACTACCATATGGCTGCTTTCTCCAAATTACTTCTACATTTGAGAATGTTGTTCCAAATTTTGGATCCCCTAGGGTGACCCTATTCCATGAAGATTTTACAAAAATGACCACCATCCAAGTACTTAGCCTCCATAATTTTGCACTAGTCAGAACATCCCGGGACCATGGTCCAGGCCACGTTGGACATCAGAGCCCTGTTAAGGTTGTAATTTTTTCTTAGACCTAAACCACCTAGTGATTTAGGTAAGAAAACCTTGTCCCAACTAACCAGGGGGAGATGCTTCTTTTCCTCAGATCCAAACCAAAGGAAGGTGCATTGTATTCTTTCCATCTTATCAGCCATGAAACTAGAGATTTTAAAGATATAAAGGAAATACATAGGTGTGCCTTGAAGGGAAGTAGCAAGGATTTAGAGCTTACCAGCACTTCTAAGGAGCTTACCTTTCCATCCTGCCAGCTTCTTTTGGGTTCATTCCAGTATGGTGTTCTAGAATTCATTCTTCACATCTTTAACAGTCAATGGGAGCCCAAGGTAAGTGGTGAAGAGAGTATCAGCCTAGCGACCCAGAATCTTCAAGATTTTGCCCTGTACTAAAGGATCAGTGTTGAAAAAGAACATTCTACTTTTGTGATAGTTAATGTGTTGTCCTAAAGCAATAGAATACATATCAAGCATCAGTTTCCACATCCTTTCTTCCTTAACCGAAGAGGTTCCAAAGAAGAAGGTGTCATCCATGAAATGTTGTAGAACTGACAACGAAGGCTAGTTGCCAATTTAATTCCCTCAATTTCTTTGGAATGGACCAACTTCATCATGTTACACCCCAGGACCTCAGCAAAAAGGATAAAGAGGTAGGGATAAAGGTGGCCCTCTTGGAAGAGTCCCTTACCTAGGGTGAATTTGGTACCTAGTTTATCGTTGAACGGCATAGAGAATCTAAAAGTTTTTGTACAAGCCTTGATAAGAACAATACAATCTTAAGAAAAATGAAAAGCAAATAAAACCTTGTAGAGAAAATTCCAATTGACTTTGTCATAGGATTTTGAGATATTAATTTTGAGATCCATCCCAACAGCCTTACTTCGGTCAATGGAGTGTAGGATCTCGTGGGTGGTAATGGTTGTGTCCATAATTTTCTTTCTAGGGATAAATCCCTTCTAGTTGGGGCTTATGATCTTGTTGAGAAGAGGTTTGATTCAGTTGACCATGATCTTCGAGAAGAATTTATAGAGTGTATTACAAATACTTATGGGTCTAAAGTCCTCCATAACTTTGGGCTCCACACACTTGGGGACCAGAATAATATAGGTGTTGTTAAGATGCTTAAGGATTTTCTTAGTTCTGAAGAATTCTCGAGCCACTCTAGTCACATCAGATCCAAAAATATCCCAAATTTCTTGGAAAAGGTGGGGGGAAACCATCCAAGCCAGGGGCCTTAAAGGGTCCCGTAGAGAACACTGCCTTACGAACCTCCTCATCAGTGACGTAGGAAAGGAGGGTATTATTTTCATTGTCCGTGACAACCCTTGGTAATTGGGATATGAGCTAATTTTGCAGCTTGTCAAGGTTTCCAGTATTCATATAAATGAAGGACTGGTTAAAATAATCAGTGGCTAGATTGCCAAGAAGAATAGGGTCAAAGATCACTACTCCCAAAGAGTTTGTTAGAGTGTTGATGGAATTTCATTTCTTGTGTTTATAGGTAGATTCATGGAAAAAGGTCGTGTTGAGTTCTCCCTCTTTGAGCCATAAGACCCTAGATCTCTATTTCTAGAAGACATCTTCATTGGATAGAGTATCCTTCAAGCATTTTCTAGTATTTTCTTCTTTAGTGTGAAGGTCAGGCGATGGGTTACCAGCAGCCATCTTTGCTTGGAGGACTTCCATCTTCTCAGACATAACCTTCTTCGTATGAAAAATGTCTCCAAAGGTGGTTTTATTCTAGCCTTTAACAAAACCTCTGATGAGCTCTAGTTTAGAAGCAACCCTAAACATTGTAGTGCCTTTGATCAGGGTAGACCACCATTTCATTATCCTTTCATAGAAGTTGGGGTGGGAGGCTCATATAATTTCATACCTAAAAGGTGTATGGTAGGGGTGTCACACATCTATCCATTTGAGCAAGAGAGGATTATGATAAGAGGTGGTCCTAGGAAGAGCAACCGGTGAGGATGTCAACCCCATATCCCATGATGAGGAGGTAAGGACCTAGTTGAGATGAACCTAGAATAGGTGGTTCCCTTTTCTATTGTTAGTCCATCTGAATGGATTTCCCTTTAGCTCAACATCATAAAGCCCATTAAGGAAAACAAAGCTGGACAAATCCCCCATGCTATCAATATAATCCATAATGTCTCCGCACTTTTTAGAAGGGTACAATGGGGAGTTAAAATCCCCAACCACCAAAAATTTAGAGTCCTAAAGAGGTAAGAAGGAGGCCATCAGTTCTTCCCACACCTCCCTTCTCCCCTGCCGGGTATTGGGAGCATAAATGTTGAAGCAGTGCCAAACAACCAATGAAGAGGTGAAAGTTACCGCCAGGTGATATTGAGAGAAGCTAAGCGCGTCCCCTCGGACCTTGGATGGGTTCTAGAGGGTGGCAATTCCTCCAAAAGCCTTGTGCGCCTCAAAGTAAAAAACATTGGCCCAAGGACAAAGTCTCCCCACCAAAGCATCAAAATTCATATAAGACATTTTAACTTCCTGGATTAAAAGAATGTCCACACTATAGTCACAAATGTATTGTTTGATAGCTAGTTGTTTCTAGGGGTTATTTAGACCCCGAATATTCTATGAGAGAAAAAGAATTTCTTACCTTTTTTAGTGAGGTCCAGGTTTTGTTTCCTTCTAGTAGCAATTTCCTTTGTTATACTCCTTTGTCTTTTGACCCTATCTGACGGGCGTCCTGATTTTTTAACAACCCCAACATCAATTTTTTTATTCCTTGTTTTCCTTTGTTGGGTTTGCCAGTCCATTTCCTCACTCTTTGATGTGCCTTTGGTCGCTGACGGAGTACTACAGGTCACCTGTGGGGATCTTGTATCAATGGGGTTAAGGACTACCTCCATCATAGGGATAATCATAGACCCATTAGGTGAGTTCCCTGCAAGTTTTCTCTAAGTGACATTAAGTTCCTTCTGGAATAACACTGAGGCAGGGCTAGTACAGTGCTTCATCTTTGACTCACTATTGGAGGAAATTTCCCCATCAGTCTCCGACCCATTACTCATAGGTATTTCTCCATCTTGCAATCCAGTGATGGTGGAGTCAACAACCACAATGGGTGGGGGGCAGGTGATTTTCATTACATGAGCACTATAGATCATCGGAGGGGGAAACCCCTCATTCATGGTAGCCTTCAAAATATCATCTTCCTAAGTCATTCGGGGGTTTGGGGTGCTTTGTTCTCTAGGTGTTGTGACTTCTAAGGGTAAGTGCACAAAGATGGGGGACCAAAAGGGGGGTATAAGATGCCACTTTTTCTTGAAATCAGCAAACTCTGAACTTCAATAAGAAATTGAAGATAGTTAGACTCAAAATTTTAAGATGCGACAAAAATAAGAGTTGTAATACTCTGAATCTAGTTCTTAAACTACTAACTTATTTTGAAAATGGTGCAAATTAAGGCCCTCAAAAAGGGGGAGCACAAAAAGTGGTCCTATTTTTTGTCCAAAAACATAACATAGCGTCTGGTGTGCTCCCCCTAAAATGTTAACTTTTTTTTTAAAAAAATTTAATCACTTTGGTGAGAAGTTAGCTAACACCACGTAGTTTATCCCAAATTTTTTTGGTAATTTTTTGATGAACGTATAATTTTTTATGAATTTACAAAGTGCACACATCCTAAAAACATGAAATTTTTGTGTGCTCCCACTAGAAATCATTTAAAACTAATTGAAAATTAAATTTTCTTTTTTTTAAAGTGTGTAGAATGGAGTCTAGTTTCTAAAAATGTAACTTATTGCAAAATTTGATGAACGAGCCAAAATCTATGCCCAAAATACTACATGTTGGTTTTTACAAAAAATGGACATACACACAAAAGAAATTAGAGTTGAAAAACTTAACAAAATCAGAATTCAAAATAAAGTATATGCTTAGATAGCTAACAAAGAGATCTGCAATATCACGTCGTCTGATTTTTACGTTCGTGAGCCATGAGTAAACCTGACTAGGAGCACACAAAAAAAGATGTCATTTTTTTGTATGTCTCCTGAAAAACATGTCTCATGCCTATTTCAATCGTCCAAGCCTTTGGGTTGGATCTCTAAGGAAAATCCAAGCCTTAGGATTGGTAAATTCAAATCCTTTACAAAGTGTGCATGCCCTAAAGCATGCATGCCCTATAGGGTGTGCGCACTATGTAAATTTATGACTTTCATAGTGCGCTTGCACTATGAAAATCATGAATTTACATAGGGTGTGCACCCTATGTAAGATATAGATTCACATAGTGAGAGGAAGAGAGAGAGAGAGAGAGAGAGAGAGAGAGAGTAGGGGGTAATTTATACAAATATAACATTTAAGTATAAGTTTGATAATTTTAATTTCTTATACTTTAAGTTATATTTGTATAAATTATAAAATATAATGCTTTCAGGATGTTTGGGATAGGTTCTAGCTTCATGGGAGTTAACATGCAGATTCTAGATTTGAAAAATTCCAGACTTAGCCAAATTTTAGGATTTAGCAAGCCTTTAGCAGGGTTACCTCCCACAATCCATCATGGATTTCTAAGGTCAAACTGAAGCTGGCAAAAGGATTCCCAAAGGGTTTTAACTCATTTTATCACAAATCACTTGGTTTTGATCCCATCTCTACGACAGACTTAGCTTAGCTCTCACCCAAATCTCTCTCTCTCTCTCTCTCTCTCTCTCTCTCTCTCTCTCTCTCTCTCTCCCTTATCATCCTCTCTCTATCCCTTATCTCTCTCTCTCTTTCTAGTTTTTCATAGCGCACACGCGCTATGTAAAAATATGGATTACACTTTTTCGGCTTTGCATAGTGCACATGGGGGGTGAAAATTTTGGGATTTTATAAGGTGCGTGCGCCCTATTTGGTGCACACGCTTTGTTTTGGATTGTCCAAGCCTGAGGCTTGGGCAACCCAAGCCATAGGGCATGCACCCTATAGGGTGCACACCCTTTAGTGCGTACACACTATGCATGATTTGGGACCAAAAAGAAAAGTGGCATCTTTTTGGTCCCTCATCTTTGTGCATATACCCCTAAAGCAATTTTCTTTAACTAATTAAGATCTAGCATCCTAGGAGCCTTGCAGTCCTTCCTTGTATGACCCTTACAGTTGCAGACCTGGCAAAAAAGGGTAGTAGTCTCATAGACTATGTCTTGGGTCCATTTACTCAACTTAGACTTTAGCACCGCAAATTTTGGGAGAGTCTTATTGATAGAAACATTAACACAAAAATGGGCAAAAACCAAGAGGGATTTTGAAAGGGTTACCAGATCCACTGAGATGTAGTGTCCAAATGAGTTTTTGATCCATTTGAAGACCTTTTCATCATATAATTCGAGAGGTAGCCCAGGTAAACGGACCTAGATGGGAGCCATCCTACTGAGATCGACTAAAGGGTCAAAACTGGCTTCCATTTATCCAGGGTGAGAAGGTGTTTTCCATAGAACCAAGAGCTAGAAAGGACAAATGAGAGGTCATCAGCAGCTGTGAACTTGAAGAGGAATAGTCCACCAGGCATAGTAGAGACAACCACACTCCCCTTCAGCTTCTAGTGGTTTCCCACCCATTTTCTGACCATGTCAATGGTGGGTCGGAAGTTGTAAAAGCACCCAACCAAAGCCAAGTTAAATTTTGACATTGTTTTATCCATAACAGATTTAGGAAGCGTGATTTATGTGCCTTCCTTCGTAACGGTAGCCACACATAAAGTGGGATCCAACTCAGCTATTTGGTCCCAACCAACACGCCTTTCCAGTCAACCTTGGGGCCAGAGAGGGGCAAGGAATCCAAAGTACTTGCCATAGTAGCTATGTCAGAGTCAGACAAATGCAGGCCGAGAATAGAGATGGTTTGGTCTCCGGGGTGAGGAGGGGGACCCCCCCTCCAGCACTATCTGCCATGGGAGAAAATTTAAAAAAGCAGTTTGTGTGGCAAGTTTCAGAGAGCTGTGACCTTTTTTTCCATTTTACATGGTATATCTGCCTCTATTTTATTTGATTATCGTGCTTCAAATTCCTATATTTCCCCCTTCCTTATTGAGCAATGTGGGGTAATGAAAGCACAATAGGTTGATAGTTGGCAAGTTGATTTAGCCATAGGTTTTAGAGTGGTTGTGGGCTCCCTCATTCATGGTTGTGTATTGGATTTGAGCACCTTCACCACCATCGTAGATCTTTGTATCATGCCCTTGGGTTCGTATGACATTTTTTTGGATGACACAGGTGGGTGGGTGGAGCTTGTAGGGGTCTAGAGACCTATTTCACTTTACATGATCTCAGCCACATAGATTAAGCACAATATGCAATAGGGTTGTCAGTTGTTTGCAGTCTTTGTTAGTCACCTTGATGGGATTGAGAGTCAAGAGATGTCTCTTGGAAATCACCGACTTCTTCATGAGTTTGCAAATGTGTTTCTGAGTGAGATCCCAAGTATGCCACCTCAGCACAACATAGATTTTGTAGTGATCTCATTCTCAGAGCTGGGAATATTTCTTATGCACCTTACGATATGACTACTCAAGGGTTGAGTGAGCTCTATTTGCAATTTGAGGATTTATTGGCCCAGCGCCATATTCATACTAGTGTTTTCCCCTAGGGAGTATTAGTCATCTTCATGAAGAAGAAGGATGGATCTTTGTGTTTGTGTATTGACTACCAATAGTTTAATAAGGTGGTGTTGAAGAACCCATATCCCTTGTTAAGGATTGATGACTTGTTTGATCAGATGAAGGGAGTGAGTGTTCTTGAAGATAGATCTTAAGTTGGAATACCATCAGCTTCATATCCATGATGCTGACATTTATCGTACAACTTTTCACACTCAATATGAGCACTATGAGTTTATGGTTGTACCCTTTGGGGTGACCAATGGTCAATTGATGTTCATTATTTTGACATGAATGATGTGTTTCACACCTATCTTAACCATTTTTTCCTCATATTTCTAGATGGCATTTTAGTGCATTCAATGACTATAGACGATCATGAGGGCCATTTGCATCAAGTTTTATAGTGTCTTCATGACCATCATTTATTTGGCAACCTAGCCAAATGTGAGTTCTTCCAGACTGAGGTGAGGTATTTGAGCCATATCATCTTAGGATAGGTTATTTTTGTACATCCTTCAAAGATCTAGGCCATTATGGATTGGCCAGCACTGACCAGTATTCTTGAGGTTCGTAGTTTCATGGATTTGGCGAGTTGCTACTGTCAATTTGTGATTTATACTTTTCTTGATTGGCACACCTTATCACTTCTCCTCAAAGGAAAGAGAGGAATTTGTTTGGTCCATTCAATGTGAGTTAGCATTTCAAGTTTTTAAGGAGTGATTGACCAATGCACCTATCTTGGCAATGCCAAATCCTGTAGGTAAATTCATAGTGTGTACTGATGCATCATTGGAGGGTGTGGGGGAAGTTCTCATACAACATGGACAAGTGATTACACATGAGTCTTGGAAGCTCAAAGATTGTGAGCTAAACTACCCCACCCACAATTTAGAGTTAGCAGTATTTGTGCTTGAGTTAGTGTGTGGGAGGCATTTTCTTTTAGTTCATAGACTTTAGTTGCATAACAATCATCATAGCTTGTAGTATATCTTTACTCAATCAAACCTAAATGCATGACAAGATTATTGGATGGAGTTTCTTTGTGAGTACGATTTTGACGTTCATTATATCAAGGGGAAACATAACGTTGTTGTGAATGCCTTCAGTAGGAGAAGGCATGAGATCTATGTTTTGTCTCTTGGTGTAGATTTGTGTAGCCGTATTCTTGAGGCTTTACTTGAAGACACTTGGTATCAAGAATTTAGAGCGAAGATTGAGTTCGGACATACCCTTGCCAATTAATTCTCAAGTTACTATCTGGAGTCAAATGGACTTTCGCAGCACCATGGACACATTTATGTGTTAGTGTCAGGTGATCTTCATTCCTTAGTTTTGTCTGAGGCACATTGTGAATCATCTTCTACACATCTTGGCGTCAAGAAGATGCATGTCGACCTTAGATAGTTGTACTTTTTTGCAAGGATGAGGTATGATATTGTCGATTTTGTAGCTAGATATATTGAGTGTCAAAGTGTGAAGGAGGAACATCAACATACAGTAGTTCTTTTGCAAACATATTTCATTCTTGAGTGGAAGTGGGGCACTATATCTATTGATTTTATTACCAAGCTACTTATGTCATTGCGACGTCATGATGTCATTATGGTCATTGTGGACAAGTTGTCCAAGGTGGCTCACTTTTTCTCCCATGAGAGCTTCTTATATTGTTTCTTTAGTGGCACATGTATTCATGCAGGATATAATTTGGTTGCATGGGATATCTCACAAGATCATTTTGAATCGAGATCCAGTGTTTACTTCCACACTGTGGACATCTCTCTAGCATGCTTAGGGTGCACAACTCAATTTTAACTCAGCATATCACCCGAGACCAATTGTTAGATGGAACGGATGAATCAAGTTCTTCAAGACATGGTTTGCATGCATGGGATAGATCAACAATCAAAATGGGAGGACTATTTATACCTTATAGAGTTTTCCTATTGAAATGTTATTAAACATCATTAAAAAAAAATGAAAGCAAACCTACAAAATTTCGATACCTACAACAATTGTAATTAACTATATAAACTTATTTAAATATCTAAAATTCCAAACTGAAGTTAAAGTTACTCGCTCAAAAATAAATAGTTCGTAGGGTTGTTTTAGTCCCATCAACCAATATAATTTTATAAATAGAATCCATACAATAGTATTATTGCATGCGGAGTATTTGAGAGTCAATATTCCTTAATCTTGAACTACCCTAATATTCGAACAAAACCGTCACAAAACCCTAACAGTTGAAAAACCATGACGAAGAAAAGTGGACTGACATTGACATTTATTAAAGCAAAGGCGGTGGAAAGTTAACGAGAATTGCCGTTACCGTCACGAACTCTGCGAAAGGCCGCCTATTCCAAACCGTGGACCAAGCGGTTAGCTTTACCAGCGACCACTCGTTTTTCACATTTTCTTTTCCTCCTCCCACCAATATAAATAAATAACAAGGGGGCCACTATTCATAAAACCGGCACTAGCCTTTCCTTCTCTTCATTTCTGTTGTAGTTGAGTCATTTAATGGCTCCCAGAACGGATGGATTACAAGTTCATTACAGGGGAGTGAGGAAGAGGCCATGGGGTCGATTCGCAGCAGAGATCAGAGATCCTGCCAGAAAACAGAGAGTTTGGCTCGGAACTTTCAGTACTGCAGAAGAAGCGGCTAGGGCTTACGACGCTGCTGCGATTTCTTTGAGAGGTCCGAGGGCTAAAATAAATTTCTCTTATTGTTCGTCTTTTGCTGAGCAAAATAATGCTGTGGAGTTCTGCGCACGCTCTGCGATGAAGCCCCTTAAGAAGCAGGGAGCTTCATTTTCTATTTTAAATCCTTGTCATGGTGCGCCTGGTAAGGAGCCTTTGTTGTTTTCTGGTAAAGCGAGGGATCTTGATTTTAACGACAATAGACAGATATTTTGCAAGAAGATTGAGAAAATTGTGACGACAAATGGTCAAAGCGAGTCTGAATCTTCGTCGCTTGTTGTGGACGCCGAAACGGAAGCGGAGCCGCCTTCGGCGAAGGCGATGCCGGCGCTCTTCGATCTCAACCTTCCGCCGCCTGTTGAGGAAGAATTTCACCGTCAATCTTCGTCATTGAGTTTGTAATCGTCGTTAAGTTTGTATTTAGTTAGTCATTTTGGCAGGGCTGGTTATTTTGATGAGAAATTTTTTGATGTTTCGGAAATCCTCTGAGATACGGAATTCAAAGAAATAAAATGTAAATAAATGAAGGATGATGATGAAAACGTGATATTTATTCGATAATCTTTTTGTTAAAATTTCAACGCTTCCTTTTGTAAGCTTTTTTGAGATCAAGATGCCGCCGCTTTTCGATCTCAACCTTCCGCCGCTCGTTGAGGAAGAATTTCACAGTCAATCGTCCAGATTGACTCGTTAAGGTTGTAATTAGTTCGTCATTTTATTACCGGTGGTTATTTTGACGAGAAATTCTTTACAGTTTCACAAGTCGTCTGAGATTCCGAATTCAATGAAATTAAAATGTAAATAAAATGAACGATGACGGTGAAAAGGCGTCAATTATTCGATTATATTTTTGTTAAGTTTTCAAGTTCAACGCTTCCATTTTCTGAAGCTTTTTTGAGATCGAAGATGCCACGGCCACCGCTTTTCGATCTCAACCTTCCGTCGCCCGTTGAGGAAAAATCTCACAGTCAATCGTTCAGATCTACACAATAAGGTCGTAATTAGTTAGTCATTTCGGAAGCGCTGGTTATTTTGATGAGAATTTTTTTGCGCTTCTTGGAAATTTTCTGAGATTCAGAATTCAACGAAATTAAACGTAAATAAATTTAACGATGATGATGAAAGGGGCGCCATTTATTCGATAATATTTTTGTTATATTTTCAACGCTTCCTTTTCTGAAGCTTTTTTGATCCATTGTAGCTGGCATTAAAAATCGTGTCGCCTCCGTAAAAGAATTCGGCTCGGCAACTTTCCGTTTTGAGCTGGACTTATTTCGTTAATTTAACTGCACCTGCAAATATATTTGCGGTGATCGGAAAAGTTAATTCAGGGATGCCGTGGCCGTTCATTTACCCCATGAAATTTGTTTACGGTGTTGGTGGACGATGGCGACGGCGAGGAGTTGCAGAGGAGCTTTCATTACGTCGAGAATGAGCATAAAGGAGGTTTGTTTTATTTATATTGAAAGACCTAGTTAGAGGCTTCACCTAATCATTAAGTAGAGATTTATTATATATGTGAATGGCCTAACATGCTTGCACGCCTCGTTTGAATCATTAGGAGGAAAAAGAAAATATGGCCGCCTTTTCACATGCTTGCTTGCTTGTGCCGCCTCTTAAAGACAAGAAAGCCGTCGTTGACAATTGTTGCCCACTGCCCCTACATTATCTTCAGCGTTTCTTCCGGGTAATTCGATGACTCAAAATTGTTATGTTCTACTTTAGAAAATATAAATAAATTGTTTAAATGTTTTATTTTTTATATTTTTTTAAATGTCTACCAATTACCACTTTCAATCTTGATGTATTATGTTTTAAGTAGGGTTTCGATGAGTTATATTCAGTTTTTATTGATTGATTGAAAACACCAACTAAAAATTCCTTAATTGTGTTTAGTGATCTTGTTCACGCAATCTTTCTTATTATTGATCAAAGCAAATATTGCACGAATCTTGATCATAAAATTGTGGATAAGTAAATATCCGATGGCATCACAAACGACAAGGATATTTTAAGTCCTTTACGGTGTATGGCGTAAAACATGGGAGAATGCCTGCCATTTTGTTTTTAAAAAAATATATGTGATAAGAATCGTATATTTCCCTCGCCTAAAAATTTATCACTACCTTATAAGACATTTTTGTTTGTATTGCCACCTGTCATTCCCCAATATGTCGATCTCAAATTTCCTACATATTAATTGCGATTCTCTAAGTCTTTGAATGACCTTGTGATCATCGTCATTTGTTTTCTAATTTTTTAATTAGGTTATGTTGATTATAATGAAATGGAATTGTATGTGATCTTCGCCAGTTGTAGAGCACGAATGTGTACGTCTGTGAGGTCACATAATATGTAGCTATTAAGGGGTTGTATTATACTTTGATTAAATTTATAATAATAGGAAATGACGTTTTTCGTATCGCCGTGCGAAAAAATATTTGATTGCTTGAGATGTTAGGTATTGTGTTAGGCAATAATAGATAATGTTTTCCAGCCACGTAGGTGCCGCCTTTAGAGGTTTTTAATCGCCACGTTAATAGTTCCTAACGGGTAAGGTGCAGATTGGTTCCAGAGAACTTGGAGTACATGTACACCATTCTGCACAATATCTTCGACATGTAATTGCGGCTGCTCTATGTGATTCTACGAATCTAAATACACGGCGCCGTATACGTCAAGTGTCGAGTCAATAGGTCGTCAGCCACGTGGTTGATTTAGTTTGGATGCGACAGGTGTATGGCGGGCAGAAGGTGGGCGGCTATTCACATGGCGGTATTTTGGTTCAAATGTCGGCAAGTAGTTCAGTCAATATTTTTCCGTTGCTTGCGGAAAGAAATGAAGACAGTCCAGCTCACGCGCATTGCACGGAATCACAAAAACGAGAGCCGCACAGCCAATGCTTTTTAGCACGTGTTTTCAACAGGTTTCGTACCATTAAATTTAGTCGCTTTCCTTACATATTTTTAATGTTCTCTGACTTTCTAAACAAATGAATAGCACGTTTGGATAAGAGTCAAGACCATATGATAAATGACAACGTCTATGCAGCATTCAAACTGTACTCTTTATGTAATTATTAATTAACAAACACTTGTACCTAAGGAAGGTGCAAGGGTAAGGGGATAGGTTTTTGCTGTGAAAGTATAATTGAAGATTTACATATGAGTTGTATAGTTTACATTAATATGTTGTGTATTCTTTACCAATTCTTATGTATGATTTTTATTAAATATGAATTGAGATGAATCATCTAAAAGACATGATTAAAGATCATATTCTCTTTTGATTTCGAAATCCTCTTTCGCCATAAATAGGTTGTCAAAAGATGGTTGGATTCTAAGGAATCTATGAAGTTGTTCCTCTAGAAGCTAAAATCAATAAGTTGTCCTACAATTCTTTTGGATCTAATCAAGATTGGATTCTCTTTGTTGCCTTAAACTGCACATTTTCAATTGTCTAAAATGTATTATCCTTTTGTTTTTGTTTGCCTCAATTGTAACTCTCACGATCTTATTTGAAAAAAGTCTTTCCTCTAATTAAGACTTAATGGTTGTCAAAAGATGGTTAGATTCCAAGAAATCCATTGATGTCAATTAAGACTTGATGTCAAAAAGCCCCAATCAAGGACAGGTCCCCTTGCAGTTTGAGAGATTGAATCTTAATTCTAGATTTTTCATAGAGATTATATATTTTAAATATAGAACACTCTTAAACTCAATCTAGACAATCTAATTGTCCCTAAATGTAGAGCTCTTTCTCTACCAACTAGCCTTTTGAAAAAAAAATGTTAGGGTGACATTAGAGCAAGGCTTGTACAGAGACTCAAAGACTGTCTTGGTGATTTATTTGATTCTATCCCTACTAGCATAAGAAACCTGGGTTGATTAAAGTAACGAGATAATATTAAACTATTGTATTCCCTTTCCACATTCTATTCAATACTTCAAAAAATTTAGATCCAGATCAAGTAATTCATGTATCATTTTTCCAAAGATCGAGTGCCTCTATATCAGTAGATTTAGTGGGCAAGCTTATTATTGTAGTCACTATCATGATCTGATAATTTTCCAAAGATCGAGTACCTCTATATTAGTAGATTTAGTAGACAAGCTTGTTATTGCAGTCACTAGCACGATCTTATAATTATGCTGGATTTTTTAACTGAAATAAAAGTCCACTTGTTTTGTAGCAACCTATTTCCACACTATTATGTTAAGATATCTTAGTAAAATATTTCAAATCTAGGTATGTGATTGTTGTTTGTTTCCTCTCTGAATCTTCTCCAGGTCTTCAAAAATTTAGGAGGATTCTTTCTTAATCCATTGGGATCGAATGTAAGAGCTCAATGGAATAATCCTTATGATTATCTTTATTTTGCATTGGGACCCGCCTCTAACTTTGGCAATTGTAGCATTCCTGAATCTTTCATAAAATCACCATGATAGCTGACCAAATCTAGAGACCCATTTGGACAAAGACCCTCATGTTTTCTAGTTTAGATCTATAATAAAGCACATCTAGAGGAACCGACGGATGAAAAGGAAAGGTATAGAGCCTGTTGAACATGGTTTAAGGCTTTCCAATTTACCACATCCGCAACAAAAAATTGGGTGTGAGACGGTTTTAGGGCATGAGACAGGTTTTCACCATAAGAATGTATGGTCGTGAGCTTGCTCCATAGGGGAAGCCTATTGGCTTAATTAAAAATTAAAATATAATGAAAATTTTAATTTCTAATTAATTAATAATTAAAATAAATGATATAGTTTAGGTGCTACATAGACAATGGTACGATGGATTAGTTAAATAGTAACTATTATAATCAAATATCTTAGTTTAAGGAGTTGTGATTATATACATATTAGGAAATATGGAAATAAAATAGAAATGAAAATATAAGTAACTATTTTTAAATGGTGTAGGAGGGTAAGTGCACCAAGTTGCTAGTCAGAAAAGTGGCCACATGACAAAAAAAATATAAAATTTTACAAAATGCGTACAAGTAATTTGAATTGTTGAATGTGTAGGCTCAGGGAAACTAAGCCTAAAATGGGCCATTAAAAAAATAAAAGTCCTTCATAACGTGTAGGCATTATGAAAAACTGTAACTTTTTGTCGCTGCATGTGGCCAAGCCATTTTTTGGCATAAAAATGGCTTGACATCGAGCTCTTTGGTCCCAAAATTAGTAGAACCCAAGTGTGTTTCCACTGGACAATTATATTTTTGCAGTGCTTAGACCAATTTCTAGCCATGCCACGTCATCGAACAGGTAATAATTTTATGTTTTATTATTTTTGTTTGAATTTGAATTGAAGTGAGATTTAATCAATTGATTTTTATTTTTTTTAACTAATTTGATATCAGATTCTAAAAGCAATCACCAATTATGAAATTGACAACAAAGAACTCTTCCTAAACAACCAACACAAGAAAACCCTCAAAATGTTACATATGAAGAAGAACAAATCCCTCAAAATACTGCTCCATAACAAAAAAAATACTCAAAATGTCACTCCAAAACAACCACCGCCATGCCAAAACCCTTTGTGTCCTCTAGTAGACTTACCTACACAGGCCACACTAGATTATCTTATCAATCGCCTAACACGGAACACTACTCTGATTAATATTTTAGAGAACAGATTGATGTCCTCTACTAATGAGCACCACTCATCCCTTGCTAAAACCCTAGAATCAATGGCCAATGGTGTGAATGAGGTATCTAGACAGGTTACAAAATGAGGTTCATATAGGGATAGATGTCGTGTATTTTATGTTGATGAGATATCATATGATGATGTGAAAAGAAAGGTAATAATTAAAGATGACATATATGTGCTCTTTTCACCGATCCTAGAACTAATAACTGTGTGTGTGAAAATTGTACCTGATCTGTAGACACAACACTCAGTAAAACATTAGAGGTTAGTGATAATCAAAATCGTGCAAAATTGAAAGCTATCTAACCAAGCGATTTACTGCCTTCTAATAGGTGCGAGATTAATGTTCTCAGATTGTAATCGAGATCAGTGACCTAGACGACACCTAAACGAAGGATTTGAATGCAATTCTAGATATGGAATAAATGCAATTAATCTATATTTTTGATATTTTCTATGCAATAAGAATGATAAAAATTGATATGATATGAATGCTATTGAAAACTGATATGCTATGCTAATCTAATAATGATATGAAATATGAATGCAAAAATAAGATTGATCTCACAAAAATGCCGATTCGCAAGAGCTTTGATTCTTCAATTCCAATTCTCCAGCGTGATTGTGCAAAATATGAGATGATTTGTGAAGAGCTGAAGCCTTTAATTTATAGAAATCCAGGGCTTGGGAGGTGCATGGATAAAAGCCATAAATCACTCAAATTAACTCATCTTGATTTTTGAGTTATCTGATCATAAAAGATAGTTAATTCTCAAAATCATGCAAAAATAGCTTTTTAACTCAAATTAGAGTTTAGATCAGCTTTTTGAACTCCAAAAGGATGTTGAGTTCCAAAAAGTCAATAACTTGCATTGATTTTCTGATTTGGAGTTTAACTGTTTCTTTTGAATATGCATAATAATTAAGAATTAAATAAATAAATAAAGTGATTTATCCTCAACTCAAATGATTTTTGAAATAAAATAATTAATTTATGGGTTAATTAACTATTTTATCAAACTTTTACTAAAAATTATATTATTAAATAATGACAACATGCTTTAATTAATTAAATAAGAATTTAATCAATTAAAGATAGGAATTTTGATTTATTGTCAAAATTAAATAATACAATTAATAATAGATAGAATTAAATTTAATTACACAATTAAGTGGCAAATATTAAATCTAATTAATTAAATATGAAAATATTCAATTAATCAAACTTAGGATAAATGTGATTTATCGCCAAATAATCATTAAATTAAAGATAATTAAGATAATTAGGAATATTACTAAGAATATTCCCCGATACAAAATTTAAGATAATCAATTATGATTCGATGATGTTTAGATGTGCCTTAGGTTAGGACTTTGATGTCGATTTCGTTCGAATTGAAGATGTAGGAGATTAATGAACTTATAGCCCATTTTTGGGGTATTACAATAACACCCTACTTACTGAGGCAAATAGGTTTCCTATGCATTGGTGTGTGCACGCTAGGATGAAAAATACTTTTTGGGATAGGTGGTATATGGTCTTTGACCAACCACCTTGTAATAATTAGGAGGTTCCTCTATATTTCTTGAGAAAGCTATATTGTGAGTTTATCCTCGGTAAGAAGTTGAATTACTTTGACATGTGAGAGTTTCAGGGTAGAGGGATAGGATCTGCGTAGGATAGACATGGGGTCTAGAGGGTGGTAGATGCACAACATAGAAGGCTTAAAGATACTAAACCATGCTTCACATCATGTTCCTAGTAGCCCTAAAGGAGTCTATGGATTTATAGACTCTTGAAACAGCTACATCATTGATTGATGTCATTGTTCAGCATGGCACACAATTAGTCATACCAAAGGATGGATCAGTACCTACACCACCTCCAACATCATGATATGCACCATTTGGCTCAACCCAGTCCATTGAGCATGTGTACTAGCTGCCAGAGTATATGTCATGGGGTTGATACTTATGCGAATGAGGATGGTTCGACATCCCATTTGTGTACATGTTGCAAAAGTAGATTCCATGCTTATACTATAGAGGATGTGGCCCTCACTGATGACTTGATGACTATGGTTTTTTTTGGAGAGTAGACGCATGTGTGTTTATTTGCATTTATGACATGTTATTAATTAATCACCTAAATCTTATAAAAGTAAATAAATTTGTATTTATAGAGCAATTTAAAGTGGTATATGAATAATATGCATTGCAGGGTGCAACAGGTGGTGCAAGTAAACCACATAGTGTTCGTTCTATTCCACGTGCATGGGTAGCTTTGACACACAAGGTAAAGATCACTAAATATTGTTAAAAATAGAATAATAAGTTGGTTTCAAAATATCTTTTGTTAATATGTATATTTATTTGGTGTTTTATAGGGCTTGTCAGGGGCTCAGATCTCCCAAGTTAATGATGTCACACATTCAACCATTGACTTTGGCCTAGAAATCTTTGTGATATCATATTTTGCACATCTTTTATTTGCAATTTTAATTGAACCCATTTGAGTCATTTAGATTTAGATTTTTTTGACTTAGACTTAATATTATATATTCTCTTCTCTTATGTTAATTTTATTTCTATTAGGTTACCCCACCTAGCTCGAGGCTCTCTCATGTGCGAAAGACATCTTCCAACACACAAAGATAGAAAAATATATACTCGCAGAAACCCAAATGACAAAAGGTAATATAGTATGTAATTTGAATTTATTTGTTGAAATGTATTATGATTAAACATGTATATGTAGATATTGATGAATGCACCTGATTTATTTGTTCTATATACAAAAACAATTGGGGTTTACATAATTAATGAATGCACCTGATGTTGCTGATGTTCAAGAGAGGGAAGAGGTAACATTTTTATATTCACTTTCGATTGCATTCTTGTTTGTTCAAAATATATAAATTATTCCTCTATGACTATAATATATGTTATCATTTTTCATACATAAAATGATCATAGTTGCATCATTAGTGGAGATGCCTCCTAAGAGTACAGGAGAACCATCTGAGGCTTCGGTATGCATTTTTTCTATAAATGTTAAACATATGCATTTACATACAAGTACATGCATTTTTAATTTTTTAGTGTTTTTCAACAACTTTGGGTTATTAACTTGTATTAATTGTATTTTACCTATTGTAACCCACTTCGCGACTTCCCACAGATTCTCTACCATTCCATTTTGTTAGGAATCCTAATCGTTGAAGAGGGGGTCCAACACAACAAAGGGAATAGGTATGTTTGTCTTCTTACTTGAAACCCTCTTTTCAAATCCTATTGGATTGCATTCATGCTTGTTTGAGATCCCTAATTCATTCATCTATGACTATAACATCTCTTAACATTTACCATACACAAAATGATCATAGCTACTTCAGTAGTGACCGTGCCTCCTACGAGTATAAGAGATCCATCTGATGCTCTGGTATGCATTTATTTTTTAGTCCATGCATTTTTAAATTTGTAGTATTTGTTGACATATATGTTATTATCTTGTATCAATTTCATTTTACCTGTTATATCCCCCTTCATTACTTCCCACAAGTCAGAGCTTTACCTTTTCATTTTGTTAGGAGTCGCGTTCACCCAAGAAAGTTCCCATCAACTTTACTACACAACCCAACAATAGAAGAAAGACATGAGGTAATCAACAATTCAACTACAAACAAATTATAGTCCATTAGTTAGTTATTTTGATGTTATTTTAAGAAAGATATCTAATTCAACATTTGAATTATTCTTGTGCAACCATGTACTGCTTTGAAGAGGCTCAATTTTGATGATTCACCACAATCATATATATTGATAGAGACATATAGTTCTAGTTAGGGTCATTGAAAGACCAATTTATGTATATATTTGACATTTTTATTGTATATATGGACTTTGAAATGATACATGCCACATTTTTGTAACTCTATTATTGACTTGGCATTTATGCCATTTTTGTATCTGTACATGATTATTGTTCATTTTGATATATATAAAAGTTGATATTCAATCCAATTTGTTCATTATGTGCATATCTTTGTACTTCAAAACTTAGTTATTTGCAATTGAAATGTGATCTGACTTTTTCATTGTGTGTATGTATTGATACTTTGAAATGTACATATTTACAATTTTAAGAAAGAAAGAGAATTGCATAACTCAATCTACAGTTGAAGAGAAATATGTGGCAGCAACTATCAATTGTACACAGGTAGCTTGGATGAAGCAAATCCTCGAAAGGATTAAGGAGAAGGTCACAAAACTAGTAACAATTTATTGTGATAATACTAGTGCTATAAAAATTTCCAAGAACTTGGTTATGCACTCAAAGACCAAAAACATTGCTATTAAGTATCATTTCTCGAGAGAACGAGTACAAGAGAAAGTGGTGAGGTTGGAGTACATCCCAACTAAAGAGAAAACTGTAGATATCTTTACTAAACAACTTCCTAAGGATATTTTTGAGTACCTTAGAGGTAAGTTGGGGGTCATGCCCCTACCAAAGAAGAATTAAGATGCAAATGTGGCATCAATCTAGTTGGTATTAATGCTTTATCTCTATATGGATTGATGTAAATGAGACTACTCCTTAGGCAGAGCAGTCAAATTGATGAATTTTCGAGCACTATGGCGTCTTTGGAATTCCTATCAAAGGGGGAGAAGAACTGCAATAATGATTACCAGTAAGGAGGAAAATAGAATAATATAAAAGGGGAGATGAACTATGAAGCATAAATAAATAGGGGGAGAGAATTTGATGAGTCTATAGGTTCTTTTAGTATCTTTTCATGTATTGGTGTGTTTCCATTAGATGAATATGAAGACAAAGTGTTGAGGGTCAAGAACCTATTTGGTATTTCTTGGTGTGTTGCCATCAATGTCAAAGGGGAGATTGTTGGTATAACTGATCCAGATGAGATTAGTAAGTATTTCGATGACTTGATGTGCTTTTCTAGTTATGTTGTCGTCATTGATGGCAACTTAGGTGTTCTTGGTTGACTATGTTCTTGGTGTAACAAGTTGTGATGGAGAAGATGAATTGAGAGTTATGTTGTGAATTTTAGTGTACGATTTGGCACATATGATTTAAAGGTGTGTATAATGCTATATCTATGATCCCATATGTTTATGATGATTTTTATGAAATTTACAATCAGTGTGGTGAAGATAGAGAATTGGTTTAGCAGTGAAGGAACAAAGAAGAGAAGATTTGATCGGTATGTCACACAGGAATGGAATCAGGTGTTGTAGTTAGAGATGTGTTATCTTGATGACATTATTGGATTGTTGTTGCAATCACATCAAGATTGGTGATTTGTGGACAGAGTTACAAGATTCTAAAATTCAGATAGTGAAGAAGGAGAAGAACAGTAAAGAACAATTAGTTAGATCCTTGACCGGTGATGGAAGATCGGTTTGCAAAGATGGTTGAGTATTCTAGATTATGTGATGACATGGAATGTTAGGTATGATTCATATTGGTCGATAATTAATGAAGAGGTGCATGAACCTAGGGAAGTGTAATATGTTTGACTTTTCTTTTTCAAATTGAGTGTGCGATGGATCTAGAGGCTGACATGAAGGTAAAATTGTAATTGTTAATTTGTAAAACATTTAGGGTTTAACAATTAAGCAGGAATGATTTGTAATAATGAAATTAAAATGTAATTTGGGTCTTAGCCGACCTAGTTAGTGAAATATGTAATTATATTGCAATAAATTGTATTTTGTAAGTGTGGAGATCATGAATGGTGTGTGTGGTCAAGCTAGTAGTTGATTTCATACAAGAAGAAGTAGAAGTTGAAGTTGAGTTTAATTGGATCTATACAAGTAAGGCATTAGTTCTATTTTCATGTCATTATTCTTGTTGTTTCCTAATAGTTGTAGTAGGTCAAAATCCCTTAATTGGGTAGATCCTAATAGATCTTTTTTGTAAAATCTTTTAATTGGGTGACATTTTAGCTTGTGTTTGAAGTCCTCTCACAAGGCTACTCTTAAAAGGGTAAATGTCCTAACAAGGCTAGAGGGAAATCCCTTAACCAGGTGGCTCTTGATAGGGTTTTTATTAACCAAACAATATTGTAAGTTTTTAATAGGGCTAAGCTCTTAACCAGACATGCTCCAAAAGAGTGCATTTTACTTAGTGGGTGTCATCCCCAATGTTTTTTTTTCCAAGTTGGGTTTTCATGATAAAAATACTGGTGTTATGTGTTGAATTTGTGTGGATTCTTATTTATTATTGTATGTTTTATCACAAGTAAAGGTTACTTATTACATGCATGTGGTGAGGATTTGAAGGATATGTTTTATCAGATCATATTTGTGTTTTTTGGTAGATTATTGATTCACCCCCCCTCCCTCTTAGTAATCTTAGGGACTAGTTATTCTAACAAATAAATCATTTGACCATTTTGTTGAGAGTAGTGAATCCTCTTCTTTACATCTAGCTATTTTGGGACATAATAAATATTCTATAAAGAGCATCACATGATTCAAAAATCCTATGTGTAAGTTAAGATGGAAATATCTCTATTTTAGACATAATAAATATTCTATAAAGAGCATCACATGATTCAAAAAATCCTATGTGTAAGTTAAGATAGAAATATCTCTATTTTAGACATATTCTCCCTCTTATAGACATCTCAAGGGGTTGTAGAACCTTTGATGCCTAGTTAGAGGAGAAACAAGTCAAGTATTGTTAGTCGGTGACTGAGATAAAAAGAATGTCACTAGAAACTCTCACATTTTTCATCTCAAAAATATCTTTAGGAGAAGTTTTTTTATAATGTGATCTTGATGCAATCATTGTTTTTGTCATTAATGGTTTTCATTGATATCAACATATCCTATGCATATATATGGATTGGATGGTTTCATGATCTAGTAGATTGTGCTCCCGATGATGTGTCGTAAATAATTATCTTTAGCTATGTTAGTGATGGTCCCATTTATCTTGCAACATAATGTGGTTCATTTGTTTGAGTCAGGTCCTATCTTGAAAGTGGTCATTGTGCTTTGTTCCAAGTATTTTCATTGTAACTTATAGATCCTATCTTTTGGTTCTGAAGATATAGGTGATGGTGTGGCATGTTGTTATGAGAAAGGTCTATTGTATTGAGCGAGGTGGTCCACATTTCATTCATTACCACCATGAGAATTCTTTAGTGTGACCTATTTCAAATTATATTAGGCTGACCTAGTTGTTGGCACGGCATGGTAGAAGATAATGATGATTCTATTTCATGTTGTATGCTTGTATGCAAGTAATATGCAAAGTCTGTACAAATTTGAGAAGGAAGATTTGTGCATTGATGAATATGCGAGTTGGTAAAACCAGTAGCTTACTGTTATATCATTTCTTTGTTGTTGATTATTGGTGGAAATGACTTTGGCGGTGGATTTATTTTAATTTATTATATTTTGGTAATGATCCTATTTGTACTCATAGTGATCCTTTCTATTTTCTAGGTAGTTATCCCAATTGACAATGAGCCTACACATAGTGAGAAAACCGGTAGTGAGCCCCTTGTAAAAATTACCTTAACCAGTGTTCTATTCATGATAATTAGCTTATATATGGTCTTTACCATCTTGGGTTTCCATGTAAAGTCTGGTGTTCATTGTGTTGATGTTCTTTGTGCTTTCATTTTCATATCTGTTATAAGTACCTAATTGCTTTAATTGTTCACTAGCTTAACATAAGTTAAGGAAACTATTTGAGAATAACTGATTACAGTACCTGGGAAGATAAGATGAGATGATATATGATGTTGATCAGTTACACAACTTGGAAAAATGTGGATAAATTGTATGTTTCACCTCAAAATAGCCCTACTACTCAAGATGGAATTTGAGCATATGAGGAGAATGAGAAAGCAAGGTATGCAATTTTTAGTGTTTTATGAAAAAATGAGTTAGATAAGGTTATTTCGTTAAATATTGCCTATGATGTTTGGGAAAAATTGAAAGGAGATCTATGAAGGTAATGATAGAGTCGAGTTGTCTAAGAAGCTAACAGCTAAGCATCATTATGAGAACCTGAGAATGGAAGGTGGAGATATCAGAAATTACTTTCATAGGGTTGAAAATGTAGTGAATAAAGTCAAGAATCAAGGAGGTACTATTACTAATGAAGATGTTATGGAGAAGATCTTGATTACCTTATCAAAGAGATACATTGGCAAGATCTTGGCTATTGAGAAATTTTATGATCTGAAGAAAGTCACCAGAGAATAGTTGTTTGGCACCTTGATCGCTTTTGAACTCAGGAAATTTGGAAAAGAGAAGAGAAAATATGAGACAACCTTTATAGCCACAAAGATAGAGGAAGGTTCAAATAATGATGATTTAGATGAGATGGAAGAATTTTTTTCAAGAAAGATAAAGAAAGGAACTAGAAAATAGAAAGATATGTTACCCCTTAAATGCTTTAGATGTGGAAAAATTGGTCATTTAGCAACTAGGTGTCCAGAAAGGGCTAATTGATAGAAGTTTGAGAAGTTTAATAAGAAGACATACCATGTTAATGAAGATACTAATATATTAGATGACGAATCAGATCAAGAAGACTATTTTTTTTGGTAGAACAAGAAAAGCCTAGATTTGATATTTCCAACATTTTGCCAGAACTTGATGATAATACTGAGACTACATTGTTTGTTAGAAGAAATAAGAATGAATGGTTGATTGATAGTGGATGTTTGAATCATATGACTGGTGATAAAGAAAATTTGTAACTCTTGAGAAATATGATGGTGCCCCTGTTAGATTTGTGATGATAAGGCATCATATATATTGTTGGAACTAGTTCTATTACTTTTGATCCGAAGCATAACACTGACAAGGTTTACTACGCTCAAAGGGTTTGTGTTATAATATTTTGAGTGTTGGATAGATATGTGAAAATGGCTATGATGTTGTATTTAAGAATGAACATTGTGAGATTTGGAAGAAGTCTGAAATGATTATTGCAGTTGGTAAAAGAATAAGATGGAGCATGTATCAACTTGAAGGAGCTACAAAAAGTTATTTATTATCTCTATCTAATGACAATTGGCTTTGGCACTAGAGGACGTGTCACATAAATTTTGACAACTTGGTAAGAATAAGTTCATCATGTGCAATAAGAGATTTACCAAGATTGTGTAAAATAAAAATGTTGTCTATAAGGGATGTCAGGAAGGAAAGGAGATAAGAGAGCTATTCAAGAAAAAAGATCATTCATCTACTGGTTTACTGGATCTTGTGCACACTGACCTATGTGGTCCTACCAGAATAAGAAGCTTACAAGGTGAGAGATATGTCATACTTTTGATTGATGAAATTATTCCAAATTATCTTGGGTTGCATTTCTAAGAGAAAAATCATAAGCATTTGAGAAATTCAAGATATTTAAAGCAAGAGTTGAGAATGAAAGTGGTAGAAAGATTAAATTTTTGAGATCGGATAGAGGAGGAGAGTTTACTTCTAATGAAGTTGATAATTTCTATGAGAAACATGGCACTAAAAGATAGTTTTCAGCCCCTAGAACATCACAACATAATGGTGTAGTGGAAAGGATGAATTGGATAGTTCAACAAGCAAAAAGGAAAATGATCAAATAAGTAGGTTTACTAGAGAGAATAAATACATAAAACTATGTAAACACTTAACAGAGTTCTTTACTGGAAGAACTATGGATAGGTATCATATAATCTATGACATGGAAGGGAACTCATAGTGAAATATTTCAATATTTTTGGAAGAAGATGCTACATTTGGAGAGGTAAAGACAACCTTGGAAAGTTTTACAATAGAGATGATGAAGGTATATTTATGGGATATTCTACTAAGAAAAAAGCGTACCAATGCTAAAACAAGAGACTGAATAAGATAGTTGAAAGTGCAAATGTGAAGGCTGAAGAAGTTTGAAAAAATCTTGAGAAACACATTGAATATGAATCTGATGTAGAAGACAAGGGAAAAGAAAAAAAGAATGAAGAAGAAGAGACAAGGAAGGCTCCAACATCTACAACTAAGACCCCAAGGTATGTACAAATAAATCATTCAGAGAATCGGATTATAGGTGATAAGAATAAAGGTATCATTACAAGAAGTAGAGAAACACAAGAGAAAGTTTTGTTACATTTAGTTTTAGAAATTGAGCTTAAAATTATGGAAGAAGCATGTAATGATCAAAATTGGGTAAGAGAAATGAAACAAGAACTTGATTAGATTGAAAAGAATCGGACTTGGTAACTTGTACCTAAGATGATTGACAAGAATGTGATTGGTACAAAATGGGTATTATGAAACAAGTTGGATGAAAATGGAAAGGTAATGAAGAATAGGGAAAGATTGGCCTATAAGGGATACACTTAGATTGAAGGTATTGAGTTTGATGAAACTTATTCCCTTGTTTTTGAGATGGAGGTAATCTAGAATTCTTTATATTTGCATCATTTAAAGATTTCAAGGTTTATCAGATGGATGTTAAGCCAACATTCTTGAATGGAGAACTGAAGGAAGAAGTGTACATTGAAAATCTAGAGGGATTCAAGTCCTAAAAGGATCCAAACGCTATGTGCAGATTAAAGAAAGAATTTTACAGATTGAAGAAGGCACTTAGAGCCTAGTATGAAAGATTGGATAAGTATCTGATAGGACAAAGATTTTAGAAAGGATCTGCTGATAGTAATTTGTATTACAAAATTTATTCAAATACGATTTTAATTATTATCGTTTATGTTGATGAGATAATTTTTGGAGGAAAAGATGAACAAGTGCAAAAAATTATAGAGGAGATGTAGAAGGAATTCAAGATGTCTATGATTGATGAGTTTAATTTATTCCTTGGATTGAAGATAAATCAAAACAATAAAGGAATTTTAATTTATCAGTCCAAGTATATCATAGAGTTACTGAAGAAGTTTGGTTTGGATAATTCTAAACCAGTATGTAGTCCTATTGTTATTGGATGTAAATTGACTAAAGAAGATGATTCAAAAAAATTTGATACAAGTATAGATCAATGATCAGAGGACTATTATACTTGACTACTACTTGTACACACTAAAATGGTGCACTTCTATGAACCATTACATGCAAGGTTGCTCAAGAATGAGGCCTCACAAAGCAGCTCATAGCTCTCTATGCATGGAGTTGCAAGGGACTATGGTGTATTTTCTCTCAGCTAGAGCTACAAGCTTGTGACCTTGCTAGTCAACCACACAACGAGAGATTCAAATGAGGACAAGGGCAAGAGTGCCAATATCCTCAAGAATCACTATGAAAATGCAATGCAATGCAATGCAACTAAAATGAGGATGCAAATATGCAAAGTATTTTATGAAAAGGAAAGAACAAGTGTTACAAATCCTTCCTATTTAGACTATGTGAGATTAATCTATTGCATAAAAGGAAATCTACACTAAGAATGCCATTATCATGCAACTATGGAAGCAAATATGAAACTAAATGAAATGCAACAACAAAGATCTTGGATGCAAGAGTGTCTTCAAAGAAAGCTCCAAATGACCTAGAAAACCTGCAGCATAACATTAGCATAAAACAAGTGACCTAAAATGAGGAAGAGAGCTCTCCTTTTATAAGAAATGCCAAGGAATGGACCATGGAGATTAAGAGGCAAAAGTCTTAATCAAGGGTGGAGCTTGAAAGAAGAGCAATCCATGTGCACACGTATCCTCCAATAGGAAAATAGGAGTTGACTTTTGTGTCCATATGAGACAAAAATTGCTTTTTCTCTTTTTTTATAAAATAGGAATAATGTTTTATTTGTGCAACTTAGGATAAGAGGAAAAGTGGGGGCTTTTTATTTATTAAAAGGGGAGGAAATATTCCTTTTAAATAAATAAAGACTTAGGATAAAATGGTTAGCCCAAGGATAAAAATCCAATATATGATCGAAATTAAGACTTGATCAAGAAATTGATAATGTTGAAAAATATTGATTATTGATAAAACTGATTCAGGATTGATAAATCAAATAAATGGGGCCCAAAGACTAGGCGACCATTTTTGGGTGCATACACTACTAGACTAGATATTGTGTATGTTGTATCCTTGGCAACCAAATTTTAACAAGAACCAAAAGAGTCACATGTTATGGTGCAATAAAGAGGATCTTTAGATATTAGAAGGGTACAAAAGATTTTGGATTATGGTATTCAAAAGGTTCATATTTCACTCTAACAACTTATACTGAAGTTGACTAGCCCATATGTCTAGATAAACAGTGGAGTACTATTGGTAGAGCTTATTTCCTTAGCTTCTGGTTGGTTTCTTGGTCAAGAAAGAAGTAGGATTATGTGACTTTATCTACTTCTGAATTAGAATGCATTGCAACATTCTCATATTGTACTTGGGTATTGTGGATGAATTTTTTTTTAAGGATATACCTGTATAACATTTGATGAACCAATCTCAATTATGTGTGATAATACCAACACTATAAACATTTTAAAGAATCTAGTACAACATTCTAGGACAAAACATATATCTATCATGTATCATTTCTTGAGAGAGAAAGTGTTGGAAAAGGAGGTTAAACTTGAATATGTACCCACAAAGGAGAAGATTACATACATCTTTACAAAACCATTGTGCAAGGATACTTTTGAGTATCTTAGGCAGAGGTTGGGGGTTCTGTCCCTTGTTAGTGTTTAGTAAATACACAAGAGTGTGCATTGGTCCAGTGTGTTTCATGCTTATTATTTTCTGGATCAATGCTTGGCGACATCCTCTTACCTGGAGAAGAGTGAGTTTGTAAAGGGGAGTTTTGGCCCTTTTTCATTGTTGTCAAAAGGGGAGAAGAACATAAGAGCGGAGCAGAGGACTTTGATGTTGATACTTTTAACAGTGAATTTTTTGCTTTCTTATTGATGAATGTTACCATCAATGACAAAGGGGGGATTGTTAGAATGTGATGCTAATGCTCTCATTTTTGTTGTCATTAATCGTTATCATTAATGTTGACATATCCTATGCATAGATGTGTATTAGATGTTTTGGTGATCTGATAAACTATGCTCCAGATGACGTGTCGTAAAGATTTATCTTTAGCCATGCTGGTGTTGGTCCCATTTATCTTGCAATATAATATGGTTCATTTCTTTGGGTCAGGTCCTATATTGAAATTGTTTGTTGTGCTTCAGTCCAAGTATTTGCATTATAATGTATAGATCCTATCCACTAGTTCCAAAGATCTCGGTGATGGTGTAGTGTGTTGTTATGAGAGGGGCATGTTGCATTGAGTGAGGTGGTCAATTTTTTATTCCTTAACACTGTAGAAATGATTTGGCATGACCTATTTAAAATTTTATTAGGCCAACCTAGTTGTTGGCATGGCATGGTATAAGACAACAATGATCCCATTTGATGTTGTATGCTTGTATGCAAGTAATATGTGAACTGGATACACATTTGAAAAGGGAAGATTTGTGCATTGATGAATATAAAAGTTGGTCCAACTAGTAGTTGACTATTATATCATTTATGTGTTTTCAATTGTTGGTGATAAGGACTTCAATGGTGGATTCATCTTTATTTCTTATTTGCAATGAGCCTATTTGTACTGGCAGCGAGCCTTTCTATTTTTTGAGTTGTTAGCCCAATCAACAACTTGAGCCTACACTTAGAGAGAAAAATGATAGTGATCCATTTGTAAAATTCACCTTAATTGGTGTCACCTTAACTAGTGTTATATTCATGAGAATTAGCTTCTCAATGATTTTTCCCATCTTGGATTTCCATGTAAACTATGGTGTGAACATTTTGTTGATGTTATTTATCCTTTCATGTTCATATCTATTATAAGTTCCTAATCGCTTTAAGTATTCAGCATATTAACATAAGTTAAGGAAATTATTTGAGAATAATTGATTTACAACCCCCCCCCCCCCCTCTTAGTTATTCAACCTTTTTAACAAGGTCTGAGAGACATTCATAGAGATTTCACAAGTATTTTTTGAGATTTTTGAAGCTTTAAAACAATTTTTTGAGTCTTAGTCCCTAAATCTCAAATAAGGCTTTGTGGGAAGAATTATTATTAACTAGTTTCTTGACCTTGCAATTAATAATTATATGCCACCCTTCTTTTTACAACACACTATGAACTAGTTGTAAGTTGAGAGGAGGGTTCGAAATGAGTTGAAACCAAAGGGAAATCTTGAATGTCATGTTTAGAGTATTGGTAACAATAACATGTGTTTTAGAAAATTGATAAGTGAAGTGAATCTCATTTGTCTAACCTAGATATTTATAGTCCCCTTCAAATATTTGAAATGGTCTACTTTAACATAAACTCATTGTTGATGATGAGCCAAATTAAACCATAATGGCTAAGGACGATGCTTTTTGGCTCAAATAATTACAACATAGCAAGAGTAACCAAGAGACTCAATCTAAATTAGCCCAAAGAATCTTTTCATGTCAGAGATGAAAAATTATTGAGTCCAAGGTTTGAGAACTAACAAAGAGGAATGAACAAGCCAAGAGCCACAACTAAGAATGACCTCAATGCAATTGTCCTCAACAAAGTTTTATGAGGGTTAGCTTATAAAGTACACAATAATGAAGATTCACACATGAGAAATTGTATTCGTTATTTGAGAATCATGAATAATTACATAATAAAATTAGAAAACAAAAACAAATGATCAAATCCTCAATAGGTTGCTACACATTACAACTTTAATTCTTGGACTCTGGAGTTTTTTATATCTCTGCATCTTCAAATATGATCCTCCTTTATGCCTTCAAACCTTCCTCATGACTTACCCCTTTCCTCTTCTTTCCACTGCTTTTAAAAGTACCTAAAATGGTCATTAATGAAGTAGGTGTCTCCAAGCATATTTTGGGAATCATAATGGGTAAAAGCACAATAAGTTGTCACCTTTTTACAAAGGAAAAGGCTAACAAAATCAAAGTTGTTCAACTTCAATAGTATAAAAATGACATTTATGTTTGGAATTTGAAGATGATGTAAAATAATTAAATATGATAAAATGGACGAAGTTTATGATTAATATTTTTAATAATTTTTTTGAATAAGAATTGATATATTTTTTTAATTTTTAAAGATGATTTTTCAGCTGCTGAAAAATGTTAAAAATTAGAGGTCTAGTTCCCACCAAGAAATTATATGTAAATAAATATTTTTTCCCTAATTTCAAAATATGTCATAGATGACATATGTAGCTAATGCATGCATAAATAAAAACTGGTTTGTGACCTACATTTTCTCTTTTATAACAATTCAAATTCCAACTCACTGAAATCGACAATTTTCATCTCGCAACATATTTTTCATAAAAAAACTAGCCCAATAAAAAATATATATATATATTCTTGAAGAGGACTCTCTCCTCTAGTGCACCATATATTTTTTAAATTTATTTAATATGATTTACTATTGTTAGAGTAAAGTATTAATTATGTTAATTAACTTTACTCCCTTCTTAAGATGTCAACTCTTTTGCTTTAGTTGTTTATATTTAAACACACATGCACTAGTTGTTTTAAACTCATGCACTAGTTGTTTTAAATATAAACTTGCATGCATTAGTCTTGTAATAATTTAACTAATTATTACATGCACTAGGGTTTGCCTTTCAAGGCTTTCGATCTCCTTTATAAGGTTGATCCATTGTACATTTTATTCATTCATTATTTGAGGATATTTTCTTCTTCATTTTTTGAGTCAAACCCTTGCCCTCTTCTTGTCTCTACTTTCTTGTAACAGGTTTTTGTATGCATGTGATTTTTGGGTTTTGTGGATTTGTATTGCTCAAATCCTACATGGTATCAGAGCCTAATCTACTACAGCTTGTTCGCATTTGAAGGATTCAAAGATTAGAAATTCATCTGTTTTAGATTAGAGTTTTTTTTTCATTTTTATTGAAATTGGGGGGTCCCTAAATTTTGGTGCACTTTGAGCTCAAATGGACCTCACCGTTGAACTCGCAGTGCCCAAAAACCCCAATTTCGATATAAAACACGTCCAATTTGGACAACGTTGCAAGGAGAGGCAATTTTTTTTGCCCTAGGGCCGTACGACTGTGCACATACCCCGATGCATCCTTTCGTATGATAATTTTAGCACAAATTTTTTTAAAAATTTTTTAAAAAGTGGCATAGATAGTGTGCCACCAGAGGGCCGCCCACACACCACCCCCGCTTGTGCGCCGCCTGTGAAACACTAACCGCTGATGACAGGCTCAAACAATCGACGACAAGCTCAAACCATCGACGACAGGCTCAAACCGCTAGTGAACAACTTAACTGCCTGCAGTAGGACCAAACCCCTAGCGGTAAGACCAAAACCACCAGCGCCTGGGGCCCTGCATGTGACCAAGGGCTAGTGCTTTCACCCAAAAAAATTTGGGGGTTTTTTTTTTCTCTTTTGGAGCATCTTTCACTGAAATTGGCATTCTGGGAGCTCCAAGCATCATTTTTTGACAAACGAGATATCGCTAGAAAGTTGGCTTTGAGCCCAACGCTCTCATGCATGTTAATCTAGTTTTTCCTATCTTCTAGCTTATTATTTCTCCTATCAAAGCTAGATTATCTTTTTTGCATTCTGGGGGGGCTAATTTGCTCAAATTAGCTCTATTTTTTTATTTGGAAGAAGCGTTGGAAAGATCTTCTCGAGCACCATCCATATTTCTATCTATTTTTGTCATAATTTTTTCAAGGTACACAAGATTCATATCTGAATCTTTTGTGCTCTTCTCTTGATAAAGCATATCATTCTAGGCTTAGGGGTTCGATATTTGGATTGTGGGGGGGTGTTATTTTTTTGTTTCTATCAGTTAAACTAGATATTTATCAAATCAAAACCCCTTCTAAAAAATATGGTCGAGACCTCTTATTGTTTAGAACTTCTGACCCCACATAATTATCAAACATGGAAAACCCTGATGACACGGCTTCTTCGTTCAAAAGGGCTCTGGTCTTGTCTAGATGTAGTGTAGCCAGTATTGCAGAGGCCCTTTGAGATCCTGTAGCATCGAAACAAGATGGATGAGGCTATGGGGTTGATTTCTTTATAGGTATCAGACAGCTTTCAGTTTCATCTTGATGGGTGTAATACCCCTCTAGAGATGTGGGCTAAATTTGAGACATTATTTGGTACCATCAACGAGTTCAGAGCACTTCAAATTGAGGCAGAGCTTACCTCTCTTGTCCTGATTCTTTTTCCTCTATTGAGGACTTTCCAATGAAGTTCAAATAGCAGAGATCTTTGTTACACAGATGCGGAAAGCAAAAGACTGATAAAGAGTGCATTTATCTAATTCTGTCTAAGCTTCGGGGAAACTTTCAGATTTTCTCTTCTACTTTTCATTCCACCATGGATGCTTTGGGACCTAGATTCTCCATGCCCACTTTTGAGGTGTTATGTGATCGCTTGACTAGAGATCAGGCCAAACTTACTCAGTTGGACTCTCTAACAGGATCAAAGAACCAAGTATTGGTTGCCCAACCATCCAAGGGAAAGTAGAAGCATAAGCCCAAGCCAAAAATAGATTCAGCTGGCAGTGAGAATCCCTCCAAGCCACCTCCAAAATTAGATCCAAAGAAATATACTCTGAAAGGAAAAACTTCTAAGTCTGGTGAGTCTTCCTCCAAGACTACGAAGTACACAGGTGATCGTTGCAATTTTTTTGGCAAGGAAGGGCATCCATTTTCCAGGTGTTGGAAACGACTTGACGCACTAGAAGAAGCCATGCATAAGCATAGTCTTGCTCCTCTAAAGCCTCCACCTCCTCCCATAGGGAAAGGTCATGATCTTTTTGCTCGAGCTTTGTCTTCCACTTCTCCATGGATCATTGATTCAGGTGCTTCACACCATATGTCACACTCACCCAGATTGGTTATCTCACTTGCTCAGAGTGTTACTACATAGATTGCAGTTGGTGACTCAGCACTACTTTCAATTATAGGTTTTGGCACTGTTTCATTAGATGGTGGTTCTCTCTAGGATGTTCTTTTAGTTCCAGCCATTTCTACGAACCTCATATTTGTTTATCAGATTTGTCATTCTGGCTCTGGTAAAACAGTTGAGTTCTCACCACATGATGTGGTTATTCAAGACCTCCATGATCTTGACTTGGTTATTAATACTGGGAGTGTTGATTTAGAGACTCACTTATACCAGTTTGATGGCTTCGAGAGCTCTGATTCTACTGGTGTTTCTCTTGTTGCTCATGTAGACATAGTGAGCAAACTTTTGCATGAGCATTTTGGCCATGTTAATTACAAATATTTACAGCAGATGAGTACACAAGAGTTAGTGCTTGGGCTACCTCAAATCTCTTGTACTGACGGTGTTTGTCGAGGTTGTGTGCTTGGAAAACATCACAAAGATCCCTTTCCATCTGGTAGATCCTCACATGCTCTTGCACCTTTGGAGTTGATACACAATGATCTTATGCCATTTCCCACTCCTTTTTCTGGTGCTAGATATGTACTCACCTTCATTGATGATTTCTCTAGACGCACATGGGTGTACTTCTTGAAGTACAAGTCTGATGTCTTTGATTCATTTCAAATCTTTAAGACATTTGTAGAGAAACAAGTTGGTCTTTCTCTCAAGCGTATACGCACTGACAATGGGAGGGAATATGTGAATCAGTCTTTCAAAGATTTTTGCACTAAGCATGGTTTACAACATCAGTTCATAGTTCCTCATACCCCTTAGCATAATGGCATTGTAGAGAGAGAACAGAACATTATGGGAGATGGCTAATTGTATGCTACAATCATGAGCTATGAGTTCTTCCTTTTGGGCTAAGGCTATCAATTGCACCAACTATATTCAGAATCAGATGCCTCATAAAGCATTATGACATTTGACTCCTGAGGAGGCTTGGACTCATGTCAAGCCTGATGTTTCTACATTCTGAGTTTTTGGTAGTGAGGCTTGGGCATTTAATCTAGATGCTCAGAGGAAAGCCATGGAGAGGAAAAGATGACCACTCATATTTGTTGGCTATTGTGAAGATATGAAGGCATACAGGTTGTTTGATCCTGATTCCAGAGATGTCTTGTTTCAGCGAGATGTTCAGTTTGATGAGCGCTATCCTCAGATGGATCCTCCATCATCATCTTCTTCTTTACTACCTAGTTCTTCATCTACTCCTCTATAGGATTATTTCTCCTCTGAGCAAGAATCAGATGATGCTCCACCTTCCCCACCTCCACCGGATGTTCCACATGTGCCCAAATGGGCTCATGATACTGTTGATGCAGTTGGATCTTTGGCAGGTGATCCTTCAAACACTCTTCACACTCATGCTTAGACATCTGGTATTGGTTTACTGAGTCATGCTATTTTAGATGATCCACAATGATTTTCAAAGGCGACAGGTCATCCTGAATGGGATAGGGCTATGGATGAGGAATATTCTTCTTTGATGAAGAATCACACTTGGGATCTTTGTCCTCTTCCGAAAGGAAGGAAGTTGGTTCGGTGCAAGTGGGTGTACTATACCAAGTATGTTGTTGATGGTTTTATTAATAGGTATAAGGCATGTCTTGTGGAAAAGGAATTTTAATAGGTGGAGGGTATTGATTACTCTGAGACCTTTGCTCTTGTCGCCAAGATGAATTCTATTCACCTTGTACTTTCACTTGCATCTTCTTAGGGATGGACAGTATATCAGATGGATGTAAAGAGTGCCCTTTTACATAGAGACCTATAGGAGGAGTTCTACATGGAGCAGCCTCAAGGTTTTGTGTAGGACTCTTCTATGGTGTGCAGACTTTGGAGGTCTATATATGGTCTCAAACGAGCCCCTAGGGCTTGGTATGAGAAGATGGATTCTTTTTTGCTTGCCTCGCACTTCACACGCTATCATTCCGATCCTACCATGCACATTCAACGTCATGCAGTTGATCTATTGATACTTGTGCTATATGTTGACGATCTCTTCATTACAGGTAGCTCATGTTCTATGATTCAGAGTGTTCAACGCACATTGAGAGAGTAGTTTGAGATGACTGATCTTGGACTTCTCCACTATTTTTTGGGCCTACAGGTTATTCAGTCTTCGGATGGGATTTCCATACTTCAGGAGAAGTATGCTCTTGATATGCTTCAGCGGTTCAACATGCTTGATTGCAAGCCTTCTCCCACACCTTTTCAGTCAAGTGTTGTTTTATCTACCACTTGCTCCACTCCTATCGTGGATCCCACATTATATAGAGCACTAGTTGATAGTTTTTTGTACCTGACACACACACGTCCTGATATTTCTTTTGTGGTTGGCCTTGTCTCTCAATTCTCACATGATCCTCATGAGAGTCATTGGCAAGCGGCCAAACGTATCTTCAGGTACATTCAAGGTACTACTACTTATGGAATTCACTATACATTAGGGGATCCTCACATTGTTGGTTTCACAGACTCAGATTGGGCTGGTGCTACTACTGATCGACGGTCTACTTCTGGCTTTGTCTTCTATCTTGGTTCCGATCCTATCACATGGTCTTGGAAGAAGCAGACAACTCATGCATTATCATCTACAGAGGCAGAGTACCGCACACCTGTACAAGCTAGTCAGGAGGTTTTATGACTTTGCCAGTTGATGACAGAGTTTGGTTTTCCTCCTGATAGTCCCACTATTCTTTAGTGTGACAATCAAAGTGCCATACATATTTTTCACAACCCGGTTGAGCATTAGAGGACCAAGCACATTGAGCTTCATATGCATTTCATCCAACATTTGATTCAGGATGGCTCTCTGAGTTTGAAGTATATTCCCACTGCTAAGCAGGTTGCTGATATCTTCACCAAACCTTTTGCATCCCCACGATATCTTCAGCTACGTTCTATGCTTGGGGTGAAGGAAGTTGTCCTTGGGAGGTTTCAGTGATGAGGCCTTCCTTCCTTCTATTTCTATCTCTTTTTGAAGTAGGGTTTTTTCCCATTGGGTTTTCTCTATTTCTCTATTTTACAGAGATTTGGTTGTGCTAGGTACCTCATCAGGCCATGTTGCCGCGACCCATTTTATGCTTTCAGCACTGTAGTTTCCTTTGCTTTCTTCTTGCATTGTTTGTAGCTGCATTGTTGCTCATCTTAGGGGGGTGTTAGAGTAAAGTATTAATTATGTTAATTAACTTTACTCCCTTCTTAAGATGTCAACTCTTTTTCTTTAGTTGTTTATATTTAAACACACATGCACTAGTTGTTTTAAATATAAACTTGCATGCATTAGTTTTGTAATAATTTAACTAATTATTACATGCACTAGGGTTTGCCTTTCAAGGCTTTTGATCTCCTTTATAAGCTTGATCCATTGTACATTTTATTCATTCATTATTTGAGGATATTTTCTTCTTCATTTTTTGAGTCAAACCCTTGCCCTCTTCTTGTCTCTACTTTCTTGTAACAGGTTTTTGTATGCAGGTGATCTTCGGGTTTTGTGGATTTGTATTGCTCAAATCCTACAACTATTTTTTTCTTTCTTCGAATCAACATCTCCTTGACTGTTAAAATACCTACTTACAATATTTTTTAATTACAATAAACTATGTCTAATGAAAATATTATAAAATCTATATGAGGATATTCTTGACTCTGATTGTACAAAAGGGTTTTCTTTTCTTTTCAAAAAAATATCATTAAAATTATTAAGAGTTATTGAAACGCCACTTTTCTAAAATAATTTTATTTTTATGGTAATTGGACCCAAATTGGTATAAAACATGCATTTAATAGATATTTCCAATTGAAAAAGTTAAAGCACTTATCTAACTTAGCTAGAATGAATCTAGCTAAACCATATGTTTGACCAAAATTAATTTTTAGTTAGAAATACTAAAATTCAGTTGTGTTGATAAGTTAGCCTAAAAGGTGACACATGATTGTGCTTTTACCTTAATCCCCAACTCCAAAATATGTCAACTTTCTCGAGGTATAAATTTTGTGTCCAACATTGATTGAGCCCCTTATAAAAAAAACTAAAGAGCTTAAAGTGCTTTATGCCATTTTTTTGTCAATTCAACAATTGATTTGACATTGATCAAAACTTGATTTGAAAATATAGATGCCCAACATTCAAGCTTAATATTTTCTATAAAAATTTTGAACCTTCAAACTTTTTCTCATTATTTGTAAATGATCATCGACTTTTTTCTTTTCTTTCTTTTCTTTTCTTTTTTCTTTATCGTAGGCTATTTTACGATTTCATAACTTTGGTTTATATTTTAGGTTCATACATGTTCAAATGCAAACCCTCTAAAAATAGCAGGTTACTAAAGAAGTCTACAAATAAAAATATAACAACATTCATTATTTTTTGGTAATGCAAGATTGTTCTTACACCTCTAGATGTTCTTGCATCAAAATAGAAAAAGAAAATAACCTTTTGGTAAGATTTTATGGCATTAAAGTGAATCTCATGTAGAATCTTAAGTTTTGTATGGTATTAAAGTGAATTGCATGAAGAACCTAAGCTATATTGACTCATTCTTTAAGTGTGTTTTTAGAAAGACCTATTCAATAAAATACTTTATCAAGAATCAAGCCATCAACCAACATTATCAGATTAACATTAGAAATATTTTTTATCATATATCTTATGAAAACAAATTTTTAGAAAAGTTACTTCAACTCTAACAAATCAAGTATAAAGATATGAAAAAATCAAACCATTTAAAAGAGATGAGATCATTAAAACAATAGTAAAACATTAAAAAATATCCCGAGAATATAAATATTGTGAATACATACATTTTCTTTATACTCGCCAAGCTAAGCCGCCCCACCTTTTTACCGGCTGCGCGGGTCGCCGGTTATGAAAGAGACAACAAAGATGCACGCGTGGCAGTTTCAGTCCCGTGTGTGGGCCCTTGCCGACCACGCGGCTCTGCCTACGTCATCAAACCCGCTTCACAGCTTTCCTTTGTGCTTCGTTTACGCCGAAAAGAAGGAAAAGCTGTTCAAGCAGTAGTTGAAATATTATTGCTTTCGGAGAAATGTTTGGTTTATATTTAGTTTTTGTTGGGTGTACGTTGTTAGATATTTGTGAAATATTTGGTTTATAAGAATCTTGAGTACAAAGATGTTCATTATAATTTAAAAAGATGAAGTTAAGTTTTAGATTGAAGTAAATTTGGTAAAAACTGTTTTTGGTTTCAATAAAACTAAATTTGGTAAAGTAAATGTTTTCATAAAAGATGATTGAAATTGAAGATTTTAGTTAGAAGGAATATTTTCAAATTTTTATATTATAAGATAAAAATTTCTTTTGTAATATTAATTTTTTTTTTGTATAATTTGTTTAAAAGGAGTAATTTGTTTAAAAGGATTAATTATACATGTAGAAGAGTTTGTAGTAGGATACTACAATATACATCAATATTATGTTATAATATGTATTGGAAAAAATATATCCTTTTTGATTCAAGCAAATGTTTTTAGTCCATGGTTTAGTTTCAATAAGATTCAAGTGTCATACTGCCCTAAATGCCTAGAATGACTAGTATGAAACACTACCTAGTGTTTGATAATGTCTAAAATGACTAGTAAGAAAAACCAGTCAATGCCCAATAATGCCTAGAATGACTAGTAGGAAAGACCGCCAAGTGCCCAACAATTTTGTAAGACACAACCATATTGATATCGTCCAATGTGACTCTCAATACTTCCTATACTTAGATCATTCTAGAGACTATCTCTTCATACCAAATCAAAACTCAAATGTCATACATGTTCCAAATGATGCTCCTAAAAATAGATTAGATATCTCTTCCCAAAGTTGGCCTAAAGAGTTAATACCACTTAGATTGCACTCAAGATTTCTTCTCTTCATATATTAGTCGAATCCTCCTCAAGTTGGCCCCAAGCCATGCTTAGACCACACTAACTTCCTAATTATGCCTAGTCCTTGACTTTTTTTAGCAAAAATATTTTTAAACGTTGCCTACACACATATTTATATTTTGTGTCCTCAAAATGGCATTACCACTCAAAATAAGGCAGCTAGCACTTTGCCCTTCTCTAGGAAATATTGTTAACCATTTTTTCATAGAATCAATCCACTTATCACTTTGCCTTTTTTCTAGGAAAATACTCTAATTATTTTTCCATGAAATCTATTCACTTGGATCTCCAATGCAATTATGTTTTCATCTGCTTGGTTCTAAGACAAAAAACAAACTTATTGCTTTACATATGATTTTTCATGCATTTATAATGCAAGAATGTTTTTGGATATCCAATAAAACCCCATTCATACGCCTCACACATATGTTCCCAAATCACTTCATTTTCTCGAGGAACAATAAGTATGCTCTCATATGGCTCACTCATATGTTTCTACCACTACTAAATTTTTTACAATCTAATGACAATTGAAAACAACTCTCTTTACCTACAACTCATTATATAGATAGTCAACATCAAAATGTAGAACTTACACATGCATCCCTTACAACTTAGAATTAAATCAAGAAAATAGTTAGTAAAATAGATATTCCTTACGAAATATAAGGTTAGGAAGAAGTTTCCACTAAAATAGATATTCCTTAAAAATATGTCTCATAAAAAATAATAATTTAATAAAAAGAATGTCCTCAATCTTTAACACTAAACTAAACCCCCCCACCTTGAATAGGCAAAGGTACTTTCCTCCTCCTTGTCTTCCGTTCGCTCCTTCCTAACTACCCTTACCTTTGTGTAGTTGAATTTCTTTCTTAGGTAGGGGTAGGTATGGTCAATATTGTTTGTTTGGTAGTTAGTGATGGTTGGCAGGCAGCTATGGTAGATAGGTGGTGATATATAAATCATTATATTTATAAGAAAAATTATAAAGAAACAAGAAACCTATTTTAATGTAAATTACTACTTCAATTAAAATTCTAGATAATTTGAAATGAATATTTTCACAATATACCACATCATATCAAAATCATATAATCCTTTTTAAAAAAAAATTCAAATAAGTCAAATATTATCTAAAAAACTCGGCATTTAAATCCTGAAACAGCTATTGAAAATTACATTGTGATTACTGAAAATCCCCAAAAGCAAACACCCCTCTCCGCCATAGCTGTTGCATCGTATACGCATTCTTTGAATTTTAAGAATTCTCATTGTGCTTTTGAACCACCAAAACTTACATTTAGAAATTACGACTAAAGAGCAAAATAATTGCATGTTCCGAGCCGATCTAGATCATTTGCTGCTCATCTCCATCATCCAGAGGCGGCGGAAGATTAAGATCCAAGGTCGACGAAATCCTGCCACTAAAACCCTCTGCTTTCGTCTCCAAATCCACGACAACTGACGAAGAATCGCCGTCGCTCTGAAAGCTTTGCCTTCGGCCTCCCTCCTCCTCACAAAATTTCCGTCTAGAGACCGAAGAAACCAGATCTTGTTCACCAGAATGGAACAAGTAAAGCTGCCTGTTAGAATCTCCGTCGGCCGCTTCGAGAACAGAAACGGAATCATTACGGCGCGTGGAGCGCTCATTTAAAGAGCAGGAGACGATCTTTACAGCGCTATTTTGATCCGTGCTCTGTTGAATGGAGGAATATGCGAAATTAGTCTTTGCCTTTGCACCTCTGAAGAAAATAGCGGCAGCATCGTAAGCTGCCGCGGCTTCCTCTGCAGTACTGAAAGTTCCGAGCCAAACCCTAAGTCTTTTCACTGGATCTCTGATCTCCGCTGCGAATCGACCCCAGGGCCTCTTCCTTACGCCTCTGTAATGAACTTCCAGGCCATCTTTTCTCCAAGCCATGGCTAATGAAAATGAAAATGAAAATGAGCGGAAAGTATTATTACAAATGTGAAGGCATTTCGGGTATTTATTTGTTGAGAGGAAGGTGGGGAGAAGGCAGAGAAAAGCGACAGGACAGATTTTTCTTTAGCAGGAAAAGTGACTGCGTTGATTCCTGGCGCTGGGGCGGCCATATGTCGTGGATTTTTATGTTTTTTTGATTAAAAAACTTTTTTTTAGTTGAAGGTTCAGTGAATCTTTTCAGCTAAGAGTTAAGGATGGAGGGGTATTTATTCGGCTAAAATCTGTTTAGGTTATGATCCCGACCTTATCTTTTAGGGTGTTGAAACTATGCACTCACAGCAAGACTTGATCTCTGGTGGGCTCATTTAAAACCATTCAACTTAACTAGTAGACCAAAGGAAATTGACAAAACAATCCTTTTTGCTTTGGCCTATCTGTTACTTTACGCAATTGCTTGTTTACTTGTGTACATTGCTTCCTCCGCACTTCCTCCTCCACACTTCCTCCATACGCAGTTTTTCAAGACAAAGAGTATTCAAAATTATAAGGAAACAAACAAAAAAGGGTCAGGTGTGATTTGGCTTTTTTTTTAATGGAACTTTTGTGCTTATTTGTTTTGTTTATTATCTATGGGTCTTATAAATTATTTGGCCTTTTCGATATTATTTAAAAACATTCATTTTCTAGTTCCGTTTCTATTGGATGCTCCTGTTTTTTTTCATTCTTTTTCTATTTTTTTCTTTCTTTTTGGACATTTAACTATCCACATAATGTAATGATAATGTTCGCTTTAGATAGGTTTTTTAATTTTTTTAAATGACATGTAAATATAGAGCCATGTACTTATATATAAAAGAACAAAAGACATTGATTCAGCCATGTACTTATGTGTAAAAGAACATAATCAAATTATGATCTTCTTGGGACGATCCTTTATGCTTTGTTGTCCATTACTTGTGTATGTTCCTTCCTTCACACTTCATTGACAGTCTCAACTTGTAATTTGTGTTTCTTCCAAGATACAGAGAACAAGATCTCAGATAAAGTAGGAAAAATAAATTAAATTGGTGGGGAGTCTCTCAATTTTCTTATGTGGACTTGTATATATCTTTTTATTGCCTATTTGTGGGTCTTAAAGGTTGCTTGACCTTATTATTTATGAAAACATTTATTCATTTTGTGTTGAATTAACTATCTTGTAAACAATATTTTTGGTTTTGACATTTAACTATCCACATAATACATGATGATATTGTTTTTTCTATTTTGGACTTTTCGTGCTTATTTGTTTTGTTGACTATTTGTGGGTTTGAAAGGATGTTTGACCAAGTGTTATTAAAAAACATTCATTCATCATGTGTTGGATTAACTACGTTGTAAACAATATTTTGATTTTGGCATTTGACCACTAAGGAAATGTGATGATACTCTTTGGCGTAGGTAAATTCTTTTTATTTTTTCCTTGAAGGGCATCTAAATACTTTAGTCTTGTACTATTGTATGGAAGGATAAAAGACATTACTTTTATCTTGTCTCATAGACAACCAATAATATTTCTTAATGATTTGAATGGTATTTTTTTTTGTGTTTTTGCATTTAACTACCTACCTATTGTGATGATATTGTTGTAGGTATTGGTAAATTATTTTTAATTTTTTCATTAAAGAACATATAAATACTTGCTCTTGTACTTGTGTTTATACAAGAACAAATTCCACTATTTTTAGCTTGTTCCAATACTAGCCCTACCAAACAACTATTAGTGTTTCTTAGCGAACTAAATGCAAATGCGGCTTGTAATTAGTTTAGGAGTTCACATTTTAATAAATTATTTGTTCTTGGACTCTAAATTATACTTGTAGTTAATGGAAATGCAAATAGAAATGAGGGGTAATTATTTTAATATATTTGTCAATTTTTTTATTGATATGACATGATCAATGTCATCAAATCTAAATAGGGTATTTAATAAAGGACTAGATAATAGAGACATATTGATATTAATATTTGTGTCACCTATAACTAATTCAATCCCATGATAAAGTCCTCTAGTGGTGATTATATATCATCATCGCATATTTATCTGTGTCATGTTATCAAATCTAAATATCATGTTCAACTAAAGCCTAGATAGTAAGGACATGTTGATATTAATGTCTCCATTGGACATATAATTGATTTAGTGCCATGATAAAGTCCTCTAGTGACGATGATGTATAATTACCCCATATTTATTCTTTGTGTTTAGCCTTGTCATCAAATTATATTATGATATTCAACTAACGACTAGAGAATAGGGACATGTTGATATTAGTATCTCTACCACCTATAATTAATTCAATCATATAATAAATTCCTCTAGTGTTGATTAATTAGTTTATGTCATCAAATCAAAATATGATATTCAACTAAAGGCTAGATCATAGAGGCGTATTGGTGTTAACATCTCTACTACCTATAAATAATTCAATATCATGGTAAAGTTATCTAGTGCTAATTAGATATTGTTATCCCATATCTATTCCATATGTCTACTATCATCAGATCTAAATAATAGATTTGATAATAGAAAGACATTGATATTGATATTTTTGTAACCAATAATTAATTGCAAGTCCATGATAAAGTCCTCTAGTGGTGATTACATATCACTACCTCATATATATTCTACATGTCTATAGTCATCAAATCTAAATATGATATTCAACTTTCATATGGATGGTTATTAATATGATTGTATAGGTCATTCAGATGCATGTTGATTATTATCTTTTCTCTCTTATTTTTAGATTTACAAACAACTCCTTCAGTGGACAAAAACCATGAGTCTTGGGTGATCAAAGGATGAAACCCATTTGATAACAAAAGACATTCTCATCCAAAGATCACATTTGGGCTAAAGGAAATTCATAAGATTGTTTGTCGCTTCATTTTAGTATTCAATGGTTCTGCAGGTATTGTTTTGAGTTATTTTCAAGCTTGGTTGTGTAGATTGTTGGTTCTTTTTAGTTGGGAATGTGTTACAATGAAATTTTTCTATTACTAGCCTCTTAATCATATATAAGTTGGTATTTCCATTTGGAATTCAAGCTATTTTAGTTTGTGACCTATTTAGAGTTGATTATTTGTATTTCATTTGTCATATTTTATGAGTTTTGTAGTAATTGGGTATTGATATCTTTTTTTTGTTATAGTAGATTATATCTCAAACCTTCTTATTGTTGTTGAATATTAGAAACTTCATTCCATATGTTGTTATTTCTTTTGGCAAGAAAACTATTTCAATCGGTGAAGGTTTTCGGAAAAGGCATGGTCAAGTTTTTAAAAAGTTTGTGGATTTGTTCGAAATCTTTATAATTTGAAGTTGTAAAAAATTGTTAATGTTATAAAATTAGACTTTTGGACTTGCACATATGATATTCATATTAGAAAATCAATTTAATGATGCTCTTCACAAAATTCATGGTTGATCTCGCCCACCACATGATTAATTTTGTTTCTCACTATGATAGTAGCCTACCTAACATGACAATAAAAAAAATCCCTAACTAATATCCTTCTCACATAGCTCCCATTGATCAAGAAGAAAAAAAGAACAAAGATGACATTGTTATGGATCGAAAGGGAACTCTACGATGTATCAAATAAGGCCCCTCCTCTTCTTCCCACTAACAAAGCTCTTGTATAGTGATATCACTACTCCTTTTGTTTATAGACTCCTAAAATTGACTTTTGAGGATGCTTTATTCCACCATCTTTTATATGAATTGCATATTGTATTCTTATATCAAAATCATTGACCATTAAAAAAATCTCTTTCTTACAAATTCCAAAGTGCCTACCCTAGACTTTTATGTGTGCATATGTATGACATTGTTTGAAACAGCTATGGTCAAGAGATTGTGATTACTTTTAAACACACTCGATCTGATTCAAAAGAGAGTACAAAGGAAATATATGTGCATGTGGAACAACCGTAATCGAAATTTTCATAATGTGGAAGAGTAATTAATGACATCTTGAAGAGAAGGTAAACATCAATTCATCAACCAAGACGCTAATTTTATTGAACGTTCTAAGCACGTAATGTACGAGTTCAATATTCTTTTCTATGCAAAAGAATAAAACCCAGCTATGTTTCAGTGAATAACCGCCCCCAAACTTTTACTACTTGTTGGTTATGATTTGGACACCAACAAAGTGGAAATGTGGAAGTTTTAGGGCTCATATTCTGCCTTACTATTTTCAATTATGGGAAGGATGACGTGAGGCACAGGAACACATAATTGTTTATTGTTTTTCTTTTTTTACGAGATAGTTTTATTATATATTGCAAGTCATGTGTAGATTTAAAAATAGATTGTCTGATATTGGGGACTAAAAGATGGTTCGTGTTTATAGATCTATATTTACCAAGAGAATGTGCCAGTTCATAGGCCACTCAAAAGAATGTTAACGTTTACTGAATTATATTATTTTTTATGGAAGCTATGATAGTAAATTATAATTTATATTTGTAGTAGTGAAATTAACACGTCTTATCTTTCATCTTAATTTTGACAGCTATTAACACAATCATTTACACTTCAAAATATCAATATCTAATATTTTTGATATAATCAACATATAACATTTCACACACACACACACACACACACACACACACAAGAAGGATATCTCCTAGCTTATGCTTATATATGTATGCGCACACACACACACAAAATATCGACTCTCAAGAAGTTCCCTCGAATGGTCTCTTTGTATCAACCAAATTGAATGTGGGAGCTATCTCCTAGTTTGGAAGCTTTGGTCGAGGGAAATCCTCTACCGAGTCCTTAAGATAAATCCCCTTTGAACTATTCCTCTCCCGCCCTTTCCCTTTTCTTCAATAGGGCATTAAGTGAGACCCTGATAGGGCCTTACTCCAACTATCGTTTCTAGGCCCTAACCCATATATGGATACACACAGACACTAGTTGTTGGTGTATTTAAGTTTTCCACTTCCTAAGTCATTCTCCTAGGTTCTAAATACACATGTTGCTTGAGTTTACTTAGAGATTGCATATGAATATTTCCACTTTTATTGGTGTTACCATATTATCACTTTTCCACTTTAAGTGGGACTTCCACCTTTAGTGGGACTTCCACCTTTAGTGGAATTATCATTTTATCATATAAAAAATAATAATTTAATGATGTTCTTTGAAATATTTACTAACTTGTCCTCTTCGTACAAGAACTAGTTAACTAGTCTTTATTGTTCTTAGACAAAATTGATTAATTCATTTTTAAATTTGAAAATAATTTTAATTTTAGAATTGATGAAATTACTCATGTACTAGGGTATTCTCATTATACCTTATCTTTTCCATTAAAGGGGTTTCCAACCCTTTCTATCCTTTCTTTTTGATTTAGAAACTTTCAAGAATCTCTCCAAAAAATTTCCATGGACCCATGCTATATGTAACTAGACACTTGATTTGTTCAAGCCATTTTGGCTAGGTTATTTTTCTAAATATTTGATTCTTTTAGAAGACTAGCCTAAGATGTCTATGACATAAATTTTGCATGTTTTGATAGTAGAAATTCTATTCAACCCATGCAAAGATAAAATATTCCATTGGTTTGATAAACTTTAATGGATGCTCATCTTTATATGCATATTAAGACTATCATTTGTCTAATGTTGTGTGATGTATCCAAGTCTATGCCAAGAAAGTTGTTGCAAAGGTTTCCTACACGTAAACAATTATTAAGCACAAGTAAGATGCCCCATGTACTATTGCTCATGGGTTGCCTTCTCTGAACATTGGGGATGCTTATCCTCCACACAAGCATTATAGTGGAACAATATAACCACTATGTATGTTCAAGAGATGACTCTCATTAGTCTCAAGGATTTGTTTAATGTCAATGTCATGGTTGGTCTCCACCACCTCAAAGTTAATCTTGTTCCTCTCACTATAATTGTAGACTACTTAGCTGGCATGCCAATGAGAAATTTTCCTTCCCATGCAGTTTCCCCTTCTTGCATAGCCCCTATTGATCAAGAAGAAGAAAAGAACAAAGATACCATCATCATGAATTGAAAGTCCATTCTCGATAATTAGAATCTTTACGATAGGTAACGTAAAGCCCCTAATAATTACCCTCTTCTTCCTACTAATATAACTCCTGTTGTATAATGATATCACTCCTCTTGTTTCTAGACCGAGTTCATTCCACCCATCTTTTATATGAATTGTATATATCAAAATCATTGACCTTTATAAACAATGTTATTGTTATAAATTCCAAAGTGCCAACCTTGAGATTCTAATGCGTGCATATGTATGTCTATGTCATCGTTTGAAATGGGTGTGGTCAAGGGATTGTGATTACGTTCTTTAAACAGGTAAACAGCAATTGCTCAACCAGGGCGCGTTCTAGGTAAGAGACGTTGATTTAACAGAACGTTTTAAGCACGTAATGTACGAATTCAATCTTGTTTTTGTATGCAAAGAACAAAACCCAGCTATCCGAAAACTGTAGAATTCTCACCGACTGCCGTCTCTTTCAATGGCAGAGCATGTGAAAAGCCGCCCCAATTTTTAGTGCTCGCCGGCTCAGATTAGGACACCAACACACTGCAAAAGTGGAAGTTTTATCCTTGTTACATTTTCTGCTACTTACATTTGCTCATATTATGCGTTAATATTTTCAACTATGGGAAGGATGACGTGATGAACACGAAGATATATTTCCAACTTATGCCCACAGTTTTTATATATACCAAGAAAATTGACTGCTTCGATTCACTCAATGATCTGTAATCCGGAATATGATTAGCCCTTTTCTTCAAGATTACTGTAGAAATTTGCTTTATTTTCTGACCAGTGGTATTTCAGTTGGGTTGCTTTTGGTTTCAGTTGTGGATTGTTGGGTTTCTTGAATTCATTCAGATTTAGGTCGGAGTTTGTGTAGAAGATATTTTGTGATCTTGTTGCATGAATTTTCAGATGATAAGTTTGTGAAGAAGAATAAAAGTAAAATCTTTTTTAGAAATTTCAGTTTAAGAAACAATATGTCATCTGTAAATCTAAAAATAAATCTTCTACTATGATGGACTATATAATGATTTGTGTGCGTGATCATATCTATTGAGAAATGAACCAGCCCTTGGGTCACTCAAGAGGACACCAACTTTTAATCCTATTGCTTCTAGTAGAAGCTACAGTAGTAAATTGTTATTTATCTTTGTAGTGGTGAAATAAGCGTACCCATGCTATTTCCAATTAGATTTGTCTCTATATTAGTTTGATTAATGTTGAGAGACATTCTACAATGGAAGCAAGGGGTGGACTGCAATGGCTTGAGTGTGTTAAACAAAAATCTTATCATTACTCTTAAATTTAATAACTAATTAAACATAATCATTTGCATGTCAAAATTGTGATATTTAATATATTTTTTAAAGGCACAAATGCTAAAGGGTTGTAGTTGAATTGATTGAGCACAACTGATGAGGATGTTGACATGAGATATAGAAATCCATCCACCAAGGTTCAAACACTCGGAGGCTTGTTTGGGGTAGGTTTGACACCTAAGTGAATTTGATAGATGAGATCCCTGAGCACGTGGTTGGTTAGCCAAATGAAGCTTATAGTTTAAATGTATGTTTACTCATATCATTGTAATTTTCTATATAAAGATGCCAACAACTACATATTCAAACATGTTTCTATAAAAAAAACTAAAACACAAACATTTATGCTTACATGTATTAGCTTAACTAAAATAGTTCTAAACTAAATAAAATAACTTGTATGAGGCTTAACCTTTGAGGAAACTCCATAGTTAAGTGCACTTGAGTTGGAGCAGTACTAGATTGGGTGACCTCTTGAGAAGACCCAATGCTTCATCTTTGTGAGCATCACCCAGATGCAATCAATGCTAAGGTACCATTCATTCTCACGAGAGATGGGATTTTGTGAACCACTACTCATGAAACACAGGTCAATGAGATCAACAAAAAAAACTACACAATTGAATCCTCATAGCAACACAATAAATAAAATAGTTCCAAATTGATATCTCTCAATAGTCTTTTAGATAAATGTGTTTATATCCATGTTAGTTAATATTGACCGTGATTCTACAATGGTGCAAGAAAAAGAGTGTAATGAAAAGAGTGTGTTAATAAAAATTGTTATATTTCATTTTAAATATGATAGTCGTTATATGTCAAAATATTGATATTTAATAAAAAAAATAATATCACATAAAATTTATGTCATCATCTATGTAATAAATAAAATAGTTGCAAAATAAAATAACTTTAAAGTTTAAGTAAAATGACCTTGGATTGATATCCATCAACATTTGTTTAGATAGATGCATTTAAGATATCTAAACAAGTACATGCTATAAGCATAATTTTTAATCAAGTTAGTTAATTGTTTATTTGCCTATGATGTTATTTAGATTTGTTTTTGTACATTTATCATTTACTTAATTAGTATCACCATTCATTCTTTTCTTTTTGCAATTTTCTCTTTAAATCAAATTCATTATTTGAGTCTTAATATTTATTTTTCATTGGATTTAGATTGATATCATTCAATATAAAGACACATGGGAATGAACGTAAAATCCAAAATTTTGAGATTCAAATCTCAAATTTCTCATCCTTCTTTTAGATGTTGAATTATCACCATCAATACCATCTAGATGTCTATATATGATATCTTTGATATTTCTTGTTGTTAAGTTGGTCTATTAAAAAAATTTCTTAGGAGAATCCACTCACTTATTGAGTTGCAAAATTCCTAGATGATGTCTATATACATGACCTTCATAGCTTCAAATATTAAAAAGTTCAAGGTGGCCTAATTTTTTTACATAGATTATATGAAATCATTTTTATGAGAAACATTAATGTTATAATTTAGATTAAGTTTATAGCACTTGGAATCAATTGTTGCTCCTATCCTTGTGTTATCCTTGATGCCCAAACACTAACTAGTTTCAATATGCACTGCTCATGCAAGTACATAGAATTGATTATATTTGACATTCAGGGCATGGAAGTGATCAGTTTGATACCTAAGACATATTTGATGCATATCCACATTGCAATGATCAGTTTATTGATTGATACCTAAGGCACATTTGATGCATATCCACATTGCAATGATCAATTTATTGATTCACAAATTGATGTATGATAAATTATCTTTTTTAGATTGCAGTGACAATTATTTATGGATATTGCTAGGGTGACAAGTTTGAAATCAATTTATATGTCCACTTGATCTATAGATTCATTATCATGTTTTCAAAGTTGTATTACAAGTCACTATATCATAGTTACTATGAATTTGTCTTGGTACTTGCATTTGAAATTAAAGGGGTTCTTTAGTGATGACAAGTCTTTTGGTTGGCATTGCCTAGGTGATTATAGATATGTTACTTGTGATTGTAACTTGTAACATATTTTCATTATTTTTTATTAAGCCCTAAAGCTCGGCCCTAAGCTAGGGCACAAACCATGTATCCAAGGACATCACTACAATGTTGCTTTTCTAGTTTTGTTGTTTTTCAATGTTGTTTTTCTAGTTTTGTTTTTCTAGATTGTTGGAGATTTGCCAGTAGGCTAGTACTGACTGTATGTTTGTCATTGATGACAACATATGGAAAGTAGCATGTGTGGAAGTCTTATGAAGTAATTTTTTAGTATATGAAGCATGGACATGATATTAGCATGATATCATGGGCACAGAGGTTAACTGTTAGTACAGATAGTTATATAGCAACTAGTGTCAACAGTGTTCCTGACAGAGTAACAGGCAGTGTTCTGTGTATGGTTGTCTGTACAGTTATTATGGAGCCTTGCGCACTTGGATATATGTTGAAGACATGTTAGTGATGTCTTTTTTATGGACACATAGTCTATGGATGAGTAGAAGTGGAGTTATGCAGTCGCTATTCGCCAGCAACAGTTTCTTGTGTTTATTCAGAAGAGCCGACATAGATTTTATTGGTTATGTAGTTGCACCTATCCTGTGGGTATGCGCCCTTGGATTTAAGCTTAGAGAAGAGTTATTGATGTTTGGTTAAGAGTGCATGAGTTAATTCATCTTGAGGAGGAAGATTCAGTTGTTTTGGTAGAGTTGACAGTGTGTAGCGTGCATCTACAATTATCTTATTGGACAGGTCCCGGAATGTGTTGCACGCATAGTAGAGCTGACATAATGTTTATTGGATTTTGTTATGGTTTCTCTAATATGATTTCAAGGTGGTTCTAACAAGCTGACTTGATTATATCATTTAGAGGAAATATATTTATAAGCAATTATTTGTGACTGTTGGAGTGTGGTTTATAGTTGATTAAGTAGAGTAGAGCAGAGTGTGTGAAGTGTTGAGCCATCAGAAGAAGGTCTATGTGACCAAGTAAAGTACTTGTGCTATACATTGGAACTGATCCAGATAGTAGGTCAAAGCGTAGTTCACCAAGATCCAGATATAGTGTGTATCTATTATTCAGAAGGTTGTAGCCTTTGCTCCTTTAAGAAATGAGCTCTCCAACAATGTGTCCTCTCCCCTAACAAGGACAATTGTAAAAGACTTCTAATAGAGTCCGACCCTTGACCAGGTCTACTATACTAAATATATTGTAAAGAAACTCCTAATAGGGTTAAGGATCTTCTAACAAGGATCATAATACTCTAGTGTAGAATATTAGTGGGTGTCAATTCCCATTGGGATTTTTACCTATTTGAGCTTCCCTGTAACCAAAATATTGGTGTTGTTTTCATGTGTTCATTCATTGTGTTTATGCTCTATGTTTAAGTATACTTAATTGGACAAAGAATTGAAACTAGTAGATAATTGATTCAGCCCCCCCCCCCCCCCCCCAACCCCCCTCTTAGTTATCTCTTGGGACTATTCCTAACAATTGGTATCAGAGCCAAGTGCCTCGGAGAGAAAGTTTAACAGCTTGAGGTGGATCAGATGGCGTACTTTAGGAAAGAAAGCCCTAAGTTCTATGGAGAGAATTATCTTGATTGGAAGAACAAGATGGTGACCCATTTATAGTGCATTGGTTTTGAAGTTTTTGATGTGACTATCAAAGAAGCCAAGATACCTACCCTATAAGACCTTGCACAGGAAGATGCTACTGATAGGCAAAAGGAATTGTTTCATCAGAATGTTATTGCTAAAGAAGCCCTTATCAATGCCCTATCTGATGGTGAGTTTTCAGAAATAAAAAAGGTAGATACAACCCACAAAATATGGAAGCACCTAGAAGACATATTTGAAGGAGACAAAAAAGCAAAGGATGCGCATAGAAAGACATGGAAGAAAAGATACAATGCATTAGAGATGCTTCTTGAAGAAAACATCAGAGCTTACAATCAAAGGATAAATGAAGCAGTTGTTGGAATCATAAACAATGGTGGAGAGATCTCAGAGGAAGATATTATGGACAAGTTGATGACTACTTTTACTCGAGAATATGAAAGCAAGATCAACATCCTTGATGAGACCATGCAGCTTACATCTAATTTCAAAAGAGAGACTTTGATCAGCAAAATCTCATCTTTTGAGATTTCAAGATTGAAGACAGAACCAAAGAGTGAAACAACCTTCAAAGAAACAGTTCATGGTAAGAAATCTACAAACACTTCTGGTAATTTTGATGATGATGATGAAGAGAAAACACTAGATGATTTCATTGCTATGATTTCCAAAAGAGAAAAGAAAGGAAAAGGAAAATATGAAGGTCAATTACCATTTAAGTGTTTTTCATGTAATAAGATTGGTCACTTTGCATCTAAGTGTCCTACTAGAGCTAGAAAGTTCAAAAAGGATTACAAGCCTAAGTATTCTAAGGAATGCTACTATGTTGGAGATGGAGTTTCAGATGAAGAATTTGGTGAAGAATAAATTGGATTCATTACTATTATAGACAAAATGAATAATAATATAGCTCATGAAGATATGAAAGAGAATCAAGATCTTGCATTGATTTCAAAAGCGGTCATAAGGACAGACTGGATTATAGACAATGGTTGTTCACATCACATGACAAGTGATAAAGGCAGGTTTGTTCATTTGGACAAATACAATGGAGGTATGGTCATATTTGGAGACAACACTCCTAAACCAATAGTTGGTAGAGGAGCCATCACTTTGGGTGGAAAGAATAGTATTGATGATGTTCTTTATGTTTATGGTTTGAAACATAACATCCTCAGTGTTGGACAGTTACTTGGAAAAGGCTATCAGTTGGAGTTCAAAGATGACAAATGCATCATTAACAACAAAGAAGTTGTTATGATTGCATCAGGCTCAAAGACAAGAGGTAATTTTTTTCAACTCAATTTAGAAGCAAGTTGTTTTGTTGCTAAAGTTGATGACAGTTGGTTGTGGCATAAAAGACTATGTCATATCAACTTTGATAACATAGTTAAGATAAGCAATGTAAAGGTAGTAAGAGATCTGCCTAGCATAGCAAAGCTAGTTGATACTATATGCAAGGAATGTGTGATGGGAAAGCATGTGAGAAATTAATTCAGGAGCAAGCATAATTCAAAAAAGAACAAGTTGGATCTGATTCATACAGACCTATGTGGTCCAACTCAAACAAGATCATACTATGGTGAAAGGTATTTCATTTTGTTTGTTGATGATTATACTAGAATGATGTGGGTTACGTTCTTGAAAGATAAGTCAAAAGCATTTGAGAAGTTCAAAATATTCAAAGCTAAGGTTGAGAATGAATCTGGACTAAAGATAACATGTTTGAGATCAGATAGAGGAGGAGAATTCACCTCTGACAGATTCTATGAGTACTACGAAGAACATGGCATAAAAAGACGGTTAGGTGCACCTAGAACCCCTCAGTAGAATAGAATTGTAGAGAGAAGGAATAGGATCATCCTTGATACAACGCACACCATTATGATAGAAGGAAAAGTTGCACACACCTATTGGAGAGATGCAGTCAATACAACAGTCTATACCATCAATAGAATTCAATTAAGGCCAGGCACTGACAAAACACCATATGAGCTATGGTTTGGTAATGTTCCCACAGTAAAATACTTTAGAATCTTTGGAAGCAAGTGCCACATCAAGAGGGATGAAGCAGTAGGCAAGTTTGATGCAAGAAGTGATGATGGTATTTTTCTTGGTTACTCTATTAAAAGTAAAGCCTATAGATGTTTCAATTTAAGATTGAAAAAGATCATTGAAAGTGCCCATGTAAAAATTGATGAAAAGTTTATGATTCAAGAAATATATCATGATTACTCACCCATGATTGAAGATGAACCCAGACCCTCCACTAGTGAGACAATTATTGAAGAAATGTTTGATAGTATTGATGTGTTATTCAATGACCTTGAGACAAGTAAAGAAGAAACTCCTAAGGCTGATAAGTCAGCATCACCTAAATTCCAAAGTTTACATCAAAAAATCATTCCAAGACAGACATCATTGGAGAGCAGAGTGGCAAAGTCTTAACAAGGTCACAAGCAAAGAACTCAGCTAGCAGTGAAGCGGTATGTTTACTATCTTAGATTGAACCCTTAAGTGTTGAAGATGCATGTAATGATTCAGATTGGCATGATGCTATGCAAGAATAACTTGATCATATTATTAAGAATGACACTTGGGAAATAGTCCCAAGACCTAGTGATAAGAATGTGATTGGAACAAAGTGGATATTTAGAAACATGATGAATGAAGATGGTATAGTAGTAAGAAATAAAGCAAGAATAGTATGAAAGGGATATGCGCAAAGAGAAGGCATTGATTATTCTGACATATTTGCACATGTGAGTAGATTAGAAGCTATCAAGTTGTTTCTGTATACACCTAAAAATGGTCACCTAGACTATTAGCCCCTTGCTAGCCCCTTTTGCTAAATCATAAATTGCTTGCTCTTGATCAAATCCCAGTTCTATCATTTATTCGATTATTTTCTATGGGCTAACCATCTTATCCTAAGTCTTTATTTATTTAAAAGGAATTCCCTCCCCTTTTAATAAATAAAAAGCCCCCACTTTTCCTCTTATCCTAAGTTGCACAAATAAAGCATTATTCTTATTTTAAAAAGGGAAAAAGCACTTTTTGTCTCATATGGACACAAAAGTCAACTCCTATTTTCCTATTGGAGGATACTTGTGCACATGGATTGCTCCTCTTTTAAGCTCCACCATTGATTAAATCTTTTGCCTCTTAATCTCCATGGTCCATTCCTCCTCATTTCCTATAAAAGAAGAGCTCTCTTCTTCATTCTAGATCCCCAACTTTTTATGTTAACTTTATGCTGCAGGATTTCTAAGTCACTTTAGAGCTTTTGAAGATTTGGAGCATTCTTAGCATCTACATCTCATTCTTGCATTCTACATCTAATTCTTGCATTCTTAGTTTAGCTTCATATTTATGCTTTCTTAGATTAGCTTCATTTCTATGCTCTAGATTAGCTCACATAGATTAATTAGCTTGGGTTGTAACACTTGCATATTTCCTTTCATAGCTTAGCTTGCATTTCCATTTCTAGCATAGCATTGCATTGCATTTTCATTCTTGATTCTTGAGGATATTGGCATTCTTGCCCTTGTCTTCATTGAATCTCCCATTGCATGGTTTACTAGCAAGGTTATAAGCTAAATAGCTCTAGCTGAGAGCATTCTTAAAAGCCCTTGCACTCCATGCCTAGGGAGCTATGGATCGGTTTGTGAGGGCTCATTCTTGAGTTTCCTTGCATGTAATGATTCATAGAAGTGTGACACATTTATAACACATATTTTTGGCACCCACCGTGGGGCAGAGTAGATAGACTTTGTCTTTTAAATTCTGCATTTTTGTCAATTTCCGTCAATTTTTCGACAAGTTTTTAGCTTAATTTTTAGTCTCTATTTTTTTGTCTTAGACTGTCATGCGATACTTTCCAGAAGTATCGCGCGATATACCTCTGTATGCGCATGTGATACTTCACCTGGCAGAAGTATCGCCTGGCTATAGTAGAGTATATCGCCTGGTCTCGGGCGAAGTATCGCCTGGTGTCAGGTGAAATATCGCGCAGACTGATAAGTATCGCCCTAGTATAGGGTGAAGTATCGCGCGATACTGGTGTATGTACTTGGCAATGAGCTATTTTTGAGCTAGTTTATCTATTTTGCAAGTTTCAGCTTCTCAGCTAACTTTTTGAATTTTTTTGAAAATTTTAGCATTTTCAAATCCATGCCACTCAAAAATGGGTGCCCATTTTTTTTTGAAATTTTGCAAATGGTATCAAAAGTTTAAGTGTGATATATCATTGGAAAGGTCTTTCCAAGCCTAATCCAACCATGATGGTTTCATTTTCAGATTTTATCATTTGATCAGTTATTTTTGCACATTATCTAATTTTTCATGTACTAATCATTGTTAGATTTTGGATTTTGATTCTCCTAACTCTTGTTGGTCTAACAAGTTGTGGTTGTAGGTGCTTCTTGCTTGAAATTTGCTAAAATCGCATGTCAAAGAGGGCTACTAATGGTTTTTGCAGGGCTGCCCTAAGCATAAAAACCAAATCAAGTGCTTGTTTAATTACTTTCTTTATTAAGTGCGGCATATACTAGTTGTTTCCTTTCATAGGCACTTAATACCTTGTTGTAGGAATTTTGAGGTGGTAGGAGAGTATGCTTTTCACCCTTGTGGTGAAACAGAAATCTTGACCCATCTTGAGATTTTGAAAGCAAGGGGGTAATTGAATATTTTCTTGGTGTGTTTGGGAGAGATTCTTGAGATAGGGGAGTATGCTCTTCGCCCTTGTGGTGAGCCAAAAACTTTGAACCTCAAGAGTTAATCCACTTTTTTGTTTAGTATAGGGATCCTTTAGCGGGCCTGCTCTTGAGCAATCAAGAGGAACGACCCAAGTGGGGACAACCTTGTCATCATTTTCCTTGGTGGTGAGTGATTCCAACTCACTATAATCTCAAGGCTATCGAGAACACAAAACCTTGGTAGACATAACACTTGTCTTCGCTTGATGTTAGTAGCTCATGGGATTGTGACCATGGGGAAAGCATTGAGCAAGAAATGCTTAAGGTACTCTTGAGGCCGCGAGGTCCTAGTCCTTTATGAGGAGCAAGAGGGGTGTTATGAACGGAAGCCCTTACTACGAACCATTAGATAGAGGCCACCTTCTTTTAGCCGCTTAGCTTCTTGGTGCAAGGATTGATCCAAGTGGACTTACCCAGATCACCCCAAGACACTCACCATATGTGTTCCTTTGGTTGTGTTTTTGACACTTCCATGACAACGCCAATATCTCTTGTGGGCAACCACTTGGTGTGAGGCAAGGGAGCATCAAGTTGTGGGCCATGTTGCTAAGTAATGAGCCTTGTCCTTCTAGGTAGTAATTGCTTGAATTGTCTTCGATTGTGCTATGCCCGTGTAAATGTTTTCAACATTCAAACACATGTAGGCATTCATAAGGTTTTCTATTTTGATATCACAAGTGCTTCTCTTGGCAAGGTTGCTTTTGCCCTTGTTTCAAGTGTTCTATGGCATGTTTGATCACCTATTGTTTGCAAACTTGTCTTTTATCTACTGTTACTGCTTGTCAAACTGAGAAATTGCACTATCCAACCTTTGAACTTGATCAAAATGCTTTAAAACTGAGAATTTTATGTTCACTGGTCAAAAAGTCATACGAATCTGCAACAGTATCGCACGCCTTACTGAGAAATATTGTGCGATAGTTCGCGCCCTGCTATTTTATCAAGCGCTTTGCTGAGGTATATCGCGTGATAGTTCGTGCCTTCTGGACTATTGCCCTACTAGCCTGGAGTCTATCGCCTAACCATACTACAGTCTATCACCTGGCTTAAGGTGAAGTATCGCCCGAACTGAGAAGTATCGCCCTGTCTGCCTGAAAAGTATCGCGTAGAATCTTTTTGCTATCCTGTCATTGCTGCAATTCGGAGTGGCTAAACTTGCACTTTAACCTGTCGTAGAGTGTCTTTTTCTATTCTTACCTGCAACTGGTTTGTTACCTACATGCTTAGATTTGTTCTAGACTAAAACAAATGAGCTAAAACTATTGGGTTTGAGTTTAACGAATGCTACTCTTGATCACTTGTCGCATCAAGGTTACCTCTCTAGCTACTTGCTTATTGAGCTTCTTGCTCGTTGCTCGGCTTTAGTCAATTGATTGTTGTAAGTGCTTGAGCACTTTTGATGAGCCATCTCTCTATTGTTCTACTTTGACAAGTGATCTTTATTATCTTTTCTTATCTCAAATCTAAGAAACTTTGTCTCATTCTATTAGTCAACCAACATCTCTTTTCATGCCAGTTACAACTCGGTCTCAATTTGAGCAGGAGAGTCATCCTCCGTTCAATTATACACAGTTACCTTCTCCAACTAGACGTTCAAAAGCACCCATTAGCACCAACAATTCTATTTCTGACCAATCTGAGAATTCTAAGGCTACACCGTGGTATAAAGGAGGTTTCCTCTTTTCCGCATTCAAGACCCCCAAAAACACAGACAGTGTCTCACTCTCTTTGACTGAACAAGAAAAGTTTCAACTCTTGCAAGAACACTTTGAGCGTAAGGATAATCAAGCGTGCTTAGACAAAGAACACAATCAACAAAGGATGGATGCTACTAGGCGCATGGCTTATAGAGGGACATTTCATGAGCAACCTGAGACTAGTAATCATGAGCATAGACCTCATTTTAACAATGGCAACAATGACAACAACACGCCACCAAGATCTCCTCCAAGGCCAACTTTTGCTATACCTTCTTCACCACCTAGACCTCCTCCCTCTCAACATGAGGCAGAGGCTAATGATGAGATTTCTAGTGAGGATCTTATGAGATGTGAACAAGATGTGGATTTCCAATGAATGATGCATAAGCTTTTAGAGCGTAATGGCAATCAATATTTTAAATATATGACTTCTAGAGGATACAAGCTTCCTCCCGGCTATGATGTCAGACAAATTGTCCAACAAAGAGTACCAACTGAATTGAAAGTCCTTCAAGAAGAATTACGTCAGAAAAATCAACGCCTTACCCAAATGGCATTAGAAAGAGAGCCTCCAAAGGTCTCTTTTGTAGAATCAATTTGTGCTCTTCCTTTTGATAAAGATCTATACATGGTCCCGTTTCCTAAGGATATTGAGGTTCCTAAATATGACAAGTATGATGGAAATGGTGACCCTCATGACCATGTGTGTCATTTTTATGCTCTTAGTATGGACTTTCTTCATGAAGACACATATCTTCTATGCTTATTCCCTCGAAGCTTAAGAGGCCAAGTTTTGGAATGGTTTGCGAAATTGACACCACCGCTTAAGACTTTTGATGAGTTAGCTCAGCGATTTACCCAGCAGTACTCTTACAACATCCAACAACCTGTCACTGTGATAGATCTCGGTAATCTAAGACAACATCAAGGTGAGCCATTTGCAACTTACTTACAATGTTGGAGGTCATTGTATTCTCGATATCCTCGTCAGCTACCCGAAAGAGAAAAGATTGACATTTTTGTCAACACACTTGTGCCTGAGCTATTTTATGATCTAAAGGAAGCAACTGTTCTCCTCCTTCCATGACATGGTTGAAAGTGCATATCGGATTGAGGATGTAGCTATAAGAAAAGGGGATATTGTTATTAATAAAGATGCTAAAGGCAATGGTAAAGACAAGAACAAACCTTGGAATAAGAACAAGTATGTTGTTAATGATGGGGTTGTCGATGCTCCTAAAGTTAAAGAGCCCGCTTTCAATCTCTCCAACGCTATCTATGCAGAAAAAAAAGAAGAAGCTAGCAACACTCACAATGCTCCTAAACCTCAATATGCAGATAAGCCTAAGAAGTCATTTCGAAAGCGAGTCTATACCAAGTTGGCAGAACCTTACGATGTGATCCTTAAGACTTTGGTTGACAATGGATATCTTACGCTTCCTGATAAAACTGGTAACTGGGATCTGATAAATAAGCTTGATTGGTGGAGAGAGGATCATTACTTCCATTATCACAGAAACAAGGGACATCCAACAGACAATTGTTTTAGGCTTAAGGATGATATTTAGGATCTTATTGAGAACGACACAATATCCACTGATGGCTTAACTAAAAATTCTAATCACACAGCTTTCAAAGATCCTCTACCTAAGCATGATAAGGGGGAAACCTCTCAAACACATAAGAAGAATCATGATGCTAAGATCAACTATACATATACTTCTGATACACCTGTGATCAACATGGTAGAGCCCGTTGAGAGTTTTTTAATGATGAGGTCTCAAGAGGATAATAAAGTCAATCATGGTAAGCCAAAGTTGGTCTTGCAAACACGTGGTAGTTCATCTTCCCAAAGTGAGACACTGAATGTTGTTACTAAGGGGCAAGCCAAGATTGTCCTTAAAACTGCGCAAGATCCCAAGCAAGCTTTGCCTTCCAAACAAGCGGCTCCTTCAGCCACCCCTAGCTATGATCTTGTCCAACATTTGCAAAAGACACCAACACAGATATCTATCCTTGAGTTGCTTCGGTTATCCTCTTCGCATAGAGAGATTCTTGATGAGGCTCTACATACAACACATGTTCCCAATGACATTGATCCAAATCAATTTCAGGCTATGGTCAACCACATTTCATCTCCGCTATCTCTCTCCTTTTCTACAGAAGATGACATATCTATTGCTCACCCACATAATCTAGCTTTACACATTGAAGTTCTAGTCTACAATACCCGAGTCCGCCGAGTCCTGATAGACAATGGTGCAAGGTTAAATATTGTTTCTTTCAATGTCATACAACAATTGGGTTTGTCAGAATTGGCTGTGGATTCTAAGAAGAAGATTACTATAAAAGCTTACGATGAAGTGGAAAAATCTTCCAAAGGTCTTGTCACGCTACCTATCTGAGTGGGCCCTATCACGAAAGATATTAGCTTCCAAGTATTGGACATCCCACTCACATATAACATTCTTTTGGGTCATCCTTGGATCCATGACATGCAGGCTGTTCCTTCCACTTATCATCAATGCATCAAATTTCCATACAATGGCACTAAGGTTGTGATTCCTGGAGACCATACTGTTGCTATCAATGCTCTTGTTGCTACTGAAAAATTTGTTCCTCACAATGAACCTTCTATTGATCCTAGTATGTCTATAGTTGCTACTGAGAAATCACTTTAAGATGATGAGCCTTGGTATGGGTGAATATACGTTGGATTCCTTTGCTTCTATACCTATTTCTCCTAGGTCATATGGGAAACCTTCTGATAACATGAAGCCTTCCACTTCTGCTATGGTGATCTTTGATACTTTTGTTCCTTCATCCATTCCTTTAGAAGCAGAAAGAGAAGAACAAGCTATTCAAGAGTGGATCTATAGAGAGGATTCTAGAAATACTCCCATGCTCAGTAATTCAGACACAGATACAGATGAGTCACCACTACACACTATGGCTCAAATGGGAGATGATCTTCCTTCTACTTCACTCCTTTGGGGAGAAGAATGTATATCTACTGATGATATGGCTGAGGCCTCTATGTCTAGAACCTATGTGCCTAAAGAATCATTGCACTATGATAGACAACGTCGCAACATTGCACGACTGCTACAAAGAGGTGATCTCTCACATAATGACATGAGTATCTCTACTTCTCGGCATCTTAAGCCTCTTCCAGAAGATCCTCCCATGACAGATATGGATGTTGATATGGTTCATACCTCTCGTAACCCACCTGACGTGGTCGATGGGTCTTGTGTGGGGTCTGATGAGTTTGTTCCTCGTATTGCCTTAGTGGACCACGTTGGTTCTTCTATGACAAGTCTAGATCTAGCTACTTTTGGAGCTTACCCTATAGGCTCAACCTCTCGTGTCACAAAAGATGACATCCTTCACATAAATACTATTGAACCAGTCACTTCATTTTATCTCACATCAACACCTATTACTTCTTCCACCAAAGAACTAGCAACAAAAAAGATTGAATCAGCAATCACACATCACGGTCATCAAGTCAAAAGAAAAGAGCAATGGTTGGATGGCGAAAAACACATTGTGGCGGTATCCGCACCTAAGAAAAGTAAAAATAAAAATTTTCTCAAGAATAATGATTCTCAAATAAAAGATGACAAGTTGATTCTCTACAAAAAAATGGTGCACTACTTCAAGCATGATCTCATATATGTTATACTTCAGCCCATTCCTAGAGCTAAGAACAAAGTTGGTAATGCCTTGGTTACTTCAACATCCATCTTACAAATGAAAAAGCATAAATTTCGCTTCAAGTTCCTAGTGGATGAATTACGCTATCCTGCTCACAAATCTTACAATCCTACCATCTTTTCATATCTTCCACCTCATATTCCTCTTGCAAATCCACCACGCCATTCCTTCGGCCATCCCTTACACTTTGCCTTTGTCTCTGGTGACTTGTATAGGAAGGGTCTAGATGAAACTCTCCTTAAGTGTCTAGAAATAGAGGAGTCAGAAAAAGTGCTAGCTAAAATCCATGATGGCATATGTGGATCACATTCTAACGATCCTCCGCTAGCTCAGACATTGCTTAGGGCTGGTTATTATTGGTCGAACTGGTTGAGACCTCCTATTGTCACAGTTGCAGCATTTGGGCATGGGGCCTATCAGTTCTCTACATCAGAGGAAGCAGATTCTTGATGCCCATTTCTGTCTGGGGCATTCTTTGTACATATATTTGATCCTGAAAAAATTCCAAAAAAAAATTCATATATGATGCTGAAAAAATCCTAAAAATCATAAAAAGTCTTGAAAAAATACAAAAAAATAAAAAAATAAAAAAAAATAAAAAAAAATTTGAAAAAGTGCCTTGGTGAAAACCTAGAAATAGGTGCCTTGGTAGCAAAAATACAAACAAATTATAAAAAGTCTTGAAAAAATTATAATAAATCTATCAAGTGGTGAAAACCTAGAAATAGGCATTGCTTGAGACCCTCTGCACCTATGTCTATTAGTCTTGCGTGGCACTCATTCACTCCACTTTTCTCTTTGCCTCTCCTAGCCTGGAATTGACTCTTGTCTTAGTCTAGGGGGCATCTGTTGTTTTGAGCTTATCTTGGGTTTCTTTGTGCATCTGGATTTCTTAGGCACCTCACAAATGGTGTTTTTCAACACCACCCTCGCGTCGAGTGTTTCTCAACACTTATCAGATGTCCTACCTGCCGTCTTGGATGATGCAATATTTCTCACTGGCAGATGTGATACTCAAAGTTTGACTCTATGACCTACACACATGCACTTGACTTGCTAAGATTTGTTTGACTTTATTTCTTTGCGTGCTGTCTATGATGATTTCTTTGCTGAGTGGTCTCTCCTTGAGAAGTTTTCGATGATGCATAGCTAGAAGACTGAGGGAATGAAAACATGTTTTATTTCTTTATCTGCCTGTGGGTATATTTTGTTAATCCTCACTGTCATGAGCATTTATGCTGGTCTTACTTGACACTATGGACCTACAAGGTATTATCCTTGACTGTTTTGCGAGTGCATGCTTCTAGTTATCCTGACTTTCATGTGTCTTGATACAAGCATAATCTCGCCATATCAAATTTAGGTAATCTCACTGCACTAGTCATCTTGACCTACATGTCTTTGATGCTTAGGTGGGATTTCCACATTTCTATCTGATATAGATCATATTCAGATTCACATAGTTATGCTAGTGTGTATTGTCTGATCTTGCGACGCTACCAATAACGCTCAATGATGAATATTAGATGTCTATTGGCTTTTTGACCTTGCAAGTAAACCACTTTTCATGTAGCTTGCATTCTTAAGTTCATGTTAGTTAGTTTTGTATCTTGCATATGGAGAGAGCTCTCCTTTATCTTTTGTGGACTTGTTAATCAACTGCGCTCACCTTTTGCTTCTTCCCGATCATGTCTTTCACTTCTTGTCTTTCATATCACATCATTTTCTTTTCATTTCGGGATCCAAACCAAAATCTGAGATCACCTTGATCATCCAAATCACCTTTTCCCCCTCTTTCATGCAGTTGGTTAACCTTTTGAGGCCTGATCCTTCGATCTTCACTGGGGCATTCTTCACCTCTTCATCCCATCTCTCTCAACTTCCAGTCTTTCATTCACTTTCAAATCCCAAGTTCAAATCCCCCTCCGTGGTGTTTACGGATTGAGGGACCGATAGGTTCATGCCCCGTGTCTCATGTGTGGGGCATACCCTCACTGCTTGATGGTTATTCTATTATCTTTCTTCGATTATGATTTCTAGTGATTTGATCATGTTGCTCTTGCTTCTACATTCCCTCCACCTGGATTTCACTTTCAATCTCGAGGGGGCAGACACATCATATCTTATTGGCTATCTCTTTCCTAAGTGTTCAGTACTATCACTACCAGGCTGACCATGTAGAATTTGCTATCTCTCTGCACTTCATTCTTTGGAGTCAGATCACTATTTGCTTGCCTTCTTGGCTATCTCTTGCCTTCTTGGCTGATCTGAGTTGCTTTGTGATCCTAAATTGATCTCACATTTCAACTTCATTCTTTGACTGCATGTGTTCCCAGATCGATCACACATTAGTCAAAGAGGGGCAAATGTATACACCTAAAAATGGTCACCTAGACTATTAGCCCCTTGCTAGCCCCTTTTGCTAAATCATAAATTGCTTGCTCTTGATCAAATCCTAGTTCTATCATTTATTTGATTATTTTCTATGGGCTAACCATCTTATCCTAAGTCTTTATTTATTTAAAAGGAATTCCCTCCCCTTTTAATAAATAAAAAGCCCCCACTTTTCCTCTTATCCTAAGTTGCACAAATAAAGCATTATTCTTATTTTAAAAAGGGAAAAAGCACTTTTTGTCTCATATGGACACAAAAGTCAACTCCTATTTTCCTATTGGAGGATACTTGTGCACATGGATTGCTCCTCTTTTAAGCTCCACCATTGATTAAATCTTTTGCCTCTTAATCTCCATGGTCCATTCCTCCTCATTTCCTATAAAAGAAGAGCTCTCTTCTTCATTCTAGATCCCCAACTTTTTATGTTAACTTTATGCTGCAGGATTTCTAAGTCACTTTAGAGCTTTTGAAGATTTGAAGCATTCTTAGCATCTACATCTCATTCTTGCATTCTACATCTAATTCTTGCATTCTTAGTTTAGCTTCATATTTATGCTTTCTTAGATTAGCTTCATTTCTATGCTCTAGATTAGCTCACATAGATTAATTAGCTTGGGTTGTAACACTTGCATATTTCCTTTCATAGCTTAGCTTGTATTTCCATTTCTAGCATAGCATAGCATTGCATTGCATTGCATTTTCATTCTTGATTCTTGAGGATATTGGCATTCTTGCCCTTGTCTTCATTGAATCTCCCATTGCATGGTTTACTAGCAAGGTTATAGGCTAAATAGCTCTAGCTGAGAGCATTCTTAAAAGCCCTTGCACTCCATGCCTAGGGAGCTATGGATCGGTTTGTGAGGGCTCATTCTTGAGTTTCCTTGCATGTAATGATTCATAGAAGTGTGACACATTTATAGCACACAGTTTCTAGCTTATGCTACAATCAAAAACTTAAAATTTTATCAGATGGATGTCAAGTCAGCATTCCTAAATAGAGATTTGAAAGAAGAAGTATATATTAAGCAGCTGGAAGGATTCACCTTATTAGATAGACCTAATATGGTATGCAGATTGAAGAAGGCCCTCTATGGACTTAAGAAAGCCCCTAGAGCATGGTATGAGAGACTAGATGGATATATAACAAAGATTGGACTCAAGAAAGGAGAAGATTGTAATCTATTCATTAGAGAGACATCTGAAGGTTTACTACTTGTAGCTATATTTTTTGGTGAGATTATCTTTGTAGGTAATGACAAACTAAGTGCAAAATTTGCCAAAGAAATGCAGAATGAGTTTGAGATGAGTATGATTGGTCCTATCAAATAATTTTTGGGACTAAATGTGTAGGAGATAGAAAAAAGAATTTTTATTAATCAGTCAAAATATGTGAAAGAGATACTAAAGAAATTCAAGATGGATGATTGCAAGCCAGTAGGAACCCCTATGATCACTAGATGCAAGCTTACAAAAGAAGATGACTCACCAGCAGTAGATATAACATTGTATAAGTCTATGATTGGTAAACTTATATATCTTACTCAGACTAGACCTGATATTTCCAATGCAGTTGGCATAGTTAGAAGATTTGCAGCAGAACCTAAACAAAGTCACCTCATGGTAGCAAAAAGAATATTCATATACTTGTAAGGCATGATAGATTATGGTCTATGATATCCTAATTTAGAAAATGTTGAGCTTCATGTTTATAATGATGCAGATTGGGCAGGATGTGTTGATGATAGAAAGAGTACTTCAGGAGGAGTAGTGTTTCTTAGTGATAGAATTGTCACTTGGACAAGTAAGAAAAAAAATTGTATTTCTCAGTCAACAGCAGAAGTGGAGTATGTTGCAGCAGCCTTGAATTGTTCTACAATTATTTGGATCAAGTAGATGATAAAGGATTTTAAAATTCAGATTGATTATCCTATTGTTATTCACTATGATAATACTAGCACTATCAATATGTCAAAGAACACTGTGATGCATGCAAAGACAAAGCACATTGAGATCAAGTATCACTTCCTAAGAGAGAAAGTGGTAGAGAAAGAAGTCAAGTTGGACTATGTGAGTACTAAAGATTAGTTGGCATATATATTCACAAAGCCCTTGCCTAGGGATACTTTTGAGTATCTCAGGGAGAAGTTGGGAGTCATTCCCTTCCCTAATTTTGCTTACAAGAAAGGAGAAAAGGCATTAGTCCTCAGGGACTGATGGAACGTTGACTACTCTACCTCAAGAGTAGTACCAATGCTTAAAATGAATGGTGCCATTTTCCATTGATGTGAAAGGGGGAGTAATATATAAAGTCATGAAAAATAGAAGCAAAAAGAGGAGTAATATACTAAGAGGGAGCAGTATTTAGTTTTGATAGAAGTTTAGTTGAGGAAATGGAGAATATTAAAAAATATTGCAGCAGATGGAGGATTCATCTTTGGGGGAGTTTTGATGAGGAAATGGAGAATGTTATAAAAGAAATGTTCATTTGGGTCGATGGTGGTTTTTTATTCTACATGTTGCCATCAATGCCAAAGGGGGAGATTGTTGGAGATTTGCCAGTAGGCCAGTATTGACTGTATGTTTGTCATTGATGACAATATATGAAAAGTAGCATGTGTGGAAGTCTTATGAAGTAATTTTTTAGTATATGAAGCATGGACATGATATCAACATGATATCATGGGCGTAGAGGTTAACTGTTACTACAGACAGATATATAGCAGTTGGTGTCAGTAGTGTTCCTAACAGAGTAACAGACAGTGTTTTATGTATAGTTGTCTATACAATTATCATGGAGCCTTGTGCACTTGGATATATGTTGAAGACATGTTAGTGATGTCTCAATTATGGATGCATAGTCTGTGGATGAGTAGAAGTGAAGTTATGTAGTTGCTATTTGCTAGTAGCAATTTCCTATGTTTATTTAGAAGAGCCGACAGAGATTTTATTGGTTATGTAGTTGCGCCTATCCTGTGGGTATGTGCCCTTGGATTTAAGCTTAGAGAAGAGTTATTGATGTTTGGTTAAGAGTGCATGAGTTAATTCATCTTAAGGAGGAAGATTCAATTATTTTGGTAGAGCCAATAGTGTGTAGTGTGTGTCTACAATTATCTTATTGGACAGGTCCCAGAATGTGTTGCGTGCATAGTAGAGCCGACAGAATGTTTATTGGAGTTTGTTATGGTTTCTCTAATATGACTTCAAAGTGGTTCTAATAGGCCAACTTGATTATATAATTTAGAGGAAAGATATTTATAAGCAGTCATTTGTGATTGCTGGAGTGTGGTTTATAGTTGATTAAGCAGAGCAGAGAAGAGTGTGCGAAGTGTTGAGCCATCAGAAGAAGGTTTATGTGACCAAGTAAAGTACTTGTGCTATACATTGGAACTAATCTAGATAGTAGGTCAAAGTGTAGTTCACCAAGATCCAGATATAGTGTGTATCTGTTATTCAGAAGGTTGTAGCCTTTGCCCCTTTGAGAAGTGAGCTCTCAGATAGTGCGTCCTCTCCCCTAACATGGACAATTGTAAAAGAATCCTAATAGGGTCTGACCCTTGACCAGGTCTACTATACTAAATATATTGTAAAGAAACTCCTAACAGGATTAAGGATCTTGTAACAAGGATCATAATACTCTAGTGCAGAATATTAGTGGGTGTGAATTCCCACTGAGGTTTTTACCTATTTGGGTTTCCTCGTAACCAAAATATTGGTGTTGTGTTCATGTGTTCTTTCATTGTGTTTATGCTCTATGTTTAAGTATACTTAATTGAACAAATAATTGAAACTAGTAGATAAATGATTCACCTCCGCCCCCATCCCCCCTCCCCCCTCTCAGTTATCTCTTGGGACTATTCCTAACAAGATTCATTATCATGTTTTCAAAGTTTTATTACAAGACACTATATCATAGTTACTATGAATTTGTCTTGGTACTTGCATTTGAAATTAAAGGGGTTCTTTAGTGATGACAAGTCTTTTGGTTGGCATTGCCTATGTGATTATAGATATGTTACTTGTGATTGTAACTTGTAACATATTTTCATTATTTTTTATTAAGCTCTAAATCTCAGCCTTGAGCTAGCGCACAAACCATGTATCCAAGGACATCACTACAATGTTTTTTTTCTACTTTTGTTCAATGAAAATTTTCAGTTGGAACATGGATTTGAGAACTGTTTGGTGATTGGGGAAAGACTAGGAAGATTCTATGAAGGAGGTTCCAAGATTTTATCCACCAGGTATCTTCCTTCCATGTTTCTTTATATCATTGTCCAATTTGCAAGTTAATTTTTTATTTTTGAAGAGGATTAGTATTTGTTTGATGAGTCATTCCTAGCTATTAAGATTCTTGTATTTTTGTCAAATTTTGTAATAAGTTTGTTGTTTAATCCTTCTCTACATAGATTTGATAGAAGTTTTTTTTCAAGGGCTTTGAATCTTGATTAAACTCTAAATTTTGTTGAAAGTTATTGAGGGTTTATTTTGTCAAGATAGTTTTTATTTCTCTAAACCCTTGTTTAAATTTAGGTTTACTAGTACGAGTATCTTCTTGTAATGTTGTCTTCATTATCATGTGTTTATACTAGGGTTTGTTTCACTTTGTATTTCAAATGACCTTACGGGTCTATGGGGTTTATCTTGAGTTTATGGTCATGTTTGTAAAGTATTTTTTTCTATTAAAATACAAACATGAGATGTTGTTAAGGATTATATTTTATTCACAAAACCCTGGTCAAGGGTCTTTGTTGGAAAGTGATGTTTGGGAGTACTATGGATCACTTGAGGTTTGTCATTCATAGAAAAACATATATTATAGTGATCACATGTAGTAAGTATGAATGTTGGAGACACGGTCATGAAAATGACTAAGTACAGAATTAGATTTATAGTGTACTACAATATTGTTTTGGTTGGTGAAGACATTATATGCTTGTTAGAAAGTAAAGTCCACCAAGATAACTGAGAGGGGGGGTGAATTAGTTATTAGATAATTATAACTTTTATCAAATTCAACAGCATTAAACCATGTAAGCAATATAATTACCAACCATAGAAATATATTCATACACAATAACACAATGACACAAGATATGTTGACTAGGGAACCTCTTGATCAAAGAGTAAACCTTGGTGGGAATGATGCCCAAAAAATATGCACTAATATGAATATTCCTTGTGAAAGTATGGACTCTATTAGGAGTCTTATGAAATACATTCAGTACATATGAATCCCTATTAGGAGATTTTGAATCCCTGTTAAAAGATTCTAACCTTGTTAAGAGTTATGGAAGATAGAAGGACCCATTGCCCAAATAGCTTCAAGGTAAGATCACTGAAAACACTGTCCAAATAATCTTTGTATTACTCAACAGAATAATATGTTACCTCTTCTCTAACTGTGCCAAACCGCACTCACTATTACACTAGATCTTAATTTCAGATCTTTGTACTTCGCATGTCTTCCTTCACAATTCACTTTCACATTTAGCTCTTTTCTTCACTTCATATTCATACACTACTATCTTCTTCTACATTACAATAAGGAAACACATTCCTTCCTTTATACCACACTCAAATAATTACAAATGAGTTGACATACAGTTACAAAATAAAAGTTTCCATACGCTACATCAAAATTACACAAAATTGTCAGCTTCCAAATATAATAAATCTTCATTCATGCAACCTCAAAGTTTGTGCTATCATCCATGTCACTATAAATGTGTCTTCAACTTCCCTTTAACTATGCAAAACTAGATTCCATCCCAATTAGGAGATATCATCTGATTTCCACAAACCGCTACTCAAGAACATTGCCTGAATACTGCTTCCACCAAAATGCTCATAACTTCCATGAATAAAATAATTACTATCTGCACTCTTAACCATAGACATATAAAATATCAAAGAGTATATCCTCAACATTGCATAACTCCAACTGCAATAACCCACGTGAGCTAATTCAAACTATGTCTACTTCTTTTCAAGTCTCCAAAAGATCACTGTGTTGACATCAATTACAATCATAGTCATGAATGCAACAACAATTGCTACAGAATGATTGCCAAAGATTTAGCATTCATTCCTAACAATCTCCCCCATTGGCATTGATGGCAACACAAATGAAAAACATCCAATGGTCCAAAAATCCAATACTGCAACACTGCTGCATCAAATCCTCTTCATCAATCAAATCTTGCTTCATTTTCCTATTTAGATAGTACAAATAGATTTTTTCATGTAATTTTCTCCTCCATTGACATCAATGATAGAAATTTCATCACTATGTCAACAACAACTCTAATGTCAAAAGACACTATTTAGAAAATACATTCACTAGAGTCCTCATGACTCAGCTCAGATACACACACTCCCCCATAGAGGAAGTACCAACATCTAGTCCAGAAGAAAGATAAGGTTCATATACCACTGGATGGATGCAACCAACTGCATCACTTCTCAAAATTAGGCTAGGGCATAACCCCAATCATACCTCTTAGATACTCAAATGTATCCTTAGGCAAAGGCTTTGTAAATATATCTGTTATCTGCTCCTTTGTACTTATGTACTCAAGTCTGACTTCCTTCTCAACAACTTCCTCTCTTACAACATGATACTCGATCTCTATATGATTTGTCTTAGAGTGTAATACAGGATTATTAGACATACTAATTGTGCTGGTGTTGTCACAATGTATGAAAATAGGTTCAACAATCTTTATTCCAATATCCTTCAACATTTGCTTCATCCAAACTATCTAGTTACAATTGTTTGTTGTTGCTACATATTCTGCTTCTCTTGTGCTCTATGAGATACAATTTTGATTCTTGCTTAGCCAAGAAACCAATCTTCCTCCAAGAAAAAATGCTCCACCACTGGTGCTTTTCTTATCATCAACACTGCCTCCCCAATCAACATCTGTATATGCACATAGGGTAAAATTATCATATTTTTCATACCATAATCCATAGTCCATTGTGCCTCTTAAATATCTCAGTATCCTCTTTACTACCATATAATGTGATTCTCTAGGTTTAGCTTGAAATCTTGCTACAATTCCAACTGAATGTGCTATATCAGGTCTTGTATGTGTCAAATACTATAATCCTCCAATCATGGATCTGTAATTCTTCTGTTCTACTGCAGGAGTCTCATCTGTGCTAGATAACTTATGTCCAGTTACCATAAGTGTTCCAACTAGTTTACAATTCTCCATTCCAAATATTTTCAACAAGTCATTTAGGTACTTTGTCTGACTTACAAAGATACCATCATTGTTCTATGTTATCTATAATCCCAAATAGTATTTCATTTTACCAATCATACTCATTTCAAATTCAGTCTTCATTTCATCAGCAAATTTGTCACTAGCTTCATCTTCTCCTCCAAAAATAATGTCATCAACAAAAATAACTATAACCAACAAACCATTTTCAATTTCTTTTGTGTACAGATTGCTATCAGCTATTCCTTTTGTAAATCCCAACTTTAACAAATACTTGTCCAATCTTGCATACCAAGTTCTAGGTGCTTGTTTTAGTCCATATAAAGCTTTCTTTAATTTACATACCATGTCTCCTTCTTGAGTCAAAGGAAAACCTTCAGACTGCACAATGTAGACTTCTTCCAATTCTCCATTTAGAAATGCTGACTTCACATCCATCTGATATACTTTAAATTTCTTGTAAGCTGCATAAGCCAAAAAAATTCTTACTGCTTCAATTCTTGCAACAGGTGCAAAGGTTTCTTCATATTCAATTCCTTCTTGCTATGAGTATCCCTTACATACCAATCTTGCTTTGTTTCTTACTACTTCTCCTTCTTCATTCATCTTGTTTCTGAATATCCATTTAGTTCCAATAACATTCTTGTCTTTAGGTCTAGGGACCAATTCTCATGTCTTGTTCTTTTCAATCTGATCTAGTTCTTCTTTCATAGCATTAGTCCAACTTTCATCTTCATAATCTTCACTAATTTTAGGTTCAATTTGAGAAATCAAACATAACTGTTCTTGTACCTTATTCTGAGTTAGAACTCCTCTTTGATGCTTCCAATAATTTGTCCAATAGGATGATTCTTTAACAAACTCTTGCTAGGTGTCACTATCTCAGATCTCACTTCAGGTACAGGTTCTTCAATGACTTCACTGTGGCTTTCATTCAACAAATCACTGTCAGTTTCATAAAATAATTTAGTAGATCCAGTGTTAGGTTTAGGATGAGCTTCTTCATCTGATTCATAATCAAGCATTCTTTCCTAAATTTTGAACTTTTCATCAACTTTAACATTTGCACTTTCAACAATAGTCGTAGTTCTTTTATTGTAACATCTATAGGCTTTTCTTTTCAAAGAATATCCAAGAAATATACCTTCATCACTTCTAGGATCAAACTTTCCAATATCATCATCTCTCTTTATATAACATTTGCTTCCAAAAATTCTAAAATACTTAACTGAGGGTGGATGTCCAAACCATAATTCATAAGGTGTCTTGTCTGTGTCTGCTCTGATTTGTACTCTGTTCATTGTATACACTGTTGTGTTCACTGCTTCTCTCTAGAATATCTTCACCAAATCATTCTCAAATAACATAGCTCTTGCTGCTTCAGTCACTGATCTGTTCCTTCTTTCTGCAATACCATTTTGTTCAGGTGTTCTAGGGGCTGAGAACTGTCTCTTAATACCATTTTCTTCACAAAAGGTGTTAAACTCTCTAGAAGTAAATTCTCCACCTCTATCAAATCTCAAACATTTAATCTTTATTCCAGGTTCATTCTCAACTTTATTCTTAACAATCTTAAACTTATCAAATGCTTCATATTTTTCTTTAATAAATGCAATCCGCATCATTCTTGTAAAATCATCAACAAGAATCATAAAATACCTTTCTCCATAGAATCCTCTAGTCCTGGTAGGACTGCTCAAATCTGTATGAAAAATTTCTAGCTTTTCTGCAGATGTAAACTTCTTACTGGGAAAAGAACTTCTTTTCTATTTAGCCATCACACATTCTTTGCAAATCATGTTAGTAGGCTTCATAATTTTAGGCAAATCTCTTACTACAAGTGTAGTACTTACTTTCACAATGTTGTCAAAGTTTATATGACAAAACCTTCTATGCCATAACCAACTATCATCAATTTAAGTTATCAAACATGTCATCTTAGTAGGATTCAACTGAAATACATTACCTCTAATTCTAGATCCAGTTCCAATTAGATTTCCATCTTTATCCTTTATCACACAAGTTTTCTTAGTAAACCAAAATTGATATCCCTTATCAACTAACTGTCCAACACTCAAAGGATTATGTTTCAATCCATCCACAAAATAAACATCATCAGTAGTAGTCTTTCCATCAAGAGTAATAGATCCTATACCTTTATTCAAACAAGGTGCATTGTTTATAACTCTAACAACTCCTCCATCATATTCATTTAACTTTATGAAATTTTTCATGTCTCCAGTCATATGATGTGAACAACCACTGTCTATAATCCAATCAGCTTTCTTTTCAACTTGAGAAACTAAGGCTTTTTCTTCCTTGACATCAGTTTCAAAATTTTCTTCTTTAGTTGCTACAAATCCTATGTCATCATTATTCTCATTATCAATTTCACTTAAGGTTCTCTCTATACTAGCTTCAAGATCTTCATCATTAGCATAATAACATTCCTTAGATCTTCTAGGTTTGAAATTGTTTCTATACTTTTTAACTCTCTTAGGATAGTTAGATGCAAAATGACCATATTCTTGACAAGTCCAACATTTAAATTTTTTCTTACCGTCTGTTTCTCTCTTCACAAGCAAGGCAATACCTTCTTCAATCTTCTTGTCTTCTTCATTTCTAAATCTTCTGCTACCAGCATAATCTCTGCTCACACTGATGCTTCTTGACAAAGTAGGGTGAACACTAAGAGCACTGAATGCTATCTCCATTCTAGGTAAGTCTCCTGATAACCTCGGGCTCATCTTTGTTGCTTCCAATCTTCCAAGAAGAGTCTCTCTTGTAAATTTTTCAGTACAAGGTATAACTTGTTCAATCATCTGTGTTGTCTGCTTAAATACAAGAGTCAATGTCCTTAGAATTTTCCATATCACTTCATTCTCTGTCTTTGTTCCTCCACAAGATTTTATACCTGTAACAATTTCTAACATTCTACCAATATAGTTTCTAACAGATTCATCTTCCAACATTCTTATATCTTCAAATGCACATATCCAATTATGTAATCTAACTCTTTTTGCATGTTCATCACCTTCAAAAGTAGAGTGTAAAGCTTTCCAAATTTCATGAGATTTTTTCAAACATTGTACCTGACTATACTCATTCTCCGGAAGGGCTATCAAAAGTTCTTCTCTTGCAAGTATGTTACACATGAATAGATCTCTCTCATCAACAGTACATATTTCAAGATTGTCCTCTTCAATGATAGTCTTATCATTCTTTGTAATCAACCAATAACCTAGTCCTAAACATAGTAGGTGTGTCTTCATCTTTTCTTTTCAGCTGTCAAAATTTACTCCATCAAACTTAGGGCTTTGTTTCCTAAAATTTGCCATGGATCTCCTTAAGCTATTAAAATTCTTTTTCAAGGATCTGCCACTCTGATACCAATAGTTAGAAAGTAAAGTCCACCAAGATAACTGAGAGGGGGGGGGGGTGAATTAGTTATCAGATAATTATAACTTTTATCAACTTCAACAATATTAAACCATGTAAGCAATATAATTACCAACCATAGAAAGATATTCATACACAATAACACAATGACATAAGATATGTTGACTAGGGAACCTCTTGATCAAAGAGTAAACCCCGGTGGGAATGATTCCCACAAAAGATGCACTAATATGAATATTCCTTGTGAAAGGATGGACTCTGTTAGGAGTTTTATGAAATACATTTAGTATATATGAATCCCTGTTAGGAGATTTTGAATCCCTGTTAAAAGATTCTAACCCTGTTAAGAGTTATGGAAGACAGAAGGACCCACTGCCCAAACAGCTTCAGGGTAAGATCACTGAACACACTGTCCAAATAATCTTTGTATTACTCAATAGAATAATATGTTACCTCTTCTCTGACTATGAAAAACTGCACTCACTGTTACACCAGATCTCAATTTCAAATCTCTTTACTTCGCATGTCTTCCTTCACAATTTGCTTTCACATTTAGCTCTTTTCTTCATTTCATATTCATACACTAATATCCTCTTCTACATTACAACAAGGAAACACATTCCTTCCTTTATACCACACTCAAATAATTACAAATGAGTCAGCATACAATTACAAAATAAAAGTTTCCATACGCTACATCAAAATTACACAAAACTGTCAGCTTCCAAATACAATAAATCTTCATTCGTGCAACCTTGAAGTTTGTGTTGTCATCCACATCACTATCAATGTGTCTTTAAATTCCCTTTAACTGTGCAAAACTAGATTCTATCCCAATTAAGAGATATCATCCAATTTCCACAAACCGCTACTCAAGAACATTGCCTGAATACTACTTCCACCAAAATGCTCATAACTTCCATGAATACAATAATTACTATCTACGATCTTAACCATAGACATATAACATATCAAAGAGTATATCCTCAACATCACATAACTCCAACTACAATAACCCATGTGCGATAATTCAAACTCTGTCTGCTTCTCTTCAAGTCTCCACAAGATCACTGTGTTGACATCAATGACAATCAAAGTCATGAATGCAACAACAACTGCTACAGAATGACTGCCAAACATTTAGCATTCATTCCTAACAATGCTATATGATGGCTTGCGAGCTTAGAGGTAGACATTTTGGGATATTTATGAGCTTTAGTTAAGGTCACATGTGTTTTAGTATTGATATCAGTAAGTTACAGTAATATGAAGGTATGTGAAGACAAAGGAATAATGAAATAGTGCATATCAACAGTCGTGATGATTAAGGGAATGCTAGATGGAATGATAACATGCTAAGTTAGATAAAGATTTTATATTGCTAACACTTTACCAACTAGGGATTTATTATTTGTATGGGTAATTATTATGTTTTGTATTATATTTGAGAGCCGACTAGATGGCAGAATAGATATAAATAAAGAGTGTTTTGTGAAAGGGATAAGTGAGAAAGATATGTATGAGATATCGATGCGAGTTTGGGATATTAATGATGGTTGATAGAAGATGTGAGATTAGAGATTGATAGAGACTATTGAGAGCCATAACTAGAACTATCAAAGCATAATAGATGCTTGTATTGTTCATCCTTGAAGAACACTTTTGTAACTGAATTGTTGATTGTAAGAGTTGTAAGCTCACTATACCTTTAACAGGGTTTGTATTCCTCTAATAAGGAAATGTACTATATAGTACTCAGCTCCTAACATGGCTAGATCTCCTAATAGGGATACTGTATTTTAGTGCATGGTTATGAGTACCATCCTCACTGAAGTTTTCCCTTGGCCAGGGTTTCCTCGAAAAAAAATAATGGTGTTATGAGCTATGTGTTTATGTTCTTTTCATTTCAACATTCATATGGTTTATTTGGAATTGGTTTAAGTTTAATTAAAAGTGTTGTAATACCGATTTACCCCCCCTCTCAGTATGAATCAATCCTAACAATTGGTATCAGAGCTATTGGCCCTTGGAGAGAAATCCTAACATCTTAAGGGAGATTAGAATGGATTCAGAAAGTTTGCAAGAGAACTATGAAGTAGCACTTGATGACCTAGACAAAGAAAATGCTAAGAATGGTGATTTGAAATTCAAATTAAGAAGAGCATAAGGTTTTATCAGGAAACTAAAGGAACAACTTGAACTTTCAATAAGTCTGTTAGAGATTTTTCTTGTAGGATCAAACTTGGCAATGATATAGACTCGATTCTCAGTTTAAAGGACTCCAAGTTTGCAAGAAAAGCCTAATTGATGAAGATTGGATAAGATCCTCCTTCTGCTTTGAGCTCCATGGGATTCAGGCAGGTATTGCCTATGAATAGGTTACTATATTTCAAGTAAGCTTTTGATTAGTGGATAAGGTCTTCACTGCTATGCTATCTATGCTTCAGATTATTTAAAAAAAAGATCACTTTGTAGATAGCTGAGAATCTCCTGATACAGAGCTTGACAATAGAAACTATAAATGTGATAGCATAGACAATGGGAGAAGGATGTAAATCCTTCTTCTTTTTATGAGTTCAACTCAAGGAAGGTTAACCTTTGATTCTCTCTCCAAGGAATCAACAATCTGAACTATATCACTAGGATACAGTCCCTTCATAGTATGCATGAACTTAAAAAATAGAAAAGAATTGGTAATGATTATTTTGTGTTTGATGTCTGAAAGATAACTGCATCACAAACAGCCGACCAGTGCCTATTCTTGGGCAAGGAGTCAAAAGATGTAATCCATAGGTTATAAATCAAACAAAAATACTACAAAATGCCTAATAGACTATATGCAATCCAGACAGAGTGCCTTACAAACTATCCTCTCACTTCCAAATTGTTGCATCAAATCCTTCAATAATGCCTACTCTTTAAAATCATTTATAAAATTTAATTCTCTTCTTGAGAGAAACTCACAAATAATTGAACAAACTACTTTGTAGTTGGTATGTTTTCAGATGCCTTACAAATAAAACATACAAGAGCATCACCAAAATGCAAAGAGACATAACAACAAAGAATCGGGACTGCACTGTATTTTATTAAAATATTCTTGCTTCAATGCATTAATAATAGAAAACTCAAAGCATAGACAAGATTGAGAAATTTGTCTTGCAGAAATACATTCAAAAAATCATTTGGAAGCCTGCTGTAAAATCTTCTGAGTGAGAGGGCAAAACCAGTCTGAAACCCTTCAACAGAATAGAAGAAGAAACAAGAACATGAACCCTACAACTGAGAAGAGAAAAGAATAAATAGACTGAGAGAGAAACCCTAAAATTTGTACTTGACCAACACCTGTCCATTCTGCAATCTAATCTCATAGCCTTCTTGCTTCTCTGAAAATATGATCTTCTCAGGCACCTCCAAAATCTGATAACATCTGTCCTTTTTTCCATAAAATCTGCTCATCTACTGAAAATCTGATTTCTTTGTCCTTTACTCTTCCTTGAAATTCAATCCTCTATACCCTCTGATCTTTTCATCCACTAAAAATCTGAATCATTCTTCCCGCCAGATTTGCAAAATCAATCAATTTTGGAAGAAGAAAAATCTCCTCAAAATTTGGTTGTGGATTAAAAGCCTTTACTGCTCTCAGCAACTTGATCTGATCTGATTCTAACTACCATCATTGCATTTGTCATCTTTTGGCATTTCAAAAAATATATTATACTGCCATATTCAGATAAAAAATGAATCTCCCGGACATTTTCCCGTGAACAGCTTTGTCATTAAAAAATTTCAAAATTTCTCCGAAGTCTGAACTTTATAACTTTTTAAATCTTTTAAAACCTTTAAAATCTACACATGCCACTAGAACTTGCCATTTGTCACCTTCTCATTGGTTGCTCAGACAAACTCATCTTTAACCCCAGTCCATCTGGAGATCTGGAGACTACATGAATCTCTAAGTCTCTTAATCATTTTCTTGACCATGGTTTCTTTTAGAGACTTGGAGAAATCTTTTTAGTCTCTAGATCTCATAATCATTTCCTCTCTCTACTTTTCTTTATGAGATTTGGAGACTAACTTTAGTCTCTAGATCTCTGAATAGCTATTTGGAGATTTGAAGACTAAGTCTCCAAGTCTCATAATCACTTTTTCTCATTATGAGATTTGGAGACTAACTTTAGTCTCTAGATCTCTGAATAATTATCTAGAGATCTGGAGACTTGGAGATTTGGAGACTAGTCTCCAAATCTCAGAATGTACTTTCTTCTTTGTGAGATTTGGAGACTAGTCTCCAAGTCTCATAATGTACTTTCTTCTTTGTGAGATTTGGAGACTTGGAGATTTGGAGACTAGTCTCTAAGTCTCATAATGTACTTTCTTTTTTGTGAGATTTGAAGATTTAGAAATTTGGAGACTAGTCTCCAAGTTTCTGAATCACATCTAGAGATTTGGAGACTTGTGAGACTTGGAGACTAAGTGACATGTGTCCCTTCTAGAAATTTTTTTTTTGAGCCCACTTGCATGAAAATTGAGGTAGTCGCACAAACTTGGGCATAGATTTTTTCATTTGATTTATTTCATATGTTTGGATTATTTCATATAAACACTTCAAATTTCAAAATTTGAAACAATGTGGGATAAAACTTTATGAAGCATTGCTGATTTTTTATGGCTGCCAGTACTCAGAGGACCATAACTTTTGATTTTCAAACTTGGTTTTTCTAAAATTGTTTTTGTACAATTAACACATGGTCTTCTCAATCATATGTAAAATTTAGCCCGACCCAGTTCGTATTTTTTGAGTTATGATTAAAAATGTGATTGAAAATCTGAACAATGCACACTCAGAGAATATTGACAATTTGCAAATGGAATGGCTCTCGCAAAGTGACTAAACGGGCACATGGGGAGCTGAAAATTGGCATGATGAATCATTCCCATGTCTACAATATGATTCCAAAACTGACACATTACAATCAATCTCTAGGAAGAAGATATAATCATCCGAACAGGGCTTGTAACAATGATTTGACACTTAGGTAGAATTGTGCAATTTGACACTTGCTCAAAATGGGATTTCACCGAATGATTTGGGATGATAAAATAACATCATAAAATGCATGAATATGCTGAATGGAGTGTGTTAAACACTTGGGACACCTCAAAAGCTTCAAAATGACAGCCAAGTACATATGTATGAAAAGTATTTAAAGGACTTCAAATTGCAAAATTTTAACATGGTACTCAAAATCCAAGTTCTATTTTTGAGTACCAATAGTGGCTCTAACTGTGGACGTATGCCCCATGCGGGCATGCAGAGAACCTTCAGAATCTCCTGGTAGAAGCAGACCACTCAAACTTGAAATCATCTTGACACCTTTTCTCAAAACTCTGAATAAGAACCCCTCTAGAACACCTTTATTGAAAACAAGAAAACTACTCCTATGTACAAACGATGGCCCCGAGTCACTAAATTTTTTTCAAAACTTCTTGCCTTTGTCATATACCTAATTTTCATTTCTTTCTTCTTGAGGTAAGTTGGGCATTTTATTTCCATTTGTTTCACCAAGCATATCAACACTTTCAATCAGCTCATTAAGCGAAATAAAATAACTATCTTCATTTTCATAGTGCATGTAAAAATTTGAAACACTTTCTTCATCTTGCTCATTATGAAAATAAGACTCAGCGTGCTCATGAATACTACCATCAGACTGGAATTGATCTTTATCTACTGATTCACGCATGCTATCAATCTGAAATGCAAAAGTCTCATACTCTACTTGATAAAAATCATCATTCAAACCTTGACTTTGCATATACTCAGGAGTAGCCGGTTGGAGTTCAAATGAATAATCAGATTTATACTCACACATTTCATCATCATCAAATTTTGAAAACACTCCAAAACCTCTAAATGCATCTTCATAATCAAAATGCTGATTAGTATTCATGCCACAAAAAATATTATTAATTTTACTATAAAGTGTCGGCTGATCTTCAAATACAACTCTATCAAGCACTTCATCATCAAACTCACAAAATGTAACATCATCATTTGAAACTCCATCACACATGGAAGAAGAACATTCTAATTTCTCACAGAAAGAAGATACATGTCATCATTTGCATCTGGTTCAACTAAATCTGAAACCTCCATGTGTTCTTCAAACAACAGATTGATAACTCCATGCAATACTCCTCTTTGAACATTATGACAAAAAAAGGGTTGATCATCATCAAAATCCTCATCATATAAAGCATTATTAAACACTTTAAATTCACTACCCATTTTATTTTCATGGAGTCTCTTAGCATATGAAGAAAAATTAGAACTATATGAAGATTCACTTTCAACATCACCTACCAAGCATATAGTGTCCATAATTACATCCTCTTCATTATCTTGTTTAGAATAACCATTACGGTAAGACCATGATTTACCTCTAAACTCTCTACTATATGCTGCAACTTCATTATCTAATGTAGAACCATTAGATAACCTTTCATTCAAATCTTCATGTTCATTGATATCACATTGAATCACCATTTCCTTATCTTCATACTTTGAGGACAAATCACTCTCAAACTCTTGATATTCAAACTGATTTGTATAATGCAAAAATTTAGATGCACTTTCATTTTCAGATTCAGAAAAAGAATTCATACCTTCACTTTCAAAGGAGTGTTCACTTCCATCACTACTTTCTTCTTCCCATGTTGCATCCGACTCATACGAAGACATCTCAACATCACTGCCTTCCTCATTCTCACTTGAATAACCACTTTCAGCACTATGTTCCTGTGACTGTGATTGATATGCATGTGAATCACATTCTTCATGTTGTGTTACCGGCTCTTCTTGAAATGTCAGGTCAACAACTTCAAATTCATTATTAGAGACAACTTTTAGCCTCTTCATTTGCACAAGACTGAGATATAGATGCAGCAAGTTCATGTCTAGAAACACTAACAACATCATGTTCATAATCAATATTACAAGAACTCACTGCTGTAGCTAATTCACAGTTCAAAATATCAGCACGTTGCTCAATTCTATCAAAGTTTGGAACATATCTTATTGCTGTAGCATCATGAACACATGTTTCATCAATAGAAAAACACTCAACCGCATCTATACATGTATTCTGATCTAAAATTTCAACTTGATTATAAACTACAACAAAAGTGTTGATTCGCTGATTTGAAACTGAGGCATCAACACTACATTCCTCTTTTCTTTCAAATTCATTATACCAGCATATATTCATGGAAAAATGACCTCTAGTCAATCCATACTTCAAACTATTTTCAATATCCATTGCAGTTATAAATGCTTGATATAATGATTTAGGTTCTTTACCCCTCAATAAGTAGCTCATTTTCTTATCAAATACATTGAAGTAGACACTTACACACACTTGATCATTGGATCTGTAACTTTCAGGGATCTCATTCAAAACTTTTGCAAATCTGATATTGAACTCAGGAACAAGTTCATCACTCTCAATATGAATCTTCAAAAACTTACTATAAGAATCAGATATGCTTACCCTTTCTGCAAACTGCTCCATGAAGGCTGAATGCAACTCACTCCAAGATGCAATAGAACATGCTGGTAGAAAAGAAAACCAGTCTCTAGCATCACCTTCCAAAGTTTGAACAAACAATTTCATATGCACATCCTCATGAGCAATTTCAAAGTCACACATCAAGTCACTAAATAACTGAACATGGTGATTGGCTGAAATAAGATGGTTCCCATTAAAATTAGGCAAATGTTCTCTGATTCCATCAGGAATTTCATTAGGAAAATCAGGTATGCCATCATAACAAAATGACATGTATCTTTTGACAAAAGAAATTTTGTGAACATCTATTACTGGCTGCAACTTTTGCACACACACTTGAAATTCTTCAAGACCAGTGATAGGAAATCTATACTTGAAGTTAACCTTCTTTTGTCATTGAACCTTTCTAACATACTTCACACCTATGACTTAACTCACGGTTCAAACCAGAAGTATATAATTTTACTTTCATATGTCCTTTCTTTAATGACAAAACCATTTGATAAAGACCTTGTAAACACATATAAATACTGAATGGAGAATACCTGAAAGCTTTTGCTAATTGTTTTTGTTCTCTTCACATTAGATTGAAATCTGAAACAAGGCTTCACACCTTAGGTTCATTCTAGCACAGAGTCGCCACCTCTTTTTAGATGACACAAAATTTTCACTGATCTTTCTTGAAACATCAATAGATTCTGGGCATTCCTCATAGCAAAGTCATATATAATTTTAATTTTTGCAACAAAAAATCCAGGTAATACACTTGTAGATCTGAAAACAACTTTCAGATCATGACATTTATGAGACTCTTCCCCAAGCTGAATATAACAAGACTCTGGAATACTCTTAGTAGTACACGTATTTCACTCCTTAGTAGAGTCACCAATTTGTTAGGGATTTTTCTTATAGGATCAAACTTGGCAATGATATAGACTTGATTCTTAGTTTAAAGGACTCCAAGTTTGCAAGAAAAGCTTAATTGATGAGGATTGGATAAGATCCTCCTTCTGCTTCGAGCTCCACAGGACTCAGGTAGGTATTGCCTATGAATAGGTTACTATATTTCAAATAAGCTTTTGATTAGTGGATAAGGTCTTCACTACTATGCTATCTATGCTTTAGATTATTTAAACAAAAGATCACTCTGTAGACAGCTGAGAATCTCCTGATACAGAGCTTGACAATAGAAACTATAAATGTGATAGCATAGACAATGGGATAAGGATGTAAATCCTTCTTCTTTTTATGAGTTCAACTCAAGGAAGGTTAACCTTTGATTCTCTCTCCAAGGAATCAACAATCTAAACTATATCACCAAGATACAGTCCCTTCACAGTATGCATGAACTTAAAAAATAGAAAAGAACTGGTAATAATTATTTTGTGTTTGATGTTTGAAAGATAACTGCATCACAAACAACTGACTAGTGCCTATTCTTGGGCAAGGAGTCAAAAGATGTAATCCACAGGTTATAAATCAAACAAAATACTACAGAATGCTTAACAGACTGTATGCAATCTAGACAGAGTGCCTTACAAACTATCCTCTCACTACCAAATTGTTGTATGAAATCCATCAATAATGCTTGCTCTCTAAAACCATTTATGAAATTTAATTCTCTTCTTGAGAGAAACTCACAAATAATTGAACAAACTACTTTGTAGTTGGTATGTTTTCAAATGCCTTACAAATAAAACATACAAGAGCATCACCAGAATGCAAAGAGACATAACAACAAAGAATAGGGACTGCGTTGTATTTTATTGAAATATTCTTGCTTCAATGCGTTAAGAACAGAAAACTCAAAGCATAGACAAGATTGAGAAATTTGTCTTGCAGAAATACATTCAAAAAACCATCTGGAAGCCTGCTGTAAAATATTCTGAGTGAGAGGGCAGAACTAGTCTGAAACCCTTCAACAGAATAGAAGAAGAAACAAGAACATGAACCCTACAACTGAGAAGAGAAAAGAATAAATAGACTGAGAGAGAAACCCTAAAATTTGTACTTGACCAACACCTGTCCATTCTGCAATCTAATCTCATAGCCTTCTTGCTTCTCTGAAAATATGATCTTCTCAGGCACCTCCAAAAACTGATAACATCTGTCCTTTTTTCCATAAAATCTGCTCATCTAATGGAAATCTGATTTCTTTGTCCTTTACTCTTCCTTGAAATTCAATCCTCTGTACCCTCTGATCTTTTCATCCACTGAAAATCTGAATCATTCTTCTCATCGAATTTGCAAAATCAATCAGTTTTGGAAGAAAAAAAATCTCCTCAAAATCTGGTCGTGGATTAAAAGCCTTTACTGATCTTAGCAACTTGATCTGATCTGATTCTAACTGACATCATTGCATCCGTCATCTTCTAGCATTTTTGAAAACATATTATACTAGCATATTCTGATAAAAAATGAATCTCTTAGACATTTTCCCGTGAACAACTCTGTCATTAAAAAATTTAAAAATTTCTCCAAAGTCTGAACTTTATAACTTTTTAAATCTTTTAAAACCTTTAAAATCTGCACATGCCACCAAAACTTGCCACTTGTCACCTTCTAATTGGTTGCTCGGACAAACTCATCTTTAACCCCAGTCCATCTGAAGATTTGGAGACTACATGAATCTCTAAGTCTCTTAATCATTTCCTTGACCATGGTTTCTTTTAGAGATTTGGAGAAATCTTTTTAGTCTCTAGATCTCATAATCATTTCCTCTCTCTACTTTTTTTTATGAGATTTGGAGACTAACTTTAGTCTCTAGATCTCTGAATAGCTATTTAGAGATTTGGAGACTAAGTCTCCAAGTCTCATAATCACTTTTTCTCATTATGAAATTTGAAGACTAACTTTAATCTTTGGATCTCTGAATAATTATCTAGAGATCTGGAGACTTGGAGATTTGGAGACTAGTCTCCAAATCTCAAAATGTACTTTCTTCTTTGTGAGATTTGGAGACTTGGAGATTTGGAGACTAGTCTCCAAGTCTCATAATGTACTTTCTTGATTGTGAGATTGTGAGATTGTGAGATTTGGAGACTAGTCTTTGAGTCTCATAATGTATTTTCTTCTTTGTGAGAGTTGGAGACTTGGAGATTTGGAGACTAGTCTACAAGTCTCTGAATTGCATCTGGAGATTTGGAGACTTGTGAGACTTGTGGAGATTAAGTGACATGTGTCCCTTCTTGCAAAATTTTTTTTTGGGCCCACTGGCATGAAAATCAAGGCAGCTGCACAAACCTGAGCATAGCTTTTTTCATTTGATTTATTTCATATGTTTGGAGTATTTAATATAAACACTTCAAATTTTAAAATTTGAAGCAATGTGGGATAAAATTTTATGAAGCATTGCTGATTTTTTATGGCTTTCAGTACCTAGAGGACTATAAATTTTGATTTTCAAACTGGATTTTTCTAAATAAATTTTTGTACAATGCATACATGGTCTTCTCAAACATATGTAAAATTCAGCCCGACCCAGTTCGTATTTTTTGAGTTATGATTAAAAACATGACTGAAAATCTGAACAATGCACACTTAGAGAATATTGACAAACTGCAAATGGAATGACTCTGTCAAAGTGACTAAACGAGCACATGGGGAGTTGAAAATTGGCATGATAAATCATTCCCATGTCTACAATATGATTCCACAATGAGCACATTACAATCAATCTCTGGGAAGAAGATATAATCATCTGAACAGGGCTTGTAACAGTGATTTGACGCTTAGGCAGAATTGTGCAATTTGACACTTGCTCAAAATGGGACTTCACCGAATGATTTGGGATGATAAAATAACATCATAGAATGCATGCATATGCTGAATGGAGTGTGTTAAACACTTGGGACACCTCAGAAGCTTCAAAATGATAGTCAGGTACATATGTATGAAAAGCATTTAAAGGACTTCAAATTGCAAAATTTTAACATGGTACTCAAAACCCATATTCTATTTTTGAATACCAACAAAGTCAAAGAAAAGACCTTATGGAAATGATCAAGGAGGATTCAGAATTGATGATACATCAAAGCAAGTAAAGAAGCTGGAGCAAGAAATAGAGCAAATTAATCTTTTGATGATTAAAGAGATTCACCATGAAAAATATGCAAGATAAAAAGTTGAAGAGACTCTAAAAAGATCAAACACAAAGATAGGAGAAATGCATATTAAACTTGATCACTACAAGGATAAATGCATGGAATTGGAGAAGTACACTCAGATCATTAAAGGTGAACTCACTCAATCCAAATTACACATTGAGAAGTTACATATGAGTAGTGATAAGATTGATGAACAAAGAGAGAGATAAAAACCTAAAGGAGATATGACTGGAGTTGGATACAATGAAGGACAATGTTCTAAAACTCATGAAGTGAAGGTTGAAGAAAGACATACTCTTGAGAGACCTAGAGATAAAACCATACCTTTCAGAGGCAGATGGTATAGATACAACAAAGTTGGACACATGAAAAGAGATTGTAGAGGTAAAGGCCCTTTCAAACCCTTTACTGGTTATTGTTGTAACTGTTATGCATATTGACACAAGAAAGAAGAATGTAAGAAACCTAATCAGTCAAGAAACAGACAAGATCACATAAGAGAAGAATCAACAGCCAAGATCACATGCTACAAATTCAACAACCTTGGGCATACTACAAAGTTTTGTAAACTTCATGTTAATTAGGACAGAAGACCACCCACATGTTACAAATGCAACAACTTAGGACATATAAAATTTTTTTGTAGGTACAATAGAATGGACAAAAGAAGAGGACCACCTCCTATGGTTATAAAGAAGAATATTGGTGACAGTGGTAAAATTCTTGGTGAATACATGGATGAATTCAAGAATCACTTCAGGAAACTAGCAGATGAAGATGATGGAAAGATATGGAAGGTAAAAAATTTCAATAAGGAATTGGTTCAGGGAGAGATAATATATTCTACCGTGTCTTTTCTTGATGTCAACATTGTTCCATCGACTTAAAAGGACGAGCATGGCCTTAGGGGGAGCATTAGATGAAAACACCAAATTATATCTAGCCCCTGATTATGTGGAATAAGCTCATGCGAGCTTAGATATGGTGTATACGACACTATGGAGTCTATAGGTATGTGCAAGATCACGGGGGGCCAAACTATGCCCTTAAGTGGCAATGAAAAATCAGCAAATCAGGGTTAGTCAACTTGACATGAAAATTTCAACTAGCTATTTATAATAGATAAAAATATGGATGGGGTCCTATGACAATGGTTTGCACATAAAAGAGACCCCAAATCCAATATTTTAAACATACATTTGAATTATATTGATATAAAAAGTAAATGTAGATGATTAATATTGAAATTAAGAAATAAAGGTACTTACCTCCGAAAAAGAATCGACTGAAAACCCTATCAAAAAATCTCAAAAACTATTGATTTTTGAAATCTTAAACCGAAACTGCAAGATCTACAAAATCCAAAAATCTTTTTCTAAGATTGGATCAGGTCGATGTTGGGTCAAAATCAAGGTTGTAACTGACCAGGTCAAGATCAAGGTTGTAACTGACCAGGTCAGAATCGACATTGTAACTGACCAGGTCATGATCAAGGTTATAACTGACTAGGTAAGGGGCTACATTTTTATTCTAAAGGTTGATTTTGACTTTGTTCACAGATCTTAGAAGTTCACCGAAAAAGGTATCCAAATCCAATCTCAGATCCAAAATTCTGCACCTGTACCAGCAAGAAAAATGGTTTTGTTTATTGGGGGGAAGGGGTTTGCCTCAGTCAAACCCCAATTTAAGAATTAACCTTGAAATTGAATTGAAATTGCTTGTATAAACAAAGTAAATGGAATAATTCACCTTGCTTGAATTGAAACCCTTGTGGAGGATTCAAATCTTTGAATCTAGAAGAATGGATGAATGTAGAGTCAAATGTAGGATGTCTCCAATCAATTATCTTTAGATCTTCAACACCAATCTTGAATGGATCTTGAATTTAGAAGAGGATTGAATGGAAATGGAAGAATCTTCAACAAGAGAGCTCCATAGAGCTTGAATCCTTCAATGGCTTCTAATGAATCTCCTTGATGAATTGAATGCTTGAATGCTTGATCTTCTTGCTTGCTTACACTTGAGAGCTTGAGAGATTGTGAGATGAGATGTGATGGAGAAAATGAGACAAGAAGGCTCCCTTTTATAGTGATCTAGGGCACAAGAGGGGCCTCATAGAAAAAAATAATTAAGAGCCCATGGCACAAAACTCTAGAGAGGTGCACATGGAGAGGAAATTAAATTAAAGTCTTGACACAAAAATCTAGGAGGGGACCACCCTTAATATAGAAATAAAATAATTATTTAAGAGCGTTGTTACAAAATTCAAGGTAAGGCCAACCCCAAAGTTAATGTGACCATTAGGCACAAAACTCGAGAAAGGCTAATCTCAAATAATAAATTAGGAATCCTATACAAATATTGAGAAAGGTCCACCTCAAATATTAATTCAAGAATTTGACACTTAATCCGAGAAATAATGGCCCCGAAGAGGGAAAAGACAAGATTTGATGAAATCCTGAAATCAGAAGCAAACCTCGAAGATCTCGGACCATAAAGTCAAGATCAAGCTCGAACCTGACTAGGTCAAGATTGAGCTCGATCCTGACCTAGTCAAGATTGAGCTCGATCCTGACCTAGTTAGGATCGAGGTTGACTTTGACCGCATAAGGTCGACTTTGACCTTATGGTCAAAAACCTCAGGTTCATGGTCAAAAACCTCAGGTCCATAATGCTAGAAAAATACTAGGAAGAAGTGGAAAATGAGGCAAAACAAGGGAAAAAGCCAGATCCAAGTCGAATATCCACTCAAGACATTCAACATGACCCCAAACCACTTACTCAGAGGGCTAAATACTCTTATCATAGAAGTGCTTCCATTTTAAGATGATATATTAAGCCCCCACTTTGGCAAGAGTATGGACTCGATGCAAACTCTTGGTAAAGGAGATCATAAAGAAAAAGATAATCTTATTGAAATAAAAGGGACAAAAGAATCCTCAAGCCCCTAGGGACTCGAGTCTTCATCAACTCCAAGATCGCAATAAGAGAGACATCACTAAAGAACATAGAGAAAAAGAGAGAGAGTAGTGGTTAGCTCACCTAGTAAGATGCGTGTATCTCACTGTGAACCGCAAAAAGGATAGGATGGCCCACCAAGAAAAAACTTGATAGTCACCCCATAATTTTGTGCACCTTTTGGTAGCTTTGTGCATGTATGTAGTGCATCTTCTGATGGCTTTTATAAAGTACCCATGGATCCACGTTCTTATATCACCATAGAATATAAAATGTGTGTCTCCTCAAGATTTAGCAACTTATGTGTGTTGCCTTCCAAAGATTTAGCATATAGATGTGTGTCTTTTCAGGATTTAGCAACTTATGTGCATTACCTTCCAAGATTTAGCATATTGAAAAATTTAAAAAATGTGCGTCTCCTCAGGATTTAGCAACTTATGTGTGTTACCTTTGGAAGATTTAGCATATTTGAAATTGGAAATGTGTGTCCCTTTAGGATTTATCAACTTATGTGCGTTACCTTCCAAGATTTAGCATATTTGAAATTGGAAATGCATGTCCCTTCAGGATTTAGCAACTTATGTGCGTTACCTTCCAAGATTTAGCATGCTACAAAATAAAAGGTTAGAACAAAAATACATAATATAGAATGAGGGAGGCCGTATATATTTCCCCCTCCTTAATATGGAAAAAACATACTATTTTGACATGTTAAGGAAAGAAAAGAACAAGAATAAAGCCCTTTTCAACATCAAGACAATATCCTTTAGACAACACCCAGTCCAAGCCAAGAAGGTCATAGCTCCTATGAGGCCATGGAAGGGATGAATGCAAAGAGATATCATGTGAGAAGTGAAACAGTAACCCTTGTGAGGGATAGCACACTATTTAGTTTCCAAGGTGAGAGATATATCAACCATAGAAACCCAATGTCAAACAATGAAATAGGTTGTGATCAAGGAAAAAGATCCTCAATGCAAACCAAAATTTTCGTGTATGATTGGATATCACATAATAGATAAATACTACTTAACCAAGGAAAGAGGTGAATCCTAGAAAGATAAAAAAGGAGATGACATCCTTTCCCCCCAAGTGTAGGAACAAGGATGGAAGGGGACCTATTGTATCACTCATAATAATATGCAAGACAATGAGCCCCCAAGGATTAGGCTAGCATTGTTTATATAATGTGGAGCTCCATAATAGGAACATAAATGTTATTTAGAGAAAATAAGATTGAAATACAACTCATTGTCACATGATATATAAATAACCTTACCATCAATAAGATGCCTAATATTATAATGTAAATCTTGACATTCATTAGTGTAATCACCCAAAAATGGTCATCTACACTATTAGCCCTTTGCTAGCATTATTTGCTAAAATTATCAATTGCTTATTCTCGATCAACTCTTAGGTCTATCATTTATTTGATTATTTTCTATGGGTCAACCATTTTATCCTAAGTCTTTATTTAATTAAAAGGAATTTCCTCCTTTTTTAATTAAATAAAAATCCCCCCACTTTTCCTCTTATCCTAAGTTGCACAAATAAAACATTATTCTTATTTTACAAAAAGGGAAAAAAATACTTTTTGTCTCATATGGACACAAAAGTCAACTCTTATTTTCTCATTGGAGGATACTTGTGTACATGGATTGCTTCTCTTTCAAGCTCCACCGTTGATTAAATCTTTTGCCTCTTAATCTCCATGGTCCATTCTTTCTCATTTCTTATAAAAGGAGAACTCTCTTCTCATTTTAAGATCCATCTTTTGAATACTAATGTTATGCTGCAGGTTTTCTAGATGACTTTGGAGCTTTGGAGATTTGAATCATTCTTAGCTTTTACATTCACATGCTATCTTAGTTCCATTCTTGCATTTTAGTTTCATTATCATGGCATGCATAGCTTAGTTTCTTTTATGCTTTAGATTGATTCACATAGTCTAATTAGGAGGGTTTTGTAATACTTGCATCTTTCCTTTCATAGCTTAGCTTGCATTTTCATTTCTAAAGCATTGCATTGCATTTCCATCTTGATTCTTGAGGATATTGGCATTCTTTCCCTTGTCTCATTGAATCTCCCATTGCATGGTTTACTAGCAAGGTCATAGGCTTAAATAGCTCTAGTTGAGAGCACACTTAATTTCCTTGCATTCCATGCCTAAGGAGCTCTAGGTCATTTTTCAAGGTCTCCCATTCATGGATTCCATTGGAAGCAAAGACTTAGAGAAGTGCACATTCTAGTGTGTACATTTTTGGCACCCACCGTGGGGCAGAACAGTTTCATTTTGTCCTTTTTTTTATGCATTTTTGCACTTTATTTTCATCATTTTTAGCTTTTCATTTTCGGCTCTCTATTTTTTTTCATAGATTATCGTACGATAGTTTTCCAGTATTGTACAATACTTTATACTATAGTGGTGTGATATTTTTCCAGTAAAAATATCGTGCGGCTTTACAGGTTCTGTCATCCAGGCATACATTATTCTATCACCTAAGCACAATGAGAAGTGTCACCCAGAGAAGAAATATCGCACTAGTAGCCTGGAAAATATTGTACGATTTTTCTAGTGACTGTATTGTCACCCAATTCTGGCAGTGACTGGTTTTGATCATTTCTTTGCAAAGTTGGGCTTGGTTGTTTCAGTTTTCTGACTTGCTGTAGTTAGATAGTGGTTTATTTGTAGATTTTACTTGCTTTTATTGTGCTAACTCTTTGTGGGGCTAACAAGTTGTGCTTGTAGGTACCTTCATTGCTTGAAATTTTTTCTAAAAAGATTGCATGTCAAAGCTTCAAAGGCAAAAGGGCTACTAGTTGTGTTTTGCAAGGCTGCCCAACGCCTAAAAACAACCAATTGCTTGTTTATTACTTTTCTTTTAAGTGCGGCATATACTAGTTGTCTCATTTCTTAGGCACTTAAGATCTTGTTGTAGGAGTCTTTTGGTGGTATAAAATTATGCTCTTCACCCTTTTGGTGAACCAGAAATCTTGACTCACTTTTAGACTTTGAAAACAAGAGGGTAATTGAACTCTTTGTTTGGTGTGTTTGGGGAGATTCTTGAGCTAGGAGATTATGCTCTTCACCCTTGAGGTGAACTAGAAATTCTGACACTCAAAAGTCAATCCACTCTTTGTTTAGCATTAGGGTAGACATAGTGCTTGTCTTCGCTATTCTGACCCACTATAAACTCAAGGCTATCAAGGACACAAAACTTTGGTAGACGTAGTGCTTGTCTTCGCTTGTTGTGAGTACTTGTGGGATTGTGACCATGAGGAAAATGTTGAGCAAGAATGCTTAAGGTACTCTTGTGGCCACGAGGTCCGTTACTTGCCGCAAGGTAAGGAGTCCCTTCAGGGAGCAAGGGGAGTACTACGAACGAAAGCCCTTACTAAGAACCATAGGTAGAGGCCACCCTATTTTGCTGCTTAGCTTCTTGGTGTAAGGATTGATCAAAGTGGAATAACTTGGATCACCCCAAGATTACTCACCTTTTGTGTTCCTTTGATTATGTCATTGACACCTCCATGAAAAAGCCAACATCTATTGTGGGAAACCACTTTGTGTGAGGCAATGGAACATCAAGTGTGGGCCAAGTCGCTAAGTATTGAGCCTTTGTCCTTCTAGGCTAGCAAGTGCTTGAATTGTTCTTGTTGTTATGTACCCATGCAAATGTTCTTGAACATACAAACATCGCGGTAGTGCTCATAGAATTTTTCATTTTGATATCTGAATTGTTTGTCTTGGCAAGGTTTCTTTTGCTCTTGCACAAGTGCTTGATGACATGTTCCATCCCCTATTGTTTGCAAACCTGCCTAAATATTACTGTCACTATGTTTGAAATCAACAAATTACCCATCAGATTGCAAAATTAACAAAATTACCTTAAAAAATTGAGACTTTTTACACTCACTGGTCAAGAGTCATACGACACTGAAAATTGTAATACCCCAAAAATGGGCTATAGGCTCATTAACCTCTTATATCGACACATCGAACAAAATCGACATCAAAGTCCTAACCTAAGGCACATCTGAACATCATCAAATCCTAATTGATTATCATAAATTCTACATTAGAGAATATTCCTAGTAATATTCCTAATTATCATAATTATCTTTAATTTAATGATTATTTGGCGATAAATCCTATTTATCCTAAAGTTTGATTAATTGAATATTCTCAATATTTAATTAATTAGATTTAATACTGCCACTTAATTATTTGATTGAATTTAATTATATTTATTCCTAATTATTATTATTTAATTTTGACAATAAATCCAAAATCTTATGAATAATTGATTAAATTCTTATTTAATTAATTAAAGCAAGTTGTCATTTTTAATAATATTATTTTTGAATAAAAGTTTGAAAAATAATTGATTAACCCATAAATCAATTGTTTTATTTTTTAAAATCAGTTAAATTAGAAATAAATCACTTTATTATTAAATTAATTCATAAATAAATCATGCATAATCAGAAAAGCAGACAACTATCAATTATCAATTAAAGCTAAACTCTATTTTGAGTTAAACTCTGCTTTTGCATATTTTTGTGAGTTAATTATCTTTTATTTAAAAATAACTCAAAAATCAACCTGAGTTATTTGAGTGATTTATGGCTTTTCTCATGCATCCTCAAAGCCTTGAATTTCTATAAATTAAGGCTTCAGCTCATCTCAAATCATCTCATAATTTGCATACTTACTTTGGTGAATTGACATCAGAGGAATCATCAAGCTTCTTGCGAATCAACATTTTGTGAGATCAATCTTGTTTTCAATTCATTCTAGTTTCATATTTCATATCATTGTTAGCTTAATTTGCATATCATAGATCAATTTCATCTAGCTTAGAACTCATATCAGATTTTTCATCATAATTGCATAGAAAATAAAAAATAGAGATTAATTTGTATTCATTTCATATCTAGATTTTGCATTCAAATCCTTCGTTTAGGTGTCGTCAAGGTCATTGATCTTGGTATAATCTGATAATACACACTCGCATCTACTAGAAGGAAGTAAATCACCTGGTTAGTTTAGTTTTTCACTTATTACACGATTTTGATTTCAACTAACCTCTAATGTTTTACTGAAGTGTTGTGTCTACAGAACAGGTACAAAATTCACACACACAAAAACCAATCGCACATTGTTTCAAGTTTTATCGTGCGATATTTTGCTCCTAGTTTTTTATTACCCTGCTTGCCTAGATTCTATCGCATAGGCCGCCTCGAAAGTATCGCTCAGTCTTTGTTAGAAATATCACCTGGTCAAATTTTGTCACCCTGTTTGCCTGGAAACTATCACCCAGAATCTTTTTGTTGTCTCACTACTATCGAATTTGAAATTTTGTTTGTTGAGTGTCTTTTCCTATTCTTACTCGACCTTGGTCTATTATCTGCATGTTTAAGTCTATTCTAGACTGAGAAAATGAGTTAAAATTATTGGATTTGAGTTTCCCAAATGATACTTTTGATCACTTGTCACATTACGGTTACCTCTCTAGCTACTTGCTAGTTGAGCTTCTTGCTCATATCTCGGCTTGAGTCAATTGGTCACTGTAAGTTCTTGAGCACTCTTGACCAGCCATCTTTATTGTTCTATCTTGACAAGTGATCTTCTTTGGCTTTGTTTATCTCAATATTTGAAAAACTTTGTCTCATTTTATTAGTCAACCAACATTCCTCTTTCATGCCAGTTTCAACTCGGTCTCAATTCGAGCAAGGGAGTCACCCTCCATTCAACTATACATAGTTACCCTCACCCACAAGATGCTCACGAGTGCCAGTTAGCAATGAAAGTTCCAGTCCCAATCAATTTGAGGATTCTAAGGTCACCTCGTGGTACAAAGGGGGCTTCCTCTTTTCCACATTCAAGACCTCCAAAAGCACAGATAGTGTCTCACTCACTCTGACCGAACAAAAAAAGTTCTACCGTTTGTAAGAACATTTTGAGCATAAGGACAACCAAGCACATTTAGACAAAATGGATGCTACTAGATGCATGGCTATGAAGGGGATGTCTCAAGAATAACCTGAGATTAGTGGCTACGGATATAGACCCCCTCCTTTTGGTACTTTGGGTAACTATGGAAACAACACGCCACCAAGATCTCCTCCAAGATGAACTTTTGCTGCTCCCTCTTCACCTCCTAGACCTCCTCCCTCTCAGCATGAGGAAGAAGCTAATGATGAGGTTTCTAGTGAAGAGCTTATGAGATTTGAACAAGATGAAGCATCCCAATGTATGATGCTTAAACTTTTAGAGAGAAATGGAGATCAATACTTTCAATACATGACTTCTAGGGGATACAAGCTCCCTCCTGGCTATGATGTACGCCAGATTGTTCAAGAAAGAGTACCAACTGAATTGGAAATCCATAGGGATGAATTGCAACAAACCAATCAACATCTTGCTCAACTTGCAATAGAAAAAGAACCTCCAAAGGTTTCTTTCATAGAATCTATTTGTGCTCTTCCTTTTGATAGGAATCTATACATGGTCCCATTTCCTAGGGATATTGAGGTTCCCAAATACGACAAGTATGATGGAAACAGTGACCCCCATGACCATGTGCGTCACTTTTACACTCTTAGCTTGGAATTCCTTCATGAGGACACATTTCTTCTATGATTGTTCCCTAGAAGTTTAAGAAGACAAGCTCTAAAATGGTTTGCAAAGTTCACACCACCTCTTAAAACTTTTGATGAGTTAGTTAGGCACTTCACCTAGCATTACTCATACAACATCCAATAGCCTATCACCATGATAGATCTCAGTGCTCTAAAGCAAAATCAAGGTGAGCCATTTTCCACTTACTTACAATGTTGGAGGTCATTATATTCTCGATATCCTTGACAGTTAGATGAAAGAGAAAAGATTGACATTTTCGTCAACACTCTTGTGCCAAAACTATATTATGATCTAAGGAAATAACTATTCTCCTCTTTCAATGACATGGTTGAAAGTGCATATTGGATTGAAGATGTGGCCATAAGAAAGGGGGATATTGTTATTAATAAAGATACTAGGAGAAATGGCAAGGACAAAAGAAAACCTTGGAATAAAAACAAGTATGTTGTTAATGATGGTGTTGTGGATGTCCCAAAAGCCAAAGAACTGGCTTTCAACCTCTCTAATGCTATATACATAGCAAAACAACAAGAGGCTACCAATGCCCATAGTGCTCCTAAGCCTCAACATGCAGACAAGCCAAAAAAGACATATCAATGACGAGTCTACACTAAGTTTGCTGAACCATATGATGTGATTCTTAAGACTCTAGTTACCAACAAGTATCTTACACTTCCTAACAATTCTCGTCCCTATGATCCACCAGTTAAGCCTGATTGGTGGAGAGAAGATCATTTCTACCATTATCAGGGGACTAAGGGACATAAGACAGATAATTGTTTTAAGCTTAAAGATGCCATTCAAGATCTTATTGATGGAGGCACAATGCTCACATATGGCTTAGTTAAAATTTTTGATCACAAAGCTTTCAAGACTCCTCTACCTAAGTATGAGAAAGTAGAATCCTCTTAAGCAAATAAGAAGAATCATGATGCAAAGATCAACTATACATATACTCTTGATTCACCTATGATCAATATGATAGAGCCTATTGAGAATGTTCTTATGGTGAGATCTCAAGATGATAATAATGCCAATCATGATATGCCAAAGTTGGTCTTGCAAACACTGAGTGGTTCATCTTCTCAAAGTGAGACACTAAATGTTGTTACTAGGGGGCAAGCCAAAAATTGTCCTTAAAACTGCTCATGATCCCAAGAAAGCTTCTTCTTCCAAGCAAGCGGTTCCTTCAGTTTTGTCTAGCTATGACCTTGTGCACCAATTACAACAGACACCCACCCATATATCCATTTTTGAGTTGCTTGAGTTATCCCCTTTGCATAAAGAGATCCTTGAGGAAGCTCTTTGTACAACAAATGTTCCCAATGATATTGATACAGATCAATTCCAAGCTATGGTCAACTGCATTGTGTCTCCCCACTACCTATCCTTTTATGTAGAAGATGACACATCTCTTAGTCACCCTCATAATTTGACTTTACACATTGAAGTTCTAGTCTACCATACCCGAGTCCGCTAAGTCCTGATAGACAATGGTGCTGGGTTAAATATTGTTTCTTTCCATGTGGTGCAATAATTAGGATTGTCTGAATTAGCTGTGGATCCTAGGTGAAAGATTAGCATAAAAGCATATGATGAAGCGGAAAGATCTTCCAAAGGTCTTGTAGTGCTACCTGTCAGAGTGGGCCCTATCATGAAAGATATTTTTTTCCAAGTGTTGGACATCCCACTCACATATAACATTCTTCTGGGTCGACCTTGGATCCATGAAATGCAAGCTGTCCCTTCTATTTATCATCAGTGTGTCAAGTTTCCACATAATGGAGCTGAGATTGTGATTCCTAGGGACAATGCTATCACTATCAATACTCTAACTATTGCTAAGACATTTGTTCCTCACAAAAAACCCTCTCATGATCATAATGCATCCCTTATTGCTGCTAAGCAAAAACTAAAGATGATGAGTATTGGTATGGGGGAATATACATTGGACTCTATCGCTGCTATGCCTACCTCCCCTAAGTCCTATGGTAGACCTTGAGATAAGACAAAGCCTTCTACTTCTACCATGATAGTTTTTGGTACATTCATTCAATCATCCATACCCTTAGAGGCTGAAAAAGAAGAACAAGCTGTTAGGGAGTGGATTTATAAAGAAGAAGAAGATAGTATGATAGTTGCTACTCCCATTTATCCTAAAAGCTATGGTAAAAGGCTATGAATTTCTATAGTAAATGGGCTATCAAGGTCATGGACCTTTAAATAACAATGGGCACACTCTAATTGAACCTCTGAGTCATACTGATGGCCGGTCTTCTAAAGATACCACAGGTCTAGGATATGGTCTTGCCAATAACATCCCTGAATATTCTAGAAATACTCCCGTGCTTAGTGACTCAAATATAGATGACAAGGAATCACCACTATGCACTATGGCCCAAATGGAAGACTGTCTTCCTTCTACCTCACTTCTTTGGGGAGGAGAATGCATGCCTACTAATGATACAACTGAAGCCTCCACATCTAGAAATTTTGTGCCTAACGAGTCATTAAGCTTTGATAGACAGCGTAGAAATATTGCACGATTGATAGAAAGAGGAGATCTCACACATCATGACATGAATACCTCTACTTCTAGGCATCCTAAGCCTTTTTGATGCAAACATCCCAGCAGAAGTTCCTCGACCGATTCAAATGAATATGAATGGGACACTCTCTTAGATGGATCTTCTACAGTAGCTATGGATGTTGATGTGATTCATACCTATAGTGACCAACCCAACATAGTTGATGAGTCACGCGTAGGGTCTGACGAGTTCAATCCACATGTTGCTTTAATGGACCATGTTGGTCCTTCCATGACAAATTTAGATCTTGACACTTTTGGAGCCTACCCTATAGGCTCAACTTCTCTTGTCACCAGAGATGATATCCCCCCCATCGATTACCTTGAACCAATCATTTCACTTTCCCTCATGCACTCAGATCTCATAGATTGGTCTACCCAAGATCAAAGCCCTATATTGCCTTCTTTTCAAAATGACTATGAGATTGCCTACTACCTCAATGTCATTGAACTTGTTACTTCTTCCACCAGCAAACCAGCAACAAACATGACCGAATCATATATCAAGTACCTCAGTCATAAAATTAAAAGGAAAAAACAATGGTCAGATGATGAAAACCACATTGTGGCAGTGTTCAAACCTCAAAATAGTAAAAATAAAGACGTATCTAAGGGTGAAAACCTTGCTAAGGCACCCAAGGATGAGGTACTTGGTAGTCTACCAAGCTATTTTCAAGAGAGGTCTTCAGTTCTCATAGAACCTACACAACCCATAAACTTGGGGATAGAGGAATCTCCTAAAATTGTACATATGGCTTAGTCTCTCTCAACAGAAGAAAAATAACAATTTTCTACATTCTTTCAAGAGAAAAAGATCAATTTTGCCTGGACATACTTAGACATGCCAAGTTTAGATACTGAGCTTATTATGCATCATCTCTCTATTGCTCCAGAGGTAAAACCTATCAAACAAAAACTAAGAAAGATGCATCCCCATGTGGCATTATTGGTTAAGGCTGAACTTGAGAATCTCCTAAAAGCCAACTTCATCAAAGTGATTGACTACGCTGAGTGGATTTCCAATGTTGTCCCTATTTCCAAACATGACAAGTCCATTCATGTATGCACTAATTTTTGGGATCTAAATAAAGCATGCCCTAAGGATGATTTTCCACTTCTGAACATTGATATGATAGTGGACATGATGGTGGGCTATGAAATGTACTCCCTCATGGATGGCTTCTATAGATATAACTAGATTAAGATCACCTTTGAGGATCAAGAGAAAACAACCTTCACATGTGCATGGGGTACCTTTTGCTGGAATGTCATGTCATTTGGGCTTAAAAATGCTAGTGCAACCTATCAAAGAGCCACGACTACCATCTTTCATGATATAATGCACAAAAACATGGAGGACTATGTTGATGACACGCTTGCTAAATCACAACAATGAAGTGCTCATTTGATTGATTTGAGTTTGATATTAGACCGCATGGAATGATTTCAACTCAGATTAAATCCAAAAAAATGTGCTTTTGGTGTCACTTCTGGGAAACTGCTAGGATACATAATATCAGCAAAAGGAATAGAAGTAGACCCAGAAAAGGTGCAAGCTATCATGGAGATGCCACCTCCTCGTAACATCAAACAATTAAGGAGTCTTCAAGGCCATCTCCAATCTATCCGACGGTTCATTTCTTAGCTAGCTGATAGAGCTCAACCATTTAATCGAAATTTTCATAAGGGAGCTACTTGTATATGGAATGAGGAGTGTCAGAAGAATCTGGACCAGCTCAAGAATGACCTAGCATGACCTCCTATCCTTATGCCACCTATCCAAGGGAAACCCTTGATATTGTACATTTCTACTACAGCAAATTCTTTAGGGGCTCTCCTTGCACAACATGATGATAAGGGAAAAGAATGAGCTATCTATTATATCAGTCACACTCTGGTTGCTTATGAACTCAACTACACCAGTATTGAAAAGGCTTGTTTAGCTATGGTGTTTGTGTCTCAAAAACTCAGACATTATATTCTTGCACATACTACACAGCTGGTTGCTAAAATTGATCCTTTAAAATATCTCCTAAGTAAAGCTACGCTTACTAGGCGCCTTGGCAAGTGGATGTTGATTCTTTCAAAATTTGACATTCAGTATATTGAGATAAAAGCTATTAAAGGGAAAGAAATTGCAGATCAATTGGCTAAGTTTCCTATGACTGATAATGTTCCTCTTAAGATAGATTTCCCAAATGCCTCAATCATGAATATCACAGGGCATACATGGAAAATGTTTTTTGATGGTTCTCACACATAGAATGGTGCTGGTGCTAGAATCCTATTTGTTACCCCTCACAGGTATACCATTCCTAAATCATACAAGCTTCTCTTTCCATGCACCAATAACATAGCTGAATATGAAGCCTTGCTGAATGGTGTTAAGCTTTCCCTTGAATGGATGATTTCTGAGTTGCATGTTTTTGGAGATTCTCAACTTGTCATAAACCAAGTAAATGATGAGTACCAAACCAAAGATGACAAGTTGATTCCCTACAAGAGGATGATAGACTCACTTAGGAATTATTTTATGTCTGTCACATTCTAACAAATTCCTAGAGTTGAGAACAAGGCTGCTGATGCCATGGCTACTTTGGCATCCATTCTACAACTAGAAGAGCACGAACCATGCTTTGAGTTCTTGGTGGAAGAATTGTGCTACCCTGCCTACAATTCCCCTGATGACCATGTCATTTACACTATGGTCAGTCATGACTCCTCCTACTATGCCACCATCTTTTCCTATCTCCAAGATCAAGTTATCCTTGAAAATCTAACACGCAATGAGAAGCACCAAATCTTCTGTAATGCCTCACACTTTATCCTCGTCTCTGGTGACTTGTATAGGAAGGGTCTAGATGAGACTCTCCTTAAGTGTCTAGAAATAGAGGAGTCAAAAAAGGTGCTATATGAAGTTCATGACAACATATGTGGGTCACACGCTAACGGTCTTGTGCTCGGTCAGAAATTACTTAGGACTAGCTACTATTGGCCTACTATGCAAGTTGATGCTATTCGATATGCTAAGTCCTGTAGAAAATGTCAACTATATGGGAATCTCATTCATGCTCCTGGATGTGAGCTCATTCCCTCTATTACTTACTGGCCATTTCAACAATGGGCCTTTAAATTGGTAGGCAAGATTTGTCCTAGTTCATCAAGTGGGCATAAGTTCATCATTACAGCTACTGAATATTTCATCAAATGGGTTGAAGCTATCTCACTATTTGCAGCTACAAGAAAACATGTTGCCTTGGTTATTTTAAATCACATCATTTGTCGCTATGGTATTCCTTCCTCCATAGTCACGGATAACAGTGGCCAATTTAAGAACAAAGACCTAAAGCACTTGTGCAAAAAGTTTAAAATCGAGCAACATTGGTCTTCTATTTACTACCCTCAAGGGAATGGCCAAGTTGAGGCCTTAAACAAAACATTGCTAAAAATTCTCCACAGAACAATACACAAATTAGGCAAGGATTGGCATTTGTAGATCAATCCTATGCTATGGGCTTACAAAATGTCTATCCGCACTCCTATGGGTGCAACACCTTTTTCCTTGGTCTATGGTTCTGAGGTTGTCTTACCATTAGAGGTTGAAATACCGTCACTAAGAGTCTCTCTCAATGGTTTTATTACTGATGAAGACCAAAGGGCCATGAGAGTGCATGAGCTTACCATGTTGGAAGAATGCTACAAGGCCATCTTTGATCACATGCACACCTATCAAAAGAGAATTTCTATTGCTTACAATAAGAAAGTTCATCCTAGAGAGTTCCAAGTGGGTGAACTAGTTCTCAGAGAAAATCCTAAAAATTAGTATAATAGGGAGCAGAAAGGCAAGTTTGAGCCAAATTGGTTAGGACCCTACATTATCACAGTGACATTTGGGTCTGGAGCCTATCAGCTATCTACACCTAAGGGAGAAGAGCTTACTAAGCCTATCAATATTCTACATCTAAAAAAGTTCTATGCCTAAGGTTCTTGAGCTCTTTGTACATATCCTTATTGATCCTAAAAAAATCTCAAAAAAATTCATATATGATGCTAAAAAAATCCTAAAAAGCAATAAATGTCCTGAAAAAATGAGCATCCTAGTGAAAACCTAGCAATAGGCGCTTTGATGTCTCACCAAAAAAATAAAAAAATGCAAAAAATTAAAAAAAAAATAGAAAAAGTGCCTTGGTAGCAAAAATACAAAAAAATTGAAAAAATAAAAAATTTATCAAGTGGTGAAAACTTGGAAACAGGTGCTGCTTGAGACCCTTGCACCTATGTCTATTAGTCTTGTGTGGTGCTTCTTTGCCCCACTTCTCACTTTGCCTCTGCTAGCCTGGAATTGACTCTTGTCTTAGTCTAGGGGGCATATGTTGTTTTAAGCTTATCTCGAGTCTCTTTGTACATTTGGATTTCTTGGTCCACTTGGTTCCAATGGTGTTCTTCAACACCACCCCAATTGTGTTTTTCAACACGTCCCTAGCATCAAGTGTTTTTCAATACTTATTAGATGTTTACCCATAGTCCTGAATGATGTGATATTTCCACTAGCAGAGGTGATACACAAAGATTGACTCTATGACCTACACACATGCACTTAAACCACTTGACTTATAGAGACTTGTTGGACTTTCTTTCTTTGTGTGCTGTCTATGATGATTTCTTTGCTGAGTGTTCTCTCCCTAATGGTTTTTGATGATGCATAGCTAGAAGACTGGGGGCATGAGGACATTTTTTATTTCTTTCTCTACTTGTGGATATATTTTTTTGGTCTTAATTGTCATTAGCATTTATGCTGGTTCTACTTGACAATAGGACTTACAAGGTATTGTCCTTGACTGTGTGCGGAAGTGCATGCTTATAGTCAACTTGACTTTCTCGTGTCTCAATGCGAGCATAATCTTGCCATATCAAACTTAGGAAACCTCACTGCACTAGTCATCTTGACTTACATGTCTTTGATGCTTAGGTGGGATTCCCACATACCTATCTAATATAGATCATATTCAGATTCATATAGTTATACTAGTGTGTATTTTATGATCTTACAACGCTACCAATAACACTCAATGACGATTATTAGAGACTAATGGCTTTGTAACCTTGCAAGTAAACCACTTTTCATAGTAGCTTGCATTTTAAGGTTCATGATAGTTAGTTTTTCATCTTGCATATGGAGAGAGCACTCTTTTCATCTTTCACAAAATTATTAGTCAAACTGCACTCACCTTTCGCTTCCTATCTTTCATATCACATCATTTTCTATTCATTTTGGGATCGAAACCAAAGTCCGAGTTCACCTTGATCGTCAAAATCACTTTTCTCCTTGTTCCATGCAGTTGGCTAACCTTTTGAGGCCTGATCCTTCGATCTTCGCTGGGGCATCCTTTCCTTCTTCATCTCCATCTCTCTCACCCTTCTAGTCTTTCATTCATTTCATTCACCTTTCATCTCTCTGAGGTCTTGATTGGGACATATCTTCACTACTTGATGGTTATTCTCTTATCTTTCATCTTCGATTATGATTTCTAGTGATTTGATCATGTTGCTCTTGCTTTTGCATTCCCTCTACCTGATTTCACTTTCAATCGTGAGGGGGCAGACACATCATATCCTATTGGCTATTCTCCAGAGCATATGCTTGACCATTCCATTTTCTCTGATTGATCTATCTTTGTGCTTGACATGTTAGTTCTTGTCTCGAGTTTTGATATTGTCCATCTTTTTCCTAAGTGTTCAGTACTGTCGCTACTAGGCTGATCATGCAGGATTTGCTCTTTCTTTGTACTTCACTTGGAGTTATATCTCTACTTGCCTTCTTGGCTGATCTATTCTTTGACATAATGTGTTCCCAGATTGATCACACATTAGTCAAATAGGGGCAAATGTAATCACCCAAAAATGGTCATCTACACTATTAGCCCCCTGCTAGCATTATTTGCTAAAGTTATCAATTGCTTATTCTTGATCAAATCCTAGGTCTATCATTTATTTGATTATTTTCTATGGGCTAACCATTTTATCCTAAGTCTTTATTTAATTAAAAAGAATTTCCTCCTCTTTTAATTAAATAAAAAGCCCCCCACTTTTCCTCTTATCCTAAGTTGCACAAATAAAGCATTATTCCTATTTTACAAAAAGGGAAAAAAGAACTTTTTGTCTCATATGGACACAAAATTCAACTCTTATTTTCTCACTGGAGGATACTTGTACACATGGATTACTCATCTTTCAAGCTCCACCATTGAAATCTATTGCCTCTTAATCTCCATGGTCCATTCTTTCTCATTTCTTATAAAAGGAGAGCTCTCTTCTCATTTTAAGATCCATCTTTTGAATACTAATGTTATGCTGCAAGTTTTCTAGGTGACTTTGGAGCTTTGGAGATTTGAAGCATTCTTAGCTTTTACATTCACATGCTATCTTATTTCCATTCTTTCATTTTAGTTTCATTATCATGGCATTCATAGCTTAGTTTCCTTTATGATTTAGATTGATTCACATAGTCTAATTAGGAGGGTTTTGTAATACTTGCATCTTTCCTTTCATAGCTTAGCTTGCATTTTCATTTCTAAAGCATTGCATTGCATTTCCATCTTGATTCTTGAGGATATTTGCATTCTTGCCCTTGTCCCATTGAATCTTCCATTTCATGGTTTACTAGCAAGGTCATAGGCTTAAATAGCTCTAGCTAAGAGCACACTTAATTTCCTTGCACTCCATTCCTAGGGAGCTCTAGGTCATTTTTCAAGGTCTCCCATTCATGGATTCCCTTGGAAGAAAAGACTTAGAGAAGTGCACATTATAGTGTGTACAATTAGTAGAGTGATCATGAAATCTATGATATAAACAAAAAGGAAGAGTCTTCAATTGTAGACTATGTTTCTTTTTGCATTTAGGTCTAGTAATCATCTTAGCATGAAGGAGATTAGGCAAAAGAACTTCTTGGTCAAATTCCTTCATAGTTTCATCATGTTTTGAAGTGTTATTTGAGATGTTGTTAACATTGATTTGTTGTCAAGGATTAAATGCTAATCCATAAGAATTCTCATGCCCCCCAGTGTGTAAGGGCATTTTAATTCCATGTTTATGGTTACCACATCCTTGACCATTAAATCCTTGTTTAACTAGGAAATGATAACCATGACCATAACAAGAAGCCATATCAGGAGTCAATGGAACCTTAGTAGTCACAATATCATCCTTAGTAGATTTGATAGATTCGGTGTGGGTAGAAGCAGGGACAAAGTTATTACTAAGGGGTTTAGAAGTAAAGAATCATTGTTCAAATTCTCTTTGTTTCTTCATAAAATCAAGATCATTAACCTTATACTCTCCAATAAAGGTAGGAGTAAAATCCAAGGTTCCCCAATCATCTTCAAGAAGAGCATTAGAGGAAGAAGGATTATTATTAGGAGTAAGAGTAGTGTGGGTTTGAATATTAAGACAAGGATTAGGTGTATCATCTACATGAAGTGTATACATCACATTGTTATGTATAAACTTGACTTTACAGTGAAGGGTGGAAGGAACGACATGCATCTCATGCAACCAAGGTCTACCCAAAAGAAGGTTATAATTGAGAGGTCCAGGCATAACATGAATAGGTGTATTCAGGATGACCGGTCCTATTTTGATAGGTAAGGTAATGATTCCTAAAGTGTTCTTAGCAATGTTATCAAACCCACCTATAGGAACATTGTCAGGTTGAATAGTTGAAAGATGGACATTAATCACTTTGAGCATGTCCATGCTACAAACATTAAGCCTAGATCCATTATCAATCAAGGTCCTACAAATGATACTTTTATTGATAGTAACAACAACCATAAGAGCATCATACTAATTTTGAACTTCTTTAGAAGGTAAATCCTTTTGAGTAAATACAATGTCAGGAGGACCCGGGGTAGCATGCATGCATTGTAACAAGTTATTGATATTCTCTTGATTAGGAGGTGGAGTAGGAAGAGTTGCTAGAGCTTTTTGCAAGGCTTCATAGTAGGTAGGTGAAGTTTGAAGAAGCTCCCCTAAAGAAATCTTGGTAGGAGTATTTTGCAATTGAGTTATAAAATCATACTCCTTTCTAGGAAGATGGGGTGGAGGAGGAAGAATAGGTTGAGAAGGTGGAAAAGAAGTAGAAACCACCAGATTAGGTTGAGGGTTATTCCTTGTATGATATGTGTGACCTATCAAATCATGGTCATTGAAAGACTCCATAGGTTTTAGCTTTAACAATAATGTGAAGACAACCTTTGATAGTTAACAAGGGTTTAGGATAAACCATTTTAGTTGTCTCAACACTACAAATAGATTCACAAGAAGGAAGAAAAGAAGACATCCTAGGAGGAGATGAGGTAAGATCTTGATTCTCCATAGGATCATCACTAAAAGGGAGAGCATTAAGGGAATTCATATCATTCTCCACTAATTCCTCATCACTAGAAGGAATCTCAATTGGAGGTAAAGCATCTATAATATCATCTTATTTTGCTAAAATGTCCACATAAGGGGAGTGTGTTTTAGAAAAAGAGTTATCACCATGTATGAATATGTCATCCATTAATAAATCACCCTCTTGTATCAAAGATTATTCATGAGGAGGGGATAAATCAAAGTCTTTATTGAAGGGTTCATCGCAAATAGGAGGATTATCATCCCTACCAATAAAGCACATTGTAGGGTCTCCATAATTCACTAAAGCTTGATCCGTAGAGGGGGAAGAAGGACATCTATTAGGAGAAGAATTAACATCAATCCTCAACTCATCTCCATAATGAGAAATGTGATGGAGATATAGCCTAAGATCATCTTCTTGCTCTAATATATCCTTAAGGTAATTCAAAAGAGGACAAAGCAACATCACATGCACTAGATGAAGTCTTGCTAGGTGTAATGCCATGCAATGGTAAGGTAAGAGGAGGATGTTGTGTAATCCCAAAAGTGTTGGAAAACATTTGAAACAACTTGTGCCACATGATAACAAATAGATCTAGATATATCCAAATGCATTCAAATGAAATTTGAAAAGGAAATCAAACACAATAGGGCATCTAATTCCACAAAAGAAAGAGTATTCGTAAAATGGGTTCACCAAAATGTAATAGATAAAGGTGAACACACAAGATAATAGAAAGGGATATCTAACACAATAGAACATCTAAATCCACAAAAGAAAAGGGGTAAGTATGTCAAGTTCACCAAAATGTAATAATGAAGATGAACACACAATGTAATACAAAGGGAAATCTAACCCCAAAAAGAAAGAGAGTAAGCTTGTCAAGTTCACCAAAATGTAATAGATAAAATATGGATGGGGTCCTAGGACAATGGTTTTCACATAAAAGAGACCCCAAAGCCAATATTTTAAACATACATTTGAATTGTATTGATATGAAAAGTAAATGTAGATGATTAATATTGAAATTAAGAAATAAAGGTACTTACCTCCAAAAAATAATCGGCTGAAAACCCTATCAAACAATCTCAAAAACTATTGATTTCTACAAAGTTGAACCAAAACTGCGAGATCTACAAAACCCAAAAATATTTTTTTGAGATTGGATCAGGTAGACATTGGGTCAAAATTGAGGTTATAACTGACCAGGTCAGGATCAAGGTTATAATTGACCAGGTCAGGATTGAGGTTGTAATTGACCAAGTCAGGATCAAGGTTGTAACTGACCAGGTCAAGGGCTACATTTTTATTCTGAAGGTCGATTTTGACTTTGTTCGTAGATCTCAGAAGTTCACCGAAAAGGGTATCCAAATCTGATCTCAAATCCAAAATTCCACACCTATACCTACAAGAAAAATGGTTTTGTTTGTTGGGGTAAGGGGTTTGCCTCAGTCAAACCCCAATTTAGGAATTAACCTTGAAATTGAATTGAAATTGCTGGAATAAACAAAGTAAATGGAACAATTCAACTTGATTGAGTTGAAACCCTTATGGAGGATTTGAATCCTTGAATCCACAAGAATGGATGAATGTAGAATCAAATGTAGGATGTCTCCAATCAATTGTCTTTAGATCTTCAACACCAATCTTGAATGGATCTTGAATTTGGAAGAGGCTTGAATGGAAATGGAGGAATCTTCAACAAGAGAGCTCCATAGAGCTTGAATCCTTCAATGGCTTCTAATGGATCTCCTTGATGAATTGAATGTTTGAATGCTTGATCTTCTTGCTTGCTTACACTTGAGAGCTTGAGAGATTGTGAGATGAGATTTGATGGAGAAAATGAGAGAGGAAGGCTCCCTTTTATAGTGATCTAGGGCACAAGAGGGGCCTCGTAGAAAACAATAATTAAGGGCCCATAGCACAAAACTCTAGAGAGGTGCACAAGGAGAGGAAATTAAATTAAAGTCTTGACACAAAACTCTAGGAGGGGACCACCCTTAATATAGAAATAAAATAATAATTTAAGAGCCTTGTTACAAAATTTGAGGTAAGGCCAACCCCAAAGTTAATGTGAGCATTAGGCACAAAAATTGAGAAAGGTTAATCTCCAATAATAAATTAGGAATCCTATAAAAATATCGAGAAAGGTCCACCTCAAATATTAATTTGAGAATTTGACACTTAATCTGAGAAATAATGGCCCCGAAGAGGGAAAAGACAAGATTCAGATGAAATCCTGAAATCAGAAGCAAACCCCGAAGATTCTGGACCCTAGGGTCAAGATCAAGTTTGAACCTAACCAAGTCAGGATCAAGGTCAATTTTGACTCCATAAGGTCGACTTTGACCTTATGGTCAAAAACCTGAGGTTCATAGTCTAGAATGCTAGGAAACTACTAGGAAGAAGTGGGAAATGAGGTAGAACAAGGGAAAAAGCTAGATCCAAGTCGAATATCCACTCAAGGTGTTTGACATGATCCCAAACCTCTTACTCAGAGGGCTAAATGCTCTTATCATGGAAGTGCTTCCATTTTAAGATGATACACTATCAACCTAATATCAAAAAGTTGTAAGAATAGAATCTATAGAAAATTGAATGTAGTTTCTAAACTACTAGGCCTTTTTTGAAAAAAATAAGAAGTAGGTGTATGTCTGACCACCTTAATCATAATCAAATGATAATATTTTATTATAAGATTTTATATATAAGTAGTAGACTCATGCCCGAATGTGATGCATATATTTTTGTAATTTTATTCCAAAAAATAATTAATTATGAATTTTTTGATAAAAGGTTTTCAGAATAAAAAAAATCCCGTGTCTGACCACCTTAACTCATTCAAAACTTTACAAAATTCAATTTTTTTTTCCCTTATAGTAGGCGAAGCATAGAATGTGACACATTTTTTGGATTTCAAAAATGTTATACTGTCTGAAAGTTATAGTCATTTTTTAATCAATATATAAATCAACACTTTAGAGGTAACTCAATTAGAAAATAACTAATAATTACTTACCAAATTCAAAATTTGATAGCAATTATATCGATAGAAAGCACATAATCTCCTTAAGATACCCTTTTCATTTCATCAAATTCAGGTGAAAAAAAAGTCATCAGCTACATGGTCGAAGTTTGGAACTTAGAGAAATAGGGGAAAAACACCTTTTTGAGACATTTCAATAGTTGACCATGTAGGTTTGGTGCACAAAGCAATACTGAGCCTAATCGGGTACCTGATATTTTTGGGTACCCGAAAAGGCTGGGAAAATTTTGATTTTTCACTTTTCCCTCCCCTTTCTCCCTCCCATATCTCCATCCTATATTAGATTAGATTATATATTATATATCAAAAACTATATATTACATATATATTAGATTATATATTATATATTAAATATTATATAATATTAATTATATATTAAATATTATATAATATAAATTTTACATTAAATATTATTATTTAATATATATTAATATGTATTTTACAACTATGTACGAAAGGTTGGAAGATTGCAGAAAAATCATCGATGGCCATTAAAAGAAGCAAAGGAAATCAATTAGCCATTTAAAAAATTCATGGGCGGCCATTGAGGAAGAGAGAGAGAGAGAGAGAGAAGCAGAGAGTAGGAGAGAGAGAGATAGAAGGGGAAGGGGAGAGAGTAGGAGAGATAGAGAGAAGGGGAAGGGGAGAGAGAGAGAGTAGGATGACTAGGAAGTCCCCACGACCCCTATTGACACATTAGAATGCTCAATTCTATCCTAAGGAGTCCTACGACACCTTCAGACACACTTGAGGATTCAAATGTGTCAAAAGGGGTCATGAGGACTTCCTAGGGGTCCTATTACACCTTATCACATGTTAGGACCCCTATGAAGTCCCCGTGATCCCTATGGACACATTGGAATGCTCAAGTGTGTCCTAAGGGGTCCTACGTCCCATTCAGACACACTTGAGCATTAAAATGTGTCAAAAGGGGTCATGGGGGTCCTATTAGCCCTTATCACATGTTAGGACTCCTAGGAAGTCCTTATGACCCATGTGGAAACATTGGAATATTCAAGTGTGTCCTAAGGGGTCCTACGGCCCCTTCAAACACACTTGAGCATTCAAATGTGTCAAAAGGGGTCATGGAGACTTCCTAGGGGTCCTACTAGGCCTTATCACACGTTATGACCCCTAGGAAGTCCCCATGACCCCTTTTGACACATTAGAATGCTCAAGTGTGTCCTAAGGGGTCGTACAACACCTTCAGACACACTTGAGCATTCAAATGTGTCCAACTGGGTCATGAGGACTTCCTAGGGGTCCTGGTATGCTTTCTCACATGATAAGACCCCTGGGAAGTCCCTGTGACCCATTTTGACACATTGGAATGCTCAAGTGTATCCTGAGGGGTCTTACTACCCCATCGAAGACACTTGAGAAATCAAATGTGTCAAAAGGGGTCATGGGGACTTCCTAAGGGTCCTACTAGGCCTTATCACACGTTAGGACCCCTAAGAAGTCACCATGACCTCTTTTGAGACATTAGAATGCTCAAGTGTGTCCTAAGGGGTCCTACAATGTCTTTGGACACACTTCAGCATTCAAATGTGTCAAAAGGGGTCATGAGGAATTCTTAGGGTTCCTAGTACACCTTATCATGGGTTAGGACCCCTAGGAAGTCCTCGTGACCCCTTTTGAAACATTGGAATACTAAAGTGTGTCTTAAGGGGTCCTACGACACCTTCAGACACACTTGAGCATTCAAATGTGTCAAAAGGGGTCATGGGGACCTCCTAGGGGTCCTAATAGACCTTATCACATGTTAGGTCCCCTAGGAAGTCCCTGTGACCCCTGTGGACACATTGGAATCCTCAAGTGTCTCCTAAGGGGTCCTATGGCCCCTTCAAACACACTTGAGCATTCAAATGTGTCAAAAGGGATCATGGGGAATTCCTAGGGGTCCTAATAGGCCTTATCACATGTTAGGACTCATAGGAAGTCCTTGTGACCCCTTTTGACACATTAGAATGATCAAGTGTGTCCTAAGGGGTCCTACGATGCCTTCAGACACACTTGAGCATTCAAATGTGTCAAAAGGGGTCATGAGGACTTCCTAGGGGACCTAGTATACCTTATCACATGTTAGGACCCCTAGGAAGTCCCTGTGACCCCTTTTGACACATTGGAATACTTAAGTGTGTCCTAAGGAGTCCTACGGCCCCTTCAAACACACTTGAGCATTCAAATGTGTCAAAAGGGGTTATGGGGACTTCATAGGGGTCCTAGTAGGCCTTATCGCATGTTAGGACCCCTAAGAAGTCCCCGTGACCCCTGTGGAAACATTAGAATGCTCAAGTGTGTCCTAAGTGGTGCTATGGACCCTTCAGACACACTTGAGCATTCAAATGTGTCAAAAGGGGTTATAGGGACTTCCTAGGGGTCCTAATATGCCTTATCACACATTTGGACCCCTAGGAACTCACCGTGACCCCTTTTGACACATTAGAATGCTCAAGTGTGTCCTAAGGGGTCCTATAATTCCTTCAAACACACTTGAGCATTCAAATGTGTCAAAATGGGTCATGGGGACTTCCTAGGGGTTATAGTACACTTTATCATGTGCTAGGTCACCTAGGAAGTCCCCGTGACCCCTGTGGACACATTAGAATTCTCAAGGGTGTCCTAAGGGGTCCTACGGCCCCTTCGAGCACACTTGACCATTCAAATGTGTCAAAAAGAGTCATGGGGAATTCTTAGGGGTCCTAGTAGGCCTTATCATGCATTAGGACCACTAGAAAGTCCCCATGACCCTTTTTGACACATTAGAATGATCAAGTGTGTCCTAAGGGGTCCTATGACCCCTTCGGACACACTTGAGCATAGAAATGTGTCAAAAGGTGTCATGGGGATTTCCTAGGGGTCCAACTAGGCCTTATCATTTGTTAGGACACCTAGGATGTCCTTGTGACCCCTTTTGACACATTAGAACTCTCAAGTGTGTCCTAAGGTGTCCTACAATGCCTTCAAACACACTAGAGCATTCAAATGTGTCAAAAGGAGTTATGAGGACTTCCTAGGTGTCCTAGTACACCTTATCACATGTAAGGACCCATAGGAAGTCCTTGTGACCCCTTTTGACACATTGGAATGATTAAGTACGTCCTAATGGATCCTATGGCCCCTTCAAACACACTTGAGCATTCAAATGTGTCAAAAGGGGTCATGTCGACTTCCTAGGGGTCCTACTAGGCCTTATTGCATGTTAGGACCCGTAGGAAGTCCCCGTGACACCTTTTGACACATTAGAACACTCAAGTGTGTCCTAAGGGTTCCTATGATGCCTTTAGAGACACTTGAGCATTCAGATATGTCAAAAGAAGTCATGCGGACTTTCTAGGGGTCCTAGTGCACCATATCATGTGTTATAACCCCTAGGAAGTCCCCATGACCCTTTTTGAAACATTTGAATGCTCAAGTGTGTCTTAAGGGGTCCTACGGCCCCGTTGAAAACACTTAAGAATTCAAATGTGTCAAAAGGGGTCATGGGGACTTCCTAGGGTTCCTACTAGGCCTTATCATGTGTTATGATCCCTAGGAAGTCTTTGTGACACCTTTTAACACATTGGAATGCTCAAGTGAGTCCTAAGGGGCCCTACATCACCTCTGGATGTACTTAAGCATTCAAATGTGTCAAAAGGGGTCATGAGGAATTCCTAGGGGTCGTAAGAGGTCTTATCTCACGTTAGGGACCCTAGGAAGTCTTCGTGACCCCTTTTCACACATTAGAAAGCTCAAGTGTGTCCTAAGTGGTCCTACAACACATTCGGACATACTTGAGCATTCAAATGTGTGAAAAGGGGTCATGGGGACTTCCTACGGGTCCTAGTATGCGTTATCACATGTTAGGCCCCCTAGGAAGTCCTCATGACTCCTGTGGACATAGTGGAACACTCAAGTGTGTCCTAAGGGGTCCTATGGCCCCTTCAGACACAATTGAGCATTTAAATGTGTCAAAAGGTGTCATGGGGAATTCCTAGGGGTCCTAGTAGGTCTTATCATGCATTAGGACTCTAAGGAAGTCCCTGTGACACCTATGGACACATTGAAATGCTCAAGTGTGCCCTAAGGGGTCCTATGGCCCCTTTGGACACACTTGAGCATTCAAAAGTGTCGAAAGGGGTCATGGGGACTTCCTAGGGGTCCTAATAGGCCTTAACACGTGTTAGGACCCCTAGGAAGTCCCCGTTACCCCTATGGACACATTGTAATGCTCAAGTGTGTCCTAAGGGGTCCTAGAGACCCTTCGGACACACTTGAGCATTCAAATGTGTCCTAAGGGGTCCTAGAGACCCTTCGGACACACTTGAGCATTCAAATGTGTGAAAAGGGGTCATGGGGACTTCCTAGGGTTCCTAGTAGGCCTTATCATGCGTTAGGACCCCTAGGAAGTCCCTGTTGTAATACCCCAAAAATGGGCTATAAGTTCATTAATCTACTATATCAATAATTCAAATGAAATTGACATCAAAGTCCTAACCTAAGGCACATCTAAACATCATCGAATCCTAATTGATTATCTTAAATTCTGCATCGGGGAATATTCCTAGCAATATTCCTAATTATCTTAATTATCTTTAATTTAATGATTATTTGGCAATAAATCACATTTATCCTAAGTTTTATTAATTGAATATTTTCATATTTAATTAATTAGATTTAATATCTTGCCACTTAATTGTGTAATTAAATTTAATTCTATCTATTATTAATTGTATTATTTAAATTTTGACAATAAATCTAATATCGTATGAATAATTGATTAAATTCTTATTTAATTAATTAAAGCAAGTTGTCATTATTTAATAATATAGTTTTTAATAAAAGTTTGATTAAATAATTGATTAACCGAGAAATCAATTATTTATTTTCAAAAATCAGTTAAGTTGAGAATAAATCACTTTATTTATTTAATTAATTCATAATTATTATGCACATTCAAAAGAAATAGTTAAACTCCAAATTAGAAAATCAATGCAAAGTGTTGACTTTTTAGAACTCAACATCCTTTTGGAGTTCAAAAAGATGATCTAAACTCTAACTTGAGTTAAAAAGCTATTTTTGCATGATTTGCATGTTTTTGTGAATTAAATTATCTTTATTATTAGATAACTCAAAAATCAAGTTGAGTTATCTGAGTGATTTATGGCTTTCTTCCATGCACCTCCAAAGCCCTGGATTTCTATAAAATCAAGGCTCAGCTCTTCATAATTCATCCACAAATTTGCATTCTCACGCTATCAAATTGGAGTCTGAAGAATCATCTTTGTGAATCCAAGGCTATTGTGAGATCTTTCTAGTTTTGAGCATTGCATATCATTTAGCATAGATCCATATCATTGTTAGATCAATTTCCATATTAGCATAGATTCATATAATTGTTAGATCATTTAGCATATCATTTTTCATATCATTGCATAGAAAATCCAAAAAAAAATAGCTCAATTGCATTCAAATCCTTCATTTAGGTGTCGTCTAGGTCACTGATCTGGATAGCAATCTAAGAACATCAATCTCGCACCTACTAGAAGGCAGTAAATCACTTGGTTAAATTAGATTTCAATTTTGCACGATTTTGATTTTTGCTAACCTCTAATGTTTTATTGAAGTGCTGTGTCTACAGATCAGGTATAATTTTCACACACACATTTTTCTGGCGCCCATCGTGGGGCCCTGAAATGGGCTTCCCTTCATTTCTATCAATCTTCTATCATTTCTCTATCAGAACTCACCTGCTGCTGCCTATTCTGGTGGTATTCTCAGTAGGACATTATTTTTTGTTTCTTTTTTGCCTGCAAAAAAGAAATCTTTTTTTTTTTGGCACTTTTTCTATCAAAGCTGTTTGTACAGCGCGATTTTTAATTTCAGTCCATACAGTGTCGTACGAGTTTTTTGGATTGTCGTACGAGTTTTTCAGATTGTCATTTCATCAGACACCCAGTGTCGTCTGGGAGCATACCCACTATCGTATGACAATTAACCGAGTATCATTTTATCAGGCACCCATTGTCGTTTGGAAGCTGGATTATCATTTCATCAGACACCCAGTGTCGTATGAGTTTCCAGACTATCATCTGGGAGCATACCCACTGTCTTACGAGTTTCTTACTATCATCTAGTAATAGACCCACTGTCGTACAAGTTTAGGCATCAGATTTCAATTGTCATTTCATTTTTGCAGGCAGTTTGTCAGATTTGATTTTTGAATTTTGACTAACAGCTAATCTTAACAGTTGGAATTCTCTATTTTTGATTGACTCTTGCTGGTTTTGATTTTAAAAAGTGTAAAGTTTGCTAAAATCAGGTAAAAATCTACTAAGCACGTTGTGAGGATCTCAGGTATTCCACTTGTGCTGATAATATTTTGATTTGGGCTTAAAATAAATCTCTTGTGTGTCTAGCTTGGGTGATTCTTTTCATGCTTTTGTTTTACACACTTGCATAATTGATACTAGGTTGTGACACCTTAAGTATTTATTAGCAGTCTTAGATTACTTGTGATTTATCTTGATTCCTATCTTGGGTTATTGGACTCTCTAATCCATCGGCCCCTCATTCCACCCCGTGGTTGCAATCTCAGCGCCATAAAGGGGAGGGGTCTACAGGAAAGAAGCATTAAGTGTTCCACCAGGCAACCCATTTGTGCTTTTAGGAAGTCACTTGTTTTCTAAGTTGGGGACTCATTTTCAGCTTGTGTGAGGTGTTAAGTGTTCCACCTTGTGGACTCATCTCATATTCACTTTAAGCGTTAAGTGTTCCTCTTTCTGCTTTTTGGGTACTTTTGGATAGATTTTCTTTCGGGAATACATCTGTGCTCACATAGTAATTAGGCCCTATGAACACTATTCATGATTCTTGAGAGATTGGATTCCTAGTGAAATCCTTCTTGATGATATAATCCTTGTAGGTAGGGAGGATACTTAGTGCATTTCACATTCAACTCAGTTAGTGCGTCTTCTCTTATTGATCGATACATTCTCTCCCCAGAGAGGTTGATAGATCACGTGGGGTTGACATCATGAGCTTTGGTGAATCAAAATTGGTTAGTGCACCTTCTCTTATTGATTGATACATTCTCTCCCCAGAGAGGTTGATAGATCACGTGGAGTTGACATCATAGACCTTGGTGAAGAAAAACTTTGTCTTAGCATGTCAGATTTATCTGCCTACTTTGTTTGGGTTAAAAGTGAAAAAGCATCAAAAACCTTGGATCTGGAGCCAAGTCCCCTTGTGGTATCATACTATGAGTCACCTTTAGAGAGGGTTAACCATAGCGGACAATCCCTTCACAGGGTAAACTACGTTGATGAAACCTCAAGCGGTAATAGCTATTTTCGCTATGGTAGTGACAGCCGCTATATAAATGTCCTTGTGGAAAAAATCTCCATAGGTATGGTTCATTGTTGGGTTGTCAGATCTCCCTAGCAGCTCCTGAAGATTAAGTTCTCAGACTGTGTCAAAACCCTGGTGCGTCAGGATTGGAGTTCACCCCTTTGGATCATAAAAGTTGCAGAGTCAAACCATTACTAGAAACCCTAGCGAGGCCAAAGTTTCATTTTCTAGGGTATATGTGCATCATTGCAAAACATTTTGGAACATACACAATTAACACTTCTGAGGATTAGAACGAATAAGTCACTTGATTGCTCATGTGCAAGGTTGCTTTTGCCCTTGTTCATTATTTTCAGACATGCTTGAAATCACGTGCTTGCTATTTTGCATGCTTGTTTATCTATCTGGTTACTAAAAATGAACAAATCTGTTACAATCCTCAAATCTGGATATTGAAATTTGCAAACAATCTGAATTTGCAAACTCAAAATTTTGCAAAAATTGACGTGAAATCCTTTCTGGAGTCAAAAGTCATTTCAGGAGGTCAAAAGTCATATGAGTTTTCTAAACTATCATTTTAGTACTACCCATCGTCGTATTATTGAGTACCCAGTGTCATACAAGTTTTCATGCTAGCAAATTCTCAAAGTCAATCCTACTTGCAACTATCGTATGAGATTCCCAACTATCGTTTCATTGATACCCAACTGTCGTATGATAACCAACCCAGTGTCGTACGAGTTTTGATGCCAAAAAATTCTAAGAGTCAAAATATTGCTTGTAATTATCGTGTGAGTTTTTCAACTATCATTTGATTGCCTACCCACTGTTGTACGAGTTTGCAGAGTCTCATTTGGGAAAATTTAGAAAAAGTGTCAGAAAGTTGTCAGAATTGCCAGATACCCAACTTTTTCAGCCTAGTTCCAGAATCTGTCATACAAGTCACTGTATCAAGAATAGAGTAGTAGCCATTGAGAATCAGTACACATGTCTCAAAGAATTAGTACACATGAGGAAGAAACTTTGATGAGGGCCATGATGAAATAGATGCACGCTATGCAAGTCAAGATTAACAAACTTGAGAAAGAAAAGGAACCTAAAGAGTTATCCATGGAAGCTCTATGCCCTTTTCCATTTGATAAAGACTTGTACATGTCACCATGCCCCTGGAAAGAATTTGAGCAATGTGATTAGCCTTATGATACCTCTTCCATGAAGAGTGACACATCCAACTTTGGAGACTATGATGACTATGATGACAGACAATGTAATGATACCTATGACACCTCTATTACTAAGAGTCCTCCTTGTCGTGTGTTCCTACTTACTACAAATGGGCCATGACATTGGATAGATCGTGATGGTGATCCATATAATTCTAATTTTGAAAGAGACTTTCATGGCTTTTGTGGACAATATCTAGATGATACATCTACTTCTATTGAGGAATATAAAATGTACCATGCTGATTTGAAACGTCAATACTATAAGGATCTCTCCTCTAAGAACTCTCAGGCTAAAAATAAAGATTACACTCTCAAGCAAGATCATGTTAATGTTGAACCTTTGTCTTGTGATGGTTCCCCTCCATCCCTTACTTCCTCCAATACCCATACATTTCCTAAAGCTTCTGAGTATTTCAAATCTTTCACAAAACCTTCATTCGACACAAGCTCTGATACTTTTCATATGGTTCCCTATAGTTATCCTCTAGGGCTACCTCTTAAAGAAACTCAAGCTAACCTTCACTTGGCTGCAAATACTTTCAATAATGATAAACCTAAAGAGCCTAAGCCTTCATATGCTATAATCCCTACTTCAGCTAGTCCTCCACCATCTCTTCCAAAGTCATCCATACAATCCCAACATGCTTCCTTGTCCTTAGAAGTGGCTCCATGTCAAGAGGACTCTAAAAATGATGAAGAAAAGAACATAAAGAAAGATCAAGATCAAGAACCCCCCATATTATCCAATCCTTTTCATGATGTCTCTTATCCACTTCAGGGTTCTTTTGATCTTGCACATCCTTTTTTATGCATTCCACCATGTCTTAAGTCTTCTCCTAAGCAAGATCAAGCTACTACTTACACTGTTTAGCTTATTGATAATCAAAATAACCTTACTACACTTGCACTTTCCAAAGATGATACTTCCATTAAGGTTGGTACAAATGGTGTTGTTACTTCCAATGTTAAGCCTATTGAAAATCAAGAAAAAAATTGTACGCTTGTGCTATTCAAAGATCCTTGTCAAGATCAAAGTCTTCCATCTTATTCTACCACTCCATGTTCACTTCCACTTTCTACTCTTCCTAAGTCTTTGCAAGCTTTGAACAATCCTATCAAAGAAGGTGCTCATATTCAAGATGTCCATGATTCTATTGAAAATTTTAATGCTCACTCTAAAGATGTTGATATCCTTGGTTGCCATATAGATGTTGATGAACTTATTGATTATCCTTTTACATCTTCCACATCCATCCTTGGACCTCTTCCACCACTGCTAAGGGCTTCATGTCTGCCTTCCATATTGGGTCTTTATGTCCCTTCACTTTCCCCTCCTAACTCTCCTAATTCGCCATCCATCTTGGGTCCTTACATACCTCCATCTCCTATCTTTCCTCAAGATCAACATAGATGCACACCCTTGAATCCTTTTCATCCACCCACCCATCTAAACCAGTTATATCCTCCTTCTTCTTCCACAAGTCCCAAGTCTTTTGGAAGTAACTTGAATGTTCAATACAAGAAAAAGAAGCAATACAAGAATCCATAAAAAAAAGATCACCATGTCTCCTCTAATAGACATGGAAACATAAAGTCAAAAGAGATATCTAAGAAAAAAACTACAAGACAAGTATGGGTTCCAAAATCCATCATTAAAGATATTCTCTCTAGATCATCAAAAAGAAATGAAAAGCCTACAACTATATGGATTTCAAAATATCTCTTGAAAGAGTCTGGTGTTGAGCAAAAAGTGAAGTTGACATTCAAGCTTCCAAAGACTTCCACTTCATCTTCTTCCAAAAATATTCTTCCATTCCATGTGCCTAAACCACAACCTCTACTATCCATTCACCATATTCCCTCACTTATTCCTTCATTCACATTTCCTCCATCCTCTCCCCACCCTTCAAGGTGTGTGTTGATGTTGATCTTGCCTTCTTTTCCATCTACCCTTTCACAATCCTTCCATTCATTATCTTTCTACCTTCTGTCATTTTTCCTCATTTGCCTATTCCTCCTATCTTCCAACCTCACTCGCTTTACATAAAACCTTATCCTCCATTTTTCTCTTCCATCTCCCTTTCCCTATTAGCATCTTTTAGCATATCATTTTGATTCCTTGGCATATCATGGTTTATCCTTTCAAGGAGCACTATCTAAAAAGCTTGCCTTCTTCTAAAAATTCAAAAAGAAATGAAAAAAAAAATACAAAAAATTGAAAATGTGCCTTGGTGAAAACCTGGAAACAGGCGCCTTGGTAGCAAAAGTAAAGAGAAATAAATTCATCCTATGGTGAAAACTACTCCCTTGTGGCACCTTGGATAAGTACCATGATGAAAACCTGGCAATTAGGCATCATGCATAGTTCTTCTACATATTTCATCCATTCCATCTTCTCTCTTTGATCTTGACAATGTTGATCTATACACGAACATTTGGCTATCTTGTGAGCTATTTTATGATGATCTTGCTTTCATTCCTTTCATATTTAGCCTTCATGTCTATCTTCCTCTATTCATTTTCACCTATCACTATCCTTTTCCCCTTTGGTCTTGATCTAAAAAAAGAGAGTAAAACATGGTGCTATGAAGCTTCTTGACATGTCTACTTTTTTGGACTACATCCTTTCCTTCTTTGGCATTATGCTTTTGTGACTTATCCTATGTTGGCCTTTCATTGCTTGTCCAAATGCACTTTACATGACAATTTTTCCCCAGCTTGGGTATTCTTGAAGAGTTTTCCCTTGAGGATTTCTTCCCTTCATTATCCTATATTCTCTTGTCTTCCATCTCTTCCACTAGCTTGTCAATCCCTCTTGTTCTCCACCTTGCTAGACATTGGGACTCCACGATATGATCTTGTTTGGGAGTTTGCAAATGAAAAAAGATGTTATCAAATATACCAAGTAGCAGAACAAGTATCATAACAAGTATCAAAACAAGTATCAGAATGAGTATCAAAACAAGTATCAGAACACCTACTGGGGCTACACCTTTCACTTTAGTTTATGGGTCTGAGGTGGTACTACCTATTGAGGTTGAAATCCCATCACTAAGAATCAGAATGCATGGTCTAGTAACTGATGATGACTAAAAAGTATCTAGGTTGCAAGAACTTGAACTACTAGATGAGCGTAGACAAGCAGCGTATAATCATCTCAGAGTATACTAGAAGAGAATGTCTAGAGGCTACAACAAGAAAGTTAGACACAAAGAATTTTAGGTTGGTGATCTACTCTTGAGAGAAAATCCTAAAATTCAATCCCATCGAGAACACAAGGGGAAGTTCGAACCCAACTGGTTGGGTCCCTTTGTCATCACTGCCACTTTTGGCTCTGGCACCTATCAACTCTCAATGACTGAAGGAGAATAGCTTTGAGAACCAATCAACGTCCTCCATCTGAAGAAATTCTACGCCTAAGGCATTCAGTCTATGGTAAAATATCCTAAAAAAATTATAAAAATCAGAAAAGTCCTAAAAAAATGAACATCTTGGTGAAAACCTAGTAGTAGGCACCTTGATGATTCACAAAAAAAATAAAAAAATATCAAAAATTCAAAAAAATTGAAAAATGAGAAAAAGAGAAAAAGTGCCTTGGTGAAAACCTGGAAACAGGCGCCTTGGTAGCAAAAATAGAATCTCTGCCAAGATGGTGAAAATCTGGCAAATGGGTGCCACTTTCAAAATGCTCCATCTATCAGCACAATCTTGGTCTTTCCCAGCTTTCAGTTTTGCTTTAGTTTGTACATATCTCTCGGTTTGTTTCTGCATTTCCAATTTTCAAGTAAGTCAGTTTGTACACCAATCAAATCAAGCGTCTGTATCCTATCAATGTTCAAACTTGGGGGCAATCAATGTCATATCCTATGGCCTCTAGTATATCTTAGACATCTCATATCCAGTCAGAGTCCTTTGAAGTTTCATTTGAGTCAGTCAAGTCTGTCTTGTCTCTAGAAAGGATTTTGCATCTACAACAACGCAATCAAACATCAAACTGAAAACAATCTATTTTTTTTACATGCTTTTATCTCCTTGTATGCTTACTGATTCACATTGAGATTTTTGCATATTGTGTCCCTTTGAGCTCTTCGATGATGTCCTTTATAGGATTTAGAGAGTGATGACTAGGGGCATAATCTTTTCGTTGTCTTCTGCTTGTATGTGAAAATCTAACATCTTTAGAAATTTTGGATTGAAATGGTGTCTGACTGTAAGAGCCTCTATCTCAAATTGGATGGCCATGCGTACCTCGACCATTGATACCCAAAAAATTCAAAGAAGTTTGATCTAACTATTATCTTTTTGAGTGAGTTCTTTCTCCTATTGTGAATGCGATCTTACCTAAGGATGTCAATGATAAAGGGTCACTACGGGTAATTCACATGGGATTTAGAATGATCTCTTGACTGTTTGATGTGTTTGAATGCAAGGCATATTCAGGTCTTCACGACATTTAAGTGTTGATGCTTATACAAATTGCTATATCAAAATGGACATGATATTAAGGTCATCTTGGTGTTTGTGCCTTGGTGCTTATATCTAATCTGACATTCCGAAAATAAAATCAATATTCATATATCCATGGTTGTTGACCAGTGGGTGTTGTATTGATTCTTGTGCATACAAATCGATATTCATATGTCTATGGTTTCATAGCTAGTGGGCATTGTATTGATTTATCCGGTTACCTAAAAGTTCAATGATGATAACAAATTGACACATGATGAATGAGTAGGTCCTAGGTCCTAGGGTTGCATTATCATCCTGCATGTTTCTTTGCATTTTTGCACTTTGCATGATCTCACAAATTGCTTCAATGCTTAAATGATTCTTCAATCACCTCTTCCAATCTAACAAGAGCTGAATCCCACATGAAGGTTCCTCCAATGAAACAACAAATAGAATCCTTTTTCGGGATCAAAATCAAAATTTGAGATTGTTTATATTATTCACTACTTGCATAATCAACCTTCAATCATAGTAGAAATCTATTTTTCAACTTAATTGATTATCTTCCATCAAACTATCAAAATCTCAACTATGGTCAAACATGGTCAACTCATGGTCAAACCTAGTCAAACTTAGTCTTTTGGACCTCCAAATGATGCAGAATGCATTCTCGAACATGTTTAACCACTTCTCAAATCAATTAGCATGCTTCTGAACTATCAACGCTGACTTTTTCTTGTAAGATTTCAATTTTAATCCTGAAGGGGGCATGGTATTGCACATCATTCAAAGTCTGTAATCTAATTTTGGAAATCATATCTTCCTCAGTAATCAAGACAACAACCACGTCTAGTTACCGATGCATCAAAAAAGACCTCATCGCTCAGGGCAAATCTATCATCACTTGGGGCATATCAGATTCATCAAGATCCATATCAATCTGGTATTCTCCTAATCTTGTAAACTATATCAGTTTTTGCAACCATCAGATCATAGTGTTCTTTCCTTGGTTCTTTGGCAACTGAAGGATTCAGATGTGATACCTGCTAGTTCTGCTAAGACAATCGAGTCTAGAACCGGTCACTCAATTCTTTGCAATCCTAAGGTTTGGAATCAGGTGTTTTGACACTTTTTCACAATCATAGGTTCATTTTCTGTTATAGTGAACATTATCTTTGGTCATTCAAGACCTATTATCTCCATATCAAATCAATATCAATCAGCTTCTGTCTCATATCAATTATCAATTTCAAACATCAGTTTCATATCTTTATCAAACATAGACTATCTTTGAAGGACTGTGCTTCACACAGTAATTCAAAGAGGGGCAAAATATAATACCCCAAAAATGGGCTATAAGTTCATTAATCTCCTATATCAACAATTCGAATGAAATTGACATCAAAGTCCTAACCTAAGGCACATCTAAACATCATCGAATCCTAATTGATTATCTTAAATTCTACATCGGAGAATATTCCTAGAAATATTCCTAATTATCTTAATTATCTTTAATTTAATGATTATTTGGCAATAAATCACATTTATCCTAAGTTTGATTAATTGAATATTTTCATATTTAATTAATTAGATTTAATATCTTGCCACTTAACTGTGTAATTAAATTTAATTCTATCTATTATTAATTGTATTATTTAAATTTTGACAATAAATCTAATATCTTATGAATAATTGATTAAATTCTTATTTAATTAATTAAAGCAAGTTGTCATTATTTAATAATATAGTTTTTAATAAAAGTTTGATTAAATAATTGATCAACCCATAAATCAATTATTTATTTTCAAAAATCAGTTAAGTTGAGAATAAATCACTTTATTTCTTTAATTAATTCATAATTATTATGCACATTCAAAAGAAACAGTTAAACTCCAAATTAGAAAATCAATGCAAAGTGTTGACTTTTTAGAACTCAACATCCTTTTGGAGTTCAAAAAGCTGATCTAAACTCTAATTTGAGTTAAAAAGCTATTTTTGCATGATTTGCATATTTTTGTGAATTAAATTATCTTTATTATCAGATAACTCAAAAATCAAGTTGAGTTATCTGAGTGATTTATGGCTTTCTTCCATCCACCTCCAAAGCCCTGGATTTCTATAAAATCAAGGCTCAGCTCTTCATAATTCATCCATGAATTTGCATTCTCACGCTGTCGAATTGGAGTCTGAAGAATCATCTTTGCGAATCCAAGGCTATTGTGAGATCTTTCTAGTTTTGAGCATTGCATATCATTTAGCATAGATTCATATCATTGTTAGATCAATTTCCATATTAGCATAGATTCATATCATTGTTAGATCATTTAGCATATCATTTTTCATATCATTGCATAGAAAATCCAAAAAAAAAATCTCAATTGCATTCAAATCCTTCATTTAGGTGTCGTTTAGGTCACTGATCTCGATAGCAATCTGAGAACATCAATCTCGCACCTACTAGAAGGCAGTAAATCACTTGGTTAAATTAGATTTCAATTTTGCATGATTTTGATTTTTGCTAACCTCTAATGTTTTACTGAAGTGTTGTGTCTACAGATCAGGTACAATTTTCACACACACACTCGTGACCCGTTTTGACACATTGTAACAATCAAGTGTGTCCTAAGGGGTCCTACAGCCCCTTCAAACACACTTGAGCATTCAAATGTGTTAAAAGGGGTCATGAAGACTTCCTAGGGGTCCTAGTATGCCTTATCATGCGTTAGGACCCCTAGGAAGTCCCTGTGACCTTTGTGGACACATTGGAATGGTCAAGCATGTCCTAAGGTTTCCTACAGCCCCTTCGAACACACTTGAGCATTCGAATGTGTCAAAAGGTGTCATCAGGGTTTTCTAGGGGTCCTAGTAGGCCTTATCATGTGTTAGGACCCCTAGGAAGTCCTCCTGACCCTTGTAGACACATTGAGAGGCTCAAGTGTTTCTTAAGGGGTCCTATGGCCTATTCAAACACACTTGAGCATTCAAATGTGTCAAAGGGGTCATGGGGACTACCTAGGGGTCCTTCGCATGTTAGGGCCCCTAGGAAGTCCCCGTGACCCCTTTTAACACATTAGAGTGCTCAAGTGAGTCCTAAGGGGTCCTAGGATACCTTTAGACATATTTGAGTATTCAAATGTGTTAAAATAGGTCACGAGGACTTCCTAGGGGTCCTAGTATGCCTTATCACGTGTTAGGACCCTCAGAAAATCCTCATGACCCCTTTTGACACATTGGAATGCTCAAGTATGTCCTAAGGGGTCCTATGGACCCTTTGAACACACTTGAGCATTCAAATCTATGAAAAGGGGTCATGGGGACTTCCTAGGGGTCCTACTAGGCCTTATCATGCATTAGGACACCTAGGAAGTCCCCTTGACTTTTTTTGACATAGTAGAATGCTCAAGTTTGTCCTAAGGGGTCCTACGATGCCTTTGAACACACTTTAGTATTCAAATGTGTTAAAAGGGGTCATGAGGACTTCCTAGGGGTCCTATTACATCTTATCAGGTGTTAGGAACCCTAGGATGTCCTTGTGACCCCTTTAGACACATTGGAACACTCAAGTGTGTCCTAAGGGGTCCTACGAATCCTTCAGACATGTGAGAAGTCTTATTAGGGCCATTAGGAATTTCCCATGACCCCTAGGAAGTCCTTGTGATCCTTGTGGACATATTGAAATGCTCAAGTGTGTCCTAAGGGGTCGTATGGCCCCTTCAGACACACTTGAGAATTTAGATGTGTCAAAAGGGGTCATGGGGACTTCCTAATGGTCCTAATAAGCCTTTTGACATGTTAGGACCCCTAGGAAGTTCCCATGACCCATTTTGACAAATTAGAATGCTCAAGTGTGTCCTAAGGGGTCCTACGATGCCTTTGGACACACTTGAGCATTCAAATGTGTCCAAAGGGATCATGAGGAATTCTTAGGGATCCTAGTACACTTTATTGTGTGTTAGGACCCCTAGGAAGTCCCCGTGACCCCTTTTGTCACATTGGAATGCTCAAGTGTTTCATAAGGGGTCCTATAGCCCCTTTAGACACACTTACACATTTGAATGTGTCAAAAAGGGTCATGGGAACTTCCTAGGGGTCCTTGTACACCTTGTCACGTGTTAGGATCCCTAGGAAGTCCCCATGAACCCTTTTGACACATTGGAATGCTTAAGTGCATCCTAAGGTGTCCTACAATGCCTTCAGACACACTTGAGCAATCAAATTTTTCAAAAGGGGGCAAGGGAAATTCCATGGGGTCCTAATAGGCCTTATCATGCATTATACCCCTAGCAAGTCTCTGTGACCCTTGTGGACACATTAGAAAGCTCAAGTGTGTCCTAAGGAATCCTACAGCCCCTTCTGACACACTTGAGCATTCAAATGTGTCAAAAGGCATGATGGGGACTTCTGAGGGGTCTTAATAAGCCTTAACGCACATTAGGACCCCTAGGAAGTCCCTGTGACACCTTTTCACACATTAGAAGGCTCAAGTGTGTCCTAAGGGGTCCTACGATGCCTTCGAACACACTTAAGCATTCAAATCTATCAAAAGGGGTCATGAGGACTTCCTAGGGTTCATAAGAGGTCTTATCATGTGTTAGGACCCCTAAGAAGTCCCCGTGACCCTTGTGGAGACATTGGAATGCTCAAGTGTGTCCTAAGGGGTCCTACGGCCCCTTTGGATAGACTTGGGCATTCAAATGTGTCGAAATGGGTCATGGAGACTTCTTATAGGTCTTAATAAGCCTTATCATGTATTAGGACCCCTAGGAAGTCCCAGTGACCCCTTTTAACACATTTGAATTCTCAAGTGTGTCCTAAGGGGTCCTACGATGCCTCCGGACACACTTGAGTATTCAAATGTGTCAAAAGGGGTCATGAGGACTTCCTAGGGATCCTAGTACACCTTATCATGTGTTAGGACCCCTAGGAATTCCTCGTGACCCCTATGGACACATTGAAATGCTCAAGTGTGTCCTAAGGGGTCTTATGGCTCCTTCGGACATACTTGAGCATTCAAATGTGTCAAAGGTGTCCTAGTAGACCTTATCATGTGTTAGGACCCCTAGGAAGTCCCTGTGACCCACTGTGGACACATTGGGACCCTCAAGTGTGTCCTAAGGGGTCCTAAGATGCCTTCGGACACACTTGAGCATTCAAATGTGTCAAAAGGGGTCATCAAAACTTCCTAGGGGTCCTAGTATGCCTTTTCATGTGTTAGGACCTCTAAGAAGTCCCCATGACCCCTTTTGACACATTGGAATGCTCAAGTGTGTCCTAAGGGGTCCTATGGCCCTTCAGACACACTTGAGCATTCAAATGTGTGAAAAGGGGTCATGGGGACTTCCTAGGGGTCCTACTAGGCCTTATTGCGCGATAGGACACCTAGGAAGTCCCCATGACTTTTTTTGACATAGCAGAATACTCAAGTGTGTCCTAAGGGGTCCTACAGCTCTTCAGACACACTTGAGCTTTCAAATGTGTCAAAAGGGGTCATGGGGACTTTTTAGGGGTCCTACTAGGCCTTATCACAAGTTAGGACCCCTAGAAAGTCCCCGTGACCCCTTTTGACACATTAGAACACTCAAGTGTGTCCTAAGGGGTCATACGATGCCTTCGAACACACTTGAGCATTAAAATGTGTCAAAAGGGGTCATGAGGACATCCTAGGGGTCCTGGTACACCTTATCACATGTTAGGACACCTAGGAAGTCCCTGTGACCCCTTTTGACACATTGCAATGCTCAACTGTGTCCTAAGGGGTCCTAGGGCCCCTTCGAACACACTTGAGCATTCAAATGTGTCAAAAGGGGTCATGGGGTTTCCTATGGGTCCTACTTGGCCTTACTACACATTAGGATCCCTAGGAAGTCCTTGTGACCCCTTTTGACACATTAGAATGCTCAAGTGTGTTCTAAGGGATCCTACGATGCCTTCGAACACACTTCAACATTTAAATGTGTCAAAAGGGGTCATGATGAATTCCTAGGGCTCCTAGTACACCTTATCACATGTTGAAACCCCTAGGAAGTTCTCGTGACCCCTTTTGACACATTGGAACACTAAAGTGTACTCTTAGGGGTCCTACGATGACTTCAGACATCGTTGAACATTCAAATGTGTCAAAAGGGGTCATGGGGACTTCCTAGGAGTCCTAATAAACCTTCTCACATGTTGGGTCCCCTAGGAAGTCCCTGTGACCCTTGTGGACACATTGGAACACTCAAGTGTGTTCTAATGGGTCCTACAGCCTCTTCAAACACACATGAGAATTCAAATTTGTCAAAAGGGATCATGGGGAATTCCTAGGGGTCCTAGTACACCTTGTCATGTGTTAGGACCCCTAGGAAGTCCCCGTGACCCATTTTGACAAATTAGAATGCTCAAGTGTGTCCTAAGGGGTCCTATGGCCCCTTCAGACACACTTGAGCAATCAAATGTGTCAAAAGGGGTCACGAGGACTTCTTAGGGGTCCTACTTGGCCTTATCATGCGTTAGGACCCCTAGGAAGTCCTCGTGACCCCTTTTGACACATTAGAACTCTCAAATGTGTCCTAAGGGGTCCTATAATGCCTTTGGACACACTTGAGCATTCAAATGTGTCAAAAGGGATCATTGGGACTTCCTAAGGATCCTAATACACCTTATCACACATTAGGATCCCTAGGAAGTCCCCGTGACCCCTTTTAACACATTAGAATGCTCAAGTGTGACCTAAGGGGTCCTACGATTCCTTTAGACATACTTGAGGATTAAAATGTGTCAAAATGGGTCATGAGGAATTCCTAGGGGTCTGTTGGTTCTAAAAATATTTTACACTCAAAGAGCTACCAATATTCTTATGACTTATGTTTAGGGGTGGTTAATTCTGAATGTGGGAAATCTATAAGCAATTAGACCAACTATAGGGACAAGACTGCCCTCTTAACTTCTAGCTCTACAAAACCAAGGTGGGTACACCTAATCCAATAGATATAACTCTATTCTTTAATCAATACTAGATCTAACAATAGACGACAATGAGAATGTACAAAATAACAACCTATTATTCATTGACTCTCCATCAATGGGTAGAACAACTGTTAATGTAAATAAAAGTAAATGACTGGTAATGATTTAATGTTTTAGGATTACAAGGTTTTGATCATTTCCCACAAAGCAAAGATAGGAAAACACATGCAATTGCCCTATCCATTGGGAAAAATGTTAGAGGATGGAATGAATACAAAGATGTTTTGAAGAGAATCTGGTCTTTAAACATAAATACAAACACATTAACTCTTTCCTACTTATAGAAAATCCTCAAATAGATTGAGTAAACATGTATCCCACACTGAGCAATATTTAATCCAATCCTAGATCAAAACTCAAAGCTAAACACATACATATAAATCTTAGAAGGACTTAAAGATTTATAGAATAAACTCAAAGGAGAGACAAAGAATTATGACTTGTATTAAGTATAACCTTGAACATTGTACACATCATGTTCTGAACAATAAGCCTGCAAAATCACAGCAACAACCTGTACTTCTCTATTTTTTTGATAAGAATGATACAAAATGTTACAATCCTCAACTAAGGGCTAGGGTTTTAGAATCTTTATCTTTTTAACACCTAAAATCTCAATACCTAGAATGATTGTGGAAAATACTTTATATACAAGGAAGTGCAACAAGCTACCCATCATTCTAGGGTTTACCAAATTCCTAACCCTAAAACTTTACAACAACCCTATTTGGTTTACAATAAATACACTGATGAAACAGATGAGATATTTTGTAGATGAGCCACTTTTCTTTATGCCTTCAATGTTGTCCTTGGCTTCTTTGAACAAATCTGATTGTAATATCTCGCTATCCATCTTATAATAAACATTGTTTTCTGCTTCTCAACAACCTTCATGATTCAAAAGGTAACTGCCTTCACTTGTCTCAAGAGTTTGATGGAGTATTTAATTTTTGAACATGAGGTATGTACTGATACCTCAACTTATTGTACACATCTTCAGTTGGGAATTCAAAATCTGGAAACTTAGGTTCCCTGCTAGACAACTGTTCCCATTCATTCTCTATTTGACTGATCTTATTTTGAATTTGATCAAACATTGATTTTGCATTCATTAATAGTTTGATGGTGCTAATAAAAGAATAAGTGTCACCTAAGACACCAGTCACTCTCTCTGACAGAAGTGCATCCATCTCTTCTCTCCACTGATATAATTCTTTTAATTCTCCTCGCTCTGTGAGAATAGTTGGTATCAGTTCATTATTTGAAAGCATCAACTCTGATTTCAACATACTTGATTTCCTTATGAAATGACCCAAAATAATGTCATATTCTATTATTTTCTTCACAGCCTGGTGCACTGGCTTAATTAGTGGATCAGGGTCTTCTTGGCCTTTAGACAATAAATGAAATAATTTCACATTTGGAGACCTCTCAATCCACTTTTTCAAAATTGGTGACATCTTAGTCTTATCTTTATTCAAAGTAGTAAACAAAATATGTAACCTACTGACATGATTGAAGAAAATTGAGGGCTTCAAATCATGAGCAAATTGCATCATTGCATCTGTTATTTTTTCCTCATTCTTTTGGTTTGCCAAAGCTATGGCCTTCACATGTTCATCCTTTTCCTTCCCCAACTCCACCCTTATTTCTCTCAATATATTAGCTTCCTCTATTAATCATTGCTTCTCCCAACTAACTCTTGCATCTGAATGTGTCTCTGGTTAGGGGGATGTTGGAAACTCAAAGATTGGGGTAGAAGATGAAGCCACTGTAGGTTTTTCAGCTATCATCAGTTGTGGTGACCCATTATCTTGTGGTCCGGATAGCTCAGCAATTGACTTATCCTTTTGAATCAGCTCTATCTTGAGCTCATTGTAAGATTTGAGGATAGTTTCGAATTTGAGCCTGAGCTCCTCTTTTTCTTTGGCATCTTTCTCTGCCACTTTGACATTGAACTTGGTAGTTTCTAAAATCAGGTTTAAAGCTTCAACTCCAGAAGTCTCACCTACTCTTTGGACCAATAAATTGTCAGCTTACCCTATGGAGAGAGCCTCCCTTTTTCCTTTATCTTCCTCCCTCTTAAGGGACCACATCACCAAGGCTGCATGATCTTCTAAAACAACAATTCCCCAGGTAGCTTGTTGGGCCTATTCTACAGTAGCAAGAGTCTTCACTTTGCTCTTCTTGACTTGATCAAAGACTATTGCATGAACAATATCCCATTCTCGTAGAATCAGTACCCCTGTAGTATGGACTATAGACCTCCCTTATTTAGGAGTAATCTTTTCAAATTGCTTCACCATTTATTCCTTGGTCTCATTCTCTATCTTTGTGATGTCCCTATTAAGGAATTCTTCCTTCTTCTTCTCCCAGATCTCCTTGAACTGATTTATTTTAATTCTCCACAAAAATTGGAAGAATGCCCTAGTCCTAGCAAATTTATCATCAGCTAAAAAAGAATCACTAGCTTGTTTTAATATAGGGTCCATTTATTTACCTTGAAACTCAACAATAGTAAGATCCATGGCCACCTCCTTAGGTGCCTCTGGTACTTCTTGCAACTCATCATTGGAAACAAAAATGTTTCCCTCATTTCTTAGCTGTATCAATTATTCTGCTACCCCATGTTCATCCAAATGTAAGGGGGACTCAGAGGGAGAGTATACATTTTTCTTTGACCCTGACCCTTCTTATTTTTGCCTCTTTGGAGAGGGTCCTTGCATTATTGGATCATTTATTGGCCTCTTTCCCCTAGAAGTGGAAGGAATGTCCTCACTTCTTTGCTGTGATGGTAAGAGAATAGTGTATCCAATTCTCTTCTGCATTGTATATGTTCCCCTTGGGGTCAATTTTACATATCCTAGCTAGCTTAAAATCTGCCTAGCCCTATCAGGGTCTGTCTTACTTACAAAAACCCTCTTTTCATTTACTGCATGCATAATACCTTCAAAATGCTCCATAAGAGCCTCTACTTTTCTTGCCCATGGCTCAAAGCCCTTTAATGGGTCATAAGCTTTATCAAAGTTTTTAATGAAATCTACAGTCTTCTTGTAGATTACCCATTTCTCCTTTTTTATTTCTTGAGCTTGAAGGTCAAACTCATTTCTTATTATATCTTCAAGGAAATAAAATTGATGCTCTATAAGAGCACACCTAATTTTGTCTTTGAACATCCCTGAAAGGAAACCCTCATTGTCTGCACACCTTACTATAGATGTAGTCATTCTATAGGGCTGCAATACTTGGTTCAAGTATACCCATCCTCCTTTAGTTATAAAAAATTGATGAGAAATTGTTATATTAGGGAAAATAGTCCCTCTTCCTTTTCTAGTAAGGGCACTCTCTTGTAGGTCACCAATCTGTCTCAAAATTTCAGCATATCCTACCTTCAATGGAACTTGGTAGGGAAAAATATAAGGTGCCTTTCTGCAACCATAAACTCTAAAAATTGTAGAAATAGGATATAAAATGATATCCCCAAAATTATGGACAATGGTAATGTCTTGACAATATTCCTTTGGTCTGATTAACCTTAGTAGCTCCCTTGGGATCCTAAGATTGTTAAAAAATAACAGTGTCCTCAACCTTGAAGCAAAGTCCCTGTCAAAAGAAATGAAATTGGCATCAACTCTGTCCCATGACAAAGCTGTGGTCCACAATTGGACTGGAAGGATCTCTCCATTTCTCTCCTTCACAATATGCACTATGGAGCTAAAAAATTGCTCACCCTTGTACAAGAACATGTGCATAAGCATTGAATACCACCCAAAAGGTCTACTAACCTTCATGTTCTTAATTCCCATTAATCCCTCATGGATTAAATCAGCCAAATGTGATGCAAAGTCAAAAATCAATGTGAATTGGGGGTGTAATGATTGTACCATCATAAACATATATGGTATTGGCATATGAGTGGCCTCATCATGCCCTAGGATCAAAGTCAAAGACTTGTAGAAACCCTATGCTCTCTTACTGAAAAGATCCATTCTGAAAGGCTCTGGTGTGCTTGGACTAATGACACACATGGATCTAACTTGGTCTATGAAATCCCTCAAATGCCCTGCCCTTAAATAATCCCTCTGAGCCTCATATACCTCTATAAATTCTGTAAATTTTATCTTTTCCAACCCAACAGAAGGGTCATTTAGTGAGAAGACCTCCCTGATTTCCTCCTTTGTGATACTAATCAAATCATTCCCATTGACATCCTTGAAAGACTTTGTCACAAGATCATAGCACTTAGCAATTTGTATTAATAATTCAACATCCATAAAAACTCCAGGGACCACTAGCTTCCCAATATCAAATTGCCATATGTTGTTGAGGGGAGCACAGGAATTTCTCTGTGACTAGGCTACCTTGAACAAAATAAGACCGTTATGATCTTCACCAACCCTAGCATCTCTCATCCAATTCCCTCTATCATGGAGTCAACTATTAACATAGTCCCTAGGGTTTGTTGGAACTAATTTCTTTAGCCTAGTTGCCCCATTATCTGAATGTGGTAGCACTTGCATTAAATCCTCAAAGACACCCATGTGTTTGTACTCTGTCTTACCAGATAATCCTCTCTTTGGCGACATTTTAAACTAGGGTTCTTAGAACAATATATGAATATTTGATAAAAACCCTAAAAATATCAACAAACAACAGGATTTTCCTCCCACTATCCCTTCTCAGAGCTCAAATAATTCTATAATTTAGAAAACTTGATCTACCAGGCACCTGAAATAATTTTCTTGATATCGCTGCAAAGGAAAATCTTGTTCGCCAAAATGTTTATGAGAGTGGTAAAGAGAAACAACAATTGAATTTTGATATATAATGCCACCACCCATTTACAATTCATCCACACATAGCTCATTAAGTCTGCCATTACTGAAAGTTGGCGGCCTCAGCATTCACAAGACACGAACAACATCACAGACTAAAAATTTGAATTCTGACCGTTGATGTTATTTCCCTTTTGGGTATTGGACAATTAGCAAAATGAGCCGTGCAACCCCTTTTTAATTTTTCCCAAACGCATTCCTAGCCAATGAAAACAATTCAAAATAACCATGTGGGAAAAAGAAAACTTAAGTTTATCTTTGATCAGAGTGGACAGGTGTCATCTTATCACTAAAGCATAGATGTAGAAATCAAACATCTTTACCCAACGGTGTAACGATAGCCACTAGATTCTTTCCAACTCATAGCCCTTTATCGATTCCCCAATCAATGACCCCACCTTTCCCTTTGAAATCCTTCATCATATTAGGGAATACCACGTCGGACAGATCACTAGGTAGAGAATGCAAACTTTATCCTCGGTGTCAAGTATACTAACAACCTGACATGTCATCACTATCCTTTGGCCAATCAAATACAAACCTATCAGCATGACCTGGTGATAGAGGACCCACCCTTAGTAATCACCTCTTAAACAAGATCAATGGTTGTTGCTATACCACAGACCTTAAAGAACGTGCATTTTATCCTAGCGGTATAATGACAACTGTGAGATCCTATCGAAACTTAACCACCCAAGAAAGTGGGCCCTACTATGACACCTCATACATCCTTCTAACAAATTAGAAGATTCCATGTTTGCAAGAACAGGAGAGCAGGCCCTCCTTTCATTTCTTCTTTTAATGTTAAAAATCCTGTCAACCGCCACATCACTTTTATTTCAACCAATTAAAAACATACATGTTAGAGTGACATGGAATTTAAGGCCCCACTTACCTTTCATCCATCACATAGCATCAAACGGTAGTCACTATACTGTGGAGCTTAAATACTCCACATCTTTCATCTATGGTGTAATGATAACTGTAAGATCAAATTGTGCTTTATCCCTTTGAAAAGTCTGACCCCACTATTGTTACGTCACTCTGGATAGGTGTCAACCTGAAAAACACACCACTGAGACTATCATGTTAGAAACCTTATTGCCACTAGTAAACCTTGATTGGACGCTCGTCGCTATACCGTGATGCTTAAAAAGGCATCATCTCAACCCAACGGTATAATGACAGTCATTGATGCATCACTCAATTTAATTGCCAACATAGTAGCGAAGACGGGCCCACCGAGATAGATGTCTACTCATTGCTATATCACATGTAAGGGATTCTAACAATAGGGAGCTATGAGATTTAATGAGAGCCACTCATTTAAAAGGTTTGATACTTAGGAAAATACCATGAAAAACTTAGGCCCTATAGGAAATATTAAAAGGGGTCCCGATTTTATAACCTAACCACACAACATGTAAAGTGGTGAAATAAAAGGGGGTGAAAATAGCACATGTTTTATTTGGAGGGTTAGTGAACCAAAAAGGTAACACAAAATTAGAACAAGGCCTAAGACCGACTAGGGCTTCCACTAAACTCAGGGTTTTGACCTCAAAACCATACCATCAGGTTTATGAACTAGATTTCTCAAAAATTATAGCATGAAGTTGGAGAATTTAACATAGTGATAACAATGGCTCATGCTTGGGGATGTGTATCTCCTGTAGATACAATGAGAAAACTTGAATCTCTTGGAAGAGCAAACCTGAACAAAACTTTGACTGGGAAAAAAAATAGCACAAAATTCTAAAACTAAACCTACACAGAGACTCACAAAAATACTTAAGAGAAGTAAAATTTCAAGAACTAACCATGAACTGGCAATTCCATGAGCTCTCCTATTAGATTTTTCAATAAATAAGAATTTTTTACCCAATTTTCTTCAATGATATATGGTCCTAACTAGATGGGGTCAAACTTCCCATGCTTTCCTTTATCTGCTAACTTTACGTTCAACATCAGGACCAAATCACCCTTTGCAAAATTTATCTGAGTAGTCCTTTTATCATACAGGACTTTGCACTGGGCCTGCAACTTTTCATTTTTATTATGTGCATCATTTCTTACCTCATTCAGCTGAATCAAATCATTTATTCTGACAGTCATATCTTCTTCCACATCATCATCATATGCTTGTATGAACTGATACATTTGCAATAGATTATTCTGAGGTAACCTTGCATTAATCCCATATACTAAGTCAAAAGGGGCACATCCTATTGCTTTCTTTACTATAACTCTATCAGCCCATAGGGCTTGTAACAATTTGGAATCCTAGGCCCTCTTATTTTTATCCAATACTCTTTTCAAAATTTTAATCAGACTCTTGTTACTGGATTCTACTTGGCCATTGCCCTGTGGATGGTAGGGAGATGAATATGAGATTTTTATACCATTGTTTTGGAAAAGCTCAATGAACTCCTTTGACCTAAAACACATTGCATTATCAACCACCATGGATTCTGGGCAACCAAACCTTGTAAGAATGTTTTGCATGATAAAGTCTATTACCACCTTACTAGTTGCTCTCCTTGAAGGGATTGCTTCAACCCACTTGGTGAAGTAGTCAGTTGCCACCAAGATATAAGAATGATTACCACTAGACTTATTAGGGATTTCACCAGTGAAATCCATACCCCACTTTTGGAAAGGAGCCTAAATAGTAACAAGTTTGAGAGGCAAGTTTCCACTAAATTTCAATTTCCCTGCAAACCTTTGACAAGGATCACACCTCTTTACAAGTTTATGTGTATCTTTGAAGAGTGATGGCCACCAAAATCCAAACCTGATGATCTTATGGTCTATAGCTTTTTCCATATAGTGTCCTCTACAAATCTCATTGTGCATTTCATTCATCAAAAGCTTGGCCTTATCCTGATATACACACCTAAGCAAGACACCCTCATTGCTCCTCCACCATAATTCACCACTTATAATTGCATATCTTATGGAATGATGCTTAATAGTTCTTCTTTTGTTATCATCCAGTCTAGGGGGTAAAACCATCCTCTGCAAATATTTGACAACATCCTTGTACCACTCACAACAATCCATGTTACATACAAAAGATCTCTGATTCTCCTCCAACATATTTATCCGGTTTGCATTTAAATTGCTCTGGGCCATCAAATTTTCTAGGCCCAATCCTCTTACCAATTTTGTAACATGGATGTCAATATTAAATTCTTGAATTGTATTTATCCATCTACATCTTCTTCCTGAGACTTCTTGTTGGACCAAGATATCCTTAACTATAGCACTTAGAACATAGGCAACAATTGTGGCTCCTACCGGATAAGACCTAAATGTTTTAATAGAATTTACCAAGGCATGAGCTTTCTTTTCAATGATATCATAATTTAATTCAGCTACCTGCAAGGTCTTGCTGAAAAAAGAAATAGGCTGTTCAAAACCATCAGCATTTTTCTGTAACAACACTATTGCAACAGTATGGGCAGATGCAAAGGAAAAGATCTACATAGGTTTACTATAATCTAGTGTTTTTAAAACTGGGGCATGCTTGATAGCCCTTTTAATATCATTAAAAGCATGTATTTCTTCCACATCCCATTCAACCTTTTCTCCCTTTTTTAACATTCTTGATATGGGAATACTAATTTCTACAAAGTTTGTAATAAATCTTCTCAAGAAATTGACCAGTCCTGAAAAGGATTGAATCCCCTTCATATTCCTTGGTAAAGATAGTTTATCAATAGCTTCCACCCTTTGTGGGTCTATCCTCACTCCATCCTTTGAAATAATATGCCCTTGAAGTTTTCCTTCTACCACACCAAAATTACACTTCTTTGGGCTTAAAGAGACCCCATACTCTAATGCTCTAATGAAAATCTTTTCTAGATGTTGGCAATGTTGTTGCTCCTTGGTTGAGAAAACTATCAAATCATCTTGATATACCACTATGAATATATCAATGAAATCAGCAAAGGCTACATCCATAGCCCTTTGAAAAGTGGCACCAACATTAGTCAACCCAAAAGGCATCCTTACATAAACATATGTTCTCCAAGGAGTTGTAAATGCAGTCTTAAATTGCTCTGTGTCCTTAACCATAACCTGATTGTAACCTGAAAAGTCATCCATCATGGACATCAATTCTGATCCAGTGACTTTTTGCAACATGTTCTCCATATTTGGTAATCCATAGTTATCCTTTAGAGAATTTATGTTAAGATTTCTAAAATCAACACATAGCCTAATGTCACCATTCTTTTTTCTGACAGGCACCAAATTTGAAACCTAGGTGGAATGCCTAATAGGCTTAATTATTCTAGCATCCATCATCTTCTTGAGTTCCCATTGCATTTTAGGTGCCAAGGTAGGGTTAACAGGTCTCAATTTATGTCTAAAAGGTTTTGTGCCTTCTTTGAGTGGAATCTCATGTTGAAAAAGGTCCTCCCTATAAGCTTTGAGATCTTCATAAGACCAGGCAAAAACATGCCTAAATTTTTTGAGAAGATCAATCAAATTTTTTCTAGTTCTTGGGGACAAACACTTGCCTATATAAACCTTCTTGGGGACAATTATTGTACCCAATTTTATTTCTTCTAGCTCATTGGTTTTATCAATACTAGTAGAAAAAGCTTTGTCCTTATTATCAAATGCCCTTTCAAGAGCAACTAATCCTTTGGGAATCCTATTTGATTTTAACTGTAAAACCTCTTTCCCAAAAATGACATCCTTACCATTCACTGTATCAACATAAGTACTGAAATCCATTTCTTTGTCACCAAAATGGGATTCACACTGGAAAAATCTTAATATGTCTTGGTCATCAGAGAAAACCTACCAGTTATCTATATTATTAGGGATGGAAGGCCTGGCTTGCATTTCTATATTGAAAATATCAGCAAATGTAACGTCTTTAGGTCTAAGGGCCACATTAGTCAATAAGTATGCCATTTTGTTTTGACTTCTTTCCATCCAACAAATATTAAAAGCACTAAAACTTTCAATCTCATCCCATACTGCATTTCTATATTGTTTCAATTTCTGACTCTTTGAGGCATACTTTGATCTGACTTGGGAGACAACTAACTTAGAGTCACCCACTACTTTTAAACATTTTATACAATGCCTTGATGCCAACCTTAGACCTATCAATAGAGCTTCATACTCTACAACATTATTTGTGCATGAGAATAGCAAAGTAAAGGAGAATTTGAAAGTTTTACCATTTGGAGATATGAGTAAGATTCTAGCTTCAGATCCTTCCTTGCTATTTGCACCATCAAAAAACATAGTCCACAAACTGTCAAGATCAATCCATCCCTCTTGGTTTTCTAATCTATGTGTATTTTCAACATTCTCATCATTACCTTTGTCTTGAAACTTGAAAGCATTAATATCAGTCTCAAGAAATCAATTCATGGTGTCTTCTTCTTCTTCAATCATATGTGGAGTCATGAGTTCTCTAGAAACCTTAATGTTCTATCCCTACAAGTTGAAAGTGGTGAATGATAAATCACACTGTATGCTACCTCCCATAGAAGAACTCCACTTTCTTGATAGTAACATCCCATACTGGGGAGGAATATCCACTACCAAGACACTCATAGTCAACTGTTTATTGGGGTATGCAGCCAGTCTATAAGGTAGAGCCTTGATGGTACCCACAACTAGTACTTCCCTTGAATCCATTTCCTGACATCTACCATGAGGTGTGTCCACCTTTAGCCCTAGTGACTTCATAACCTCAGTAGGCATAATAGTGTTTGATGCTTCATAATCAATCATACAATTTTTTAGCAACTTCCCATTTATCTACAAAGTCAAAAAGAAAGGATCAATTGTTCCTGCTATAGTACTAACAACATTTGCATCCAAATATATTTGGGGAATTTTAGAAACAATCTCCATAGAGCAATTTTCATTTTCATCATTCATAGATGCTATATGTTTCTCAACCCTTTCTATTTTTTGAGACTCAGTGGATACCACACCATTTACCCAATTTAGGGCCTTTTCCTTATGTTCTTCTATTCTCATCATTTCTAACAAAGGGACTTTTACAGTGATCTGTGACAATAATTTTCTCATATCAATTGGAACATACTTTGAATCAGAAACATCTGGCTTCAAAATTGCAACTTCTTTATTAGTCTCCTCGATAGATACGTCTGTAGGTTTTACAATATGGGCTCCATCATCTTTCTACAAAGATAGAACAACCTCATTAGTGGGTTTGGATTTTACCTTATAAACAATGTTAGGTTTAGCATTTTTCTTTATTTTGACCTTATCAATAGGATTGGTATCCTTAGGCTTATCCTGTGATGTTTTCACATCCTTGTCTATTTTCTTGATGAAAATTCCAGCAGGCTTCTGATTTGGATTACCCACCACTCTATTTCTCAGGTTGTAATTTGTTTTAACTTGAGTAACCATATCAGCTATTATCAAGGCAATCTCCTCATCAGAAGGCCTCCTTGAAACAACTATCTCTTTAATTTTCAAAACATTGCACTAAATGTTATTAGGCTCACTATCTTCATTTGAAAAAAATTGTTGATGGTATGATTCAATTTTGGTCTGAGAATTGAAGACATCCTAATTTTCATCCTCTTCAAGAGAATTCACTTTGTCCCAAACATGGGAAGAAAACATTCCACATCCTTGGTCATCATAAGGTTGTTCCTCATTACATTCTTGCTCCTCTTGTGAGGAGACACTTTGGGATATGACACAATAATTGAGATCATGTGGTGACTGAAAAACAATACACCATGGGACATCTTCCACCACATTCATTGAGTTTCTTTGCAATGGATAAGGAGTCCTATCATTTGGCTTATCCTTTTTTTCAAGAAGAATAGGCTTCCCATCTTTCTATTGAGTATTGTATGGATAATTTTGCATTCTTGGGAATTTGTTGAAATTATTAAAGGCAGGCTTATCCCCTCCTATAACTTTATTATTTTTTTTCTCACCAAGCTTTAACTCCTTAATTGATTTCAATATTTTATTTAAGCTATCATTATCCTTAGGTTTCACACTTATAAGCTTTCCTGGATCTTTTCTATTCAACAATTGTGATTTGTTATCTTCCCTTCTTCCCAGCTTTCTTGAAATTCTTCGGTTACTCTCTATGTTCACAACTAGCTTGTAAGCTTCAACAAGACTCCTTTGGTTTTTATCTCTCAAAAGGTAACCCATCTTAGAATCAAAAGCATTTAAATATGTGACAAGACATACTCTATCATCCAATCTGGTGACTTGCAAGAGTTTATGCATAGCCTTTTGAAATCTGACATTAAACTCAACAACATCCTCATTGAAATTCTTCTTTATGTTATTAAATTCATTTAGCATAAAACCTTCATGTGTTTTATCGCCATATTATTCCTTGAAACAATGCCTAAGCTGACCCCATGAACGTATGCTACCATGTGAAAAATCCCTAAACTAATCCCTTGAATCTTCTATTAGGGATTGTACAAATAATTTCATGATAACATCATCAGGCACAATGTTATAATCATCAATTACATCAATAAATTTTTTTAGGTGCTCTTCACAAGTAACAACATTACTTCCAATGAACTTAGGAAGTTTCTTCTTGATTTCTTCAGGGATGGGATTAGGATATCCAGGGATGCCAGTGAAAACCAATTATTTGCATCTTTCATGTATGACCCCTATGTTAAAGATACCAGCACCCTGAGATGTAGATGCATTGGTATTTGTCATGGCATAAATTCTAAGTCCTCCTAGTGGGGGAACACTAGTTTTCTGATTTGCTAAATTTGCAACATTTGCCCCTTGTGTAACAGTAGGATTAGCAAAATTAGTGGGTCCTGTAGACCATCTTAGAAGGTCAATCTTCTTTTTCATTTCTAAAGCTAAGGCTTCTAATTTTACCTTTTCAAGTTATTTAGCTAACAATTCTTGTTCCCTTTTGGCCTTTTCAAGATCTACTTCCAATCTTAAAGTGGAATCTATGGGAAATTTAGGGCCAACTAGATCATTAATTAAGACACCCACTACTTTCTGCTTTCCCTTATCCCTTGGGTTCCTTGTTTCAAACACCTGTTGGACAATGGGTTGTTCACTTGTCTACTCAAGAATGGGAACATAATTTATAGCCTCTAAATTTAACAACTACCTTCTTAGTTGGTCAGCCCTTATCATGGCATGCCTGATTTTTTCTTCTCTCTCCTTTTCTCTTTTCTACCTAATAGCTGCTTGTTCATGAATTCTCCTTTCCAATTCATAAAATTCCTCAAATATCTCCTCAGAATTAGGCAAAGTTGTTTCAGATTCAACCTACTGTGCTTGAGGCTCTTATTATTGATCTTTAGACTCATGGAGGCCTTGGAGCAAAGATGAACCAAGGGTGAAAGGGGAGACAAAGTCTTGTCCACTCCTACTCTTACTTCTAGATCTCCTCTCCCCTCCATATCATCTATTACATATTATCTTCCTATTTTGGGGTAACCTTTCACCCTCTCTTTCTATGGGAGAATAATAATCCTCATACTAGTTTAAGCCTAAATCAACTACCTCCTCATATTCTGAGGCATTTCCTTCCTGACTTGGAGGGGCAAGACTTTGTTGTCTTGAGTTTCCCTTTTGTTTCCAAGTAAGAGACATGTCATTACTTCTTTTTTCTCTTCTACCCTGACCTCATCTAGATGTGGTTGGAAGCTCACCCTACAAATTTTCCTCTGGGTGTTCCTTTCTCCAGGACCTTATATTTTTGAAACTCATAGTGATATAGTGATGTTTTATATTAAGCACTAGTACATAGATGTTTTAGAGTCACCACCTAAACTAACTGGGGTTTTCTATGATTTTATCAAATAGGAAAGGTAGGAAAAATGAAAAGGAATCAACTCTATGTATAAGGTGAATAACTAGTTTTGAAAATAAGTAGGCCAGGAGTCTAGCTCAACTTGTACCTATGTTATTTTATACAAATTTTTACAATTTCCCTAGTAGAGTCACCATTTTTTTGGTGACTCGAATGGGCCAAATCAATCTGGGTAATAAGATATCAAATTTTTTTAATATAACTAGAGATTATCAACAAATTTATTTCTTTGTTATGTTCTCGTTGGTGACTTGGATGGGCCAAATCAATCTGGGTAATAATATATCAGAAATTTGTAATATAACAAGAGATTCTAAACAAATTTATTTCTTTGTTATGTTCTCTCCAACAAAGTTGCCATTTTGTTGGTTCTAAAAAGATTTTACACTCAAAGAGATACCAATATGCTTATGACTAATGTTAAGGGGTGGTTAATTCCAAATGTGGGAAGTTTATAAGCAATTGGACCAACTATAGGGACAAGACTGCCCTCTTCACTTCTGCCTCTACAAAACCAAGGTGGGTACACCTGATCCAATAGATATAACTCTATTCATTACTCAATACTAGATCTAACAACATATGACAGTGAGAAAGTACTAAATAACAACCTATTATGCATTAACTCTCCATTAGTGGGTAGAACAACTGTTAATGTAAATAAAAGTAAATGACTGGTAATGATTTAATGTTTTAGGATTACAAGGTTTTGATCATTCCCCACAAAGAAAAGATAGGAAAACACATGCCAGTGCCCTATCCATTGGGAAAAATATTAGAGGATGGAATGAATACAAAGATGTTTTGAAGAGAATCTGGTCTTTAAACATAAATACAAACACATCAACTCTTTCCTACTTATAGAAAATCCTCAAACAGATTCAGTAAACATGTATCCCACCCTGAGCAATATTTAATCCAATCCTAGATCAGAACTCAAAGCCAAACACATACATATAAATCTTAGAAAGACTTAAAGATTTATAGAATAAACTCAAAGGAGAGACAAAGAATTGAGACTTGTATTATGTATAACCTTGAACATTCTACACATCATGTTCTGAACAATAAACTTGCAAAATAGCAGTAGTAACTTGTACTTCTCTATTTCTTTGATAAGAATGATACAAAAAGTTACAATCCTCAACTGAGGGCTAGGGTTTTAGAATCTTTATCTTTTTAACACCTAAACTCTCAATACCTAGAATGATCATGGAAAATCCTTTATATACAAGGAAGTGCAATAAGCTACCGATCATTCTAGGGTTTACAAAATTGCTAACCCTAAAACTTTACAACAACCCTATTTGGTTTACAATAAATACACTAATGAAACAGATGAGATATTTTGTAGATGAGCCACCTTGCTTTATGCCTTCAATGTTGTCCTTGGCTTCTTTCAACAAATTTTATTGCAATATCTTGTTGTCCATCCTGCAATAAATGTTTTTTTCTACTTCTCAACAACCTTCATGACTCAAAAGGTAACTACCTTCACTTGTCTCAAGAGGTTGATGGAGTATTTAATTTTTGAACATGAGGTATGTGCTGATACCTCCACTTATTATACACATCTTCACTTGGGAATTGAAAATCTGCAAACTTAGCTTTCCTGCTGGACAATTGTTCCCATTCGTTCTCTATTTGATTGATCTTATGCTAAATTTGATCAAACATTGTTTTTTCATTCATTAATAGTTTGATGGTGCTAATAAAGAATAAGTGTCACCTAAGACACCAGTCACTCTCTCTGACAAAAGTGCATCCATCTCTTCTCTCCACTGATATAGTTCTTTTAATTCTCCCCGCTCTCTGAGAATATTTGGTATCAATTCATAATTTGAAAGCATCAACTCTACTTTTAACATACTTTATTTCCTTATGAAATGACCCAAAATAATCTCATATTCTATTATTTTCTTCACAACCTAGTGCACTAGCTTAATTAGTGGATCAGGGTCTTCTTGGCCTTTAGACATTAAATGAAATAATTTCACATTTGAAGACCTCTCAATCCACTTTTTCAAAATTAGTGACATCTCAGTCTTATCTTTATTCAAAGTAGTAAACAAAATATGTAACCTACTGACATGATTGAAGAAAATTGAGGGCTTCAAATCATGAGAAAATTGCATCATTGCATCTGTTATTTTTCCTCATACTTCTGGTTTGCCAAAGCTGTGGCCTTCACATGTTCATCCTTTTCTTTCTCCAACTTCACCCTTATTTCTCTCAATTTATTAGCTTCCTTTGTTAATCGTTGCTTCTCCCAACTAACTCTTGCATCTAAATGTGTCTCTGGGTAGGGGGATGGTGGAAACTCAACAATTAGGCTAGAAGATGAAGCCACTATAGGTTTTTTAGCTATCATCAGTTGTGGTGACCTGTGATCTTGTGGTCTTGATAGCTCAGCAATTAACTTATCCTTTTGAATCAGCTCTATCTTGAGCTCATTGTAAGATTTGAAGACTATTTCAAATTTGAGCCTGAGCTCCTCTTTTTCTTTGGCATCTTTCTCTGCCACTTTGACATTGAACTTGGTATTTTCTAAAATCAGGTTTGAAGCTTCAACTCCAGAAGTCTCACCTACTCTTTGTACCAGTAAATTGCTAGCATACCCTATGGAGAGAGCCTTCATTTTTCTTTTATCTTCCTCCCTCTTAAGGGACCACATCACCAAGGTTGCATGATCTTCTATAAAAGCAATTCCCCTGGCAGCTTGTTGGGCCTATTCTGTAGTAGCAAGAGTCTTCACTTTTCTCATCCTAACTTGATCAAAGACTATTGCATCAGCAATATCCCATTCTGGTAGAATCAGTACCCCTGTAGTATGGACCATAGCCCTCCCTTCTTTAGGAGTAATCTTTTCAAATTGCTTCACTATTTCTTCCTTGGTCTCATTCTCTATCTCTGTGATGTCCCTATCAGGGAATTCTTCCTTCTTCTTCTCACATATCTCCTTGAACTGATTTATTTTAATTCTCCAAAAAAATTGGAAGAATTCCCTAGTCCTAATAAATTTATCATCAACTAAAAAAGAATCACTGGCTTGTTTTAATATAGGGTCCATTTGTTTAACCTCAAACTTGGTGATGGTAAGATCCATGGCCACCTCCTTAGGTACCTCTGGTACTCCTTCTTGTAGCTCATCATTGGAAACAAAAATGTTTCCCTCATTTCTTAGCTGTACCAACTGTTCTACTACCCCATGTTCTTCCAAATGTAAGGCGAACTGAGAGGGAGAGTATAGATTTTTCTCTAACCTTGACCCTTCTTGTTTTTGCCTCCTTGGAGAAGGTCTTTGCATTATTGGATCATTTATTGGCCTCTTTCCCCTAGAAGTGGAAGGAATGTCCTCACTTCTTTGTTGTGATGGTAAGAGAACAGTGTACCCACTTCTCTTGTGCATTGTATATGTTCCCCTTGTGGTCAATTTTACATATCTTGGTTGGCTTAAATCTGCCTAGCCCTATCAAGGTCTATCTTACTTACAGCAGCCCTCTTTTCATTTACTGCATGCATAATGCCTTCAAAATGCTCCATAAGAGCCTCTACTTTTCTTTCCCATGGCTCAAAGCCCTTTAATGGGTCATAAGCTTTATCAAATTTTTTAATGAAATCTATAGTCTTCTTGTAGATTACCCATTTCTCCTTTTTTATTTCTTGAGCTTGAAGGTCAAACTCTTTTCTTATTATATCTTCAGGGAAATAAAATTGATGCTCCATAAGAGCACACCTAATTTTGTCTCTAAACATCCCTGATAGGAAACCCTCATTGTCTCCACACCTTACTGTAATTTTAGGCATTTTGTAGCGCTGCAATACTTGGTTCAATTATACCGATCCTCCTTTAGTTATAAAAAATTGATGAGCAATTTTTATATCAGGGAAAAAAGTCCCTCTTCCTTTGCCAATAAGGCCACTCTCTTCTAGGTCACCAATCTATCTCAAAATTTTAGCATATCCTACCTTCAATGGAACTTGGTAGGGAAAAATATAAGGTGCCTTTCTGCAACCATAGACTCTAAAAACTATAGAAATAGGATATAAAATGATATCCCCAAAATTATGGACAATGGTAATGTCTTGATAGTATTCCTTTGGTCTGATTAACCTTCGTAGCTCCCTTGGGATCCTAGGATTGTCAAAAAATAGCAATGTCCTCAACCTTGAAGCAAAGTCCTTATCAAAAGCAATGAAACTAGCATCAACTCTATCCCATGACAAAGCTATGGTCCACAATTGGACTAGAAGGATCTCTCCATTTCTCTCCTTCACAATATTCACTGTTGAGATGAAAAATTGCTCACCCTTGTACAAGAACATGTGCATAAGCATTGAATACTACCCGAAAGGTCTACTAAACTTCATGTTCTTAATTCCCATTAATCCCTCATGGATTAAATCAGCCAAATGTGATGCAAAGTCAAAAATCAATGCCAATTGGGGGTGTAATGATAGTACCATCATAAACATATATGGTATTGGCATATGAGTGGCCTCATCATGCCCTAGGATCAAAGTCAAAGACTTGTAGAAACCCTATGCTATCTTACTGAAAAGATCCATTCTGAAAGGCTCTGGTGTGCTTGGACTGATAAAACACATGGATCCAACCTGGTCTATGAAATCCCTCAAAGGCCATGCCCTTAAATAATCCCTTTGAGCCTCATATACCTCTATAAACTCTGTAAAGTCTATCTTTCCAAATGAACAGAAGGGTCATTTAGTGAGAATACCTCCTTGATTTCCTCCTCTGTGATACTAATCAAATCATTCCCATTTACATCCTTGACACACTTTTTCATAGGATCATAGCACTTAGCAATTTGTAATAATAATTCAACATCCATAAAAACTCCAGGAACCACTAGCTTCCGAATATAAAATTGCCATATGTTGTTGAGGGAAGCACAGGATTTCCTTTAACCTAGCTTCCCCATTATTTGAATGTGGTAGTACTTGCACTAAATCCTCAAAGAGACCCCTATCTTTGCACTCTATCTTACCAGACAATCCTCTCTTTGGCAACATTTTAAACTAGGGTTCTTAGAACAATATATGAATATCTGAGAAAAACCCTAAAAATATTAACAAACAACAGGATTTTCATCCCACTATCCCTTCTCAGAGCTCAAATAATTCTATAATTTAGAAAACATGACCTACTAGACACCTAAAAGACTTTGCTTGATATCACTCTAGAGGAAAATCTTGTTCACCAAAATGTTTATGAGAGCAGTAAAGAGAAACAACAATCGAATTTTGATATATAATGTAGCCACCCGTTTACAATTCATCCGCACCTAGGTCATTAAGTTTGCCAGTACTGAAAGTTGGCAGCCTCAGCATTCACAAGACATGAACAACGTCACAGACTAAAAATTTGAATTTTGATAGGTGATGTTATTTCCCTTTGGTGCATCGAAGGATTAGAAAAATTAGCCACGCAACCCCTCTTTACTTTTTCCCAAACAAGTTCCTAGCCAATGAAAATAATTCAAAATAACCAATGAAAATAATTCAAAATAACCATGTGGGAAAAAGACAACATAAGTTTATCTTTGGTCAAAGTAAACAGGTTTCATCTTGTCGCTAAAGTGTGAACATAGAAATCGAACATCTTTACCTAGCGATGTAACGACAACCGCTAGATTCTTTCCAACTCATAACCCTTTATTGATTCCCCAAGTAATGACCCCACCTTCTCCTTTGAAATCCTTCATCAAATCGGGGAATGCCACGTTAGACCAATCCTTCACTATCCTTTGGCCAATAAAATATGAACTTGTCAGCATGACCTGGGGGACAAAGGACCCACCCTTAGTAATCACCTCTTAAACAAGATCAATGATTGTTGCTATACTATGTACCTTAAAGAACATGCATTTTATCCCACTAGTACAACAACAACCAAAAGCTCCTATCGAAACTTAACCACCCAAGAAAGCTAGCCCTACTATGACACCTCATACATCCTTCTAACAAATCAGAAGATGCCACATTTTCAAGAATAGGTGGGTGGGCCCTCCTTTCATTTCTTCTTTTAATGTTAAAAATCTTGTCAACCACCACATCATTTTTATTTCAACCAATTAAAAACATACATGTCAGAGTGACATAGCATTTAAGGCCCTAATTACCTTTCATCCATCGCATAGCATTGAATGGTTGTCACTATACTATGGAGCTTAAATACTCCACATGTTTCATTTACAGTATAACAACAACCATAAGATCAAATTGTGCTTTATCCCTTTGAAAAATCTAACACCACTGCTATTACGTCACTCTAGACAGGTGTCAACCCAGAAAACACACCACTAAGAGTGTCATGTCAGAAACCTTGCTACCACCAGTAAACCTTGATCGGACACTTGTCATTATACCATGATGCTTAAAAAGGAATCATCTTAACCCAATGGTATAATGATAGTCATTGATGCATTGCAAGATTTAATTGCCAACATAGGAGCGAAGACGGGACCACTGAGATAGATGTCTAGTTCTCATCGCTATATCACATGTTAGGGATTCTGACAATAGGGAGCTATGAGATTTAATGACCTAAGACCTAAGACCAACTAGGGCTTCCACTAAACCAAGGTTTTTAACCTCAAAACCATACCATCAGGTTTATGAATTGAATTTCTCAAAAATTATAGCATAAAGCTAAAAAATTTATCATACTGATAAAAAGGTCCTAGTACACCTTATCATGTGTTAGGACCCCTAGGAAGTCCTCGTGACCCCTGTGGACACATTGGAACACTCAAGGGTGTCCTAAGGGGTCCTATGGCCCCTCCAGACACACTTGAGGATTCAAATGTGTCAAAAGGGGTCATGGGGACTTCCTAGGGGTCCTAGTATGCTTTATCACGCATTAGGACCTCTAGCAAGACCCTGTGATCCCTTTCACCACATTGGAGTGATCAAGTGTGTCATAAGAGGTCCTACAAGCCCTTCGAAAACACTTGAGCATTCAAATGTGTCAAAATGGGTCATGGGGACTTGCTAGGGGTCCTACTAGGCCTTATACATGTTAGGACCCCTAGGAAGTCCCCGTGACCTCTTTTGACACATTAGAATGCTCAAGTGTGTCCTAAGGGGTCCAACAACACCTTCAAACACAATTGAGCATTCAAATGTGTCAAAAGGGGTCATGAGGACTTCATAGGGGTCCTAATACACCTTATCATGTATTAGGACCCCAAGCAAGTCCCTGTGACCCCTTTTGACACATTAGAACACTCAAGTGTGTACTAAGGGGTCCTAGGACACCTTCTAACACACTTGAGCATTCAAATGTGTCAAAAAGGGTCATGAGGACTTCCTAGGGGTCCTAGTATGCCTTATCACACGTTAGGACCACTTGGAAGTCCCAGTGACCCCTTTTGACACATTGGAACACTCAAGTGTATCCTAAGGGGTCCTAGGGCTCCTTCGGACACACTTGAGAATTCAAATATGTCAAAAGGGGTCATCGAAACTTCCTAGGGGTCCTACAAGGACTAATTGCATGTTAGGACCCCTAGGAACTCCCTGTGACCCCTTTTGACACATTAGAATGCTCAAGTGTTTCCTAAGGCATCCTATGAGGCCTTCGAACACACTTGAGAATTCAAATGTGTCAAAAGGGGTCATGAGGACTTCCTAGGGGTCCTACTAAATGTTATCACATGTAAGGACCCCTAGGATGTCCTCGTTACCTCTTTTGACACATTGGAATGCTCAAGTATATCCTAAGGGGTCCTAGGATGTCTTCAGAGACACTTGAGAATTCAAATGTGTCAAAAGGGATCATGGGGACTTCCTAGGGGTTCAAACAGACCTTATTGAACATTACCTCCCCTAGGAAGCCCCCATGACCCCTGTGGACACACTGGAACACTCAAGTTTTTCCTAAGGGGTCCTACGACACCTTTGGACACACTTGAGTATTCAAATGTGTGAAAAGGGGTCACGGGGACTTCCTAGGTGTCCTAATAGGTCATATCAAATGTTAGGACCCCTAGAAAGTCTTCGTGACCCCGTTTGACACATTAGAATGCTCAAGTGTGTCCTAAGGGGTCTTACAACATTTTCAGACACATTTGAGCATTGAAATGTGCAAAAAGGGGTCATGGGGACTTCCTAGGGTTCCTAGTATGCCTTATCACATGTTTGGCCCCTAGGAAGTCCCCGTGACCCCTGTGGACACATTATAATGCTCAAGTGTGACCTAAGGGGTCCTATGGACCCTTCAGACACACTTGAGAATTCAAATGTGTCAAAAGGGGTCATGGGGACTTCCTAGGGGTCCTACTAGGCCTTATCACATGTTAGGACCACTGGGAAGTCCCCGTGACCCGTTTTGACACATTAGAATGGTCAAGTGTGTCCTAAGGGGTCCTATGATGCTTTCAAACACACTTGAGCATTCAAATGTCTCAAAAGGGGTCATGAGGACTTCCTAGGGGTCCTGGGACATGTTATCACATGTTAGGACCCCTAGGAAGTCCTCGTGACCCCTTTTGACATATTAGAATGCTCAAGTGTGTCCTAAGGGGTCCTATGGGCCCTTCGGACATAGTTGAGAATTCAAATGTGTCAAAAGAGTTAATGGGGACTTCCTAGGGGTCCTACTAGGCCTTATCACATGTTAGGACCCCTAGGAAGTCCCCGTGACCCCTTTTGACACATTAGAATGCTCAAGTGTAACCTAAGGGGTCCTATGATGCCTTCAGACACACTTGAGCATTCAAATGTGTCAAAAGGGGTCATGAGGAATTCCTAGGGATCCTAGTACACCTTATCACATGTTAGGACTCCTAGGAAGTCCCCATGACCCCTTTTGATACATTAAAATACTCAAGTGTGTCCTAAGGCGTCCTACAATGCCTTCAGAGACACTTTAGCATTCGAATGTGTCAAAAGGCATCATGGGGACTTCCTAGGGGTCCAAATAAATCTTATCACATGATATGTCCCGTAGGAAGTCCCCGTGACCCCTATGGACACATTGGAATGCTCAAGTGTGTGCTAAGGGGTCCTATGGCTCCTTCAAACACACTTGAGCATTCAAATGTGTCAAAAGGGGTCATGGGGACATCCTAGGGGTTCTAATAGTCCTTATCATGCGTTAGGACCCCTAGGGAGTCCTTATGACTCATTTTGTCACATTAGAACACTCAAGTGTGTCCCAAGGGGTCCTACGACACCTTCAAACACACTTAGGCATTTGAATGTGTCAAAAGGGGTAATGAGGACTTCGTAGGGGTCCTACTATGCCTTATCAAATGTTAGGACCCCTAGGAAGTCCCCGTGATCCCTTTTGACACATTGGAACATTCAAGTGTGTCCTAAGGGGTCCTACAGCCCTTCCAGACACACTTGAGCATTCAAATGTGTCAAAAGGGGTCATGGGGAATTCCTAGGAGTCCTAGTAGGCCTTATCATATTTTAGGACCCCTAGGAAGTCACCGTGACCCTTGTGCATACATTGGAATGCTTAAGTGTGTCATAAGATGTCCTATGGCCCCTTCAGACACACTTGAGTATTCAAATGTTTCAAAAGGGGTCATGAGGACTTCCTAGGGGTCCTAGTATGCCTTATCATGCATTAGGAACATTAAGAAGTCCTCGTGACCCCTGTGGACATATTGGAATGCTCAAGTGTGTCCTAAGGGGTCCTACGGCCCCTTTGGACAAACTTGAGCATTCAAATGTGTCAAAAGGGGTCATGGGGACTTCCTAGGGTTCCTAGTATGCCTTATAATGTGTTAGGACCCCTAGGAAGTCCTTGTGATGCATTTTGACATGTTAGAATGCTCAAGTTTTTCCTAATGGGTCCTACGGTGCCTTCAGACACACTTGTGCATTCAAATGTGTCAAAGGGGTCATGGGGACTTCCTAGGGGTCTTAATAGGCCTTATCACATGTTAGGATCCCTAGGTAATTCCCATGAGCCCTTTTGACACATTAGAATGCTAAATTATTTCCTAAGGGGTCCCACGGCCCCTTCGGACACACTTGAGCACTCAAATATGTCAAAAGGGCTCATGGGGACTTCCTAGGTGTCCTACTAGGGCTTATCACATGTTAGGAGCCCTAGGAAGTCCTCATGAGTTTTTTTGACATTGGAGAATGCTCAATTGTGTCCTAAGGGGTCCTAAGATGCTTTCTAACACACTTAAGCATTTGAATGTGTCAAAAAGCATCATGAGGACTTCCTAGAGGTCCTAGTATGTCTTATCACGCGTTAGGACACCTAGGACATCCCTGTGACCCATTTTGAGACATTGGAATGCTCAAGTGTGTCCTAAGGGGTCCTACGGCCATTTTAAACACACTTTAGCATTGAAATATATCAAAAGGGGTCATGCGGATTTCCTAGGGGTCCTATTATGCCTTATTGCACATTAGGACCCCTAGGAAGTCCTTGTCACCCCTTTTGACACATTAGAATGCTCAAGTGTGTCCTAAGGTTCCTAAAATGCCTTCAAACATACTTGAGTATTCAAATGTGTCAAAAGGGGTCATGAGGACTTTCTAGGGGTCCTAGTATGCCTTATCATGTGTTAGGACCCCTAGGAAGTCCCTATGACCCCTTTTGACACATTAGAATTCTCAAGTGTGTCCTAAGGGCTCCCACGACCCCTTCGAACACACCTGAGTATACAAATGTGTCAAAAGGGGTCATGGGGACTTCCTAGGGGTCCTACTAGGGCTTATCATGTGATAGGACCCCTGGGAAGTCCACGTGACTTTTTTGAACATAGTAGAATGCTAAAGTGTGTCCTAAGCAGTCCTAAGATGCCTTTGGACACACTTGAGCATTCAAATGTGTCAAAAGGTGTCATGAGGACTTCCTTGGGGTCCTAGTACATCTTATCATGTGTTAGGACCCCTAGGATGTCTCTATGACCCCTTTTGACACATTGGAATGCTCAAGTGTGTTCTAAGGGGTCCTACAGCCTCTTTGGACACACTTTAGCACTGAAATGTGTTAGAAGGGATCATGGGGAATTCCTAGGGGTCCTCTAAGGCCTTATGGCACATTAGGACCCCTAGGAAATCCCTGTGACCCAATTTGACACATTAGAATGCTCAAGTTTGTCCCAAGGTTTCTACGACACATTCAGACACACTTGAGCATTCAAATGTGTCAAAAGGGGTCATGAGGACTTTTTAGGGGTCCTAATATGCCTTATCATGTGCTAGGACTCTTAGGAAGTCCCCGTGACCCCTTTGACACATTGGAACACTTAAGTGTGTCCTAAGGGGTCCTATGGCCCTTTCAGACACACTTGAGCTTTCAAATGTTTCAAAAGGGGTCATGGGGACTTCGTAGGGGTCCTACTATGGCTTAACAAGTGTTAGGACCCCTAGGAAGTCATTGTGACCCTTTTTTACACATTAGAACACTCAAGTGTGTCCTAAGGGTTCCTACGATGCCTTCAGACACACTTGAGCATTCAAATGTGTCAAAAGGGGTTGTGGGGACTTCTGAAGGGTCCTAATATGTCTTATCATGCGTTAGGACCCTTAGGAAGTTCTCATGACCCCTTTTGATTTATTAGAATGCTCAGGTGTTTCCTAAGGGGTCCTACGATGCCTTTAGACACACTTGAGCATTCAAATGTGTCAAAATGGGTCATGAGGACTTCCTAGGGGTCCTAGTATGCCGTATTACATGTTAGGACCTATAGGAAGTCTCCGTTATCCCTGTAGACACATTAGAATGCTCAATAGTGGTCTAAGTGGTCCTACCTCCTGTTCGGACAAACTTGAGCATTCAAATGTGTCAAAAGGGGTCATGGGAACTTCCTAAGCATCCTAATATGCCTTATCACGTGTTAGGACCCCTAGGAAGTCCTCATGACCTCTTTTGACACATTAGAATACTCAAGTGTGTCCTAATGGTCTTACGATGCGTTCAGACACACATGAGCTTTCAAATATGTCAAAAGGGGTCATGAGGACTTCCTAGGGGTCCTAGTACACCTTACCATGCATTATGACCCGTAGGAAATCCCTGTGAACCCTTTTCACACATTGGAAAGGTCAAGTGTGTCCTAAGGGGTCCTACGATGACTTCAGACACAATTGAGCATTCAAATTTGTCAAAAGGGGTCAAGCTGACTTCTTAGGGGTCCTAATAGGCCTTATCATGTGTTAGGACCCCTAGGAAGTCCCCATGACACCTATAGACACATTGGAATGCTCAAGTCTATCCTAAGGGGTCCTACAACCCCTTCGAACACACTTGAGCATTCAAATTTTTCAAAAGGGGTCATGGGGACTCCCTAGGTGTCCTAATAAGCCATATCACGCATTAGGACCCCTAGGAAGTCTCCATGACACCTTTTGACACATTAGATTGCTCAAGTGTGTCCTAAGGGTTCCTATAATGCCTTTTAACACAATTGAGCATTCAAATGTGTCAAAAGGGGTCATGGGGACTTCGTAGCAGTCCTAAGAGGCCTTATCACATGTTAGGACCACTAAGAAGTCACCGTGACCCCTGTGGACACATTGGATTGCCCAAGTGTGTCCTAAGGGGTCCTACAACCCCTTTGGAAAAACTTGGGCTTTCAAATGTTTCAAAAGGGGTCATGGGGACTTCCTATGGGTCTTAATTAGCGTTATCATGTGTTTTGACCCCTAGGAAGTCCCAGTGACCCCTTTTGACATATTAAAACACTCAAGTGTGTCCTAAGGGGTCCTATGACACCTTCAAACACACTTGAGTATTCAAATATGTCAAAAGGGGTCATGAAGATTTTCTAGGCATCCTGGTACACCTTATCATGTGTTAGGACCCTTAGGCAGTCCCCGTGATCCCTTTTGACATATTAGAATGCTCAAGTGTGTCCTAAGGGGTCCTACGGCCCCTTCAGACACACTTGAGCATTCAAATGTGTCAAAAGGGGTCATGGTGACTTCCTAGGGGTCCTAGTCAGCCTTATCATGCGTTAGGACCCCTACGAAGTCCCTGTGACCCCTTTTGACACATTGGAATGCTCAAGTGTGGCCTAAGAGTTCCTATAGCCCCTTAGACACAATTGAGTATTTAAATGTCTCAAAAGGGGTCATGAGGAAGTCCTAGGGCTCCTACTAGGCCTTATCTCCTGTTAGGACCCCTAAGAAGTTCACGTGACCCTTTTTGACACATTAGAATGCTCAAGTGTGTCCTAAGGGTCCTACGAAACCTTCAGACACACTTGAGCATTCAAATGTGTCAAAATAGGTAATGAGGAGTTCTAGGGGTCCTAGTACACCTTATCATATTTTAGGACCCCTAGGAAGTCCCCGTGACCCCTTTTGACACATTGGAATGCTCAAGTATGTCTTAAGGGGTCCTACGGTGCTTTCAAACACACTTGAGCATTCAAATGTGTCAAAAGGGGTCATGGGGACTTCCTAGGGGTCCTACTATGCCTTACCAAGCATTAGGACCCCTTGGAGGTCCCCGTGACCCCTTTTGACACATTAGAATGCTGCAGTGTGTCTTAAGGGGTCCTATGACACCTTCGGACACACTTGAGCATTCAAATGTGTCAAAAGGGTTCAGGAGGACTACCTAGGGGTCCTAGTATGCCTTATCATCGATTAGGATCCATAGGAAGTCCTCGTGACTCCTTTTGACACATTGGAACACTCAAGTGTGTGCTAAGTGGTCCTGCGGCCCCTTTGAACACACTTGAGCATTAAAATATGTCAAAAGGGGTCATGGGGACTTCCTAGGGGTTCTACTAGGACTTATCACACATTAGAACCCCTAGGAACTCCCTGTGACCTGTTTTGACAAACTAAAAGGCTCAAGTGTGTCCTAAGGGGTCCTACGACACCTTCAGACACACTTGAGCATTCAAATTTGTCAAAAGGGGTCATGGGGACTTCCTAAGGGTCTTAATACACATTATCCTACATTAGCAGCCCTAGGAAGTCCTCGTGACCTATTTTGACACATTAGAATGCTCAAGTGTTTCCTAAGGGGTCCTACCATGCCTTCAAAAAAACTTGAGCATTCAAATGTGTCAAAATAGGTCACAAGGACTTCTTAGGGGTCCTAGTATGCCTTGTCACATGTTAGGACCCCTAGGAACTCCCTGTGACCTCTGTGGATACATTGGAATGCTCAAGGGTAGTGTAAGGGGTTCTACGGCCCCTTAGGACACACTTGAGTATTCAAATGTGTCAAAAGTGGTCATAGGGACTTCCTAAGGGTCCTAATATGCCTTATCAAGCATTAGGACCCCTAGGAAGTCCCCATGACCCCTTTTGACACATTAGAATGCTCAAGTGTGTCCTAAGGGGTCCTATGATGCCTTTAGACACACTTGAGCATTCAAATGTGCCAAAATGGGTCATGAGGACTTCCTAGGGGTCCTAATATGTCTTATCACATGTTAGGACCCCTAGAAAGTCACCGTGAACCCTATGGACACATTGGAATGCTCAAGTGTGTCCTAAGGGGTCCTATAGCCCCTTCGGACACACTTGTGCATTCAAATGTGTCAAAAGGGGTCATGGGGACTTCCTAGGGGTCCTAGTAGGCTTTATCACATGTTCGGACCCCTAGGAAGTCCCCGTGACCCCTTTTGTCACATTGGAATGCTCAGGTGTGTCCTAAGAGGTCCTACGGCCCCTTCGGACAAACTTGAGCATTCAAATGTGTCAAAAGGGGTCATGGGGACTTCCTAAGGGTCCTATTACACCTTATCACATGTTTGGACCCCTAAGAAGTCCCTGTGACCCCTGTGGAGACATTGGAATTCTCAAGTGTGTCCTAAGGGGTCCTACAGCCCCTTCGAACACACTTGAGCTTTGAAATGTGTTAAAAGGGGTTGTGGGGACTTCCTAGGGGTCCTAGTAGGCCTTATCACTTGTTAGGACCCCTAGGAACTCCTCGTGACACCTTTTGACACATTGGAATGCTCAAGTGTGTACTTAGTGGTCCTACGGCCCCTTCGGACACACTTGAGCTTTCAAATGTTTCAAAAGGGGTCATGGGGACTTTCCTAGGATTCCTACTAGTCCTTATCATGCGTTAGGAACCCTAGGAAGTCCCCATGCTCCCTTTTGACACATTAGAATGGTTAAGTGTGTCCTAAGGGGTCCTATGATTCCTTCTGACACACTTGAGCATTTAAATGTGTCAAAAGGGGTCATGAGGACTTCCTAAGGGTCCTAGTATGCCTTATCAAATGTTTGGACCCCTAAGTAATCTCCATGACCCCTTTTGAGATAGTGGAATGCTCATGTGTGTTCTAAGGGGTCCTACGGCCCCTTCAGACACACTTGGGCATTCAAATATGTCAAAAGGGGTCATGAGGACTTCCTAGGGGTCCTACTAGGCCTTACCATGCATTAGGACCCCTAGAAAGTCTCCGTGACCTATTTTGACACATTAGAATGCTCATGTGTGTCCTAAGGGTTCCTACAAGGCATTCGGACACACTTGAGCATTCAAATGTGTCAAAAGGGGTCAAGAGGACTTCCTAGGGGTCCTTGTAAAACCTTATCACGCGTTAGGACCTTAGAAAGTCCTCATGACCCCTATTGACACATTGGAATGCTCAAGTGTGTCCTAAGGGGTCATGGGGACTTCCTAGGGGTTCTAATAAACCTTATCACACATTAGGTCCCCTAGGAAGCCCTCATGACCCTTGTGGACAAATTGGAATGCTCAAGTTTGTCCTACGTTGTCCTACAACCCCTTTGGACACACTTGAGCATTCAAATGTTTTAAAAGGGGTCATGGGGACTTCCTTGGGGTCCTTATAGGCCTTATCACATGTTAGGACTCCTAGGAAGTCCTCGTGACCCCTTTGGACACATTAGAATGGTCAAGTGTGTCCTAAGGGGTGCTATGATGCCTTTGGACACACTTGAGTATGCAAATGTGTCAAAAGGGGTTCTGGGGACTTCCTAGGGGTCCTAGTACATGTTATCACATGTTAGGACCCCTAGGAGGTCCCCGTGACCTCGGTGGACACATTGGAACACTCAAGTGTGTCTTAAGGGATCCTACGACTCCTTCGGACACACTTGAGCATTCAAATGTTTGAAAATGTGTCATGGGGACTTCCTAGGGGTCTTAGTAGGCCATTTGATGAATCAGGACCCCTAGGAAGTTCTTGTAACCCCTAAGGACACATTGGAACACTCAAGTGTGTCCTAAGGGGTTCTACGGCCCCTCTAGATAGACTTGAGCATTCAAATGTGTCAAAAAGGGTCATGGGGACCTCCTAGGTGTCTTACTAGGCCTTATCATGTGTTAGATACCTTAGGAAGTACCCGTGGTCTCTTTTGACACATTAGAATGCTCAAGTGTGTCCTAAGGTGTCCTACGATGCCTTCAGACACACTTGAGCTTTCAAATGTGTCAAAAGGGGTCATGAGGACTTCCTAGGGGTCCTAGTACACCTTATCATGTGATAGGAACCCTAGGAAGTCCCCATTGCCCCTCTGAACACATTGGAATGCTCAAGTGTTTCCTAACGGGTCCTGCCACCCCTTCAGACACACTTGAGCATTCACATGTGTCAAAAGGGGTCATGGGGAATTCCTAGGGGTCCTAGTAGCCCTTATCATGTGTTAGGACCCCTAGGAAGTCCTCATGACCCCTTTTGACACATTAGAACACTCAAGTGTGTCCTAAGGGGTCCTAGAACCCCATCAGACACTCTTGAGCATTCAAATGTGATCAGGATTAAATTGGGAAAATACTAAAATTTGGAGCTAGGATGAAAAAGTTATGCCTTCTCCAAGTGGACCTAAATTTTATATATAGTTTTTTGATAAATTTTGATAGTTTTAATAGTCTAATTGTAATAAATGTTATGATGACTGTTCATTTCAATTCAAAGGGATTTGTGTGACCTAGGATCCATCTGACTTCTATAAACTCCAATTTTGAATAGAATGGAGATAGTTTTTGGTTTGCAATTTTATTGTTCTCAATTTTCACATTGAATTCTACAATATTGCAAGTATCACACTAGGTATTGTAATCTGGTTTTCATAAATCAGATCAAAATGTGTCAAAAGTGGTCATGAGGATATCCTAGGAGATCTACTAGGCCTTATTGTGTGTTAGGACCAATAGGAAGTCCCCGTGATCCCTTTTGACACATTAGAATGCTCAAGTGTATCCTAAGGTGTCCTATGACCCCTTTGGACACACTTGAGGATTCAAATGTGTCAAAAGGGATCATGAGGACTTCCTAGGGGTACTAGTATGCCTTATCACATGTTAGGACACCTAGGAAGTCCCTGTGACACCTTTTGAGACATTGGAATGCTCAAGTTTGTCCTATGTGTTCCCACGGCCCCTTCGGACACACTTGAGCATTCAAATGTGTCAAAAGGGGTCATTGGGACTTCCTAGAGGTCCTACTAGGCCTTATCAAGTGTTAGGACCCCTAGGAAGTCCCCGTGACCCATTTTGACACATTAGAACACTCAAGTGTGTCCTAAGGGGTCCTACGATGCCTTCAGACACACTTGAGCATTCAACTATGTCAAAAGGTGTCATGAGGACTTCCTAGGGGTCCTAGTAAACCTTATCACATGTTAGGACCCCTAGGAATTCTCCATGACCACTTTTGACACATTGGAACACTCAAGTGTGTCCTAAGGTGTCCTACGATGCCTTCAGACACACTTGAGCATTCAAATGTGCCAAAAGGGGTCATGGGGATTTCCTAGGGGTCCTAATCGACCTTATCACATGTTAGGTCCCCTATGAAGCTCTTGTGACCCTTGTGGACACATCGGAATACTCAAGTTTGTCCTAAGGGGTCCTACGGCCCCTTTAGACACACTTGAGCATTCAAATGTGTCAAAATGGGTCATGAGGGCTTCCTAGGGGTCCTAATAGGCCTTATCACATGTTATGACCCCTTTTGACATATTAGAACACTCAAGTGTCTCCTAAGGGGTCCTACAACACCCTCGAACACACTTGAGCATTGAGATGTGTCAAATGGGGTCATGGGGACTTTTGAGAGCTCCTCGAACACTTTATCACATGTTAGGACCCCTAGGAAGTCCTCATGACCCTTGTGGACACATTGGAACACTCAAGTGTTTCCTAAGGGGTCCTACCACCCATTCGGACACACTTGAGCATTCAAATGTGTCAAAAGGTGTCATGGGGACTTCCTAGGGGTCCTAGTAGGCCTTATCACGTGTTAGGATCCCTATGAAGTCCCTGTGACCCCTTTGGACACATTGGAATGATCAAGTGTGTCCTAAGGGGTCCTACGGCCCCTTCAGACACACTTGAGCATTGAAATGTATCAAAAGGGGTCATGGGGACTTCCTAGGGGTTCTACTAGGCTTTATCTTGCATTAGGAACACTAGGAATTCCCCGTGACCCCTTTTGACACATTATAACACTCAAGTCTATCCTAAGGGGTTCTATGACACATTCAGACACACTAGAGCATTCAAACATGTCAAAAGGTGTCATGAGGAATTCCTAGGGGTCCTCGTATGCCTTATCATGCGTTAGGACACTTGGGAACTCCTCGTGACCCCTTTTGACACATTGGAATGATGAAGTGTGTGTCCTAATGGGTCCTACGGCCCCTTTGGACACACTTGAGCATTGAAATGTGTCAAAAGGCCTCATGGGTACTTCCTAGGGGTCCTACTAGGCTTTATCACGTGTCAGGAGCCCTAGGAAGTCACTTGACCCCTTTTGACACATTAAAATGCTCAAGTGTGTCCTAAGGGGTCCTATGATGCCTTTAGACACACTTAAGCATTCAAATTTGTCAAAAGGGGTCATGAGGACTTCCTAGGGGTCCTAGTAAACCTTATCATGCGTTAGGACCCCTAGGAAGTCCCCGTGACCCCTTTTGACACATTGGAATTCTCATGTGTGTGCTAAGGGGTCCTACGATGCCTTCAGACACACTTGAGCATTCAAATGTGTCAAAAGGGGTCATGGGGACTTCCTAGGGGTCATAATAGACCTTATCATACATTAGGTCCTCTAGGAAGCCCCTGTGACCCCTTTTGACACATTAGAGTGCTCAAGAGTGTCCTAAGGGTTCCTATGACACCATCGGACACACTTGAGCATTCAAATGTGTCAAAAGGGGTCATGGGAACTTCCGAGGGGTCCTAGTGTGCCTTATCATGCGTTAGGACCCCTAAGAAGTCCCCATGACCCCTATGGACATGTAATTCCCCACCAAGGAACCCTTGGCTCAAGGACATGTTATGTCTTTTTCATGTAGAATCGCCAATTTAGTTATTAAGCTTGACTCTCAGGTTCCCAATTCTAGATTCTTACAGGGAAAAGGCTAAATGATAAGGACCAAGTCCTTCTTCTACTTCGGGCTCCATGGACCCAGGCGGGTGTACCTTACAATATCTACCTCAAATGATAGTTTCTCTACAAACCATAGGTAGGTATAAACATGGATTAGACAGAACACTAACGTCTTGTAAAGGGATTCACTACTCTAAGTGAATAAGGGGATGGTTTCCAGCCCATCATACTTGATTTATCATTCCACACTAAACAAAAAATAAATAGGTGATTGATTAAATTGGTGTTTGATTGGAAAATGACCTCTAACAGTAAGGATCAGTGCCTTCAATCCGGGCATGGAGTCAAAGCCAATAGATATAAACCTAAACTACAAACCATGTTTCATTGATTGATATCCCTGCATTAATGCCTTACATTAACACATTATATTACTATATATGAAGAATCATACAAATTCATAATACTGGTCTAATTCCCAATCTGCATTTATGGATTTTATAATCCTTCCTTGAAGGATACCCAAGAACAAACAGATATATTCTCCCTTGGAGAAGACAAACTCAATATCCCTTGAATACCAAACTCATACTAAAATTGAAACTCAATACAATAAAGAAAACTCCCTAAAAACCATACATGCCTTACATATATTTTGATTTGCTATCAAGTTTACAAATACTTGCATTAAATCTATGACAGAAAATGAAAAACACAGAACATTGCACTAGACAATCATGAACCAAAATTGAACTTCTATTCTGGAACCTTCTTGGAGAAACCCCTGCTGGAATCACCACAGACCTGGAACCATTCCATGGGTGCTTACCCAGAATCTGGAACCTAGACCAGAGTTCTTCCAAAATTGGAACACTTGACCCCCCTCAAAATTTAGAATAAGAAGGCAAAGAGGAAATTCAGGAGGCATTACAAAGTGACAGTTGTCTTTCTCTCATCTTCTCATAGGATGAATCATCTGCCTTCAAACTGGAAATGGAACCTTCTATCAACTCTGGAAAGCACTTGTCATCTCTTCAAACCAACTCTGAATCACCAGATTGAACAAAATAGATATTTTCAAAATATCTTCCTAGCCCCCTATTTTGTTCAACTGCAAATATCTTGAAATTGGCTAGACTTGCACTGAAATTGATCCCAAAAATGGAATCCTCACGTCGAGACCTTTCCGGCGGTATATAATACTTGATATTTTAGATAAACTTTGCCCCTCCAGCATCAGTTTGGAAAATTAGGCCCTGGCCTGTAAAAATGTGCACTAAATGACATTTTGAAGAAATTAAAATCTTCTATAGTCTAAACTATAGAAAATTATCATTTAAATTTGATTTTCAAATTTGAGAATTGACTGTATGCACAAATAAAATATTATTATAAAAATATTTTATTTCTCCTTTTATCTCCCCAGGGCTCCAACCGTGCACCATGTGTCACCATCTGACTGGATGCATAGACAAACCTCAGGTAACCCACTGATTGGGAGAACTAGCAACCATGTGCATTCTCGTGATCTCCAAATGATGTCTTTAACTGCGGTTAACACTGGCGATTCGACAAAATAACCATTCTCAGAATCTCAGAATAAGACATTAACCCTGATTACCATTTGGAGAATGGGCGACTAAGCCCATTCTCCAATTCTCTAAATGTCATGGACTAACCGCTAGAAATTAGGAGAACTAGCGAATAGCTTATCTCTGATTCTCTAGATTATTTGGGTTAACCACCAGCTAACTGGTGAATGCAATCAACAAACCACCACCGATAAGTCATGAAATCTTTGTTTGACCACCGGTTTAATCCTGCGAACTGGCGATCAGTCACCACATGTCCACTTTGACCATGACATGTCTCCTGCATCGTTGACCTGGGTATCACCTCACTGGCCAGCTGCCACGTGTCCGCTTGGCGCATGATCGCATGGGCTAGAAATGGCCCATGCGATCATGCAACCACTCTACAAAATTTGGTTTGTCGGGTCCATCTCCAGCTGGTGTGCACCTCCAGGTGGGCCCACATCGCTAAGGCGACCACTGCCTCCTCTTCTCTCTTCTTTATGTTTCATTTGTACATTGGTATATTTAAACACGCCAAACTTTGCGTGCAGGTACAATGTGGGAAAATGCTAAAATAGCAAAAACCCCCAAAAATGTTGATCAGTGCATGAATCAATGGTCTACAAGCAGCAATTCTTCCTTAGTGCTCAACACTGACCTTCCTCCGTTCATGCAAAGCTCGCATTTGCCTTGTCACATGATCGCAAGACAGTATTGCTGGTCTTGCGATCATGTGACCAGCCTTCTCTTCCCTAGTGTTGACCTTCCCCACCTTCCGCAGGCCTTCTTAATGCCTTGTCGCATGATTGCAAGGCTTCTCTCTCCTCTCTCGTGATCATGCGACAACCTCAAATATCATGCGGCTTGTCTTTTGTTTAGGCTAGGTTTTTCCCTTATGCGCACCTGTGATATTTTTTTTTTTTGAGTGGGCCCCTTCTCTTTTCACTTTTCGCATGATCACATAACTCATATTTGGTTTATGCGATCATGCGACCTGTACTTGCTAGGCCAGTCACCTCTCCATCCTCTCATCTACCTTACCTACCGCCTTAGGGAATATGCTCTTGTCGCATGATTGCATGAGCATTATTTTATTCATGCGATCATGCGGTAGCCTCTGTTTTCATCCGCCAACTACTGCCTAGTCATTGAACTGACTACCACCTCATCACTATCTGCCACGTGTCAACCTCTCGCATGTTCACAAGGGCTGAATTTGGCCCTTGCAATCATGCGACCTCTTGACATGTGTCCATTATCTAAAACCTTCTCTCTATCGCAAAATTTCTTTCCTGGGTGCGAGCACAAAAACCAAGGCGAGTGGCAGGAGGTCGCATGGGCAGAGCCTCCACTGCTTCAACTTACTTTCATTGGGCATGGATTTGGTTATATGCATCAAATTCTCCCCATTCCAGATGAATGTGGGATATATAGTTTGACTATTTTTAAAACCTCCTGTGCATTTTCGATCAAAATATGGGGCCCATCACAGGTCGCAGCTGTGCAGATAGGAAACGCTGATAAAGAAGAAAAAGCACGAGGTCGAAAACACACAGTGTTTTTGGTGAAAGATCAAAAACATCCAGGGTTTTCGACATTGACAAAAAGGTAAACAAAGGATGTGAAAACAATGAGGGTTTTCATGCAGACCAAAAGTAGTAGGGAGATCGAAAACATCATGGGAAGCCATAAACATTGTGGGTTTTCAACACTTAGGCAAATTCTGAGATTATTTCCTGCAGACCTTGAAACTTGAATATCTCCCTGGGTTTTGCGAATTAGGAGATGCGATCTGAACTAGAGCTAGGTGATACATTAAACATCATGGGGCTAAGAGCACAAACCATGAAACATTATGGATTTTCTTTGCACATTAAAACAAGCTTGCAGCAGGGCAGGACAACTTCAAAATTAGCAGGGAAGAGGCCATTTTCATAGGATTTTTCTATGACTGGAAAATGACCCAATAGTGGCTCTATCTGGGGATGGTTGAGCATAAGATCAGCACAAGAATCTCATAATCTCTTGGAAGAGTAGACCACCCCAAAAAAATAGCTTCTCTTCTTATCCCTCCAATCCATTAATCAGTTCTGAGGCTCCTTTATTGAAAGAAACTACACTACAGATGAAAGGAAAGCAACTATACAAATGTAAAAACATTCACAATTGAACTACAAAAGGCTCCCAACAAGCATGAGCCTTTACCTTTATCAAAAACCTGGTTCTCATCCCCATGTTCTGGAATCAAACTAGTATCCTTATTTTCATCTGCATGGTCAAATGGATAAAAACCTTCCATTGGCAAATCAAAAGACACATGATTATCACCATTTTGAAATCTATCAAGCATGTGAGTGTCAAACACTAACTGTTCATTATGATCTTCTACACACATATGCTTACTACACTTGCCAATCTCATCACTTTGCAAAAAAGAAACATAGTCATGATTTACCGTACCGGGCAATCGAACACTATACTGATTTTTACAAAGTGGAAAAAGACTTGCTTGTTGATTGCAATCTTTAGATGCATCCTTATCTTCAAAACATGATTGCAAATCAAAAGTAAAAGTCTCATACTCACACTGCTGCACATATTTTGAAATATCATGAGGCTCATAGTAGATAGCTTCTTTCTCATCCGGCTGAGATGAAATTTGAGAATCTGACTCATATCCCTTGGAATCAACTATTTCTTGAACTGTCTCAGCTCCATCATAGTCCGGTTGTTGAACATTATCTTCAAATAATGGATTACACACTAAATGGAACTATTGATCATAGAAGTTTTTGCACAAGGCCAGCTAATTAGAATCCATATCTTTATCAAACAATGCACTAGAAAAGCTACTGAATACATTATTAGACCCACTGTTACAAAAAATCTGATCAGAGGAAAGAGAATCAAAATCTGAAAATGAAATTAGATCATGAGCATCAACACCACAATTATCAATATGTTCATCTTCGGAAAAACAACTAGTGATGCTTTCATAGTCTCCAATCGAATACTCATTTTCTGAACTACATTCATTCCCGGATTGAGAATCATCACTATGCACTGAATCATAGAAATCACTATCAGATTTATCTCCTTCATTTTGATCTCTATCACTGTCAATATCAGCATCACTGCACTCAATATACCAATCTGAACTATATGCTTCATTTTTATACATTTCATCTGAATATTCTTCACATTTATTTTCAGATTTGGCCTTTTCAATTTCTGAAAGACATTCTATAATGTGTGCAAAATGTTTTTCTCTGAATGTTGCATACTGATTGACTGATTCAGGCATACATAGCTCTACAAACAAGTCCATTAAATAGGGTTCTCTGAACAGATCATAAATCTCTACTTGTCTCAGAGCTACTGAAAATTTATCATAGAATAACATGATTAATTCATCTTTCCTTCTACCTACTCTTGTTCTTAGAAACATGATAGTTGCTTCTTCAATTTGTTGCCGTAACATCAGTCTATTAATTTCAATTTCATTAAAACTTGGCAACAAAATTTCAGATTCAGAAAGAACATTTGAATCCAAAGTGTTTCCCATCTCGGCTGTAGAACTACTATGACACGACATCTTACTTCTGCTACACAAGATCTTATGCAGACACAACTTCAAATGTATACACTTCTCACCACAGATTTTTCAACTGAACTTATTCAAACAAAGAAGCATACACAAGGCTTACTAATAGTCCTTAGCTTGGTGACTTCTTCACCGAATAAGGATCTTTTGAGATATCATAAACAAATGGGGAAATACCTAGACAAGATTTTTGTTGTTGCTGTAGCTTCACTTTTTTATTTGAAATCTGAAGAACACCTTCAAATTTCAGGTTCATTCTAACATAGAGTCGCCGCCTCTTTTCAGAGCAATAAAATTTTCTTCACCGATCTTCTTTGAAAGCTACAAAATTCTGAGTACGTTTCACAGCAGAGTCATATAATTTTGCAAACTAATTTCAATAGCAAATCCAGGTATACACAAATCTGAAAAAGATTTTCAGAATTCTCACACATTGAAGACTCTTTTCCCACATGAAATTTTTCTAGACTCTTGGGTTCAACTGAAAGCAATCAGGAAACTCAAATGTAACCTCACCACTCATGCAATTGCAATACTTTGCTTCACTAGTAGAGTCACCATTTTGTTAGCTCTTTTTCATGTAGAATTGCCAATTTAGCTATTAAGCTTGACTCTCAGGTTCCCAATTCTAGATTCTTACAGGGAAAAGGCTAAATGATAAGGACCAAGTCCTTCTTCTACTTCCAGCTCCACGGACCCAGGTGGGTGTACCTTACAATATCCACCTCAATGATAGTTTCTCTACAAACCATAGGTAGGTATAAACATGGATTAGACATAACACTAACGTCCTGTAAAGGGATTCACTACTCTAAGTGAATCAGGGGATGGTTTCCAGCCCATCATACTTGATTTATCATTCCACACTAAACAAAAAAGAAATAGGTGACTGATTAAATTGGTGTTTGATTGGCAAATGACCTCTAACAGTAAGGATCAGTGCCTTCAATCCGAGCATGGAGTCAAAGCCAATAGATATAAACCTAAACTACAAACCATGTTTCATTGATTGATATCCTTGCATTAATGCCTTACATTAACACATTCTATTACTCAATATGAAGAATCATACAAATTCATAATACTGGTCTAATTCCCAATCTGCATTTATGGATTTTATAATCCTTCCTTGAAGGATACCCAAGTACAAATAGATATATTCTTCCTTGGAGAAGACAAACTCAATATCCCTTGAATATTGAAATTGAAACTCAATACAATGAAGACAACTCCCTGAAAACCATACATGCCTTACATATATTTTGATTTGCTATCAAATTTACAAATACTTTCATTAAATCTATGACAGAAAATGAAAAACACAGAACATTGCACTAGACAATCATGAACCAAAATTGAACTTCTATTATGGAACCTTCTTGGAGAATCCCCTGCTGGAATCACCACAGACCTGGAACCATTCCATGGATGCTTACCCAGAATCTAGAACCTAGATTAGAGTTCTTCCAAAATTAGAACCCTTGACCCCCCTTAGAATTCAGAATAAGAAGGCAAAGAGGAAATTCAGGAGGCATTACAAAGCGACACTTATCTTTCTCTCATCTGCTCATAGGATGAATCATCTGCCTTCAAACTGGAAATGGAACCTACTATCAACTCTGGAAAGCACCTGTCATCTCTTCAAACAAACTGTGAATCACCGGATTGAACAAAATAAATATTTTCAAAATATCTTCCTGGCCCCCTATTTTGTTCAACTGTAAATATCTCAAAACTGGCTAGACCTGCACTGAAATTGATCCCAAAAATGGAATCCTCACGTCGAGACCTTTCCAGTGATATATAATACTTGATATTTTAGATAAAAATTGCCCCTCTAGCATCAGTTTGAAAAATTAGGCCCTGGCCTGTAAAAATGTGCACTAAATGACATTTTGAAGAAATTAAAATCTTCTATAGTCTAAACTATAGAAAATTATCATTTAAATTTGATTTTCAAATTTGAGAATTGACCGTATGCACAAATAAAATATTATTATAAAAATATTTTATTTCTTCTTATATCTCCCCAGGGCTCCAACCATGCGCCATGTGTCACCATCTGACTGGATGCATAGACAAACCTCAGGTAACCCACTGATTGGGAGGACTAGCGACCATGTGCATTCTCGTGATCTCCAAATGATGTGTTTAACTGCGGTTAACACTGGCGATTCGGCAAAATAACCATTCTCGAAATCTCAGAATAAGACTTTAACCCTGATTACCATTTGGAGAATGGGCGACTAAGCCCATTCTCCAATTCTCTAAATGTCATGGACTAACCGCTAGAAATTAGGAGAACTAGCGAATAACTTATCTCTAATTCTCCAGATTATTTGGGTTAACCGCTAGCTAACTGGCGAACTAGCAAACGCAATCAACAAACCACCACCGCTGAGTCGTGAAATCTTTGTTTGACCACTAATTTAATCTTGTGAACTGGCGATCGGTCGCCACGTGTCCACTTTGACCACCACATGTCTCTTGCATCATTGACTTAGGTGTCACCTCACTGGCCAGCTGCCACGTGTCAGCCTGACGCATGATCGCATGGGCCAGAAATGGGCCATGCGATCATGCGACCATTCTGCAAAATTTGGTTTGTCAGGTCCACCTCCAGTTGGTGCACACCTCCAGGTGGGCCCACATGGCTAAGGCAACCACTGCCTCCTCTTCTCTCTTCTTTATGTTTAATTTGTACGTTGGTATATTTAAACACCCCAAACTTTGCACGCAGGCACAATGTGGGAAAATGCTAAAATAGCAAAAACCCCCAAAAATGTTGATCAATGCATGAATCAATGGTCTACAAGCGGAAAATCTTCCTTAGTGCTCAACACTGACCTTCCTCCATTCATGCAAAGCTCACATTTGCCTTGTCGCTTGATCGCAAGACAGTATTGCTAATCTTGCGATCATGCGACTAGCCTTCTCTACCCTGGTGTTGACCTTCCCCACCTTCCGCAGGCGTTCTCAATGCCTTGTCGCATGATCGCAAGGCTTCTCTCTCCTCTCTTGCGATCATTCGACAACCTCAAATATCATGCAGCTTGTCTTTTGTTTAGGCCAGGTTTTTCCCTTATGCGCACCTATGATAATTTTTTCTTTTTGAGTGGGCCCCTTCTCTTTTCACTTTTCGCATGATCACATAACTCATATTTGGTTTATGCGATCATGCGACCTATACTTGCTGCGCCAGTCACCTCTCCATCCTCTCATCTGCCTTACCTACCACCTCAGGGAATATGCTCTTGTCACATGATCGCATGAGCATTATTTTATTCATGCGATCATGCAACAACCTCTGTTTTCATCCGCCAACTATTGCTTAGTCATTGAGCTGACCACCACCTCATCATTAGCTGCCACATGTCAACCTGTCGCATGTTCACAAGGGCTGAATTTGGCCCTTGCAATCATGCAACCTCTTGACATGTGTCCATTCTCTGAAGCCTTCTCTCTGTCGCAAAATTTCTTTCCTGGGCGTGGGCACAAAAACCAAGGTGAGTGGCAGGAGGTCGCATGGGTAGAGCCTCCGCTGCTTCAACTTACTTTCATTGGGTGTGGATTTGGTTATATCCATCAAATTCTCCCCATTCCGGATGAATGTGGGATATATAGCTTGACTATTTTTAAAACCTCCTATGCATTTTCAGTCAAAATATGGGGCCCACCACAAGTCACAGCTGCGCAGATAGGAAACGCTAATAAAGAAGAAAAAGTGTGAGGTCGAAAACACACAGGGTTTTCGATGAAAGATAAAAAACATCTAGGGTTTTTGACATTGACACAAAGGTAAACAAAGGATGCAAAAACATCGAGGGTTTTCATGCAGACCAAAAGTAGCAGGGAGACTGAAAACATCATGGGAAGCCATAAACATTGTGGGTTTTCGACACTTAGGCAAATTCTGAGATTATTTCCTGCAGACCTTGAAACTTGAATATCTCCCTGGGTTTTGTGAATTATGAGATGCGATCTGAACTGGAGCAAGGTGATACATTAAACATCATGGGACTAAGAGCACAGACCATGAAACATTATGGATTTTCTTCACACATTAAAACAAGCTTGCAGCAAGGTGGGACAACTTCAAAATTAGCAGGGAAGAGGCCATTTTCATAGGATGTTGCTATGACTGGGAAATGACCCAACAGGACATTATACTCATTAAGTCATACACAATATATATATATATATATATATATATATATATATATATATATATATATATATATATATATATATATATATATATATATATATATATATATATATATATATATATATATATATATATATATATATATATATATAAAATCTAATTTTAGTTATTTAATGTTACTAGAAGTCAAGAGAAGAAAGACATCAAGTACTACTTGTCCTGCTCAATTAACAAATTATTATTCTTGCATACTTGAATATTGCTAACATTGTTTTACATTATGACCACCATGTCCAACACCTGTAACTACACACATGTCTAAACAACTAGATGCAAACATTAGATATATTCCATCCAAAATAAATTCTTTATTGATAGCTTAGCTAAGAGAATCATTATTAAGAAGAAGTGAAATCATTACATTAGAAACTTAATGACAAACCCTAAGGGACTAGACCTAGGCCTCAGGGGCTCATCATCGATGGCCTTGCCTGCGTTCATGCTTAGAGACTTCGTAGTTCGACTCTCCCCATTCTAGACTATCTATTTATAAAATCAAGAAAGCAGGTACGTAACCCTTTCTAGGGTCTTGTCCCCCAGACAGTTTCCCTTCGGCTGCCACCCACTTAGGTGGAAGAAGGACAAAGTCCTAGACTTAAAATTGATAACTTGATAAAATTCCATAACTTGAAAACATAGTTTAACTCACACTAATAGTATTCACGAAACCTTCTTAATTATATTATTTACTAAAGTACCTTCCAAGTGATCATAGGAGTGAAATACATATAACCCACTAAGATAATTTCATGTAATTTATAACACTAATAGCATCATCATAGAAAAAAAAGTATTATGATAATCATTATAACCATCACCATCTCCAATTACCTATACAATCTCATGAAATCATGACATAGGCTTAAAATATCCTCTATTCCTAACAATAAACTTAGTTATGATGAAATGAAATCAAATGATTAATAAGTTATCCATAATTAGACTAAAAATTATCAATATTACAAAGGATGTGTCTAGAAGAGTGCAACCATAACAATAAGAAACTACAAGAATACACAATGTGTATATAATTATTAGAACAAACTTATATCAAGTACCAATAATGTGTAATACAAATAAGGGTATAAGTGAAAACAATCCCATAAGTGTATGCACATGTATAAAATCTTACAAAAGTCTTCAAGAATATACAAAATGACCAAGAGAAAGATAAGAGCATATAAGGGGTTGATCTCAAACTATGATAACCTCCTAAGTTATCATAAATGATATCGCACAATAGTACAAACTATGCAAGACAATGTAAATTTCATGTCCAACTACTATTACATGAGTATATATATAACTTATGTAATTACTTTAAATACTTATAAGCAAATCTATACAACCTAGTAACAAACCTACTTCATTCTATTTTGCTAGTCATATAAGACATACAATAAGAGACCACTAGGAAAATCCTATGAATATATAGAGAACAAATTAATCTTTTAGTACCCAACTTATCCACTCATAAAACATTTAACTAAAAATAAATAAATAAATAAATATAAAGACTCATCAACAATTTAAGAGATTGATGCATAAATAACTTATACTGCTTAAAACAAACTATATGTAAAGAAAAATGATACGTTTCTTCTTACATTAGCAATTAATTATATAGTAAGTAATACTGGTGTATTTTACATTAAATTTGAAAAATAACATTAATAGCATATTATTATTATTTTTGAGATATAAATTTATTGCTATTAGACTTATCTTTAAATTTCCTCCACTAATTTCATACGTGGGATTTTTTATTTAAGATAATTTACTAAGGGATTAGATTCCTTAACTTAGTCACTATATTCTTTTTTTTATTATTATTAAAATGAGAGCTTTTCTTTTTTTTCTTTTTCTTTCTTATAAAATTCATTTTATATAATAATTTATTTTGATAAAAGATTATAATAAAATAAATAAATTTTTTATTTTATAATCAAAATATTTAAAATTTGTAAATACTATTTAAAATTATATATATGTATTTTTTTTAAAAATACATAATAAAATAATAAAGATCTTTTTTATCAATAATATATTTGATTTAAAAATATTTATTATATTTCTTTTAGATTTATAAAGAGAAATATTACATAAATTAAATTACATTGTTTGTAATTTACAACATATTTAGCATATAATAATAACATACTAATTAAACTATATATTTTTGAAAGTCATACAACCACCTATATTATTCACATATTTAGGTCTATGCGTAGACTATCATAGGTCTAGAAACTTGAACTAACAATTTACTATCAGAGATGAAAGGTTTACTTACCTTAATAGTTCCTTACCAAATCCGAACTAGAGCGGCACTACAGGACACATTGGAATGCTCAAGTGTTTCCTAAGGGGTCCTACGGCCCCTTCGGACACACTTGAGCATTCAAATGTATCAAAAGGGATCATGGGGACTTCCTAGGGGTCCTAGTAGGCCTTATCACACGTTAGGACCCCTAGGAAGTCCCCGTGACCCCTAGGAAGTCTTCGTGTATCCTAGACCTATTGTATTCTTGTTTTCTCAGCCACGATGATCAAGAGGTGATAGAAGACCTTTACCCTATAGTCTGAGAGGTCCTATTCCTTTATATCCCATCTTTCTGATCAATTTGTCCCCTTGGCCATATGACTTAGAAGGGATATTTGGTATTTTAGCATCACATTTTTGAACCACTTGAGATTTAGGTTCATCTTTGTATAGCCATGTGAGCACAACTTCATCCTCTTCAAACTCCTGTTTAGATACTTTATTTGCAAAAAAATTTCTTTTATATGTTTCAAGAGGTTTTTTAGACTCTATTTCAGACTATTTCAGAGTTTTCCCATAAGATTTAGGAGACATAGGGAGAGATGTCAAAGATAAGACTGGCTCTATAGTATATTCTCCCATCCCATTTTCTTTAATCTTAACCTCTTTAGCAATGTCTTCCATCTTAGATGTTGAAGCAATGTCTAGCTGCTTAGTGGAAGATTCTCTATTATTGGGAACAAGTTTATCAACACTCTCTTTCAACGTATTGCAAGTTGTATATAGAACAGCTAGAATCATCACCTCAACTCCTTCATAAGGAAATTTCAAACACTGATGGAATGTAGAGGGAATGGCTTTCATGTCATGTATCCAGGGTCTTCCTAGGAGGATATTGTAAGCCAAAGGTAGATCAAGAACTTGACATATAGTATCTTTGATGATAGGACCTGCTCTGATAGGTAGGACAATAGTTCCCTTATAAGATCTTTCTTGCTCATCATATGCTTTGATAGTTATCTTCTTCCTGGGATCAATGGCCATTTCTAAAAATCCCAATTGTGTAATCAAGCTGAAAGAACAAATGTTTAGGCCAGCGCCTCCATCTATCAACACACGTTTGACACAATGGTTTTGGATCAAGACTTCAATATGCAAAGGCTAGTTATGTGGATGACTCAAGGAGTTATCATCTTCCTCTAAAAAGGAAATGTACTGTGGAGATGTAAGATGACCAACCATAGTCTGGAATATGTCTAAATCAAGGTCATCAGGAACATTGGATTGGAGCAGAGCTTTTTCTAGAATGCCTCTATGAGCTGGAGATATCCGAAGCAACTCAAACATGGAGATTTTAGCATTTGTGTGCTGGATTTGTTGGACAATACTATATGAAGTAGGCCTCGTGTCTTTAGAATTTGAATATTTAGATGTAGCCTTCTGTTTAGAAGTAGATGAAATATTGAAAGGTGCCTTAGGGACATTTGATGAATCTGGTATTTGTCCTTGTTGGTGTGCTTGAGCTTGTGATCAAGTAACTACATTAGCTGATTGATTATCTCTATCTCTTCTTACAATTGTGATGACATTGCAATGATCAGATAGGCATGGTTCAACCATATTGATAACAACATTGTTTCCTGAGTAGGTATAATTAACTTTAGCACCCATATTAGGTTGAGAAGAAGAATCTTCTTTACCATGTTTAGGAAATGGTTATGTGAATGTTGTATGATCATTATTACTCTTATGATTGTCAATCATGATGTCACCATTATCAATTTTGTCTTGTATAATGTGCTTCAAGTGAATACAATGATTAGTCTTATGACCTTTATTGTGATAGAATTCATAGAAATCATTCTCTCTCCACCATTTTGGTTTAGGTTCTGGATCAAAGACTTTCATCTTAGGCAAGTAGATGATTTTGTTTGCCAATAGAGTTTTCATGGTAGATTCCAAGTATTCTTCAAGAGGAGTGAATTTGCGATTAGGATCTGTAGCCCAAGGTTTGTAATCATATGACTTTTTGTTGGACTCTGTGGCTTTGGCTTCAGAAGCTTTGATGGCTTGGGTACCAACAATAAGATTAAAAGCAGGTGCCTTAGATGCGGCATGGATATTATCAACAATGTCATCTATGACAACACCTTTATTCTTGTTCCAGTTTTTGATCTTGTCCTTAGAACTAGATCCAGATTCATACTTATCTTTTTGAAGTGATATGTCTCCTTTTTGCACAAGTACTTTCTCAATTTTGATCACATTATCTACCATCTTGTCAAAATATGTATGATTTTGCATTTGTAAAGGGTAGTTGATTTCTAGAACAAGATTGTTGATGCAGATTTCCATCTTCTCAGTTTCTAGAATAGGACTAGCATATAGAGAAAATTTCTTCGTCCACCTCTTGAGAAATATCAGGAATGGTTCTCCTGGATATTGTTTTAGATTGTAGATGTCGATCATGGTGACCAAATTTTGAATATTGTAGGAGTATTGTTGATAGAACAGTTTGATTAACTCCTCAAAAGTTTTGATAGTAGGGGGCATTCTAGAGAACCAATGAATGGTTGCTCCTCCCAGAGATTGAGGGAAAAGACACATTAAGTAGGTTGGTTCATGCATAAACTCCATAGATTGAGTATAGAATTCTCTGACATGATCTTGAGGGTTAGAGTTTTCATCATATTTATCATATTTAGGCATCTCCACTCTTTTAGGGAATGGCAGCATGTACAAGTCTTTATCAAATGGAAAAGGACATAGAGCCTCCATGGAGAATTCTTTAGGTTCCTTTTCTTTCTCAAGTTTGTTAAGTTTGACTTGCATGGCATGTATCTATTTCATCATAGCTATGATAGAAGTTTCTTCCTCATGTGTAATGATATCTTCCACATTAAATTTTGGAGGAAGTTTAGCTCCTTGATGAGCTAACTCTAGAAAGTATGCTTCTCTATCTTCCTTCAAGAAATGTTTCATCATTCTTTTGAAGTCATCATCATTTTGATATCGAACAATTTCAGAAGGTGTAGGTTCTCAATCCATACTGTGTTGAGATTGGTGTCCTTGAGACTTGTGATGTGTCCCTCCATGAAACATGTTAGGAGTTTTAGGGCTCCCTGGATTAGATTGAGGTGGGGTTTGTTGATTACCTCTGTGAGTTGATGGAGGGGGTACGTAACCAGCTTTCAATCAAAAATTGCCAAGACCGCCATCTTTGTAAAGACCAAAATTATAGAGTTGTTCAAGAGTTGGGGCCTGGAGAGTATTTAGAGGTATTGTATGGGATACCTCTCCAAATTTCTTGTGTGATGAAGCTCTGGTTTCCACCATTAACCTTGGGTGAAGCCAAAGAATAAGATGAAGACAACTAAAGAATGAATTGATTCTAGAAGATCAAATGACACAACCTTGTCAAGATTGAAGTGATTAAAGAATAGATTGGATGTAAATGAAGGATACTATGCCATAGTACTGTGGGTAGACACCCAACAGATGGTGGGCACGAGCTCACAACACTTAGCCGTTTAGTAAAAAGATTGAATTTTGAAGATAATTTTGACAAGGTTTTGACACAAGATGAAAAAGACTCAAATCAATAAATCAGACTCAAGTGACCACTTTAGGAAAATGAATGTATTTGTTATAAGTTCTGCTCTGTTCCTGACACAATGATTTGTTTGACAGATTCTGGAAATAGGCTATAAAATTGGATTTGTGACAAGTTTGACCAATCTTTGACAACTTTGACTTTGACTTTGATACAAATTTTGAAATTTTAGGATGACTTTTGACACCAGAAAGGATTTTTGCTTCAGATTTGCAATTTTTCAATTTTTAGTATGAGTTTGTTTGCAAATTTTTTTGTCTAATTTTTTAAGATCTGTGTAAAAGTTTGTCTCAGGTAACCAAGAAGATATCAAGCATGAAAAATAGCAAGCAAGGGAAGCAAGAAATCATCTAAAAACAATGAACAAGGGTAAAAGCAACCTTGTACATGAACAAGCAATAGTGACTTATTGTGCTAATCCCTAGATGTGCTAATTGTGTATGTTCCAAAAAGTTTTTCAATAAAGCACATATTCTTAGAAAAATAGTTTTTTTTGGCCTCACTAGGGTTTGTAGTAATGGTCTGACTCTGCAACTTTTGTGATCTCAAGAGGGAGAACTCTAATCCAGGTGCACCAGGGTTTTGACATAGTTCAAGAAATTAATCAATCAGAAGCTACTAGGGAGATCTAACAGCCCAACAAGAGACCACACTTGTGAAGATTTCCTCCACAAGGACATTTATATAGTGACCGCTACTACCATAGAGAAAATGGCTATTACCACTTGAGGTTCTATCCATGTGGTTGACCCAATTAAGGGAATGTCCACTATGGTTAACCCTCTCTAAAGGTGACTCATAAAAGATACCACAGGGGGACTAGATCAGATTCAAGGATCTAGTTTTCTAGTACTATCCAAAAAGGAAGTAGAGCATAATCCCCTAACCTCTTCACTTCACCAAGACAAAGCAAAAAGATTAATCTGACATGCTAAAACCAAGATTATCTCACAAAAATCTATGATGTCAACCACTTATGATCTATCAACCTCTCCAGAGAGAGAATATATCAATCAAAAGTTCAAGACACACGAATCTAGTAGAACGTGAGACTTTCCCAGTACCTTCCCTACCTACAAGGGGATCCTTTGTCAAGAGGATCTTTAATGAATAAATAAGAAAAAGAAGCTCAATCTCTCAAGATAATCCACAAATAGTGTTCATAGGGCCTATTTACTATGTGTAACATATATGCAAAAAGAAAATTTATGTTCATTTTATAGCTCAAAAATTGAAGTCTGATTTATGAAAGTAGGAAAGGCACTCAAGCTAGACACTGAGATGTTCGTTTTATGTCTAAATTGAAATGTTTTCAGATGTAGTAGAATACTTGAATTCCCTCATAATGTGTTTAGTAGATTTTACCTAATTTTTAGCTTTGTTAAGCAATCCTGTGCAAGCAAGCCACAAACTCTTCGACAAGAAAACAAGCAAACAAGATATGCAACGTATATTCAACTTATGAAAACCCTAGGGTTAGATCTAAAAATTAATTATTAGGAGCAATAATAACCAGCAACTAATCAATTATTATCAGAAATAATAACCAATAATTAACCCAAATGACAACTCATATCATTCATTGAACCATGTGAAAAATAAGTGCATACCCATCACAAAATTTTATTTTTTTTGTTGCATTTGACCTAGTCAACAAGATCTAATTTTTTTGATATGGTTTCAGCAACAAAAATAGAAATGAAAAATAGAGACCCTTGCTAAAAAATAGAGAGATTTCCAAAAATGTAAAATTTTTAGAAAAACCTCTTCATTTGTGCCCTATAGACCCATTTTACCAAAATAGACTAGTTTTTGTAAATTGACTATTTGAGCTATTATGTTGCATCCAAATTTAAAACACAAAGAATGTATCCCTTGTATAATTTAAGGAGCTTTCTGAAAATGTAAAAATTTCCAAAAAATATGTTGATTTGCATTAAAAATTAATTTTTTTTAGAAAATCAAGAAAAACTTATTAAAAATTCAAAACATCTCAAAAAATTCTAAATTTTTTTATTGCAGCTTCCTTGATATGTCTCCAACATGAAAAAAACTTTCAGACCAAAACTCCAAGCTGTTTGGGAGATAAAATTAAATCTTTGAAACTTTAGGGTTTTAGCTCCAAAAAAAAATCAAAACCAACATGTAAAGGTGGGTTGCCCCACGGTGGGTGCCAGAAATATGTATGTGAATTTTGTACCTAGCTATAGACACAACACTTCAATAAAATATTAGAGGTTAGCAAAAATAAAAATATGCAAATAAGAACAATATAGCTAACCAGGCGATTTACAGCCTTCTAGTAGGTGCGAGTATGGTATTCTCAGATTAGACTGAGATCAGTGACAATGCAACACCTAAATGAAGGATTTAAGTGATGAAAAAAATAGAATATGAATGCAAATTAATCTTCTTTTTTTTTTGATGCAATAAGATGAGAAAAGTTGATAATAAATTAATCTAAATGGATTGAAATGATATGCAAATTAAGCTAACAATGATATGAAATATGAAACTAGAATGAATTGAAAACAAGATTGATCTCACAAAATGCTAATTCACAGAAGCTTGATGATTCCTTTGATGTCAATTCGCTAGAGTAAGTATGAAAATTTTGTGGATGATTTATAAAGAGATGAGCCTTCATTTTATAGAAATCGAGGGCTTGAGGGTGCATGGAAAAAGTCATAAATCACTCTTGATGAACTCAGGTTGATTTTTAAGTTGACAAGAAATTAGAAATAGATAACTCATAAAATCATGCAAGAACAACTTTTTAACTCAAATCAAAAGTTTAGATCAACTTTGAACTCAAAATAGATGTTGAGTTTCGAAAAGATAACAACTTGAATTGATTTTCTAATTTAAAGTTTAACTGCTCTTTGAATGTGCACAAATAATCATGAATTAGTTAAATAAATAAAGTGATTTATCTTCAACTTAACTGATTTTAAATTTAAAAATAACTGATTTGTGGGTTAATCAATTATTTTAATCAAACTTCTATTCAAAACTATATTATTAAATATTGACAACTGACTTTGATTAATTAAATAAGAATTTAATCAATTAGTCATAAGATTTTTGATTTATTGTCAAGATTAAATAATACAACTTAAGAATAAATGTAATTAAATTTAATTAAATAATTAAGTGGCAATATTAAATCTAATTAATTAAATATTCATCATATTTAATTAATCAAATTTAGGATAAATGAGATTTATTGCCAAATAATTATTAAATTAAAGATAATTAAATTAGGATTAAATATGAATATTTCAAGGAATATTCTCTGATGCAAAATTAAGACAAAATCAATTAAGATTTTGATGACTTGATGTGTAGATATGCCTTAGGTTAAGACTTTTGTGTCGATTTCGATCGATTTGTCGATTTAAGAGGTTAATGAACCTATAACCCATTTTTGGAGTATTACACTAGGAAGTCCCCGTGACCCCTTTTGACACATTGAAATGCTCAAGTGTGTCCTACAGGGTCCTACGATGCCTTTAGACATGCTTGAGCATTCAAATGTGTCAAAAGGGGTCATGGGGACTTTCTAGGGGTCTTAAGAGGCCTTATCACATGTTAGGACCCCTAGGAAGTCCCCATGACCCCTGTTGATACATTGAAATGCTTAACTATGTCCTAAGGGGTCCTACGGCCCCTTCAGACACACTTGAGCATTTAAATGTGTCAAAAGGGGTCATGGGAACTTCCTAGGGGTCCTAATAAGCTTTATCGCATGTTAGGACCCCTAGGAAGTCCTCGTGACCCCTTTTGACACATTATAATGCTCAAGTGTGTCCTAAGGGGTCCTACGATGCCTTCAGACACACTTGAGCATTCAAATATGTCAAAAGGGGTCATGGGGACATCATAGGGGTCCTAGTATGCCTTATCACATGTTAGGACCCCCAGAAAGTCCTTGTGACCCTTGTGGACACATTAGAATGCTCAAGTGTTTCCTAAGGGGTCCTACAGCCCCTTAGACACACTTGAGCATTCAAATATGTCAAAAGGGGTCATGGGGACTTCCTAGGGGTCCTAGTAAGCCGTATTGCATGTTAGGACCCCTAGGAAGTCATCGTGACCCTTGTGGACACATTGGAATTCTCAAGTGTGTCCTAAGGGGTCCTACGGCCCCTTCGAACACACTTGAGAATTCAAATGTGTCAAAAGGGGTCATGGGGACTTCCTAGGGGTACTAATAAGCCTTATCATGCATTAGGAGCCCTAGGAAGTCTTGGTGACCCCTTTTGACACATTAGAATGCTCAAGTGTGTTCTAAGGGGTCCTACGATGCCTTCAGACATACTTGAGCATTCAAATGTGTCAAAAGGAGTCATGAGGACTTCCTAGGGGTCCTAGTTCACCTTATCCCACATTAGGACTCCTGGGAAGTCCCCGTGACCCCTTTTGACACATTGGAACACTCAAAAGTGTCCCAGGTGGTCCAACGGTCCCTTCGAATATACTTGAGCATTCAAATGTGTCAAAAGGGGTCATGCAAACTTTCTAGGGGTCCTACTAGGCCTTATCATGCATAAGGACACCTAGCAAGATCTCGTGACCGCTCTTGACACATTAGAATACTAAAGTATGTCCTAAAGGTTCCTACAATTCCTTCGGTCACACTTGAGCTTTCAAATGTGTCAAAAGGGGTCATGAGAACTTCATAGGGGTCCTAGTACACCTTATCACATGTTAGGACACCTAGGAAGTCCTCATGACCCCTTTTGACACAGTGGAATGCTCAAGTGTTTCCTAAGGGGTACGATCCCTTAGGAAACACTTGAGCATTCCAATGTGTCAAAATGGGTCATGGGGACTTCCTAGGGGTCCTACTAGGCCTTATCGCATGTTAGGACCCCTAGGATGTCCCTGTGACCCCTTTTGACACATTAGAATGCTCAAGTATGTCCTAAGGGGTCCTACAATGCCTTTGGAAACACTTGAGCATTCAAATGTGTCAAAATGGGTCATGAGCATTCAAGTATGTCCCCTTGAGACACACTTGAGCATTCAAATGTGTCAAAAGGGGTCATGGAGACTTCCTAGGGATCGTAATAGGCCTTATCACGTGGTAGGACCCCTAGGAGTCCCTATGACCCCTTTCGACACATTAGAACACTCAAGTTTTTCCTAAGGGGTGCTATGATGCCTTTGGACACACTTGAGCATTCAAATGTGTCAGAAGGGGTCATGAGGACTTCCTAGGGGTCCTCGTATGCCTTATCACAAGTTATGACCCCTAGGAAGTCCCTGTGACCCCAGTGGACACATTGGAATGCTCAAGTGTGTCCTAAGGGGTCCTATGGTTCATTTAGACATACTTGAGCATTCAAATGTATCAAAAGGGGTCATGGGGACTTCCTAGGTGTCCTATTAAGCGTTACCACATGTTAGGACCCATAGAAATTCCCTGTGACCCCTTTTGAGACATTAGAATGCTCAAGTGTGTCCTAAGGGGTTGTACAATGCCTTCAAAGAAACTTTAGCATTCAAATCTATCAAAAGGGGTCATGGAGACTTCTTAGGGATCCTAGTATGCCTTATCATGTGTTAGGACCCCTCAAAAGTCCCTGTGATCCTTGTGGACATATTGGAATGCTCAAGTGTGTCCTAAGGGGTCCTACAGCTCCTTCAAACACACTTGAGCATTCAAATGTGTCAAAAAGGGTCATTGGGACTTCCTAGGGGTCATTTTAGGCCTTATCATATGTTAGGACCCTTAGCAAGTCCCCGTGACCCTTGTGGACACATTGGAATGCTTAAGTGTGTCCTAAGGGGTCCTATGGCCCCTTTGGACACACTTGAGCATTCAAATGTGTCAAAAGGGTTCATGGGGACTTCCTAGGGGTTGTAATATGCCTTATCACACATAAGGACCCCTAGGAAGTCCTCGTAACCCCTTTTCTCACATTAGAATGCTGAAGTATGTCCTAAGGGTCCCTACGACACCTTTAGACACACTTGAGCATTCAATTGTGTCAAAAGGGTTCATGAGGACTTCTTAGGGGTCCTAGTACACCTTATCATGTATTAGGACCGCTAGGAAGTCCCTGTGACCCCTTTTGACACATTGGAATGCTCAAGTGTGTCCTAAGGGGTCCTACAACACCATCGGACACACTTGAGTATTAAAATGTGTCTAAAGGGGTCATATGACACCTTCAGACACACTTGAGCATTCAAATGTGTCAAAAGGGGTCATGAGGACTTCCTAAGTGTCCTAGTATTCCTTCTCATGCATTACAACCCCTAGGAAGTCCCTGTGACCCTTGTCGACACACTTGACCATTCAAATGTGTCAAAAGGGGTCATGGGGACTTCCTAAGGATCCTAGTAGGCCATATCATGTGTCAAGACACCTAGGAAGTCCCCATGACCCCTGTGGATACATTAGAATGCTTAAGTGTGTCCTAAGGGGTCCTACAGACCAATCGAATACAATTGAGCATTCAAATGTGTCAAAAAAGATCATGGGGACTTCCTAGGGGTCCTACTAGGCCTTATCACACATTAGGACCCGTAGGAATTCCCCGTGACCAGTTTTGACACATTAGATGCTCAAGTGTGTGCTAAGGGGTTGTACACTACCTTCAGACACACTTGAACATTGAAATGTGTCAAAAGGGGTCATGGGGTCTTCTCAGGGTTCCTAGTACTTGTTATTGCGCATTAGGACCCCTAGGAAGTCCCCATGACCCCTGTGGACACATTGAAATGCTCAAGTGTGTCCTAAGGGGTCCTACGGCCCCTTGAGACACACTTGAGCATTGAAATGTGTCAAAATGGGTCATGGGGACTTCCTAGGGGTCAAAGTAGGCCTTATCGCTTGTTAGGACCCCTAGGAAGTCCCCATGACCCCTGTGGACACATTGTAATGATCAAGTGTATCCTAATGGGTCCTACGACCCCTTTAGACACACTTGAGTATTCAAATGTGTCAAAAAAGATCATGTGGAGTTCTTAGGGGTCCCAATAGGCACTATTTGGTGTTAGGAACCCTAGGAGTCCCCGTGACCCCTTTTGACATATTGGAATGCTCAAGTGTGTATTGAGGGGTCCTATGGCCCCTTCAGACACACTTGAGCATTCAAATGTGTAAAAAGGGATCATGGGGACTTCCTAGGGGTCCAAGTAGGCCTTAACACATGTTAGGACCCTTAGGAAGTCCTTGTGACCCCTGTGGACACATTGAAATGCTAAAGTGTGTCCTAAGGGATCCTACGACACCTTCAGAAACACTTGATTATTCAAATGTGTCAAAACTGGTCATGGGGACTTCCTAGGGGTCCTAGTATGCCTTATCATGTGTTACGACTCCTAGGAATTCTCTGTGAGCCATTTTGACACATTGGAATGCTCAAGTGTCCTAAGGAGTCCTACAGCCCTTCTGACACACTTCAACATTCAAATGTGTCAAAAATGGTCATGGGGACTTCCTAGGGATCTTGCTAAGCATTATCATGTGTTAGGACCCCTAGGAAGTCCCCATGACACCTTTTGACACATTAGTATGCTCAAGTGTGTCCTAAGGGGTTGTACAATGCCTTCAAACACACTTGAGTATTCAAATATGTCAAAACGGGCCCTGAGGACTTCCTAGGGGTCCTAGTATGCCTTATCACATGTTAGGACCCCTAGGAAGTCCCCATGACCCCCGTCGACACATTTGAATGCTCAAGTGTGTCCTAGGGGATCCTACAGCCCCTTAAGATAAAATTAAGCATTCAAATGTGTTAAAAGGGGTCTTGGGGACTTCCTAGGGGTCCTAGTAGGCCTTATCATGCGTTAGGACCCCTAGGAAGTCCCCATGACCCATTTTGACACTTTAGAATGCTCAAGTGTGTCGCAAAGGGTCCTAAGCTACCTTTAGACACACTTGAGCATTCAAATGTGTCAAAAGGGGTCATGAGGACTTCCTAGGGTTCCTAGTACACCTTATCATGTGTTCGGACCCCTAGAAAGTCCCCATGACCCCTTTTGACACATTGGAATGCTCAAGTGTGTCCTAAGGGGTCCTACGGACCCTTCAGACACACTTGAGCATTCAAATATTTCAGAAGGGGTCATGGGGACTTCCTAGGGGTCCTACTAGGCCTTATCATGTGTTAGGACCCCTAGGAAGTACCCGTGACCCCTCTAGACACATTAGAATGCTCAAGTGTGTCCTAAGGGGGCCTATGATGCCTTCAGACACACTTGAGCATTCAAATGTGTCAAAAGGGGTCATGTGGATTTCCTAGGAGTCCTAGTACACCTTATCATGTGTTAGAACCTCTAGGAAGTCCTTGTGACCCCTTTTGACACATTGGAATGCCCAAGTGTGTCCTACGGGGTCCTACGATGCCTTTGAACACACTTGAGCATTAAAATGTGTCAAAAGGGGTCATGGGGACTTCCTAGGGGTCCTAATAGGCCTTATCACATGTTAGGACCCCTAGGAAGCTCTCGTGACCCTTGTGGATACATTGGAATGCTTAGGTGTGTCCTAAGGGGTCCTATGGCCCCTTCGGACACACTTGAGAATTCAAATGTGTCAAAAGGGGTCATGGGGACATCCTAGGGGTCCTAGTAGGCCTTATCACATTTTAGGACCCCTAAGAACTCCCCATGACCCCTTTTGACACATTATAATGCTCAAGTGTATCTTAAGGGGTCCTATGACGCCTTCAGATACACTTGAGCATTCAAATGTATGAAAAGGGGTCATGGTTACTTCCTAGGGGTCCCAGTATGCCTTATCATGCATTAGGATCCCTAAGAAATCCGTGTGACCCCTATGGACATATTGGAATACTCAAGTGTGTGCTAAGGGGTCCTACGACCCATTCAGACATAGTTGAGCATTCAAATGTGTCAAAAGGGGTCATGGGGCTTCGTAGGGGTCCTAGTACACCTTATCATGCATGAGGACCTTTAGGAGGTCCTTGTGACCCCTTTTGACACATTGGAACACTCATGTGTGTCCTAAGGGGTCCTATGATGCTTTTGAACACACTTGAGCATTAAAATATATCAAAAGGGGTCATGGGGACTTCCCAAGGGTCCTTATAGGCCTTATCATGTGTTAGGACCCCTAGGAAGTTCTTGCAACCCCTATTGACACATTATAATGCTCAAGTGTGTCCTACGGGGTCATACGGCCCCTTCGAACACACTTGAGCATTGAAATCTATCAAAAGGGGTCATGGGGACTTACTAGGGGTCCTAATAGGCCTTATCGGGCATTAGGACCCCTAGGAAGTCTCTGTGACCCCTTTTGATAAATTAGAATGCTCAAGTGTGTTCTAAGGTGTCCTATGATGCCTTTAGACACACTTGAGCATTCAAATGTGTCAAAATGGGTCATGGGGACTTCCTAGGGTTCCTAGTACATCTTATCATGTGTTAGGACCCCTAGGATGTCCCTGTGACCCCTGTGGACACATTGGAATGCTCAAGTGTGTCCTAAGGGGTCCTACGGCCCCTTCGGACACACTTGAGCATTCACATGTGTCAAAAGGGGTCATGGGGATTTTTAGGGGTCCTAATAGGCCTTATCATGCGTTAGGACCCCTAGGAAGTCCCTATGACCCCTAGGAGGTCTACAAGAGCCTCTTTCAGTTTTGGGCAATTTGACTTCATTTGCATTTGGCAAGATTATCTCAACCGATGCCAAAACTTGTAGTGAGGGTCATTTGAAAGCATCTCAATAGTGTATCTTTCAAACTATCTGACATTGCATCAGACCATCTTCTCCATCAGTTCTTGTTGGCTGAGTAAACACTAGTGATAACCCCATTCTACCCACAGAGTCATCGGAACGCTCACGACCACACTCGATGCAAGTGACCCCAAGGTGCACTAAGCACGATGGGGCAGTGATATTTTGGGGCTCATATCTCAGACCTCGTGAGAGGTATCGACAAACCATTAGGTGCTACAGGATCATGTTTTTTAGGTCTACAATAGCCTCTCTCAGTTTTGGGGGATTTGACTTTGTTTGCATTTGGAAAGATGATCTCAGTCGATGCTAAAACTTCCAATGAGGGTCAATTGAAAGCATCTTAGTGGCGTATCTTTCAAACCATCTGATATCACATCGAACCATTAGCTCCATCAGCTCCAGTTGGCTGGGTAAACACCAGTGACAACCTAGTTCCACCTATGGAGTTGTCAGAACGCTCGCGACCACGCTCGACCCAAGTGACCCCAAGGTGCACTAAGCATGATTGGGCTCTTTCAGGTCTTGTATCTCACACCTCATGAGAGGTATTGACAAACCATTAAGTGCTATGGGATTTTTTTTCTAAGGTCTACAATAGCCTCTCTCAGTTTTGGGTTATTTGACTTCATTTGCATTTGGCAAGATAATCTCAGTCGATGCCAAAACTTTCCATGAGGGTCATTTGAAAGTGGCTTAGTAGCTTATCTTTCAAACCATCTAACATTTCATCATACCATCTACTCCATAGGCTTCAGTTGGTCAGGTAAACTCTAGTGACAAGCTTGTTCCACCCATGGAGTCACCGGAACACTTGCGACCACGCTTGACCCAAGTGACCCCAAGGTGCACTAAGCATGATTGGACAGCGATCTTCTAGGGCTCATATCTCAGACCTCATGAGAGGTATTAACAAACTATCAGGTGCTACGGGATCATGTTTCTGAGGTCTACAACAATGTCTCTTGGTCTTGGGCGATTTGACTTTGTTTGCATTTGGAAAGATGATCTCAGTCGGTGCAAAAACTTGTAGTGAGGGTTAGTTGAAAGTGGCTCAACAGTGTATCTTTCAAACCATCTGACATTGCATCGAACTATCTGCTCCATCGGCTCTGGTTAGTTGGATAAATGCTAGTGACAACCCCATTCCACCCACAGAGTCACCGGAACACTTGGGACCATGCTCGACCCAAGTGACCTAACAGCACAAGTGTTGGATTTCTCTGTGCATTTAGTAAACCCCAATATGATGAGTTATATACATAGTGAGTATATACATAGTATTGAAACAATGTAGTACTAAGTGGCTCAAGTGAGTATATATAATGATATGAAACATAAGAACATAGAAAATCTATAGAAGTTAAACCTCAAACATAATAAGCTCCATGAACAAGGTATTCCAAAGTAAAGAAAAACTAATGTAACTTCAACAAGATATAATTTAAATCATAATGATAATCATAGTCAAGATATAACTTCACCATTCAATTCCATTAACATGAATAATAAATATGTATACAAAAGATGATGCAAATATAACATAAAAATGAACATGTTCTATATATAGAAAGTATCAAATGTATCAAAAGTATCTCCATATACAAATATGGCACATGGTATTTGAAAATGTCTACAAAATCAATGTTTCAAGGTGTACAATGTGGCATATATGCCATCTCAAAATGTGCCAAGTGGCATCTCTAAATGACCACAAAACTAAAACTACATCCTATGTCGTAGGGGGATCATCAAAATGTAGCCTCTTTGAAGAAGTGTTAGGCTCTAATTGATCTTGAAACAAAAATGAGTTCAAACCCAAGTTAGACTTCTTACGTTATATGATTTGTACATATATATATATATTTCATAATTAAAATTATAATTAAATAAAAATATATGTACCTGGCCTCTCGGTCACCTACCACGATCAAGTTTCTTAGCATAAGTCCTTAGTAGCAAAGGGACCATGCCAACAATACCAACTCTGACCTATAAATATATATTTGCAATAATGAGATTAGTAGAGTGGTGCAACATAGAGTAATAAATCTACAAAATAGGACATGATTTGAACTAAAATTAAAACTTACATTTGGTGATCCCTCCTCTGGAATAGTGGGTAGGGTCAACAAAGATATGAAAGATTCTCATGGGCCCTCCCTCACACTAGGAGTAACCTATGAGAGTAAAAATATTGTCAATTATATATAAATTTACTTCATCATAACAATCCTAGTTACAAAATACAAATAACAATATGTAAAAGTCTACGTACAATCGGACTATCACTCTGAATCGAGATGCCTGTCAGCCTATGCTCCCAAACCCATGTTAGAACATCATCAATAGCCAAACCCTATACAATAAATTCAAGTAAAATATTTATTATGTACACACAAGTGTCATACATATGCATGCATAATTAATCTTAAACAATTAATTACCTTTCCTTTGTCGACACCTAATGAAGGAACCCCCTCGTGCCCCCCACTGACATCGGTTGTAGTCTGCAAGAGTACAATAAGATGACAATATATTAGTAAATGTATGAATTTTATTGCTCTAATTGATAGAGATTTAAGCATGTACACCAAATGATATAAAAAAAACTAATGGGTACATAATTTATAATATATTGTATAGGCATCAAGGCCAAATGAAATGGCTGAAGTTGTGGACTCATCCACCTGTCTCAACTCCTCCTGTGTCATCAACTGAAAATAAATGGAAAAAATATATATACACAAGTGCATGCAATCATTAAAACTAATCTAAATAAATAAATTAAATAAGTCATGTGACAAATTTATTTAGAATATTTACTCTTACCATATCAACAGGGGTTCATGGCTTTGCATACACCTCTTGAGAACTCTCATGAGATGTAGATGGTCCATGAGGTGTTGCAGCCTCTACAGTTGCATCTCCTATATCCTCCTCATCAATAACATACTGATATATATAAGCATCAGTAAGTGGTTCAAGGCACATATTCTTGCATATAATGCAAATATGGGGCTCACATACATGTGAACTCTGACAAGATGTTGATGCGCCAACATCATCCACACCAGGAGGCAACACTAATCTAGTTTGCGTGATCAACTGATCAATTAAAAAATGAATGGCCCTATTAGTCTATGAGGCAGCCTTTGCAATTATATTGGGATGCTACACATGAGGAGGGGGTGAAACATCAGTGGGGGGGACAAAGGTAGTGGCTTTTTTGTGCTAGGAAAATGGCCTAGTTTGAGGAGATCCTCCGCCTACACCCATGTTGGGCCTCATAATCTAATAATCAACATGGTGACCAAGAACAAACTCAGCATCCAATTTTTTTATGAAATAAAATGGGACCTCCAAATTGCTATGGGGTGGTTTATCAAAAACCATCCACCAGCGATCCCAAAAGTGTGTGTGCATTGCTTCATATGTGCACCATTTTATTGATAATTTGGGCTTTTTGGGGTCAACTTGTATTTTGGTTTTAGGATTGACAAAAAGGGCAGCTATATCTTCCTTACTTATATTAAGGGCCGCAATCCCATCATGGTCGAGCCCGTCATCAAATTGGGCATGCATATCATCATGCCAATGGAGAGCAACATTATGGTGCTGCGTGAGTGTGTCAATATTTTCAACAATTGTATTTAGTGTGGCAAGCATGGGACCTAATGTAGGTATATTTTGATATGTGTTTTGGAAACCTCATACTATGTTCAGATTATCTTGTATCAAATCTTCTAAAGATTGAGGGTTTTGACATGGGGGATTGTTTTTGGGATTGTTATTTGGTGTGAGAGGGTTATTTTCTTCATTGTTTTCAGCCATGCCTAATTAAATAAAAAAAAAATCTAAATTTCAATTTGATTTCATATATTATTACAAATATAAATACAAAACCCTATTTCAACAAAAAAAATGATATTTATCATGAAAATGAAATAAACTAATCAAAATATACAAATAATTTACTTAGCGAATATGCTGGGGAGTCAAATTTGTTGTTGCCAAAATTAGATACTTGAAAATATATCGTGTATATGATATTTCAAGCTGTTTTCCAAAGTAAAAATGTGAAAATAAATGAGGAAAAGAGCTCGTGGGTTTCAAATTTATGCCACAGGTATTGGGTAGCCGATTAGGCCTATTTTTTGGTGGCAGGTTTGCCCAGGTGTACTAATACCCAGGCCTACTAAAAAGTCAACAAGCATTTTCATGCACTTTTGGATGAGTGAAAAGTGAATATTTTTCACATCGCCACTTTTTGGCCCCTCATGATCTTGCACATACCCCTATATCTATGATCACAACACTTGGAGACTCATATCCTATGAGCGCGAGATTTGTGTTTGACTGGACAATGTGCAAAGTTGAGCTAAATGTGATAAATGTACTTAATCACCTAGAGATGGATAAAGACCTCAAGGCATATCATTTCTTCACCATTTGATAAGAAGAGACCAAGGAGAGAAGAGTTAAGAAGCACATCAACCACCTAGCATCCACATTACGTGATCTATTGAAGTAGAAGTTTTAGAATCTAGCGTATTGAAGGTATTTAGACCATTTACTCTATCAAGAAGCTATGGATGCACCTATGATCTATGATGTTGTTGATAGGCCAAGGTATAAATTTAAAAGAAACCATTTTAAGTCTTGTGAGGATGATCCTGAAGGAGTGTTTTCGCAAACCCCATACGGAATCCTTCACATAGAAGAAATTATGACTTAAATTCATTGTAAGTATTGGACTATAGGGGACATGGAAATATACAAGGAGCTACATGAGATGATAGAATCTAATGCAAAAATGAAGGAAGAATTCAAACATTTAGAAGACTAATCAATCATAGAGATAAACCTCTTGAATGAATTCAACGAGACTGAATGGTTTAAGATTATCCTAAGAAGAGTGCATGATCAATTTATCTAGATAGGAGAGTAGCCTGTGAAGATATGCATACAAATAATTCATGATATAACTAGACTAGAAAACACTGGAGCTATCCCCGTGGAAGATAAAAACATTAAGAAGCAAGCAGAAACCCTACCACATTCCAAATGGGACAAGCGAGTGATAACTGTCAATGATATATTTCAACAAGAAAATATACATGTGAGCACTCCTAGGAGACCTACAAAATCAAACAAACCTAACAACCCTAAGACACAAAATATTGAAGTACAAACATAGAGAAAAGAGGAGAAGATGACTGAGAAGAAAGAAGAGAGAGTAGAACAAAAGAAAACAAAGAACCTATAGAAATCTTACATAAATATTTAACATAAAAGAATAATAAGAGATGGTAACTTAAAGACCCGTAAAAAATATTATGAGAGATATGATTATTTTAATCAATTAGTGATTGAAGTTATAGTGATTGAACACCTTCTAGTTTACAAAAAGAACTTATTGGAGATTGAAGGCAGTATTCCAAAAGATTTGTATGAGAATGTAGAAATAAGAAAACAATTAGCACAATCAGAGGATGAAACAATAAGGAACAAAACCATTGAAGATATGTTGCCTACAATTTCTATACAAGAAAGGGAGAGAATAATTAAGGAACTCAAACCCCTACCAAGGACTAAGGCCAAAATTATAAAGATAATGGTGAGGAAATATGATGAGGTAATTGAGGACACACATAAGGCATTGGATCAAAAAATGATGAGCGACATGCTTGAGTAGACTTCACCTCCCAAAGTCACCAAGCCTACACCTTTGGGAATGAGAGAAAGCTCTAAGAAAGCCAAGGAGAGTATGGAAGCAAGTGAAGTTGACAAGCAACTAGACTTCTTTGTTTCTGGTGTGCCTGTGACACTTGACACTTCACTGGATGAGAGTGACCCATTTCAAGGAAACCTAGATAGTGCGGTGACAAAAGAAGAGGAAGGACAAAGAAAGGAAGGACAAAAAGAAGAAATACAGGAAGAGAAAGGACATGAAAAGGAAGGACAAAAAAAGGAAGAACAAAGAAAATAGATAGGGATAGACAAAGGAGAAGCGATAAGAGTTGAGATCAAACAACAACCTGATACTTCTTCCACCCTATTGTTGGCAAGTATGGCCAAGCCTGTGAGCATTGATGTGGAGAGTATGGATGAGGATGAATTAATGAGATTATCCTTCATGGCATTTGCTAAGGCAAAAGAGATGTTAGGACAAAAAAGGAGACAATAAGGTTAAGGTGATCACTAGGGCCGTAGATACTATGAATAAGATACTCCCTATAACTCTTATATTTCAAGGAAAAGATGATGCAGAGAACCTGAACATGGCACTAGATAACTTTGACAATGAGTCACTTGTGAAGATTGTAGAGGAAAAGAGAGAAGAGATCTACCTATAGAAGAAGTTGAAGGAAGTTTTCCAGTCCATCTCATGGGACTTGGGCATTCTGAAAGTAACTACAATTAAGGCTTAAATTTGTGTTACACAAGGAAGAAAGGTGTATAGTTATTACATCAATCCTATCAGACACATCAAAAAAATTGAGGACATTATAGCTAAGGCCAGGGCTACCTTGGACAGTATGATGGATAGTTGTGAGAGCTCCTCACAAACTATATTGGAAATGGATAATTAGACATCCAAAATCCTGGATAAGATAAATGTTTTGGATATAGAGAAAGGGAGAGTAGTGACAAGATTTGGTTTTCTAAAGAGTTTAATCACTCCGAAGCTATCAATTCTTGAAGCTCATCTCACTAAGATGGAAAAGATTGAGGAGTCAATGAAAAACTATGTACCCACTGAGCTAAAGGCAACAAAGACTGCATCTTATGCACTGAATGGAATGATTCATGTCAGTGAGCTATTGATTAAGTCATGGAATGATGAAGTGAAGACATTGGAAGATTCCTTCCAAGATATTTTGAAACTGGTGAGTAAGCACTAAGTCCTATTAGTACCTACAAAAATTTCATGGCTGTAGCACTTTTCTTTTGGTCCCAACAATGTTTTTTGTGTCTCTGGCCTTAAACCTTTGTCAAATTTTCAAAAATCTAGCCGTTACTTTGAAAAACCCTTTGTTTTACCCTGGCCCTGTTCTAATTTGTTGTTACTTTTTCGGGCCACTTAAAATTCCTAAAATGCATGTGCTTAAAATATTTCCTAAGTCCTGCACCCGGTGGGTTTTAATTTTTCCTAAGTCCCAGCGCTTAAATTTTTTCTATAGTTTCTACCTTTAATATTTCCCTGGGCCCAGGTCTTGGTCATGGTTCAATCAAGCAGTTGGCATATCTTCTCATAGAATCTATCAGATCTATGAGATGATACGCCAGTCGTTGATTCTCCTTTGTGATGTAGCTTTGCAGTGAAGTGGGTCCACTGCCATGTTGGCACAAGTGGTGGTTTTTAATTGGTCCACATGACTATGAGTTGGACATTCTGTTAGTGGGCCTCGTATCTCAGTCTAGAGATTCGAAAATCTATGGTGGGTGCATGATGTCAAGGAATCTTTTGAGCCCTTGAGATTATGTGCCTACCGTCTGATCTTCCAGTGTGCTAAAGACAAAAAGGTGGGTCCGTTGCCATGCTAGGTTGACTTTCTTCTTTATGATTGGATGAGGTGTTGGTGATTCAGCAGTTGTCAGTGGGACCTAGTTGCCAACGTGTCTCGGTGGGTCCTGACATCTGCAAAGAATCTATGGTTGGCATAAGTTCTCATGAGTTTTGTTAGAGCTATGAGATCTTACACCAGCCGTCAATTTTGCTTTTTCTCAGGCGACTGATGAGGGTGGGTCCTTTGACAGGTGGTGCTGACATGTGATGTTTTGATTGGCTAAGCAGGAGGGTGACTTGGACTTGTCAGTGGGCCCGAATCTTTCAAAGGGGCTAGTAGATGTAGGATCTATGGGTGTCATGTGATTGCATGGAATCTTTTTAGGCCATGTGATCATGTGACAACCATTCAATTAAAGGCTTATACTTTGTGGGTCCTGTCTACTGCGTAGAGCTGACGTGCATGATTTTTATTGGCTACGGTGTGCTAACTTGGTAGAGAATTTTCAAAGGGTTTATGACTATTGTGTGGTTGTTGTGAGCTACCCGATCTACTAGGAAATAAATGATATCTACAGTCACATTTTAAAATCTATCAGGATAACTGTTGTAATTCAAATTCAAATTTTTGGAGGGTTTTCCAGTGACAAGAAGGACTAGTTTTTAATGCTTTTGTGGCCAAACTTGGTAGAATTGGTTCTGTCAAATTGTTACAAAGTGGTCTAGGGTGTTAGATGATCATTTGTAGGGTGTCTGTACCATGATTTTATGCTTGAGGCATGTTGCAGGTGGCTAAGTAGGTTGACAAATTGGGCATTTTTATGGTTCTCAGTACTTTCTCAGGGAATTTGTCATGATTGAGGATCATTCCAAGATTTTCTCTCTCTAGGTTTCTTGGGTTTCCACCCTTGTATTAAATTTTTGACTATTTCTAGTTGGTTTGGTAGGTGAAACCCTAACCCTAGTCATCCATAGCTTGTTGCATCCTATTTTGGGATTTCAAGATGACTAGGGGGTATATATTGCAGAAGTTTTTTTGTATTTGGGGTTGTTGATGTTATATTGAAAGTCAATGTAAAAGACTAAAGAAGGAGAGCTTGGATTTTGTGTCTTGTTCCTAGCACTTGTCATCTTGGTAATGTATTGATTATAAAAGTTAATGAGAATACACTTGAACTCCTGTCTCAAACTTTTGATTGTCTTCTTGTTTTGAATGTGGATTCATATATGTTAATGTCAAAAAGTGGATTAGCATATGGTAAACAAAGAGTATTGTGAAATTATCTTGGAGTTCCTAACAAAGTTGGGATTAAAGTCTTTAGGGTGATTTTAGTGAGGTCATTGTTGGATTAGAATTTGACGATCAGGTTTGGGAGTGAGAGGGATAATAGGAAAAGCACTTATTTTGAGTTCAAGTGTGTTTGAGTTAAGGTTTTAGTTGATATATGTTATTAAGTGACTCTTTTCCCTGGGTTAAGGCACTGATCTATTCTTTGGAAGCAGTCCATCATCATCAATCACACACACACACATATAAATGATAAAATCTTTAATCAATTAGAAAAGGGGTATAAATGTCTATTAGTTAGTCATTCCTTTTAAGAAATGAATCAAGGGTACACCCACCTAAGCATCTTGGCTCAAAGTGTAGGAGGATCTCCTTGATCCTTGTTAATTGGCCCTTTTACTTGTAGACTTTGGAGTGGTGATAGAGTCAGTGACATTAAGTTGTCAATCATAGTGTAAACCTACAAGTTGAAACCAAAAGGGGAACCAACAGAATGGTGACTCTATTGGGGAGAACAACAATGAAGAAGTATATCTGTTAGGATCTCTGGTTGGGGTTATATTGTTATATTCAAAATATTTTATTGACCAGATTGATTTGCCCATCTGAGTCACCAACAAAATGGCGACTCTGCTAGGGAGAGTCTAGAGATAAATTTTTTGAGTGGATTCTTGTTTTTCCTATTGCATTTAGTTGAAGATTTCCCACTTTGCTAGGTGGCAACTCAAAAGGTTAGAACCAATGCTATAGATTTCAAATCATGGAAAAAAGAAGGAATACTAGGTCCTTTGTCAAGAAAAATTCAGAGGTTACTCTATAACAATTGCCTAGATAGGAGAAAAAGAGTTGGATTAGAAGAAATGGTGAGTCTACTAGTGCTCCCATGAGAGAATAAAGAAATACTAGAGGTAGGGCACCACATGTTTTCTCAAGTGAGGAAGGTTCATAAGATAGAAGTTCTAGATCAGATGGTGGTCACTCTAAAGATAAATTTTATGATACCCCAGAGGTGGTATTTCAAGACAAGGGCTCATTTCCTGTAGGGCAGGATGAACAAGCTAGAGAAAGAGATTTTGGACCAGATTTAGATCCTGAGGAGGATATGTTCATAAGGCAACCAATGAGACTAAGAATTTCCCATATCAAAATATCACTGATATGGATGTGTCATCAAGTTCTGATGACATTATGATAGACCCAGATGATTTAAATGCACTAAGGTTACAGTTGGCAGAGCAGGATACCATACATAAGAGGTTACAAAAGGAGAGAGAATCTAAAAAGGTGAATACTCTAATAGAAAGAGAGTCTGTTCTAAGAAAGATTAATGAAATGAAGGAGAGAAACAAGATGCTTGCTTCTACTCCTAAAACTTTGTAGCATGATGTCTTTGGTGATCTTGATGCTTTGAGGAGTGAGTAGGAGTGCTTGCTGCAAGATCATGAATTTGATAAAAAGAGCCCTGTGGTTAGACAGGTTCAAAGTTATGCTTCCCTCCCTAAAGATAAAGATGGGCATGAGATCACTAGGCCTTTTATTGCTGCTGGTGAAAAAGGAAAGCAAAAGATGGTGGGGCATCAAACAAGAAAATCATTGAAAATACTAGGGGTCCCACCACCCAATTCAAATAAAGACACAGAGATAGAGAGAAGAAGAAAAGAAGATGAGGACCTTGCAAGAGAATTAGAAAAGGCTGGAATTGAAGCTTCCATTGTAGAAAAAAAAAAGAAAGATCCAGTTCATGAAGGCTTCATCTGCCAATGCTCTTGGCCCATTTGCTGATGAACTAGGTATGCCATCTATGACTACTACTGTTCCACTTAGTAATGCTACTAATAGTTCAATTCCTTCTTCATCTGCTAGGATAGGTGCTGATCCTAGACAACAGTCAAATGCACAAGTAGATGGAAATGTAAATGTAAATGTTGATCCTAGGGTTAACACTAGTTCAAGTTTTCAAAGAAGACCTATGCAATTAGAAGGCTATAGGAAAATTAGTTTTGATGGAATTCCTGGCTACCCGAATGCTTTTCCAACTGATATAAGAGATAAGATACCTAGGTTTTCTGATAACAATGCCATTAGTTGTGAAGAACATTTTTAGGTTATCTATTGATATGCTAAATGATTATGAGGTAGAGCATGAGGATGTAGTCATGAAATTGTTTATTCAGTCCTTGATGGAAGATGGTAGAGACTGGTTCAAGAGACTTCCTGACAGATGTATTGACACTTGGGTTTCTTTTGAAAGATGTTCCAAAGAACAATATGGTGATAGGCCTAATGCTATATTTATGCTGAATGGATTTAACACCATAAGGAAAAATCAGAATCAGTCTGTAGCTGAATTTAATATGAGATTTCAAAAGGGCATGCATAAGTTGTTTCAAGTTATGCGGTTAGATAACAATGTTTGTTTGACCACATACTTCAATGCATTTAATGGAAAAATGGGATATTTATTAAGGGATAAGGAACCAAGAACTCTTAGAGATGCTTTTAGGATTGCTATCAATATTGAGAACAATATGAAGATATCAGGAAAATTGGGTGGGAAAAGAGATGATCCAAAGTTGTTTGGAGATAAAAAGTATAAAAGGGATAATGAAAGAAATGTTGGAAATAATAAGCAAGAGGAAGATAAATTGGATAAGGTGTTGAATGTATTGAAGGATTTGAAAGCACCTGCTAATAGGAATAGTAATGTTCTTGCTAATGAAAAGTCTCAATTCAACAATAATTTCAGTAGGCAGAATAGATTGCAGAATTATCCCTACAATACCCAATGGAAGGATGGCAAGCTTATTGTCCCTGCTGCAAGAGGAAATAATGATAGAATTGTCCCTGATCCTTTACAAAGATCCTCTATAAATTTCATGGAGGAAACACCATGGTGTGTTGCATGCCAATCTCCTCATTCTGTAGAACATTGTGTGGTTGCACAATCCATGGCAGTAGATCAAAATGGTAATGATGAGGGATTAGGTCAGGAGGAAATTCATGATGATGTTGGATGCAACATGGAAACTTCATATTTAGGATATAAAGATGATTCTAATATTGATGAAGAAGTAGATGTGTGTTTGAAAAAACACAATAGCACCTTGTTCCATCAGGAGGTTTTTTCTGATAATGATGATTTTGATGAAAAGACATGTAACATGAACTCTTCCTCTGAGCTAGTGAATTTAAGAAGACCTTCAAGGGAAGAGATGGATAGAATTATTGTAGAAATGATTGCTCAAGTGAAAACTAGAGGCATGGTGGTAAGGGATACAAATGAGAAAGATGTAGGAATGTTTATAAAATGATCATATGGTCAGGTTCAAGAATGTAAAAGGTAAGAAATGGGAACCTAAGGGAGTTGGAGTTGAAAAAAATTCTAATAAGATAGAGAAGCTAGTTAACACAATGGCTGAAGATGAAAAGATGAAAGTCATGAATACACCTAATGTATCAGATAAACAAAAGGACACTAAAGCAGTGCAGATTGAGATCCCTCCCTCTGCTCCTGTTGATATGTTAGTTGTATTGTCTCAAATAATTGTTAAGGTTCCTTTGTCAGAACTGTTGAGGATCCTAGAACATAAGGAAAAAGCTATTGCATGGGTAGATAATGTTCATAACAATGATGTTGAATGCAATGAATCTCAAGCTAAGGTTTTGAAAAGAGTAGAAGCTCAGGGATTGGAATCTCAAATTCCACCTATATATTTGGATAGTTCTGTCAATGCTAGCCTTGAAAACATAGATCCATTCTTTTTGAGTATCCTTGTGAATGGAATGAAATTAAGGAATTGTATGATTGATTCAAGTGCCTCCAATACTGTTATGCCTTTTAAAATCATGGAGAAGTTGGGCCTAAAAGTTGATACAGTCCAAGGCAGATGTTGTGCAATGGATCAGAGGGAGGTACCAGTTATTGGGACTATAAATGCAATGACATATAGGTTGGTAGCCTATCTAGAGAAAAATTTGACAATGAGTGTTTTGGTAGTAGATATCCCTCCTCATTATGGGATGCTATTAGCTAGAAGATGGAGTGCTGCCATGGGTGGAAGTTTACAATGTGATCTATCCTATGCAACTTTCAAGATTGATGATTAGTTTATTAAGATTGATCAAGAGCCAAGAGTATGCCACATGATTGAAAGGAATATTGAAAATGAAACTACATGCTTTGTGGATACTGGCATTAACGCTTTCAGGGTAGAAATCCCTATGCTTGAAAAGGAATTTGTATTGCCACTTATCTCTATTGAGGTGAATGCTAAGTCTATGAAGGGTGATTTGTGGGTGATGTACTTTGATGGTGCCAGTTGCAAGGATGGTGCAGGGGCAGGTATTTTGCTCATTTCTCCTGATGGTAATACCTACAATTTTTCTTTCACATTGAATTTATTTTTTACCAATAATATAGCAGAATATGAAGCATTGTTGTTAGGACTGAAATTGATACAAAAGCATGGAATTAGATGCATAAGGTTTGTAGGAGATTCTGAATTGGTGGTGTCCCAAGTCAGGTCAGTGTATGCTTCCAAGAACAAGAGGTTGAAACAATATAGGAATGTTGTGTGGGATTTGATTGAATGTTTTGATGCCTTCAATATTGAGTGGAATGATAGAAGTAACAATAAGATGGCTGATTTGTTAGCCAATATAGCAATCAATCCCAGTGATATTACTTTTGCTGGTCTCTCTAAAGTTGAAGTTCAGACTAGGCCTAGTATACCAGACAATGTTGAGAATTGGCAAGTCTTTGAGGATGACCAAGATATTTTGAAATTTATGAGTTGTGAAGATCAATATCATGGTCAAGAATTAGATTGTTCAGCTCTAATTGAGACTATAGAAGGAAAAGAGGTTTTCCTTGGTAATGAAGTTATTTAGCTTAAAACTAACAAGGTTCCTAAGGGACTTGTTGTTCTTGAGACTGTGTTTGATAACCAGGATAGAGTTCAGAAGGATATTAAAAAGCAAGATCACATGGAAGTGGAAGAGATGAATCTTGGAACACAAGAAGCACCTAAGAAGGTGTACATTGGTAGGGACATGTCTCACAATGTAAGAAAATCTCTAATTGAATTATTAAGAAAATTTAGGCATGTTTTTGCATGGTCATATGATGACCTAAAGGTTTATAGGGAAGACCTGTTTTAGCATGTTATTCCTTTGAAAGAAGATGCCAAACCTTTTAGGCAAAAACAAAGGCCTATAAATCCTACTTTGGCACCTAAGATGCAAGAATAATTAATGAAGCTAAGAGATGCTGGAATTATCAAGCCTATTAGGCATTCTTCTTGGGTGTCAAATCTTGTCCCTATCAGAAAGAAAAATGGTGACATCAGACTTTGTGTAGATTTCAGAAATTTAAATACCAGCTCACTAAAGGATAACTATTGTCTACCCAATATGGAGGCTATGTTACAGAGAGTGACCAGATCTGAATTAATGTCTATGATGGATGATTTCTCTGGTTACAATCAGGTGATTGTAAAAGAATCAGAACAATTCAAGATAGCTTTCACAACACCTTGGGGGACATATGTCTATGTGAGAATGCCTTTTGGTCTCACAAATGTTGGTGCAACTTTTCAGAGGGAAATGGACGTTGCCTTTGTAGATTTTATTGATGATTTCCTTGTTGTTTATCAAGATGAATTAACTTCTTATTCCAAGAAGGAAGAAGACCATTGTACTCATGTAGAGAAAATATTTGTGAGGGCTTTGGAATATGGCATTTCATTAAACTCAAGGAAATGTGCTTTTGGTGTCACCGAGGGTAAGTTGCTTGGCCACTTGGTTGGCAAGCAAGGAGTTAGAATTGATCCTAAAAGGGTGGTAGCCATTGATAAGATTTAGAGACCAAAGAATATCAAAGGAATTCAGTCCTTCTTTGGTCAGGTAAACTTCTTGAGAAGAGTTGTAACAAACTTTGCTGAGGTCACTAGACCTATATCCAAGATGTTAAAGAAATGATCTACTATTACATGGGAAGGTGAGCCTAATGAAGCTTTCAAGAATATCAAGCAAGATATTAAAGATGCACCTATGCTTAAGGCACCTAATTATAGTATCCCAATGCATATATTCTCTTTTGCATCTTTTCATAATATTGTTGCAGTATTATTGCAGAAAAATAAGGAAGGTTATGAGTAGCCTATTGCATTTTTCAGTAAATCTTTGCAGGCTGCTGAATTGAAATATGATATCAATGAAAAATAGGCTTATGCACTTGTGAAGGCTATCAAGGCTTTTAGGTGTTATTTGATGGGAGCAATTGTGATTGCTTTTGTACCGAGTCCAGCAATCAAGGATATCTTTTCACAGCAAGAGGTGTTTGGAAGGAGATGTAGATGGATAAATAGAATTCAAGAATTCAATATTGATATCTAGATTACCAAGTTTGTTAGAGGACAAGGATTGGCAAAATTTATGGCTCAATCCAATCTTGATGCAAATCAAATAAATCAACCTGAGGTTGATTACACATGTGATATGGATGATTGTATCTGGTATCAAGATGTTATATTTTACTTGAGGAACATGAAATGTCCAATAGGAATGGATGACAATAAGAAGAGGACATTGAAGTTACAGGCCATCAAGTATGTAATTGTGAAATGTAAATTGTATAGAAAGAATTTAGATTGCATACTTTTGAAATGTGTGGATGAGAATCAAGCTAACAAGTTATTAAAAGAAATGCATGAGGGAGTTTGTGGTGGGCATTATATGGGTAAAACCACTACTCATAAAATCTTGAGAGCAGGATTTTGGTGTCCCACAATCTTCAAGGATGTAGAATAGTTGGTAAGGAGGTGTGATGCTTGTCAAAGGTTCTCTGGTAAGCTTAAATTTTTAGGCAATATGCCCTTAAGGCTAGTAGAAGTACAAGCTCCTTTCCAACAATGCGGAATAGATTTCATAGGGGAGATACCAAACAAGTCTAGTGGGGGACATTCCTAGATACTAGTTGCCACTAATTACTTTACTAAGTGGGTAGAGGCTATCCCTACAAGAAATGCAACTAGTAAGGTGGTAATTGATTTTCTATTGAATAATATTGCTACAAGGTTTAGTTTCCTTGAGAGGATATTTAGTGACAATGCAATGTGCTTCAAGTTTTCTGAATACAAGCAATTCTTCAAAGGTCTAGGAATTCAGAGGTCAAATTCCTCACCTTATCATCCACAAGGAAATGGATAGGCAGAATCATCTAATAAGAGCTTGATGAAAATCCTAAAGAGGATTATTGAAAAGAATAAGAAGGCATGGAATTCAAAGTTGCCATTAGCTCTATGGGCTGATAGGGTGAATGTAAAGAAGGCAATTGGTTGTGCACCCTTTGACCTAGTATATGGAATACATGAAAGAATGCCTCAGAATAATTTATTGGAAATGTATAAGTTTGTTTAGTTATATGATGATGATATAGATGATGAAATGGAGTTGAGAATTGAAGATCTCATCAGGCCAGATGAAATTAGAAGAGAATCAGCTTCAAAAAATGCCAAATTGTAGTTGCAGGTTAAAAATTTATATGACAAGAAGGCTATTGAAAGGAAGTTTGAACTTGATGATTTGGTGTTAATTTGGAATGCCAGACTGGAGGATAAAGGAAAACATGGTAAATTTGATCCACTCTAGTTAGGGCCATATCTAATTCATGAGAAATGGGACCAAGGTTCATATATGGTCAGAGAATTGAATGGTGAAGTTCAAGAATTGCCAGTTCATGGACAATTCTTGAAGAAATACTTCAGTTGAAGGTATTTTTCTTTCCATGAATAGTATTTAGGTCCGTATAAATTGTACATTTTGTGAATAGTTGCCTGCTCCTTGTTTTGTTCTAGCTTAGTTTGTAGGTCTTGCCCTGTTGTTCAAAATTTTGTCCAGTAGGTGGTCTACTTTAACCAATGATTCTAGATTCTTGCCATGCTTGCAAGAGACATGCATCCCTAGATAGAGCCACTGTTAGTACCTACAAAAATTTCATGGCTATAGCACTTTTCTTTTGGTCCCTGCAATGTTTTTTATGTCTCTAGCCTTAAACCCTTGTCAAATTTTCAAAAATCTAGCCGTTACTTTGAAAAACCCTTTGTTTTACCCTGGCCCTGTTCTAATTTGTTGTTACTTTTTTGGGCCACTTAAAATTCCTAAAATGCATATGCTTAAAATATTTCCTAAGTCCTACACCCGATGGGTTTTAATTTTTCTAAAGTCCCAGTGCTTAAATTTTTTCTATAGTTTTGGCCTTTAATATTTCCCTGGGCCCAGGTCTTGGTCATGGTTCAATCGGGTAGTTGGCGTATCTTCTCATAGAATCTGTTAGACCTATGAGATTATATGCCAACCATTGATTCTCCTTTGTGACATAGCTTTGCAGTGAAGTGGGTCCACTACCACGTTGCATAGGTGGTAGTTTTTAATTGGTCCACATGACTGTGAGTTGGACATTCTATCAGCAGGCCTGGTATCTCAGTTTGGAGATTCAAAAATCTACGGTGGGTGCATGATCTCAAGGAATATTTTGAGCACTTGAGATTATACACCTACTATCTGATCTTCCAGTGTGTTAAAGACAAAAAGGTGGGTTCGTTGCCACGCTGGGCTGACCTACTTCTTTTTGATTGGACGAGGTGTTGGTGATTCGATAGTTGTCAGTAGGACTTGGTTGCCGGTGTGTCTTGGTGGGTCCTGACATCTGTAGAGAGTCTATGGTTGGCATAATTTCTCATGAGTTTTTTCAGAGCTATGAGATCTTATGCCAGCTGTCGATTTTTCTTTTTCTCAGGTGGCTGATGAGGGTGGGTCCTCTAACAGGTGGTGTTAACATGTGATGTTTTGATTGGCTAAGAAGGAGGGTGATTTGGACTTGTCAGTGGGCTTGAATCTTTCAAAGGGGCTGGAAGATGTAGGATCTATGGGTGTCATGTGATTGCATGGAATCTTTTTAGGCCATGTGATCACGTGATAGCTATTCGATTAAAGGCTTATACTTTGTGGGTCTTGTCTGCTATGTGGAGCTGACGTGCATGATTTTTATTGGTTGCGGTGTGCTGACTTGGCAGAGACTTTTCAAAGGGTTTACAACTATTGTGAGGTTGTTGTGAGCCACCTGATCTACCAGGAAATAAATGATATCTATGGTTGCATTTTAAATTCTGTCGGGATAATCATTTTAATTCAAATTCAAATTTTTGTAGGGTTTTCCAGCGACAGGAAGGACTAGTTTTTAATGCTTTTGCGGCTAGATTTGGTAGAATTGGTTCTGACAAATTCTTGTCAAGTGGTCCAGGGTGTTAGATGATCATTTGCAAGGTGTCTGTATCATGATTTTGTGCTTGAGGCGTGTTGCAGGTGGCCGAGTAGGTTGACAAATTGGGCATTTTTGTGGTTCTCAGTACTTTCTCAGGGAATTTGTCATGATTGAGGATCATTCTAGGATTTTCTTTCTCCAGGTTGCTTGGGTTTCCACCCCTGTATTAAATTTTTGATAGTTTCTAGTTGGTTTGGTGGGTGAAACCCTAACCCTAGTCATCCATAGCTTGTTGCATCCTGTTTTGGGATTTCAAGATGACTAGGGGGTATATATTGCAGAAGTTTTTCTATATTAGGGTTTGTTGATGTTATATTGAAAGTCAATGTAAAAGATTGAAGAAGGAGAGCTTGGATTTTGTGTCTTGTTCCTAGCACTTGTCATCTTGGTAATGTCTTGATTCTAAAAGTTAATGAGAATACACTTGAATTCCTATCTCAAACTTTTGATTGTCTTCTTGTTTTGATTGTGGATTCATATATGTTAGGGTCACAAAGTGGATTAGCATATGGTAACCAAAGAGTATTATGAAATTATCTTGGAGTTCCTAAAAAATTTGGGATTAAAGTCTTTAGGGTGATTTCAGTGAGTTCATTGTTGGATTGGAATTTGATGATTAGGTTTGGGAGTGAGAGGGATAATAGGAAAAGCACTTATTCTGAGTTCAAGTGTGTTTGAGTTAAGGTTTTAGTTGATATATTTTATTAAGTGACTCTTTGCCCTAGGTTAAGGCACTGATCTATTCTTTGGAAGTAGTCCATCATCATCAATCACACACACACACACATATAAATGATAAAATCTTTAATCAATTAGAAAAGGGGTATAAATGTCTATTAGTTAGTGATTCCTTTTAAGAAGTGAATCAAGGGTACACCCGCCTGAGCATCTTGGCTCAAAGTGTAGGAGGATCTCCTTGATCCTTGTTAATTGGCCCTTTTACTTGTAGACTTTGGAGTGGTGATAGAGTCAGTGACATTAAGTTGTCAATCATAGTGTAAGCCTACAAGTTGAAACCAAAAGGGGAACCAACAAGTCCTACATGTTTGAGATTTTGAAGTTTTGTTAGTACCTTTGCCATTGATGTCAAAGGAGGAGAAGAAGAAAAAAATAAAGAAGAAACAAAAATGAGAAGAAGGGAAAAAAATTGTAAATAAAAAAAAGAATATGTATATATAAGATAGCAAATAAAAAGGAAGAGTAGAGTTAGTGCAGTTAGTGTTTTGGACACTTAGTCATTTTTTGCTAAGTGTTGCCATCAATGCCAAAGGGAGAGATTGTTGGCAAGTGATGTTTGGGAGCACTATGGATCACTTGAGGGTTTTCATTCTTGGAAACACATACATTATAGTGATCACATGTAGTAAGTATGAATGTTGGAGACACAGTCATGAAAATGACTAAGTACAAAATCGGATTTACAGTGTACTGCAGTATTGTGTTGGTCATTGAAGATAGTATATGCTATATGATGGCTTGCAAGCTTAGAGGTAGAAATTTTGTGATATGTATGAGCTTTAGTTAAGGTCACATGTGTTTTAGTATTGATATCAGTAAGTTACAGTAATATGAAGGCATGTGAAGATAGAGGAATAGTGAAACATGGCATATGGACAATCATGATGATTAAGGGAATGCTAGATGGAATGGTAACATGGTGTTAGATAAAGATTGTATATTTCCAACACTTTGGTAATACAAGATCACCGAATTAGTACTTATTATTTTCACGAGTAATTATTATGTTTTGTATTGTATTTGAGAGCTAACTGGATGACATAATAGATATAAATAAAGAGTGTTTTGTGAAAGCGATAAGTGAGAAAGATATGTATGAGATATGGATGTGAGTTTGGGATATTAATGATGGTTGATAGAAGATGTGAGATCAAAGATTGACAAAGACTATTGAGAGCTATAACTAGAACTATCAAAGCATAGAAGATGCTTGTATTGTTCATCCTTGAAGAACATTTTTGTAATTGAATTATTGATTGTAAGAGTTGTAAGCTCACTATACCTTTAACATGGTTTATATTCCTCTAACAAGGAAATTTACTATGTAATACTCAGCTCCTAACAGGGTTAGATCTCCTAACATGGATACTATATTTTAGTGCATAGTTGTGTGTACCATCCCCACCGAGGTTTTCTCTTGGCTAGGGTTTCCTCGAAAACAAATAATGGTGTTATGAGTTATGTATTATGTGTTTATGTTCTTTTCATTTCAGAATTCATATGGTTTATTTGGAATTGGTTTAATTTTAATTTGAAATGTTGTAATACTGATTCACCCCCCTCTCAGTATTACTCAATCCTAACAATCTTTTCTCTTAAACCCTAGTTTTTCTTACCTAATTTGATAATTTTTTAGTGATGTGTTATTGTTTGTTTTTGTCTAATTATGATAAGCCCTAATCAAAGGATCTCAAGTTCTTGTTATTATGAGATTAATGGAATACTCTATTCATTTATTATACCAAGCCTTGTGTCGGGTTCATTAAGCTAGAGGTTTTAGTTCACTACAATTTGTGGTCAATGTGGTGTAAGGAAGTTAATTGTTTGAAAGTAATTTTCTTAACATTTATCAAAAAATGATAAATTAGGATCATAGATTCTTTAGTTAAAAATGACAGTTTCAAGACAAGTATTCATATTCAAAACAATTTGATTATTTTCAAGGTATTCAATTTTTTGGTGACAATCGATTTTGGCACATGATTATCATTCACATGAATAAGGTGCATAATCAATTTTTGATAAGTTGTAAATCAATTTTTAGTGATATTTATATTTCATTTTATTTATAAAGAATATTATATAAGCATTAGATTGGGGACATTATCATTGTACAAAGAAAGAGATTGGATTTACATGAAATATTCATCGTATATGTAGTATATTGTGCACATTGGTTTCAAAAGTAGTAATATTTTCTTGAAGAATGTAGTTATCCTAATTTTATATAATACATTATTGAGTATAGAGTGTCACATATACTTAATGATGTATTGTATTAAGTTATGATTACCATTCATTGTACAAATATTCTGACTCTGTGGGGCATTGAAAAAGACTATCAGTGAGATAGTACAGTTATTGAGGTATATGTACAGCCAATAAAGCATTGTAAAAATATATTTCACATAAGCCAGTGAGGAAATTCGAGTGGTTTAATTCTCCAAAGGGTTTCCACTTAGGTAAAAAATTGTGTTATATTGTTTGTGTGTGTCTTACTTAGCTTGTTATCTATTCTGCTTCTATTGTATATTGTTCTAATCTAGTTAAAGTAAAAATTGAAATTGAACTAGATTTTTTATACCATTGAATCAACAACCCCCCCCTCCCCCCTCTCGATGGTATTGTACTCCAACATCAACTTTTTGAGTCTAAAGACTTAATTGTGTGCTTTATGAGAACATATAGACTTTGCACAAGTATGAAACTAAGAGCACATACTTTCTAGATATTGAAGAATGTGTCTAATAATACATCATTATGTTGTATTTATCATTGATTATAGAGATAAGAATCCCTAAAATATCATGTTTAAACTTTATAAACTATTTATATTATTAAACTATTGCATTAATTCATGTGTTTGTTGATCATAATTATTTAATTAGCATAGATAATTTTGATATTTAAAAAAATGTTCCCCTCACATTATGTTTGAACTACTTTCTTCTAGCTCAAATAGTTTAGATCTTTCTTTTTATCTTATTATTATCATGTAATTTCCTAAATCCCTTTTTTATTGAGTTGGTTAATACCTATTCTATTGTTTTAAACATGCTTACTTCACTTCAAAATAAGTATTATATTGATTTTACTAGATCTATTTATTATGATGACATTAATCATATGGGTAGCATTGTTAACTTAATGGAAATAAATAATATCACATCTTGGTGATGAAAGGAAGAAATTGTATATATTATGTACGTAAACAAATGTAGTTATAGAAAATAATACACAATGAAATTATACCACAACAAGATAATTTGTGTGGGGAAAACTCTTTAAAGAAAAAATGACTCAAACTACAAAAAATTTGTGTATTACTTTATATTAATAGTTTACTAAACTAGAGTGTCAACTATGAGGAGTGACAAATCTAATATATATCATAAAAGGCCACCCTTCAAAACATAACAAGATAAGGTACTTTCTTTTGCAACTAATAGTCACACTACCCCATAACTATTGACCAGAAAACTAATCCCATGAGCCTATAATATTGTCATTACATTCTCCTTTGTGTCATTCATATGTACCAAGAGGAGGTAATTTTGGTTTAGGTCTAGTTGTTTACCTAAATCCATCTAAATATTTACTAGCTTCTTATGCATAAGGGCTTTAATGAAGTGGCCAATGAACAAAAAAAATAATATAAATATTGAATTCCTCCACACCTTAGATTCTTTAAGACCTAAAAGGATGATCCCATACAATACCTAAAACATACATCACAAATAATTAACATATTGTTATAACATTAATCTCTCACTTATTTTGATTCAAAGTTTATAGTTAATTCAACAATTGTGGTTCAACTCTTGGATTTGCTCATTTTTTGTTCTAAGAGAATATAAAGCTATCTAAAATAAAAGAAAATATTGAAAGTGTATCATCTTAAAATGGAAGCACTTCCACGTTAAGAGCATTTATCCCTCCGAGTAAGTGGTTTGGGGTCATATTGGATGCCTTGAATCGATCTTTTCTTTGATTTGGCTTTCTCCCCGCTTTCCACTTCTTTTCTTCTTCATTCTAGGTGAAATTAGGGTTAGGATCTTAAGGATTCTCCTAAATTTCCCTCTTCGATAGCTCTATTTTATAGGTAGGATTTATAAATGGACCCTCCTGGCCTTCATCTCAGTAATCATAGGATGTTATATCTATTCTTGACATTCTATCCTATTCTAGCATCAATTTTTAGGTTTTTGGACATCCCTGGGACCTCTTGACTTGATTCTAAGTCAACTTAGGAACAGGGTCAATGTCTTAGGTTGACCTTGACTAGGTCAAGGTCTTAGGTTGACCCTGACTAGTTCAAGGTCTTAGGTCAACCTTGACTAGGGCAAGATCAACCTCGACATTGACCCCTTTCTCCAAATTTTCAAGATCTTTAATTTCGGGCTTCGGGCTTTCAGGAAATTTATTTTCCCACCTCCAGGTCGGCCATTTTGGGTTTTGGGATGGTAAATCCTTTAATTGCATTTAGTCTAGGTATATTTTCTAAAGGTGAGGACCTAATTGGGATTTAATTCTCCAATGTGGCCCATCTAGAGGAGTGTGCCCTAGATCACTATAAAAGGAGGCCTTCCTCTATCATTTTCATATCACATCTCATCCAAGCAAGCTATCATCAAGTTTTTCAATCAAGCTCTCAAGTGCAAGAAAGTGAATTAAAGTCTTCAAGCATTCAAGTTTTCAAGCATTCATCCATCAAGGAGATCCATTGTTAGCCATTGAAGGATTCAATCTCTTTGGAGCGTCCTTGAAGATCCATCCTTCTCCATTAATTCAAGCCTTCTCATATGCAAAGATCAAGTCAAGATTGGTGTTGAAGATCAAATACCATTGATTAGAGACATCCTACATCCATTGAAGCATTCCTACTTGTGGATTTGAGGATTTGAATCCTCTAAAAGGACTTCAACATAAGCGAGGTGATTTGTTTTAATTACTTTGTTTATGCACAATACACTTCAATTCAATTTCAAGGTTAATTCCTAAACTGGGGTTTGACCAAGGCAAACCCCCCATATAACAAAAACCCCCATTTTCTTATAGGTACAGGTGTGGAGTTTCAAATCTGAGAATGAATTTGGATACCCTTTTCGGAAAAATTTTAGGATCTACGAACAAAATTCGAATCAGACTTCAAATAAATAATGTGGTATTTGACCTTTTATGAGGGTCAAACCCGAGCTGAGCCATCTTGAGGAAATATTTCTAGGTTTTCTCTGTCTCAACATTTCTAGTCCAGGATAGGTTTCAAATTTTCCTGAAAGTGCACATAGACATCAGAATTCAACATTTTCCATATCTACCCTAATTTGAGGTTAGTACTTTTATTTCAATTATTCTATATTCTAAACATAATCTTCCACATAGGGAAATATTGGATTTACTCTCTCTCTTCCTACTCTTTTCCATAAATTGATTCAATTGTGCATTAACCTTTTGGTTGATCAAATCGGATCTCTTCTTTGGGGAGTTTGGGTTTGAGAATAGGTCTCATATTTCCCCCTTTACATTTGAATAGGGGTGAATCCATTTTACATCTATTCATTTTGGTGAACCCGACATACCTACCCCTTTTCTTTTGTGGATTTAGATGCCCTATTGAGTTAGATCTCCCTTTCTATTAACCTGTGTGTTCACCTTTATCTATTACATTTTGGTGAACCCATTTTATGAATCCTCTTTCTTTTGTGGAATGAGATGCTCTATTGTGTTTGATTTCCTTTTCAAATTTCATTTGAATGCATTTGGATATATCTAGATCTATTTTTTATCATGTTCCATAAGTTGTTTCAAACATTTTCCAAATTTTTTTGGATTACACAACATCCTCCTCTTACCTTACCATTGCATGGCGTTATACCTAGAAAGACTTCATCTAGTGCATGTGATGTTGCTTTCCCTTATAAGGATATATTAGAGAATGAAGATGACCTTAGGCTATATCTCCATCACATTTCTCTTTATGGAGATGAGTTGAGGATTGATGGTAATTCTTCTCCTAATAGATTTCCTTCTTCCCCCTCTAGGGATCAAGATTTAGTGAATTATGGAGACCCTACAATGTGCTTTATTTGTAGGGATGATAACCCTCCTATTTGTGATGAACCCTTGGATAAAGACATTGATTTATCCCTTCCTCATGAAGCATCTTTGATACAAGAGGGTGATTTATTAATGGATGACATATTCATACATGATGATAACTCTTTTTCTAAAACACACTCCCCTTATGCGGACATTTTAGTGAAAGAAGATGACATTATAGATGCTTTACTTCCATTTGAGATTCCTTCTAGTGATGAGGCATTAGTGGAGAATGATATGAATTCCCTTAATGCTCTCCCTTTTAGTGATTATCCTATCAAGAATCAATATCTTACCTCATCTTCTCTTAGGATTTCCTCTTTTCTTCCTTTTGGTGAATCTATCTGTAGTGTTGAGACAGCTAATATGGTTTATCCTAAACCCTTGTTGACTATCAAAGGTTGTCCCCGCATTACTATCAAATGTAAACCCATGGAGTCTTTTAATGATCAAGATTCTATAGCTCACACATATCGTACAAGGAATAACCCTCAACCTAATCTGGTGGTTTCTACTTCTTTGCCACCTTCTCAACCTATTCTTCCTCCTCCACCCCATCTTCCTAGCAAGGATTATAATTTGATAAACCAATTGCAAAATACTCCTGCCAAGATTTCTTTATGGTAGCTTCTTCAAACTTCACCTACCTACTATGAAGCCTTGCAAAAAGCTCTAGAAACTCTTCCTACTCCACCTCCTAATCAAGAGAACATCAATAACTTCTTCCAATGCATGCATGCTACCCTGGGTCCTCCTGACATTGTATTTATGCAAAAGGATTTACCTTCTAAAGAAGTTCAAAATTAGTATGATGCTCTTATGGTTGCTGTTACTATCAATAAAAGTATCATTTGTAGGACCTTGATTGATAATGGATTTGGGCTTAATATTTGTAGCATGGACATGCTCAAAGTGATTAATGCCGATCTTTCAACAATTCAACCTGATAATGTTGCTATTCATGGCTTTGATAACATTGCTAAGAACACTTTAGGCATCATTACCTTACCTATCAAAGTAGGACCAATAATCCTAAATACTCCTATTCATGTTATGCCTGGACCTCTCAATTATAATCTTCTTTTGGGTAGACCTTGGTTGCATGAGATGGATGTCATTCCTTCCACCCTTCACCATAAAGTTAAGTTTATACATAACAACAAGATGTATTCACTTCATGTAGATGATGTGCCTAATCCTTGTCTGAATATTCAAACCCACACTACTCCTACTCCTAATAGTAATCCTTCTTCCTCTAATGCTCTTCCTGATGATGATTAGGGAACCTTGGATTTTACTCCTACCTTTATTGGAGAGTATAAAGTTAATGATCTTGATTTTATGAAGAAATAAAGAGAGTTTGAACAATGAGTTTTTACTTCTAACATCCTTAGTAATAACTTTGTTGCTGCTTCTACCCATAATGAATCTGTCAAATCTACCAGGATGATATTGTGACTACTGAGGTTCCATTGACTCCTTCTGATATGGCTTCATGTTATGGTTTTGGTTATCATTTCCTAGTTAAACAAGGATTTAATGGTCAAGGATGTGGTAAACATAAACATGGAATTCAAATTCCCTTACACACTAGGGGGCATGAGCATTCTTATGGATTGGGATTTAATCCCCGACAAAAAATCAATGTTAATAACATCTCCAATAATACTTCAAAACATGATGAACCTATGAAGGAATTTGACCAAGAAGTTCTTTTGCCTAAACTCCTTTGTGCTAAGATGATTAATAGACCTAAACACAAAAAGAAACATAGTCCACACTTGAAGACTCTTCCTTTTTGTTTATATCATAGATTTCATGATCACTCTACTAATGAATGTCGAGCTTTACATTACAAGATAAGACAAATCATTAATAGTAAGGCTATTTATATAGCATGTGATAATGAGTTGTATTTCAATACTATTTTCTCTAAATAACATTTATGTTCCTATTATAGAACTCCACATTATCTAAACAATGGTAGCCTAATACTTGGGGGCTCATTGTCTTGCATAGTGTTGTGAGTGATATAATAGGTCCCATTCCATCCTTTTTCCTATACTTGGGGGGCAAGGATGTCATCTCCTTCTTTTCTGCCTTTTTAGGATACACCTATTTCCTTGGTTAAGCAGTATCTATCTAATATGTGATATCCAATTATACATGAACATTTTGGTTTGCATTGAGGATCATTTTCCTTGATCACAACTGATTTCATTGTTTGACATTGGGTTTCCATGGTTAATATATATCTCACCTTGGAAACTGAATAGTGTGATATCCCTCACAAGGGTTACTTTTTCACTTCTTGCATGATATCTCTTTGCATTTGTCCCTTCCATGGCCTCATAGGAGCTGTGCCCTTCTTGGCTTGGACTGGGTGTTGTCTAAGGATATTATCTTGATGTTGGAGAGGGCTTTATCCTTGTTCTTTTCTTTCCTTAACATGTCAAAATAGTATGTTTTTTCCATATTAAGGAGGGGGGAATATATACGGCCTCCCTTGATCCATATTATGTATTTTTGTTCTAACCTTTTGTTTTGCAGCATGCTAAATCTCAAAAGGTAACACACATAAGTTTCTAAATCCTGAAGAGACACGCATTTTTCAATTTTCAATATGGTAAATCCTCTGAAGGTAACACACATAAGTTGCTAAATCCTGAAGTGACACACATTTCCAATTTTAAATATGCTAAATCTTGGATCGTAACACACATAAGTTGCTAAATCTTGAAAATACATGCACCTATATGCTAAATCTTTCGATGGTAATGCACATAAGTTGCTAAATCCTGAGGAGACATGGATTCCATATTCATAGTGATACAAGAAGGTGGATCTTTGGGTATTCCAAAAGCCGTCAGGAGATGCATTACAATTGCAAGCATAGTTTATGGGTGAACCTATTGGGCTCTCCCTGTAGGGTGATTCACAGGAAGGTGGGCATCTTACTGGGTGAGGTAATCACTTTCTCCTTTCTCTCTTTTCTACTTTCATGTTAGTAGGACAGGATCATGAAGCTATGTTGTCTATAGTGTTTCTCTTGTCTTTCTTATGTAAACATTTATGCTTTTATGATAGCTTTCCAAATATGATATTAGCATGAGGAACATTTCTTAGTGAGGTTTCTTATGCTAATTGATTTGGGTTGTTTAGTACTAACCCTTGTTCTTTTGGTTTTATTGTTTCACACCCAAGTGCATGTATGTTGAGTTAGAATCCTTAGTCTGGGGGCTCATGTCCTTTGCTAAGTGTTGTTTTATCTCTTTGCAAATCCACTTGGATCTTCTCTTTCTTCTCCTTTACCAAGAGTTTGCATCAAATCCATACTCTTGCTAAAGTGGGGGCTTAATGTATTGTCTTAAAATGGAAGCACTTCCATGTTAAGAGCATTTAGCCCTCCAAGTAAGTGGTTTTGGGTCATATTGGATGCCTTGAATTGATCTTTTCTTTGATCTGGCTTTCTCCTTGCTTTCCAATTCTTTTCTGCTTCATTCTAGGTGAAATTAGGGTTAGGATCTTAAGGATTCTCCTGAATTTCCCTCTTCCATAGCTCTATTTTCTAGGTAGGATTTAGAAATGGATCCTCCTAGTCTTCATCTCAATAATCATAGGATTTTATGTCTACTCCTGACATTCTGTCCTATTTTGGCATCAGTTTTTAGGTTTATGGACATCCCTGGGACCTCTTGACTTGATTCTGAGTCAACTTAGGATCAGGGGTGAATCTATGTCTATTCCTAAAATTTTGTCATGTTTTGGCATCAGTTTTTAGGTCTCATATTTCCCCCTTTACATTTTAATAGGAGTGAATCTATTTTACATCTATTCAGAAAGTAACTGGATTTTTCATTTTTTAATATGTTTCTATCTTGATTTAAAGACAAGATTTTTTATTAGTGTTCATCCAAGATCTAAAAGTTAACATTTGAGACCATAAAACATAATATACAACAAATGAATGTTTATCATAGATTTCTTAACATTCTAAGCTTGTAATAGTATCCTCAATATATGGTTAACTATAATTCTACTTTGAGATATATGAATTTTTTCCCTAACCATTATATTTTACTCATTTGAAGCAATTTTAATATTTCGCTTGATAAATATGAAAAATACAAAATATGCAACATGAAAATTATTAGGATTCTGGAAAGATGTGTACTAAGAGGGGAGGGGTGAATCAATACCCTTGAAACTTTTCAAACTAAATCTTTGTAAACATGAATATCACTAGAACCGACTGTATCAATTTCAATTAACATACTATTCATGAAACTTCATACACATAACTCAAGTATTTTGGTATTGTGGAAACCCTTGTTAGAAGGTAAAAACTATGGTGGGGATGACACCTACAAAGCTTCACTACTGTAGTAAAAAATTTTGTCAGTTAAAGCTACAAATATTTTCATCACTTCTAGTGATCTTACCCTGTTAAGAATAACAATGAGATTAGCTAGATCTACCTAGTTAAAGGATTTTAGCAACATAATACATGTGTGTACTCAGTTAAGATATTTTACTAAGGATAGTTAAGTCCACTTTGTTAGGAGATTTTGTGATGCAAAGGATAGACAATGAGAGGGGCCAAAGGCACACCCTAACCAGATTGACCTTGTAGAGATCACATGTGGAAGCAACAAAAACACAAGTGAGAGAGAGAATGCATATATATTTCATATATTAACTTTAATTGATTCATACATGCCGAGCTATAAGGCCTTACTAATTTAGGCAAGATATTACAATCAATTATAGAAGTCCTCCAACATGCAAGGATATGAAACAATCTTGTATCTCCTAGCTTCTATCTCTAATGTACTAAAAATACAAACAAAGATTACATTATATACAAGAGGCTACCAAACAAGTTAGCCTTTAGATCCACCATCAATAGAAGGAATGACCAGATCTAGGTCCAAACACTTTCCAATGATAGATACCATCATTAAATCCATGACCAAAATTAATTGCAAGAGTCAGCCTCAACAGGAAACTAAAACAAACAACTCGGTAAGAAAGATAACTGAGCACCTTAAAAGCATCATCGAGCGCTAGGGAAAATTCACTGAGCACCAGAGAGATAACCAACCAACCCTGGTAAACAAAGGAAACTAAGCAACACCAAACCAACTCGGTCAAAGAAGGAACCGAGCCACACAGGAAAACACAAACATGTTTTTGGTGACACAGGATTTCCAAGGACCCGAGATGGTCCTATATCAGACACCTGGTGTTATTTGAAAATGATTCTCTGAATCATGAAATAGGTATGATCTGAGATGAATCCAACTCAGATTGTGAAATCCATGAACTATCTTCAATTGGTCTATTCTTCCACTTTACCTGATATTCCATATACTGTTTACCTCTTGTACTTCTGCCAATTCTTTGATTCAAAATTTGCTCAACTTCTTCTATCTCTTTCTTAGGATAATCATTTGATTTTTTCATTTCTTCATCTGACTCATGATATTGATATGAATCAGCAATGTTGAAAATAGGTGACATATCCATGTCATCAAGTAACTCAATCTCATAAGAATTTCCACTATCAAATCTCTTCAAAATATTACAAGGGCCAAACTTCTTCATTTTCAGCTTCCCATATGTTCCAATAGGAAATCTACCTTTCTTCAAATGAACCATTACTTCATCACCAACTGCAAAAGTCTTATGTCTTTTTGATCTATCAGCTCTGTATTTGTATTTCTGATTACTTTTCTCAAACTTATATTTCACATCTTCATGCAATATCTTCATGTACTCAGCAAACTTTACTCCTTCAAGAATTCTCTTTCTTTCATCAACAATATCCCTCAAATCTGATATACCTCTCGGTTGTATGCCATTTATAATCTCAAAAGGTTTTTTTCCAGTACTCCTATTCACTAAATTATTGTATGCAAACTCTTCTTGTGCAAATACAAAATCCTAATTAATCGGTGTGTCTCCAACTAAACATCTCAAAATATTTCCCAAAATTCTATTTACAACTTCTGTCTATCCATCGATTTGTGGGTGAAATGTATAACTATACTTCAACTCAGTGCCAAACTTTCTCCAAAGGGTCTTCCAAAAGTATCCAACAAATTTATTGTCTCGATCAGAGATAATACTCCTCGGTAATCCATGCAATCTGACAATTTCCTTAAAGAAAATATCTGCTATATGTACTACATCTGATGTCTTTTTACAAGGTATAAAATGTGCCATCTTAGAAAATCTATCCACAACAACAAATATAGAATCATTACCTCTTACTATCTTCGGTAAGCGAAGAAAAAAATCCATACTGATATCAATCCAAGGTTTCCCAGGAACAAAAATTGGTGTATACAATCTAGTATTTTGACTTACTCCTTTTACAACTTGACAAATTCCACAACTTTTCATAAATTTCTAAACATCTTTATACAACTATGGACAAAAGTATTTCTCCTTAAGAAAATTACATGTCTTATCAATACCAAGATGTCTAGCCTAACTGGTACTATGTTTCTCCTTTATCAGATTAGTTCTCATTGGTCCTCTTGGTAGACACAACTGAATACCTTTAAACAACATACCTTCTTGAATGAAATATTCTTCCCATTTAGTACTCAGTTGATCCTGTATAGGTGCTTTCCACTTTCTCCATGGCTCAAAAAAATCAGGATCAAATTCATAAGAATCTGTGATGTCATCAAAGCCAAGAACTTCAATTTTCATCTCAGTCATCAAAGATCTTCTTCTACTCAATGCATTGGCAACTTGGTTAGTGACTCCACTCTTATGCTTTATCACAAATGTATAGCTCTACAAATACTCAACCCATTTCATATGTCTCTAATTCAACTTATTCTGACTACCCAAATACTGTAAAGCTTTATGATCGGTATACAACACAAATTCACTCGGTATCAAATAATGTCTCCATTTCTTCAATGCTTGAACAATAGCATAGAATTATTGATCATACATAGAGTATTTCCTTTTTGCATCATTCAAATTTTCACTAAAGAAAGCAACAAGTTTACCTTCTTGACTCAACACAGCTCCTATTGCACTTCCACTTGCATCACATTCCACTTAAAATACCTTATTGAAATCAGGAAATGCAAAAATAGGCAATTCATCAACCTTCTGTTTCAGAGTCTCAAAAATTTTATCAACTCCATGCATCCACTTGAATTCTCTTTTATCTCCTCTCATAGTCTCAGTCATAGCATTACAAATTGAACTAAAATTCCTAATGAGCTTTCGGTAAAAATGTTGCAAACCATGAAATGATCTTACCTCACTAGCATTCTCAGGTGTAGGATAGTTCAAAATAGCTTCAACCTTTTCAGGATCCATCTTCAAACCATCAACTAAAATCACAAATCCTAAATACAAAATCTCCTCTTTCATGAATGAACACTTTTTCAGATTTATCAACAACTTTTCTTCTTTCAACCTTTGCAATACTTGTTTAACATGCAACAAATGTTATTCTATCACATAACACCTTATTATAGTACTTTCCAATTTTCAAATTCACATAACATTGTTCACTTACCAAGAGTGTATGTTCATCTTTGATTCATGAAATTTGATAGGGCTTCAGATGTTCCAACCTTTTCAACTGCAACTTTGTAACCATTTCCTCAGATGCCAAGTTCTTCGAGCTATCACTATTAATGATTACCTTCCAAACTTCATCAAAAACTCTACATCTGGTCTTGAAAAAACTTTTCCATACTGGATCTTCCTTATTACTTTGACTCCAAAGTGCTCTCCTTACCATCAAATTCTTTTCCTTCTCAGGCTCATTTGGTGACTCTTCTTGCACCAAACAATTTCTACTGCTACCGACCTTCTTACTTGCATGTGTACACTTAAATGATCTATGTCCTTCTTCTTCATAATTGTAACAAGTTCCTTAGAATACACCTCTGTTATAACCACATCGGTAGTTACTACCTCTACCTCTAAATGAACTTTCACCTTTCCACTCGGTCTTGCCTTTATCCAGATTTTCCTTTTTAGGTTCAGATCTACTATTTTCACCATAAGATCTACCTCTTCCTCTAGGGAATCTACCACCTCTACCTCTTTGTCTTTGCTCATGTCTCTTGTTCAATTTATCCTAAGCTTTCAATGCAAATTGATAAGCCTCTTCAATGTTATCTAATTTGACGAAACTGATTTCTTCTTGGATGGAAACTCTCAATCCATTCAGGTACCTAGCCATTATTTCCCCATCATCTTCATCATGTCTAGATTTGATATCTAATCTATAAAATTCCTCAGCATATTATTTAACTAATCTATCTTTCTGCCTCAGTCTTTGCATTCACCTAACTAGGTTAATCTGATAATCACAAGGTACAAACTTTCTTTTCAATTTATTCACCATTTTATTCCATACTTTAATTTTGTCTTTGTCTTTCCTCTTTCTTTCCAACTACAGATGTTCCCACCACAAGGATGCATGACTTTTCAACTTTGTGCTTGCAATTTTCACCTTCTTTTCCTCAAGTACATTTTCATATTAAAAATAATTTTCCATCTCGGTGATCCAGTCCACCAATTCATCAGAATCTAATTTTCCACTATACTCAGGAGGATTAAAGTGTGGTGTAGACTTTAGATTTTTCAAAGCTTTCAACAATCTTTCCTCACCTTGATCCATCACTAGTGCACATTCTACATCACCTTGTTCTTCCTCAATTTCATCATCACTAACATCTTCAAGATGTCTTCCTCTACTCTAGACTATTTCAATAACTTCTAACCTAGCAGCAAGTTGTCTCAAAATGTCTGCCAATCCTAGATCACAATCTCGCCTCCCATGAACAATCTTGAAACCCTGTACAATTGTAGGTCAGATCGCAATCTTCTAGCCCACAAAAAATCAACTAATGTTTGACAAGAAGGAACCCTCAAACCTAGATCCAGATCTCACCTCGCTTGATACTACCTAACACAAAGGATAGATAGGGAGAGGGGCCAAAGGCACAACCTAATCAGATCCACCTTGCAAAGATCACACGCAGAAGAAAAAAACATACAAGTGAGAGAGAGAATTCATATATCTTTCATATATTAACTTCAATTGATTCATACATGTCGAGCTATAAGGCCTCCAAGCTAGATATTACACTCAAATAGAGAAGTCCTCCAACATGCGAGGATCTGAAACAATCTTCTATCTCCTAGCTTCTATCTTTGATGTCTAAAAACTAAAAACAAAGATTACATTATATACAAGAGGCTACCAAATAAGTCGGCCTTTAGATCCATCATAAATGGAAGGAATGACCAGATCTAGGTCCACACACTTCCCAATGATAGATACCATCATTAAATCCATGACCAAAATTAATTGCAAGAGTCAGCCTCAATAGGAAACTAAAACAAACAACTCAGTAAGCAAGATAACCAAGTGCCAGACAAGCATCACCGAGCACTAGGGAAAATTGACCGAGCACCAGAGAGATAATTGACCAACCCTAATAAACAAAGGAAATCAAGCAACACTAAAACAACTTTGTCAAATAAGGAACTGAGCCACACAAGAAAACACAAACATGTTTTTGGTGACACAAGATTCCCAAGGACCCGAGATGGTCCTGCATCATTTTGAGTTTGCTATAATTGTTAGAGAGTAACAATGATATATTAACTAAATGAAATACAATTCAAATTGGTTATATCAGATCCTTTAAGTACAATAAAGATATCACCTTGTTGTGATGAATATGTCCTTATGAACTACTCGGTAGCCTTATATCTATTCTGATAAAGTGAATGCTTATGTCAAAATCCTTTTGTCAAAACCTTGTCTTATCTTCAAATGTCCTTAAGTGTGGCTACTTCTTGATGATACATGTCAAAATTACATCCTTACAAATTTTATATCAAATTGATCTTGACCCAATTAGGGTTTAGACTCTATCTTAGAAAACCTAAGATCTATGGTAGAAATGAATAACATAGATCAAAATTACATAGGAATCATCAACAATTTAATTATTACATCCATATTAAATCTTGTCTCGATCTTGGTAAATTTTTTCCTTAATCGGTGTAAACCCTTTTCCTTGTAGTTTGTGTCACTCCAAATTGCTATGTCATTTCCTATTTCACTCGGTGTATATTGTATTTATCACTCGGTATTTAACTGGTGCTTGGTTTGTATGAATGCTCGGTGATCATCTAGCTTGGTAAGAGTGCTTGGTCAAAGCTATGTTCAGTTAACTTAGTGATCTACCTTGTGTTATGCTCGGTGTCTAGGCTCTATTTATTGACCAACTATCCTATCTTTTATCCTTTACTGACTGTATGACAGAATGATACTAATGAAAACCATTAATGCTCTTTAGGAGTAACATTCTCCCCCTTTGGCATTAGTATAAAAAACATTATGTATATGTACCAACTTCCAAATTTAAACTTAACCAAAAATGTGAATCTATGTGAACTCCCCCTTTGTACATGCTCTCGGTGTGAAGTACATGCAAGAATATATGCAAGAATCTATATACATATATTTTCCCCCTTTTTATAAATTAATGCCAAAAATGTACTCACATCTTGTAAAAAATGTTCTAATGGGTTTTCTTCAATGTAGTCAAGAGGTTTTCCCATTCCTCTTTGAGATTATCAAGAGCAATGTGCTCTAAAGCAAGTTGTGCATGCATATCAAAAATATTTTCTAATACATATATCTCTTGGGTGGCAATTAGATCTTTTTCCTTGTTCACACATCATTGTATCACCTTGAGGTGTGGAAGTAACTCTTCTTATAGCTCGGTTACTTGATCCGTGATGTTATCTTCTTCTTTCCTTAGTTCTAATCTTAACCGCTGGATTTCTTGAACTTTTGCATAATGCTCATAAAATGCATTTGGCTCGGTTAAAAGATTATTTTCACTAACCTTGATATCTTCATCTAATTTTTGTATCATTTCACTAAGCTCAATAGTGAAGTGGTTTATAGTGCATAATTTATGTAAAATTATAATAACTTGTTGAATAATAGCATCAAGCTCGGTTATTACCTCAGATAACTTTACTTTATTTACTACCACTTCCTGGTTGATTCTCTTTGCTAGTTTAAACTGTATCTTGGCCTCTTCTCTTTCTTCAATTATTTTTTCTGCATCTATGTCTGGATCATTTATGTGTCTGGTTAGAGTAGCAAGTTGATTAATGATGGGAGTTTCCTCATCAACATTGATATCATAGAATACTTGCATAAATATTTCTCTAACATCTTCTAAGACTTGTTTATGTTTACTTTCTTGTCTTAGTTTTTCTTGTGTAGTCTTCCTTGCTCACAATTCTCCATACCTTCTCAATGCTTCAGGGTCTAGAGTCCTCGGGTCACATGTGGGAATTTATATAACTTCATCTAATGTGATTGTACCCTTACCATGTTTTTTATTTTTCTTCTTCTCTAGTGTGGGAGATTTCCCATATTGTACTAGAGCTTTAGTCTTTGGGTTAGAATTTTCTTTCTCGGTACACATGCTCTCTTCCTTATCCCACCCTTTGAATTTTGTCTTGGTTTTATGTTCGTAGGCTTCATTCCTAGTGTCAGTTGTAGATGTATCTACATTGGTTTCTATCTTAGGCTCTTTTCTTTCTACCTCTTTGTTTTTAGGCTCATTTGTGTCCTTTTTCTTTTTTGCACCCTATCCTTTAGTTGTATCTTTCTGATGCTTGGGTGTTTGATCCTCTGGTTTCCCTTGTGTAGAAATATTAATTACTTGAACTAATATTGGAAAATTACCAAGTATGTCTACTACTACTACCTCAGTAGGTTGATCTTCTTCAGTATTACCTGCAGCCATAGTGATTTCTTCATTAGCCGTAGCATCATCATCATGATCTCCATTTGTAATGTCTTCTATTAAGACTTCATATGTCCCAGTTATTCCAAATTGCTTAGGAGCATCATATTTGTCATCTTCAGTATATCAAGTTGGATAGAATTCCTCGACATATGTGTCATCTTGTATCTCAGTGTAGGATATATGAATTGGCTCCTTTGTGGCTATGTCAGCATCATCTACATGTACTCCTTTCCCTTTAATTTTAATTTTCTTCTTGGGGATTATAGCCAATGCAAGTTTATCTTCTTCTTCCCTAGATTCTAGAATTTTTGTCCATAATAGCTTTCTATTTTAATCAACTTCTTCAAGTTTACCTACCAAAATGTTTAGTGCTCAACTTTTCATCAAAAATTGGTTGGCATGCTATTTCATCATCTCATCAACCTCAGTTACTGAAAGTGTGGGCATTTCCAAAATTAAATAATGTTCCCTCATTTTATTTTATGTATGAAAGGCATATGTCCACTTTTCCGATACCTTTTCATCAAGTTCCTTAGGGATATATCTTACAAACTCAATAGGTAATCTCTTAAATTTAATCATCATTTGGATGATTGCCTCTTCAAATTTGTCCCAATCCTCAGTTGACATATGTGCATACCAATTCATCTTAGGGTGAATTAGACTACCCTTCTCCTTTATGTTTTTAGCTAACTCATCAACAGATTGACTCTTATTTATAAAAAAATTAAATTTACTTTGATCATCTTCTTCTTCAGAGTCTACATCATCTTTTTCTCTTATCAATCTTATCCTCTTCTTTGGTTTCATGGTGGTGGCTTGTGCACCTCTTTTCTTCTTTTGATAAGTCTTTGTGGGAGTAGGCCTTGTGATTTTAGCAATTCCTTTCTTCAGGGTGGAGAAGTGGCTGTGGAGGATCTTGTCCTCGATCATGCAGGTGTTTCTTCTTGTTTCCTCTTCCCTGTGGCTTTTATCGGTGCAACTTGAATTTCTTTATCTGACTTAGTTTCCTCCTCATTTTCACTATTCTTGATCAGAATTTGTTCCTTGGTTGCTTCATCAACTAGCTTATCTGCTTCTTCTTCTTCATCATCTTCTCCAAAATTTTTCACAAAAGTTTCTATCATCTTCTTAGATTTCCTACTAACCTTTACTCCGACTAGATCCATTTTTATCATTAACTTTTCTTCCTCATAGGTTCCAAACCTAGTAGCTTTAGGATCTTTGGGCTCTTCCAAAAGTTCCCTTATTGACCTAGGGGCTCAGTCAATATCCAGTTTATAGCCCATTGGAGGTACCCAAGGAGTTCTTGGCTCTACTACCTTGATCAAAGTGGTGTTAGTGTCCACCAAAAAACATATATATTCCTTATGTTTCTCAACTAATTGACCTGGAATCCTTCTCCTTTTGTGTATTCTATCCTTAAATTTTCCAAAGTAGTCATCCATGATAGTCATGAAATTATGACCTAGATTTTTGATAAACTTATTTATTTGAATGATGATTGGTTGGTTGACATCTCAGTCTACATTACTGAAAGATGAAAAGTATTTCTACAAGTAGAAACATATGCAAACCAATAATGAACCAAACTTACATGTATTGGTCTTTTCTACCCAAATGGTTATCATGTTCTCTTCTAGTTGTTTCAATAGTAGCTTGGTGAGGTCTAACTGTAGACCTTTTTTGATAATTTTGTAAGCTATATCTACTGCTCTACATGGCACATTTTTGGGCCTACTAGATTGAAAAAAATTTTAGCCAATGACATAGGCTCCAAACCTTGTTTTCAGATTGATTATGGTGTTAAATCTCATTCCTCTTCCATCCCACTTAGCTCTTGTAAGCTTCTCAGTTTCTTCCCTCAGTGCATTCTGTACACACTAAGATGTGCACTTCTCTAAGCCATTTCTTCCAAGAGAATTCATGAATGGGAAACCTTGGGAAGGAGACCTAGAGCTCCCTAGGCATGGAGTACAAGGGTTTTAAGAGTGCTCTTAGCTAGAGCTATTAAGCCAATAACCTTGCTATTAAACCATGCAATGGGAGATTCAATGAGACAAGGGAAAGAATGCCAATATCTTCAAAAGTCCAAATGGAGATGAAATGCAAGCTATACTAAGATTGAAAATGCAAGCTAAGCTATGGAAATGAAAGATAGAAGTATTACAAATCCTTGTTAATTAATCTATGTGAACTAAACTAGAGGATAAAAGGAAACTAAGCTAAGAAAACATAAACATGCAACTAAGCTAAGAATGAAAGAATGAGGGCTAAATGAAATAAGATCTCAAAAATCTCCAAAGTCTTCAAAAGTTCCAAAGTCTCCAAGAAATTTTGCAGCATAAGATTAGCATAAAAAGTTGGATCCTAGAATGAGAAGAGAGCTCTTCTTTTAAAGGAATTGAAAAGGAATGGACATGGAGATTAAGAGGCAAAAGATTTAATCAAGGGTGGAGCTTGAAAGAGGAGAAATCCATGTGCACAAGTTTCCTCCAATGAGAAATAAGTGTTGACTTTTGTGCCCCATATGAGACAAAATGGCCTTTTCTTATTTTTATAAAATAAGAATAATGCTTTATTTGTGCAACATAGGATAAAAGGAAAAGTGGGGGATTTTTATTTAATAAAAGGGGAGGGAATTACTTTTAAATAAATAAATACTTAGGATAAAATAGTTATCCCATAGAAAATAATCGAATAAATGATAGAACTAGGATTTGATCAAGAATAAGCAATTGATAATTTTAGCAAATAATGCTAGTAAGGGGCTAATAATCTAGATGACCATTTTTGGGTGATTAAATTTGCCCCTCTTTGACTAATGTGTGATCATTCTAGGAACACATTACATCAAATAATAGATCATCCAAGAAGGCAATAGATAGAGATCTGACTCCAAAAAATGAATTGTAGAGAGATAGAAAATCCTGCATGGTCAGCCTGGTAGCGACAGTACTGAACACTTAGGAAAGAGATGGATAGTATCAGAGCTTGAGACAAGAACTAACATGTCAAGTGAAAAGATAGATCGATCAGAGAAAATGAAATGGTCAAGCATATGCTCTAGAGAATAGCCAATAGGATGTGATGTGTTTGCCCCCTCGGGATCGAAAGTGAAATTAGGTAGAGGGAATGCAGAAGCAAGAACATGATCAAATCACTAAAAATCATAATCAAAGATGAAAGATGAGAGAATAACCATCAAGAAGTGAAGATATGCCCCAGTCAAGGCCTTAGAGAGAGATGAAGGAAATGAATGAAAGACTAGAAGGGTGAGAGAGATGGAGATGAAGAAGGAAAGGATAACCCAGCAAAGATTGAAGGATTAGGCCTCAAAAGGTTAGCCAACTACATAGAAGAAGGAGAAAAGTGATTTGGATGACCAAGGTGAACTTGAATTTTAGTTTTGATCCCAAAATGAAGAGAAAATGGTGTGATATGAAAGACAAGAAGTGAAAGAAATGATCAAGAAGAAGTGAAAGGTGAGCACAGTTTGACTAATAAGTCTGTGAAAGATGAAAAGAGAGCTCTCTCCATATGCAAGATGAAAAACTAACTATCATGAACTTAAGAATGCAAGCTATTATAAAAATTAGTTTACTTGCAAGGTTACAAAGCCATTAGTCTCTAATAATCATCATCGAGCATTGTTGGTAGCGTCACAAGATCATACAATACACACTAGTATAACTATGTGAATTTGAATATGATCTATATCAGATAGGAATGTGGAAATGTCACCTAGACATCAAACACATGTAAGTCAAGATGACTAGTGCATTGAGGTTCCTTAAGTTTGATACAGCAGGATTATACTCACATCGAGACACAAGGAAAGTCAAGATGACTATAAGCATGCACTTGCAAAAAACAATCAAGGATAATACATTGTATATCCTAGTGTCAAGTGGAACAAGCATAAATGCTCATGATAGTGAGGATCAACAAGATATACCCACAAGCAGAAATAAAATACAATATGTGCCCATGCCCCAGTCTTCTAGCTCGACATCATCAAAAACAATTAGGGAGAGAACACTCAGCAAAGAAATCATCATAGACAACACACAAAGAAATAAAGTCAAACAAATTTCAGCAAGTCAAGTGTGTAAGTGCATTTGTGTAGGTTAGAGAGTCAAACTTTGAGTATTGCATCTACCAAGGAGAAATATTACATCATTCGAGACTGCAGGTAGGATATCTGATAAGTGTTGAAAAACACTTGATGCTAGGGAAGTGTTGAAAAACATAGTTGGGGTGGTGTTGAAAAACACCATTGGAACTGAGTGGCCCAAGAAACCCAAATGCACAAAGAGACCCAAGATAAGCTTAGAACAACATATGCCCCCTAGATTAAGACAAGAGTCAATTCCAGGCTAGGAGAGGCAAAGCGAGAAGTGGAGCAAATGAGCACCACGCAAGACTGATAGACATCAGTGCAAGGGTCTCAAGTAGTGCCTGTTTCTAGGTTTTCAACACTTGATAGATTTTTTCAGGACTTTTTTTCAATTTTTTGTATTTTTGCTACCAAGGCACCTATTTCTAGGTGTTCACCAAGGCACTTTTTCTTTTTTTTTTTTTTGGAAGTTTTTGATTTTTTTTGGTGAGACATCAAAGTGCCTATTGTTAGGTTTTCACTAGGATGCTCATTTTTTCAGTACTTGTTATTCTTTTTTGGATTTTTTCAGCATCATATATGAATTTTTTTGAATTTTTTTAGGATCAATAAAGTATGTACAAAAGATTCCACTAGACCAAATGGGCATCAAACTCCCAAGCAAGATCATAGTGTGCAGTCCCAATGTCTAGGAAGGTGGAGAACAAGAGGGGATAGCAAGCTGGTGGAAGAGATGGAAGATAAGAGAATGAAGGAGAATGAAGGGAAGAAATCCTCAAGGGAAAACTTGTCAAGAGTACCCAAGCTAGGGAAAAATTGGCATGTAAAGCACATTTGGAAAAGCAATGAAAAGGATAGCATAGGATAAGTCACAAAAGTGTAATGCAAAAGAAGGAAAGGATGCAGTCCAAAGGAGTAGACATGTCAAGAGGCTTCATAGCATCGTGTTTTACTCTTTTTTATTAGATCAAGACCAAAAGGGAAAAGGATAGCGAAAGGCTAGAATGAATGGAGGAAAATAAATATGAAGGCTAAACATGAATGGAATGAATTGAAGATCATCGTAAGATAGCTCACAAGATAGCCAAATGTTCATATATAGATAAACATTGTCAAGATCAAAGAGAGAAGATGGAATGGATGAAATATGTAGAAGAACTACGCATGATGCCTGATTGCTAGGTTTTCATCACGATACTTATCCAAGATGCCACAAGGGAGTGGTTTTCACCATAGGATGAATTTATTTCTCTTTACTTTTTCTACCAAGGTGCTTGTTTCCAAGTTTCCACCAAGGCACATTTTCAATTTTTTCATTCTTTTTTTTTCCATTTTTTTTGGAAGAAGGCAAGTGTTTTAGATAATGCTCCTTGAAAGGATAAACCATGATATGCCAAGGATTCAAAAATATATGCTCAAAGATGCTGATAGGGAAAGGTAGATGGAAGAGAAAAATGGAGGATAAGGTTTTATGTAAAGTAAGTGAGGTTGGAAGATAGGAGGAATAGGCAAATGAGGAAAAAGGATAGAAGGTAGAAGGATAAGGAATGAAAAGATTATGATAGGGTAGATGGAAAGGAAGGAAAGATCAATGTCAACACACACCTTGAAGGGTGGTGAGAGGATGGAGGAAATGTGAATGAAGGAATATGAGAAGGAATATGGTGAATATTTAGCAGAGGTTGCAGTTCAGGCACATGGAATGGAAGAATGTTTTTGGAAGAAGATGAAGTGGAAGCTTTTGGAAGCTTGAATGTCAACTTCACTTTTTTTTCAACACCAGACTCTTTCAAGAGAGACTTTGGAATCCATATAGTCATAGGATTTTCATTTCTTTTTGATGATTTAGGGAGAATATCTTCAATGATGGATTTTGGAACCCATACTTGTCTTGTAGTTTTCTTCTTAGATATCTCTTTTGACTTTTTACCTCCATTTTGATTAGAGGAGACATGGTGATCTTCTTTTTTTGATGGATTCTTGTATTGCTTCTTTTTCTTGTATTCAACATTCAACTTACTTCCAAAAGACTTGAAACTTGTGGAAGAAGAAGGATGATATGATTGGTTTAGATGGGTTGATGGATGAAAAGCATTCAAGGGTATGCATCTATGTTGATCTTGAGGAAAGATAGGAGATGGAGGGACGTAAGGACCCAAGATGGATGATGAATTAGGAGATTTAGGAGGGGAAAGTGAAGGGACATAAGGTCCCAAGATGGAAGGAAGATGTGAAGCCTTTGGTATTGGTGGAGGAAGTCCAAGGATGGAAGTGGAAGACACAAAAGGATAATCAATAAGTTCATCAACATTTATATGACAACCAAGGACATCAACATCTTTAGAGTGAGCATTAAGATTTTCAATAGGATCATTAACATCTTGAATAGGAGCAACTTCTTCGATAGGATTGTTCAAAGCTTGTAAAGACTTAGGAAGAGTAGAAAGTGGAAGCGAACATGGACTGGTAGAACAAGAAGATGGAAGATTTTGATCTTGACAAGGATCTTTGGATAGCATAAACCTATAATTTTTCTCTTGATTTTCAATAGGCTTAACATTGGAAGTAATAACACTATTTTTAATAACCTTAATGGAAGTATCATCTTTGGATCTTAACATTGGAAGTAACAACACTATTGGAAGCAATAGCTTAGAGAAGTGCACATCTTAGTGTGTACATTTTTGGCTTATAGCCTTAGCCTTGTCATTATTGGGGTAATTGGTAACCACATGAATAATATCCTTAGATATCTTAATCGGTTCATTTGACAACATTTTACCTTTGTGAACATGGCCAAGTACAATCATAATCCATTTTGACTTGAACTCCCTCAAGAAATGTAGGGTATTTGTCAATCCTTTGACTTCCAGGTCTTTGTGCGCATCCTTGAGATTTCCATTCTCACTCAGCTCCTAGTAAGTTTCTTGTAGTTCAAAGTCTCCAATTTCACTTATCTTGTAGTGGATATAAGCACGTATATCCTGTACTAGTAAAATACTAGGAGGTATACTAGAAAATGTTCCTGTTTGATCAATTTGTGAAGTGATCTCTAGATGCAACTTATATTTAGGTTCTTCACAAGCTGTTGACTTAATTAGTGTGACCTTCTTGTCACTTTCAGTCTTGGATTTCATAGTCTTGGATGAAGATGCCATTATTCTTTCAAATTTAGGGCTTCACAAAATCTTTAGAAAATAAATCCGTAGCTTAAGAACTTACTTGGAATGATGATAAAATACTTGGGATTTTCTCAAATCTCTGTCGAATGCTCAAAAAGATCTTTTCTCAAATTATCTCAAATCGCTCTGGTTTTTCTCTTGATCATTGTGTAACGAAATGACTTGCATCATTGTTTATTTATACCTAAATTTATTTTCCTGCTCAAATTTATACATTAAATGCTTTACCTACCACAACTCGGTAAACATAGTGATATTTGGTTATCACTTTGAAGCTTCAGCTCAGTTAACACTAGATATTTCTCAGTTGATACTTCAACTTGGTTAACCTTGCTATTTTCACTGACTAACAATCTTTAACTCGTTCATGCTTTTACCGATTATACACATTTAAGATCAAAACATATAATACCCTAGAGCATCTTATTTCATGTTGATTTGGTGTTTATTGAATATATATAAGGAACTGTTGCAAGCCATAACCAATTGAAATTCAGTTCCATACTTACTTGAATTTCTTAGGTGGAGGTGGTGAAATCACCCAATCCAAAGGATGAGATGTCACTGACTGTTGTGCTTGATCTAGAATTGTCATTCATTAATTTTCTCCACATTTGATTTCTTATCCTCATGATTTCTTCAATTTTTTTACCATTTGTATTATCATTTACCTCTGGTGCTCACTCTTTGCAATCTTTTCTCAAGTGACTGACCTTGTGACAATGCAAATATGCCATTCCCGAATTTGTCTAATTTTGAGATCTTCCTCTCCAATTCTTTCTCATGAAATTTTTTGCAATATGTCCATATCTACCACATGTTGTGCAATTAACCCAAGTGTTGTAATCCCAAGTATATGCATTACCTTTCCTTCTCGGTTGATATGTCTTGTTTTTTCCTTTCAGTTTCTAGACTTGCTTCATCTTTGTCATGCATTCCTATGATATGTGTCCATGCATGTTGCACATGTGACATTAATTTTCCATGTAGTGCTTCTTAGGTGACCTATTCAACTTTTATCTACACTCATGTTCTTGATGTCCATACTTATTGAAATTATAACAATAACCATCAAATTTAGGAGTGGATTTAGGAATACCTTTTCCTTTTCTTCTACAAACATTTGATATTTGAACTAATTTTTCACAATGATAGCATAAGAGCTTCTTTGGCCTTGGATTTTCATAGGCACTCTTCTATTTAGCTTTTCTTGATGAATCTCCCTGCTTGGTATAGCCTAAACTAGTAGTGTTGTCAATATCTCTTTGACTGCATAGGAATTCATCCATCCTTTCAGTACTTTCTTCAGCCTTTTTAATCATCTCATTATGTTTTTGTTGAATCTTTACTTCATTCTTCAATCTTTCATTTTCTTCTCTCAATTCACCAATGTCTTCCAATTTCCTGTTAGGAATAGTCCCAAGAGATAACTAAGAGGGGGTGGGGGGTGAATCAGTTATCTACAAGTTTCAATTATTTATTCAATTAAGTATACTTAAACCTTAAGCATAAACACAATTCAAGAACACAACACCAATATTTTGGTTACAGGGAAACCCAAATAGGTAAAAACCCTAGTGGGAATTAACACCCACTAATTGACTGCACTAGTGTATAATGATCCTTGTTAGAAGATCTTATAACCCTGTTAGGAGTTGATCTTTACAATGCAATAAATATAGTGACCTGGTCAAAGGTCAGACCTTTTTAGGAGTCTTTTATGATTGAACCTATTAGGGGTGAGCATGCATTGTCTAAGAGCTCTCTACTCAAAGGGGTTAAGGCTGCAACCTTCTGAATAACAGATACACACTATAGCTAGATCTTGGTGAACTACGAGGTAGATCTATTATCTTGATCAATTCCAATGAATAGAACATTCAATATTTTCTATCACATAGACCTCTTCTTGATGATACAACACTTTGCACTCTCCACTCTGCTCTTCTCTTTTGTCTCTATGCCATACTTCTAGCGATCACAAATGATCGACTATAAGTATATTTCCTCTAAATGATATAATCAATTCAACCTATTAGAACCATCTTGAAATCATATTAGAGAAAAAATAACACTCTCCAATAACATCTCTATTGGCTCTACTAAGCACACATCATAAACTGGGACCTATCCAAATCAATAAGTGTAGACACACACTATACACTGTCGGCTCCACCAAATTTACTAATACTTTCTCCTCAAGCTGAATTACATCATGCACTCTTAACCAAACATTATAAACTCTTTACTAATCACTAATCCAAGCACGCATACCAAAATAATAGGTGCAACTCTTGTACCAATATAATCTCTATCGACTCTTCTAATAAACATAGGAAACCGCAATTGGTGAATAGCGATTGCATAACTTCACTTCTACTACATAGCAGACTCTAAGTCCATGAATGGAGCAACTCTAACATGTCTCCATCACATATCCAAATGTGCAAGGCTCCATGATAAATGTACAGACAATCACTCATAGAACACTGCTTGTAACTTTATCAGGAACACTGCTGACACAAGCTGCTACATAACTGTCTATACTAACAATTAATCTCTGAGTCCATGATATCATGTTGATAGCATGTCCATTCTATATATACTCAAAGCTTACTACATAAGTCTTCCATGCATGCTACTTACCATATGATGTCATCAATGACAAACATACAGTCAACATTGGCTTGCTGGCAAATCTCCAACAATCTCCCCCTTTGGCATTGATGGAAACATATGGAATGAAAAACACCACCAATCCAAATGACCAATTATTTTATAACATTCTCCATTTCCTCATCAAAACTCCCCCAAGGATGAATCCTCCATCTACTACAATATTATTTAATATTCTCCATTTCCTCAACTGAAATGCTTCCATGTCTGAATACTACTCCCCCTTGTTGCTATATAGTATTCCTCCTTAATTCTATATGTACTCCCCCTTTAATGCTATTTTTTATGGCTATATACTACTCTCCCTTTGACATCAATGGAAAAGGGTGCCAAACATTTAAGCTCAGGTACTACTCTTGAAATAGAGTAGTCAACCATCCATCAGTCACTATGGACTGATGCTTTCTTCACTTATTCTAATCAGAATCAGAGAAGGGAATTAATCCCAACTTCTCCCTGAGATACTCAAAAGTATCCTTTGGTAAAGGCTTTGTGAATATATCTACTAGCTAATCCTTTGTATTGACATAGTCCAACTTGACTTCTTTCTTTTCCACTTTCTCTCTTAGGAAGTGATACTTAATCTCTATGTGTTTTGTCTTTGCATGCATCACATGATTCTTTGACATGTTGATAGTGCTAGTGTTATCACAATGAATAACAATAGGATAATTAATATGAATTCCAAAATCCTTTATCATCTATTTGATCCAAAAAAATTTAGAACAATTCAAGGTTGCTGCAACATACTCTACTTCTTGCTTGTCCGAGTGACTAGTCTATCACTAAGAAATATTGATCCTCTTGATGTACTCTTTCTATTATCCATGCATCCTTCCCAATCTACATCTATATATACATGAAGCTCAACATTCTCTGAATTAGGATACCATAGACCATAATCTATAGTGCCCTCTAAATATCTAAATATTCTCTTTACTACCATGAGGTGACTTTGTTTAGGCTCTACTGCAAATCTTCCAAATATGCCAACTGCATTAGAAATATTAGGTCTAGTTTGAGTAAGATATATGAGTTTACCAATCATAGAATTGTACAATGTTGTATCTACTACTGGATAATCATCTTCTTTTGTAAGCTTGCATCTTGTTATCATAGGTGTACCCTATGGCTTGCAATCATCCATCTTGAACTTCTTCAATATCTCTTTCACATATTTAGACAGATTAATGAAAATACCTTTCCCTATCTGTTGCTCATTTAGTCCCAAAAAGTATTTGATAGGTCCAATAATGCTCATCTCAAACTTTCTCTTCATCTCCATAGAAAATTCTGCATTGTGTTTGTCATTACCCACAAAGATAATGTCATCAACAAATATAGCTACAAGTAGTAAACCTTCAGATATCTCTTTGATAAATAGATTATAATCTGCTGCTCCTTTCTTGAAGCCATTTTTTGTTAGATATCCATCAAGTCTCTCATACCAAGCTCTAGGGGCTTTCTTAAGTCCATAGAGGGCTTTCTTCAATCTGAATACCATATCAGGCTTGTCTGATAAGGTGAATCCTTCTAGCTGTTCAATGTATAATTCTTCCTTTAACTCTCCATTCAAGAATGTTGACTTAACATCCATCTGATAAACTTTAAAGTTTTTGAATGTTGCATAAGCTAGAAACAACTTAATAGCTTCTAATATGCTCACAGATGCAAATGTGTTTGAATAATCAATACCTTCTCTTTGTGCATATCCATTACATACTAACTTTGCTTTATTCCTTACTACTATACCATCTTCATTCATCTTGTTTCTAAATATCCACTTTGTTCCAATCACATTCTTATCACTAGGTCTTGGGACCAGTTCCCAAGTATCATTCTTAATAATTTGATCTAGTTCTTCTTTCATAGCATCATGCCAATCTGAATCATTACATGCATCTTCAACACTTAAAGGTTCAATCAGAGATAGTAAACATACCACTTTATTGCTTGTTGAACTCTTTTCTTTTGATCTTGTAGTGACTTTTCCACTCTAATCTCCAATGATGTCATCCTTAGAGTGATATCTAGATGTAAACTTTGGAACTTTAGGTGATACTATCTCATCTATCTTCTGAGTTTCTTCTTCACTTGTTTCAGGGTCATTGAATAATACATCAATACTATCAAACATCTCTTCAACAACTATCTCACTAGTTGAAGGACTGGGTTCTTCTTCAATCATAGGTGCATAATCATGATATCTTTCTTGAACCATAAAATTTTCATCAATCTTAACATGAGCACTTTCAATGATCTTCTTCAATCTCAAATTAAAACATCTATAATCTTTTCTTTTAGTTGAGTAACCAAGGAAAATAACTTCATCGCTTCTTGCATCAAACTTACCTATTGCTTCATCCCTCTTGATGTAGCACTCGCTTCCAAATATTCTCATGTATTTTACTGTGGGAACATTACCAAACCATAGCTCATAAGGTGTCTTGTCTATGCAAGGCCTTAATTGTATTCTATTGATGGTATAGACTGATGTATTGACCACATCTCTCCAATAGGTGTGTGCAACTTTTTCTTCAATCATGATTGTGCGTGTTTTATCAAGAATGATCCTATTCCTTCTCTCTGTAATCCCATTCTACTGAGGGGTTCTAGGTGCACTCAATTGTCTCTTTATGCCATGATCTTTGGTGATTTAGAAGGAACTTGAAACAATAAAATACAACAGCCCTTTAGATAGTAGGGGAGTCAGTAGTACTCATAGAATCTATCAGAGGTGAATTCTCCTCCTCTATCAAATCTTAGACACTTTTTCTTTAGTCTAGATTCATTCTCAACCTTAGCTTTGAATATTTTGAGCTTCTCAAATGCTTGTGACTTATCTTTCAATAACACAACCCACATCATTCTAGAATAATCATCAACAAACAAAATGGAATACCTTTCACCATAGTATGATCTTTTTTGAGTTGGTCCACATAGGTTGGTATGAATCAGATCCAACTTGTTCTCTGCTAAATTATGCTTTCTTCTGAATGAATTCCTCACATGCTTTCCCATCACACATTCTCTACAAATAGTATCAACTAGATTTGCTATGCTAGGTAGATCTCTTATTGCCTTTACATTTCTTATCATTACTATGTTATCAAAATTGATATGACATAGTCTTTTATGCCAAAGCCAATTGTCATCTACTTTAGAAACAAAACAACTTGCTTCTAAATTAAGTTGAAAAACATTACCTTTAGTCTTTGAGCCTGATGCAATCATTACACCATCCTTGTTGTTAATGATGCACTTGTTGTCTTTGAACTCCAATCTATAACCTTTTTCAAGAAAATGTCCAACACTAAGAAGGTTATGCTGCAAACCATCTACATAAAGAACATCAATTTTGTTCTTTCCATCCAACGTGATAGCTCCTCTACCAATGATAGGTTTAGTAGTGTTATCTCTAGATCTAACCATGCCACCTTTGTATTTGTCTAGATGAACAAATCTATCTTTATCACCTGTCATGTGATGTGAACAACCATTATCTATAATCCAATTTGTCCTTATGTCTTCTTGTGAAATCAATGCTAGCTCTTGTTCCTTTTCTCATCTTCATGATCCATCTCATCATACATATTTTCCATAATATAAATGAATCCAATTTCATCTTCAACTGAATCATCATTAGAAACTTCATCACCAGCATAGTAACATTCTTTTGTATACTTAGGCTTGTAGTTAGTTCTTAATTTCTTAACTCTTGTAGGACACTTAGATGAAAAGTGACCAATCATATTACATGAGAAACATTTGAAAGGTAACTTACCTTCATAATTTAATTTTCCTTTTCTTTCTTTCTTATAAATCATAGCAATAATATCATTTATCTTTATATCTTCATCTTCATCATCAAAATTACTAGAAGTGTTTAAGGATTTCTTACCATGGACCGATGCTTTGAAGGCTATCTCATTTTTAGGCTCTGTCTTCAATCTTGAAATTTAAAAAGCTAAAAATTTTCTAATCAAGGTCTCTCTCTTGAATTTTTTTGTAAGCTGCATGGTTTCCTCAAGGATGTTGATCTTGTTTTCACACTCTGCTGTAAGAGAAGTCATCAACTTATCCATAATGTCTTCCTCCAAGATCTCTCCATGATTGTTTCTAATTCCAGCAACTGCTTCATTGATCCTTTGGTTGTAAGCTATGATGTCTTCTTCAGGTAACATCTCTAATGCATTGTATCTTTTCTTCCATGTCTTTCTATGTGCATTCTTTTCTTGTGTATCTCCTTCAAACATGTCTTCTAGGCGCTTCCATATCTTGTAAGTTGTGTCTACTTTCTTTATCTCTAAAAACTCACTATCAGATAAGGTACTGATGAGGGATTCTTGGGCTATTGCATTCTGATGGAACAAATCCTTTTTCTTGCTAGTAGCATCATCCTTTGAAAGATATTCTAGAAAGGGGATCTTAACTTCTTTTATAGCCACTTCAAAAACTTCAAAAGAAATGCACTGCAAATGTGTCACCATTTTGTTCTTCCAATCAGGATACTTCTCTCTATCAAACTTAGGACTATCTTTTCTAAAGAATGTGATCTGATCAACCTCAAGCTGTTAAACTTTCTCTCTAAGGTACTTGGCTCTAATACCAATTTTTAGGAATAGTCCCAAGAGATAACTGAGAGGCGGGGCGGTGAATCAGTTATCTACAAGTTTCAATTGTTTATTTAATTAAGTATACTTAAAATTTAAGCATAAACAAAATGAAAGAAAACTTGAACACAACACCAATATTTTGGTTACGAGGAAACCCAAATAAGTAAAAACCCCAGTGGGAATTAACACCCACTAATTGACTGCACTAGTGTATAATGATCCTTGTTAGAAGATCTTACAACCCTGTTAGGAGTTGATCTTTACAATGCAATAAGTACAGTGACCTGGTCAAAGGTCATAACCTATTAGGAGTCTTTTATGATTGACCCTATTAGGGGTGAGGACACACTATCTGAGAGTTCACTGCTCAAAGGGGTGAAGGCTGCAACCTTCTGAATAAAAGATACATAATATATCTAGATCTTGGTGAGCTAAGAGGTAGACCTGTTGTCTTGATTAGTTCCAATGAATAGAACATTCAATATTCTTTGTTACATAGACCTCTTCTTGATGACACAACACTTTTCACTCTCTACTCCGCTCTTCTCTTTTGTCTCTATGCCATACTTCTAGAAATCACAAATGACTAGCTATAAGTATCTTTCCTCTAAATGATGTAATCAATTTGGCCTATTAGAACCATTTTGAAATCATATTAGAGAAACAATAACACTCTCCAAAAACATCTTTGTCTGCTCTACTAAGCACACAACATAAACTGTGACCTGTCCAAATCAATAAGTGTAGATGCATGCTATACACTGTCAGCTCTACCAAATTTACTGATACTTTCTCCTAAAGATGAATTACATCATGCAATCTTAACCAAACATTCTAAACTCTTCACTAATCACTAATCCAAGCATGCATACCAAAATGATAGGTGCAACTCCTATACCAATATGATCTCTTTCGGCTCTTCTGGATAAACACGGGAAATTGTAACTGGTGAATAGCGACTACATAACTTCACTTCTACTATACATCATACTCTATGTCCATAAATAGAGAAACACTAACATGTCTCCATCACATATCCAAATGTGCAAGGCTCCATGATAACTATATGAACAATCACTCATAGAACACTGCTTATAACTCTGTCAGGAACACTGCTGACACAAGCTGCTACATAGCTGTTTGTACTAAAAATTAACCTCTATGTCCATGATATCATGTTGATAACATGCTAATAACATGTCCATGCTACATATACTCAAATCTTACTGCATAAGTCTTCCATGCATGCTACTTACCATATGATGCCATCAATGAAAAACATATAGTTAGTACTGGCTTATTGGAAAATCTCCAACATTTCCTAGTAAGCTCACTATTTACTCAGTTGACTTCTTGACTCATGAAAACTATTTGATTGGAGATTTCAAAATGATGCTCAGTGAGTCTCAATATCTCAGATTCCTTTTCTTCCAACTTTTTAGTCATTTCCCTCCTATCTTCAACAGCCAAATTTCTTTCTTGTTCAACTTGTCTTGCATTGTTCATTACATCAATCACTCTAACCATTTGTGTCTCTTGACCGATCTGTAGTACTTTCACTTGTTCAGTGAGATGCTAATTCTTTTTAGATAGATCTGATATAGTTCCTTTAGATACATCAGATATGCGACCAGATCCAGATCCAGATGCCTCAATTGGATCATCTATCTCTTCTTCATGATAATCAGTTTCATTATACCAAAGTACCATATCCTTCCTTTTGACTAGTAACTCTCTCAATTTTTCTTTGGCTTCCTTGAATTGTTCACTATAGACCTGCAACTACAATTTCTAATTCTCAATAGTTTTATCAAGCTTATACCTTTCCATTGTGAAGATATTTACTCTTTAGTAGTTAAACTTCCTGAACAAGAGAACTAGCTCTGATACCAATTGTTGGGATTATGGAAAGATGTGTACTAAGAGGGGATGGGTGAATTAGTACCCTTAAAAATTTTCAAACCGAATCTTTGTAAACATGAATATCACTAACTGACTATATTAGTTGAAACTAAAATACATCCAAAACATTATTAAAATGTATATGCATGTAATATAATCAATAAACCATTCATGAAACATCATACACATAACTCAAGTATTTTGGTATCACATAAACCCTTGTTAGAAGGTAAAAAATATGGTGGGGATGACACCCACAAAGCTTCACTACTGCAGTAATAAAATTTTCCGATTAAGGCTACACAGATTTTGATCACTTCTAGTGATCTTACCCTGTTAGGAGTAACAATGAGATCAGCTAGATCTACCTGGTTAAAGTATTTTAGCAACACAATACATGTGTGCACTCAGTTAATATATTTTAATAAGGATGGTTAATTCCACTTTGTTATGAGATTTTGAGTCTGCTACAATTGTTAGAGAGTAAGAGTGATATATGACCTAAATGAAATACAACTCAAATTGGTTATATCATATCCTTTAAGTACAATAAATATATCACCTTTTTGTGATGAATATGTCCTTCTGAACTGCTCAATAGCCTTATATTTGTTCTGATAAAGTGAATGCTTCTGTCAAAATACTTTTGTCAAAACCTTGTCTGATCTTCAAATGTCCTTGAATGTGGATACTTCTTGATGATACATGTCAAAATGACATCCTTACAAATTTTATATCAAACTGATCTTGACCTAATTATGGTTTAGACTCTATCTTAGAAAACCTAAGATCTACAATAGAAATGAATAACCTAGATCAACATTACATAGGAATCATAAACAATTTAATGATTACATCCATATTAAATTTTATCTCAATCTTGGTAAACTATTTCCTTAATTAGTGTAAATCATTTGCCTTGTATTTTGTGTCATTCCAAACTACCATGTCATTTCTTGTTTCACTCGGTGTATATTGCATTCATCACTCAATAATTAACTGGTGCTTAGTTCATATGAATTCTAGGTGACTACTGTTTTCGGTACTCAATGATCATCTAGCTCAGTAAGAGTGCTCATTCAAAGCTATGTTCGGTTAACTTAGTGATCTGCCTTGTGTTCTGCTTGGTGTCTAGGCTCTATATATTGACCGTCTATCCTGTGTTGTCTCCTTTACTTACTATATGAATGAATGATACTAATGACAACCATTAATAATATTTAGGAGTAACAAAAATGACACAAAGAAGAAACCAATAAAATAAGTTCTCATTAATTTTAAAATATTTAAGTAAAATTTGCATGGAGACAACCAAGCTAAATAGTGCAAATTTTTATTTTCATTCTGATAAAGTATTTTCCATGCAATACATCATAGAACAATCAAATATTTTATGATATATTACAAAAGCCTATACAAGACTATACTTGACTTCGTATACTTTCAAAATAACCAAGGATTCCCTTTTATACAAACAAGAGATTTGTACATTAGGGAAAGGGAACAAATGCGAAGGGGTAGATTAGTTATCCTTTTCAAGCTTGCACATTTGGAAGGAATATGCCCTGATAGGCTCAGGTAGGTCTTATGCACTGGATGGGACAATGATCCTTCAGTGAATATGTAAATGTAAAAATGAGGAGAGGGAAAATGGAGATGATGATGCAATGTAGAAGGCTAAATAGACCAATGTAGACAACTCTAGACAAATATAGATTGATAAACTACTGCCAGAAATTGGAAATGACCTAAATCAGGATCCAAATAATGAAACTGACCTTTGGTATAAATCTAAGTAGAAAATACAGGGAATAAAATGTTTGAAACATTTTATTCTCAAGACCAAAATAATTTTTATTATATTCCTAGTGTTTTCAACTAAAAATCACAGGGTTTCTCTGTCAGATCTGGATCTACCCACAAAATTTTCAACAGCTGCGTCGCCAGCTCCTACACATAGAAAAATGGAGAAGAAGGTTGGATAAAGGGTTTTTCCTCAGTAAAACCCTTTTTAAGGAATCAACCTTGAAAATTATAAATATTTCTTTGATATCATGTAAGAATTCTCCAATAGAAACAACAACCCAAGATCTAGAGGCCAATGAATAGCACAAAAGTGAGATAAATAATATGATAATAATAAGTTCTATTCTTACCAAGAATGCAATAAAATATTATCAAGTAGATTACAATACCATAACTGATGGATTGACTCAACTGGAATTCAATGATATGCAATCTAGATGTGGCTTCTTATATAGGCAAGACAATAAGAGACTATGATAAGGAGTATATAAGTTATCATCTAGACAAGGTGGAATCACATGTCAGCCAAAGGTGGACCATCCTCCATTGTGAAATGCAATGTGTGCAACATGTAGAGGATGATAATGTGATAACTGATATCACCACCTAAAGTGATATTTCTCCTACACCATGTGCAAATAAAGGTGTAAACCCCTAGGAGTCTCAAATACTAACTACTATGTATACATTATCCTAAGTAAGTTTAAGTAAAGTGTAATTAGGTGAATAATTAATTACACCAACTAAAGTGAATTGAAATTACATAAAAGAATGTATGTACAAAGGTAAATGTTTGGGTCACTTCTATTATACCTTCATGAACGAATGTAGTAATCACTCATATTCATGAAGATACTTGAATATTTCTTGAATTGAAGTTGTTGAATTTGTAGTGTAGAAATAACTCAAGGATTCCCTCACAAATGCATGGATCTATGAATGCTTCTCCTATATCTTTAATGTTTCTATGCTTGACAATCAATTGTTATGAAATAAGAGTGAATGTGGAAGGAAGAAAGGTTCTCCTTGCTTAGTTGTGAACTCCTCTACTTTCCCTTCATGGAAGAGAAGCTTTCTAAAATGAAGAATATTTCCTTCAAATTGCCTTGGATGCTTGGAGAGAGACTAGTTCTTGGGAGTTTTTCTTCAAATCTTGAGAACTCTATTGAAATCTTGATCATGGTGCTTAACAAAATGAGGAGAGATAGGGTGTTTATATAGGCATTGGCCAAATAATATCCATATAGAATGCACTAAAAGACAAAAGATTTTTTTTTATAAAAATAAAAAAATGTCAAAAACACACCATCTTTTTATAGATTTTTTATGGATTTACAACACACAAGGTGTAGATCATCAAGACCATATGCTGAAATTTTCACAAAAATCCATTATGTTTTTCTCATTTTTAAAAGTGCATTTTTATGGAGGATAGACATGTTCATTTACATACCTCTCAAAAACTTCAAGATTCAAAAGTAAGCTAGGGAGACCATGGGACCTAAGTTCCCACCAAAACACCAACAGAGGACTCCAAGCCAAATTTGAGTCAATTTAGGCAAGAACGTAACATTCCAAACATTATGTTCCTAGGAAAATGAGCCCAAAATTGAAATGGGTATTGGAATGATTAGGTAGATGCAAGAAAATAAAAATCAGGTTTCTAAGATTGAGCATAATGAACATTAGATCTAGAAACCACCAAAATGGGGCCTAATGAAGCATGTAAAACTTATGGGTGCTAACTTTTTAGGATGATACATTTAGCTCCCACTTGAGTGAGAGTATGAGACTTGAATCAATGCTCACAATAAAGAAGATCAATGCATAAAAATAATCATATCAAGGTCGAGGAGATAAAGAAACATCAAGACCCCAAGTGACTTAAGTCCTCATCAAATCTAAAACCATGATAAATGAGACATCACTCAAAAGAAAGAGAGAAGGAGAGACAAGAGAGAGAGGCATGACCACTAGCCCAATAAGGTATTGCCTTAGTATAGATCATGCACATGTAAATGTTCTATTAAAAAAGATGGCATTGATAGTCTAGCAGGCTATGTTGTATTAATCAGCCCATCAAAACAAAGTGGATGAGTCTTAGAGGAAAGCATTGTCTCCATTGAGGGATCCAAAATAGGGAGATCAATAATAAGGAAAGAATTGTCTCCAAAGAGATCTAGGAAAGGAGGATCAGTCTAAGGATCCATTGAATAATGCATAGGGGCATGATAATATAAAAGATGAATGTAAGAAAAGTATTGTCTTCTTATCCACCTACATAACATATTGCATTGAATCATTGTGTGTGTGTGTGTGTGTGTGTGAAAATGTAAAAGAAGTACTAAAGTATATGCCCCCACATTAAAGAGACCAAAAATTCTTTAACGAGAGCAATGAATTTAACTAAACATATATGCACCCTACAAGAGATGTTTCCATAATGAGATGCCCCCAAGTAAGGAAAAACCAAGGGAAATGAAACACATAAAAAAGAGAGTAGGGAATGGATCTACTAACTCTAGGGTCAGTATGATCATATAATAAATCATCCATATTATAATTTATCAAACTTAAATATCATCATTACCCAAAGGTAGCATAACTACAAGTAAAATGGAAGATTGGAACATAAGATATGCAAAGAAGAGTCTTTTTGGGCCATCATTACATAGACCAGAAAGAATATGTAGCTACCATTTTTTCATCATCACCAATCCAACAACCCAAAGGCACATTTACAAACAATTACACATGCATGACATAAAATGTATACACAATATAGAATAAATGAGATACAAATAGAGGAATGTCACAACAGGTCAATTCCTTTATCACCTCGCACCAATAGAGCAACAAGGGTTGTTTAAAGAAATCTAAACAAAATATATAAAAAGAAATAAATCACGGGGGAAGCGCATTACAAAAAGAAAACACAAAGGATCCATTGCACAAGAGGATATAATCAAGTATATCATCTACCCCCCCCCATCCTAGTATGTATCATTTAGGGATGGTGGGGAACACACAAGTGGATAAAAATCAAGCATTACAGATGGAACATTAGCTAGTTCCAAACAAGGACTATGCTCTAAAGATGAGTCACTTTGTTTATCTCTAAGATTAAGAGATAATTAATTTGAAAATATAATAGGTAAATTATGATTAACATCAATAATCCAATACATGTCATTAGAATAACTAGCATGAACATCATTTGCATTATAAACATTGAGATCATCATCATCAAGAGTGTCTTTCTCATCCAAATTAATTTTAATAGAATCTAATATATGAATAGTATTATCATGTTTATTCAATCTCATTGTTTTCAAATTAAATTCCTCCTCTGGGATATTAATAGGTTGATGAAAGGGAATCAAAACTTCTATAGGTGTCTTAGGGGAGGAAAAGTTTTGGGAAGCACACTCATAAGCTTTAGCTCGATGTTTATGGAGATGATCATGAGCATAATGGTTAGTTTTTCTTGGTGTAGGATCGATCAACATTGGGTCCTTTTCTTTTTTATGAATAAGAAGGGAAGGCACAACACTAGGTTGAGAGATAGAAATTGTGAAAAAGATTAGGATATAGGAGGTGAGACTGAAGCATAAATAGTAGGTATAGGGTGTGTAGTAAGAATCCTAGGTCTAGGGAAAGATGATAGAGCAACCTTAGGATCCTTAAAATCATAAATATTTTAGATTTTGAAATTTTTATAGGATAGGAATAATTTGTCTTTGTGAGGTTGGATTGGTTGAGGCATGAAATGCAAAAAGAAGTCAAGGTCAAAGTTTCCTCAAAATGCTAAAGGATGATAAAGACTTTGATTAACCATGATGATTTCTCCATTATGGAGAAATTTCACACACTTATGGGTAGGAGAGACTATGACTTTCATGGAAGTGGACCAAGGAAGGCCAAGTATAACTTGAAACTAATTAGAATTTGGCATGACAACAAGGTGACATCCAAGGATTTACTACCAACTTCCATAGGGAAAGTTAATGGAACCATGGGGATGATAGGTGAAACCGTTCAAAGTTTTAATCATCACATTAGATGTCATAGAAATCCTACATCAATTTTCTAGCATAAAGGAGTTATTTAATTATAAAATTCACCATGCAAATAGGATCTATAAGGACACTATGAGAAAAGAGACCATTAAATCTTGCTGCAATGTAAATAGGACCATCAGGTGCTTTAATTGTCTCTTTAGGATCAATTACAATGAAAAGCTCAAGTTGAAGTTTGGGATTATGTTTAGGTTCATATTGATCAATAATGTTGACAAATTTTTTGGCTTCAGTACACTCAAAATCACATTCAACAAGATGGGTGGAGGAAGAAGGTAAAGACTGAGTAGAGTCAATGGTATTGGTCGAATGATAAAGTAAAGGATTGGTATAGATTTGTAAGTTTCATTTGGGAGGTACAAAAGACTTGTTTCCTTGATCGCTAACACCCTCAACAAATATACCATTAGAACTAGTGAGGACTTGAATAAAATAATTCAAATGGAAACACTTCTCAGCATCATGGTCAAGTTGACGATGGTGTTGGAAAAAATATTTGTCAGGTTTGGATGTATCAATTGTTTTAGTGGAAATAAGTTTTAAAACATTATCATTAAGAAAATTCATCATCACATTATGTAAAGATTCAAAAACAGGTGTAAATTTATTAGAAGATCTAAAATAGACAACAAAGCATCCAAGCCTTTGGATGTTGTTGCAACTTCCTCATTAATTTTGTTTGATGAATTGATGATCTTGATGAAGCCCTTATGTTTTTGAAACTTTTGAAAGGACTGATATGCAACACCACTCTGATCAACCAAATCCATTTGAGTGGTTCTCTCAAATTGACCCACTTGAAGTTGATAATTATGAAGCAATACACATAATTGAACAAAGGAAGAGAATTCAGAAAGTACTATCTTATCTCTAATGTCTTATTGTAAACTAGCAATGAAAATATGTTGAATAGCAACATTTGGCACATGATAAGAAATCATAGCATGTAAACGCTTAAATTAACCAATGAAATCTTTCACTTTTTCTTTAACACCTTCCTTATAATGCATCAAATCAATGAAAAAAATTTTAGAACCAATATTGTTGTGAAACTGTTGAATGAAAGCATTAGAATTTTTTTGAAAGCAATCAATGGAATAAGGAGGTAGAGAATAATACCATTACAAGGTCTTATCATGAAAGCTTCTAGTAAATAGTTTAGCTATGAACCTATGATCATGAGAGAAATTAATACATAATGTTTGAAATATTTTAACATAAGAGGTCACCTTTACCATTGTAAGTCTCCAAATGAGGTATTTCCATGTATTGAGGGATAACAACACAAATGATGTCTAAGGACAAAGGACTATATATATCACAAGCAACAATGTTGAACTTGGATTGGCTCTTGGATGAAATTCATTGTTGCAAGGATGAAATAGTTTAAGCCAAGCTATTGATAGTCGATTTAGTAGAAAGAGTGGGAGAAGATATGTGTGAAATTTTTGAACCATTATGGGGCATGGAAGGAACATTGGAATATACAAATGGAACATTGTTGTAGGTAGGCATTAATGAAGGTTGTGAAACACATGGATCACTTGAAGGAGGAGGAACAATACGATTAGGAATGCTAACATGTGTAGGATTGTTTTTTTTAATGAATTTGGTTATTAGAGGTGGAGCATAAATGGAGACACTTGACGTAGGAATAGGAATGGAAGTCTCAAAACTTGTAGGAGGTGGAGTGAAACCAAGTTCTTAGGCACAATCTCTAATAGGTTTGACATTTTCATCAATAAGATGAGAGATAGTATGGAAGACATTAAAACCATGTTCATCAATGTGAATTAATTTTCTAAAACCCTCAACTAAGGAGATAGCCTCAAGATTAGAGCTTTATTGTCCTAACCATTGCTCAAAATTTTTAAATTCATGGGAAAGATTTTGCACTTGCATAGTTGGAATTATTAAAGATTCATCTTCATCATGAGAAGAATGGGAATAATTGTTCTCAACAATAGTAGGAATATCATTAGTAGGCATGTTTCTCTCATCATGATTCCTAGATAACAAAGAGGAATCAGGATCAAAGGAACACATAAGTCTTTAGATACTTCTAATCAGAATGCTATAGACAGGGTTCAATGTTATAACACTTATGCACAAGAAAATGAAATGGATATAGATCTAAAAATGTAGATATTAATTTTCAAAGGAAATATGCAATCATTCATTAATTTAATGCCAAATGAATTAAGCACCATTGTAAATGAAACTAATGAAGAGAAAATTTAATAATCAAATCAAACATGAGGATATAATGTACAAAATAGGGAGTCTAACACCAAAATCAGAATGGAAATGTTATGAGTTAGGTTCACCAAAGATGTAGATTAGGAAAAGGGAAGCTATGCAAAGGGCTAGATTAATCCTCCTTTTCAAACTTGCACATTTGGAAGGAATATTTACCAATAGGCTTTGATAAGTCATAAGAATTGAATGGGTCAATGATCCTTCACTGAATATGTAGATGTGAAAATGGGGAGAGGGAAAATAGAAATGATAATTCAATGTAGAAGGCTAAATAGACCAAAATAGACAAATATGGAAAAACATAGACTGATAAACTACTGCCAAAAACTACAAATGACCTAAATTAGGATCTAGATAGTTAAATTAACATGTGGTATAAATCTGAGTAGAAAATGCAGGGAACAAAATGTTTTTAGTTATGTTCCCAATGTTTTTATCAAAAAATTATAGGGTTGCTCCATTAGATCCCGATATTGCCACAAAAATTATGATAGTTGCATCACCTATTCTTGCACACAAAAAAAGGGGAAGAAGGTTAGATAAATGGGTTTTCTTCAATCAAACCCATGTTTAGGAATCAAACTTGAAAATGAATTAAAATTGCATAAACGAATGTATGTAAAAAGGTAAATGTTTGACTCACATTGATTATACCTTCATGAACGGATGTAGTAATCACTCATATTCATGAAGATACTTGAATGTTTTTTGAGTCAAAGTAGTTGAATTTGGAATGTATAAAGGAATCAAGGATTCTCCCACAAATGGATGGATCTATGAATTATTAGGATTGAGTAATATTGAGAGGGGGTGAATCAGTATTACAACACTTTATATTAAACTTAAACTAATTTCAAATAAACTATATGATTGAAAAAATGAAAAGAACATAAGAAAATAACACACAACTCATAACACCATTATTTGTTTTCGAGGAAACCCTATCCAAGGGAAAACCCCGGTGGGAATGGTACCTAGAAATATGCACTAAAGTATAATGTCCCTGTTAGGAGACCTAGCCCTATTAGGAGCTAAGTATTACATAGTACATTTCCTTGTTAGAGGAATATCAACCTTTTTAAAGGTATAAAAAACCCTGTAAAAGGTATACTAAGCTTACAACTCATACAATCAATACTTCAGTTACAAAGTGTTCTCAAGAATCAACAGGACAAGCATCTGCTATGCTTTAATAGTTCTAGTTGTAGTTCTCAATATCCTATATCAACCTCTGATCTTGCATCTATCATCAACCATTACTGATATCTCTATTTCTCTATCATGTCATATCACTCCACAAAAAGTTCTTCATTTGTATATGTATTCTATCATTCAGCTGACTCTCAAATACTATACAAAATAGAATAATTAACAATGTAAGGAGTAAATACTAAGTTGATGATCTTGCGCTACCAAAGTGCTAGTAATCCACATTATTTTTCTAACTTAGCACATTACCATTCCATCTTATATTCCCTTAATCATCACGATTGTTCATATACTCTATTTCATTGTCCCTTTGTCTTTGCATGTCTCCAAATCATTGTAACTTGCTGATAGAAACACCAAAACACAAGAGACCTTAAATGAAGGTCATACACATCCCAAAATGTCTTCCTCTAGGTTCTCAAGTCATCATCTATCATATACTATCTTCAATGTCCCAAAATAGTACTATTGTACTTTGCAAATCTATCTTCATACTTAGTCATTTTGAAGACTGCATGTCCAAAACTAAACTTACTTTAATGTGATCACTGTATCAGATGTGTTTCCATAAATGACAACCCTCAAGTACTTCATAATACTCTAAAGCATCACTTTCCAACATGAATACCACTCCTGGATCTTCAATGTTTCTATGCTTGATAATGACTTTCTATGAAAAAAGATTGAATGTAGATGGAAGAAAGGATCTCATTTCTTGATTGTGAACTTCTGTATTTGGCCTTCATGAGTTAGAAGCTTGCTGAAATGGATAATTTTTACTTCAAATTTCTTAGGATGCTTGGAAAGAGACTAGATCTTGGATGGTTGCCTTCAAATCTTGAGAATTCTCTTGAAATATTGATCATGGTCCTTACCAAAATAAGGAGATATAGGGTGTTTATATACCTCACAAATACTTCGAGATTCAAAATTAAGCTAGGTTCTCCATGGGACCTAAGTTCCCACCAAAAAATCAACATGGACCTCTTGGCTAAATTTGAGTAAATTTAGACAAGAACATAACATTTAAAATGATATGTTCCTCATAAAATGAGCCCAAATTTGAACTAGGTGTGGGGATGATGAGGTAGATTCAAGAAAATAAGAATTAGGTTGTTAGGATCAAACATAAAAAAAATGAGATCTAAAAATCACAAAAAATGGGTCCTAATAGAGCATCCAATTATGGGTGCTAACATGTTATGACAGTACAAGAGAAAAAATCTTAAGGCCATGTGTAAGTGTTATATTGGTAAATAACCACTTGAAAGTTACAATATGACAAAAAACATTAAAATGTATGAAATTAAATAAATTTATCTTCCTCACTATGGAAGATGGTTGTAAATTCATTACTATTGATGCTTCTCATGTTGTGAAAGCACATTGCTCCAAAATAGATTTGGTGTTCCTTGATGAAGTTGCAACACATTAATCTTTTTCCCTAATGATGTGGCACCTCAAGCTCTCTTTGATGACAGATTGAAATGGAGATCAAATCTCCATATTTATAACTTCACTTTAAAATTCAAAATATTAGTAGTTCTAGAGATGATCAATTGAAGCACAAGTAAAATTTTGCATTTACTTCTTCTAATTTCAATCTTCAAAACATGCTCTCAGGAGCTAGCAATCATACCAAAAATGCCAAAGAGGCTTAGTATCATAAGGAATTAGATAGGTTGCCTATAATTTTTCTCCTTTTATTGGATGTCTATGATCTCATGTGGTCATTTATGTACGAAAATATGTTGAAGGTTGGCCAAATTTTGTTGGTAATTTGTATCAAGCGTGGCCCTAACTTCCATAATAGATTTTTCCTATCCATATTCTACGAAAATAATTGTCCATTGTGTTGTTAAAAATATTAAGATCAATATGATCTTTTGAATCAAAATATGAAAGAATAATTGGCACCAATAAATAAAAATCAAAACTCCATTCTTTGAAATTCATTTTTTGTATATTGGAATTAAAAATATCTAGGATGCTCCAATGCTAAAAACTCTTAAAGAAATCAAATTTTGTCTTGGCTTATTGTTCAATATTTTGTAAATTTCTTAATTCTTCCACTACAAGAAAATATATCTTCTCTATTGGCCTCAAGGTCCCTAGAACATATTCCTGATAAGTTGAGTAACTTGACATATTAATGTCAGCAGATCCTATTTAGGCGACCATCTATCAAAAATAGGCTTAAGAAATTAAAAACATTATTTTCATTTTTGCATGGCTACACATATGGCCTTATAATTTTTGTGTGTCCTCTAGCTTGTTTATTACCTTCTTGATCTTGTACTTAAGCACACTTTCTAAGGTATCTCAATTGGTTAAATAATTTGGTTTTCATATGGAGATCCAAGTTTAAATCAGAAGAGATGACGTTGGCCATATTTGATTGTTAAGTTGTGGTGTTTTTGTTCTTACCATCCATATTCAAGCCCTATTGGGGTGCTATTGCTAAATGTTCAAATGAGCATGAGGTACTCTAGTTGTGACTATTGGAAATTTAATTGGGAAATGTGATACTGAGAGGGGGGGGTGAATCAGATATCACCTACTAAACCATTCTCGTATAAATAAAACTTTTTCATAGCATTAACAATACTTGATCATAATCAAATAACTAACACTCTAAACATCATCCATAAAAGCATTCATAACACAGAGATTTTGGTTACCCAAAAACCCTTGAAAGGTAAAATTGGGGTGGGGATGGCACCTAAAAATCTTCACTACTATAGTAATAAATTTTCCTATTAGGGCTTAAAAAATTTGGTCAAAACTTGATCTACCCTGTGAGGGGTCTACCTTGTTAAAAGCTAAAAGACTTATACAGTCTACCTTGTAAAAGGATTTGAAACTTACAACAAAGTAAGCACTTAGTTAAGAGATTACAAAAAATCTGTTAGGACTACTTGGTTAAGAGATTTACCCTGATACACTGTCTAGAATGTCTCAGTACCTGATCTTTTGGTTTGCACTATATGCAGATAATAGATCTTCTCTTTACTGTATGATGTTGATCTCATCTATCAGATTTATCTCTTTTTTATGCTTTCACTGCTTAGCTTGGTCACTGGACTCTGTCTGAATACTTCTCTTCACTGAATCATACCTATCTACTTATTCCCTTCACATTTTCTATCCCTTGCTACTACGTTTTAGGGTTTAGATCTTGACCTTATATAATCAACAAAAAATCTTACTGATTCAAGATCTACGATTTAGATTAATTCATTTTGCCGCTTAAGTCTTACTAATTTATGATTGGCTCTAGGTATTACATAGGGATCAATGATTGTGAAGTAGATGCATTATTACCTCCGTAATTATCTCAACAAAAAAATTACAAAACATGAATATTGGCCAAAACTTTTTACCACGATCACTGTGCCAAAACAAACTCTTATGTCATTCTCTGGCTAACTTGGAAAATGCAGCATCTGATACTCGACATTCATTGTACTCAGCATATGTTGATAACTCTAGTGCTCGCTAATCATTGCATATAGGACTCGACAAAACTAGACTCGGTATACTACAAAAATACATAGTGACCATAAATTTACTTAGCAGTACTACTACTCGGTAAAGTAAACATTACATAGCTCAGCCTTTACATAATGATTTGGTCGTAGTAATGGCCAACCATCATTGCATAGATAAATGACTAAGTGTGGGTCACTAATAGTCAATAAAACTATAGAGATCTACAGTGACTTCACTTTCTTATAGGCCCGATTCAAAAGAATTTATCCCTCTTTAAAAAAATATTCAAATCCCAACGGGACATCTAATGTGGAATTATAGGTTGTGACTCTTAGTCTATGATTGTTGGATTCTTGTGTGAATATAGTTTCTAAATAGATGGTTTCTTGTATAGATTTTTAATTATTGCTCAAGAGTATTTAGTATTAGTCATGTGATATTCCTCAAAAAGGGCTATGCATTAATCTTAAAGTTATATATACTTATAAATGCCTTGTAATAAAAATATTAAAAGTGGGTCATATGTGTAGGATCATGGGGGTGAAAAAGTGGCAATATGAAAAAAAAAACAATATTTTTCATTCACCTAAAAATATGAAAAATTCATGTTGACTTTTTATTAGGACTAGGTGTTAGTACACTTGGCCAAAGAAAACACCTAAGAAAAACCAGTGTCAAATATTGGATAGGTATTCAATATCAGATATCAAATATGAATGCATATATAATATTAAAAATAAATATTATTATATATTATAATATATAATATATTATTATATGTATATAAATTATATAAATAATATGATATATATTATTATATATTGTAACATATATAATATATATTATATTATATAATATAATATCATATCATATATATTATATTTATATATAATATATTAGCGACAACCCCTACATGGGGTCATCACTATTAAAAAAAAGCTTTATTTAGGTATCTGATATCGGCTATGGATTTGATATTGGATTCATATCTGATATCGATTACCTCTGGATATAAGGTCATTTTTACCCATGACTTTGCTTTAAAAATGATGTTTTTGGATCTAATATAAGATAATAATCCAATATAAAATTAGAGTGAATGATTTTTTCACAAGTCCACCACCAGGTATGAGTTTTATTGCACTTTTTTAGTTATTTGTATTTTTTAGTTCAATTTTTGGATTTTTTATTTCAATTTTTGGTTTTTGGGTCAAAACTAGGTTTTTTCAATTTGAAATTATTTAAATTGTTTAACCTTCATGTGAATGATATGAATTTGCAACTTAATCAAGTATGGTAGATAATAATAATAATCCTGAGCCTAGAAACCCATGCCTTGAAAACTCACAACCTAAAAACCCATAGCTTGTAGACCCACAATTACAAAACCCTCAGCCTAGAGAAGACCCTTCAACCAATAATTTGAATCAATTGAGGGGTATCATAAATGTGTATAATAGGGTTCCTAGATTAGCCCCAATTTTTACTATATTAGATTTTATAAAATAGTTAATAGAGACCCTCACCACACAAGATAGTATTGGACTTTGATGGCAATATATCATGTATGCCTAGTTTAATTATGGATTGGATTATGATGGGGTGAAGGCCCTTGGAATCAAGAAAATAAACATAGATTCCCTATTTTTGAATCCTCGTATTGGACAAATACATGATCCCCAAAAACCAAAGTTTTCCATGAAAAGGTGCATGCATATTGTTATGCGAGACAACTTCTGGGATCATTGTTAGATGGTTTTTGATAAACCACCCAATATAAGTATGTATGTCTGGTCTTATTTCATTTAAAAACTATATGTTGAGTTTGTGTTGGGTCATCATGTGAACTATTGGAGTTTGAGACCATTCATGGGAATAGGTGGAGGCAAACCCCAAGATAGACCAAGGGAATGCTAAGTAGTATAGGGCCCATATGTTCCCCCTCCTCTCATTTAATTGGCCCCTCCTATAGTGAAGCATCCAAATGTTATTGCACAAGGTGCCTCAAAAACTACTAGGTCCATTCATACTTTGAGAAGACATTTGGTTACACACGTTGCGTCAATCGTGCAACCTCCTAGTGTTGTTGATACATCCTCCTTGGGAGCACATGTTTGTGTGCCCCATTCTTTCACTACGTGAAAGAATATATGCTTGGGAACGCTCAATCATCATGTCGAGGGCCATATGGATACAAAAGACTGAGTTTGATGATATAGGTGGTGCAAAAAATTTCATGATAGATATTGGAGAGTCCTCACATGCGAGATATGGGGAGGTACCACCATCATTCATTCCACATGTTATGGTAAGACTTAACATTTAATGTCATAGTGCATTTAATTTTAAATGAATATTTTTATTAGATAACTTATTATGACTACACACTTATGTTTTTATACATGGTCTATTTATGTTTATTTGATGAAAAAGGAGATAAGACAGGTGCAGGATGTCATGTTGTTAACCATTTCATTTGGCCTTGACAACTCTATGGTATATATATTTTTGCACTCATTTTTTACTTTCTTTACTATTAGACATTCTTGTCATTTAAATCATGATAATTAGAAATATATCGAATTAACATTTTCATCTTATTTTCCTCTTGCAAGTGTCACCTATTTCCAGGGGGTGAAATGACACACAATGACAAGGGGAAGGTAATTAAGAGTTTTAGAATGATTATGCAAATAATTATTACATGTGTGTACTTGTTGGATATTGCTAATGCATGGTGAGGTGATTGAGACATTCAATATGTTTAATCACTACGTTACTAAATAGGCACTCATACTATTGTCATTTGTGTTTTGTCAATGATGTCAAAATATGTTTTCATGAGGAGATCAAACTGGTTATCAAAGTGTACGAACACCATACAGGTGTTTTAGATGCTGCAAAGATAGATAGGAGTTCAGCAGGATGTTGTGATCTTATATCCAAGATCACATCATTTATTGCTTCATATTGGATGAGTTACAGATGTTTTCATGAAGACTGGTCACTGACTGTGATAGTGAGAAATGATAGAGTTAGTCTCTGTGTTTTGTGTATAGCTTACATGAGATATGGAATCAGTGCATGTGAACTTCAAAGATGAGAGATAGAGTACTGAAGAGTATTTTATGAACTGTGCAAGGTATGAATTACATGATGATGTTAGTTCTGGCATGTACTCTAGAAGGTGATCTATTTGGAAGCCGACTAGAGAGATCTAGAGTGTATAATGGATGGTGAAGTTGAATTAAGGATGTCGATCCTTATTTGTTGTAATATAATCATTGTAGACTTGTTCTAGATACCGTGTGTATCTTCGCAAGGGTTTATCTAATTGTTTGTAATTAGGAAAGCCTTATGGGATGACCTATTTATAAGAATTTTAATAAGGTATAAATGAAATTTCTTTTCTTTGGAAAAGATATGGATGAGAAGAAGATGATATAGAGAGGTTGTAAAAGATGTGAGCTTGTATTTGTTGTATGTAGAGTAGAGGTTTTTTGGTGGACTTAATTGGAACTAATCAAGAAAAGATAGTTGTTGCCAAATAGTTCAAAGATTATGTATTTCTTCATATACACTTGTGTTACGAACAATGAGTTTTGAAGGTGGACTTAACCTTCTTTGGGCAGTGAGCCTTAGGCATTGAGCCCTCCCTTTTTCTCTTGACTCCTAACAAGGTCTGTCCTCTAACAAGGACTATGTACTATAATGTTTCAATAAGCTCCTAACAGGGCTATAAATTCTAATAAGGATAACTATACTCTCAGTACATCATTTGTGGGTGCTAATTCCCACTGGGTTTTTTACCTTTAACATGGCTTTCCCGAGACCAAAATATTGTGTTATTGTGTTGGCATTCATTGTGTTCATTAGATTTGATATTGTTGCTGCGTAAAGTTTAAAGTTTAATAATCTGTGAATAGGGGTAAAATGGAATCACACCTATTCAAATGTATATGATGTATGGGGGAAATATTAGATCCACTCCTAAATCCAAATTCCCAAAGGAGAGATCCAATTTAATCAACCAAAAGGTTAATGGACAATCGAATCAATCTATGGAAAATATGAAAGAGAGAAAAACCCTATATTTCCCTATGGTAGAATTGAAGTGTTTGGAATTTAAAATAATTGAAACACAAGTACTAACCTCAAATTAGGGAAAATCTAGAAAATGCCAATTTTTTGTCTGTGTGTACTTTCAGGCAATTTTGTAACCTGCTTGAGACTAGAAATGCTAAGATGAAGAAAACCCAAAAATCTTTTGTCGTTCCACTGATAGGTAGTCTTTAACCCTCATAAAAGGTCAAAGTCTACATTCTTTATTTCAAGGTCAATTATGACTTTCTTCACAGATCTTGAAAGTTCACCGAAAAGGGTATCCAAATCCACTCTCAGATCTGAAATTTCACACCTGTACCTACAAGAAAATGGGGGTTTTTGTTTGTATGGGGGGTTTGCTTTGGTCAAACCCCAATTTAGGAATTAACCTTGAAATTGAATTGAAATGTAGTGTGCATAAACAAAGCAATTGAAATAATTCACCTCGCTTATGTTGAAGTCCTTGTAGAGAATTTGAATCCTCAAATCCACAAATAGGAATGCTTCAATGGATGTAGAATGAATGTAGGATGTCTCAAATCAATGGCATTTGATCTTCAACACCAATCTTGAATTGATCTTTTCATATGAGGAGGCTTGGATGAATGTAGAAGGATGGATCTTTAAGGGGGCTCCGAAGAGATTGAATCCTTCAATGGCTAACAATGGATCTCCTTGATGGATGAATGCTTGAACAATTTAATGCTTGAAAGCTTTCTTGAATTCACTTGCTTGCACTTGAGAGCTTTCTCATGAAATTTCTTGTAGATGAGATTGCAAAATTTGATTGAGTGATGAGAGAAAATGAGGGAGGAAGGCCTCCTTTTATAGTGAACTAGGGCACAATCCTCTAGAGGGGCCACCTTGGAGAATTAAATCCCAATTAGGTCCCAACCTTTAGAAAATATACCTAGATTAAATACAATTAAAGGATTTACCATTCCAAAACCCGAAATGGCCGACCCGAAGGTGGGAAAATAAATATCCACGAAACTAGACACCCGAAAATAAGGAATCTTGAAATTTGGATAGGAGGTCAAGAATAAGGTTGTATCTGACCAGGTCAGGATCAAGGTTGATCCTGACTAGGTTAGGATAGAGGTCAACATTGACCCCATAAAGTCAAAATTGACCTTATGGTCAAAAACCTTAGGATCTTGACCCAAAATGTTATAACATGCAGATATGGAGTGAAAAATGGGAGTAGAAGGAAGTAGAATAGGGGGAAAAGCCAGATAAATGCAAGGACTTGATCAAGGTGCATAACATGACCCCAGACCACTCACTCAGAGGGCTAAACACTCTTATCATGGAAGTTCTTCCATTTTAAGATGATTCATTAAGCCCCCACTTTAGCAAGAGTATGGACTCAATGTAAACTCTTGGTAAAGGAGATCAACATGAAAAGATAATCTTATTGTAATCCAAGGGACAAAGAGAAACCTTAAGCCCCCAGGGACTCAAGTCTTCATTGACTCCTAGATCACAATAAGAGAGACATCTCTAGAGAGAGAAATAAAGGGTGTGATTACCTCACCCAATGAGAACTTATGTCCCATTGTGAACCACACAAGGAAACGATGCAACTGGAAAGATGGAATTGAACCGCCTAGTGAATGTGGCTACTCACTAGTCAACCCATCAAGGATTCATCCCTGGGAATATTCTATTCTATAAGAATAAAACAAAAAACAAAAAGAGATCCAGTCTTAAGGACACCTTTGACCTTAAGGGATCAAAATATATGTGAAACTCAAGGGATCAAGAGATCCTAAAATATAAATCCATGATTTAAGGATTATTTGCTAATCCAAAAAGGGAGAAAAGGTATTTTGAAAAATATGTGCATATCAAAAAGTGTGTGTGTAACAGGTGAGTAGAGCGTATGCCCCCACGTTAAAGTCATTGCTGATACTTTAACAGGAGCAATGGCTTTAACGAAAAACATAAACAACTCCACTAATTACATTTCCATGTTGAGATGCCCCCAGATGAAGACAAACAAGGGAAATATCACAGAAACATACAGAGAACATAGAAGGGATCTAGCTACCATGGGTTCAGTATGATCATAAGATTATATATATATATATGATACTATTGCAAATGAATTGACATCATTCCCCAAAGAAAGTAGAACTACGATCAAAAAGGAGGAAAGATCACATAATATATATGAAGGAGAATATTTTCAGACCATGACATGGAGACCAAAAATAATTAGTGCTACCATATCTTGAATCCAAGTAGATTACATAAGGAAACATTTACGAACAATAACATAATTACAACATAACATTGAACAATGCATAGAACAATAGAGATACATATAGAAGAATTTGAACAATAGTTTTGATTCATTTATCACCTTGTACCAACTGAGTAACAAGGATTGTATAAAAGAATCTAACAAAATTTAGCAAACACATTATAGGAGAAGCACAATACAACAGGTAAACACAAAACAAAGCTACCACAAAGGACAAGCCGATCAAGCGTGCCACCTACTCTCCCCATCTTGTTGAATATCATTTAGGGAAGGTGGGTAACGTGCAAGAGGTACTATATCCAACATAGTAGGAATGATAGCCAGTTCCAAACAAGGATCCTCTTGAGAATCACAATGTTCGATACTAGGTGTAAGAGTTAATTGTGATGAAATTATATTAGGTAAATCAATGTCAATGTCAATAGTCTCATATTCATCATTAACATCATTAGTATCATCAAGAGAATCTTCTTCATTCAAATTAATCAAAATAGGATCTAAGATATGAATAGAATCATCATAATCATGCATATGAACATCATCATTAGTAACAACTTCTTCTAACACATCATGCATAGGTTTATCCAAAGAAGATAGAGATCTTTGAAGAATATAATTACAAGCTTTAGCATGAGCATGACACTTTTTACGATGTTCATTAGCAGCTCGATTACATTTTGATTTATTTGAAATAAGTTGAGAACTAGGAGGAAAAATCATAGGATCCTTCACAGGTTCTTTAGGAAGATCAATAGGATTATCAACAATAGGAGAAACAATCATAGGATCTTTGATAGGCTCTTTAGGAAGAGCGATAGAGGGAACTTGATTAACAGAACTAGAAGTTATAGTTAAAGGAGGTATAGAAGGTGTAGGAAAAAGACCATGATTAAGATCCATAGGAGGTATGCTTAATTCAAGAATCTTGTGATGTTTATAAGCTTGATATGAATGAAAAATATTATCAGGTCAAGGAGGACATGAATTAGGTAATGAAGGCCAAAAGAAATCCAGAGCAGCACAATCTCTAGGCCTAGAAGGTTGGTATAAACTATGATTAATCATCTTCACTTCTTCATCATGAATGAACTTAAAACACTTATGGATAGGTGAAGCAACAACATGCATGGCATTCAACCATGCCAAACCAAGGTTAACTTGAAATTGATCAGAAGTAGGAACAACAACAAAGGTAGTATTCACAATTTTTCCACAAAGTTCAACCGGTAAAGTAATAGAACCAAATGATGGATAGAGAAAACCATTACAAGTTTGAATCCACACATCTGATGTATTATAAGAATCACGTTCTAAGTTTTTCATAAAAATATTTTCTTCAATAATAACATTAACTAAAGATGTAGGATCAACAAGACAACCACGAGTAGGTATTTTAGAAACCCTAGAAATAATGTAAAGGGGACTATTAGGAGGCTTAATAGTCTCAGAGTCATCAAAGGTAATCAAAATTTTTTGAGGTCTTTTATTCTTAGGTTGTTGTTGAGGTTTAGGTTGAGTTTTCAGTTTAGGTTTTAATTTTGGTTGAGGTTGAGATTGAACTTGAGGTTGAATCTGAGGTTGACTTGAAGGTTGAGGTGGAGATTTAGATTGACCAACATGCTCCACTTGATTAACAACATGATTGAGATCATCCATCTTAGAATCATACACAAGTTCCACAACAGATGGTTGTGCAATGGTATTAGTATCATACGTAGGTAAAGGATTCGTATAGATTTGAAGTTTTTGATTAGGAGGAGAGACAAATTTGTTCCCACTACCATCAAGATTATTGATAGATAAGGTATTAGAGTCAATTAAGTCTTGAACCTTATATTTTAAAGAATAACATTTCTTAGTATCATGACCATTCTGATGATGATATTGACAAAAGGCATTTTGATCAAAATATTTAGAGGCAATCATAATAGGTAAAAAAGGTCTAATAGGTGGTAAAGTAATCATCTTAGTAGCTAACAACCTATTCATAATAGCATGTAAACATTCAGAAAGAGGAGTAAACATACGATTTAATTAAAAAGAAATGGATGCATAAGTGGCATTGTAAGATGCAACAACAACTTGATCAACAACTGCATTTGCTTGGTTGTTTATCTTGATATAGTTGTTGAATTTTTGAAATTTGTTTGGATTAGGAGTAGCATCACTGTTATCAACTAGAATAGGAGCCATTGAAGTTGTGCTCTCAAATTGACTCACTTGTAATTAATAATGATGAAGCATTGCACAAAGTTGTTGAAAAGAGGTAAAATCAATAAGAAGAATGTTATCTCTAATATACTTTTGCAAATTTGAAATAAACATACATTGAATATCAATATCATGAATAGGATAGGAAATCTGAGCATACAAATGCTTAAATCTACCAATAAATTTAGTTAATTTTTCGTTAGCACTTTGTTTACAATGCATCAAATCAATCAAAGATACTTGTGGGCCAATGTTGTTTTGAAATTGTTGAATAAAGGCATTAGCAAGTTTTGGAAATGAATCAATAGAATAAGGAGGCAAGGAACAATACCATTGTAAGGCCTTGTCACATAAATTTCTAGCAAACAGTTGGGCTAAAATCCTATGGTCATGAGAAAAATCACTACAAAGGATTTGGAATATTTTAACATGATGAACATGATCTCCTTTTCCATTATAATTCTCAAGACAAGGCATATCAATTTTCTGAGGAACATGAGTATGAATAATATCCAAGGATAAAGGACTTCCCATGTTACCTGTAGGGATACTAAACTTGGTTTGAGTTAAGGAAGCAAGTTGTTGTTGTAAGGATGATACAGTTTGAACCAAACTGATGACTATTGAATCATTAGAGGAAATAATAGGAGTAGAAACATTAGACACACTAGGTAAAGTGTAAGAAGCTACAAGAATAGAAGACACAAGTGGAGGAACACTAGGAACTAAAATTGGAAGCAGATTGGAATAAGTAAAAGGAACTTTATGATATGAAGGTTGTGATGTAGGAAGGGACAGAGGAGGAACACTCATAGTAATAGAGGGAATCATCATAGTCACCAAAAAATAAGTATAGGTAGGAATACTAGGTAAAGGATTAGAAGGAGGTTCTACACTAGTCATAGAAGGAATCAACCCTAAATCTTGAGCTTCTTGAGCTAAAGGTTTAACATTTGAATGCACAAAGTGAATAATACTACACAAGAGGTTAACACATTGATCACTATCATGGAGAACTTTCTGAAGAGCCTCTATAGCTTGAATAGAATCTTGATTATGGTTCTCTTAAATAAGCCAATTACCCATTTTATCAAGTTCAGTGGAAATTTTTTGAACTTGTTCAGGAGGAACTCTTAAAGAGTCATCCTCATCATGAGATGAGTGAGAAGAGTTTTTCTCCATAGTAGGATTGGAATCATGAAGGATCAAATTATCATCCGGGACCTTAAGGAAAGGAGAGGAAGATTCAAGATCAAAGGCACCCATGAGTCTATGACTTCTTCTAACTGGAATATTATAAGTAGGACTACTAGTAGTAAAGCTCAAAAACCAATGTAATGCAAATGAACTAAACTAAAACCACATAAAGAATGAATATTTTTGTATTTTTGAAATATAATTAGCATGCAAGATCTAACACAAAAGATAAATCTAATACTAACAAGATAAAAGGAAATCTAACACCACAAAATGCAATAGGGCATCCAATTCCACAAAATAAAGGAGAGTAAGTTTGTCGGGTTCACCAAAATGAATAGGGGTAAAATGGAATCAAACCTATTCAAATGTATATGATGTATGGGGGAAATATTAGATCCACTCCTAAATCCAAATTCCCAAAGGAGAGATCTAATTTAATCAACCAAAAGGTTAATGCACAATTGAATCAATCTATGGAGAATATGAAAGAGAGAGAAAAACCCTATATTTCCTTATGGTAGAATTGAAGTGTTTGGAATTTGAAATAATTGAAATACAAGTACTAACCTCAAATTAGGGAAAATCTGGAAAATGCCAAATTTTTATGTCTTTGTGTACTTTCGAGCAATTCTGCAACCTGCTTCAGACTGGAAATGCTAAGACAAAGAAAACCCAAAAATCTTTTGTCATTCCACTGACAGGTAGTCTTTGACCCTGATAAAAGGTCAAAGGCTACATTCTTTGTTTCAAGGTTTATTCTGACTTTGTTTGCAGATCTCAAAAGTTCATCGAAAAGGGTATCCAAGTCTACTCTCAGATCTAAAATTTTGCACCTATACCTGCAAGAAAATAGGGGTTTTTGTTTGTATGGGGGGTTTGCCTTGGTCAAACCCCAATTTAGGAATTAACCTTGAAATTGAATTGAAATGTAGTGTGCATAAACAAAGCAATTGAAACAATTCACCTTGCTTATGTTGAAGTCCTTGTAGAGGATTTGAATCCTCAAATCCATAAATAAGAATGCTTCAATGGATGTAGAATGAATTTAGGATGTCTCAAATCAATGGCATTTGATCTTCAACACCAATCTTGAATTTATCTTTGCATATGAGGAGGCTTGGATGAATGTAGAAGGATGGATCTTCAAGGGGGCTCCAAAGAGATTGAATCCTTCAATGGTTAAAAATGGATCTCCTTGATGGATGAATGCTTGAACACTTGAATCCTTGAAGGCTTGCTTGAATTCACTTGCTTGCACTTGAGAGCTTGCTCATGAAATTTCTTGAAGATGAGATTGCAAAACTTGATTGAGTGATGACAGAAAATGAGGGAAGAAGGCCTCGTTTTATAGTGAACTAGGCCACAATCCTCTAGAGGTCCCACCTTGGAGAATTAAATCCCAATTAGGTCCTAACCTTTAGAAAATATACCTAGATTAAATTCAATTAAAGGATTTACCATTCCAAAACCCGAAATGGCCGACCCAGAGGCGGGAAAACAAATATCCCTGAAACCTGACACCCAGAAATCAAGGAATCTTGAAATTTGGACAGGGGGTCAATGATGAGGTTGTATCTGACCAAGTTAGGATAGAGGTTGACTTTGACCCCATAAATTTGACTTTGACCTTATGGTCAAAAACCTCAGGATCTTGACCCAGAATGTTATGAAATGCAGATATGAAGTGAAAAATGGGTACAGAAGGAAGTAGAATAGGGGGAAAAAATAGACACATGAAAAGACCTTATCAAGGCACTTAACATGACTGTAGACCACTCACTAAGAGGGCTAAACACTCTTATCATATAAGTGCTTCCATTTTAAGATGATACAATCTGTTATACAATTGATTCACCCCCCCTCTCAGTTGTATTGTGGACTATTATTCCTAACAATTGGTATCAGAGCAAGTGGTCCTCAAAGAGAAATTTTAATAGCTTGAGGTGATATTGGAGATGACATTCTATAGGAAGGATAGCCCAAAATTTTATCCTGAAAACTTTGACAGTTGGAAGAACAAGATGCGAAATCACCTATTTTGTTTGGGGATCAACTATTGGTTGATCACAAGGAACAAGATATCTATAAAGACCAAAGATGAATTGACAACAACTACTGAGGATGAAAAGAAGATATTTTCACTTAACATGATTACAAGAGAAGAAATGATCATCGCACTCTCTGAAGGAGAGTTTACTGAAGTTAAGGACTTGGATTCGGCTTTCCAAATTTGGGAAAGATTAGAAGCACTATATGAAGGAGACAAGTATACCAAACAAGTGAAGTTGCAAGACTAGAAGACAAAGATGGAGAAGATGCAAATGAATGAGGATGAAAGCATTACGACCTATGTTCAAAGGGTTACAAAAGTTGTAGTTGAAATCAAAAACTGCGGAGGCACTTATGATGAAGATGAAGTTATTGCGAAGATCCTTAGATCCTAGACACTTGCTTAAAAATTCAAGGCTATATCTATTAAAGAAACTATACCTCTAAATCTAAACGTTAATAGAGAGATGTTGATTGCAAAGCTAACTACCTTTGAAGTTGCAGAATTAGGAGAGGTTGTACCTAAAGTTGAATATGCATTTAAGGCATCTGCATACAAAAAATTGTTTGCACTTTCAAGCACCAGAAAAGAAGACCTAAAAGAAGAGCTTGGTGAGTATGCTAAGGAATGGGAATAGATAATGGAAAAAGAAAGAAAGATGGATGAATTTGTTGCACTAATTGCTAGAAGAGAAAAAAGAGGTAAGGGAAAGTTTGAAGGCAAGGTACCCTTGAAATGTTTTTCATACAATAAGGTAGGTCATTTTGCATCTAGATGTCCTAAAAGAGTTCCTAAGTACAAACCTAATTATGAAAATGTTAAAAGGGACAAAGAATGTTATTATGCTAGTGAAGGAATCTCTGATGATGATGATTTAGATTGTGAAGAGATCGGCTTTGTTTCTATTAGAGATGGACTAGTACATGAAGAAAAATCTTTAGTATCTCATGTTGACAAGAAAACTAAATGGATAATAGACAATGGTTGTTCTCGTCATATGACTAGTGATAAGAACAAGTTTGTTAAAATGGTAAAGTATGATGGAGGTATCGTGAGGTTTGGGGACAATCTCCCTAAATCTATCATAGGAGTAGGATCCATTACTCTGGATGGAAAGGCTAATATAGAGAATGTACTACTTGTTGAAGGATGGAAACATAATTTTTTGAGTGTTCGATAGTTAATGGATAAAAGAGTTTCAATTAAGCTTTGTCAATGGCAAATGTTTTATCAAAAGTAAGGCAGGTTAGCTGATTGCAACCGGTACAAAATCTAGAGTTAATGTATTTGAATTAAATACATCTGGAGCCTCTTGTTTTGTTGAGAAGTTTGATGATAGTTCATTATGGCATAGGAGATTTTGTCATGTTAATTTTGATAACATTGTAAAGGCAAGTATGACTAATGCAGTGAGAGATCCGCCAAAGATTGTGAAACCATCTAACATTGTTTGCAGAGAATGTGTCATGGGAAAACATACGAGAAATAGTTACAAAAGCAAAGCATATACATCAAAAGAGAAGTTGGAGCTAGTACACATAGACCTTTATGGACCTACAAGGACAAAATCATACTATGGTGAAAGGTATTTCATACTCTTTGTTGATGATTTTTCTAGAATGATGTGGGTCACTTATTTGAAAGAAAAATTAGAGGCTTTTGACAACTTAAAGTTGTTTAAAGAAAAAGTAGAGAATGAATCAGGTTTAAAGATTAAGGGTTGAAGGTCAAATAGAGGTGGAGAGTTTAATTCACACTTATTCAATTCATACTGTGAAGAGCATGGGATAAAGAGATAGACATCTAGTCCTAGGACTCCACAATAGAATGAGATAGTAGAGTGAAGGAAAAAGACTATACTTGATACTGCTAGGACAATATTAAGAGAAGGAAATGTATCTCATGTACATTGGAGAGAGGTTGTTGGAACAATAGTGTATACATTGAACATAATTCAAATTAGAGAAAGTACAAGTAAGACTCCCTATGAATTATGGTTTGATCATACTCCTACTATAAAATATTTTAGAATATTTGGTAGTAAGTGTTATATCAAGAGAGATCATGAGATAGGGAAGTTTGATGCTATAAGTGATGAAGGAATGTTCTTTGGTTACTCTGTTAAGAGAAAGGCTTAAAAATGTTTCAATCTAAGATTGAGGAAAATGTTTGAAAGTAATAATGTAACAATAGATGAGAAGTTTCAAATAAAAGAAATAATGTATGACAATAATAAGATTTTAGAGATAAAAGAAACTACTGCTGCCACAAAAGGAGAAGAACTTGTTGAGGGATAAAGTGAAAAAGAGGCTTGTGACTCTAGCACAAGTAAGGCTACTGACACTCCTAAAACATTGAAGTATGTAAAGAATAACCATCCTGAAAATCAAATTATTGGCAATACCAGTCAGGGAGTACTAACTAAATCAAAGGTTAGAGAAGAAATTTGTTTGATTTCTCAAGTTGAACCAATGACTACAGAGGAAGCATGTAAAGATAAATCTTGGTTAGATTCTATGAAAGAAGAGTTAAATCAGATAATTAGGAATGACACTTGGGAATTGGTTCCTAGCCCGAAAAACAAAAATGTAATACGAACGAAATGGGTTTTTAGAAAAAAAATGAATGAAGAAGGAACTGTTGTAAGAAACAAAGCAAGGCTAGTATGTAAAGGTTACTCATAGCAAGAAGGTATAGACTTTGAAGAAAAAATTTCTCCTATTGCTAGAATAGAGGCAGTAATATTGTTCTTCACTGATGTTGCACATAAGAACTTCAAGGTGTATCAAATGGATGTGAAATCTGCATTTCTGAATGGAGATCTTGAAGAAAACGTGTATATAGAACAACCTAATGGGTTTCCCCTATGTGAAGATAGAGACATGGTGTGCAAGTTGAAGATGGCTTTGTATGGGCTAAAGCAAGCTCCTAGGGCTTAGTATGCAAGGTTAGACAAGTACCTACTTCAGCTTGGATTCAAAAAAAGTAATGCAGACAATAATTTTTATTTAAGAACTAGTGAAGATGGAATCCTGATAATAGAAGTCTTTGTGGATGATATTATCTTTGGAGGTAATGATGATCTATGTAAGAAATTTTCTAAAGAAATGGAAAGTGAATTTGAGATGTCCATGATAGGCGAAATGAAATTCTTTCTTGGATTGCAAATAACTCAGAATGAGAATGGTATTTTTATTTCTCAAACCAAGTATCTCAAAGAATTGCTTAAGAATTTTGGAATGGAAGATTGTAAACTAGTAGGAACACCTATGGTGACTAGTAACAAGCTAACAATTGATGATGAATCAAAGTGTGTTTTTAGACCTTGTATAGATCAATGGTTGGAGGACTATAATATTTGACCACACCAGACCAGATATTGCTAATGTTGATGGAATTATGGCTCGATATCAGACAAAACCTAAAGAAACACATCTAGCTACTGTGAAAAGGATATTGAGGTATCTAAGAGGAACCATAGACTATGGCTTATGGTATGACATAAATGATAGCTTTGAACTTCATGCTTATACTGATGCTAATTGGGAAGGAAATATTGATGACAAAAAAAGTACTAGTGGTGGTGCATTTTTCCTTGGAAAATAGTTGGTTTCTTGGCAAAGTAAGAAAAAAGATTGCATAGCACAATCTACTACTGAATCAGAGTATGTTGTTGTTGCCATAAATTGCACTCAAATTGTTTAAATGAAAAAAATGATGACATACAATGGAATAATTTTTTATGAGCATGTGGTTATCCATTGTGATAACACTAGTAGAGTGAATATGTCAAAGAGTCTGGTGATGCACTCCAAAACTAAACATATTTTTATCAAGTATCACTTCTTGAGAGACAAGGTGGTAGAAAAGGAAATCAAATTAGAATATATCAGTACTAAAGAGAAGATTTTAGACATCTTCACAAAGCCACTACCAAAAAATACCTTTGAATATCTCAGAGGTATGATGGGGGTCTAGGCCCCTCCTAGTCAGAATTAAATGATGTAGAGATGCATTAATCTAGGGGTTTTTAGAGCCTTATCATAATCTGGACTAGATGTATGGATCTACTCCTTAAGGGGAGTGATCATGGATCAAAGATGTTGGAAAGAAGTTTCTAACTCATGGCACCCTTTTCCATTATTGTCAAAGGGTGAGTGTTGCTATGAGAAAATCCCTACTATATGGGGAGACTGTTTGGTTACAAAACTAGTTGCAGAACTTTGGATTGATATAACTTTGGGATAATAGATTTTCCCATATGTTGACATCAATTCTAAAGGGGGAGATTGTTGGATATTGCTAATGCATGTGGAGGTGATTGAGACATTTAATATTCTTAATCACTATGTTACTGAATATGCACTCATACTGTTGTCATTTGCGTTTTGTCACTGATGTCAACATATGTTTCTCTGAGGAGATCATATTGGTTATCACAATGTACTGACACTATACGGGTGTTTCAGATGCTATGAAGATAGATGAGAGTTTAGGAGAATGTTGTGATCTTATATCCAAGATCACATCATTTATTTCTTCATATTAGATGAGTTATAGATGTTTTGGTGAAGACTGGTCATTGACTGTGACAGTGAGAAATGACAGAGTTAGTCTCTGTGTTTTGTGTATTAGCTTACAGGAGATATGGAATCAATGCATCCAAACTTTAGAGATGAGAAATAGAGTATTGAAGAGTGTTCTATGAAATATGCAAGGTATGAGATGTAGGATGATGTCAATTGTGGCATGTACTCTGGAAGGTGATCTATTTGTAAGCTGACTATAAAGATGTAGTGTGTATGATAGATGGTAAACTTGAATTAAGGATGTTGGTCCTTAATTTTTGTAATATAATAATTGTAGACTTGTTCTAGATACCGTGTGTATCTTAGCAAGGGTTTATGTAATTGTTTTTAATGAGGAAAGCCTTATGGGCCAACCTGTTTATAAGAATTGTAATAAGGTATAAATGAAAGGTCTTTTCTTTGGAAAATATATGGATGAGAAGAAGATGATATAGAGAGGTTGTAAAAGCTATGAGATTGTGTCTGTTGTATGTAGAGCAGAGGTTTGTTGATGGACTTCATTGGAACTAATCAAGCAAAGACAGTTACTGCCAAATAGTTCAAATATTGTGTATTTCTTCATATAGACTTGTGTAGAAAATAGTGAGTTCTAAAGGTGGACTTAAGCTTTTTTGGGTAGTGAGCCTTGGGTAGTGAGCCCTCCCTTTTTCTCCTGACTCCTAACAGGGTCTATCCTCTAACAAGGACTATGTACTGTAATGTTTCAATAAGCTTCAAACAAGGCTATTTCCTCTAACAAGGATAACTATACTCTCAATACATCATTTTCTTGGATATTGCTAATGCATGGGTGGTGATTGAGACATCTAATATATTTAATCACTATGTTACTAAATGGTCACTCAGTATTGTCATTTATGTTTTGTCACTGATGTCAACATATGCTTCTATGAAGGAGCCAGGTTGGTAATCATAGCGTACGGAAGGTGTACAGATGTTTCAGATGTTGCAAAGTTAGACGAGAGCTTAGATGGATGTTGTGATTTTATATCTAAGATTGCATCATTAATGAATATATATTAAGGAAGATACAACTATTTTGGTAAAGATTGGTCACTGGACTGTGATAGTGAGAATTGATAGAGTTAGTCTCTAAGTTTCTAGTATAGATTTGATAAGGATTGGATTCAAAGTATGTGATCTTGAAGGATGATGGAAGAGATACTAATAGATGTTCATTGGTCAGTGCAAGGTACAAAATGATTAGTGAGGTCATTTGTGGCATGTGCTTTGGCAATGGCTTTTTATGAAGCTGACTCAAGGAATGGAGCATGTGTTTTGTTTGGCAAGCACAATTCAAGGATGTCAGTCCTTAATTATTGTAATGTAATCATTGTAAACATGTTTGTGATACTATTTGTATCTTAGCAAGGGCTTATGTAATTGTTTGTAATTAGGAAAGCCTTATGGGCCATTCTGTTCTTGGTAAAATGTAATAAGGTATAAATAAAAGGTCTTTTCTTTGGAGGAGACATGGATGGGAGAAGTATGATAAGGAGGTTGTGAACTTGTGTCTGCTGCACATAGAGTAGAGGATTATTGGTGGAATTCATTGGAACTAATCAAGAAAAGATAGTTGCTGGCAAACAGTTCAAAAGATTGTGTATTTCTTCATATACACTTGTTACAAACTAGTGAGTTCAGAAGGTGGACTTAACCTTTTTTAGGCAGTGAGCCCTCTTTTTTCTTGACTCCTAATAGGGTATGTCCTCTAACAAGGACTATGTACTGTAATGTTTCAATAAGCTCACAACAGGGCTATATCTTCTAACAAGGTTTACTATACTCTTAGTACATCATTAGTGGGTGCTAATTCTCACCGGGGTTTTACCTTTAACAAGATTTCCCCGTAACCAATATATTGTGTTATTGTGTTGGCATTCATTATTTTCATTAGATCTGATATTGATAAGCTTAAAGTTTAAAGTTTAATATTCTATCATACAACTGATTCAACCCTCCCCCTCTTAGTTGTATTATGGACTGTTAATCCTAACAATTGGTATCAGAGCTTGTGGTCCTCAGATAGAAAGCTTAACAGCTTGAGGTGATCTTGGAAAATGGCATACTATAGGAAGGATAGTCCTAAGTTTGATCCTAAAAACTTCAACAGTTGGTAAAACAAGATGCGAACACATTTTCTATGCTTGGGCATAGACTACTAGATGATTGTTAAGAAGGAAACCTTGAAAGAAAATAATGACATAGGGTCAGCCACCGATGATGAAAAGAAACTATTTTCATATAACATGGTCACAAGAGAATCATTGATTAGCACACTATCTGAAGGTGAGTTTACCAAAATTAAAGATCTTGATTCAGTACATGATATTTGGAATAGACTAGAGGCACTCTATGAAGGAGACAAATATACCAAACAAGCAAAATTGCATAACTGGAAGACAAAGATGGAGAAGATGCAAATGAATGAAGATGAAAGCATTAGAGCCTATGTTCAAAGGGTTAAAAAAGCTGTGGTTGGAATCAAAAATTATGGAGGTACTTATGATGAAGATGAAATCATTGCAAAGATTCTCAGATCTCTAACCCCTACTTAAAAATTCCAGGAAATGTCAATTCAAGAAACCATACCTCTAACTCCAAACTTTAGCAGAGAGATGTTGATTGCAAAGTTAACCACCTTTGAAGCTGTAGAATTAGGAGAAGCTGCTCCTAAAGTTGAATCTACATATAGGGCATCTGCATACAAGAAAGTATTTGCACTTCCAAGTACAAGCAAAGAAGACCTGAGAGAAGAGCTTGGTGAATATGTTGAGGAATGGGAGAAGATAATGGAAGAAGAAAAATAATATGGAAGAACTTGTTGCACTAAAAGCTAGAAGAGAGAAAAGAGGTAAGGGAAAATTTGAAGGCAAATTACCTTTGAAATGTGGATGTTCTCATCACACGACTGGTAATAAGAACAAATTTGTTAAATTAGTAAATTATGATGGAGGTGTTGTAAGATTTGGGGATAATCTCCCAAAATCCATCATAGGAGTAGGATCCATCACTTTGGATGGAAAGAATAATATGGACAATGTACTACTTGTTGAGTGTTGGATAGTTAATGGATAAAAACCTTCAATTAAGTTTTGTTGATGGTAAGTGCTTTATCAGAAGTAAGGAAGGAAAACTGATTGCCACCAGTTCAAGATCTAGAGGAAATGTATTTGAACTAAAGACATTTGGAGCCTCTTATTCTATTGCGAAGGTAGATGATATTTGGTTATGGCATAGATGATTTTGTCATGTTAACTTTGATAACATTGTGAAAGCAAGTATGGCTAATGCAGTAAGAGATCTACCGAAGATTGTGAAACCTTCTAACACTGTATGCAAAGAATGTGTTATGGGAAAGAAAACTAAAAGTAGACATAAAAGAAAAACATTTACAACAAAAGGAAAGTTGGATCTAATACATACAGATCTATGTGGGCCTACAAGAACAAAGTCATACTACGGTGAAAGGTATTTTATACTCTTTGTTGATGATTTTTCTAGAATGGTGTGGGTGACTTATTTGAGAGAGAAATCAAAAGCATTTGACAAATTCAAGTTGTTTAAAGCAAAGGTAGAGAATGAATCAGGACTAAAAATAAAGTGTTTAAGATCAGATAGATGTGGATAGTTTACATTAGATTTATTTAATTCATACTGTGAAGAGCATGTGATAAAAAGACAAACATTTTCTCTTAGAACTCCACAATAGAATGGGATAGCAGAGAAAAGAAATAGAACCATACTTGATGCTACAAGAACAAAGCTGATTGAAGGGAATGTATCTCATGTACATTCGAGAGAGGTTGTTGGAACAACAATATACACATTAAATAGAATTCAAATCAAAGATGGTACAAGTAAGACTCCCTATGAACTATGGTTTGATTATACTCCTATTGTAAAATATTTCAGAATTTTTGGTAGAAAATGTTATATCAAGAGGGATGATGAGATAGGAAAATTTGATGCTAAAAGTGATGAAGGTATCTTCCTTGGTTACTCTGTTAAAAGTAAGGCATACAAATGTTTCAATTTGAAATTAAGGAAGATGGTTGAAAGTAACAATGTAAGAATAGATGAGAAATTTTAGATACAAGAAAGAATATATGATAGCAGTCAAATATCAGAAGTAAAAGAAGCCACTGTTGCTGTCAAAGAAGAAGAACTTCTTGAGGAAGGAAGTGAAAAAGAGGCTTGTGATGACACAAGAAACACCACTGAAACTCCTAAAACTCCAAGGTATGTAAAAAATAACCATCCTAAAAATCAAATTATTGGCAATGCCAGTCAAGGAGTGCTAACTAGATCTAAAGTTAGAGAAGAAATTTGTTTAATTTCCCAAGTTGAGCCAAAGACTACAGATGAAGCCTTTAAAGATGAATCTTGGATAAATGTCATGAAAGAAGAATTAGATCAGATAAAGAAAAATAATACTTGGGAATTGGTGCCAAGACCTAAAAATAAAAAATGTTATAGGAACAAAATGGGTCTTTAGAAACCAAAGACATGAAGAAGGAATAGTTGTAAGGAACAAAGCAAGACAATTGTGTAAGGGACACTCACAACAAGAAGGGATAGACTTTGAAGAAACATTTTCTCCTATTACTAGAACAGAGGTAGTAAGATTATTTCTATCTTATGTTGCACACAAAAACTTCAAAGTGTATCAGATGGATGTTAAATCTACATTTCTGAATGGAGACCATGAAGAAGAAGTATACATAGACCAGCCAGATGGATTTCCTCTATGCAAAGATAAAGACATGGTGTGCAAGTTAAAGAAAGCACTATATGGGTTGAAGCAAGCTCCTAGGGCTTGGTATGCAAGGTTGGACAAGTATCTACTTGGACTTGGATTCAAAAAAGGTAATGCAAACAATAATCTATACTTAAGAACTACTGAAGATGGAATCCTGATAGTAGAGGTATTTGTGGATGACATTATCTTTGGAGGTAATGATGATCTATGTAAGAAGTTTGGTAAGGAAATGGAAAGTGAATTTGAGATGCCCATGATAGGTGAAATGAAATTATTTCTTGGACTACAAATAACTAAGAATGAGAATGGTATTTTCATTTCTCAGACCAAGTATCTCAAAGAATTTCTTAATAAATTCAGTATGGAAGATTGTAAACCAGTAGGAACACCTTTGGTGACTGGAAACAAGCTAACAATTGATGATGAATCAAAATGTGTTTTTCAGACTTTGTATAGATCAATGGTTGGAGGGCTACAATATCTAACTCACACCAGACTAGATATTGCTAATGGTAGATATCAAGGAGAACCCAAAGAGACTCATCTAGTTGCTGCTAAAAGGATACTAAGGTATTTCAAAGGAACCATAGACTATGGTTTATGGTATGACATGAATGATAGCTTTGAACTTCATGCTTATACTAATGCTAATTGGGAAGAAAATATTGATGATAGAAAAATTACAAGTGGTGGTGCATTTTTCCTTGGGAAAAAGTTGGTTTCTTGGCTAAGTAAGAAACAAGATTGTATAGCACAATCTATTGCTGAATTAGAATATGTTGCTACTACTATAAATTGCACTCAAATTGTTTAGATGAAACAAATGCTGATAGAAATTGAAATAACTTTTAATGAGCCTATGGTTATCCATTGTGATAACACCAACACAGTAAACATGTCAAAGAATCTGGTGATGCACTCTAAAACTAAACACATTTCTATCAAGTATCACTTCTTAAAAGACAAGGTGGCAGAAAAATAAATCAAGCTTGAATATATCAGTACACAAGAGTAGATTGCAAACATCTTTACTAAGCCACTACCGAAAGATACCTTTGAATATCTTAGAGGTATGTTAGGGGTTCAGTCCCCTCCTAGTCAGAACTAAATGATGTAGAGATGCATCACTCCAGAAGTGCTCAGAGCCTCATCATTTTCTAGACTGAATGTAGGGATCTACTCCTCAGGAGAAGTGATCATGGAATAAAGTTTATCTATGAAGGAAGTTGGCACCCTTTGCCATTTTTGTCAAAGGGGGAGTGTTGTTATGAGAAAATCCTCACTGTTTGGGGAGATTGATCTATGGAAGGACTTTTGGGTTGATACAACTTTGGGACAATATTTTCCCATATGTTGACATCAATACCAAAGGGGGAGATTGTTGGATATTGCTAATGCATGGGTGGTGATTGAGACATTTAATATGTTCAATCACTACGTTACTAAATGGGCACTCACTGTTGTCATTTGTGTTTTGTCACTGATGTCAACATATGCTTCTATGAAGGAACCAGGTTGGTAATCACAATGTACGGAAGGTGTATGGATGTTTTAGATGCTGTGAAGTCAGATGAGAGATTAGATGGATGTTGTGATCTAATATCTAAGATAACATCATTAATGAATTCATATTAAGGAAGATACATCTATTTTGGTAAAGACTGGACACTGGACTGTGATAGTGAGAATTGATAGAGTTAGTCTCTGACTTTCTAGTATAGATTTCAGAAGGATTGGATTCAAGGTATGTGATCTTGAAGGATGATGGAAGAGGTACTAATAGATGTTCATTGGTTAGAACATGGTACGGAATGATTAGTGAGGTCATCTATGGCATTTTCTTTGGCAATGGCTTATTATGAAGCCAACTCAAGGAATGGAGCGTGTGTTTTGTTTGGCAAGCACAATTCAAGGATGTTGGTCCTTAATTGTTGTAATGTAATCATTGTAAACATGTTTGTGATACCATGTGTATCTTAGCAAGGGATTATGTAATTGTTTGTAATTAGGAAATCCTTATGGGCCAACCTAATCTTGGTAAAATGTAATAAGGTATAAATAAAAGGTCTTTTCTTTGGAAGAGACATGGATGGGTGAAGTATGATATAAGGAGGTTGCGAACTTGTGTCTACTGGACATAGAGAAAATGATTATTGGTGGAATTCATTGGAACTAATCAAGAAAAGATAGTTGCTGGAAAATAGTTCAAAAGATTGTGTATTTCTTCATATACACTTGTTACAAACTAGTGAGTTTAGAAGGTGGACTTAACCTTCTTTAGTCACTGAGCCCTCTTTGTTCTTGACTCCTAATAGGGGCTATCCTCTAACAAGGACTATGTACTGTAATGTTTCAATAAGCTCCTAATAGGGCTATATCTTATAACATAGATTACTATACTCTTAGTACATCATTAGTGGGTGCTAATTCCCACCAGGGTTTTTACCTTTAACAGGGTTTCCCCATAACCAAAATATTGTGTTATTATGTTGGAATTCATTGTGTTCATTGGATCTAATATTGTTAAGCTTAAAGTTTAAAGTTTAATATTATGTCATACAATTGACTCACCCCCCCCTCTCAGTTGTATTGTGGACTATTAATCCTAACACATTTGTGGGTGCTAATTCCCACTAGGGTTTTTACCTTCAACAGGGTTTCCCTGAGACCAAAATATTGTGTTATTGTGTTAGCATTCATGGTGTTCATTAGATCTGATATTTCTGATGTTTAAAGTTTAAAGTTTAATAATCTGTTATACAACTGATTCACCCCCCTCTCAGTTTTATTTTGGACTATTATTCCTAACAGTACTAATGTTTATTTACATAGTTTATTTAACAAAGCTTGATGTCTGAGGATGACACAACATAGGTCTATGATCCCAAGCTTTTATCCATTTCATTTGGCCATGATAGCCATTGTTGGAAACTACAATTGAAACAATTTTTATATTGTCATTGATGGCAAACCTTAACTAGTAAGACACTTTCTATCTATGAGAGTACCATATCTTTTGATTGATGAAGAGGATTTGAAAATAGGAGATAACAAGACCTAATGAAAGGTTCATTTATGTGATACTTCAAAGGGTACTTGATTAGTTGCTACATTGATAAGTTAATCTGTTGTTTATCTTTAACACCAAGTGAAGAAGGAAGACTGGAAATGTAGGCTTAACCGAGAAAAAGTGAAGAAATATAGTTTAAGCTGAGTGATGTTAGTGTCAACCGAGCACCAGTATATGTCAAGCAAATCTAGTATTGACCGAACATCAATAATTTTTGAGCGAAAGATAATTACTAAGAAAACATAGTGTTTATTGAGAAGGAAAGTGTTAGCAATGATTGAGATATCTAGTAATGACTGAGGAGATGAACACAGTATTGACTGAGTGTCAGTAATTTACATTTTGAGAAGGAATTGAGAATCTTAGGTTACATAGTTGAATTATTGGGATATGTAAAACATGTTGACATTATTAATGAATGGTATGAAGCATTTAATACATGTTAAATCATTTTACTATGGATTCAAAGAGAAGTTTGGAGGTGTATCTAGAAGGAAAAAGAAGGAGAACAAAATGATGGAAGGATTTGATGAATCTGACCTAAACCTAAGATCTATGGAAGAGATTAAGCGAAAAAGGATTAATCTACCTGATCAAGGAGGTATAAGGATGACTTAATTATGAGGTAATAGTATGTGTGGAGAAGAGGTTGATTTTATTGACTGATGAGTCTAAGCAGAAGGCTAAGGTGAAGCTTTAAATAGCTAAATAGAGTTGTGGTGATTTATTGAAGAGAATTCCAAGAAGATCAGAGATGGAGATAGAAATGAAGGTCAGTCAGTAAATAAGCATATGAGCAAATTTGTTCTGTATTTGCAAAGTGAGTTGTATATTTTTAGATCAAAAACTATAGACACTTTTAACCATTGTATTATTCTAAATTCTTTAATCAAGGTTGACATAACAGTCATTGTATAAACCCTTTAATCAAGGTGACATTCTGATGGAATGTTTTTAAGCCCTCTAACAAGTACACTCATAACAGGGTGATTAAATCCTTTAAATGGGTCACACCTAATAGAGTGTATGATAAACCTTTAACTAGGTTGGCTTCTCACAGAGCTCACTTCAAAAGAGTGAAAAGCAGTAGCATGTTACAAGTGTTTTTTCCCAAATTGGGTTTCCACTATAAATCTTGGTGTTATACTTATGTGAATGTTATTTGATGTGAATGTTGTTTAAATTTTTATGTTCTACAAGTTAATTACTTTTGGACAGTGGAGAACAAGTTTTATGTTGTAGATATATGCTATAGAGACTGAGTTGAAAACTAATTAGATTTGAGTTTGTTAAAGAGCTAGAAAGTTGAATTGGTAGATCTGGACCTGACGATAATTGATTCATGTTGGAAAAATAGTTAGCACTCCCCTCGGGATTTGTGACATGGCTTAACCACCTCTTGTGGACCTTCTATAAGTCTAGTGGTTGTATCGAGTATTAACAGGTTGATCTTTTGGTGCAACAACAACCACTACTTGTAACAAGTGGTATCAGAGGTTGATCACAGGTTTGAATCCCCTCAGGTAATGCTAAGGGGGAGATTGTTGGAAAAATAGGCAGCACTCCCCTCGGGATTCATGACATGGCTTAACCACCTCCTGTGTCTTCTATAAGTCTAGTGGTTGTATCGGGCATTAACAGGTTGATCTTTTGGTGCAACGACAACCACTACTTGTAATAATTCACCCCCCCCCCCCCGCCCCTCTCAGTTATTCTAAAATCATTATAACAAGCCACATGATACATATATTTATACATTTAGTTGTTTACATTTTTGTATCAAGTATACATGCTTGTTATTTAAATTGTAATTATTTTAAGTATATATTAACTAAGATTTTTCTCTTGTTTTACTCTTTTAGGTAACACCTAGTGTAAGGGAGGTACAACTCCAATGATTCACATCCTTGTTGACTACACTAACAATGCAAGAAGATCTACCAAAGATAAGTTTTATTTTAATTCAATTACTTAGTAAATTTATTTTTCTATCACTAAAAACTTTATAAGATAACTTGTATGAATTTCATGGTTGTGAACATATATAGGTCGACATTGCTACAATTAGAGACATCTCTTTTCTACTAGTGACATATTCTAGGACTCATGACCACATTAGGAAGCATAGAGTTGAGGTATATGAGAATTCAATTTTAAATTTCAATTAAATAGTACAATGTATATTAATTTTTATGTTAATTTTATATTTGTAAATCATATAATTTAAGTAATCTCAATTGTGGTTTGGATTTTTTTGTTTGTGCAGGATCCTTCAAATCCGAAGACAACTTCAAAGAGGCTCCATTTTGATGATCCACTAGTATCCTAGCATGTCATAGAGACATTTATTTGTAGATATTTTGAGATGTCATATGCCACATTTTAAGATGGCATATGCCACATTTTGTAAAACTTTGTTTGAGTTAACACTTATGTCATATTTGTATATGGAGATACATACTTTTAAAAAACAATTTTATATATAGAATATGTATTTTCATATAATTTCTTCTTCATGTGCAGTAGATGTATTATTCATGTTATGGAATCATTACATATTTTTTGTTATGCAAGTGTCATTGTTATTATGTTTCTATAATATTTGATGTTTTTGGATGATATTTTTTATTATTTTTCCATAATATTATATATTTTTTGATAATATTCTATGCAATTTCTTTTACTAGGAGGCTATCAATTTTCAATGATTAGCATACATCACTATACATTTAAATCATATCAAATTAAGAAATAATGAATGGTCCATAATAGATTTGGTAGTTAAAATATTTAACATACATAGTTAACATTTGGATTTACTTGTTGTAGGGACTTCACACCAATCTACAAGTAGGCTCCCTCAAGGCTTTAGAACCCCATCCATATTTCATCTTTATATTCAACTATGTTTTTATGTTAGTGAATGATTTGATATGTTAGTGAATGGTGATTTAATGAATATGGAATTCATAGATTGAGTGTTGATTCCTTTTTTTGCACATTCAATGATGTGCAAAACAAGAAAAGAAAATGAGATAGAAGGAAATTATGGACATTCAATATCAAATTTAAGCCATATGCTAAAGAAGAAAATTGACAAGCTCACATTTCCACAAAAACAAAAATAGGTGTGTCGGATTGTATCTTAAAAATAAATGAAGAAAATATTGTTACAAACAAAAAGAAATTACATATTAATTTATTACACCTATCTGGGACTTCTACACCTTGCAATGATTATACATTTTCTTTAGTAGAATTGATTTTTTTAGGTTAATATTTTTACATATCATTATTTTGGTCCCAAATAATGCACATCAACTAATCTATCTTCCTCAGATAGTGTAACAATTATACTATCCTTTTTCTCATCAAGTCAGGTAATCATGAATATCTTTATAGTATAGTGTACAATCATTTTTCTTTAAATTTTTGTTCTTAAGAACCACCTTATAAGAGCTTAATAAATAAATTGGGATACATAATGAACACAGTATAAGTGATCCATAAACACATTAGTAGGAAATCATATTAGAGATTGTAGTTTTTTCATTTCACATCAGAAATAGAAATGTACTAAACTATCTACAAATACATCAATGTTATCAAATAATACTAGATACTCATGTCTTTATGCTTTCTTGTGTCATCATGTACAAATACATCATATATCATCAATACAACTACATCATGTACAAATACATCAATGCTATAAAAAAATCATAGATACTCATGTCCTTATGCTTGATTATGTCCTCATGTATAAATACATCATATATCATCTATACAACCACATCATGTATAAATTCAATAATGCTATCAAAAAATCCTAGATACACAACTAATACATTTGGTTCTAATATTTGTGCTCTGTAATGTAAAGCTCCAACCACTGTGTAGTACCCCTCCAAATTGGTCATTTCAAAGAAGTAATAGAGCCTCAAACCTTGGATTGCAAGTACAATGAGGTAAGTATACTTGATGTTAAATACTATTTAATTCAACTAAGAATATGTTGCAATAAATGAAATACTATGATGTTATATCATGTTGTTATTTATCTTTTTCAATAGTATATTCATGATGGTATTTTATTGAACAAATATATTAGTTTTACATTCAAAAGATTGGATTAGTAGGTTATGATGATTGTCACTAATTCTTAGACATTGTGCCTTATGTTAACACTTAAACCTGTAGATGGTTGAAATATTCAGAAACTCACTGAACTTATGACTCATGCATTCCCAATAGCTTCATCTAGCACAATTTAAATACTAAGGTACTAAGGCTTTGAGCCTTCTTCACTTTGAGTGTAAAAATCAGGTGGGTTTACCTTTCAATTGCTTCCACAAAGCATAATAAAATTGATATATGTATTTGACATAGACAATACAGCTCATAAACATACAAGTAAAAGTAAATGGAGATAGTTTCTTGATAAAATGATGGTGACCAGATGTAAATCAAACTAAACCAGTGCCTTATTCTAGAGTCAAAACAAAACATCTACAGAATCCTATTAACGCAAAGATACTAAAATTCAAATAAATTGCCTAACAATTCATTCTCCCAATTCCCAACCCTGCCATCAAATTCATGCATAATTTTCAAATTCTAGAGACCTCCCTGAAGGTTTAATCTCTCCTTGAAAGAAACTCGAGCTCAACCCCTATATTCACCTTGTGAAGAATACATTAAAAAGACTTACTAATTAATGCATAAGAAATTCAAAGCATCGATACATAAAGACAACCAAATATAGCAATGAAACTTCAATATATTTGTATTAATTTTTAGTTGTATCCATTACAATTTCAACAAAATCTCCAAGAAGTCAGATTCTATATCTAGTCTTTCTTTACAAAAACTTCGACCACCCTTCAAAAAGAGAAAAAACTTGCTATATATACCTACAGCCATCTTGGAATCCTTGAAAGGATGCAACAAGCTTCGGATGGCTTGTAAAAAGACTTTTACTAAAGACAAAAATTACAAACCAAAAGAAAGTGATTACAGTAATAGAAAGTAGTTCACAACTACTAGCATCTTTACAAGTGGCACCCTTGTCTGGAGATATTTCAGAGTAGTTACTTAATTTGTTACATGAATGATGACTACCATTACAAGAAAACTTACACCATCCTTTGTTTGAAACAAGCTCTCCCTAAAATTCTGGATCAGGTGCCATGTGCACTTTATTCTTCTTCTTCTTCCAACACTAGAATAGCTAGCTTCTTCTTTTTCCTCTTTGTCATTTTGTCCCATGCTACCACATCATCATCAAATGGCCAATTGTAGGCCTATAGTTCCTATAGTGACTTGATCTGTTGGTCCCACATAGAATCATTTATAGCTTTAGCCTCTGCCACAAACCGTATGTAGTCACCTTCAACTTTAAGTAAACTATCAATTATACTATTACACCCTTCCAAGTCTAAAGCACTGTCACTATTAAGGAAAGAATCTTGTTTAATTACCACCTTATCCATTGATGCCTTCCACCCATCTATACTGACTACATTTCCATTATCACCATACATTGAAGGCAAGTACTTACTATAGTCCTTATCAAACATAGCTGACTTGGCCTTCATTTGGTTAGATTTTCCTTTAAAAAACTTTGAGATAGCACTTACCAAACCAATCTTCTCAAATACTTATGTTACTACCTTATAAATATCAAGCCTACTTTCCTGCAAAGCATCCAATTTGTCAAACAACAAGCTTCTTCCTGACCATACACTATATAGTGGCTCCAAAGTGATTAGTGACTCATTCACCTTATCATTAGCCTTGTGCAATTGAATAATTGATTGATGGACTACTTCCATCTTCTCCTTTATTCTTCTTTGCCTATACTACACAATCTTTGTTATAGTATCCAAGGATGCATCCAACCTTACTTTCTCTAAGTCCTTAGTAGGCTTCCTAGGAATTTATGTATCTATCCAAGGAGGGGCCTCAATTTGCAAAGAAGGGGAAGGATCTACCTTTGAGGCTTCTTCAAGCTTCACCTTTAAATCCTCAACCTCATCCTCCAATTTCTTAACCATCATAAGTTGTAGATCCCTATCCTTTGCTACTTTCATTGAATTTTCAAATAACTTATCATATCTCTCTGACAACTAGATAGTTTTAGCTTCATTAAGGTGGGAAAAGTGTAAAACTTCCTTTGAAACCTCAAGTTTAGTAGTATTTTGCATGGTCCAAACTATCCTATCTCCCTCCATCTTGTCTTCTATTCTCACCAAAGATGGCTTCTGGGTTCTTGGAGCTAGAGACCATAAAGAAACTACCTAAGAATTAGGGTCATATCCACTTCCTTTGTTCACATCATCAATCTATACTTCATATGACAAGCCTCCCTTAGGCTACTTCCCTATTTGATCTATGATGAAGGAAGATGTCAAGTCCCATCCAGGAGTCAAAAGCATACCACTTGACTTAACCATTTCTCTAGCCTCTTCTATAGTGATTATTTCAAGACTGGGATCATATGATGTTAAGGCTCTCATTGTTTCTTCACTTAGTTGCATACCCTCAAGAAGGGATTTCTTCACTTCCTCATGTTTTCTCCAAATGAGGAAATCTCTAAATTCCTTACTTTTTATGAAATGTTCATCATTAAGAAATTCCTCCTTATAGAGTTCTCTCTCATCCTTTCCTAACAACAAGGATAGATCCCCCTCATCTTTTGTTACAATCTTCTTTCCATCCATGATGGCCTTTCTTATTTTATGGTGATAAGCCCTATCACCAAGCACAAGAGATGAAGCAATATCAATTACCCTCCTTTGCTTTCTCTTCTTCAACGGCTCACCAACCTCAAGTTTCTATTTTTTCAAAGGTGGCTCAGAAGTAGCCCCTTCCTCCTATTGACCTTGAGTCAAATCAATCATTGGTACATCCTCTCCTTAAGGTAGACTACTGCACTCTTGAGACTCATCAATTTACTCCTCAGGTTTAGAGGTTGAATAATCCCTTGGGACCTCCAACTTTTCTTCAAGTTGATCTTCTAACTAATTAGATAGAGTGATATACATCTCTATCATCTTCTCCATTCTTCATAGAAATGGGAGCTTAGGGAAATAACCACCAAAAGGAATACTAGTTAACTTTATCCTTTTCTCAATATTAGGCAAATCAAAATATTTTTTCCATCTCTACTTGGCTTCATCAAAATCTAAGATATTTCTTATTACATCTTCTTCATCTAGTCCCTCATGCTCCTTAATTGACCCAATGTTTGGAATCAGATTCATCCTAGCTGTCCTGATGAAACCCTTAGAGTCCGCATACCTGCAAGTGGTTGAACACATCTTGAAATGATTTAACCAAATGCTGACCTTATCCAAAGCCCTCTTGCGAATTAAGAAACTACCCATTCTGAACTGCCTTGGTATAAAAGTCCCCTTTCTATGAGGTGCAAGGTGCTCTCTATCAGTCCACATTAGTTGCTATATAAAGTCCATCATGGAAACTATAGGAGGCACAAATCTAGGTAACAAATGTGGGGGTTGAGGGCAGCCATTAACCCTAATCATTGTGTGACTATCTCCAAGATAGAAATCACCCCAATTGTGGTTTCCTGTCCACTTATCCTCAAACTACAATGGCCTTAGCAATCTTAGAACCTTAGGTGATAATCTTACAACATATGTACCCAACATTCCAAGAACCGGATGAACAAAGTAATTCTTAAAAATGGAAAAATTACACTCATTGGAAGTGTAATTCCAAGCCCTCAACCACTATTGCAATGGGTTTGGTTGGTTATTAAAATTTTTCCTCAATTTTAACATCCCGGCATCAAGGGAATTAACATGGTGGAATAAGATCAGGTGCATGAGAAGGGAATAAGGCAAAAAATTGATAGGTCTTTTATTTTCTTTGATAGTTATCAAAACCTCATGAATCTTATCGATTACATACTGGATGTAATCATAGTCAGTGTTTGAGAGAGAGTTCTGAATATCTCAAATTATCATTAATAGGTCGGCAGACATCTTTTCCACATCCCCATCTATTCCTAAAACCCTACACAACCCATGACACAATAATTTCATGTAATCACACAAGGATCAAAATAGATAAGGAGCATTCATACTTGTAGGAAGAGGGGCAATGTAATTACCCTGCTTGGGCATGTGCCTAACAATTTGACTTTTAACAAACCCAATATTACTAGCATACTTATCTCTCTCTTTTTTTACGTCAATCTCAGTGGAAGAAGAAGCATAAAATTTTAAAGCCCTCATGAAGGATCCCCTATCACAGGTAAGGAAAACAGATTGGTCTTCTTACCTAATAGTTTTTGAAATGGGGTCATAAAGCCTTGCTAACATAATAACCAAGTCAACATCAAGGGAAACATCAAGAACAATCAAATTGGCCATCCCTAGAGCCCAAGCATTACAGACTGGAATTGCTTTATGCCTATTATTATAAAAATATGAGAAGATGGTGTAACTTGATCCTGAAAATGTGATAGGATCTTTTCACTTTTCCATAAGGTCTTCAAAGGCTATGTCAATGGCCTTCTTGTTTTGGTTTGAACCTGGTAGCAGCTTCACAAAATCATTAGAATAATTTGACTTCTCTTTGTCTTCTCCACTATGCTCCTTCACACCTCCACTAGAAGATGCAACACTCACTTCTAGATGACTTATTCTATTGAGAAACAAGATACCACAGCTCTGCAACTTCACTCCTTCACTTCTACAACTTCAGCACCAACAATTCTCAATCAACTTTAGAATAACTTTGAGCATGGAAAGTAATGAGGTCCTGATTATATAATTCAGAAATTGTGTGCGTATGATTGCCAAATTGTAACAAATCCAGCCTAAGTCACTTCTATAGTAAATTCTTCACACTACCAACCTTCAAATCATAGCTAGCCATGGCATAGATGCTAACAGGATGATTTAAAAAATTAAAAAATAGGGCGCGAGAGAAGTGATCATGGCTTTTTGCATTAAAACCCTTAATTAATGATAGAATTCTTCATTAAAACCTGATTGGATGGCTTTCTAATTTTTTCCAGCTCAGCACAATACCCTTTTCCACGTTGCAATGGGTCATAAAATTGATGGCATGAAAGCTTAACCAGACACAGTTTTGGAGATCCAGCAAACAAAGGAAACTCATGATCTCCAAAAGAAATGCTAACCAGTGGTTAAGTTTGGAGATCTAGTGACCAAGCCATTCCTGGAATCTCAGAATGATTTCTTAACTCATGGCTTTACCTCAAGATTTCATGACCACCATTGATCCTAGATATGATCAATAGTCTAAGGCAAATCTTTTAAAACTCACACTAAGCCCCACCCAACTCAAAGATTCAGCAACCAAAGATTTCACCAATTGTTAGGATCACTTTCTTAACTCAACATTCATCTAGAGAACCAGCGAACAATGAAATATCTTATTCTCAAAAAGCCAAGCTTAACTCCAGCTTCATCTCATGATTTAGTAAACAAGGTTATCTCACATTCTCTGAAAGAAATACTTAACCATAGTCAGACTTTGAAAATGAGTGAATGATATCTATCTCCAGTTTGCTAAATACTTTTCACACCATAGGTTACTTCTTGAGATTACGTGCTGACCGTTGATCCTGAACACAATCAATGGTCATCGCTGAATCACCTAAAGACTTTGACCATCACCTTTTATTATGAGAATTAATGACCATTGAAAACAAACTTAACTTTGCTTTTCTCATTGAGTCGTTGAATACTTTGAAGCTTCACTAACTAATTTTGAGATCCCGTGAACACTTCACTCGCTTAATCGCTAAATAAATTAGGGCACCACCATCCTTTCTTGAGATTAAGGGATAAGAGAAAACTTCTAACCTTCACCAGATTTCTTTGTCAAAGTAGCCAAACTAAGAGATGATGAGAATAAGACTTAGTCACCAGATCTCCAGACAATTTTACATAGGTCCCAGCCTTTGTGAGATTAAAACATGACTGCTGGATGAAGAGACAATAAACATCATTCGCTGGATCACTAGAAAATCTTGAACCTAGCCATCTAATTAAGAGAAAAAGAGATAACTACTGCACCAAGTTGTAAAATGATTTTGAGAAACTGCCAAATATCAAGCAAAAGGGAGATTACACAATCGTTGAATCGTTGGATGAAAACTTAACTTTGATATGAATTGGGAGACTTAGCAACTAAAGAAAACTTAACCAAAGGACTCACCACAGTTTCCAATTCACTGAGAGACTTAAGGACAAGGAAAAACATTGCGCAACTCAGCGAAGACTAGGAAAAATGACCACGTGCAGAAAACAAAACTTAAGTGACCCAAAAAGCAATGAACAAATATAAAGACTAGGGCTCACTCAAGGCTAACCAAGGAGTTAACCATTTTTAAGAAAAATTTCTAAGGAAAGGGTTTTACAACATAATTACAATAAAGTTCTAGGAATTCTATACCCTAAACTAGACATTTTCTAAGTGAGGACATTGAAATAGGACCAAAAGAAAATACCTCAAAAAACCTAAAATATACGCAACAGTGGCTCTATCTGAGGATGCTTGAATGCAATTTCATAGCAAGAAACCAAGAATCTCTGGGAGGCAGACCACAAAAACATTACCTAACATAGGAAAACAAACACACCTATACATATATACAGAACTACTTGCATGGAAAGAGAGAATCAATTGAAGAAATATTTCAAGAATTATCCATGCACTGGCAATTCTTGTTCCTCACCATCCAAACTTCTTAGGAAGTATGAATCCTTTCCATGAATTTGATGAATAAAAAAGGGTCCTAACCATAAGGATTCAAACTTCTTATGTTTTCCTTTGTCCTCAACCCTAGCATTCCACTGCAAAACCATATCATTTGGCTAGAACTTTCTGGCAGTAACTCTTTTGTCAAAGAGATGTTTCATTTTCTGCTACAATTTTACGTTCACCTTTTGTCCTTCTCTTCTAATCTCATCCAACTCCACTAGTTGAATCATCCTATCCTGCAATGGATCACTGACTTCCATGTCTTCTTCTCTTATGAATTGGTAAATAGGCAACAAATTGTTCATAGGGAGCCTAGACTTTACACCATATACCATTTCAGAAGGAGACTTGCCTGTTGCTTTCTTTTCATTAATTATGTCAGCCCACAATGCCAATTTCAATTTCACATGCCACATCCTTTTGTTCTTTTCTAGGGTCTTCTTTAGAATTTGCAGAATACTTTTGTTACTGGATTCTACTTGCCCATTCGCCTATGGATGGTATGGGGATGAATAGGACATAACTATTCCCATTTCAGCAAAAAAAAAATAGTGAATTCTTGAGACCTAAAGCTCATAGCATTATCCATTAATAATTTCATGGGAACACCAAACCTAGTAACTATATTATTCATCAAGAATTCAATAAAACTACTGTACCGGTTTCCTTTTTAGTTGGGATGGCCTCTATCCACTTAGTCAAATAATTAGTAGCCACCAAAATGTGACTATGTCCTCCACTGGCTTTCTCCAAGAATTCCCCAATAAAATCCATGCCCAACATAGCAAAAAGGGGCCTTTGCAACCATAGGGTTTAATAACAAAGCACCTAAAAATTTTAGTTTGTTTGAAAACCTCTAGCATGATTCACATTTTCTGACATATGGGTGGGTATCCTTAAATAAAACTGGCTAGTAATATCTAGCTCTTAGAATTTTGTGAGCTATAGACCTAGTTGAATGATGCCCTCCACACATCCTAGAGTGCATCTCTTTTAAAACATTTCCGGACTGATGTTTATCTAAATAGAAAAGTAAAATTCTAGCATTATCTTTCCAAAATAGATCACCCTATATTAAAATGTACCTTTGAGCTTGTAACCTCAAACTCCTCTTTTGATTTTCATTCAAATCTTGTGGACAAGCATCATATTTGAGAAAATGAACAATATTGGTGTACCATGGTTGCATTTCTATACTTGTCACATTTTCCTCACCAGTGGCTACATTGTTTACTTGCACTAGGTCCATGTTTTCTTCTGTCATGAGCTTAGCAAGTCCCAGACCTCTCACAAGCTTGGTTATGTGGAATTCAATATCAAATTCTTGAATCCTATTGATCCATTTACACCTCTTCCGAGTAACCTCACTTTGAGTCAAAATATCTTTTATTGCTACATGTGGAACATATGCATTTACTTTTGCACATACAAGATAAGGTCTAAAATCCTTAACTTCCTTTACTAGTGCATATGTCTACTTCTCCATCAACTCATAATTAAGCTTAGCAGAATGTATTGACTTACTGAAAAAAGCAATAGGATGCTCAAACCCTTCCTCATCTTTCTGTAATAAAATAGCAGCAATAGTATGAAAAGATGCAAAGGAAAATAGAGAAAATGGTTATGAATAATCAGGGGATATTAAAATAGGAGCCTCTTGGATTTATTGTTTAATCTTGTCAAAGGCTTGTTGAGTCTCACTATTCCAATCAAACTTAACATCCCTTTTCAAGAGCTTAACAATAGGTTTGACTAATTCAGCAAAATTGGCAAAGTTAATTTGTCCTAGAAAAGATTGCAAACCTTTGACATTTTTGGGAGGAAGGACCTTTTTTTTATTGCTTCCACTCTTTCTAGATCAATTCTAACCCCCTCTTTAGACACTATGTGACCAAGAAATTTTCCCTTTGTTACAACAAATTGTCATTTTTTGGGATTTAGTGAGATGCCAAATTCCAAAGCCTTGACAATAACCTTTTCCAAATGTCTACAATGATCTTCAGCTTTCTTAGAATAAGCAGTCAGATCATCTTGATATACAACCATCAAGACATTGATCAATTCTTTAAATGCAACATCCATTTCTCTCTGAAAGGTTGCTCCAACATTCTTCGGGCCAAAAGGCATATGGACATAGACATAAGTTCCCCAAGGGGTGGTAAATGTTTTTTTGAATTGTTTAGACACTTTAACTAGAACCTAGTTGTATCTTGAAAACCCATCCATCATGGACAATAATTCACAGCCAGTTACCCTATGCAACATAGTGTCCATGTTAGGCAATCCATAATTGTCCTTAAGTGATGCAACATTTAAATTTCTGAAGTCAACATAGAGTCTAATGTCACCATTCTTTTTTCTCACTGGTACAAGGTTAGAGACCCAAGAAGAATGTCTAATAGGTTCAATGATACAATCATCTCTCAATTTACTCAATTCAACTTGCATATTTGTTGCTAATAAAGGGTTGATAGGTCTTTGTTTCTATCTGAATGGCTTGGTTTCTTCCTTTAGAGGGATTTCATGTTGAAATAGATCAGCTCTATATGCTTTAAGCTCATCAAAGGACCAAGTAAATACATGCTTATATCTCTTCAAGAGTCTTATCAAATTTCCTCTAACCTCACTACTCAACCTTCTCCCAATGTATACCATCTGAGGGGAAGTATTAGATCCTAGGTTTATTTCTTCTAAGTCTTCCATTTTAGTGTTAGATTTTTGAGACAAGTAACCATCATTTATCTTGAACATTCCTTGTAACTCCACTAGCCCCTTTGGTATGTGATTGGAAGGTAGTTCTACTATCTCATTTCCCATAATACATTCTTTTCCCTCAACACACTATTGTGGTTCATTAAAATCTATTTGTTGCCCATCATACTGATCTAGACCCTGAAGAAACCTAAGGATATCAAAATCATCCTCAAAAACCCTCCAATTATATACATTGTCAAGCACTCCAGGCCTACTTTTGATCTCTAACATGGACATACCAGTGAGGGTAATATAATCATTTTTAAGGGCAACATTGGCAAGAAAATCTTCCATGATATTATTGGATCTTTCTACCCAAATAATATTGAAAGCCTCAAATAATTCTAGTCTATCCCAGATAGCATGTTTGTATAATTTCAATCTCTCATCCTTAGCAGCATACTTAGATCTTACTTAAGATATAATTAATTGGGAATCACCATGAACCTTTAAACATTTGATACCATGCTTTATAGAAACATCTAATCCCAATATTAGAGCATCATATTCAGCAATATTATTATTGCATTCAAAAGTCAGCAAGAAAGAGTACCTTAATGTAATACTTGATGGGGAAATGAAAAAAACACCAACCCTTGATCCTTCCTTGGAGCATCCACCATCAAAGAACATTTTCCAAAGTTCATTCTATTGCAATATTAGCTCGTCCACTATTGGATCTATGTTCTTCATTTGAGGCACTATGTCTTCAATCATGAAATTATTCATGTCAATGCCCACAAACAAATTCATGTCCTCTGGTGCAACCTTTTCAACCATGACTGAAGAACGGGGTTCCCTATACAGTTTTACTTCAACCCCATTTACTGGGATAGTATCATATGATAGATCTAGTTCCAACTTTCCACCAACTACTACAGCCCATTGTCTTGATAGTAGCATGTCATAATGAGGCTTTGTATCAACCACAACCACATCCACTTTGTATGTGGCCTCTAGGAATGCAGCAATTTTCACTTCAATTCCAACTAGGGTTCCTACAACAGGAACTGCCCTCTTTTCCATAGCATAGCATCTACCATTAGATGTATCAACTTTTAGTCCTAGCTCTTTCATTACATGCTAGGGTATTACAATTGTAGCAGCACTAGAATCAATCATACAAATTTTTAGTAGAAAATTATTCACTCTCAGTGTAACATAGAAAGGGTCAATAGAGGAAGGCTCTTGTGTCACAATACTTCCAACACATACATTAGAGATGTTATCAATTGAAATAGGCCCTTCTACTAAATTCCCCTTCTACTACATGACAGGAGTTACCCCTTGTTCGCTTATGAGAGCCAAGGCTGTTGTCTTATGTTCTTCAATTTTCAGCATTTCAAGTAAAGGGATGGAAACCTTGATTTGGGACAGGGCATGTCTCATATCAAAAGTAGGGGGATCTGCAAAAACATCAAGGTAGTCTTTAGGCCTACCAAATTTACTTTTACCCTTGTCAACAAAAACCTCCTCATTCCTTTTCTTTTCAGTTAAAAGCCCTTCCTTCTTATTATTTACAACATTAGGCTTTGGGGAATCCTTATTTTGAAGGTTATCCTTAAAAAATACTAATGTAGGGACTCTTTGATCAATCTCCACCCTCCTATTCCTTAAATTATATGAGAATTTAGCTTGTGTTATAGCAGCCACAGTTAAAGTTCTAATCTCCTCTTCACTAGGCTTTCTCCATTATTTTTCATCTGACCCTAATTCTACCATATTTGCTTTGTATGTGTCATTACTAGATTCTTCATGATCAGATTGAGTAAATACTTGTTGTTCATAACCAGAGAAAAAATTCATTTTATGATCAATATTAGAGCAGATCTCTTCATCATCTGAAGATAAGAGATCCCCCATTACTTTAGTAGTAAACATGTTAACAATAGGCTTTTCAAATTCTTCATAATCTCTTGCATATGAATCATCTGCCTCTTCTCCCAAGGCCTGAGCCATAACACATTGGAAAGGTGAATGAGGCATATTACAAGCCACACACCAAGGGGTATTTTCAACATTATGTGTTGTGTTTTTCTTCAAAGGATCTAGTGTATCTCTTCCCTTTTGGGGTTCATTGTTATCAGGGATAGGCCTCCCATCTTTCCAATTTGTCTTATAGGGCATATCTCATAAATTAGGGAGTCTATCCTACCTTTCATAAGGTGGTCTTTCATCTTGAAAATTTCTACCACCCTTTTCAAACTTTAATGGGAAATCTTTAGTAATACCAGATCCTTTGTCCATTTTATCATCATCTTTGGATGGCCTTGCAGGTTGTGGCCTTGCTTCCTTCCACAATCTACCCTCATCTCTCTTATACAACTGACCAGATGCCTTCCGATTACTTTCAATATTTATGGCTAATTTAAAGGCATCCCTTAGGGTACAGGGATTCTTATATCTCAAAAGATAAGACATTTTACAATCCATAGAATTAAAATAAGTGGCCAAGCAAACTGTATCATCCAACCTCAATACTTGAAACAACTTGTACATGGCCTTTTGAAACCTACCATTAAACTCTGACATTCTCTCATTGTAATGTTTTTTGATATTGTTAAACTTATTGAGCAAGGAACTAGAATTCACATGTTCTGCATATTGTTCCTTGAAACATCTGACAAACTCATCCCATGATGTAACACTATTCTCAGGAAAACCCCTATACCAATCCCTGGCATCTTCAACTAATGACTGAACAAAGAGCTTCATTATAATATCTTCATTCTCAATTTCATAATCATTAATTTTATCTGTGAAAAATTTTAGATTTTCTTCACAAGTAATTACATTATTTCCAGTGAATAATGGGATCTTCTTTCTAATCTCATTAGGGATGGCATTAGGCTAGCCAGGGATACCATCAAATAATAAAGGCCTATACCTATCCAAATGAATTGGTCTTCTTTGGAAATTTTGTTGGACTAGAGGGGTTGCTCCAACAATCTAATAAGATACATTCCCTATTGTACCACCAGTCATAAGGGGAACTTGATTAGTATTCAAATTTGGTCCAGGTACATTTTGTCCTAGGTGAGAGGTTTGAGGATTTGGAAGTGAATTGCAAGGTTGGCTTGGTGGGATTATCCCTGAATTACTAGGGATTGAACTACTAGCAGATGTATTTAAATTGGCATCCAAAAAAAGCAATATTCCTCTTCATTTCATTTGCAACAACTTCCAGTTCTAATTTCTCAAGCTGGAGAGCCAAATCCTCTTTAGCTTGGCTAGCCTTTTCTAAATCTAGGCTTGCTTGGGAGGGTACACTAGAAGTAACAACAATTTTCTTAGGCTCATTAATATTCACACCAACCATTTTTTATTTTCCCTTATCAGGGATCTCTTTTGTGGAATTTCTAATATCCTCATTCCTCTGGATTTCAGATGGGGACAATTGCCTAAGAATGTGGCCTATTCCCTCAAAATCATCATGTTTAAGTTTACTACCATTGGCTTGATTCCTTAGAGCCTCCATGTCACCAAATAATTCTTTATATAAACCCTAAACATCTTGGCTTAGATCCCTAGCCTAGATTTCATTTTTCTTGGTTTTTCTGATAAGTTCTTGCCTTTTCCATAAGCAGTTCATAAATTTATTGTTCTCTCACTTTCCTTCTATTAGAAATCTCTAACAGTTGTTCACGCTCCTTTTTTCTTAAGGCAATCACTTCCTCTCTTAATTTTTCTAAATCATATGAGGTAATTTCTACAGTAGAAGTTTCTCCCAATTGCTCTAAGGTTTCTCTCACAAGGAAGAAACCTACTTCTGTGACCTCCTCTTCATGAGTGGGAAAATGAACATTAGGCATGACTTTCTTAACATGTTATGGGTCATCAAAAGAAGAAGAAGCCTCATGGGGAAGTGGGCTGTGAACTCTCTCTCTAGAAGATCCTTGGGAATTAGCAGTTACGTGACCTCTCCTAAACCACTATTTTCTACTAGGTGTATGGAGCTCATCACCCACATTACTCTCTAGATGATCCTTGAGATAGACCTAGTGAATCTAGGCCAACTCATGGCTTATCATAGCAAGATATAACAAAATTTCACAAATACCAGCAACTCATAAACACGGATTTTAGAGTTGCCACCCACGAACAAGTGGGAATCAAATTATTTTGCTAGTCTTCAACAAACACAATAGATAGTATTGCACAAATCTATTGTACATTGTCATTTAAGTCCCCAGTAGAGTCACCATTTTTGCTAGCACTTAAACCTGTAGATGGTTGAAATATTCAAAAATTCACTGAACTTATGACTCATGCATTCCCAATAGCTTCATATAGCACAATTTAACTACTAAGGTACTAAGGCTTTGAGCCTTCTTCACTTTGAGTGTAAAACTCAGGCAAGTTTACCTTTCAATTACTTCTACAAAGCCTAACAAAATTGATCCAGGCAACAAATTCTTCATAGGGAGCCTAGACTTTACACCATATACCATTTCAGAAGGAGACTTGCCTGTTGATTTTTTTTCATTAATTCTGTCAGCCCACAATGCCAATTTCAATTTCACATGCCACATCCTTTTGTTCTTTTCTAGGGTCTTCTTTAGAATTTGCAGAATACTTTTGTTACTGGATTCTACTTGCCCATTCACATGTGGATGGTATGGGGATGAATAGGACATAACTATTCCCATTTTAGCAAAAAAATTAGTGAATTCTTGAGACCTAAAGCTCATAGCATTATCCATTACTAGTTTCATGGGAACACCAAACCTAGTAACTATATTATTCATCAAGAATTCAATAAAACTACTGTACCGGTTTCCTTTTTAGTTGGGATGGCCTCTATCCACTTAGTCAAATAATTAGTAGCCACCAAAATGTGACTATGTCCTCCACTGGATTTCTCTAAGAATTCCCCAATAAAATCCATGCCCCACATAGCAAAAGGGGCCTTTGCAACCATAGGGTTTAATAACAAAGCACCTGAAAATTTTAGTTTGTTTGAAAACCTCTGGCATGATTCACATTTTCTGACATATGAGTGGGTATCCTTAAATAAAACCAGCTAGTAATATCTAGCTCTTAGAATTTTGTGAGCTGTAGACCTAGTTGAATGATGCCCTCCACACATCCCAGAGTGCATCTCTTTTAAAACATTTTCAGACTGATGTTTATCTAAATAGAAAAGTAAAATTCTAGCATTATCTTTCCAAAATAGATCACCCTATATTAAAACGTACCTTTGAGCCTGTAACCTCAAAATCCTCTTTTTATTGTCATTCAAATCTTGTGGAAAAGCATCATATTTGAGAAAATGAACAATATTGGTGTACCATGGTTGCATTTCTATACTTGTCACATTTTCCTCACCAGTGGCTACATTGTTTACTTGCACTAGGTCCATGTTTTCTTTTGTCATGAGCTTAGCAAGTCCCAGACCTCTCACAAGCTTGGTTATGTGGAGGTCAATATCAAATTCTTGAATCTTATTGATCAATTTACACCTCTTCCTAGTAACCTCACTTTGACTCAAAATATCTTTTACTGCTACATGTGGAAAATATGCATTTACTTTTGCACATACTAGATAAGGTCTGAAATCCTTAACTACCTTTACTAGTGCATATGCCTACTTCTCCATCAAAACATAATTAAGCTCAGTAGAATGTAGTGACTTACTGAAAAAAGCAATAGGATGCTCAAACCCTTCCTCGTCTTTCTGTAATAAAATAGTGGCAATAGTATGAAAAGATGCAAAGGAAAATAGAGAAAATGGTTTTGAATAATCAGGGGATATTAAAATAGGAGCCTCTTGGATTTCTTGTTTAATCTTGTCAAAGGCTTGCTGAGACTCACTGTTCCAATCAAACTTAACATCCCTTTTCAAGAGCTTAACAATAGGTTTGACTAATTCAACAAAATTGGCAAAGTTAATTTGTCCTAGAAAAGATTGCACACCTTTGACATTTTTGGTAGGAAGGACCTTTTAGATGGCTTCCACTCTTTCTAGATCAATTCTAACCCCCTCTTTAGACACTATGTGACCAATAAATTTTCCCTCTGTTACAGCAAATTGTCATTTTTTGGGATTTAGTGAGATGCCAAATTCCAAAGCCTTGACAATAACCTTTTCCAAATGTCGACAATGATCTTCAGCTTTCTTAGAATAAGCAGTCAGATCATCTTGATATACAACCATCAAGACATTGATCAATTCTTTAAATGCAACATCCATTTCTCTCTGAAAGGTTGCTCCAACATTCTTCAGGCCAAAAGACATATGGACATAGACATAAGTTCCCTAAGGGGTGGTAAATGTTGTTTTGAATTGTTTAGACTCTTTAAATAGAACCTGGTTGTATCTTGAAAACCCATCCATCATGGACAATAGTTCATAGCCAGTTACCCTATGCAACATAGCCTCCATGTTAGGCAATCCATAATTATCCTTAAGTGATGCAACATTTAAATTCTTGAAGTCAACATAGAGTCTAATTTCACCATTCTTTTTTCTCACTGGTACAAGGTTAGAGACCCAAGAAGAAAGTCTAATAGGTTCAATGATACAAGCATCTCTCAATTTACTCAATTCAGCTTGCATCTTTGTTGCTAATAAAGGGTTGATAGGTCTCTATTTTTATTTGAATGGCTTGGTTTCTTCCTTTAGAGGGATTTCATGTTGAAATAGATCAGCTCTATATGCTTTAAGATCATCAAAGGACCAAGTAAATACATTCTTATATCTCTTCAAGAGTCTTATCAAATTTCCTCTGACCTCACTACTCAACCTTCTCCCAATGTATACCATCTGAGGGGAAGTTTTAGATCCTAGGTTTATTTCTTCTAAGTCTTCCATTTTAGTGTTAGATTTTTCAGACAAGTAACCATCATTTAGCTTGAACATTCCTTCTAACTCCACTAACCCCTTTGGTATGTGATTTGAAGGTAGTTGTACTATCTCATTTCCCATAATACAATCTTTTCCCTCAACACACTATTGTGGTTCATTAAAATCTATTTGTTGCCCATCATACTGATCTAGACCCTGAAGAAACCTAAGGATGTCAAAATTATCCTCAAAAACTTGCATATTATATACATTGTCAAGCACTGCAGGCCTACTTTTGATCTCTAACATCAACATACCAGTGAGGGTAATATCATCATTTTTAAGGGCAACATTGGCAAGAAAATCTTCCATGATATTATTGGATCTTTCTACCCAACTGAGACTGAAAGCCTCAAATAATTCTAGTCTATCCCAGATAGCATGTTTGTATAATTTCAATCTCTCATCCTTAGCAGCATACTTAGATCTTACTTGAGCTATAATTAATTGGGAATCACCATGAACCTTTAAATATTTGATACCATGTTTTATAGAAACATCTAATCCTAGTATTAGAGCCTCATATTCAGCAGTATTATTAGTGCATTCAAAACTCATCAAGAAAGAGTACCTAAATGTAATACTTGATGGGGAAATGAAAACAACACCAGCCCCTGATCCTTCCTTGGAGCATCCACCATCAAAGAAAATTTTCCAAAGTTCATTCTTTTGCAATATTAGCTCTTCCACTATTGGATCTATGTTCTTCATCTGAGGCACTATGTCTTCAATCATGAAATTATTTATGTCAATGCCCACAAACAAATTCATGTCCTCTGGTGCAACCTTTTCAACCATGACTGAAGAAGGGGGTTCCCTATATAGTTTTACTTCAGCCCCATTTACTGGGATAGTATCATATGATAGATCCAATTGCAACTTTCCACCAACTGCTACAACCCATTGTCTTGATAGTAGCATGTCATAATGAGGCTTTGTATCAACCACAACCACATCCACTTTGTATGTGGCCTCTAGGAATGCAGCAATTTTCACTTCAATTCCAACTAGGGTTCGTACAATAGGCACTGCCCTATTGTCCATAGCATAGAATCTACCATTAGATGTATCAACTTTTAGTCCTAGCTCTTTCATTACATGATAGGGCATTACAGTTGTAGCAGTGCCAGAATCAATCATACAATTTTTTAGTAGAAAATTATTCACTCTCAGTGTAACATAGAAAGGGTCAATAGAGGAAGGCTCTTGTGTCACAATACTTCCAACACATACATTAGAGATGTTATCAATTGAAATAGGCCCTTCTACTAAATTCCCCTTCTACTACATGACAGGAGTTACCCCTTGTTCGCTTATGAGAGCCAAGGCTGTTGTCTTATGTTCTTCAATTTTCAGCATTTCAAGTAAAGGGATGGAAACCTTCATTTGGGACAGGGCATGTCTCATATCAAAGGTAGGGGGATCTGTAGAATCATCAAGGTAGTCTTTAGGCCTACCAACTTTATTTTTACCCTTGTCAACAACAACCTCCTCATTCCTTTTCTTTTCAGTTACACGCCCTTCCTTCTTATTATTTACAACATTAGGCTTTGGGGAATCCTTATTTTGAAGGTTATCCTTAAAAAATACTGATGTAGGGACTCCTCGATCAGTCTCCACCCTCCTATTCCTTAAATTATATGAGGATTTAGCTTGTGTTATAGTAGCCATAGTTAAATTTCTAATCTCCTCTTCACTGGGCTTTCTCCATTTTTTTTCATCTGACCCTGATTCTACTATATTTGCTTTATATGTGTCATTATTATATTCTTCATGATCAAATTGAGTAAATACTTGTTCATAACAAGAGAAAAAATTCATTTTATGATCAATATTAGAGTAGATCTCTTCATCTCAAGATAAGAGATCCCCCATTACTTTAGTAGTAAACATGTTAACAATAGGCTTTTCAGATTCTTCATAATCTCCTGCATATGAATCATCTGCCTCTTCTCCCAAGGCCTGGGCCATAACACATTGGAAAGGTGAATGAGGCATATTACAAGCCACACACCAAGGGGTATTTCAAATTTATTTGTTGTGTGTTTCTTCAAAGGATCTAGTGTATCTCTTCCCTTTTGGGGTTCATTGTTATCAGGGATAGGCCTCCCATATTTCCAATTTGTCTTATAGGTCATATCTCATAAATTAGGGAGTCTATCCTACCTTTCATAAGGTGGTCTTGCATCTTGAAAATTTCTACCACCCTTTTCAAAAATTTTGGGAAGTCTTTAGTAATACCAGATCCTTTGTCCATTTTATCATCATCTTTGGATGATCTTGCAGGTTGTGGCCTTACTTCCTTCCACAATCTACCCTCATCTCTCTTATACAACTGACTAGATGCCTTCTGGTTACTTTCAATATTTATGGCTAATTTAAAGGCATCCCTTAGGGTACAGGGATTCTTATATCTCAAAAGATAAGACATTTTACAATCCATAGAATTAAAATAATTGGCCAAGAAAACTGTATCATCCAACGTCAATACTTGAAACAACTTGTACATGGCCTTTTGAAACCTGCCATTAAACTCTGACATGCTCTCATTGTAATGGTTTTTGATATTGTTAGACTTATTGAGCAAGTAACTAGAATTCACATGTTCTGCATATTGTTCCTTGAAACATTTGACAAAATCATGCCATGATGTAACACTAGTCTCAGGAAAACCCCTATACCAATCCCTAGCATCTTCAACTAACGACTAAACAAAGAGCTTCATTATAATATCTTCATTCTCAATTTCATAATCATTAATTTTATCTGTGAAAAATTTTAGATGTTCTTCACAAGTAATTACATTATTTCTAGTGAATAATGGGATCTTCTTTCTAATCTCATTAGGGATGGCATTAGGCTAGCCAGGGATACCATCAAAGAATAAAGGCCTATACCTATCCAGATGAACTGGTCTTCTTTGGAAATTTTGTTGGACTAGAGGGGTTTCTCTAACAATCTAACAAGATACATTCCCTATTGTACCACCAGTCATAAGGGGAACTTGATTAGTATTCAAATTTGGTCTAGGTACATTATGTCCTAGGTGTGAGGCTTGAGGATTTGGAAGTGAATTGCAAGGTTGGCTTGGTGGGATTATCCCTAAATTACTAGGGATTGAACTACTGGCATATGTATTTAAATTAGCGTGCAAGAAAGAAATATTCCTCTTCATTTCATCTACAGCAACTTGCAGTTCTAATTTCTCAAGCTGGAGAGCCAAATCCTCTTTAGGTTTTCTAGCCTTTTCTAAATCTAGGCTTTCTTGTGAGGGTACACTAGAAGTAACAACAATTTTCTTAGGCTCATTAATATTCACACCAACCATTTTTTATTTTCCCTTATCAAGGATCTCTTTTGTGGAATTTCTAATATCCTCATTCCTCTGGATTTTAGATGGGGACAAATTCCTAAGAATGTGGCCTATTCCCTCAAAATCATCATGTTTAAGTTTACTACCATTGGCCTGATTCCTTAGAACCTCCATGTCATGAAATAATTCTTTATCTAAACCCTAAACATCTTGGCTTAGATCCCTAGCCTGGATTTTATTTTTCTTGGTTTTTCTAATAAGTTCTTGCCTTTTCCATAAGCAGTTCATAAATTTGTTGTTCTCTCACTTTCCTTCTATTAGAAATCTCTAACAATTTTTCATGCTCCTTTTTTCTTAAGGCAATCACTTCCTCTCTTAATTTTTCTAAATCATATGAGGCAATTTCTGCAGCAGAAGTTTCTCCTGGTTGCTCTAAGGTTTCTCTCACAGGGACAAGAGAAAACTTCTAACCTTCACCAGATTTCTTTGTCAAAGCAACCAAACTAAGAGATGATGAGAACAAGACTCAGTCACCAGATCTCCAGACAATTTTACATAGGTCACAGCCTTTGTTAGATTAAAACATGACCATTGGATGAAGAGACAATCAACGTCATTCACTGGATCATTGGAAAATCTTGAATCTAGCAGCCCAATTAAGAGAAAAAGAGATAACTATCGCACCAAGTTGCAAAATGATTTTGAGAAACCACCAGATATCAAGTGAAGGGAGATTACACAGTTGTTGAATCACTGGATGAAAACTTAACTTTGATATGAATTGGGAGACTTAGCGACTAAATAAAACTTAACCAAAGGACTCACCATAGTCATCAATTCACTGAGAGACTTAAGGACAGGGAAAAACATTGCGCGACTCAGCGAAGACTAGGAAAAATGATCACGTGCAGAAAACAAAACTTAAGTGACCCGAAAAGCAATGAACAAATATAAAGACTAAGGCTCACTCAAGGCTAACCAAGGATTTAACCATTTTTAAGCTAAATGTTTAAGGTTGTAACACCCCATATGCAAAAAACTAAATAAATGACAACTAAAAGTGAACCAAATGAATTAACCAGAAAAGCACAACAATTTTTTTTATATAAACAAGATACAACTTAGCATCGAATTACAACTCAACTGACTTAATCAGTCATTTAATATCCATGGTAATTGAATACATGAGAGTATAACAATATACTCAATATTTATTATATACTGCCTAAAAGTTCTAGAATGTATCTAATTGCCCATATTTATCCTAAGCACTATTCTGATAACAAGTAACCAAGTAATAATCTATTTTCCATAAATCTTTACAGCAGCTAACCATTCCCCCAAAAACATTGTTTTCCTCATCTAGAATCCTGAAAAAAAAAAACACCAAATAGAAAACAACCACAAACAAACAGGGCTTAGTCAAAAAGAATAAGATGACGGAATACCTCCAAAGCATCTGCATCATACAAGTTAGAACCTTAACAAAATAAATTGAACCATACATATAAAATAGACATATTTCATTATTGATAGGAAGCATTTCATTTCTATTCAATAGAAATATACAAGTACTTCATTTCATTTCCAACAGAAATAAACTCGCAAATAAAATGACAAGGTGATGATCCACTAGCTTTGGGTATCTACATAAGAATCAATGATCAGTAACCATATAGGAAACTCAAAGAATTCATTATGCTAGCCTTATTCTTTACAAGCAATAAGGTAAATCCATTCCCTTACTTCACCAATATGTGCAAGTAATCAGGGAAACATATTTTATCTTTTTAAATGAAACCCATAGCCCATGAATTATTAAATTATCACTTAGTAATATAACTGATAGATATTCTTTCACCCTTAGGCTCCAGACAAAAGTCAGTTTCCCATACTCAGGATCACACTTGCATTATTTCAAAACACTTCATACTACCAATAATAGTTAAACCATAATAAAACCTAAATTACCAAATTCAACTATTAATGTTTACTTAATAATTGAAATCCTTAATACTGAATCATCAATTTAAAATAACCACATACATCCATGAAACCACTTTTCAAAATAACCACAGCAAAGCATCTTCTTTTCATCAACTGAAAGAAAAACTAAAGCAAGAATTTCCAATACTATCCTTAGAAAACACAAGTAACAATAATATCCAATTCCTAACATCCAATTGCAATATTATAACTGATAATTGAAATATCAAATTTTATTGTCAACTGACTGATACAATTAACACTTAAAAATCAATTCCATTAAGCTGTCACATTCCAACTAACAGAGTTATTTGTAAATCCATGGAAAGTTAACAATCAAATTCATATACTAATGTTTAATGCAGAATTACACATTACCTACATATTAACCACCCATATAAAAATTCACTTGTTTCAATTTTGTCATCTCTGTTACAAATCAGATATGTACATACTTGTAGGTGTACACACATATATATACATATGTATATACACTCACGGTATATGTATATACATATATACATATACATTCCTACAAATATATATATATGTACATACTTATAGGTGTACACACATATATATACATATGTATATACACTCACGGTATGAGTATATACATACATATATATATATATATATATATATATATATGTATATATATACATATATATATGTATATATATACATATATATATGTATATATATACATATATATATATATATATGTATATATATACATATATATATATATATATGTATATATATATATATATGTATATTATATATATATATATATGTATATATATATATGTATATATGTATATATATATATATGTATATATATATATATGTATATCTATATATATGTATATATATATATATATATATCTATATATATGTATATATATATATATCTGTATATATATATGTGTGTATATATATATATATATGTATATATATATATGTATATATATATATATGTATATATGTATATATGTATATATGTATATATATATATATATATGTATATATGTATATATATATATATGTATATATATATATATGTATATATATATATATGTATATATATATATATGTATATATATATATATATGTATATATGTATATATATGTATATATGTATATATATATATATTTATATATATATATATATATATATATATATATTTATATATATATATATATATATATGTATATATATATATATATATATGTTCCTATAATTATATATATATATATATATATATATATATATATATATATATATATATATATATTTATGTACCCTTGTAATTATACAGAATTCAAAGCACTACATCATAATTGTAATTCTATCAGAAAACATACAATCAGATAACCCATTTGAAACATGAATTATCAATTACTGTTACCACACCAAATATCCCACAGACAGAAAATCTACTGCTACAGTAACTATTAAATAGCCTGCAGACCAAAACCATAATCAAATCTACGAAAGTAAACAATGTGACTATAGAGGCTTCCATTATAGACCCCATAATAACCAAGAATACCAAAATATAAAAAAACAATAGCTATATTCCATACTCTGCTACAGCACTTCATCCAACAGAACTCAATTCCTAATGAAAGATCACAATAGACCCAACCTATCCTATATAGCAACAACTGTTGTATATTATAACCAAAACTTAATCCCCTCTTTCTAGAGCATATAACTATCAACGACCATATGAACAACTAACACTAGAGACCGATACACAGTTATACGATGACTGTCCTCAACATAACTTCATGGTAACTGAATCTCTCAACTCTCGAAACCAATACTACAGGCTCCTACACAGAGAAAAACCCCTTGCAAGCCTCAAACCATGACACAACAAAATTTCTCATTCCAAGGCTCAGCAAAACCAGTAAATCAACTACAATACTCAATAGTAAGCAACTGGATAACATTAACTGTTACAACTTACAGGAACAGTTATAAAATTAGAAATATGAAGTTGGAAACAAGTTATGAAATCACATATTATTCCAAGGTCGATAAAAAACCTCTTTTCACAATGGTAACAACACTAAGCCAAACCCAAGAATCCACAGAACCTGATAACCACACAAAATAGAGAACACAATAACTTAGAAGTCTTGACACCCAAATACCTAGCGACAAGCCCCAATACCAACACTATAACAGTCTATTCCTAAAATGCAAATTAACATTCCAGAAGCTCGGTAAAATTGATCACATAGATGCAAAAACTTCATAGTCCTAACTCTTGAATGTTACTCCCTAAAACACACACTACTGTTCCCTTGACCAGAATCACAATATCATACTCAAACAGAGAAACACATATTGCTCCCCAAAGCCTAGGAAACCCCACATCCACATATTCCTACAATACAGTATCACCGAATTTAACAAACCCTAAACAATACTTCTAATTTACTGAACCAAAAACTTCACAACCGAAATCCCAAATATCAAACAATGAACGTAAACCCTACCATGTTCATAATCAAACATTTCAAAATATATTTCCACAGAACACATGACATTTCCTAACACAATACATTATACGAATAAAAACTATTTTTAATGAAATTTTATAAACCAAATTTATAAATAAAGCAAGAGTTGAGTTAGAGAATGCCCCTGCCTTTATTACAGAGTGGGGGTGTTTTGAAAACTGAAATTTGAAACCAAAGACCTCACTCCCAACTGGTGAGCTACACCAAATATCCAAGCCCTTTTCTCAATAGCAAAGCTAAACCCTCTAAAAAAATCCAAGAACCAAGCAATGAAACAGAGCACACCGTGACAGAGCTTCCAAATAATAAGCTCCAAGAACAAAAATAGAACCATGACATACATAATGAAGAATCCCATTAATAATGCCTAGGTATACAACCATTTTTCCCTCCAAAATGAACAAAACAACCCCATTTTCGCAACCTTTCTAGGCATCAAACACATTACCTCATAACAGAGAAAACCTTGCCAATGCAAATGACCAACAGTAAACTGAAGTCATGAAAACCTTAGGAAATATTTCTTAGCCCAAAGCCTAGGTTAGAGAATTTACTAACCTTAAGCCTGTCTAGCATAATCACATAGAATGTTAGGATAACTACTAATTCATTCTAACATTTTACTAATTTATTTTCCTTTAAATTTCAATTTCCATTTAACAATTAACATTAACATAATAAAATCATTTTAACCACTAACATTAACCATATAATTAACCATATTTTTCCTTAACAAATACATACTAAATATCATCGAAAATCACATTATTGGAATCTTAATAGCAGCATAGAAATTCTTTTCCAATTCAAGAATGAGTTTGTTTAAACTTATAGACAATCATCTCCCAAATACCTTAAATAATCAGAGAAAACTGATAGTTTAGAAAGTACAGTATCTGCAACTATTTAATTAAATCAAATAAATCCAATGCCATAATCTAACAAAAGATTAACAACTAACTGTCAAGTTAAATATCCATATTTTGTCAAAGATATAAATAAAAGTTTAAACAAAGCTATAATCCAACTCACAACCAAAAGAGTCTGAACAAAAAAAACCAATCCTAACCAAGACATAAATCCACCCTAAAAGAACTAAATAAAGATGCAGAATCAGAAACCAAGCTAGAAGCAGATAGGGGCATGACACCCTCCCCCACCAAACTAGGCTTACTCCTGGAAGCCTATAAACAAGTGAGGATGTGCTGCTTTCATTATCCCTGCATCTTCCCATGTAACAGATGTGTCATCACTAAGATCCCATAATACTTTTACCTGCTCGACCTTGCGACCTCTGAGGTTTAGTTCTCTTTGTTGCATAATCTGCACTGGTTCTAGCATCAGTTGACCATCTACCACCTGTAAATCATTCCAATTCAGAGCATGATAAATGTTAGGAATATAGTTCCTCAACATAGATACATGGAATACATCATGGATTCGTGAAAGACTAGGAGGCAAGGCAAGTCTGTAAGCAACTGGACCAACACGATATAAGATCTCAAACGGTCCCACAAACCATGGAGATAGTTTAGATCCCTTACCATACCTAATAGGACTCTTCTGAGGTCTAACCCAAAGAAATACCTTGTCCCCAACCTCAAATTGACACTCAATCCTATGCAGATTAGCATATTTCTTCTGCCTATCTTGTGCTATGGAAAGATGCTCTCTGACACATTTTACCTGCTGCTCCAAGTCTTGAAGCATCTCAAGACCTAGAACAATTATGTCCTCAAGATTATCCTAGCTCAAGGGTGTTCTACATGGTCTCCCATATAGAGCTTGAAAAGGAGCCATACCAATTGAGCTATGATATCCATTGTTGTATGCGAACTCTACAAGGTGAAGATACTCTTCCTAGTTGCTCTATCTATCCATAACATACATCCTAAGCATGTCTTCCAATACTTGGTTGACATGCTCAGTCTAGCCGTCAGTCTCAGGATGATATGCCAAACTGAAATTCAGCTGAGTACCTAATTCTCACTCCATAGATCTCCAAAGTGAAGATGTAAAGACTGAATCCCTATCAGATATGATCTTCTTAGGAATACCATGTAACCAGACAACTTGCTCCATGTATATCTATGCTATATATGCAGCATTGTAAGAAGACCTTACTAGAATGAAATGGGAAACTTTAGTTAACCGATCAACTACAACCATGATTGCATCATGACGCCAGGTTATAAGTGGTAACCCCACTATGAAGTCAATGGATATGGTATCCCATTTCCATTTTGGTACACTGTGAGACTGCAACAATCCTGCTAGATGTTGATGCTCCACCTTCACTCTCTAACATTCCAAACATCTAGCCACAAAGTCTGCAATATCCCTCTTCATGCCTGGCCAGTAATAGTACTGTCTGAGATCGGCATGCATCTTCTTCACACCAGGATGTGCTGAATATGGTGCCTTATGTGCTTCAATCATAACTAGATCCCGAAGATCTCCAATCTCTGGCACATAAACACTACTTTGGTACCTCATGAGTCCATCAGTGCTGATAGAGTAGCCCTCAAAATGACCCTCTAATAGACTGCCACTGTCAATCACTGCTTTGACATCCAAGAACCAAGGATCTGAAGACAAGTTCTGAAGTATTCTATCCTTAAGATCCATTGTGAGGGTTAATGAAAAAAATTTCATGACGTCTTCTGCTAAGTGCATCAGCCAGTTTGTTTTCCTTACCCTGTACATATTTCACTATGAAATCATATTCACACAAAAAATCCATCCATCTGCACTGACGAGCATTAAGATTGGGTTGTGTGAATAAATACTGAAGACTTCTATGATCTGTATGCAACTCAAAATGTTGAGCCAGTAAGAAATGTCTCCATTTGGTCAATGCATGCATTACAGCTGCAAGCTCCAAATAATGTGTAGGATAGTTGACTTCATGATCCTTCAATTTCTTGGATTCATAGGCAATGACTCTACCATCCTGCATCAACACTCCTCCTATTCCATCCAATGAAGCATCCGTACAAACCACAAATGCCTTGGATGGATTAGGTACTGCTAACACTGGTGCACTAGTTAAGCATTCCTTGAGACGCTAAAATGCTGCTTCGTACTCCTCTATCCAAAAGAATTTCTTTCCCTTTCTCTGAAGTGATGTGATGGGATGAGCTATATGAGAGAAATTAGCTACAAATCTTCTATAGTAGCTAGCTAATCCCATGAAGCTTCACACTTCTGAGACATTGGTAGGCACTGGCCATTCAATAATTACCCTAATCTTGGCTGAATCCACATCTATACCCTCTCCTATGATAATATGACCAAGATAGAAAATCTCCATTTTGAAAAACTCACACTTCTCGAGATTGGCAAAAAGCTGGTTCCTGCGGAGACATTCAAAAACTAGTCTCAAATGTTGCTCATGCTCTTCAAAGGAATCCGAATACACAAGGATGTCATCTAGAAACACCATGAAAAACTTGTCCAGGAAAGTTCTGAATACACCATGCATAAGGCTCATGAAAACTGATGGTGCATTTGTTAGTCCAAAAGGCACTACTATGAATTCATAATGCCCGTATCTGGTACAAAAACCTATCTTGTGGATATCAGCTTCTTGAATCCTTAGTTGATGGTATCCAGATTTGAGATCAATTTTGGAAAACACCTTAGCACCCTTCACTTGATCAAACAAGTCATCGATGTGTGGCAAAGGATATCTATTCCTGATGGTCACTTTATTCAGCTGCCTGAAGTCTATGCACAGCCTTAAAGAACCATCCTTCTTTTTGACGAAGATAACAGGTGCTCCCCAAGGTGAGACACTAGGTCTTATGAGCCCTTTTTCAAGCAATTCCTCAAATTGAACCTTTAGTTCCACTAACTCTTGAGTGGTCATACGGTAAGGAGTCTTAGAAATAGGCTCAATACCAGGCAAAAGATCAATCCTGAAATCAATTTCTCTTTTAGGAGGAATTCCTGGAATTTCTGTAACAAAGATATCTGAAAACTCCTTCAAAACTAGATGATATAAGTTGGTACTAGAAGAAACTGGTTCATCAAAATCATTGATGGAAATAGCAAACAGTTTGCATCCCATACGCAAGCACTTCTTGAGTTGTTTGGCAGAAATGGTTCTAACTGAAATAGGTCTCTTAATACCTGAAATGTACTTGGCTATTCCAAAATCATCAATACATCTGATGATCTTTTCTTTGCAATCAATGACAGCTGAATGTTGATCCAGCCAATCCATTCCTAAAATAACATCATACGAACCCAAAGGAATAACTCTAAGGCTGACCGAAGTAGTAAAAGCCTTAAGTTGTATCTTACAATCTACAACCACTAACCCTATTTCTACCTTAGATCCTGATGCCAACTCAACTTGCCATGCCAACTCAGCTTTATTCATAGGAATACGACATTGTTTAACTAGATTTGAAGAAATAAATGAGTCAGTGGCCCCGAAATCGAACAAAATGGAAATTTTCTTACCTTGGCAATTACCTTTACTTTCGATTATGGTATTCTAATGATCAACTTGCCTTTGATCTATGGTAGTGAATATATGGTGGTTCCTTCCAGAATCACCTACAGTGGCCTCAGAACCTGCTGCTTTAGATCTACCTTGGTTGTTGCCATGAAAGGGACAATTCCACTGAAAATGACCCAACTGCCCACAGTGGTAACATTTCGCCCCTCTCTTGATACTCTTATGCTGCATTGAGTTTGTTGGAGGAGATACATTGCTCTATTGTCCACTTTGTGAAGACAAAAAGGATTTGGGCTGCTTAGGTAATTTGAAACTCTTGTTAGACTTAGAGAACTTTCCAAACTTCCTTTTCATGAAGCTGCCACTAGGACCAGCTGATGCTACCCTTGAATTGCCTTGAGAAAATTTATGGTTCTTGCTACTATTCTGAACAAGAGGATTCACTGCACTCTTGATCGCACCTCCACTAAAACCTAACTTCATCTCAGTCAATTTAGCTTTATTAGAGGCTTCTTGCACAGTTTTAGGCTTGAAAGTACATACTTCTTCTCCAATTTTGGGATTTAATCCCTTGATAAAATGTTGTACTAATGGCTTTTCATGTTCAGCCCAACTAGAGTAATTCTTCAACTCAAAGAATCTCCTCTCATACATATCCATTGTAGCATTACCTTGAGAAATATTGAAAAATTCCTCAGATCTAGCCTGCGGCCAGTATTCTGACATGAACCTCTCACGGAACCTTTCAACGAAAAATTCCCAAGTGACTTGAGAGATGTTGACTCCAAGATGCTCAAGTTCCATGTTCCACCATATGGAAGCAAAGGATCTGAGCTGCATGATAGTCCAACGAACTCTAGCATTACTCTGATAACCATGGAGTATGAAACATCTTTTGATGTTTAGCAGCCATGCTTCAACAGCGGTACCTTCCTCGATTCCATAAAAGATAGGTCCTTTAACTTAGAAAGGTCCTTCAACTAAACCCTTGCAACAGGATTCTCAGCTACAGCCGGGTTTGCATCAGGAACTTGAACAACATTAGCATTTGCTCCCCGACTAGGAACATTGTTCCTAGCTTCAATATCATCAAGTCTATCAAGTATCTATTGGAGAACTTTAGCTTGAGGTTCTCTTTGATCACCTTGATCAGCTCCAAGCCCACCTTGGTGATCTTTCCCTCTACCATGACCACGTCCTCGACGTCTACCCCTACCTCTACCAACACTAGCATCAACTAGGTCACCATACCCACAGGAACCTCTTGTGATAGGAGGCATGCTCAAGACCTTAAATAATAAAAGAGGAATAAAATCATTAATGAAAGCAAAGAGATATAACCCCTTTTCTAAACCCTGAGCCCCTAGTGTTCAAACCTGGGCTCTGATACCAATGTAACACCCCATATGTGAAAAACTAAATAAATGACAACTAAAAGTGAACCAAATGAATTAACCAGAAAAGCACAACAATTTTTTTTATATAAACAAGATACAACTTAGCATCGAATTACAACTCAACTGACTTAATCAGTCATTTAATATCCATGGTAATTAAATACATGAGAGTATAAAAATATACTCAATATTTATTATATACTACCTAAAAGTTCCAGAATGTATCTAATTGCCCATAGCTATCCTAAGCATTATTTTGATAACAAGTAACCAGGTAATAATCTATTTTCCATAAATCTTTACAGCAGCTAACCATTCCCCCAAAAACATTGTTTTCCTCATCTAGAATCCTGAAAAAAAAAAACACCAAATAGAAAACAACCACAAACAAATAGGGCTTAGTCAAAAAGACTAAGATGACGGAATACCTCCAAAGCATCTGCATCATACAAGTTAGAACCTTAACAAAATAAATTGAACCATACATATAAAATAGACATATTTCATTATTGACAGGAAGCATTTCATTTCTATTCAACAAAAATATACAAGTACTTCATTTCATTTCCAACAAAAATAAACTCGCAAAGAAAATGACAAGGTGATGATCCACTAGCTTTGGGTACCTACATAAGAATCAACGATCAGTAACCATATAGGAAACTTGAAGAATTCATTATGCCAGCCTTATTCTTTACAAGCAATAAGGTAAATCCATTCCCTTACTTCACCAATATGTGCAAGTAATCAGGGCAACATATTTTATCTTTTTAAATGAAACCCATAGCCCATGAATTATTAAATTATCACTTAGTAATATAACTAACAGATATTCTTTCACCCTTAGGCTCCAGACAAAAGTCAGTTTCCCATACTAAGGATCACACTTGCATTATCTCAAAACACTTCATACTACCAATAATAGTTAAACCATAATAAAACCTAAATTACCAAATTCAACTAATAATGTTTACTTAATAATTGAAATCCTTAATACTGAATCATCAATTTAAAATAACCACATACATCCATGAAACCACTTTTCAAAATAACCATAGCAAAGCATCTTCTTTTCATCAATTGAAAGAAAAACTAAAGCAAGAATTTCCAATACTATCCTTAGAAAACACAAGTAACAATAATATCCAATTCCTAACATCCAATTGCAATATTATAACTGATAATTGAAATATCAAATTTTATTGTCAACTGACCGATACAATTAACACTTAAAAATCAATTCCATTAAGCTGTCACATTCTAACTAACAGAGTTATTTGTAAATCCATGGAAAGTTAACAATCAAATTCATATACTATTGTTTAATGCAGAATTACACATTACCTACATATTTACCACCCATATAAAAATGCACTTGTTTCAATTCTGTCATCTCTGTTACAAATCAGATATGTACATACTTGTAGGCATACACACATATATATACATATGTATATACACTCATGGTATGTGTAGATACATATATACATATACGTTCCTACAAATATATATATATGTACATACTTATAGGCATACACACATATATATACATATGTATATACACTCATGGTATGAGTATATACATATATATATATATACATTCCTATAAGTATATATACATATATATATGTACCCTTGTAATTATACAGAATTCAGAGCACTACATCATAATTGTAATTCTATCAAAAAACATACAATCAGATAACCCATTCGAAACATGAATTATCAATTACTATTACCACACCAAATATCCCGCAGACAGAAAATCTACTGCTACAGTAACTATCAAATAGCCTACAGACTAAAACCATAACCAAATCTATGAAACTAAACAATGTGACCACAGAGGCTTCCATTATAGACCCCATAATAACCAAGAATACCAAAATATAAAAAAACAATAGCTATATTCCATACTTTGCTACAACACTTCATCTAACAGAACCCGATTCCTAATGAAAGATCACAATAGACCCAACCTATCCTATATAGCAACAACTATTGTATATTATAACTGGAAATTAATCCCCTCTTTCTAGAGCATATAACTGTCGATGACCATATGAACAACTAACACTAGAGACCGATACACATTTATACGATGACTGTCCTCAACATAACTTTGTGGTAACTGAATCTCTCAACTCTTGAAACCAATACTACAGGCTCCTAGATAGAGAAAAACCCCTTGCAAGCCTCAAACCATGACACAACAGAATTTCTCATTCCAAGGCTCAGCAAAACCAGTAAATCAACTACAATACTCAATAGTAAGCAACTAGATAACATTAATTGTTATTACTTACAGGAACATTTATAAAATTAGAAATATGAAGTCAGAAACAAGTTACAAAATCACATATTGTTCCAAGGTCGATAAAAAACCTCTTTTCACAATGGTAACAACACTAAGCCAAACCCAAGAATCCACAGAACCTAATAACCACACAAAATAGAGAACACAATAACTTAGAAGTCTCAACACCCAAATACCTAGCGACAAGCCCCAATACCAACACTATGACAGTCTAATCCTAAAACGCAAATTAACATTCTAGAAGCTCAATAAAATTGATCACATAGATGCAAAAACTTCACAGTCCTAACTCCTGAATGTTACTCCCTAAAACACAGACTACTATTCCCTTGACTGGAATCACAATATCATACTCAAATAGAGAAACACATATTGCTCCCCAAAGCCCAAGAAACCCCACATCCACATATTCCTACAATACAGTATCACCAAATTTGACAAACCCTAAACAATACTTCTAATTTACTGAACCGAAAACTTCACAACCGAAATCCCAAATATCAAACAGTGAATGTAAACACTACCATGTTCATAATCAAACATTTCAAAAGATATTTCCACAGAACACATGACATTTCCTAACACAATACATTATACGAATAAAAACTATTTTTAATGAAATTTTATAAACCAAATTTATAAATAAAGCAAGAGTTGAGTTAGAGAATGCCCCTGCCTTTATTACAAAGTGGGGGTGTTCTGAAACCCAAAAGTTGAAACCAAAGACCTCGCTCCCAACTGGCGAGCTACACCAAATATCCAAGCCCTTTGCTCAGCAGTAAAGCTAAACCCACTGAAAAAATCCAAGAACCAAGCAATGAAACAGAGCACACCGTGACAGAGCTCATTTCACAAGCACAAAAACCAAATAGTGCTTCCAAATAATAAGCTCCAAGAACAAAAATAGAACCGTGACATACATAATGAAGAATCCCATTAATAATGCCTACATATACAACCATTTTTCCCTCCAAGCTGAACAGAACAACCCCATTTTCGCAACCTTTCCAAGCATCAAACACATTACCTCATAACAGAGAAAACCTTGCCAATGCAAATGAGCGACAGCAAACTGAAGTCATTCAATTCCCATATGCATGTTGTAGCTGCATTAAATTTAAAACTTATCTTTCACTGCCACTTTCACTAAACAATGCGACAGTTGTCACCGCAGTACACGTACTTACCAAGAACTCCCAATTACACATGCTCAGAATTAAACTGCATATGCATATAACAATCAAATCCCAATGCACATTCAAAACAAAGCAACACAAATATCTTAGCAAAATGAGATTGGTAAGTCATAGCCACATTAGATCATAGGTCACGAAAACCTTAGGAAATATTTCTTAGCCCAAAGCCTAGGTTAGAGAATTTACTAACCTTAAGCCTGTCTAACATAATCACATAGAATGTTAGGATAACTACTAATTCATTCTAACATTTTACTAATTTATTTTCCTTTAAATTTCAATTTCCATTTAACAATTAACATTAACATAATAAAATCATTTTAACCACTAACATTAACCATATAATTAACTATATTTTTCCTTAACAAATATAGACTACATATCATCGAAAATCACATTATTGGAATCTTAATAGTAGCATAGAAATTCTTTTCCAATTCAAGAATGAGTTTGTTTAAACTTATAGACAATCATCTCCCAAATACCTTAAACAATCAGAGAAAACCGATAGTTCAGAAAGTACAGTATTTGCAACTATTTAATTAAATCAAATAAATCCAATGTCATAATCTAACAAAATATTAACAACTAACTGTCAAGTTAAATATCCATATTCTGTCAAAGATATAAATCAAAGTTTAAACAAAGCTATAATCCAACTCACAACCAAAAGAGTCTAAACAAAAAAAACCAATCCGAACCGAGACATAAATCCACCCTAAAAGAACTAAATAAAGATGCAGAATCAGAAACCAAGCCAGAAGCAGATAGGGGCATGACAAAGGCAAGGGTTTTACAACACAATTACAGTAAAATTCTATGAATTATAAACCCTAAACCAGACATTTTCTAAGCCAGGACATTGAAACAGGACCAAAAGCAAATACCTCAGAAAACCTAAAATATACCCAACACCTTATATTCCATTGAAAATTTTAGGAAGATTTAAATTGACATATGCTCATATTATTAGAAATGATTTATTTAAATGCTTCAAGATAATGCAATAATATATGGTTATATGTTGTGTATGATGTACACATCTTGCTATGCATTTTGCCTATTGGTGCTGGTACGAATTGATACGGAGCTGTAGTCACTTGCTTGCGAGATCCACACAGTGTCCCTTTATCCTTCATTATGATTATCTATATTATATGTGCTTCAGTTATTAATATATTATGAATGGTTGCACTTGATGCTTGTATGTTACTGAATAGGTACCAGACGCATTCACCCTCAGCTATATGGATTGAGTGTGTGTTTATGTTATTGGCAGTGGCACAAGAGATAGTAGTTATGACCTTTCATACTGAGCCAATATCGTCTTTGTTTGGATAATGTATCCATAATTTATTATTATATTACTCCCTCTGGTACAAGTTGGTAAATCTGGAATTCATATTGCATATTGTGAAAGACCAGTTGTGTGTTTTTGCATTAGAGTCTCATAGTTGTCACTAAAGATGATTTAAATAATAGTGTTATTTTTAATTATTATTATAAAGTACTTTACATTTTTTTGTTAATTTTATCATAGTGTTATTCCATTTAATTAGAATTGGATAAATTAATCCAAGTTGAGTTCGGGGTGAATTTGGGGTTCTAATTTGTTTTAATTTAAGTTATTGTTTTATCATTTTTGGGTTTTAAGTGGAAAAAGTGACTTATAATGAGAAATTGGAACTCATTTAGACACTTTTTCATTTTTGGAAAGCAAAATTGTTCAAATCCTCTTGTAAGCAATTTGAGGATTTTTTTGTTGGGAGTGATCCGTTTGGCAGATTTGAGCATGGAGCGGCTCGTTGGAATCATGGCGGGATTGCTACATTCTGCCAAAATTTTCATCTGCTTTCATGCCGTATTTATTTCTTCTCTTTTATTTTGGATTTCTCATCTTGTTGTGAAGTAGGGCCTTCTATATCTTTTGTTTTAGTCTATCTTTTTGCCTAAAGTAAATTGGAGTAGTTTAGTGAGATGAAAATAGACATTTTCCTATGATTTCATGTATTTCTTTCACCCGGTTGGGTTTGTATGAATTTGTGTATGCTTGCATTTTGGAGAAATGAAGTAAAATAGTGTTATGCTGCCCAAATTTTTTTAAAATAATGAAAATCTGAATTTTATGTTAAAAAAGGGGTGTTGGGCACTTTTAGAACCAAAAGGTATATTTAAAATTTTGATTTTTGAAAGTTGAAAATTGAAGCTATTTTAATGGAGTTTATGGTTTTGCTTGAAAAATTAAAAAAATGTAAAAAGTGGAATTTGGGTGTTTTGAATTCATATTATTTTGTGGAATTATAGATTTATATAATAGAATTTCTTATTTGACTCAATTTGAACCCATTCTCATATAGTTATGGTCATTTGAAGATTGCATTTGAATAGTGATATAAAAGTGCAAATATGATAATTTATGTGAATAATAGAACTTCATTGTGAATCCGGAATTAGAATTTTATTTGAAAAGTGTGTTGTTGGGTAGATTTAGACCAATGACTTTTAATTTTGTAGTCTAAATCGAAGTTTGATTTTTGGACTTTTTATTCATTGCACCGTTTTGTGTGCTATCAGAACCCATCATTTGTCATGTTGTGCATGAATTAGATTTTGATATAAGTTATCTTTGCTACAAAGAATATGATGGACAAATCAGAATGGTTATATGACATTCTGGGTGTTTTTATATTTTGACTGGAAAGTGACCTTTCAAGTTAAAATGTTGATTTTCATAAACATCAAATTTTGCCAGAAATTGATATTTTTTATGTTTTGAGTTTTTTTGTTCAATAGTTGAGTAATACATATGTCATGAAACATGTAAAAATGTTTATACCAAATGTTTATTTATCAGATCATCTTGAGATTTGTGCTCTTGGTGATGTTGCCAATAGAGCGTGTGGTATGTAATCTTCTTGCTTTGAGTGTTTGTTTGTTTTTTATGTCGGTGTAATTTTACCTTTGTTATTATTTTTTCTCTTTCCCTTGTGATAGTACACATCATGCTTGAGAATGAACTCTCATGTGGTATGTGGATGTCGGGTGTTGAGACCGCAACCAAGAAATAGTTGAGTTATACTCTTATGCCAAGTTTTGAGGGACACGTACCCTTGGTATTGAGACCAATTAAGTTTACTTAATCCTTATGATATTTATGACTTTTTGAGTCTTTTTTATTTATGTCTAGTTGCATCTTTATTTTTGGATGTGCTTCGTCATTGTGATGAGATGACCTTTTTAGTACTGATTAGTGACCTTGTTGTTCTATGAATGTGATTAGTATGCACTTTGGATGTTGGTCCACATGTTGAGTGTTCTCCATGTTGTAGTGTATTTGTACTTATGTATATAGTGTTGGGTCATTGTACTCTCCTATGAGTTATGCATTGTTTGGCGCTTGTGTTAGTCACCTCTTTTTTTGTGTGTTTGCCTTATGTTTGTGGTCAGACTACTATCTTCACAAGCATAGGGGTTGGGCTTACGGGTACCATATGGTTGGGAGGCATTGCTAACTATACCACTCCTAGGGACAAGTGTACAGAGATGAACTTCCTATAGCTTTAGCACTTAGAGTTTGAGATCTCATTTGTCTTGTTGCATTGTATATGTAGGTATATTTACCTTTGATCATGTTTACTCTTGATGATGAATGTTTATGCTTTTTATGTTATTGTTCTTCTTATGATAATAAAAATATGTATCTAAAATGTTAGAAGATCTAGATGTATTTTATGCTTTTAATGTATTTGAGTGCCTATGTCCTCGATATATGTGTATCTGGTACTCCCCAGTGTGGAGGTTTCTCTTTGCCTTCTTATTTTTGTTTAGAGAATTTCACATCTGATTAGTCATTTCCTAGACAGTGATTTTTCCCACATGTGTGTTAAGTTAGATCTTTCTATCTTTGATTATCCTTTTTAGAAGATATATCTTCCCAAGTCAAAATAGATTGACTAATGATAACTTTGGTTAAAAAAAAAAATAGATCCATCTGGTCTATGAGAATAAATCGGTAAATGAATTTGTATGACTAATCATGGTAAAATTATACTTTGGGCTCAAAAATAATATTTTTATGAAAGGAGATAACATAGTAACTTGGATGAACCGTGCTTGTTAATCACTTAAATAATAGAAAACTAATGGATGTGTGTAACCATCTCATGAACCTTAATAGTGTGCTTGTGAATTTTTGAAATTTTGTAAGACTTCCCCTGGCATATGAAGATATGTAACTGTGTCATGTTTCTTGCACCTCTTATATTTCTTAATGTTTATTATTGTAGTTAGTTGTATTGTTGTAATGTTATTAGTGTATCTTATAAAATAAATATTCATGCTTGTTTTAATCCTAGATCAATTCCTAATTAATTAGGAAATTAATAAAAGGAGAATTTAATTAGTATTCTTTATTGAAATCAAATAATATGTTTATAACTAGATGGTTAATTTTAGTCAACTGTAGTCAAAATATAGTAACACTTAGTCAAGCTTTCTATCTCGGTGTTCTTATGATAAATCAATTATAAAATTAAATTTGTGACTTTAATCTTAGAGGGAGGTTGGCCAAGTCAATGTTGGTCATGATACTCCTTAGACCCATTCAATGTCTTCACTCTTAAACTATTAAGTACTACTAATTAGTTAAACTAGACAACTTTAGTGTTAGCTAGAAAATTTTTGATTGGTGTCTTTTGCTCAACTTTTTGGGCATGACACACTAGTACTCTCAAAGATACCTACATTGCAATAGTGTAAACAATATAAGTGTTAGAGAAATAATACTAACTAAATGTACACACAAACAATGAAAGTAAGATAAAATCCAAAGTACAGTAGTGGAATCTTGTATGTCCATCATATTTGTAATCCCTGCATTCCCAAACCATGAGAAGACTAAGTTTATTACCCAAAAATGTTAAAGTACCAAAACATAATGAACCAAATAACATGATGAATCTAAGTATAATGAACCTTACCATCATTTGGTTTGAGCTAACCTAGTGTGTGGTAAGTGCAAAAACACGGGGGACCAAAAAGGTGGTATAAGATGCCACTTTTTTTTTTGAAATAAGAAAACTTTGAACTTCGATGAGAAATAGATAGTTAGACTTAAAAAATTAAGATGCAAAAAGAACAAGAATTGTAGTACTCTAAATCTAGTTTCTAAACTACTAATTCATTTTTAAAATGGTGGAGATTAATCTTTGAAAACGGGGAGCACAAAAAGTGGTCCTTTTCGTGAAAAAATATAACATAGCATATAGTGTGCTCCCCGTAAAATGTTAACTTTATTTTTTTAATTTTTCTAATCAATTTAGTGAGAAATTAGCTACCACCACATAGTTTATCCTGTATTTTTTTTCTAATTTTTTTTATGAATGTGTGATTTTTTATGAATTTCTAAACTGCACACATCTTGAAAATGTGAAATTTGTGTGTTCTCCCCCTAGAAATCATTGAAAACTAATCAAAAATCAAAACTTATATTGTTAGAGTTTTTAGAATGGAGTTTAGTTTCTAAAAAAGTAACTTGTTTTAAAATTTGACGAACAAGCAAAAATCTATGCCCAAAATACTACACATTGGTTTTTGACAAAAACTAGACATAATTAGAGAAGAAATTAAAGATGAAAATCTTAACATAATTAAAATTAAAAAATAAATTATATGGGTAGATATCTAACAAATATATCTACGACATCATATTGTCTTATTTTGTCATTGTTGAACCACGTGCAATCCTGATGGGAGCACACATGAAAAATGTAGTTTTTGTATGTTTGTTGGAAAACACGTCTCTAACTTATTTGAATACTCCAAGCCTTTGGGTTGGATTACCAAGGAATATACAAGCCCTAGAATTTTTGTATCCTAGTGTAATTAAAAGAGTGCATGCCAAATATGACACACGCCCTATCTGGTGTGCACAAAATATGACAATAAAAATCCAACAAACCCTATTAAGACAATTTAAACACCACGACCATACATAAAAATGTAACATTTAAGTTAATACTTAAGGTAAATTTTATATATATAATTTGAGGATGTTTGAGAATGGCTTCAACTTCATAGGAGTTAAGATAATGATTTTGGATTTTGAGGGTTTTTAGGAAATTGCAAATGTTGCCAAATTTCAGAAATCAACACATTGTCTTCAGCATGATAACCAATGGACTATTGATTTTAACCCTAATCCCTTGACATGTGTGTGATAATTTGAGGATCGTTTCTCATTGTATTATTTATGTTATATTTAGTTTAGTAATTAACATTTATCATTAACCATGTTAGGAGGGATATATATATATATATATATATATATATATATATATATATATATATATATATATATATATATATATATATATATATATATGTATATATATATATATATATATATATATATATATATATATATATATATATATATACATATATATATATATATATATACATATATATATATATATATATACATATATATATATATATACATACATATATATACATATATATATATATATATATATATATATATATATATATATATGCTAATATTATGGCACAAGAAACTAAGAGGAGGGTGAATTAGTTATTACAAATACGTTAAAATTCAAACCCTTTAACCCTTAAATGTGCATACCCTTAAATATAATTTGTATAAAAGGAATGTAAAACATGCATACATGAACAAATTTGAAACACATCCACACAATTGACACAAGATTTTTATCATGAAAACCTTGTTAAGAGAAAACTGTGGTGGATTTGATTGCCCACAATAATAAAATACCTTGTTAGAACTATAAAATTATTACAATAGTGGGGAAGGTACCTGCATTTAGTCTCACTTTATATATATATATATATATATATATATATATATATATATATATATATATATATATATACATGCTAATATTATGGCACAAGAAACTAAGAGGAGGGTGAATTAGTTATTACAAATACGTTAAAATTCAAACCCTTTAACCCTTAAATGTGCATACCCTTAAATATAATTTGTATAAAAGGAATGTAAAACATGCATACATGAACAAATTTGAAACACATCCACACAATTGACACAAGATTTTTATCATGAAAACCTTGTTAAGAGAAAAATGTGGTGGATTTGATTACCCACAATAATAAAATACCTTGTTAGAACTATAAAATTATTACAATAGTGGGGAAGGTACCTGCATTTAGTCTCACTTCATAGATCTCACTTCTCAAACAAAAACCCTCAAGCTATAACCCTAAGGAAGATTCATTGTCACAATCTAATCACTATAATAATCTCAACCTTTTGTGAACTGTGTAAATGTCGTCTACATCATGTCTGATATAGCTCCAATGTAGCACAATGTAGATCAATATTAAACCTCTTGTTTAAACTCTTCTCCTCATCTCTTATACATACTCTTCCACTTCTATCACCCTCTTGTATCCATGATCCAAAACTAGATTTTCCCTAATTCATCTCCATATATAAAGAGTCAGGTCTACAAGCCCTAACTCATCTTCCTTTCAAATCACCACACCAAATCTCTTTCTCAACTTCAGCTCCAACCATCAAATCCAAATAATAACACTTAGCAATCACCTAGAGATCATAAATCTCATAGATTTTATGATTTATCGCTTCCACAAATAATTTACCAATATAGTCGACCAAGAACAAGAATAATAAAAAAAATATTATTATTGACCAAAAAATCTATCAAGCTAGTCTGTCTAATCCATGAATATCACCAAATCATCAAGAGCATACTTCAAGAACACCATGTAGCATTGTTAAAAAAACTCATAAATTAAAATCCACCAAAACCATTAGCTTTGTCATCCCCTTTTCACTTGTTCCTCATGAACACTCACTCCAACTTTTGAGACAATAGAATTATGCCATGTGGACCTCTAAAGTACCAACCCTTTGGTTTTAGGACACTTTAGTATGTCGTAAACATAATCCTAAGTGTACTTCTAAATATTCAATCTTGATTCAACACACCGGTCCTTTTTTGTCTTCCTGTCAATACTATCTATCACTATGTACTCTAGTCACCAATTTTGACCTTGAAACATACTCAAATCTTTGTGTAATCTTCTGAAACTTGGAGTGAAAAAGTATTGACCTTCATGAACCATCTCCTATGTTTGCAACTACATATATTTAATAGTCGGACCTCATCTGACCTTTGAATATCTTGTTTTCCTGGCTATCCTACAATAGTTCAGTTAACATCCAACAAGTAGATCTTCTAGTAAATTCTTTCAAAACTTATGATATGTTGACATCTATTTGAGTCTTCTGATATGTTGATATCAATAAAAATACATCCAAAATTCCAATTTCCAACATCCCCCCCCTTGGCATTGATGGCAACATGTGATGGGAAAAACATAAAACATAATAATGCAATCAGAAACCATCAATCTCCCCCTGAGGCTAACCAATCACATTATATGCTAGAGTCCCACTGACTCGACCTCTTCACTAACTAGCTTCCCCTAGAAGATATCTTTCATTATTTCCAATATGATTACATTCTCTTATCTCCATCAGTTTATCCCCCCTAGGATGTAAGCCATCCAACATCTTCTTTCTTGTGTGCAAGTAAATAAACTTGCTTTATCTTTCTAATCTTCTCTCTTCATCTGATGTCTTCTTTACTAGACTTAGTACACATCTCTTTTTTTTACATATTCTTCTTGCCCCCTTTGACATAAATGACAAATTTATACCATCTGATATCATCTAACATGATTTTTCATATCAATGTCATATTATTTTATCTTCATTTCTTTTCAATTCTCTTGTCTAGCTCTTTTACTTTCCTTTCTTTCACACCTTTGAGTGATCCAATCAATGAATACAAATCAAATTCCTATCTCACTAACTTCTATTTATTCATGTAACACTTTACATTTACTTTATCTCAAAAACTAAATAGACTAACCTTTACCATGCTTAATGCTCCCCCTAAGTTTTTAGCCTCCTTACATCAATCTAGTTTGAATAATATTTCCATAAAGTGTTCTGGGTGGATGCATTCCTTTCCATTTTCTTTTTCAATAGAAGAGGAAAGTCCCTTTGAATTTCCTTTGGATCATACTGAAGTAGATCCCTTATCTGAGACTTATTTGTTCTTCTTTCTTTATGTCATCTTCATGTGTATCTATCTGATGTCTTCCTTTTATTTTCCTTCTCTTTTCATCAATGTCTAATCATTCTTGTCTACCTTGTCATGTCCTTGTATAATTCTAGTCACTTCTTTTTTAGCTCTGCTTAAATAATCAGTGATTTTAACTTGTGTATATCTTCTATGATCATATTTGGTAAAGATTTATTACATTTGGGACATATGTAAATCTTCTACTTTCTTTTGAGTTTTCTCATTATAGTGTGGGGGTATATACTCACCTACATTGTGATAGTATCTTCTATTCCTCTCATACCTTTGGGTATATTAGAATCATGATGGTTTCTTCTACTTCTAAGAGAATGATCCTTACCCTTACAATATGAGGCTCTATGTCCATACTTACCACAATCATAGTGAATTTCACTGAAGCATTTGTGATATAGATCTTATTCCCATATGTTTATTTATTCTATTTAATTTTCTAATCTTGGAATTCATCTGACTCCTTTTGTTTTTGTTAACCTTGTCCTTGTTCTTTTTTCCTTTATTTTTCTTCTTTACCTAACTCTTGTTTCTTCCATCTTTGTTGTTCTTCTTCTTCTCTCCTAACTTGTTTTTGTCTTGACTGGATTTTGAACAATCTCATTTCTCTTATCTAGTGTCATCTTTGTCTTTTTCCCTTCTCTAATTTAGCAATTCTTCAAGCTTAGCTTAACTAATATTGATCTTATCCTTTAAATCATGTGCAACCTTAAGCTCTGCTTCCATGGTTTTAACCCATTGATTATCAATGCTAGTCTTGTCTCTTTATTCTTTAGATTTTATCTTCTTCTTTTCCTTGTTCTTCTAGCCTTTGACTTTAGGATTATCTTGATCTAACTTTGAGCATTCTCCCTTGTCCTTTTTGACACCATTGTTTTCTCTTTCCAATAGTGCTTCTAGTTTATCTACCCTAAGGCATATGTTATTCCACATGATTGTTTGTCATTTTAATTTACTCTTTGATATTCCTTGTCCATTCATTATGATCTTGATCAATTTCTGACATCTCTTCTTGCATTCCTTAATTACAACAATCATCTTGATAGGATTCTATTATGTTCTCATTCTCTATCTGTGACATTAGGCATATCTTATCCTTCACACTTCTTGTTGTTTGAGGTCTTTTATTTCTATTACTACTGGTCAATTATTTTTTATGGTTTAGCCTTATACATCCTAGTATCAATTTTTTTTCCACAAACCTTGGCTCTTTTACAATATCTTCATAACCTACAATCGTTGATACCCTTGAAGCTTGGAATTGAATTAGTTTTCCTTTTATTTTTTTGTCAATTTTAATTTTTATTTTTACATCATACTTGATTAGTCCATTTTTTTCACTTAATTCTCTTCCACCTTGACATGGTTACTTTCTATTAATTCCTTCCTTTCTATATTATAGAACCTGTATCCTCTTCCTTTGGTAGGATATCCAATGAAGATGCCTTCATTACTTTTTACACCATGTTTTCTTGTATTTACATCTTTTCTTATGAAACATTTACTACCAAAAAAATTCTAAAGTATGTAACAATGGGTGCATTTCCATAACAAATTTCATGAGGTGTCTTACTAGTTCTATCTTTTGCATGCACTCATTTGAGATTATATACTAAAGTGGTGACAAATTCTCTCCAAAACATATGTGGTACATTCTTCCAAAGCATCATAGTTTGAGTTGCCTCTAGAATTGATTGGTTCTTTTTCTTGACTATATCATCCTACTCTGGATTCAAAGAGTTGGATAACTATCTTTCAATTCCATGCATTCAATAGAATGCATTAAACTCATTGGATGTGAATTTTGTCGCTCTTTTTGTTCTCATTTTCTTGGATTATCTTGAAAGTTTTGAATCTATTGGGGACTTCTGATTTCTCCCTCAAAAATGTCACCAATACCATCTCTAAATAGTCATCTATTAGCAACATAAAATACTTATCTCCTTGTATAATTTTAACCTTGGTAGGTCCACACAAGCTATGTGATAAAGATCAAACAATATTTTTGAAATTACTTGTCTAGAGTAAAAAGAGATACTTAATTACTTACCCAATTGATAATCCCTACAGAGACTGTTAGCTAGCTTCTTCAATTTAGGAAAATCTCTAACATAAATAGAACTTATGAAAATAATATTGTCAAATTTTTCATGGCACAACCTTGTGTGCCACAACCAAATTTCATCTATCTATGTTGACAAACAAGTATTTCATCCATTATCTAGGAGAAATACATTACTTCTAGTCTTGGATCCAGTAGAAATCTCTCTTCCAAGATTACTTATGATCTTGCACATGTCATTTTTGAAATAAAGACCATATCATTTATTCATTAACTGACTAACACTAAGATGATTGTGTGTTAGGCCATCAACATGTAGCACATCATCTGTTGTATTATTTTCATCTATTAAAGTAATGTCTTTTCATTTGATTATTCCCCTTGTGTTGTCACTGGATTTGAAAATTCCACCATCATACTCTTCATATTTAAAAAACTTTCTTTTGTCTCTAGAGTCATGTGATGAGAGAATCCACTATCTATCAACCAATCATTCCTCCTATCTATTGTGCAACTATGGCCTTATCTTCTATATCAACATAGCTTATGATGTTATCAAAAGTAACTTCATTAATACTACTACATGTAGAAGTATTGCAAGAATGAATAACCCTAGTTTTGGTTTCCTTACCATAATTTTGAGAATCAACCATAATATCCTTAACAAAAGTTCTAGTAGAGGTTTTAATCATAGAATTCTTACCTTTCTATTTCCCCTCCTATTTATCAATGCTTCCTTTAAGATCCTTGTGTTCCAAAGATTTATTTGAGTTTATTGTCAAGAGACATGACTAGTTACTATCATTTCCATTATTTCCTTCTTTGCACTCCTGTGTATCTCCTTCATTGACAACAATGGAGAGTAGGAAAATGTGGGGACTACATAATTGGTTTTCTCTATTTTTACATCTCCCATGCGCTCATCAATAATTGTCTTAATATTGGAAACATTGGAACCAATATTAGAGGTTGCAGGTGAATTATTTTGTGTTCTCTTAGAAAGGATTACTTCAAATATTTTAACATATATTTCTTCATCTTCAAGTTCCTTCATGATTCTTTTCATCTCCTTTCCACACCTAGACAATTTCTTTAAGAATTTTTGTAGTTCCTTTTATTTGGCTATCATACTTGGACCCCCTTTAAGTTATTAGGATTCCTTCAATGGACAAAGGGTCTGATACCACTTGTTGATATTATGGAAGAAACAACTAATAATAGGGGTGAATTAGTTGTTAAAAATACTCTAAAATTCAAACCCTTTAACCCCAAAACCTTTAAGTTTGTATACCCTTAAATTTGATATGTATAAAAGCAATGTAAAAAATGCATGCATGAACAAATCGACACAAGATTATTGTTTCAGAAATCCTATTAAGGGAAAAACCATGATGAGGTTGATTACCCAAAATAAGAAAATACCTTATTAGAAGGATAAACTCATTACAATAGTGCATAATACACCTTCATTCAACATCACTTCCTATAGATCGCTGATCAAACAAAATCCCTCGAGCTACAACCATAAGGAAGAATAATTATCATACAATCTAATCACTATAATGATCTCAACCTTTTGTGAACTATGTAAATGACATCTACCTCATGTTTGATATAGCTACAATGTAGCACAATGCAGTTCATCGTTCAATCTCTTCTTGAACCTCTTCTCTTCATCCCTTAGATATAATCTTCCTATACTAGCATCCTCTAGCATCTACATCCATGATTCAAAACTAGATTTTCCCTAATTCATATCCTTATATCAAGTATTAGGTCTACAAACCCTAACTCATCTTTCTTTCAAATCATCACGCTGAATCTCTTGCTCGAATTTATCTCTAACTGTAAAATATAAATAATAACACTTATCAATCATGTAGAGATCAAAAATATCTTAGATTCCAAGGTTTACCACTTGTACAACACAATTTACCAACCTAGTCAGCCAAGAACAAGAATAATAATAAAAATCTTATTATTGACCAAAAACTCCATCAATATAGTTAATCCAATCTATGAATATTTCCAACTCATAAAGAACATACTTCAAGATCATCTTGTAGCATTTTTAAAAATACTCATCAATTGAAATCCACCACACATTAGATTTTCCATCCCTTTTTCACTTGTTCTTCAAGAGCACTCACTCTAACTTCTGAGATAAAACAATTATTCCTTGCGGACCTCTGAAGTACCAACCCTTTGAGTTGAGGGAACCTTATTATGTCCTAAAAACAATCCTAAGTGCACTCCTAAAGATTCAATATTGATTCAGTGCACTAGACCCTTTTTTGTCTTCCTATCATTACTATTTATCACTATGTCCGCCAATCACATATTCAGACCTTGAAACATACTCAAATCTTCGTGTAATAATCTAAAACTTGGATTGAAAAAATTATTAACCTTCATGAACCATATCCTACATGAAAAAATCTATATCTTCAATATCTAGACCTCATTGAACTTTTGAATATCTTGTTTTCCTGGCTATGCTACAATAGTTCTGTTAACATCCAACAAGTAGATCTTCTAGTCAATTCTTCTAAAAATTCTAACATGTTGACATCTGATGCAGGACATGCAAGGAGGATCCAATTAAGGACAATCCCCATGAGAAGCCAAACACCTCAATGTGAAATAACACAATAAGACAATTGTTTCACCTAAATTTTCATTAACATGCCCAACTGTAAGGCCTTTCAGGTTAGGGCCAAATACAAATACAAATAGTTCTGTAAGATCAACCAAAATCTAGTCCAACTCTAGCTAGTCCAATTCTAGAACAAATCAGCAACTGATGGAAACCCTAAGGCAAATCTAAACTTGAGCTAACAAGCCTTCAAGCAATCTCCTTGTCTCCAAGAAAACAACCACTAGCTCTACTAGTACAAACTATCAGAAATCAATCTGATCTTCAAGATCTCATAGGATCCAAGTCTAATAAGATCTTATCTCCTATCTGATGTACTCCTATATGCCTAAACAACTAACCCAAACACTCCTTAAATACTAATCTTCAGCCATAAGTCAGCTAGATGACATAATTAACTCCTGAACCAACTTGACTCCTATTACAAACAAATATTAAATGCAAAAATGGTCGGCTCTCAAATAGCCTTACAAACATTTAATTCTCCATGACAGCCTCTAAATCTACATAGGAGAATACAACAAAAGCTACCAAAAATAAATGCACCAAGTCAGCTAACCAAATCACCAAGAACTCCAGTTGGTAAACTAGGGCTACCGAGTGCCAGAGAAACAACCGAGAACCAATGAAACAACCAACCAAGCCAAGAAAAACTATGAAACACAAGCATCACTGAGTGCAAGTTCCACCAAGCACAAGAAGCTTCACCAAGTTCCTTCAGCAACAAAGCTTCCTTCAATAACTGAGACCATTGGTTAAAGCTGTAACTGAGTACCACATAACCAAAATGACACACCTCATTGCAGATTCACTGAGTACCTGAGAATGCACCTCCATTAGACACCCCAAGTTCAAAAAGATGTTCTCATAGGCTGGAAGAACATCTTTCAGGATTCTGCACATAAACCCCAAATTGATTCTTCACATACAAGTCCTCCAACTTTTCAGCTTGCATACTCTTCCATTTATGTTTCCTCTATCTCTTCAAGTCTTTCCTTGATAACACACATTTTTATTCTCCAAACTAATCATCCATACCTTTAGGATCCACCAACTCAACTAGGCTACCAATACTCAGGCTCCTCCTACTGAGTGTTGTATCCAGCAAAGGCATCAGGGAAAATTTCATGTCATCCTTCTCAATAGTAAACACATTCTTCACACAATCATACATAGCTCTGCAATCATATTACCAAGGTCTACCGAGAAATATATGACAACTATTCATCTCCACAATATCACATAACACAAGATCCTTATACTCGCCAATCTGAACATCAACAAAGCATTGTTCCCTTACTTCCAAAGCATGATCATTTTTTAACTAGCCAATCATATAAGGACAAGGATGCTTCATTCTATTCAAACCAGGTTTCTGAACCATGTCCTCAGCAAAAAGGTTATCAGTACTACCACTATCAATAATTACATCACAAAGTTTACCTCCAGACTTGCACCGAGTCCTGAACAAGTTACTCCTCTGACAAGGTTCCTCCTTTGTACCAAGCAATGTTCACTGAACTAGCAAGTTCTCAGATTTAGGTTCATTCTAAATGTTCTCATTTACCACAGAATTCCATTGGTCACCAAGCTTCTTCTATGTACACTAAAAAAAATTCTATCCTTCTTCACCATAGTTATAACAAGTACCCTTAAATTTAACTCTATCTATCTGCTTCTTCAATTCTACATGTTTCTGTTCATCTTTAGCAGTCAGTTTATCCTTCATCGAGTGATCAATCCATTCCTTCTCTTGGGGATTTCTATGTTGTCTCCTTTTCAACTTACCTTCTACCTTTAGAGCATACTGATAAGAATCTTCAACCGAATAAATCTTCAACATACCAAGCTCATCCTTAATATTAAATCTCAAACCATTCACATACCGAGCTACCTTTTACTTACCGAGTTCTCTATTTCTAGATTGAATAGTAAGTTTGTACAACTCCTCGTTATAATCTTTAATAGTCAAATCTTTCTTCTTCAGATTTTGCAACTTCTTAAACAAGTCAAGCTCATAGTCAGCAGGTATGAACTTAGCTTTCAATTTAGTCACCATCAACCTCCACTAATTGATCTTCATTTCACCTTCATCTTCTCTATCTCTTTTTAATTCTTTCCACCAAAGAGCAGCATGTCCTTTCAACTTAGTCTATGCCAATCTCACCCCAAGAGGATCTTCAATTTCTTAAAGGTCAAAGAATTCTTCTAATTCACCAATCTAGTCAATCAGATTCTTAGGTTTAAAAGTACCAGAGAAAGTATAAACTTCCATTCAGTAACTAGTACTTAACCGAGCTCCAGATCTATGTAACCAAGTAGTTATGTCTTCACCAAATCTGATAGCTTCAAAGTCTTCAGCAGCTTCCTCATAACCATCTTTAGTACAAACATTCCTCGGCATACAAGTAACAACTCTCATGATCTTGGTGATCATGTCATTCTTCATCAATTCCATCAAAGATCTAAAATTAGATTTCACCTTCTATGTAATCTTCAATTCCAAAGCATCACAGAGATCTGCATCTTTTCTTGGGTCCAATCTTCTCGGAGGCATCCTTCAATATCTTAAAAAATCCCAAGCAATAATTCACCAACAAGGTCCTGGTGAAAAACAACCTCAATCGGTTTACATACTCAAGATCTTAAAGCTCTGATACAACTTGATGCAAGATAGGAAAGGAGGATCCAATTAAGGATAGTCCCCACAAGAAGCCAAACACCTCAATGTGGAATAACATAATAAGACAATTATTTCAACTAAATTTTCATTAACATTCCCGACTACAAGGCCTTTCGGGTTAGGGCCAATTACAATTAGAAATAGTTATGTAAGATCAACCAAGATCCAATCTAACTCTAGCTAGTCTAGTTTTGAAACAAATCAGTAACTGATGGAAACCCTAAGGTAGATCTGAACTTGAGCTCGCAAGGCTTCAAGCGATCTCCTTGTCTCCAAGAAAAAAACCAATAGCTCTTCTATTACAAACTATCAGAAATTAATCTGACTTTCAAGATCTCATAGGATCCAAGTCTAATGAGATCTTATCTCCTATCTAATGTCCTTCTATATGCCTAAACAACTAACCCAAACAATCCTTAAATACTAATCTTCAGCCACAAGTCGGTTGGATGACATAATTAACTCCTAAACCAAGTCTGCTCCTATTACAAACAAATATTAAATGCAACAATAGTCCTCTCTCAAATAGCCTTACAGACATTTAATTCTCCATGTCGGCCTCTAAATGTACATAGGAGAATATAATAAAATCTACCAACAATAAATGCACCAAGTTAGCCAGCCAAATCACCAAGAACTCCAACCGGTAAACTTGGACTACCAAGTGCCATAGAAACAACCAAGCACTAGTGAAACAACTAACCAAGCCAAGAAACACCAAGCATCATAGGCATCACCGAGCACAAGTTCCACCGAGCACAACAAGCTTCCTTCAATAACCAAGACTGTTGGTTAAAGCTATAACCGAGTACCACAGAACCAAAATGACACACCTCCATGCAGATTCACTGAGTACCCTAGAATTCCCCTGCATCAACATCCCTCTAAGTCCTCTAATATATTTGTTAGGATTAGGTAATACTCAGAGGGGAGGTGAATCAGTATTACAATAGTTAAATTTAAACTTCAACCAATTGTAAATAAACCATATAAATGTAGAAATGAAAAGGACATAAACAAATAACATATAACTCATGACACCATTATATGTTCTCGAGGAAACCCTGGCTAAGGGAAAACCCCGGTGGGGATGGTATGCAAAACTATGCACTAAAATATAGTATCCCTATTAGGTGATCTAGCCCTATTAGGAGCTGAGTATTACATAGTACATTTATTTTCTAGAGGAATACAAAACCCTATTAGGGGTATATGAAAACCCTGTTAAAGGTGGTGAGATTACAACTCTTACAGTCAAAATATTGTCATAAGATGTTCTTCAAAAGATGAACAATACAAGCATCTTCTATGCTTAGATAGTTCCATTTATAGCTCTATCAAACACTAATCTTGTATCTTCTCTTTGCTCTTAGATTCACATATATCACATCATCATCACAATCACACTTATCACTTCCATAAAACACTCTATACTTATAAAAACTATGCCATCCAGTCGGCTCTCCAAATACAACTCAAAACATAATAATTACTTATGCAAATAATCAACATAGAGTCAACGATCATATATTACCAAAGTGTCGGCAATATACAACATTTATCTAACTTAGCACGCTTCCATATCAACTAACCTTGCCTTAATAATCGTGACTTCTCATATGCCCTATTCCACTGATTCTCTATCTTCACATACCTTCATCTCACTATATCATGATTCACCTACTTCCAAATGCAAAGCTGATTTACTTCCAATCTTGGCAAGTCTTCCCATCAATTCATTTTTTCTCTTCTTTTCATTATCATAAACTTCCATAAGATTTTCCCATTTGAGCCTAAGCTCCTCCATAATATGTTTATCTTTTAGTGTTGTGGCCTTAGCAAAATTTTCTACCTTAACAATTATATCAGTTGCCTCTATCACTAAAGTCTCACTTACCCTTCTGATCATTAAGCCACCTACCAGAGTTGTGTTAGATCCCCCATCCCTTTTGGTCTAATCCTATTTTTGTAATGACCACATTACAAGAGAAGTGTGGTCATCACTGAAGACAACTCCTTTTGATGCTTCTATGGCTTCCTCCTTTGTATTATATTTAGTATCAGTCCTTTTCTTAACAACATCAAAAACCATTGCATCGGCAATGTCCCATTCTGGTAAAATCAAAATCCCTGCATCCATTATCATCTTCCTCCCCTCCTTAGGGGTGATGTTGTTGAATTCATCAAACATTTCTTTCTTTATTTCCTCTTTAATTTCATAATCCTCTCTATCAGGATGATCAACAAATCCCTTTTCATATCTACTTTCAAAATTAGAGATGTTCATTCTCCAAGCAAATTGAACAAAATCCCTAGACTTAACAAAACTATCATTAGACAAAATCTTATTACAAGACTCCCTAATGATAGGGTCAAGCTATTTGCCTTTGAATTCCTCAATTGTGAGATCCATGGGAGGGGCAACTGGTTCCTTTGGCATCCCTTCTTGGAACTTTGATTATGTTAAAACAAAATCTCTCGTACTACTAAGTTGTACTAATTTTTCTATTGCTTCCTTCTCATTGACAAAATGTAGTGGGGATCAGGAAGGTGAGTAATTTTCTTCACTTTTTTTAATAACTTCATCTACCCTTTTCCTCTTTGGTGAAGATACATTTGGAGATTCATCAGATGCATGCCTCTTGTATGGACTAGGTGTATGCATATGAGGTGGTGATGGCCTCTCTTTGATCCTTTTTCCCTTATCATCTGTACCCTGCTTGGTCTTCATCACACTATACACTGTCCTTTGTTGTAATACATAAGCTCTTAGGGTGATTGTGGGAACAAGTGCAATTCTCTTCATCACAAGATTGGCCTGATCAAGATTATCCTCAAAAAGTGTAATCAATTTATTTATTTTCTCAGCAAAAGGTTTAATATCCCCTAAAGGGTTATATCTACTATCAAAATGGTTGATAAAATCAAGGGTCTTTTTATAAACATACCACTTCTCATTTCTTACCTCTTGTTCTTGGAGAGAAAAATCATTCCTTATGATGTCTTCTAGAAAATGAAATTGATGAGACATATATAATACCTTTACCCTCATTCTAAACATTTGGAAAAATTCCTCAGGATCTGAAAACCACTCAATAGATGTCCTCATGCTATAAGGTTTCAAAACCTTATCTATATGAATTCAATGCCCTTTAGCAATTATAAATGGTGGGCTACAGTGAAGGCTAGAAAAATTGTGCCTCTTCCCCTCCCTGTCAACTCCCTCTCCTATAGACAACCTATCTACCACAAAATTTATGTTAGGCCAATCTTAATAGGGACCTTGTTGAGGGTCATTTTAAAATGAGACAATGACTAGGAATTTACGTGGGCAAATTACCCTCTTGGAAGAATGATGTGAATCAATCTCAAGGTTCCTTCTAGGTTAGGTCTCACCCACTTGGATAGCTCAATTGAAGACAAATGTGAATTTGTTAACAAGGAGGCCTTCGCTAGTTCATATCTCAAGGAAGGCTACAAAACAAACTTTAGAATACCACAATGTTTCTCTTTTTTGGATTTTTAGATTTCAGAATGAAAGCAATGTTAATTTAATTAATCTACTGTAATTGATTTCCAAAGGAAAGGAAGAAGTAGGGTAACAATAATTTGAAGGAATTTACTAAAATGAAACTAATGGACATAAACCAACATCACACTACTTTGCGAATTAAAAGACCGAGAAGATGAGGAAACCCACAAAATAGAGATCCGAATAAATCATAATCTTCAGCAAAGCAGATGCAACCATCAATGAAAATGAACATAAACATATGATAAGCCAAAACTCATCAAATCATGAAGCCACCATAGATGTGCACACAAGCGAGACAAGTTTATCTTTAAAGCACCAAAGAAAGATCTTCTTGATAATTTGTCACAACCAAGCAATATAATACCAGCAAAAACTGAACTAAGAATCGCATATTTAAACCACCACATAATCAATTAGCTCTTTGAAATAAATAAATGAGAAATTCACAAATTCATAAATCTCATAAAGATAGCAGAAATATCACACTATGATCGAAGCTCCAACTACATGTATTGCATTAATGATAAATCCCACCCTAATTACATTGAGTTCTTACAATCTATAGCGTTGTGCTCTTATTTTTGCAGCTAGGGTTTCAGCTCCATGAAACTCAAAAATAAATCTAAACTAAAGATTACATTAAGGAAACTACTTCTAAAACTAATTGAAACTATCCTAGCATGGAATTAAACCTCGTGCATTACAAAATTTGAGTAGATCATGCATAAAATAACTCAAAAATGAAGCTGGAACTCATGCATGCTCTTCATAAAACTTTGTGATCCTACCCTTAATCCTTTGTTATAGCTTCTCCATGTGGACTCAACTGAAAGAGGCCCCAAAATCATGTAGAAACATTCGCATAAAGGAGGCCCAATTGACTAAAAAATCAAGTCTAAGATAATTGAAGTCAAACGGTGGACATGCCAAAAAAAAAAACACAAATCCTGATAGTTGCCCCAAAAAAACTGAGCTTCAAAATTGACTAAGTGTTAGATCATCTTTTCCCAAGTTTTGGACTTCAGAATTTCAGAGGCCGAAAAATCTCTAGTTTCGAAAGGCTGAAAAATGGGCTCTGCAAAAATGGCTAAGTACAAAACTGCTTTTTCTCTGCACAAAATGTGGCTAAGTCTAGACTCGATGCTCATTGACTTGGGGGCACTTCTGGGTGAGCTTTGCGGAACCTATCCATGATCTATAGCACTTAGTCAAAGTTGGTCATTTTGACCCCTTCAAGGAGTTTTTTATGTTTCTCTTGGAAGGTGACCAACTTTGCTGAAAACCCCTGTATCTCCTCTTCCTGAGACAACATTTTCTGGATCTCCTCCTTCTGATAAAATATTTGTTGGAGGTCCTCCTTCATTTTGAATCCTTTGAATATACCTAAGTACTAATTGACAATGACATTTACAGAGTGCATAGTTTTATCATCATCTTCGTCATATAAGTCTAAGTCTAATCCATCAAAGAGCTTATGCATTTCTTCTACAAAAAGTAGCCTATCACCCTGTGTGTGTGAATTTTGTACCTGATCTATAGACACAACACTTCAATAAAAGATTAGAGGTTAGCTAAAATCGAAATCATGCAATAAATGAAAGCTAAACTAACCAGACAATTTACTGCCTTCTAATAGGTGCGAGTATGATGTTCTCAAATTGTTATTGAGATCAGTGACCTTGACGACACCTAAATGAAGGATTTTAATGAAAAAGATGGATATGGAATGTATGCAATTAATCTTTTTTTTTTGGATTTCCTATGCAATTATAAAAAATGATATGAAACTATTCTATATGAAAACTTGATATGATATGCTAAAATATGAATGATCTCACAAAGTTGTTTGATTTGCAAAAGAAGCTTTGATTCTTCAGACACCAATTCGCCAGCATAAGTTTGCACAATTATGAGATTTTGTAGATTTGAGAAGAGCTAAAGCCTTAATTTATAGAAATCCAGGGCTTTGGAGGTGCATGGGAAAAAAACCATAAATCACTCAAATAACTCAGGTTGATTTTTGAGTTATTTTTAAATAAAGGATGATTAACTCACAAAAACATGCAAAAGCAGAGTTGAACTCAAAATAGAGTTTAGATTTAATTGATAATTGATAGTTATCTGCTTTTATGATTGTGCATGTTTTATTTATGAATTAATTTAATAATAAAGTGATTTATTTCCAACTTAATTGATTTTGAAAAATAAAACAATTGATTTATGGGCTAATCAATTATTTTTCAAACTTTTATTCAAAAACAATATTATTAAAAATTGACAACTTGCTTTAATTAATTAAATAAGAATTTAATCAATTATTCATAGGATTTTGGATTTATTGTCAAAATTAAATAATACAATTTAGGAATAAATATAATTAACTTCAATTAAACAATTAAGTGGCAGAATTAAATCTAATTAATTAAATATTGAGAATATTCAATTAATCAAAATTTAGGATAAATAGGATTTATCACCAAATAATTATTAAATTAAAGATAATTAGGATGATTAGGAATATTACTAGGAATATTCCCCGATGCAGAACTTGAGATAATCAATTAGGATTCGATGATGTTCAGATGTCCCTTAGGTTAAGACTTTGATGTTGATTTCATTTGATATGTTGATATAGAAGATTAATGAAACTATAGCCCATTTTTGGGGTATTACATTTTGCCCCTCTTTGAATTGTTGTGTGAAGCGCAGTGGTTCAAAGATAGTCTAAGTTTGATAGAGATATGAAACTGATTTGAAATTGATAATTGATATGAGACAGAAGCAAATTGAAAGATTTGATATGAAGATAATAGGTCCTAAATGACCAAAGATAATGGAAACTATAAAAGCAAATGAACCAATGAAACAAAAGTGTCAAAATGCCTGATTCTGAACCTTATGATTGCAAAGAAGTGAGTGACTAATTCTACACTTGATTGTCCTTAGAATAATCACATAGGTATCACATCTGAACCCTTCAGTTACCAAACAATCAAGAAAATAACACAATTAAACCGATAGTTGCAAAAACTAATACAATTTACAAGATTAAGAGAATACCAAATTGATATGGATCTCGATGAATCTGATATGCCCCAAGTGATGATTGATTTTCCCCAAGCAATGAGGACTTTTGATGAATCGATAACTAGACATGGTTGTTATCTTGATTACTAAGGAAAGATATGATATCAATAAAGATATGATTTCAAATTAGATTACAGACTTTGAATGATATGCAATACCATGCCCCCTTCGGGATTAAAATTGAAATCTGACAAGAAAAGTCAGCATTGATAGTTTAGAAGCATGTTAATTGATTTGAGAAGTGGTTATATACATTCAAGAATGCATTCCGCATCGTTTAGAGGTCCAGAAGACCAAGTTTGACTAGGTTAAACCATGAGTTGACCAAGTTGAAATTTTGATAGTTTGATGTAAGATAATCAGTTAAGTTGAATACTAGATTTTTGTGATGAATGAAGGTTGATTATGCAAGTAGTTGATAATATAAATGATCTTAGCTTTTGATTTTGATCCCGAAAAAGGATTCTACTTGTTGTTTCATTGGATGGAACCTTCATGTGAGATTTGGCTCTTGTTAGATTTGAAGATGTGATTTGAAGAATCATTTAAGCATTGAAGTTTAGCCAACCATTGTGAGATCATGCAAAGTGCAAAATGCAAAAATGACATGCAGAATGATATGCAACCTAAGACCTAGGACCTAGTCACTGATCATGTGTCAATTTGTTATCATCATTGAACTTTTAGGTAACCGGATAAATCAATACAATGCCCACTAGCTATGAAACCATAGACATATGAATATCGATTTGTAGCCACGAGAATCAATACAACACCCACTGGTCAACAACCATGGATATATGAATATTGATTTTGTTTTCAGAATGTCAGATTAGATATAAGCACCAAGGCATAAATGCCAGGATGACCTAAATATCATGTCCATTTTGATATAGCAATTTTTATAAGCATTAAAACATAAATGTCATGATGACCTAAATACACCTTGCATTTAACATACACATCAAACAGTCAAGAGATCATTCTAAATCCAGTGTGAATTACCCGTAGTGACCCTTTATCATTCACATCCTTAGGTAAGATCGTGTTTCATAGTAGGAGAAAGAACTCACTTAAAAAGACAATAGTTAGATCAAACTTCCTTGAATTTTCTGAGTACCAATGGTTGAGGTACGCATGGCCATCCAATTCGAGATAGAGGCTCTTACAGTCGGACACCTTTTCAATCCAGAAGTTCCAAAGTTGTTAGATTTTCACATATAAGAAGAAAATAAAGAAAAGATTATACCCCCAGTCATCACTCTCTAAATCCTATAAAGGAATCATCAAAGAGCTCAAAAGGACATAATATGCAAAAATCTCAATGCGAATCAGTAAGCATACAAGGACATAAAAGCATTGTAAAAAGAATAGATTGTTTTCAGTTGAGTTTTGATGTTTGATTGCGTTGTTGAGGCAAAATCCTTTCTGGAGACAAGACTGACTGACTGACTCACATGAAGCTTTAAAGGACTCTGACTGGATATGATATGTCTAAGATATACTAGAGAACATAGGATATGAATGTGATTGCCCCCAAGTGTTAAACATTGATAAGATACATACGCTTGAGCTGATTGGTGTACAAACCAACTTATTGAGAACAAGAATGCAGAAACAAACCAGGAGATATGTACAAACTAAAGCAAGACTGAAAGTTGGGAAAGACCAAGATTGCACTGATAGATGGAGCATTTTGAAACAAGTGGTGCCCATTTGCCGAGTTTTCACCATCTTGGCAGAGATTCTATTTTTGCTACCAAGGTGCCTATTTCCAAGTTTTCACCAAGGCACTTTTTTTTTTTTCAATTTTTTTGTACTTTTTATATTTTTTTATTTTTTTGTGAATCATCAAGGCACCTATTGCTAGGTTTTCACCAAGATGTTCATTTTTTCAGGACATTTTCTAATTTTTAAGATTTTTTCAAAAAAATTTACCATAGACTGAATGCCTTAGGCGTAGAATTTCTTCAGATGGAGAATGTTGATTGGTTCTCGGAGCTGTTCTCCTTCAGTCGTTGAGAGTTGATAGGCTCCAGAGCCAAAAGTAGTAGTGATTACAAAGGGACCCAGCCAATTGGGTTCAAACTTCCCTTTGCATTCTCGATGGGATTGATTTTTAAGATTTTCTCTCAAGACTAGATCACCAACCTGAAATTCTCTGTGTCTGACTTTCTTGTTGTAGCCTCTAGACATTCTCTTCTGATATACTCTGAGATGATCATATGTTGCTTGTCTGCGCTCATCTAGTAGTTCAAGTTCTTGCAACCTAGACACTCTATAGTCATCATCAATTACTAGACCATGCATTTTGATTCTTAGTGATGGGATTTCAACCTCAATAGGTAGTACCGCTTCAGACCCATAAACTAAAGAAAAAGGTGTAGCCCCAGTAGGTGTTCTGATACTTGTTCTGATACATTTCTGATATCTATTCTGATACTGGTTCTAGTACTTGTTCTTATACTTGTTCGGATACTTTGTATACTTGATAGCATCTTTTTCCATTGCAAACTCCAAAGAAAGATCATATCATGCAGTCCCAATGTCTAGCAAGGTGGAGAACAAGAGGGATTAGCAAGTTGGTGGAAGAGATGGAAGACAAGAGAATGAAGGAGAATGAAGGGAAGAAATCCTCAAGGGAAAACTCCTCAAGAATACCCAAGCTAGGGAAAATTGTCATGTAAAGTACATTTGGACAAGAAATGAAAGGCTAGCATAGGATAAGTCACAAAAGCGTAATGCCAAAGAAGGACAGGATGTAGTCCAAAGGAGTAGACATGTCAAGAGGTTTCAAAGCATCGTGTTTTACTCTTTCTTTCTTTTTTTATTAGATCCAGACCAAAGGGGAAATGGATAGCAATAGGTGAAAATGAATGGAGGAAGATGGATATGAAGGCTAAACATGGAAGGAATAAAAGCAAGATCATCATAAGACAGCTCACAAAATAGCCAAATGTTCATGTATAGGTCAACCTTGTCAAGATCAAAGAGAGAAGATGGAATGGATGAAATATGTAGAAGAACTACACATGATGTCTAATTGTCAGGTTTTCATCATGGTACTTATCCAAGGCACCACAAGGGAGTGGTTTTCTCCATAGGAAAAATTTATTTCTCTTTACTTTTTCTACCAAGGTGCCTATTTCCAAGTTTTCACTAAGGCACATTTTCAATTTTTTTAATTTTTTTTCTTTTTTTTTTTTGGAAGAAGGAAAGCTTTCAGATAGTGCTCCTTGAAATGATAAACCATGATATACCAAGGATTCAAATGATATGCTCTAAGATGCTGATAGGGAAAGGAATATGGAAGAGGAAAATGGATGATAGGGTTTTATGTAAAGCAAGTGAGGTTGGAAGATAGGAGGAATAGGAAAATGAGGAAAAAGGATAGAAGGTAGAAGGATAATGAATGGAAGGATTGTGAAAGGGTATATGGAAAGGAAGGTAAGATCAATGTCATCACACACCTTGGAGGTTGGCAAGAGGATGGAGGAAATGTGAATGAAGGAATACATGAAGGAATATGGTGAATGGATAAAAGAGGTTGCGGTTTAGGCGCATGGAATGGAAGAATGTTTTTGGAAGGAGATGAAGTGGAAGCCTTTGGAAGCTTGAATGTCAACTTCACTTTTTGCTCAACACTAGACTCTTTCAAGAGAGACTTTGGAATCCATATAGCCATAGGATTTTTATTTCCTTTTGATGATCTATAGATAATATCTTCAATGATGGATTTTGGAACCCATTCTTGTCTTGTAGTTTTTTTCTTAGATATCTCTTTTGACTTTATGCCTCCGTGTCGATTAGAGGAGACATGGTGATCTTCTTTTTTTTATGGATTCTTGTATTGCTTCTTTTTCTTGGATTGAACATTTAAGTTACTTCCAAAAGACCTGGGACTTGTGGAGGAAAAATGAGAATATGATTGGTTTAGATGGGTGGGTGAATGAAAAGGATTCAAGGGTATGCATCTATGTTGATCTTGAGGAAAGATGGGAGATGGAGGGATGTAAGGACCCAAAATGGATGTCAAATTAGGAGAGTTAGGAGGGGAAAGTGAAGGGGCATAAGGACCCAAGATGGAAGGTAGACGTGAAGCCCTTAGTAGTGGTGGAAGAGGTCCAAGGATGGACATTGAAGATACAAAAGGATAATCAATAAGTTCATCAGCATCTATATGACAACCAAGGATATCAGCATCTTTAGAGTGAGAATTAGAATTTTCAATAGAATCATGGACATCTTCAAATATGAGCACCTTCTTTGATAGGATTGTTCAAAGCTTGCAAAGACTTAGGAAGAGTAGAAAGTTGAAGCAAACATGGAGTGGTAGAACAAGAAGATGGAAGACTTTGATCTTGACAAGGATCTTTGGATAGCACAAGCACATAATTTTTCTCTTAATTTTCAATAGGCTTAACATTGGAAGGAACAACACCATTTTTACCAACCTTAATGGAAGTATCATCTTTGGAAAGTGAAAGTGTAGTAAGGTTATTTTGATTGTCAATAAGCTCAACAGTGTAAGTAGTAGCTTGATCTTGCTTAGGAGAAGACTTAAGACATGGTGGAATGCATGAAAAAGGGTGTGCAGGATCAAAAGAACCCTGAGGTGAATAAGAGACATCATGAAAAGGAGTGGATGACATGGAGGGTTCTTGATCTTGATCTTTCTTTATGTTCTTTTCTTTATCATTTTTAGAGTCCTCTTGACATGGAGCCACTTCTAAGGATACGAAAGCATGTTGGGATTGTATGGAAGACTGTTGTAGAGATGGTGAAGGACTAGCTGGAGTAGGCATTATAGCATATAAAGGTTTAGGCTCTTTGGGTTTAGCATTATTGAAAGTATTTACAGCCAAGTGAAGGTTAGCTTGAGTTTCTTTAAGGGGTAGCCCTTGAGGATAACTATAGGGGATCATATGAAAATGATTAGGGCTTGTGTCAGATGAAGGTTCTGTGAAAGATTTGATAGGCTTGGGAGCTTTAGGAAATGTATGGGTATTGGAGGAAGTAGGGGATGGAAGGGAACCATCACAAGACAAAGGTCCAACATTAACATGATCTTGCTTGAGAAGATAATCTTTATTTTCAGCAGGAGAGTCCTTAGGAGAAGGATTCATATAATATTGATGCTTCAAGCTAGCATGATGCATTTTATAGTCCTCAGCAGTAGTAGATGGATCATAATCAAGGTATTGTTCACAAAAATCATCAAACTCTTTTTCAAAATCAGAATCATATGGATCACCATCACGATCTATCCAATGTGACATCCCATTTCTAGTAAGCAGGAACACACGATGAGGAGGACTCTTAGGAACAGAGGTGTCATAGGTATCATTATATTGTCCATCATCATAGTCATCATAGTCTCCAAAGATGGATGTGTCACTCTCCATCGAAGAGGTATCATAAGGATTCTCATGCTGCTCACATTCTATCTAGGGGCATGGTGATATGTACAAGTCTTTATCAAATGGAAAAGGGCACAGAGCTTCCATGGAGAACACTTTAGGTTCCTTTTCTTTCTCAAGTTTGTCAAGTTTGACTTGCATAGCTTGCATCTACTTCATCATAGCTATGATTAGAATTTCTTCCTCATGTGTACTGATTCTTTCACACATGTGTACTAATTCTCAATAGCTACTACTTTGTTCCTGACATAGTGATTTGTTCGATAAATTCTGGAACTACACTGAAAAAGCTAAGTATTTGGCAATTCTGAACATTTTCTGAAAACTTTTCAAAATTTTCCCAAACGACACTCTACAGACTCATATGATAGTGGGTATGCTATGAAACGATAGTTGAAAAGCTCATATGAGAGTAGAAAAACTTGCACGACAGTTGCTAGCAGGATTTGACTTTTTCAATTTGATTGACAGAAAGACTTGTACGACACTGGGTTCTTTACCATATGACAGATGGGTAGTAATGAAATGACACTTGATAGAAACTCGTATGACTTTCTGACTTCCTCAGATGACTTTTGACTCCAGCAAAGAATTTTACTTCAGATTTTGCAAATTTTGAGTTTTCAGATTCGGATTGTTTGCAAATTTTAATGTCCAGATTTGAGGATTGTAACAGATTTGTCCATTTTCAATAACTAGATAGATAAACAAGAACACAAAACAACAAGCAAGTGATTTCAAGCATGTCTGAAAACAATGAACAAGGACAAAAGCAACCTTGCACATGAACAATCAAGTGACTTATTTGTTCTAATCCTCAGAAGCGCTAATTGTGTATGTTCCAAAAATGTTTTATCATAATGCACATATACCCTAGAAAATAAAAATTTGGCCTTGCTAGGGTTTTTAGTAATGGTTTGACTCTGCAACTTTTATGATCCAAAGGGGTGAACTCCAATCCCAATGCACCAAGGTTTTGACACAGTCTGAGAATTTAATCAATCAGGAGCTACTAGGGAGATCTGACAACCCAACAATGAACCACACCTATGAAGATTTCTTCCACAAGGACATTTATATAGTGATTGTTACCACCACATCTGAAATGGCTATTACCACTTGAGGTTCCGTCATCTCAGTTTTCCTTGTGAAGGGATCATCCGCTATGGTTAACCCTCTCTAAAGGTGACTCACAGTATGATACCACAAGGGGACTTGGCTCCAGATCCAAGGTTTTGACACCTTTTCACTTTTAACCCAGACAAAGTAGGTAGATAAATCTGACATGCTAAGATGAAGATTATCTCACCAAGGTCTATGATATCAACCCCGCGTGATCTATCAACCTCTCTGGATAGAGCATGTATCAGTCAATAAGGGAAGATGTATGGACCAAGTAGAACATGAGATGCACTAAGTATCCACCCTACCTACAAGGATTCCATCATCAAGAAGGATTTCACTGGGAATCCAATCTCTCAAAAATCACAAATAGTGTTCATAGGGTCTAATTACTATGTCAGCACAGACATATTTCTGAAAGTAAATCTACCGAAAGTACCCAAAAGAAGAAAGAGGAACACTTAACACTTAAAGAGAATATGAGGTGAGTCCACAAGGTGGAATAATTAACCCCTCTCACAAGCTAAAAATGAGTGCACAACTTAGAAAACAAGTGAGTTCTAAAAAGCACAAAAGGGTTGCCTGGTGGAACAATTAACGCTTCTATCCTCTAGATCCCTCCCCTTTATGGTGTTGAGATTGCAACCACGGGGTGGAACAAGGGGCTGGTGGATTAGCCATTCCAATAACCCAAGATAGCAATCTAGATCAATCACAAGTATCTAAGACTACTTAAATGAATACCTAAGGTGTCACAACCTAGTATCAATTATGCAAGTGTGTAAAACAAAAGCATGAAAAGAAGCACTCAAGCTAGACACACGAGAGATTTATTTTAAGTCCAAATTAAAATATTATCAGAATAACTAGAATACCTGAGATCCTCACGACATGCTTAGTAGATATTTACTTCATTTTTTTATCTTTGTTAAGAAATCCCGCGCAAGCAAGCAACAAACTCTCTGATAAGAAAACAAGCAAACAAGATATGCAATGTATCTTCAACTTATGAAAACCCTAGGGTTAGCTCTAAAAATCAATTATTATCATAAATAATAACCAGTAATTAACCCAAATGACAACTCATATCATTCATTGAACCATGAAAAAAAAAATAAGTGCATACCCATCACAAAATTTTATTTTTTTTGCTGCATTTGACCTAGTCAACAAGATCTGATTTTTTTGATATGATTTTGGCCACAAAAATATAAATTCAGAATAGAGACCCCTACTAAAAAAATAGAAATATTTCCAAAAATGTAAAAATTTTAGAAAAATCTCTTCATTTGTGCCCTAGAGACCCGTTTTACCAAAACAGACTAGTTTTTGTAAATTGACTATTTGAACTATTATATTGCATCCAAATTTAAAATACAAAGAATGGACCCCCTGTATAATTTAAAGAGCTTTCTGAAAATATAAAAATTTCCAAAAAATATGCTGATTTGCGTCAGATATTGAATTTTTTCCAGAATTTCAAGAAAAAATTATTAAAAATCCAAAACATCTCAGAAAATTCTGAATGTTTTATTGTAGCTTCCCTGATATATGTCCAACTTGAAAAAAAGAATTTAGAGAAAAACTCCAAGCCATTTGGGAGATAAAATTAAATCTTTGAAACTTTAGAGTTTTAGCTCCCCAAAAAAATCAAAACTAGCGTAAAGGTGGGTTGCCCCACGGTGGGTGCCAAAAATGTGTGTGTGAAAATTGTACCTGATCTATAGACACAACACTTCAGTAAAACATTAGAGGTTAGCTTAAACAAAATCGTGCAATGAATTGAAAGCTAACCTAACCAGGCAATTTACTGCCTTCTAATAGGTGCGAGTATGATGTTCTCAGATTGTATTGATCAGTGACCTTGACGACACCTACATGAAGGATTTGAATGCAAAACTGATATGAAATATGAATGCAATTAATCTATATTTTTTTGATTTTCTATGCAATGATATGATGAAAACTTGATATGAATCTATGCTAATATGGAAATTGATATGCTAAAATGATCTAACAATAATATGAAAACAAAATTGATCTCACAAAACATGGTTGATTCACAAAGATGACCTGAATTCAACTAAATAATTAAGTGGTAGAATTAAATCAATTAATTAAATATTGAGAATATTCAGTTAATCAAACTTTAGGATAAATAGGATTTATTGCCAAATAATTATTAAATTAAAGATAATTAGGATGATTAGGAATATTACTAGGAATATTCCCCAATGCAGAATTTGAGATAATCAATTAGGATTCGATGATGTTTAGATGTGCCTTAGGTTAAGACTTTGATGTCGATTTTGTTTGATATGTTGATATAGAATATTAATGAACCTATAGCCCATTTTTGGGGTATTACACACCCCTCCTTTTGTCCATCCTTTTCAGTACCTTCTCAAAATGGTCAAAGCTCCTGTTATATCCTAGATCCACTTCTCAAAATTATCTAGCTTTGATCCCTCATACACCTTCACCAAAACTTGGAAGTGTTGCTTCCCTATTACTATAAGGTCATCCAGTGCCTTTTGCCACTTTAGAATCTTTTCCTCTATGCCATCCTCTTCGCTCATGATTTCTACCAAGGATGTGATTCCTTGAAGAATGCTTCTAAAAGGCCTCAAAATCTTCTTAAGAGCCATCTTGGAAAACTCCTCAAAATCGGCTTTCTAGTCTACACATGCTTGAATGAAAGAATGTGGAACGTCTGTATTTACTTCACCCCTCTTCTCCAAAATGGCCCGTAATGAGGCCTTAGGATTATTAGGGTCAATGGGACCCGCTGTTTTGAGAATGAAATTTTTCATGGCCTCATTTTTCTCCATGAAGGCTTTTATCTTTTATTCATCTTTATCCATGAATCCCAGAGCATGCTTCAATCCAAGGGTTGCTAGAGTCTTACTTCCTTCCCAAGTGGGATCTCCTAGATCCACTTTTTCCAGCATGTAGTCATCTAGGGTGACTTCAACTGTACTAATGCTCATTATAGGGATAGCCAGCTGAGCCTTCCATTTACCTGCTTGATCTTGTGTTACATATGATAGTGTCCTTGCTTGGGTGCTAGATCTAGCTTGATGGAATGCTTGTCCTAATGGAGCCATATTTATTTCATCATCAGTATACACCCTTGTCCTTGGCTAGATCTCCTTCGTGAACCAAGTGGGCTTTGAAAAAGTATTGAGGGGCTCATAAGGGTCTACAAGAGTTGAGGTGGTCTTTGGGCATTCTATATCCATTTCCTCATGACTCTCCTCCTCTCCTCCTTCTATTTCCTATTCTTCCATCAGATTTAGCTCACCCTCCTCATGTGTCTATTCCTCCTCATTCATTTTCTCTTCCTCATTTATTGGCTCTTCTTTATCAGTCGGTTCCTCTGATCCATCATGTTCTTCTAACATTATCCCACTAGTTGCCTTTGTTAGAAAGTAAAGTCCACCAAGATAACTAAGAGGGGGGGTGAATCAATTATCAGATAATTATAACTTTTATCATCTTCAACAACATTAAACCATGTAAGCCATATAATTACCAACCATAGAAAGATATTCATACACAATAACACAGTGACACAAGATATGTTGACTAGCAAACCTCTTGATCAAAGAGTAAACCCCAGTGGGAATGATGCCCACAAAAGATGCACTAATATAAATATTCCTTGTGAAAGGATGGACTTTGTTAGGAGTCTTATGAAATACATTTAGTACATATGAATCCCTATTAAGAGATTTTGAATCCCTGTTAAAATATTCTAACCCTATTAAGAGTTATGGAAGACATAGGGACCCACTCTCCAAATAGCTTCAGGGTAAGATCACTGAACACACTATCCAAATAATCTTTGTATTACTCAATAGAATAATATGTTACATGTTCTCTGACTGTGCCAAACCGCACTCACTGTTATACCAAATCTCAACTTCAGATCTTTGTACTTCGCATGTCTTCCTTCACAATTCACTTTCACATTTAGCTCTTTTCTTCACTTCATATTCATCCACTCATATACAATATGGAAAAACATTCCTTCCTTTATACCACACTCAATTAATTACAAATGAATCAACATACCAAAAGTTTCCACATGCTACATCAAAATATACAAAACTGTCAGCTTCCAAATACAATAAATCTTCACTCGTGCGACCTCAAAGTTTGTGCTATCATCCATGTCACTATCAATGTGTCTTCAACTTCCCTTTAACTACACAAAACCAGATTCCATCCTGATTAGGAGATATCATCTGATTTCCACAAACCGCTACTCAGGAACACTACCTAAATACTACTTTCACCAAAATGCTCATAACTTCCATGAATAAAAGAATTACTATATGCCCTCTTAACCATAGACATATAACATATCAAAGAGTATATCCTCAACATAACAAACCTCCAACTACAATATCCCACATGTGCTAATTCAAACTCTATTTGCTTCTCTACAAGTCTTTAGAAGATCACTGTATTGACATCAATGACAATCATAGTCATGAATGCAACAACAACTACTATAGAATGGCTGCCAAACATTTAGCATTCATTCCTAATAGCCTCTATTTCTTTCTCAAGCTCTTGAGGACCTTGGGATATTGCTTCATTATGAACCAGTGGTGGCATGGGAGCCTAGGGAAGAATATTTTGTGAGGGAGGAGTTCGGATAGGAACATGAGCAGGTGGAGTTTGTGGAGGTAATGAAGTGGTTTGAATAGGAGGTAGAAGTGGAGTGGTAGGTGGTGTTTTATGTGGAGGTGGGAGTAGAGTTTGTTGCAAAGGTGGAGGTGGAGCTAGGTGTGAAGCTGAAGGAATTTTTTCAGCTACATCCTCCTCAGATATGACACCTATGGAAGATTCCTTTCTTGACTCTGTAGTTTCCTTCTGAATCTCAACTGTGACTTCCTCAACTTGCTCTTGGGACTTCTATTGAACTTCCCCTCCCACATTATCAAGAGGACCTGTGAACTCTATAGGGAAAGGATCCAAAGAAAAGGATTGTCATGTGGCTGAAACATGTTTCTCAGACTCTTTGAAACCATGAATCCCCTCAAAATCTATGATATCAAATTCATCATTACCTAGAGGGTCCAGATTTATTGGCTCTCCTTGGGTTACTCCTCCAGCCTCTTCTTGATTATCTTCCAATATTCTCCTTCTTTTCAAGAATCTTGCAGAGGGAGTCCTCCTACTAAGAGGTACCTAATCTAGATCATCCTTGTCTTCCTTTAAGAGGGTATCCATTTGAGTAGGGGTTGAATCTTTCTTCCTTTTGTAAATATTCAACTTAATCACCCTGGTAGGCCTAGGTCCAGTTATCTTAAACTTAGGTTCCTTCTTCTGTACACTCAGAGGATCGTAGCAATTGGGAGAAGGAACATCTTGAGGTGCTATACTCCCTATCATTCTAGTTTTAGTCTTCTTTGAATGAGTATCTGTTCCATATACCATAGGACACTCATGTCTGTACACTATTTCTAGCTTCTATGGTGTAGCCTATTTGAATTGTGGCTTCAACACCTTCTCTCCTTTCTTCTTCTTCTCCTTAGAGGGCTAAGTTAGTTGTTTTTCCATTGGTACAAGGTTCATAGGAAATGGTCGAGAAACCCAATCCTTAGTCGCTTTGATGATGTGTCTATCTTTGAAGTTGATATCATCATTTTCATCTTTATCGACCACGGCATTCAAAATAGCCCTGGTATATACCTTATCCTGATTGTAAATGGGATCCAGGATATCCTCAAAGTCATCTACCTTCACCTTTGGAGAGATCTTTAGTAGTAAGGTAGTCTGTGCTAGCTCCAAACTCATCCGATAGTAGTCACAGACCTTGACCTCATATTCATCTAAGCAATTCATCCAGTGATCTTCAATATGTGGCTCATCCACATAATGCCTTCCCATTGTGTGACTATATGTACCAATAGGATAAAAATGGGTCCTCACGAGGTTGTAGCTTGAAAGATGGAATTCATCCCATTCGAAGGACACAGAATTAGAAATATTCATATCTGGTACATAATGGGGCCCTATGGAAATTGGGAAGTCCCAACAATGTTTCTTCTTATGTCAGATAGCCTCATGAGCATTGAATAATTTTCTAGCTATTTCTAGCAAGATCACTCTATCAGATGGATACCTCGATAGCTTCTTAGGAGCCAATGTGCATCCTACCACCCGAATGTATGTGAAAGTCTTGAATTGAATGTAAAATTCCCGAAGGGCCTTCACTTTTGTAGCAGCTTTAGTAGACATCATTTTTGCATAGTCACCCTCTATGGAGCGTATGATGGTGAAAACAAAGGCATCACTGACGATGCAAAAATTAGGGTTTTTGTGGGTGTAGTACTCCTTCCTAACCAATTGTGGGTACATTGTGAATGGCGATGTATGTAGCTCTCCCATAACACTAACTTTTGTCAACCCTAGGTATACCACTCTAGTAGCCAATAGATACACAACATAGGATGTCATGTAGAAATGGGGGTCACTTTTCACTCTGATTAACTATTCATCCAAATTGTCAAAAAGAATGGTGGCCCAATCAAACCTTGCTTGCCTCACTTTTATTTTTTCCATAAGTAGGATCATCCATGGTTCCAACTGACTAGACTTTGGCAGTCCATACACCCAATTGATCATGGTGATGATCGCTTGGATGTCTTCTTTCATGTACCCTCTCCATATATCTATCCTATCCAACTTGTTTTTGGGTGGGGGTTGTATGAGATACTCATTTTTTACTATGTCATGAGCTCGTGAAACATTCTTTTTATACAAATCCATTCCATTGTTCATGTAGAAGTTGTAAAATTTGTTGACCCCTTTTGGAAAGTGGAAAACATCCTCAATATTATCTGGCCTGAGATCTAGAACCACTTTGCCCATGTTTTTCTTTACCATTCTCTTGTCTAGTATGTAATGGTTCTCCAAAGTGTTGATTAGGTCTAAAGACAAGATGGAGACTTGGTGCGTTGTTGCATTCACCAAAGAATAGTACACTAAAGAAGTGCAATCCTCAGATCTTCCTACCAGTTGGGCACACTTAACTAGGTAGTCATTCTAACTGACGTGGCCGATGTTAGTGTTTGTAATCTCTACATGTTGGTTTCTCACTTTGGAGGGCACATGTTACCCTTTGAATTGACACTTCATAGCTGGTGAAATAACCTTCTTTGCCATTCTTGCAAAGAGCAAAGGACAAGAATAAGTAACCATGAACTCATATGAAAGGAAATTCTAAAAAACAAAAGTTCTCTGAAAGAACTAAGCCCAAAAAGGCTTTGACAAGTTAATTTCGGCCTTTCAGACTTTCGGGGGTACGAGACCTCCGAAAGGATGAAAGGGCTGAAACACCAAAAAGTAAGCTCATCGAGTTGAGTTGGTTGTTTTGGAGATGTTCTTTTTGGACTTTGATGAATCAGAGGTAAAGGAGTTTTGGAGTGTGAAACCTCTGAAATACCGAAGAGGATCCTTTGTGTCTTCACAAAATTGGAGATAGTCTTCAAACTATGGGTTTTCTCGAGGTGCAAAAATGTCGAAACACCAAAGGCCTGGTACTTAGTCAAATTTTTGTTGGAAAAAAAACTGAAAGTTTCAAACTACGAAAGTCTAAAACCTTGATGCTTGAAAAATGTTGAAACAAGGGTTTTATATCAGGACTCAAAAATGAATCTGACGATGAGTTCAACCACGAATGTGGGGCCATGGGATCAAAGGGAATGACCTTGCGATCCTCAAGGCAAGACCAGACTGACTAACCAACCGAACCCTAGCTAGACCTAAATAAAAACCCTACCTAAGAGATCGAAAGAAAACAATAAAAAATAAAGAAAGGAAACAAAGGAAAGAGAGGGCACAAACCTTAAATAGGCTGGAAGACAACTATGAGGTGATAGTGAAGACCAAAAGAAAAATGCATGAAAAAGCTCTAAAAATGATCAATCTGCATAAAGAAAAAGTGAGGGTAAAAGACCCTCTCACCACCTTATATAGGCAACTAGTGGGGGTGATGTCAACCACCCCCACCGATTGGCCTTTCGACCTTTCAGGGGTTCAAACCTCTGAAAGTCCAAAATGATGAAAGGCCGAATCTTCTTGGAGACGTAGACCTTTTGGTGCATAGACATTTGAAAGTCTGAAACCCATTGGTTTTGGAAGTTCCCAAGGATTGATCAACCTCTTTTCCTTTTCAGACCTTTCACACATTCAGACCTCTGAAAGTGTGACACCGCAAAAAATGTAAAAACAACTAGACCTAAAAACAAAACTGGCAAACAAACAAGCAAGGACAAGCTAAAAAAAAGAGGGGGGGGGGGCCTGAAGCCGAGACACAAAAAGGAGAGTGTGGTTGTGGAACCACAACAAACCTAGTAGGGAAAAATGTGAGGAGTGCCTCTGAAGCCTTAAACTCTAAAAATAGTAGATTCAGCTTACAAGATATCATCACCCCAATTATGTACTATTTTTAATTCAAGAGTAAAGTCCTTGGTCCTGATGAAGTCTAGGAGAACCTTTGGGATTTTAGGGTTCTCATGCAAGAAAAGTGACCTCTGCTTAGAAGCAAAGAATTTTTCAAATCTGAGGAAAATGACATCAACTCTATCCTAGGAAAAATCCATGCTCAATAATTATACTGGCAATTCCTCACCATCCCTCTACTTTACCAGATCTATCTCCTTTTCAAAAAATTATTCCCCTTTGAACAAGAACATATGCATAAGAATGGAATACCATACAAAGGCTTGATCAACCTTGGCCTTCTCAATGCCAATTAAACCATTGTGTATCACTTAGCAATATAAGGAGAAAAATAAAAATTGAATCCTACAACAAGATGCATAATTTGAATCATCATAAACATGAAATGGATGGGCATTGGATCAGTTTCATCCTCACCAAAGATCTTGCACAAAGAAATATATACTCCTAGGGCACAAGGGTTGAAATAATTTTTCAAGAAAGGCTCTAGGGTGTTAGGTCCAACTAACATCAAACCCCCAACTACTGCAAAATTCTTCCTCAATGGGCCACTTCTGATAAAGACTCTCTAAGCTTCATAGGTTTCTTTCAATTTATCAAAATTAATAGGCTCATAGTATTCAGTGGGTGTTCTTAGCCTAAAGACTGGATGGATTTCCTTAGTAGTGATATATAGAAGAGGTGTTCCAATTTTATTTCTAACAACCCTAGCTACCGAATCATAGCATTTTTCAATAAGCATTAACAAATATACATCCATGAAAACCCCTAGAATGACCAATTTTCCCATGTCTAGCTCCCATGCATTATAATGTGAAGGGTATGAGTTCCTTTGGCTAAACCATACTTTAAAAATGTTAAGACCACTTACACCTGTGTGTGCATCTCTTAGCTAAATAATTTTATCATATAGTCCCTCATCAATTTTCAAATAGGGTGCACTAGGGACGAGTTTGTTTCCTAATTCTACATCATTGGTGGAATGATCCAATTGAACTAAGAAATCATCATACACAAACCTATCTTTGACCTCAAATTTACCAGTTAAATCTCTTCATGGTGCCATAATTAAAAACTAGGGTTTCTGTCCTTCAATAAATCACACAACTTCACAAAACCCTTAGAACTAACATGTTTACAAAATGAAATTACTTGTTTTGCAAATCAAAACTTGTAATTCTAAAAACTATGAAAGCTTCTTCCATCTGAAAACTCTTGACAATGTTGTTCTCAAGAAATAATTTTTCTCTACATATGCTAAAACTTTTGTGAAATGACACTTTGAGTGAACAAATATTAACCCAACATCTTTAATGGTCACACACTTCTGATTAAGTTTTACAAAAATAGAATTGAATGCTGCTAGTGGATGAAATGTTCCCTTTGAAAAATTTGACTTTTGGTTGTCGATGAATTTTCATGCGAACAAATCCTATGGCTCAGACCAAATTTTTAAGAACTGTGTCCACCTTGAAATCCAACTTAGAAAGTCAACCAATGAGAATATACAACATGGTTACCACCTAGCAAGAAGAAGTCACCACCTTTTTCCTTTTTTCCTTGGAGACACAGCCTTCAGTCGTGAAGCCACGATGATAAAACATCTCACATCTTTCCATCATAGGTTTATGATAGATTTTAGATATAATCTAACTTTACCTACACTATACTCGCACTCCACAACTTGTCAGAGCTATGTGGAAATCTATCTTGAAGTCATGATGAATAAAGATCTTACAACTTCTTTTTATGGGCTTGTGAAAACTATAAGATCTAATCTAACTTCACAATGTTTCTTTCTTTTCTGCCTTGGACACCCAACATTCAGTCGTGAAGCTGTGATGGATAAAAGGTCTTAAAACTTCCATTCATGAGCTTGTGACAACCATTAGATCTTATCATATTAAATCTAGGGATAACCTTACTTAAGCATAAAATCTAGTGGGCTCTCCATCTATCATTTTCCATTAGTACCAAATAAGATCCTGCCATGTGGAGTAAAGCACAGAATGACAAAGAAACAACTAGGCACATTATGTGGGTCCAAAAAACCATGAAATTAAAAGATTTAACTTGATAAAATAAAGGGCCCACTAGGAAGACATGTAACATAAATTCATAATGCTAGGAAAAAAATAGGGACCTACTACAACGACATAGAAACCCTTCATTAAACACTTGAAAAGGTAACACGAAAATATAACACAAAAGGGTAAACTAGGTTTTTTTAAGGATTTTTTGATAGTTAGAAAATTTTACATCATTTTCCAAGGTAATTATAGCACAAATAAAAGGTTTCCAACATTGGGGAAGACACCTAAAAATATCTTCACTGTAGTAATAAGAATTTCCCTATTAGGAGCTTACAATACCCTGTTCACCCTATTAGGAGTGACTGGTACATTGTTAGAAGTACTTAAAGACCTGTTAGGGTCTAGCTTGTAAGAGGATTTAGAGATCTAGTTAATAAGTTACTATGTTAAAGGATAAATACAAAAAGACCTATTAAAGTCCACCTTGTTAAAGTATTTAACTTTCTAACCTATCAAGATCCTTGAGTACATAACTCAAATAGATGATCTGGAAATGCCACAACTTGCCTATAAGATCCACTATAATCTCTAAACTCTGATATAATGTATTGCCTCTATCTCTTATCACAATAACCAAACTCATGATCGTAACCCTGAATCGTGTGATGTAGTTCACCTTTATATTATTATTCTTAAGTTGTTTAAGACTTGAAAAATATTTTACAAGTTGGTCCACAATGTTGACCTAGCTTATGGAAAACCATAAAAATCATACCTAATATGTCAGCCCAAAGTGTATTACCCAAAATATATTAACATGTCAGCCCAAAAATCAATCGCCTTGATCATCTGATCATCATGACCCAATAAAAAACACAACTGGTTCACACTTATCATATCACCAAAATACTAACTCACCCAAAACATTGATTTATCAATTACAATTATAGGACAATAGTTATTTGACCTTGGTAATGCACCAAGAATGGTCAAACCACCTAAAGTGTCATCTATCTCAACCAACATACAAAATATTCTCGGTTACTACTTTCCTATTCACCTATCAGAACCCTTACCTTATTTTTGCTTTACCTATCCATCTAGTCAATCAGTATCTGCAACCTATTCATCAAATATGATAGAAATGATAGAGTTTCCATCAATGAAAAACTCATAAACATCAACACTACATCTCAACCCCCAAATCCATCATAATGCCAAAAATCTCCCCCTTTGGCATTGATGGCAAGACTTGGTGAAAATAAGACATATATCACTAGTCATCACTTTATCGATCAGTTCCTAACATATTTACATTGTACCATTTTCTCCTCCTTACATTATTTTCACTACTATCTATACACCTACTCCCCCTTTGACAACAATGACAAAGGTACAAAAATGAAATCAAAAGAGAAATCATATTACATATCACAATCTTTCAAAAACATCTTTGGAATTAGTTTTGGCTGACTCCAAAGAACACTCCCATAGTTTCATCAAGTGATCCATAGCATGAATATGCTCATGTAGAGTGGAATCTAACTCCTCCATATCTTCAAATGTGCTCATATCAAGTGACCCAAGAGTTATATGAGATTCTATAACCTTTTTTTGCATAACATTTACTATAGGTATCAAATAGGTTTTCAACTCCAACAATTTTGTTATTGATTTATCTTGTTATACTTATAGATTCTTCAACTTGTGATTAACTATTTTCACTTGTGACCTATAGGTAATTGTTGACTATGTAATAGGTGTATCATCCTAAAATGGAAGCACTTCCATGATAAGAGTGTTTAGCCCTCTGAGTAAGTGGTCTGGGGTCATGTTAAGTGCCTTGATCAGGTCTTTGCATGTATTTGGCTTTCTCTCCACTTTCCACTTCTTTTCTACTTTGTTCTAGGTGAAATTAGGGTTAGGATCTTGAGGATTCTCCTTAATTTCCCTCTTCCATGGCTCTGCTTTCTAGTTAGGACTTAGAAATAGGTCCTCCTAGCCTTCATCATAGTCATCATAGGATTTTTTCCTTGTTCCTGGCATTATTTCCTATTCTGATATCATTTCTAGGTCTCCAGGCATCCTCGGGACCTCTTGACTAATTCTGGTTGGATCTGGGCCCACAGGGTCAAATTCAAGGTTGATCCTAACTAGGTCAAGATTGAGCTTGAACCTGACTAGGTCAGTCCCAACCTCAAATTTTCCCCCCTCTTCCAAGTTTTCAAATTCCTTGATTTTCGAGTATCGGGTTTTCGGGATATTTATTTTCCCGCCTCTGGGTCGGCTATTTTGGGTTTCAAAATGGTAAATCCTCTAATTTCATTTAATCTAGGTATATTTTCTCAAGGTTAGGACCTAATTGGGATTTAATTCTCCAAGGTGGCCCCTCTAGAGGATTGTGCCCTAGTTCACTATAAAAGGAGGCCTTCCTCTCTCATTTTCATCATCAAGTTTTGCAATCACATCTCATCTCAAGAAATTGCAATCTCTCAAGCTCTCAAGTTCAAGAAAGCCTTCAAGCATTCAAGTCTTCAAGCATTCATCCATCAAGGAGATCTATTGTTATCCATTGAAGGATTCAATCTCTTTGGAGCCCTCTTGAAGATCCATCCTTCTACATTCATCCAGGCCTCCGCATATGCAAAGATGAAGTCAAGATTAGTGTTGAAGATCAAATGCCATTGATTTGAGACATCCTACATCCATTGAAGCATTCCCAATTTTGGATTTGAGGATTTGAATCCTCTACAAGACTTCAACATAAATGAGGTGATTTGTTTCAATTACTTTGTTTATGCACACTACATTTCAATTCAATTTCAAGGTTAATTCCTAAATTGGGTTTTGACCAAGGCAAACTCCCCATACAAAAAAAACCCCCATTTTCTTGTAGGTACAGGTGCGGGATTTCAAATTTGAGAGCGGATCTAGACACCCTTTTTAGTGAACTTCTGAGATCTGCAAACAAAGTTAGAATCGACCTTTGAATAAATAATCTAGCCTTTGACCTTTTATGAGGGTCAAAGTCGACCTGATCTCATCTTGGAAAAAGATTTCTAGGTTTTCTCTGTCTCGGTATTTCTAGTCTAAAACAAGTTGTAGATTTGCCTGAAAGTACACACAGACATTAGAAATTGGCATTTTCTAGATTTGCCCTAATTTGAGGTTAGTACTTGCATTTCAATTGTTTCAAATTCTAAACACTTCAATTCTACCATACGGAAATATAGGGTTTCTCTCTCTCTTTCATATTCTCCATAGATTGATTTGATTGTGCATTAACCTTTTGGTTGATCAAATTGGATCTCTCCTTTGGGAATTTGGATTTAGGAGTGGATCTAATATTTCCCCAACACATCATACCACATACACATTTGAATAGGTGTAATGCCATTTTACCCCTATTAATTTTGGTGAACCCAACTAGCTTACTCTCTTTCTTTTTGGTGTTAGATTTCCCTTTGTCTTATTGTATGTGTTCACCTTCACTATTCATTTTGGTGAACCCGACTAGCTTACTCTCTTTCTTTTTGGTGTTATATTTCCCTTTGTCTTATTGTGTGGGTTCACCTTCACTATTCATTTTGGTGAACCTAACATACTTACTCTCTTTTCTTTTGTGGAATTGGATGCCTTATTGTGCTTTCCTTTTATCTTGTTAGTATTAGATTTTTCCTTTGTGTTAGATCTTGCATACTAATTAGATTTCAAAAATACAAAATTATTCATGCTTTATGTTTTCTTAGTTTAGTTCATTTGAATTGCGTTGGTTTATGAGCTTTACTACCACTATTCCTACTTATAACATTCTAGTTAGAAGAAGTCATAGACTCATGGGTTCCTTTGATCCTGAATCTTCCTTTCCTTTCCTTAGGATCCTGGATGATAACTTGATTATTCATGATTCCAATCCTACTATGGAGAAAAACTCTTCTCACTCATCTCATGATGAGGATGACACTTTAAGATTTCCTCTTGAACAAGTCCAAAAACTTTCCACTAAACTTGATAAAATGGGTAATTAGCTTATTCAAGAGAACCATAATCAAGATTCCATTCAAGCTATAGAGGCTCTTAAGAAAGTTCTCTGTGATAGTGATCAAGGTGTTAACCTCTTGCATGGTATCACTCACCTTGTGCATTCAAATGTTAAACCTTTAGCTCAAGAAGCTCAAGATTTAGATTTGATTCCTCCTATCACTAGTGTTGAACCTCCTTCTAATCCTTTACCTAGTATTCCTACCTATACTCCTTCATTGGTGACTGCAATGGTTCCCTATGCTCCTATGAGTGTTCCTCCTATGCCCCTTCCTACATCACAACCTTCATATCATAATGTTCCTTTCACTTATTCCAATCCACTTCCAACTGTAGTTCCTAGTGTTCCTCCAGTTGTGTCTTCTATTCCTGTAGCTTCTTACACTTTACCTAGTGTGTCTAATGTTGCTACTCCTCCTATTTCCTCTAATGATTCAACAATCTTCAATTTGGCTCAAACTGTATCATCCTTACAAAAACTTGCTTCTTCAACTCAAAACAAGTTTAGTATTCCAACATGTGACATGGGAAGTCCCTTGTCCCGAGACATTATTCGTACTCCTGTTCCTTAGCAAGGTGAGATTCCTCATCTTGAGAATTATAATGGAAAAGCAGATCATGTTCATCATGTTAAAACATTCCAAATCCTTTGTAGTGATTATGCTCATGACCATAGGATTTTAGCCAAACTATTTGCTAGAACCTTCCATGACAAGGCCTTACAATGGTATTGTTCCTTTCCTCCTTATTCTATTGATTCCTTTCCACAGCTTGCTAATACCTTTATTAAACAATTTCAAAACAACATTGACCCACAAGTATCTTTGACTAATTTAATGCATTGTAAACAAAGTGCTAAAGAAAAATTAATTGATTTTATTGGAAGGTTTAAGCATTTACATGCTCATATTTCCTATCATGTTCCTAATATTGATATTCAACGTATGTTTATTTCAAATTTGCAAAAGGATATTAGAGATAAGATTCTACTTATTGAATTTACCTCTTTTCAACAACTTCATGTAGCACTTCATTATTATCAATTACAAGTGAGTCAATTTGAGAGAAACACTCCAATGGCTCCTATTCCAATTGATAAGAGTGATGCTACTCCTAATCCAAACAAATTTCAAAAATTCAACAATTATGTTGAGATAAACAAACAAATGAATGTAGTTGTTGATCAAATTGTTGTTGCATCTCACAATCCCACTTCTGCATCCACTGCTTTTTGATTAAATCTTACGTTTACTTCTCTTTCTGAATCTTTACATGCTATTATGAATAGGTTGTTAGCTACTAATATGATTACCTTACCTCCTATTCATCCTCTTTTACCTATTACAATTGCTTCTAAATATTTTGATCAAAATGATTTTTGTCAATATCATCATCAAAATGGTCATGATACTGAGAAACATTATTCTCTAAAACATAAGGTTCAAGACTTAATTGATTCTAAGGCTTTATCTGTTGATAATCTTGATGGTAGTGGGAACAAATATGTCTCTCCTCCTAATCAAAACCTTCAAATCTATATGAACCCTTTACCTACGCATGATACTAATACAATTGCTCAACCATTTCCTATGGAAATTATGTATGATTCAAAGATGGATGATCTTAATCATGTTGTTAATCAAGTGGAGCATTTTGCTCAATTTTTATGTCCACCTCAACCTTAGATTCAACCTCAAGTTCAATCTCAACCTCAACCAATACCTAAACCTAAACTAAAAACTCAACCTAAACCTAAACTAAAAATTCAACCTAAACCTAAACTGAAAACTCAACTTAAACCTCGACAACAATCTAAGAATAAAAGACCTCGAGAACTTTTGATTACCTTTGATGACTCTAAGACTATTAAACCTCCTGATCATCCCCTTTACATTGCTGCTAGGATTTCTTAAATACCTAATCGTGGTTGTCTTGTTGATTCTACATCCTTATTCAGTGTTATTACTGAACAAAATCTTTTTATGAAAAGCTTACAATGTGATTCTTATGATACATCAGATGTGTGGATTCAAAATTGTAATGGTTTTCTTTATCCATCATTTGGTTCTATTACTTTACCAGTTGAACTTTGTGGAAAAATTGTGAACACTACCTTTGTTGTGGTTCCTACTTCTGATCAATTTCAAGTTAAGCTAGGTTTGCCTTGGTTGAATGCCATGCATGTTTTTGCTTCACCTATCCATAAGTGTCTTAATTTCATTCATGATGATGAAATAAAGATGATTAATCATAGTTTATATCAACCTTCTAGGCCTAGAGATTGTGTTGATCTTGATTTCTTTTGGCCTTCATTACCTAATTCATGTCCTCCTCGACCTGATAATCTTTTTTGATCATATCAAGCCTATAAACATCATAAGATTCTTAAATTAAGAATACCTCCTATGGATCTTAATCATTCTCTTTTGCCTACACCTTCTATACCCCCTTTAACTACGACTTCTAGTTCTATTAATTAAGTTCCTTCTATCGAACCTATACAAGATCCTATGATTGTTCCTCCTATTGTTGATAATCCTATTGATCTTCCTAAAGAACCTATGAAGGATCATGTGATTGTTCCTCCTAGTTCTCAACCTATTTCAAATAAATCAAAATGTAATCGATCTGCTAATGAATGTTGTAAAAAGCATCATGCTCATGCTAAAGCTCATAATTCTATTCTTCAAGGATCTCTACCTTCTTTGGATAAACCTATGCATGATGTGTTAGAAGAAGTTATTACTAATAATGATGTTCATATGCATGATTATGATGATTCTATTCATATCTTAGATTTTATTTTTATTAATTTGGATGAAGAAGATACTCTTGATGATACTGATGATGTTAATGATGAATATGAGACTATTGACATTCACATTGATTTACCTAATATGTTTTCATCACAATTAACTCTTACACCTAGTGTCAAACATTGTGATTCTCAAGAGGATCCTTGTTTGGAACTGGCTATCATTCCTATTGTGTTGGATATAGTCCCTCTTGTGAGTTACCCACCTTCCCTAAATGATATACAACAAGATGGGGAGAGTAGGTGGCGCGCTTGATTGGCTTGTCCTTCATGGTAGCTTTGTTGTGTGTTTCCCTGCTATACTATGTTTCTCCTATAATGTGTTTGCTAAATGTTATTAGATTCTTTTATATAATCCTTGTTACTTAGTTGGTGCAAGGTGATGAAGGAATCAAAACCTTTGTTCAAATTCTTCTATATGTATCTCTATTCTTCTATGCATTGTTCAATGTTATGTTGTAATTGTGCTATTGTTCTTAAATATTTCCTTATGTAATCTTCTTGGATTTGAGATATGGTAGCACTAATTATTTTTGGTCTCAATGCCATGGTTTGAAAAGATTCTCCTTTGTATATCTTATCTGATCTTTCCTCTTTTGTGATCATAGTTCTACTTTCTTTGGGGAATGATGTCAATTCATTTGCAATAATATCATATATATATTATCTTATGATCATACTGACCCCATGGTAGGTAGATCCCTTCTATTTTCTCTATATGTTTCTATGATATTTCCTTTTATTTTTCTTCATCTTGGCGCATCTCAATGTGGAAATGTAATAAGTGGAGTTGTTTATGTTTCCGTTAAAGCCATTTCTCCTGTTAAAGTGTCAGTAATGACTTTAACATGGGGGCATACCCTCTGCTCACCTATTGCACACACGTACTTTTTGATATGCACATATTTTTCAAGATACCTTTTCTCCCTTTTTGGATTAGTAACTAATCCTCAAAGCATGGATTTATATTTTAGGATCTCTTAATCCCTCCAGTTTCAAATATACATATATTTTGATCCCTTAAGGTTGAAGGTGTCCTTAAGACTAGATCTCTTTATTTTTTTGTTGTTTTATTCTTATGGAATAGAATATTCCTAAGGATGAATCCTTGATGGGTTGACTAGTAAGTAGCCACATTCACTAGGTGGTTCAATTTCATCTTTCCAGTTGGGTCGTTCTCTTGTGTGGTTCATAATGGTACATAAGTTCTCATTGGGTGAGGTAATCACACCCTTTATTTCTCTCTAGAGATGTCTCTCTTATTGTGATCTAGGAGTCGACAAAGACTTGAGTCCTTGGGGGCTTAAGGTTTTCCTTTGTCCCTAGGATCATGATAAGATTATCTTTTCATTCTAATCTCCTTTACCAAGAGTTTGCATCAAGTCCATACTCTTGCTAAAGTGGGGGCTTAATGTATCATCTTAAAATGGAAGCACTTCCATGATAAGAGTGTTTATCCCTTTGAGTAACTGGTCTGGAGTCATGTTAAGCACCTTGATCAGGTCTTTGCATGTATTTGGCTTTCTCCCCGCTTTCTACTTCTTTTCTACTTTGTTCTAGGTGAAATTAGGGTTAGGATCCTGAGGATTCTCCTTAATTTCCCTCTTCTATGGATTTTTTTTCTAGGTTGGACATAGAAATAGGTCCTCTTGGCTATCATCAAGGTCATCATAGGATTTTGTGCATGTCCTTGGCATTATGTCCTATTTTGATATCCTTTTTAGGTATCTAGGCATACCCGGGACCTCCTAACTGATTCTAGCTAGACCTGGGCCCATAGGGTCAAATTCAAGGTTGATCCTGACTAGGTCAGGATCAAGCTCAAACTTGAACAGGTCAGTCCCAACCTTGATTTTTCCCCCCTCTTCCAAAATTTTAAATTCCTTAATTTCTGGGCATTGGGTTTTCAGGATATTTGTTTTCCCACCTCTAGGTTGGATATTTCGGGTTTTGAAATGGTAAATCCTCTAATTTCATTTAATATAGGTATATTTTCTAAAGGTTAGGACCTAATTTGGATTTAATTCTCCAAGGTGGCCCCTCTAGAGGATTGTGCCCTAGTTCACTATAAAGGAGGCCTTCCTCTCTCATTTTTATCATCAAGTTTTGCAATCACATCTCATCTCAAGCAATTACAATCTCTCAAGCTCTCAAGTTCAAGAAAGCCTTCAAGCATTCAAGTTTTCAAGCATTCATCCATCAAGGAGATACATTGTTAGCCATTGAAGGATTCAATCTCTTTGGAGCCCCCTTAAAGATCCATCCTTCTACATTCATCCAAGCCTCCTCATATGAAAATATCAAGTCAAGATTGCTGTTGAAGATCAAATGCCATTGATTTGAGACATCCTACATCCATTGAAGCATTCCTACTTGTGGATTTGAGGATTCAAATCCTCTACAAGGACTTCAACATAAGTGAGGTGATTTGTTTCAATTACTTTGTTTATGCACACTACATTTCAATTCAATTTCAAGGTTAATTCCTAAATTGGGTTTTGACCAGGGAAAACCCCCCATACAACAAAAAACCCCATTTTCTTATAGGTATAGGTGCGGGAATTTAGATCTAAGAGCAAATTTAGACACCCTTTTCGGTGAACTTCTAAGATCTGTGAACAAAGTCAAAATTGACCTTCAAATAAAGAATCTAGCCTTTGACCTTTTATGAGGGTCAAAGTCAACCTGATCTCATCCTTGAAAAAGATTTATGAGTTTTCTCTATCTCGGCACTTCCAATCCAAAATAGGTTGCATATTTTCCTAAAAGTACACACAGACATCAAAAATTTGCATTTTCTAGATTTTCCCTAATTTGAGGTTAGTACTTGTATTTCAATTGTTTCAAATTCTAAACACTTCAATTCTACCATACGGAAATATAGGGTTTCTCTCTCTCTTTCATATTCTCCATAGATTGATTTGATTGTGCATTAACTTTTTGGTTGATCAAATTGGATCTCTCCTTCAGGAATTTGGATTTAGGAGTGGATCTAATATTTCCCCCACACATCATACCACATACACATTTGAATAGGTGTGATGCCATTTTACCCCTATTCAATTGGAAGAAAATTATCTATCAATGATTTAAGCTCCTATTGAGCTTCATTCCTTTTCTTCTCTAAATCTTGATTAAACACTGATAAATCAGAGACTGTGGCATGTAAATTACCAGCTTCCTTCATTGTTTCCTTCACATTATTTACTTGATCAGTAAGTAGCTTCTTATCAAATGCCATTGAATGCATTAGTTCATCATTCTTCCTGTTCTAATAGTTTACCTTTCCCCTATTCATAGCAGAATCTTATAGAATTGGAACTTGTTTAGTAATAACATTTATCAATATTTCCATCTTGTCAATAGGTGTAGTATTAGGATCATATTCCACCTTAGGTACAAGATCTACTAGAATATCCCTCTCTACCTAGAGTACTTGGTCTTGTTTCTTCTCAGATCTAAGCTTGGTCCTTTTAGCTTTCAACTTCATCATCTCAAGCATTCTCATTAGCTCATTGAACTCATTTTGGTAACATCAATTGGTCCTTGAAATACTTTAACTTCATTTTCTCCAAGTTCATCTTCACTTTCTTCCTCAGGAATAGATATTGATTTTATTTCTTTTTTCTAACTTGAACTCACATCTAGATTGAGTTTCCTCTTTACTAACTATGTTGAAACATACACTTCATGTATATTATATTTCTTTTTAATTTCACCATCAATTGTAACCTTTGAAACAACTTCATCTTTTTTTTGTTTAACTATTTTGGTAGTCACAAAAGTTACCTCAACCTCTATTGTTTGATCCTTTTGTGTTTCTACTTATCCTAGTGCATATTCAGCATTCGATTCTAAATCACCAATCAACTGATCAATCTCAACTACCTTCACATCATCATTTGTAGGAGATTGGTGGGAATCATCAGTAGATAAGTCAATTGGATCATTAGCCACCGATTCATCTATTTTCTCTTCTTGAGTTTTCAATTTTTTCTTTAAGATGTCCATAGTCTCATCTCTAACTTCTTGTATTTCACCAATGCATATCTTACATACTCTTCTACTTGTTCTAAATTTTGGTCTTAGGGATTCTATTGTATTATGTGTTAAAGTAATAAAGTGTTTTCTTATTAATTGAATCATATTGATTTAATTATTAAGTCACTTATTACCTCTTTCTACTTAAGCTAAACTTTAGGCATATAATAATTAATTGCTTTATTAATTACTATTATGCAACCTAGAGTTTTACCTTTTTATGTTTTCTAATCTCCTTTTATAAGGATTGATCTCATAACACATGTAGCCTTTTTTGACATTTCATTATTGATTGCAACTTTTGTTTTTTCACATCAAGGATTTATCCTCTCTCGTGGATCCATATGTTTAGGTCTCCATAGTTGTTTGCTTCTCTCTCTTTCTATGATAGGTGTTTGCGTGTAGGTGTTCTTGGGAGTTGTGGGTTGTTTTTCATCAACTCCAATATTATGCACTTCCTTAGCTGATAATTCAGGTTTTGGTTCCACTACATCTTGTTCTGACATTTCTCTATCAGCTTTCATAGCATACTTCCAATGAGAATCATCCTTCTAGAATAATGTATCAGGTATCATTTTTTGTAACTCAGTAAGTCCTCTAAAAAATTTGTGCATTTTATAGATGACACCTTCTTCAATCTTTAGTTTATCATCATCATTAAATTTATCTTACCAACTTCCTACCTTTTCCAAAATTTCATATTCTTTAATAGCTTTAGCTTTACTATCTGAAGTATTAGATCTCCTAGTCATTGGTTTGACTAATTTCTCTATTGTCATGCCTACAACCTTTGATCTTTTTCTAATGGCCCTAAATTCATCTTGTTCCTTGTTAGAGTCTATTTTAGCTTCTTCTTCCTCTGCTATATCTTTCTTCTTTCTCTTTCCTGTTGACTCTTTTTATCCATGTATTATTCTTTTATTTCTCTTGTAAGTTTTATATTCATGCACATGTGTCTTCTCTTTTTCCTTTAGTAATATGGAGCTTCTAGTTTGTCTCCTTATTTCCTTATTGGTTGTGGATGAAACAACCTCTACTTCTACTTCTTATGCAATAGTACCAGAAGTACCATCTTCTTCACTCACAAAGTTATTCCTTATTGTATCCATCATCTCCTTTTTAATGTCACTCTTCATGGCTAGTTCATCAACGCATTTCCTCACTCTTATCTCTATCATAGGTTTCATTAGTTGTGAATATATTTTTAGATAGGTTTCTTCATAAGCACCAAACTTGGGAGTATTCACATCGATCTATTTAGATAGTAACTCATCATCATGTAGTGATAGGATATCACCATGAATTTTATAACCCATCAGTAAAGCCTAAGAAATTATAGGTCTAACTTCTTGCATCATACAAGTGTCAGTATCAACAACAAAATATATGTCATCCTTGTAATTTTCCACAATACTGGCCAGGATTCTCTCTCTCTCTCATGCATCCTTTTCTAGAAATATTTAAAGTAATCCCACATTACACTATTAAATTTGATTCCTAACATCCTTATGTATTCACTAATTTTCACTACATCAGGTCTGTCGATTGACCATTGAATCTCACCAATACTAGGAAAGTGTTTCTATAAGTAGAAGAATATACATACCAACAATTAGCCATACTCAAAGCTTGTTTCTTATCATTCCTTATTCGCTCCATGTTCACAAAGAATTGAATTATTAAAACTTTAAATAGATCATGTTCTACATTCTCCTTGACAATTCTATATGATGCATGAATACTACCACCAGGCACACTATTCAATCATCTCAATTAATACACTTTGTAAGGAGTTACTATTGATGAGAAATTGAACTTAATGTCTTCAATATCATTGATTTTCATATCCTACTGATCTTCTCTTGATTTTTTAAAATATGTAACCTCATTTGTAAGAATTGTTCTCAAAATAGGTACACTACCAATCACACAAAACCCACTCACTACTTGAATTATCTCCTTAGTTGCCAAATAAATTGATCGTGCACTCAAATCAACACATATCTAATCCATTCTATCTCAAAATTGTCAAATAGGTCAACAATATAGGTAAGACCCTTGTCCCTCAATTTTTTTTGTTCTCTCTTCAAACCATGATCATTGTACAATTCTCTGTAAGTCTTGAAAATAACACTAGAACCAAGTTCTTTAGTTTTGAAATGAACAAACAATCTTATATTCTCAGTCAGTAGCACACCATAAGGTATTGAAGATAACACACCCATGAGATCATTTTCACTTTCCTTCATAGGATGTAGGTTTAATACTAGCCTCAATTTCCCAATAATCTAAACCAATATAGGAGTATCCATAATGCCAATAATTGTCTTCAATAATGACAAAGTAAAACTTTGTAACACACAGAAATACCTCTTTTCTCATGAGTTAGGGTTCTTCGATCACCACTTCAGTCTTGGCACAAGATCAGAACTTTCAATCACAATCACCTCAAATTGCCTTAGAATACTCACATGTTCTCAATTCATCTCATAGAATGCAATGTGAAAAATTACCTTCACTTTTATACTTTTATAACGTTACATTCACAAGAAATAAATGCAATGATCAAATAGTACCTTTAACTAGTTATATAGGTTAGCACATAGAAAATCATTATTCCATAGAAAAACTATGATTCCATAGCACAAAACCATATGTGACACAAAATGCTTCACCAAATTCATCTAAAATATCAATAGATATCTAATTATGTTGATATATCTTACCGCACACACAACTTAGGAGATAGGTTATAGATATTACTTGATTTTCTGCACCTAAGCTAATACCTTTTCCTTATTCTGGTGATGAATTATCCACATTACCTAATGTTGTGGAGCTCTCTCTCAATTCAAAATATTTGAGTTTACCTTACCTATCCCATGTCTCTCTCATCTATTTTCTAAATCCTTCAACATTTGCAATCTTCTTGCCTTTATCATTGTTAGGCCTATTCACTGGTTGATCTTCATGTTGTAAATTTGAATACACTATTGTATATGAATAGATTTAGTGTTTTAATTATGAAAACAAAGTCATATAGTGTTTTGGAGTCAGTGCAAATTATCAGAAGATCAGAATTTGGTTAAGTATAGAAGACTGGATAGTTCATAGAGCACCAGTAGATTAGAGCATCAGTGTACATGTGTACAATAGAGTTATGGTATGTGCCATAGAAGATAAGGTGGTAAGAGTGTATGCATTCTAAGTCTAAGAGTTCAAGATTGGAAGATACGGTATGGCGAAGATATAGACAGTTCAAGTAGCACAAACAGTGAATGCCAGAATAGAACAAAGTATGCAACCGACTGTTGGTAATTTGATTAGCGATGATATTATTTTTTTGTAAAGGCTATGTGCCTATTGTAATTAAGTTATATACATGTAATTATGTTTTTTTTGTAAACACACTTGAGCCAATTCACCTGGAAGCGTTGTATGTAATCGGTTATAGGCTGACCTAGCTAATTGTTTTGGCAGCACATATAAATATTAGATATGCCTTTGTAATAAAGCGTGGAAGTTTAAATAGAGATAAGATAAGAAGTGAAAAAGTGTATGAATAGAAGTAAGAATGTATTAGATCTTTGTAAGAGGTCAAAGCATCAACACATCAAAAGAAATGATCAGACAAGTAGTGTCATAGTACCAGTTCATCCAGCAGATATAGTGTGTATCTGAGATCAAAAGGTTGTAGCTTTCACCACTTGAGTAGTGAGCTCTAGGATAGTTTTTCCCCACCCCTAATAGGGTTATTGTAAAAGACTCCTAACAAGGTCCAACCCTTGACAAGGTCATTATACTAAAAATATTGTAAAGAACAACTTCTAACAAGGTTGCAAATCTTCTAACAAGGATCATAAGACACTAGTGCAATTCTTAGTGGGTGTCAATTCCCACCGGGGTTTTTACCTATTTGGGTTTCCCCATAACCATATTGGTGTTATGTGTTGTGTTTATGTATCTTGTTTATGTTGATGTTCAATTCAGTACTTAAGCATTCAAGTTAAGTTTCAAGAGTAAAGTTAAAAGATTAAATATAGTGAACACAGATTCACCCCCCCTGTTCCCATTCCTAACAATTGGTATCAGAGCTCTGGTCCTTAACAAAGAAGTTTAACCACTTGACGTGATCATGGATAAGGGAGAAATGAAACTTTTGAAAAAAATCTTGACGCTGCTCTTGAAGACCTTGATAGATCTGAAAAAGAAATTGAAGAACTAAAAGAAAAAGTCAGTGATTCTCAAGCAGTCATGAAAAGACTAAGAAAAGATTTGAAAGATTGTTCAAACAATGATTTAGGGAAGATGGTCAAAAAGCTAAATGAAGAGAATAGATCTCTAAAAGATCAAATTGAAGAGCTAGATGAAAAGCTAACTAACAATCAAGAAGTTTATGATGAACAGATCAAGAACCTTCAACTAAATGAAGAATTGAGGTAAGGAAACATGGAAATCTTGGAGTTAAGAAACAACAAAGAAAAGTTGGAATCTGAATTGAAAGATGTAAAGAATCACATTGATAAATTACACACAAGAAAGGATCTAATTGAATCTCAGCTATATGCTCAGAAACTTAAAGGAGATACCAATGACATTGGATTCAATGAAGGACAAAATCATATTGACAACATGCAAGCAAGAATGAAAGCACCAAAAGACACCACAAATGCCAAGAAGACTGAAAATTAGACTAAAGAAAATATTGAACCATCTAAGGATAAGTGCAAGCCTATAGACCAAACTTGTTATGCATGTAACAAGTATGGACATATCACAAGGAATTGTAAAGAGGTAAGACCTTTCAATGGTTATTGTTATTCATGCAAAAAATTTGGTCATAGAGCTATGAATTTTAAAACAAGTCCAAAGAACAAGACTTAGACTAATCACAGAAATTAGAATCAAACAAATGCAAGAAGTTCTTAGAGTATTAAATGTCAGATATGTAATTATAATGGTCACTCAACTAGACAGTGTAAACTGGTAACCCATATCAATGCACTGAGGAATTTAAGGCCTCCAATTATTTGTCACTCATGTAACAAGGTTGGACACATCTCAAAGTTTTGTAGATCAAGAACGTAAAGTCAGGAAAGCCCTAAAAAGATAGAAGACTCAATATTAGATACCGAAGGACAAGTCAACTTTGTGAAAGATGCAAAAGATGTGAGCTTGATTTGGTCAGAGACAAAGAAGGGTAAGGTTGATGAGTATGTATTGGATGCATCCATAATGGACGCACCCTCTACATCTAGATGAATGACCCTCAGGGTCATAGGGGGAGCTAATTTCACTCTAGACACATGCACGGGTGGTATACTCACCCTCAGAGTATGCGCCCATGGATTTAAAATCTTGGAAACAATATGATGTTATGTGCAAGAGCACACTACTTGATCGATTGCAAGATGGAAGTTGGAAAATCTCAGTCAAATTTTGGTTTACGCAACAAGCATTAATGGTGGAATTTTCACTTTAAAGTACATAGAGACTTGCAGATCACTCAATGCTTTCAAATTAGAGTGATTGGAGATCACAGAAGCCCTAGCAGTTATTTGTGAAGTATTGAAGCTCAATTCACTAGTGAAAGAGTGTGTTTGATCGGTTGTGAAGCCCTAATCCGTTGCAATGATTTGGAAGTTCTTGGAAACCTACTTGAAGTGATAAACAAGTAAGTTATGGCTACACCTATTGTGTTTGATATTGTGGAGAGGAAAAGATATGTTTTCAAGAGGCATCCCTTTAAGTCTACCCTAGATGACTTAGAAAGTGCATTCTCCAAAACCCCTATGGGTGTCATGCACATTGAAGACATCCACGAATACATTTACTGCAAGAAAGAACCAATTGGACTTGATAGGATTAGAGCGCACATTGAAATAATGATGAAGCTAGACAAAACCTTCCTAAATGAGTTCACACATCTAGAAGACCATCCCATTGTTCAGTATGCTATGACATATGAATTCTATGAATCAGAGTGGATCCAAATCCTATTAAGCAGAATTCATGATGACCTATTTTGGATAGGTGAAGTCCTAGTAAGAATCATAGGAGATCTCATTCATGAGATGACATGCCTCTCTAAAAAAGGCATCATTCTTCCAGCAGGAAAGGATGTGAGAAAACTAGTAGAACAGGCATGTAAGTCAAGAAGTGATAGGTGCAGAATGACAATTGACCTATAAGGGAGAAAGACATCAAATTGATGTCCATGGTATTAGGTTATTAGTTTTAGCACACCAACAAGGTGAATAGTGTGTCTGCGGCCACTATTCTAGTAGCAATCAGAATTGTGAGAGAAAATCATGTGTTCAATCTGTGTGAGATCTTGCACGCATAACTAATTGATAACATTAGAGCCATCAAACATGATAAGACCAAAATATTCAGTTTTGGGTCTTTGATTATCTACATGTACTTCCATATAGCTGGAAAGGTCTCAGATTTGTACTTAGACAAGAGTATGCCTAAAATGCCTTAAATATCTCTCAAGGCATATACTGAGAGCACATTGAAGGATTACATAATGCTAGAATTGAATACATTCAGGGTCAAAATGTAGATGAGGTACAGGATACCAGAGAGTATTGTAGAGAAATACAAGGACAACATTTTCTTTATGGTAGAAACTGATACAACTTGTATGGAAGTAGTTGAGCCAAGAACAAAGTGGATCCATCCACTTGGGTATGAAGTTGAGGAACCAATATTGGAAGCCTATGCACAAGTGCTACTATCACCACCTAAGGACCCTAATGAACCTAGATGGGGGACTTATGAAGAGAACATAAGAGAAGTTGATGTAGTTCTTAATAGTACAGCAACAAAAATTAAAGCATCAAATATTACTTTTGAGATACTTAGAATTCATGGAGTAACTCAGACAGATCTTGACAAAGCAAGAGAAGAAAAGATTTCTTTGGAGATTAAGAGCACATCTACAACAGAAGCTAAGGAAGATGATCCTAAGTTGAAAAAGATCAAGATTGAAAAGATAGATTATCCAAAGGATAAACAGGGAAAAACATATGTTATCCCTCCTCCGCCCAAAGTGACAATTGATCTAACATCATCTCCTAAGTATAAGACAATGGCCAAGAGGAAGAAGGAAACTAGCACAAGTCATCCATCCTCGCAGGCAACTAGAAGTAAGAAAAATGCTCAAGCACCTCCAGAGGTAGGTTTTAGATCCAGTCTTCAAGTCTTGAGAAAAAGTATAGTTGATGAAGGAAAATTAAATTAGATAGGAAAGTTTTATGAGATGTACAATGAAATTGATAAATCAGAGATTCATGGCATGATCATAAAACATATGATTAAGTTCAAGAAGATAGTCTTGGAACTTAAGACAGTCATCCCGGACAGTGTTTGGAATATCTTGGAATTCTTGAAGAGACAGGCTATTGAAGAGGATCTAAGGATAAGAGAAAAGATTATAGATGAAAGCCTCCTAGTATGTTCTCTAGAAGAGAAAACATTATTGCTAGATCTGGTGAAGCCACACCTTAGAACTAAGACAAGAACACTGCACATAATGGAAAAGAACTTTGAGTTGACAACAAAAGAGATAGAGAAAGCCTTTGAGAAAGTTTTTCTAAATAGGCACATGTATCCACCTACTGGGTCCACAACTCAAGTACCCTTAAAGGAAGATAAGGAATCAGAGACCACAAATGTACAAGTTGGAGGTCCTCAGGATTCAGTGCCTACAGTGGTAGTACCTACAAAGGTAGAGAAGTTTGTGCCCATGACAGAGACACAAAAAGATGATACAATCTTCATTGATAATGTAGAAATAGCCATGGTGGCCACAAATAATGACTTGGATAAGTTTGAGGAAGCCTTTTTGAGCACACAAGAAGCTAAAATTCTATATAGTGACAATTCACCCAAGTTACAAGAATAAGTACTAATAGAAGATCTAACAGGTGAAGAAGAAGAGAAAGAGACAGTAAAAGAGGAAGAAAAGGTAGAAGAGGTAAAAGGAAGTGAGCCAATAGATGAACCATCTATTGAAATGACAATTAGAGTAAAGCAATAAGTGATAGACAACACTCCTATCACTCCCTTACCCCTAGCATCATTGTTGTCAAGTTTGAAACCAGACACCACTAGTTTGGACTCTTGGGGAGAAGAAGACCTGATCAAGATTAGTGTCTTAACTATGGAAAAAAAAAAGAGAAGGAACCCCTTGTTTGTCGAATCAGTCAACATTTTGAACAACCTATTACCTTCAGACAAGAAAGTATATAAGGTCCATATAGTTGATGCTGTTAGCACCATCCTTACAGCCTTCAAGTCTAACTTCTCTAGATTGGAAGAATCTACATCTCAAGTAGCAGAAGAGAAATACATCCAAAAAGAGATTGAGTGAGTTGGTTAGTAACTTTTCACTTGACCTAAGTTCATTAAATCTTGGTCACACATCTTTGAAGGAGTTTGTTGCAAAGGGAAGGAATATCATTGCAGATTGTACAAATCAAGATAAGCTAACTGTTGATTGCTACAAGAGAATCCAAGTAGAAAAAATGATTGACAAAGTAAGGAAAATAGTAGAAGACCCCTCCACTAATGTGAACATGTGCAAAGAAAGAGATGTCTAAGATAAGGGAAAGGTAGACACAGCTCAAGAATGCTCTTGCACCCCCTCTAGATATTGTAAATCAGAACATCAAGGAGATCGATGCCACTATGGTGACATATGATCAAGGTTTGATTATAGACTTGGAGAAGATGGAGAAGATACAATATGCCTTATGCACCCATCTAAAAAATTTTAATGCATTGATTTAATTTTGGAAACAAGAGATCCAAATTTGCAGATAGCATATCCAGATGTCCTAACACTATAAGTACTTATAGATAAATTTTTGGAGCACCTTTGTCATTAATGTCAAAGGGGGAGTATTTTATAGAATATAGAATCTGATATATATGTAAAAAAGATGCATAGTAAAGAGTATAAGGGAGATATAAGTTAGAGTATATTAAAGAGTTTTTGTATAAGGGTATAGTTCGTAACTATGCCATATTCCTTTGTTTCCATTAATGAAAAAGGGGGACATCGTTGGAAAGTTGACTACACTATTGTATATGACTAGATTTAGTGTTTTCATTATGGAAACAAAGTCATATAGTGTTTTGGAGTCAGTGCACATTATCAGAAGATCAAAATTTGGTTAAGTACAGAAGACTAGACAGTTAATAGAACCAGTAGATCAGAGCATCAACACACATGTGTATGACAAAGTTATGGTATTCACCCTAGAAGATAAGTTGGTAAGAGTGTATGCATGCTAATTCTAAGAGCCCATGATCAGAAGATACAATATGGTGAAGATATTGACAGTTCAAGTAGCACAGACAGTGAATGCCAGAACAAAATAGAATATGCAGCTGACTATTGGTAATTTGATTAGCGATGATATTATTGTTTTGTAAAGGCTATGCACCTATTGTAATTAATTTTTAGACATGTAATTATGTTTTTTTCTAAACACGCTTGAGCCAATTCACCTAGAAGCGTTGTATGTAATCGGTTATAGGCCAACCTAGTTAATTGTTTTCGTAGCGCATATAAATATTAGATGTGCCTTTGTAATAAAGCATGGAAGTTGAAATAGAGATAAGATAAGAAGAGAAGAAGTGTGTGAAGAGCAATAAGAATATATTAGATCTTTGCAAGAGGTCAAAGCATCAGCACATCAAAGGAACTGATTAGACAAGCAGTGTCACAGTACCAGTTCATCCAACAGATATAGTGTGTATCTAAGATCAGAAGGTTGTAGCCTTCACCACTCAAGCAGTGAGCTCTAGGAAAGTGTGTCCCCACCCCTAATAGGGTTATTGTAAAAGACTCCTAATAGGGTCCAACCCTTGACAAGGTCACTATACCAAAAGCATTGTAAAGAATAAATCCTAATAGGGTTGTAGATCTTCTAACAAGGATCATAAGACACTAGTACAGTTCTTAGTGGGTGTCATTTCTGACCAGGGTTTTTACCTATTTGAGTTTCCCCGTAACCATATTGGTGTTATGTGTTGTGTTTATGTATCTTGTTTATGTTGATGTTCAATTCAATACTTAAGCATTCAAGTTAAGTTTCAATAGTAAAGTAAAAAGATTAAATATAGTGAACACTAATTCACCCCCCCCCCTCTCAATGTTCCCATTCCTAACACTTCAATATTTTTAATCTTAGCTTTGCAAGATCTAGAAAGATGCCCAATCTTGTTGCAATAGTGATACACCGTACCTTTTTATCTCCATGGTCTAGCATTTCCTCTACCAGTTCTCATCCTGCAATTCACTTCTAGTGTCCATAATTATGACAAATAGAATATGTAAAATCCAATTAGTAGCCTTGTTGATTAGGTCTCAACCAGTTGGGGTTATATGATCTCTTATTGTATAATTCATCCATGCACTCATTATCCCTATGACCATACTTGTTGCAATGATAATAGTTACAATGAAAAAAATTAGGTCTAGCATTGAAATCTTCATATCTTCCATACAAATTTCTAGATCTAGCAATAGGTCCATTAGATCTCTTAGGTCCAATAGGTCTAAACCTACATACATTAGTAGTATGAAATTCCTTATGACAATTGAAACATATCAGTCTATGATTCCTCTTACCATCTTTTGTGGTGTTCACCTTAGGTGTTGACTCTCCTTTTGCATGGATCTCCTTTGTACTAGATGACTCCCTGACTTCAAATTTTGAAAACCCTAAATCTACTTTCTCATCATTTATCCTTTGGTTTGAGTGTTGTTCATCAAATTTAGAAAAAATCTTATTCAACTTGTCCAATAGGCCATTGGATGCCTTCAGTTCTCCTTTCATATTTTCATTCTCTTTCCCCATATTATCATTTTCTTTTATGGCATTGGTATTTACTTCATTTGTGTCATGTAGGTGTTCACGAAAAAAAACTTCTTATTTAGATTTGAATAATTCTTCTGTCTTCTTTTTTAAGATGTCATCTTTAGCTTTAAGAGTATCTTCTATAACCCTCTTTTCTTCATCTTGTGTTCTCCTTGCTTCTATCTCCTGGCCCATTCTAATTCCAAATTTCTCCAACTCTCTTTGCATGTTTTTGTTTTCTTGCTTAAATTTTTCCATCTCCCTATGCATATCCTTGTTGTCCTTAGTTAACTTCATTCTCCAAGATCATAGCTTCTTCCTCAGATTCATCAGATCCACTATGTTTTGATAGATGTTCAATTAGGTCTTGACTTTCACTCAGTTATTCACCTAGTTCTTGTCTTTTAGCCCTAGATTTATTCAACTATCTTTTAGCCCTAGTTCTCAATCATGTCTTCAACCTTTGAAAGTTTCCTTCTATAGGATTCCATGTCTTCCTCAAGGATCTTTCCCAAGATATTAGGATTCTTATAGGAAATTGTGCTCTGATACTAATTGTTTGATATAGGAGGCATTAAGAGGGGGGTGAATTGGTGCATACAAGTAATGAATAAATTCAACCAACAATCCAATTATACTTATTAATAACTTCCAAATAATAAAATAATAAAATGTAAATATCACATAGAAATAAAATAGTTTAAGCATCCACAAAGCATAACACATAAAACCACTATTTTTATCATGGAAACCCTTGTAAGAGGGAAAAACCATGGTGGGGAAGAAACCCACAACTATATTCACTGCAGTAATAAGAGTTTTCCTATTAGGAGCTTAAAATACCATATTAAGGGTTCACCCTATTAGGACTGACAAGTACCTTATTAGAAGTACCAAAAGATTTGTTAGGGTCTACTTTACAAGAGGATTTATAAATCTAGTTAAGAAGTTATCATGTTAAAGGATTTATACAAAAAGACTTATTAAAGTACACTTCTTAAAGGATTTAACTTGCTAACCTATCAAGTTAACCTTGAGCATTGAACTCAAATAGTTGATATGGAAATGACATTGCTTTCCTATCAGATCTATTGCAATCTCTAAAATCTAGTGCATTGTACTGCCTCTGTCTCTAATTGCAACAACCAAACTCATGATCACAACCCTAAATTGTGTGATTTAGTTCACCTTTATACTATTGTTCTTAAGTCGGTTAAGACTTGAAAAAAAATTTACAAGTTGGTCCACAATATTGACCTAACCTATGGAAAAACATGCCAAACATACTTAACATGTCGACCCAAAATGTATTACCTAAAATGTATTAACAATTCAGCCCCAAAATCAACTGCCTCGATCATATGGTCATCAAGAACCAATAAGAAACACAACTAGTTCTTTGCTGAATTTTTCTTGCTCCTGAATGTATTTCTCACATGCTTCCCCATCACACATTCCCTACATATAGTCTCAACTCACTTTGCTATGCTCGATAGATCTCTTACTGCTTTAACATTTTTTATCTTTACTATGTTATCAAAATTGATATGACATAGTCTTTTATGCCACAACCAACTATCATCAACTTTAGCAACAAAACAACTTGCTTCTGAATTGAGTTGAAAAACATTACCTCTTATCTTTTTGCCTGATGCAATCATAACACCATCTATGTTTTTAATGATGCATTTGTCATCTTTGAACTCCAACTGATAGCCTTTACCAAGTAACTATCCAACACTGAGAAGGTTATGTTTCAAACCATCAACATAAAGAACATCATCAGTACTATTCTTTCCATCCAAAGTTATGGCTCCTCTACCAACTATAGGTTTAGGAGTATTATCTCCAAATCTGACCATAACTCCATTGTATTTGTCCAAATGAACAAACCTGCCTTTATCACCTATCATGTGATGTGAACAACCACTATCTATAATCCAATCTGTTCTTATATCTGCTTGGGAAATCAATGCTAGCTCTTTATTCACTTTCTCATTTTTAGGAACTAACTTAATATTTGTTTTTTCTATAATAGCAATGAATCCAATTTCTTCTTCACCTGATTCTTCATCTAAGACTCCATCTCCAGCATAGTAGCATTCCTTAGAATACTTAGGCTTATAATCCTTTTTGAACTTTCTAGCTCTAGTGGGACACTTAAATGCAAAGTGACCAATCTTATTACATGAAGTGTTTGTAGATTTCTTACCATGAACTGTTGCTTTGAAAGCTATCTCACTCTTTGGTTCTATCTTCAATCTTGAAATCTCAAAAGCTGAGATTTTCTTGATCAAGGTCTCTCTCTTGAAATTTTATGTAAGTTTCATGGTCTCATCAAGGATGTTGGTCTTGCTCTCATATTCTAGAGTAAGAGTAGTCATTATCTTGTCCATAATGTCTTCCTCAGAAATCTCTCCACCATTGTTCCCGATTCCAACAACTGCTTCATTAATCCTCTGATTGTAAGCTCTGATATTTTCTTCAGGTAGCATCTCTAATGCATTTATCTTTTCTTCCATATCTTTCTATGCACATCCTTTTCTTTTTTTTATCCTTCAAAAATGTCTTCAAGGTGCTTCCAAATTTTATGGGTTGTATCCATCTTTTTTACTTTTGAAAATTCACCATCAGATAGGGTGTTGATAAGGGCTTCTTTAGCAATAGCATTCTAATGAAAAAATTCCTTTTGAGCATCAATAGCATCATCTTTTGCAAGGTCTTCTAATGTAGGAATCTTGGCTCCTTGGATGGTTACATTAAAAAACTTCAAAAGCAATGCACTGCAAATGGGTCACCATCTTGTTCTTCCAATCAAGATAATTATCACCATCAAACTTAGTACTTTCTTTCCTAAAGTATTCCATCTGATCAACCTCAAGCTATTAAAATTTCTCTCTGAGGCACTTGGCTCTAATACCAATTGTTAGGAATAGTCCCAAGAGATAATTGAAGGGGGGGGGGGGGGGTGGGGTGAATCAGTTATCTACAAGTTTCAATTATTTATCCAATTAAGTATACTTAAACATAAAGCATAAACACAATGAAAGAACACTTGAACACAACACCAATATTTTGGTTATGGGGAAACCCAAATAGGTGAAAACCCCAGTGGGACTTGATACCCACTAATATTTTGTACTAGTGTATAATGATCCTTGCTAGAAGATCCTTTACCCTGTTAGGAGTAGCTTTATAATATATTAAGTATAGTAGACCTGGTTAAGGGTTAGACCCTTTTAGGAGTCTTTTACAATTGTCCCTATTAGGGGAGAGGATGCACTATTCGAGAGCTCACTGCTCAAATGGGCGAAGGCTACAACCTTCTAAATAACAGATACACACTATATCTGGATCTTGGTGAACTATTCGTTGACCTACTATCTAGACTAGTTCTAATGAATAGCACACATACTCTACTTGGTCACATAGACCTTCTTCTGATGGTTCAACACTTCACACACTCTGCTCTGCTCTACTTAATCAACCATGAACCACACTCAAGCAATCACAAATGACTGCCTATAAATATCTTTCCTCCAAATTATATAATCAAGTCAGCCTATTAGAACCACCTTGAAATCATATTAGAGAAACCATAATAAACTCCAACAATCATTCTATTAGCTCTATTATGCACACAACTCATTCTGGGACCTATCTAATAAAATAATTGTAGACCCACGCCACACACTGTTGGCTCTACCAAAACAACTGGAACTTTCTCTGTAAGCTGAATTAACTTATGCACTCTTAACCAAACATCAATAACACTTCTCTAAGATTAAATCCAAGGGTGCATATCCTCAAGATAGGTGCAAATCAAGAAACAATAAAATCTCTATCACCTCTTCTGAATAAACACAAGAAACTGCTACTGGTGAATAGCGACTGCATAACTTCACTTGTGTTCATCATTAGACTATGCATTCATAACTAGATCATCACTAACATGTCTTCAACATATATCCCAGGGCGCATGCCCATAAGACAGCTGTATAGACAACCATACATAGAACACTACCTATAACTCTATCAGGAACACTACTGACACAAGCTACTATATAATTGTATGTACTTATAGTTAACCTCCGCACCCATGATATCATGCTGATATCATGTCCATGCATCATATATTGAAGTCTTACTACATAAGACTTCCATGCATGCTACTTTCCATATGTTGTCATCAATGAAAAACATATAGTCATTACTGGCCTGCTAGCAAATCTCCAACAGATGCTTCAACAAATTAATATTTACAGCTATAACAAGGTTCAAATACATGAGAATGATATTTTTATTCTCATAGTCTTCAAATTTTTGTACCATTCTTTATAACCATTTTTCATCATGTGTGTTATCTTCTTCATTCCCTGTATACATTATCTCAACTAGTAATGTGATCTCTCATCATTCCCCTGGATTGCAACCATTGCATGTGCCCTCGTACACCAACCAAAATAATATGCACACTATTGAGGCAAGTGTCCTTTCCTATGAGAATATTAAACTACACCAATCAATAATAGAATGAGCATCACAAAGTGTAGCTCCTGAAATCCTCAATTGATCCTTAACTAGAGCTCTCTTCACACATGCACCTACTCCATCATGCTCCCCTTTCCCATGCCCAGCTTCAACAAAAATCCAACTATGAGGTACACCCCTCTCTACATTTATTTTACTCAACCAATAAAACATATGAGCATTCTTGATTTGACCCAAGCTGTTATCTAACCAAATGAGATGTCCATCCATTGTAATATATTTTTCCCAAAAGAAATCAAAAAAAATATCAAGACGATGTTGCACATACTCAGAAGAGTAAGATCTATCATCACTCATGTAAAAATGGTACTCTTTGATTATATTTATGTCATGTTTTGTACTATTGGGGGAATGTTTATATGTTATGTGGAAAAAAATATAATCTTAATAGAATTGTAATATTGATCTTGCAACTCATTTTTTTTTTGCAATGTGTATTTTTCTATGAAGTCAACCATTGATATAATAGTTCCAATCAGGAAAGACTCCTTACACATCTTGAATTGCCAATCTAACCACTAAGACCTATGACTATGCCTTTCATACTTGTAGAAAATATTTTCCTTGAAATCTAAAATAAAATCAGAAACACTTAATCCTTTTGTAACCAACTCACATCTGGATCCTTCACCTCCACTCTTCAAAGTATATTTGACTATCTCATATATCTTTTTTTGAACAATTTTCTTTCCAAATTCATTTTCGCTACCCTCTTGAAAGCATGAAACAAACTTCAACAAGCCACCACATTGTGAATACTTATCATTTAAGGAATTATTTCTATAGAACAAAAAACCATCATCTCTAGGACATAAAAAATGATCTAGCAAGTATCTCGATGATTTCAAAAGATGAGTTGCACCACAATCCTACAATATTTTGTTAGTATTAAGAGTAGAAAAAATGTAGTGTAATATTTCATGGTGCATTGGAAACTCCACATGATATTTGCAACAAGTATTTCTAATATTAAGAGGTACATAATAAAATGACTTTAAGGATTAAACATCCCTTTGTGATATTTACAATTTTGGATGTGTCTCACAAAAATTTTTGAATAAAATTGCTTGACTTACTTCCAAATAATGTTTAGGATGCAATGTGTGTTCTTGATTGCCAACTCTTAACTTCAAGACATCCTTAAAATTTGGTAACACTCTTAAGTTAGAGTGAAAAAATAGTTTAGTTTCCTCCTTCATAGTATCAGTTATCTTCTTATTAAAATGAGGAATCCTCCCACCATAAGCCCATGCATAATTTTGAAGAGGATCCTCAAGTCTTACTATTATTTCAAGTGCTTTATCCAAAGTTTTGTGATTTATCTTGAAATCTAGACAAGTTATCTCATAAAGTGAGCATTTCTCAAATTATGACTTACTAAGGAGGTTGTAATAACCCTCCAAGAAGATCTCTTATCTTTTTCCTTTCTATTCTCCCGATAGAATTGAGAGCACTGAAAATATTTCTCCCAGTAATAGTGTTTCTCTCCATTTTCTTGTTCATACAAATCTTCAATTTTGGTAGCATGGGTCTCATATTTTGCATCTTTAGCAATTATAAAAAAAATTGGGATTTTGCATTCAATGTCATCTTGCTAGAAAATTCATCAAATAGTTTCAAAATACACAACCAAATGGTTGTTGTTGATCTCTTTGCTTCAAAATTTCTCATAATTTTCTAATCAATTTCAAGTAACCATTTTGGTGTTCTTGAAGGTCTTGAATTTAAAGTTTGTCTTTCTTCCACATAAGGGACTTCATTTCTCATGTAATTTGGAGATGTATAACGCTCATTTGGTTCAACAACATTATTTTCTTTACCAATCCCAAATTGAATATCTTGTGCAACATTTGCATGATCAATCTCCTATTCACATGAAATAAAATTTATGGGTCAACCTAGGCCTCACCTTCACTAATATTTAACATAGCTTTTCACCTCTTTCTATGGATTTTCCTATTTCTTTTTCTATATTCTTTAATTTTTTCATTTGGAAGATTTCTCTTTCATTTATGCTTTCGACGACTATTGCTCCCCATTGTAACTACAAAATGATGATAGATAATGATTGCTAATTAACAATTTGGGAAAAATTGTTGACCTATAACTGATTGAATAGCTTGATGAACTGAAGAGATAGTGATTAGAGATCACCAAGCTATTAAAGTGATATGTAAGATGATTAAATCAGTCAATATATTTTCATTGATGTCAACTAGTTTTGACTATACTTATCATGATAGTTACAAACATCTAAACATCTGTAGAAAGAAGAAATGGTGAAGAAATGAGATATCTACATAAGGAAAAGATGGATATGACATATAAGGATAAGGTATACATTGGGTAACTTATTGATGAGTCTATGGAATTATGTTGTTTACTTGAGCATGTTACATTATTCTATTATGAAGAAGAGATCAAAATTGAACAAGTTAATGTGGTCAGTATTTGAGGATATTTGTATACACCGAGTCAGTCGTGTCTATACCAAGTGATAGTAATAACCGAGTTAATTATCATTAACACATTCAATATTATCTGAGTACAGATGAAAACATTAAATGTTATAATAGCCAACTGAAATTGATGAGCTAAAAATTGCTTATGATTCCGAGGTAAGAGATGAAGTTAGTTATAAGATCCACGGCTAACAAAATTTAGAGATGATCAAAGGGAAGAGAATGAAACATTTTATTGACACATCTGTCAAGGATTGTTGAAGCAAAAAAATGGAAGATGGATATTAAGAGGCAAAATCTAATGGTGGATATGAAAATGGTTTACATGTCTATTTAAGAGACATGAGATTCATTGTTGAACTATGCCGAATGAATAGAGATTGTAGAATATTTTACATGAAGATACTTTTCATACATACTTGATCAAATTGTTTATAGACATAACTGATCTGAACTCCAGGCATAACTGAGCATGAGAGATATATACATCGAGTGAAGTAACTTGGAGGATATGATGAAGTGAATTTATTATTGATTAGATAAGTTATTTTGAGATTAGCATAGATCTGAATACTTGAAAATTGAGTTTTATTTGAATCAGATCACTACTTTCTCATTTTAACCATTGTTAAAGCAAAATCTCTTAACTGAGTGGACTTAACAATATTTTTTTGTATTTCCATATGACATTCAAGGAATGTTAAATGTTTTCTTGTTGACCCCATACAAAATGTTGGTCAAAAGTTAACTATTAGTGATAAATCATCTAAACAGGTCACACCTTACAGTGTGCATTGTAACCTTTAACAAGGTTGGCTCCTAACTGAGCTCACTTCAGAAGAGTGAAATATTTTGGGTTACCAGTCCCAGGAGGTTTTTCCCTTAGGAGGGTTTCCATATTAAATCTTTGTGTTATGTGTTATTTATTATGATTTTTTTTCTATCATACTTTGCATGTTGCATATTTGATTAATCGGTAAAGAGAGTTTTGGAAATTACTTGTATTTTGTAAATGAACAGAAAGATAGTTATCTTATCTTACTGAGTTGTTTGAATTGTTGAAAAAGTAAATCTGAGAGTTTGGGACTGTAGGATAACTGATTTAACTGATTCACCCCCCTCTTAGTTATCTAACAATTGGTATTAGAGAATATTGGTTACTTGGAGGAAAGTTTCAAGGACTTGAAAAAAATATCACAAGATATATAAAAGGGAAGTGCCTAAGCTGAACAAAGATAACTTCTCTACATGACAAAGTAGGATGAGGCTACACATATCTAGAATTAGAGAATCTGCTCTTCAACTCCTAGACAATGGATACATACAACAGACTATTGGACCTTTGACAGTTGACCAGTTGAAAGACAGACATGAACACAATATAACAATGATAGAGATTGTCGCTGCTCTATTTGATGCAGAATTTGAAGATGTCAAAACATGTACTACAGTGAAAGAAATGTGGGGAAAACTTGCACTAGTTCATGGAGGAGATGTAAATGTACTAAGAGCCAAAGCTGAAAGCCTTAGAGGTAGATTTGATGATATGAAGATAAAAGAAGGTGAGAACATCACACAATACTCTAACCAAATCAAGGAGGTCATCAATCCTATTCGAGGATTAGGAGGTGTTATTGATGAAGACACTATTGTGAGTAAAATATTGAGAACCTTGTTTCCTATATATGCTATTAGAATCTCTTCTATTCATGAAATGAGATCTGTACCGAACAATGTTCTTACACTTGATAGTCTAATTGGTAAGGTGACTACTTTTGAGCTGAATAACTATGATAACAGTATTGTACCAAGTGTTGAGTCTTCATTTATGTCATCATTGAAGATTGGTAAGTCTAGCAGTAAACTTAATATAAGAAATGAAAGTGGCAGTGACAGTGAAGATAGGCTTGATGAGCTAGAAGCACTTATGGCTACGATACTTCAGAAAAGTAAAGGAAGGTATAAAGGAAAGTTGCCTCTAGCATGTTTGAGTTGTAAAGAGATTAGCCATATTGTTGCTAGATGTCATAATAGGAAAGATGAAGATAAAGACAATGACCGATCTTGTGATGGAAAGTTTGGCAGAATAGATAACTGAGATTACAAGGGAACCCAACACCATGACAGAAGAAACAACTGAGACTACAAAGAAAAAGGAAAGAATGCATGTTACCTTGTTGGAGATGATGATAATGATACCAACACCGACACTAATGATGTTGAGGTGGTATTCATAGCAATGAAAGATGATTCAGAAGAAGAAGAAAGGTATGTAGAAACAAAACTTATATCTAAAGTTAGCAAGAACTATATACATGGATTATTAATAGTGGTTGTACAAATCATATGACTGGTGATGAGGATAAATTTGAATACCTTGAACATTATAATGGAGGATCTATTAAAATGGGAAATGATACACCTTGTCTAGTGAAAGGAAAAGGATCTTTCTTGTTGAACAATAAGATTAGATGTGAGAATGCATATTGGGTGAAATGACTTAACTATAATCTATTGATTGTAGCACAATTGAATAATTCAGGTCATCAAGTTGCATTTGAAAGTAGAAAGGTGAAGATCTATGATGAAACCAAAAATTTGGTCAGTACTGGTGAACAATCCAAAGGTAATCTATTTTATCTTGACAATGTTGAAAATTCATTTTTGTTGGCTAGAAATGAAGATGTGTGGTTGTGGAACAAGAGACTGTGTCATGTAAATTTTGATAACATAGTTAAAATCAGTAAGAAGAGAAGATTTAGAGGTTTACCGAGTCTAACTAAACCTAACCATGTCATGTGCAATCAATGTCAGAAAGGGAAAATGAATAAATCTAGTTTTAAAAGAAAAGAATATTCTTCTAAAGGTATTTTGGAGTTGGCACATACCGACTTATGTGGTCCTATGAGAAATCAGAGTTATTATGGTTACAAATATTTTATTTTATTTGTTGATGACTACTCTAGGATGATGACAGTTATGTTTTTGAAAGAAAAATCTGAAGCTTTCAAACTGTTTAAGTGGTATAAAGCTAAAGTTGAAATGGAAACTAGGAAATATTTAAAATGATTAAGATCTAATAGAGGAGGTGATTATATTTCTGATGAATTCACTAACTTTTGTAATGAGCATGTAATTAAAAGATAGTTTTTTGCACCAAGGATACCACAATAGAATGGTATTGCAGAAAGAAGGAATTGATCTATAGTTGATTGTGCAAGAACACTGATGATTGAGAAAGATGTTGCACAAATGTAGTGGAGAGAAGCTATTAGCATTGTTGTATACACATTGAACTGAGTTCAACTGAAGAAAGATACAAATAAGACACCTTATGAGCTACGGTTTGGCTACACACTAAATGTAAGTTATTTCAAAAATTTTGGAAGCAGATGTTACATTTTGAAAGATGATAGAAATGGTAAATTTGATTCTAAAGGTGATGAAGGACTATTTCTAGGATATTCTAATAAGACAAAAGCATACAAAAGTTTGAACAACACTACTAATAAAATGATTGAAAGTGCAAATGTGAAAGTTGATGAGTTTTCTAAGAAGAATGATGAAGAAAGTAGGAAGGAACTAAAAGACTATGGTAGGTTTACATATATTGATCATCCAGACTATCTACCCAAGCCACGGGCTGAGTCTACCTATGAGGCCTCACCCCAAACCTGTCATAGCTTTTCCATTTACCATTTTGATAGACCTAGTAATTGGCTTAATATTTTGATGAATTAAGAGGTTTTACCCTTTTGATAGGGATTTGATTACATTATATGATGATACTTTATATTTTATGACACTTTCCATACTCCTGATGTTGACCCTATGATATATTATGATGATTGATTTAGATGAATGGTGAGATGTTTCAATTAGGTATACATGTTGATATCATTTGTTTAGGAAAATAATAATCCACATTTGAATTATGTTGAGATGTGAAATTATTTGAAGGTTAAAGGTTAGGTGATGAAATATTTTTTTGAGTTTCAGGACATTGATGTAACTATTACTTGAGGAATTGGTTATTTTATTTTATGTCATTTAGATGTTTTTAGAATTGATAAAATTAATGTTTATGTAATATAGATAAAACTACATCATGATTTATATAAGATGTGCAATGATTAGTGTGACATGCAAGTTAATGAGATCATGTTCTTATGATTCAGTTTACATATGTTCATTTGTAAGTTAATGATTAAAATTTATGATGAATGATTATAGAGACTAAAAGGATGTATTTCATGTGTTAGATAATTTTAATGGTAATCTTGATTCTACATTTTGAATTTTGATGTCTATACTTCTTGAGGTTACTGATGTTTCAATTGAGTGTGCAAGATCATGGCCATGGAATTTTATCAGAGAATCGTGACTAGCCCCCATGTGAATTTTGTAAAGCCAAGGTTGCATCTATTGAAGAGGAAAAACCTCGTTGTAATGTATTTCCTTTCATATAGTGTATGGTGTGAATTTTATCTGCATTTGCATTAATTAAATTGTGAAATTAACCAGTGGACTTGCCAAGTGTGTTGTGATGTGTAATGTAGTTCCAATTGGCACACTTGTTGTAAAAGTGATGTGTCATGGCATGTCCACTTGGAAAGCTTGAGGACCCACCTTTTTGTACTTGGTACCTAGCTATGTTCCCCATAAGGACTACTTGATTTGTGAGCCCAAAGTGGAATCATACCCATTGAAATTCGTAGGTGATCTTAACTAGGGTTTTTGAAGGGTCATATAGCCACCTAGGGTTGAGTTTAACCTAATTTTGACTATCCCACTTCATATACTTATGGGTTAGGGGAATTTTTGACAATAGGATACCTTATTTAGGCCTTGGGAAGCCTCCAAAAAGTTTCCTATCCAAGATGGCCGAAAATCAATAATGGTAAGAATGGTCTTGGGTATATTACATTCCTTGGAAGGGAAAATCTTGTCTACTTTTCATACCAATATCTTTTAAAGAGCCTTTATTTTAGAAATATGTGAGGGTTTGGGAAGAGTGACCAATAGGAGTTCACACTTCTTCCAAGGATTGGGAGAATGGGAGGATTTTGAATTTAGAGGGGGAATTGGAGAGAATTCCTCTCAATCACCCACTCTCTAACTTTAGAGACCACTAAGAGAATTGGGAAAAAGACAAAGGGAAGGGCTCTACTTCAACTTTCATTCCATAAATTCTAATTACAAGGTTGGTGGCTCTTAAGCTTATTTCTTCTTCATATTGGTGTTTTTATATGGCTTCCATGAATGAATGAAATAATTTGATTCATGTTTTTTGTTACTAGTATTATTGATTTTTTATATGTAGTGTTGTTGAGAAGTAAAAATATGCATTTGTATATTTTGTTTGTGTATGGTTAAGGGATTTAGTGCAAGGCCATAATCACCCTTGGGAGGGAAGATTAGCCTTGTGGGTGAAGGGATTTGTGATAGCCCTTTTGGTTTAGAGTCTCTCTCCTTGGGAGAGAGAGATGCACCATGGATTATGGGGTCCATGGTAGGCTAGTAGCATTGATATGCTTGGGGGTCATAAGGTTTTTTGGCCATATTTGGTTGATTTGATTTGGATTGTGAAGAGAAGTTATGTTTCTCTTGTATGGAAGAAATGAGAAGTTATGTTGGTTTTGTATGAAAGAATTTTTGTCTTGTGGAAGGCTTGCATTTTATCTCTAGCCTTGTCTCCCATTGGGTACTTGGTCCACCTTCACTGTTAGGAAGATTTGCATCAAGCTTCATGTGTTAGCCATGGGAGGGTATAACTTGTGTGTATTGTGATTTTTTTTGCTTCCTCATTTGGCTTCATGCATACCCGGGTTCGCATTGGTTACCCTAGCTCAGAGGTGGCCTTGTAAAGGCCTAGGGTGGGAGGTAAGCCTCCATGGCCAAGAGAATTCTTTTTTGTGCAGGGCCTTAGCTTTTTGGATTTGAAAGGAAGAGAGCAATGAATTAAGATCTACCCTTGTTCATTAGAACTAAAATATTGTAAAGTGTTTGTTGGCATTGTAAATAAATAAAATATATATACATACATTATTTATTTCTTTCAAAAGATGGATAGTTTTATTTGAAAAAACAATATATGATCCTTATTTAGGAGCCAATAGAAATTGTAAATGTAGTATGCAATATTTTGATCAATAAATAGTAGATTTATAAATGTAACAAAAAAAAAAGAGTAGATTCTTGTTGTTATGGTCTATCTTCTTGCTTGATCTCTTGTTTTTAGTTGCTTCAAAAAAATTAGGATTTTACTTTTCCTTAGGCTAAGTTAGAAGTCATGTTTTCATAACTAAGGTCAAAAAAGTAGATTCTTTCCTTCATATGCATCCACAAAAATATGACTATGATAAGAGAAGAAATGGTAATTTGTTGTTAGTATGTTAGTACATAAGTTAATAAAATATATATATAATAAAATTTGAATGTGTGTGTGTGTGTGTCTTTTTTATAGCAAGTTAAATAAACTGTAATTGCTTTTATTTTAAAAAAGAAAAGAAATTTATTGTTAGTGTAAAATAATATATTAATATTGTAAACCAAATTTTAAATAATACATGTAAATATATAAATATAAATATACATGCAGGGAAACATATTTTTATCTAAAAAAGGGGGGGGTTAAATTTATGATTAATGCTGGTTATAAGTATTTATCATTTATTTTCTTTTATGCTAATTAAAAATAAACTTTAAAAAAAAATTTAAAAAAGTTTTTTTTTGTGAGCACTAACTGCCCTAACCCTAGCTTCATGGCATGGGCAGGAAGGGGGCACTATCACGGGTGGTTGAGGTCACTGCAAATAGTGTCCTTGCCACTGCCCTGAGTGGTTGTGGCCACCATGATAGTAGAGCCACTACTGTGAGTGGTTGTGGCCACCTCTACAATGGAACCACTACCGTGAGTGGCTTAGGTCACCACAACAGTGGAGCCACCATCGTGAGTGGCTTAGGCCACCATGACTAGTGGTGGGCCACTACCATGGCAGGGGCCATGCCCTTCAGCCTATGGTAGCCATGAATGGCACTAGGCCATTTTTTTTTAAAAATGTCTTTAAAAAAAATATACAGATTTGAAACACTAAATGAAACTACAAAAAAAAGATTGAAGTTCAGACTAGCATGCTTGTTGTGTTAGAAAGTAAATTCCACCAAGATAACTAAGAGGGGGGGTGAATCAGTTATCAAATAATTATAACTTTTATCATCTTCAATAGCATTAAACCATATAAGCAATATAATTACCAACCATAGAAAGATAGTCATACATAATAACACAATGACACAAGATATGTTGACTAGGGAACCTCTTGATCAAAGAGTAAACCCTGGTGGGAATGATGCCCACAAAAGATGCACTAATATGAATATTCCCTGTGAGAGAATGGACTCTATTAGGAGTCTTATGAAATACATTTAGTATATATGAATCCCTATTAGGAGATTTTGAATCCCGATTAAAAGATTCTAACCCTGTTAAGAGTTATGGAAGACAGAAGGACCCACTGCCCAAATAGCTTCAGGGTAAGATCACTTAACACACTATCAAAATAATCTTTGCATTACCAAAAAAAATAATGTGTTACCTCTTCTTTGACTATGCCAAACTGCACTCATTGTTACATCAGATCTCAATTCTAGATCTTTGTACTTCGCATGTCTTCCTTCACAAATTCGCTTTCATACTTAGCTCTTTTCTTCACTTCATGCATATAGCATCACAACTGTTGCTACCATTACACACTTTCACATTACAACTTCCTGCTACTACATAAAAATTACATACAATAAGGAAATACATTCCTTCCTTTATACCATACTCAGATAATTACAAATGAGTCGACATACAATTACAAAATAAAAGTTTCCACACACTACACCAAAATTACATAAAATTGTCAACTTCCAAATACAATAAATCTTCACTCATGTGACCTCAAAGTTTGAATTGTCATCCACATCACTATCAATGTGTCTTCAACTTCCCTTTAACTGTGCAAAACTAGATTCCAACCCAATTAGGAGATATCATTCGATTTCCACAAACCGCTACTCAGGAACACTGCCTGAACACTGCTTCCACCAAAATGATCATAACTTCCATGAATCAATGAATTACTGTCTTCTCTCCTAACCATAGACATATGACATATCAAAGAGTATATCCTTAATTTTGCATAGCTCCAACTACAATAACCCACATGCACTAATCCAAACTCTGTCTTCTTCTTTGCAAGTCTTCGGTAAATCACTATGTTGACATCAATAACAATCATAGTCTTGAATGCAACAACAACTACTATAGAATGGCTGCCAAAAACTTTAGCATTCATTCCTAAAAATCTCCCCCAATGGCATTGATGGCAACATAGATGAAAAACATCCAATGTTCCAAAAATCCAATACTGCAACACTATTTCTTCAAATCCTCTTCATCAATCAAATCTTGCTTCTTTATCCTATTTAGTTCTCTCTAACAGATGTCTCATATTGTTTTTCATGCATAATTCTCCCCCATTGACATCAATGATAGAAATTCCATCACTAAGTCAACAACAACTCAATGTCAAAAGAGACTTTTTAGAAAATACATTTACTAGAGTCCTCATGACTCAGCTCAGATACACATACTCCCCCATAGAGGAAGTACCAACATCCAGTCCAGAAGAAAGATAAGGCTCATATACCACTGGATGAATGCAACCAACTACATCACTTCTCAAAAGTAGGTTGGGGCATAACCCTAAGCATACCTCTCAGATACTCAAATGTATCCTTAGGCAAAGGCTTTGTGAATATATCTGCTATCTGCTCCTTTGTACTTATGTACTCAAGTCTGACTTCCTTTTCAACAACTTTCTCTCTTACAACATGATACTTAATCTCTATATGCTTTGTCTTAGAATGTAATACAAGATTCTTAGACATACTAACTGTACTGGTGTTATCACAATGTATAACAATAGGTTCAACAAATTTTATTCCAATATCCTTGAGCATCTTCTTCATCCAAATTATCTGGTTACAATTGTTTGCTGCTACTACATATTCTTCTTCTACTGTGCTTTGTGAGATACAATTCTACTTCTTACTTAGCCAAGAAACTAATCTTCCTCCAAGGAAAAATGCTCCTCCACTCGTGCTTTTCTTATCATCAGCACTACCTCCCCAATCAGCATCTGTATATGCACATAGGGTAAAATCATCAGATTTTTCATACCATAATCCATAGTCCATTGTGCCTCTTAAATATCTCAGTATCCTCTTTACTACTGCATAATGTGATTCTCTAGGTTCAGCTTGAAATCTTGCTACAATTCCAATTGAATGTTCTATATCACATCTTGTATGAGTCAAATACTGCAATCCTCCAATCATAGATCTGTATTTCTTCTATTCTACTGCAGGAGTCTCATATGTGCTAGATAACTTATGTCTGGTCACCATAGGTGTTCCAATTGGTTTACAATCATTCGTTCCAAATCTTTTCAACAAGTCATTTAGGTACTTTTTCTGACTTACAAAGATACCTTCATTGTTTTTTGTTATCTATAATCCCAAAAAGTATTTCATTTCACCAATCATACTCATTTCAAATTCATTCTTCATTTCATTAGTAAATTTGTCACTAGCTTCATCTTCTCCTGCAAAGATAATGTCATCAACAAAAATAACTATAACTAACAAACCATTTTCAATTTCTTTTGTGTATAGATTGCTATCATTTGTACCTTTTATAAATGCCAATTTTAACAAATACTCTTCCAATCTTGCATACCAAGTTCTAGGTGCTTGTTTAAGTCCATATAAAACTTTCTTCAATTTACATACCATGTCTCCTTCTTGAGTTAAAGAAAAACCTTCAAGCTTCTCAATGTAGACTTCTTCTTCCAATTCTCCATTCAGAAATGTTGACTTCACATCCATCTGATACACTTTGAATTTCTTGTAAGTTGCATATGCCAAAAACATTCTTACTACTTCAATTCTTGCAACAGGTGCAAAGGTTTCTTCATAGTCAATTCCTTCTTGTTGTGAGTAACCCTTACATACCAATCTTGCTTTGTTTCTTACTACTTCTCCTTGTTCATTCATCTTGTTTCTGAATACCCATTTAGTTCCAATAACATTCTTATCTTTAGGTCTAGGGACCAATTCCCATGTCTTGTTCTTTTCAATCTAATCTAGTTCTTCTTTCATAGCATTAGTCCAACTTTCATCTTCACAAGCTTCATTAGTAGTCTTAGGTTCAATTTGAGAAATCAAACATAACTATTCTTGTGCCTTATTTCGAGTAAGAACTCCTCTTTTCATGCTCCCAATAATCTACTCAAAAGGATGATTCCTTAACAAACTCTTGCTAGGTTTCACTGTCTTAGAGCTCTCTTTAGATGTAGGTTCTTCAATAACTTCACTATGGCTTTCATTCAACAAATCACTATCAGTTTCATAAAATAATTCAGTAGTTCCAGTATTAGGCTTAGGATGAGCTTCTTCATCAGATTCATAATCAAGCATTCTTTCCTAAATTTTGAAATTTTCATCAACTTTAACATTTGTGCTCTCAACAATAGTCTTAGTTCTTTTATTGAAACATCTATATGCTTTGCTTTTCAAAGAATATCCAAGAAATATACCTTCATCACTTCTAGGATCAAACTTTCCTATATCATCATCTCTCTTTATATAACATTTGCTTCCAAAAAATCTAAAACACTTAACTGAGGGTGCATGTCCAAACCATAATTCATAAGGTGTCTTATTTATGTCTGCTATGATTTGTACTCTATTCATTGTATATATGGTTGTGTTCACTGCTTCTCTCTAGAATATCTTTACCAAATTATTTTTAAACAACATAGCTCTTGCTACTTCAATCACTGATCTGTTCCTTCTTTCTGCAATGCAATTTTGTTTAGGTGTTCTAGGGGCTAAATACTGTCTTTTAATGCCATTTTCTTCACAAAAGTTGTTAAACTCTCTAGAAGTAAATTCTCCACCTCTATCAGATCTTAAACATTTAATCTTCATTCCAGATTCATTCTCAACTTTATTATTAAAAATCTTAAACTTATCAAACACTTCATATTTTTCATTAAGAAATGCAATCCACATCATTCTTGTAAAATCATCAACAAGAATCATAAAATACCTTTCTCCATAGAATCCTCTAGTCCTAGTAGGACTGCTCAAATCTGTATGAACAATTTCCAGCTTCTCTATAGATGTAAACTTCTTACTAGGAAAATAACTTCTCTTTTGTTTAGCCATTATACATTCTTTGCAAATCATGTTAGTAGGCTTCATAATTCTAGGTAAATCTCTTACTGCAAGTGTAGTACTTACTTTCATAATGTTATCAAAGTTTATATGAAAAAACCTTCTATTCCATAACCAACTATCATCAATCTTTGTAATCAAACATGTCATCTTAGTAGGATTCAACTAAAATACATTACTTTTGGTTCTAGATCCAGTTCCAATCAGATTTCCATCTTTATCCTTTATCACACAAGTTTTCTTAGTAAACCAAACTTGATATCCCTTATCAACTAACTATCCAACACTCAAAATATTATGTTTCAATCCATCCACAAAATAAACATCATCAATATTAGTCTTTCCATCAAGAGTAATAGATCCTATACCTTTAATCAAACAAGGTGCATTATTTCCAACTCTAACAACTCCACCATCATAGTCATTCAACTTTATGAACTTTTTCATGTCTCCAGTCATATGATGTGAACAACCATTGTCTATAATCCAATCAGCTTTCTTTTCAACTTGAGAAACTAAGGCTTTTTCTTCCTTAACATCAGATTCAAGATTTTCTTCTTTAATTGTTACAAATCCTATGTCATCATTATTTTTAGTATCACTTTCACTTAAATTTCTTTCCATACTAGCTTCAAGATCTTCATCATTAGCATAATAACATTCCTTAGATCTTCTAGGTTTAAAATTGCTTCTGTACTTTTTAACTCTCTAGGACATTTAGATGCAAAATGACCATATTCTTGACAAGTCAAACATTTAAAAAAATTTCTTATAGTCTGGTTCTCTTTTCACAAGAAAGGGAATACCTTCTTCAATCTTCTTGTCTTCCTCATTTCTAGATCTATTGTTACCAGCATAATCTCTACTCACACTAATGTTTCTTGAATAAATAGGGCAAACACTAAGAGCACTGAATGTTGTCTCCATTCTAGGTAAGTCTCCTGATAATCTTAGGTTCATTTCTACTGCTTCCAATCTTCCAACAAGAGTCTCTCTTGTAAAGTTTGTTCTACAAGGTATCACTTGTGCAATCATCTATCTTGTCTACTTAAATATAGGAGTTAATGTCCTCAGAATTTTCCATATCACTTCATTCTCTGTCTTTGTTCCTCCACAAGATTTTATACCTGAAATGATCTCTGACATTCTACCAATATAACTTCTAACAAATTCATCTTCCAACATTCTTATATCTTCAAATGCACATATCCAATTATGTAATCTAACTCTTTTTGCATGCTCATCACCTTCAAAACTAAAGTGTAAAGCATTCCAAATTTCATGAGATTTTTTCAAATATTTTACCTGACTGTACTCATTCTCTGGAAGTGCTATCAAAAGTGCTTCTCTTACAAGTATGTTACACATGAATAGATCTCTCTCTTTCGTAGTACATGTTTCAAGATTGTCCTCTTCAATGATAGTCTTATTATTCTTTGTAATCAACCAATAACCTAGTCCTAAACATAATAGGTGTGTCTTCATCTTTTCTTTCTAGCTATCAAAATTTACTCCATCAAACTTAGGGCTTTCTTTCCTAAAATTCACCGTGGATCTCCTTAAGTTGTTAAACTTCTTCTTCAAGGACCTGCTGCTCTGATACCAATTGTTAGAAAGTAAAGTCCACCAAGATAATTAAGAGGGAGGGGGTGAATCAGTTATCAAATAATTATAACTTTTATCATCATCAACAACATTAAACCATATAAGCAATATAATTACCAACCATAGAAATATATTCATACACAATAACACATGACACAAGATATGTCGACTAGGGAGCCTCTTGATCAAAGAGTAAACCCCAGTGGGAATGATGCCCACAAAAGATGCACTAATATGAATATTCCTTGTGAGAGGATGGACTTTGTTAGGATTTTTATGAAATACATTTAGTACATATGAATCCCTATTAGGAGATTTTGAATCCTGGTTAAAAGATTCTAACCATGTTAAGAGTTATGGAAGACAGAAGGACCCACTGCCCAAACAGCTTCAAGGTAAGATCACTTAACACACTACCCAAATAATATTTTCATTACTCAATAGAATAATATGTTACCTCTTCTCTAACTATGCCAGACCACACTCACTATTACATCAGATCTCAATTCCAGATCTATGTACTTCCCATGTCTTCCTTCACAAATTTGCTTTCATACTTAGCTCTTTTCTTCACTTCATGCATACAGCATCACAACTACTACTACCATTACACACTTTCACATTACAACTTCATGCTACTACATAAAAATTACATACAACAAGGAAATACATTCCTTCCTTTATACCATACTCAAATAATTACTAATGAGTCGGCATACAATTACAAAATAAAAGTTTCCACACGCTACACCAAAATTACATAAAACTGTCAGCTTCCAAATACAATAAATCTTCACTCATGTGACCTCAAAGCTTGTGCTATCATCCATGTAACTATAAATGTGTCTTCAACTTCCATTTAACTGCACAAAACTAGATTCCATCCCGATTAGGAGATATCATCCGATTTCCACAAACCGCTACTTAGGAACACTGCCTAAACACTACTTCCACCAAAATGATCATAACTTCCATGAATCAATGAATTACTATCTGTTCTCTTAACCATAGACATATGACATATCAAAGAGTATATCATCAATGTCACATATCTCCAACTACAATAACCCATGTGTGCTAATCCAAACTCTGTCTGCTTCTCTGCAAGTCTTCGGTAAATCACTTTGTTGACATCAGTGACAATCATAGTCATGAATGCAACAACAACTACTATAGAATGGCTTCCAAACACTTTAGCATTCATTCTTAACATGTCGTAGCAGATCCAAACTTGCATATACATATATATTTATAAATATATATACATATATTCAAAATATATGCATATATACAAAAATGTATATATGAGTATATATATCTTTAGATATACATTTCTTGATTCTCCATCCTTCAAATGCTCCATAAACTTGCAAAGAAAATCCATGGAAGAAGAATGGAGAAAAGAAAAGAGAGAGGAAACCCTTCTAGGGTTTAGAGGAAAAAATGAGGGAAAGAAAGGAGTTTTCAGTGTTTTTATTTTCACCCTAATCCTAATTTTGAATTAGGGTTAGGGAAAAAAGTCAACCCCTTGGCCTTCTTGAGATTTCTATTTCCCTCTCTTCCCTCAAGTGGGGTTTGTATTTTTCTTTTAGCCAAAATTATATTCATTAGTAGCAAGACTTTATTTTTGTTCTTTTCTAGGTGAGGGAAATTTTACCTTGGAAAATTTGTTTTCAAATTTTTATTGAGTTAGATTAATTAATTGGATTCACTACTGGGATAAGGATTAAAACTGGCAACCTTTAAAATTGAAAGAGAAGTAGTTTTCAACTATATCAATGAAATAAGTATTTTGAGATTTAAAATTAAGTCAAAGAGATTAAATGTAATAAACCTTTAGAAAGGTTAACAAAGATTATTATTAAAAAGAGATATGAATTAAATATTAATTAATCGTAGAAGAAACTTGATAACAATTATTAAATTAAAATTAATTACTTGTTAATGTATAACATTAGTTGATTAATTACATCTTTAAAAAAACATTGTTAGTGTGTTTTGCCCATAGATTTATGGCATGACACTACCGAGTGATAGGAAAATGCTACGGAGAATCAGCAAATGCAAACCCAGAACCAAGAAGATGCTATTGAGGAAGAAAATGAACCTGAACTGAATGATAAGAAAAGAAGAGAGAAAGTACTGGTGAGATTTTTTAGAAGACACCATCCATAGAACCAAATTATTGGAGACAAGCAAGCTGGCATGATGACAAAAAGTAAGTTAAGACATTTACCCATGTTTATTTTGTGAATTTGAGCCTAACAATGTTAGAGATGCACTTGATAATGATGAATGGATTAAGGAAATGAATGAATAAATTGAACAGATAGAGAAAAATAAGACATGGACATTGGTACCAAGACTAAGTGATAAAAATTTGATTGGTAATAAGTAGATTTTCAGAAACAAGTTGAATGAGAATGGTGAAGTAACTAGAAACAAAGCAAGACTTGTATGCAAAGGATATGCACAAGAAGAAGGTATTGACTATGGTGAAACTTTTGCACTAGTAGAAAGACTTGGAGTCCAAATATTACTTGCATATGCTACACATAAAGGATTCAAAGTATATCAAATGGATGTGAACTCAGTATTTCTGAATGGAATTCTTGAGGAAGAGGTCTACATAGAAAAAACTGAAGGTTTTGTTGATCCAAAATAGAAGAACATGGTATGTAGATTGCACAAAGCACTGTATGGACTGAAACAAGCACTAAGAGCATGGTATGAAAGATTACATGCTTATCTTATTAGTATTGGCTTTGTGAGGACAAGTGACAATAGAAATTTGTACATGAAAGGATAATCTGATGACAATATTCTTATTGCTGAAATTTTTGTTGATGATATAATTTTTGGAGAACATGATAATATTCACAAATCTTTTACTGATGAAATGAGAAAAGAATTTGAAATGTCAATGTTTGAAGAGATTAAATTCTTTCTAGGTTTGCAGATTATACAAAAAAATGATGGTATTTTCATAACACAATTAAAATACATCAAGGAAGTATTGAAGACTTTTGGCATGGAAGACTCAAAACCAGTAGGTACACCGATGGTCACAGGATGTAAGTTGACAAAATATGATGAATCAACTAAGGTAAATCAGACACTGTATAGATCAATGATTGGAAAAATGATGTATGTGGTACATAGTAGGCCTGATATAACACATCTAGTTGGGATTGTAGCAAGATTTTCTACTAATCCTAAGGAATCACATATAACTGTTGTTAAAAGGATTTTGAGATATTTTAAGAAAAATGAAGATTATGGTTTATGGTACAAAAAGGAAGGCAATTTTGAACTACGAGTTTACACTGATGTAGATTGGGCTGGAAACATTGATGACCTGAATAATACAATTGGTGGAGCATTATTTTTGGGAGAAAGACTTGTAACATGGGTAAGTAAGAAACAAGTATGTATTTCTCAGTCTACTGCTGAAACAGAGTATGTTGCTAGTGTTGCTAATCGTTCAAATATTGCATGGATAAAACAATTGTTGAAGGAATGAATGAGGTAATCACTGATCCAGTGATTATATATTGTGACAACACAAGTGCTATAAACATTTCCAAGAATCCAGTGATGCATTCAAAAACAAATTACATATCTATTAAGTATCACTATTGAGGGAACAAGTACAAGAAAAGCAAGTGAAACTGGAGTTTGTGAATTCTAAAGAACAACTTGCTGATATATTTATGAAGCCCTTACCGAAGGACACTTTTGAGTACTTGAGGACTAGACTAGGGGTCCATCCCTTGTCTTTCAGTCACTAAGGTGATCAGGAGGTTGCATCAACCTGTACTTTATCATAAAATCATTCATGTTGATGCATATAGCTCACACTTTAGGATACCTAAGGTTGTGAAGGATTGTAGAAGCTGAGACAAAGAATTGTATATCAGTACATGAAGGTACTTGATCTGGACCGAACAATAGACAACTACTTGGCTGTTGAAGAGCTATTTATTTTCTTTTGGCATTTTTGTCAAAGTAAGAGATATTTCTATGAAATATTGGGAGAAATATTTCATTGAAACATCTATCCACTATAGGGAGAGAAAGAATCAGAGAACTGAAGAAGATCAAATCGGTGGGGAGAGTATACATGAAATGTTGTTGTAGTGATTAAACATATTAAATATCAAGCTAGGGAGAGCTTACCGAGCTAGATAATTTATCTATATAGTTGTAGAACAAGTGTTTGGTATGGTATGGCATATTTCATATTGTTTGTGTTGCCATCAATGTCAAAGGAAGAGATTGATGACCTACAACTAATTTAATAACTTGATGAACTAAAGAGACAGTGATTAGAGATCACCGAGCTATTAAAGTGATATGTAAGATGATTAAATCAATCAATATGTTGTCATTGATATCAACTATTATTTACTGTACTTATCATGATAATTACAAACATCTAGACATCTATAGAAAGAAGAAATGGAGAAGAAATGAGATATCTACATAATGACAAGATGGATATGACAGATAAGGATAAGGCATACATTGGATAACTTATTGATGAGTCTATGGAATTATGTTGTTGACTTGAGCATGTTACATTATTCTATTATGAAGAAGAGATCGGAGTTGAACAAGTTAATGTGGTTGGTAATTGAAGATTTATGTATACACCAAGTCAGTCTTGTGTATACCGAGTGATAGTAATAACTGAGTTGGTTATCACTGACACATTCAGTATTAACCGAGTATGGATGAAAACATTAAATGTTATAATAGCCGACTGAAATTGATGAGCTAGAAATTGCTTATGATTCTGAGGTAAGAGATTAAATTAGTTATAAGATCCATGACTAACAAAATTTAGAGATGACCAAAGGGAAGAGAATGAAACATGTTATTAACACATCTATCGAGGAAGATTGAAGAGGCAAAATGGATGATGGAGATTAGGAGGCAAAATCTAATGGCTGATATGAAAATGTTTTACATGTCTATTTAAGAGACATGAGATTTATTGTTGAGCTATGCCGAATGAATAGAGACTACAAAATATTTTGCATGAAGACACTTTTCATGCATACCTGATCAAATTGGCTATAGATAGGATTGAGTTGAACTGCATGCATAACCGAGCGTCAGAGATATATACACCGAGTGAAGTAAGTTGGAGGATATGATGAAGTGAATTGATTATTGATTAGATGATTTATTTTGAGCTTAACATAGATCTAAATACTTGAAAATTGAGTTTTATTTGAATCAGATCACTATTGTATCAATTTAACCATTGTTACAGCAAAATCTCTTAACCGAGGGCACTTAACAGTCTTTTTTTGTATTTCCATATGACATTCAAAGAATGTTAAATGTTTTCTTGTTGACCCCATATTGAATGTTGGTCAAAATTTAACTGTTAGTGATAAATCCTCTAAACAGGTCACACCTTATAGTGTACATTGTAAACTTTAACAAGGTTGGTTCCTAACCGAGCTCACTTTAGAAGAGTGAAATATTTTGGGTTACGGGTCCCAGGTATTTTTTCCCTTAGCAGGGTTTCCACATTAAATCTTTATGTTATGTGTTATTTGTTATGATTATTTTTCTATCATATTTTACGTGTTGCATATTTGATTAATTGGTAAAGACAGCTTTGGAAATGATTGGTATTTGGTAAATGAACAGAAAGATAGTTATCTTATCTTACCGAGTTGTTTGAATTGTTGAAAAAGTTTGAAAAAGTGCATCTAAGAGTTTTGGACTGTAGGATAACTAATTTAACTTATTCACCCCACTCTCACTTATCTAACAAAAAATATGACCCAAAAAGGCTTATTATGTCTATTATTGTCTAAAAACCCATGAATGTTGTCTACAAATAGAATGTAGGGACCATTGAAATCATAAAAATGGCCCACTTCCCTATTTTGTATAATAGATATCAGATATCAAATAATTATCTAATATCAGATACCTATCTAATATCTAATACCCCTAATATGAAAATATTCAACACATTCTAATGTCACCAACATTTTACCATTGGTTCTCTTGTCTAGGTATCAGATATCAAATCCATATATGATATTTGATACCTCTATTATGAATACCAAACTTTCAAATCTCAATACATTATATATGTAATGCATTACATATAACATGCATTGCATATATAGTGCATTATTATATGTGCATTGCATTCATATATAATGCATTATATATGTAATCCATTACATATATAATGCATTATATATGTAATCCATTACATATATAATGGATTACATGTATAATTCATTTCATATGGAATATGGAGAGAGAGAGAGAGAGAGAAATAGTATATATTATTTAATACATATAGTATAATATATTATAATATTTAATATTTAATATATTATACTATATATATTATAATATTATAACATATACTATTATAATATATATTATATGTTTTAATATATCATAATAATATATATAAGATATCATATATATATGAAAATAAATATATACATATAGGTATTAGATATTGGATTGATATCTTATATTCAATATGTATTGTATATAGAATACCTCTAACAAAAATATACGACCTAGAGATTTGCCTTGGGATTTCTATGGGTTTTGGCTTGGGAATGGAAAACCTAGAGAGTCAACCCAAAAAATGTGATTTTTAAATCTCCTTGTGTTTCTAGACTTTGACCATGTAGCTGATGGCTTTTTTTATTCTAGAATTGATGAAATGAAAAGGGTTACTTAAGTAGATTATCATATTTCCACCAATATAAACATTGTCAAGTTTTGATTTTAATAAATAATTATTATTTATTTTATAATTGAACTACGTCTAAAGTTTTGATTGATATGTTGATTGAAAAATGTCTATAACTTTCAAATGATATAACATTTTTCAAATTGGAAACATGTGTCACATTCTATGCCTCGCATACTATAAGAAAATTATTATGTTTATACCAAGTTAATGTGGTCAGACACATGAGTTTTTATATTCTAAAAAATTTATAGTAAAAAAAACATAATTGATTATTTATTTGGAAAAACATTACACAAAAATATGTGTCACATATGGACACGAGTCTTCTACTTATATTTATAATGTTGTAAAAAAAATATTATCATTTGATTGTGGTTAGGGTGATCAGACATACACCTACTTCTAATATTTTTCCTAAATTTTACGTACTACTACATTGAAATCTCAAATTTTTATCAAATATATTAATTTTTTCAAAAAAAAAAAACTAGTACCCTAGAAACTAAATTCAATTTCATACAAATTATCTTCTTACATATATTTGATATAAGATTGAAAACTTATTCAAATTTTTACATCAAGTTGTCGAACCCTATTTTTCTGATATAATGTTGTAAAAAAAATATTATCATTTGATTGTGGTTAGGGTGATCAGACATACACCTACTTCTTATATTTTTCCTAAATTTTACGTACTACTACATTGAAATCTCAATTTTTTATCAAATATATTAATTTTTTTCAAAAAAAAAAAACTAGTATCCTAGAAACTAAATTCAATTTCATACAAATTATCTTCTTACATATATTTGATATAAGATTGATAACTTATTCAAATTTTTACATCAAGTTGTTGAACCCTATTTTTCTGAAATTTTATTGCCACTTAATGTTAGGAATAACAGTCCACCAATATAATTGAGAGGGGGGGATGAATCAGTTGTAGGAACTTTGAATAGCAAAAACACTAAATATAATGATAACACAATGAATGCCAACACAGTAACACAATATTTTTTTGTCAGGGAAACCCTATTAAAGGTAAAACCCATGTGGGAATTAACACCCACTAATGATGTACTGAGAGTATAGTAGCCTTGTTAGAAGATTATACTTGTTAGGAGCTTATTAAAACATTATAGTACATAGTCCATGTTAAAGGACAGACCCTGTTAGGAGTCAAAGAAAAAGAGTAGGCTCATTGCCCAAAGAAAGTTATGTCCACCTCCAGAACTCACTATTCGCAACACAAGTGTATATAAGGAAAATACACTATCCTTGTGAACTGTCTGATAGAAACTATCTTTGCTTGATCAGTTCCAATGAAGTACTTACAATATCCTCTGCTCTACATACTATTGGAAAGTTGACTATATTTTTGTATATGACTAGATATAGTGTTATCATTATGGCAACAAATTCATATAGTGTTTTGGAGTCAGCGCACATTATCAGAAGATTAGAATTTGGCTTAAGTCTAGAAGACTGGACAGTTAGTAGAGTACCAGAAGGTCCGAGCATCAATGCATGTGCGTATGACCTAGTTAAGGTATGTGCCCTTGAATTTAAGCTTGTATGTATGTATTCATGCTAATTCTAAGAGTGCATGATTAGATGAGACCATATGATGAAGATACAAACAATTGAAAAGGTACAACCAATGAATGCTAGAATAGAACAAAGTATGCAGCCGACAGTTGGTATTTTGATTAGTGATGATAAAAAAATTTTGTAAAGGCTATGCACCTATTATATTTGAGTTGTAGACATGCAATTATGTTTTTATGTAAACACACTTGAGCCAATTCAATTGGAAGCATTGTATGTAATCGATTATAGGCTGACCTAGTTAATTGTTTTGGTTGCACATATAAATATAAGATGCGCCATTGTAATATGATATGAAAGTTGATAGAGAGTTGAGATAAGTAGAGAAGAAGTGTGTGAATATTAGGTAAGATGTATTAGAATTTTTCAAAAGCTCAAAGAATCAGTACATCAAAGGAACTGATTAGACAAGCAGTATCACAGTGCCAGTTCATCCAGCAGATATAGTGTGTATTAGAGATCAGAAGGTTGTAACCTTCACCACTTGAGTAGTGAGCTCTAGAACAGTGTGTCCCCACCCCTAACAGGGTTATTGTAAAAGAATCCTAACAAGGTCCAACCCTTGACAAGTTCATTGTACTAAAAGAAATGTAAAGGTAACTCCTAATAGGGTTAAAGATCTTCTAACAAGGATCACAAGACACTAGTGCAGTTCTTAGTGGGTGTCAATTCCCACTGAGGTTTTTACCTATTTGGGTTTCCCCATAACCATATTGGTGTTATGTGTTGTGTTTATGCATCTTGATTATGTTAATGTTCATTTTAGTACTTAAGCATTCAAGTTAAGTTTCAAGAGTAAAATAAAAAGATTAATTATACTAAACATTGATTCACCCTCCCCCCCTCTCAGTGTTCCCATTCCTAACAATTGGTATAAGAGCTCTGGTCCTCAGCAAAGAATTTTAACCACTTGAGGAGATCATGGATAAGATGGAAATGAAACATCTGAAAAAGAATCTTGAAGCTTCTCTTGAAGACCTTGATAAATCTGAAAAAGAAATTGAAGAACTAAAAGAAAAAGTCAGTGATTCTCAAGCAGTCATCAAAAGACTAAGAAAAGATTTGAAAGATTGTTCAAACAGTGATTTAGGGAAGATGGTCAAAAAGCTAAATGAAGAGAACACATCTCTAAAAGATTAGATTGAAGAGTTGGATTAAAAGCTAACTAACAATAAAGAAGTTTATGATGAACAGATCAAAGAGAACCTTCAACTGAATGAAGAATTGAGGAAATCAAACATGGAAATGTTGGAGCTAAGAAATAGCAAAGAAAATTTGGAATTTGAGTTAAAAGAAGCAAAGAATCACATTGATAAATTACACACAAGAAAGGATCTAATAGAATCTCAGTTATTTGCTCGGAAGCTTAAAGGAGATACGAGCGGCATTGGATTCAATGAAGCACAAAATCAGATTGATGACATGTGAGCAAGGTTGAAAGCACTAGAATACACCACAAATGCTAAGGAGATAGGAAATCAAAATAAAGATAGTATTGAACCATCTAAGGATGAGTGCAAACCATTAGACCAAACTTTTTATGCATGTAACAAACATGGACATATAGCAAGGAATTGTAAAGAGGTAAGACCTTTCAATGGTTATTGTTATTCATGCAATAAATTTGGTCATAAAGCTATGAATTATAAAACAAGTCAAAAGAAAAAGACTTTAAATAATCAGAGAAAGTAGAATCAAATAGATGCAAGAATTTCTAAGAGTATTACATGTCAGATATGCAATCATAATGGTCACTCAGCTAGACAGTGTAAAATGGTGACTCATATTAATGTGTCGAGGAATTTAAGGCCTCTAGTTATTTGTTACTCTTGTAATAAGGTTGGACACATCTCAAAGTTTTGTAGATCAAGAACGTAAAGTCAGGAAAGTCCTAAAAAGCCAGAAAAATCAATTTTGGATACCGAAGGAGAAGTCAAGTTTGTGAAAGCTTTAGAAGGTGTGAGCTTGATTTGGACAGAGGCAAAGAAGGATAAGGTTGATTAGAATGTATTGGATGCATTCATAGTGGATGTACCCTCTACATCTGGATGAATGACCCTCAGGGTCATATGGGGAGCTAATTTAGTTCTAGACCCCTACATGGCCGGTATACTCACTCTCAGAGTATGCACCTTTAGATTTAACACCTAGGAGATGATATGATACTATGTGCAAGAGCGCACTACCTGATTGATTGCAGAATGAAAGTTGCAAATTTTTAGTGAAAGTTTGGTTTACGCGACAAACATTAATGGTGGAATTTTTCACTTTAAAGTACTCAGAGACTTACAGATCATTCATTGCATTTGATTTTGAGTGATTGGAGAGCATTGAAGCCCTAGTAGTTGATTGTGAAGGATTGAAGTGTGATTCACCAGTGAAGGAGTGTATTTGATCAATTATGGAAGCCCTAATCCACCATGATGATTTAGAAGTTCTTGGAAACCTAATTGAAGCAATAAACAAGTAAATTATGGCTACTCCTATTGTGTTTGATATTGCGGAGAAGAAGAGATACATTTTCAAGAGGCACCCTTTCAAATATACCCTAGATGATTTAGAAGGAGCATTATCCTAAACCCCTATGGGTGTTATGCTTCTTGAAGACATCTATGCATACATTTACTACAAGAAGGAACTAGTAGGTCTTGAAAGAATTAGAGTGCACATAGAGACTATGATGAAACTAGATAAAACCTTCTGTGATGAGTTTTCACAGTTGCAAAACCATCCCATCATTGAATATGCTACGGCATATGAGTTTTATGAGTCTGAATGGATAAATATTTTACTCAGCAAAATTCATGATGACCTATTCTAAATAGGTGAAGTACCAGTGAGAACCATAGGAGACCTAATTCATGAGATGACATGCCTCTCTAGGAAAGGTGTCATTCTTCCAGCGGGTAAGGATGTAAGGAAGATAGTTGAGGAAACATGTAAGTCAAGAAGTGATAGGCATGGAATGACAATTGAGCCTATAGAGGAGAAAGACATCAAATTGATGTCCATGATATTGGGATACAAGTTTCAACACACCAGTAGGGTGAATAGTGTGTCTACGGCCACTATTCTTGCAGCAATAAGACTTGTGAGAGAAAATGGTGATTTCAATCTGTACAAGATCCTATGCACACAATTGATAGACAATATTAGAGCCATTAAGCATGACAAGACCAAAATATTCAAGTTTGGGTCTTTGATCATAAACATGTACTTCCACATACTTGGAAAGGTGTCAGATTTTTATTTGGACAAGATTTTACCTACAATGCCACATATATCCTTTAAGGCATCTATTGAGAGTAGACTCAAGGATTACATAATGCTAGAATTGAAGACATTCAGGGCCAAAATGAAGATGAGGTACATAATACCAAAGAGTATTGTTGAGAAATACAAGGACAACATTTTCTTTATGGTAGAAACTGATGTAACTTGTATGGAAGTTGTTGAGCCAAGAACAAAGTGGATCCATCCACTTGGATATGAGGTTGATGAACAAATCTTGGAAGCCTATGCTCAAGTACTACTATCATCACCTAAGGACCCTAATGAACCTAGGTGGGGTACTTATGAAGAGAAGACAAGAGAAGATGATGTAGTTTTGGACAGTGCAGCAACTAAGAGGAAAGTAGCCAAGGTCACTTCTAAGATACTCATAATTCATGGAGTAACACACATAGACCTGGACAAAGCAAGACAAGAAAATATTTCTTTGGGAATTGAGAGCGCGTCTACAACAGAAGCTAAGGAAGATGATCCTAAGTTAAAGAAGATCAAAATTGAAAATTTAGATGATCCAAAGGATAAACAGGGTAAAATAGATGTTGCCCCTCCTACACCCATAGAAATAATTGATCTTAAAGCTCCTTCTGAGTATAAGGAAATGCCTAAGAGGAAGAAGGAAATTAGCACTAGTCACCCATCCTTGCGAGCAACCAAAAGTAAGAAGAATACTCAAGCACCTCCAAAGGTAAGTTTCAGACCTAGTCTTAAAGTGTTGAGTACAAGGAATGTTGATGAAGGAAGATTGGATCAGATAGGAAAGTTTTATGATAAATACAGTGAAATAGAAAAATCAAAAATTCATACAATGATTATCAAACATATGCTAAAGTTCAAAAAGATAGTCCTAGAACTGAAGACAATGATTCTAGATAATGTATGGAATATTTTGAAATTATCGAAAAGATAGGCAATTGAGGAACAATCTGAGAATAAGAGATAAAACTATAGATGAAAGCCTCCCAGTATGTTCTCTAGAAGAGAAAACCTTGTTGTTATATTTAGTGAAACCACACCTCTAAACCAAGACAAGAAAACTACACATCATGGATAAGAATTATGAGTTGGTTGCAAAGGAAATAGAGAAAGCTTTTGAGAAGGTTTTTCTAAATAGGCACATGTATCCACCTATTGCACCCATAGATTAAGTTCCCACCAAGGTATCCAAGGAGTCAGAGACCACAAATGTACCATTTACAAGTCCTCAAGATTTAGTGCCTATAGTTGAAATACACACAAAGGCATAAAAGTTTGCATCCATGTCAAAGACACAAAAGGACAACACTATCATTATTGATAATGTAGATATTGCTATGGAGTCTACAAATAATTAATTAGACAAGTTTGAAGAGGCCTTTGTAAGCACACAAGAGGTTGAAACTCTATGCGGTGACAATTCACCCAAGTTACAACCAAAAGAAGAGAAGGAAACAAGAAAAGAGACACAAAAAGAAGAAGAAAAAGAGACACAAAAAGAAGAAGAGAAAGAGACATAAAAAAGAGGAAGAAAAGATAGAAGAAAAGAAAGGAGAATAAGAGGTAAAAGGAAGTGAACCAATAGATGAGCCATCTATTGAAATGACAATTAGAGTAAAGAAAGAAGTGGTGGATAGCACTCTTGTCACTCCATTACCCTTAGCATCATTATTGTCAAGTTTGACACCTAACACCACTAATTTAGACTCTTGGGGAGAAGAAGACCTGATCAAGATCAGTGTCTTAGCCATGGAGAAAGAAAAGGAGAATCATGTAATGAGGAACCCCTTGTTTTTTGAATCAGTCAACATTTTGAATAGTTTATTACCTTCAGACAAGAAAGTGTCTAAGGTCCATTTAGTAGATGATGTAAGCACAATTCTTTCAAACTTCAAGACTAATTTTTCTAGCTTGGAAGAATCTGCATCCCTAGTTGAAGAAGAGAAATACATGAAGAAGAGGCTAAGTGAAGTGGTCAGCAACTTTACACTTGACCTAAGTTCACTAAAGATTGGTCAAGCATGTTTGAAGGAGTTTATAGCAAAGGGCAGAAAAATCATTGCTGATTGTATGAACCAAGATAAGCTGACTGGTGATCATTATAAGAAAATCCAAGAGGTAGAAGAAATGATAGAAAAAGTAAGGAAATCAGTAGAAGTCCCCTCCACTGATGTGAACATGTTTAACAATGTATACCAGGGGAAGTTAGACAAGATAGAAAAGGTTGAAAAAGAGATGTCCAAGATAAGGGAAAGGTAGACACAGCTCAGGAATGCTCTTGCGCCCTCTCTGGATGTACTTAATCAGAACATCAAGGAGATCGATGCCACCATGGTGAAATATGATCAAGGTCATAACATAGAATTGGAGAAGATGGAGAAGCTGTAATATGCCTTATGCGCCCATCTACAGATTGTCAATGCACTTATTGCATTCTGGAAGCAAAAGATCCAAAACTTACAGATACATATCTGAATGTGCTAACACTATAAGTACTTGTAGAGATACATTTTTTGAATAACCTTTGTCATTAATGTCAAAGGGGGAGTATTGTGTATAGAATATGGAGTCTTGGAGTCTTATATGTAAAGAAGATGTATAGTACAAAGTCTAAGGGAGACATAAGATAAAGTATGTTAAAAAAAAAGTTGTATAAGGGTACAGTTAGTAACTTTTCCATATTCCTTTGTTGCCATCAATGAAAAAGGGGGAGATTGTTGGCAAGTTGACTATACTATTGTGTATGACTACATATAGTGTTTTCATTATGGCAACAAAGTCATATAGTGTTTTGGAGCTAGTGCACATTATCATAAGATCATAATTTGGCTAAGTATAGAAGATAGGACAGTTAGCAGAGTACCAGAAGGTCAGAGCATCAACACACGTGCGTATGACCTAGTTAAGGTATGAACCCTTGAAATTTAGCTTGCATGTATTCATGCTAATTCTACGAGTGCATGATTAGATGAGACCATATGATGAAGATACAAACAATTAAAGAGCTACAGCCAATGAATGCCAGAACAGAACAGAGTATGCAGCCGACAATTGGTATTTTGATTAGCGATGATAATATTATTTTGTGAAGGCTATGCACCTATTGTATTTAGGTTGTAGACATGTAATTGTGTTTGTATGTAAACACGCATGAGCCAATTCAATTGGAAGCATTGTATGTAATTGATTATAGGCCGACCTAGTTAATTATTTTGGTAGCGCATATAAATATAAGATGCGCCATTGTAATATGATATGAAAGTTGATAGAGAGTTGAGATAAGAAGAGCAGAAGTGTGTGAAGATTATTTAAGATGTATTATAGCTTTGCAAGAGGTCAAAACATCAGTGCATCAAAGGAACTGATAAGACAAGCAGTGTCAAAGTGCCAGTTCATCCAACAAATATAGAGTGTATCTGAGATCAAAAGGTTGTAGCCTTCACCACTTGAGCAGTGAGCTCTAGGATAGTGTGTCCCCACCCCTAACAAGGTTATTATAAAAGACTCCTAACAGATTCAGACCCTTGACAAGGTCACTATACTAAAAGAAATATAAAGATAACTCCTAATAGGGTTAAAGCTCTTCTAATAAGGATCACAAGACACTAGTACAGTTCTTAGTGGGTGTCAATTCCCACTGGGGTTTTATCTATTTCAGTTTCCCCATAACCATATTGGTGTTATGTGTTGTGTTTATGCATCTTGATTATGTTAATGTTCATTTCAGTACTTAAGCATTCAAGTTAAGTTTCAAGAGTAAAAGAAAAAGATTAATTATACTGAACATTGATTCACCCCCCCCCCCCTCTCAGTGTTCCCATTCCTAACACATACAATAGATACAATCTTGCAGCTTTCACTTTACTCACTTACATCAACATCATCACCTATACATATACACCCTATTACAAATAAATGATCAGTTCAGCCAATTAGGCTTTCCTAATATACAAATAATCATATAACCCCTTGCTAAGATACACCTTGCTAAGATCTTACATATATACCCTATTACAAATAAATGATCAAGTCAGGAAATTAGCCTTTCCTAATATACAAATAATCATATAACCCCTTGCTAAGATACACACGGTATCTAAAACAAGTATACAATAATTACAATTCAATAGTTAAGATACAATATCTATAATCCATACTCACAATCCATAATACACACTATAATTCTGAAGTTAGCCCCAGATAAGTCTCCTCCAAAATACACACCACAAATAACATCATCATGCATCCCATGAATTTATAATATCAACAAACATTCATTAGTGTGTTATCTATCATCCCTTAAGCTTTCATACACTGGATCCACATCGCTTGTAAGATATACTCAAAACACAGAGACTTTGTCAACTTCCACTGTCATAGTTCAGTAACCAGTCTTCACCAAATCTTTTGTAACTTAACTAATATGCAATATTAAATTATGTGATCTTAGATATAAGATCCAAACACCTCACTATACAAACAACTATGTTCACAAATTTTGAATCATCTGTACAGTATCCGTACACTGTAATAACCAGTTTGTTCTCTCCATAGAAACATATGTTGACATCAATGACAAAATACAAATGACAATAGTATCAATTCCAACATCACTCAATCAATTTACCGATGTTATGTAGTGATTAAACATATTAAATGCATTATCAATATCTAACAATCTCCCCCTTTGGAATTGATGGCAACATATGGGAAAATCCATCAACCCAAAAGTATCCTCTCAGTATCCTCAACATAATCTCAAATAGTGAGCTCATCTCCATAGTATCTCTCCTTATATAGTAAGTATTTTCATATATTCTCTTTCCCCCTTTGAAAACAATGGAAAAGGGTTCCATAAGTCATTAACTTTCCTCATCAAATGTGTTTTGAATCACCCAAATATATTATGTAGGCCTTCAATGATCACTCCCCCTGAGGAGTAGATCCATACATCAAGTCCAAAATAGATAAGGCTTTGAAAACCTCTGGACTGATGCATCTTTGCATCATTTTAATTCTCACTAGGAGGTGCTTGCACCCAAAGCATACCTTTGAGATACTCAAAGGCATCTTTTGGTAATGGCTTTGTAAAGATGTATGCTATCTTCTCTTTTGTGCTAATGTATTCCAACCTTATTTCTTTCTCTTCAACCTTGTCTCTCAATAAGTGATACTTAATGGAAACATGCTTAGTTTTAGAATGCATCATAGGATTCTTTGACATATTTTCTGTACTAGTTTTATCACAATGGATAACCATTGGTTGAACAAAAGTTATTACAATATCATCTGATACTCCATCACCAGCATAGTAACATTATTTTGTATACTTGGGTTTGTAGTTAGTTTTGAACTTCTTGACTCTTGTAGGAAACTTGGATGCAAAGTGACCAATCTTGTTACATGAAAAGAATTTGAATGCTAACTGACCTTCATATTTCCCTTTTCCTTTCCTTTCTTTCTTAGCAATTAAAGAAATGAAATCATCTAGTTCTTTTTCTTCATCATCATCATCAAAATTACCAGAAGTGTTCAAAGATTTCTTACCATGGACTGAAGCTTTGAATGTTGTTTCACTTTTAGGCTCTGTCTTCAATCTTGATATCTCAAAGGATGAAAGCTTGTTGATTAAGGTCTCTCTTTTAAATTCTTTTGTGGACTACATAGTTTCATCTAGGATGCATATCTTGTTGTCATATTCTGGTGTCAAGGTAGTCATTAATTTATCTATTATGTCTTCTTCCAAAATTTCTCCACCATTGTTTCTGATTGCAGCAACTGCTTGATTAATCCTTTTATTGTAGGCTCTAAAACTATCATCAAGTAGCATCTCTAATGTATTGTATCTTTTCTTTTTCATCCATTATTGTCTTGAATATCTCCTTCAAACATGTCTTCTATATATTTCCATATCTTATAGGCTTTGTCCATTTTCTTGATCTCTGAAAACTCACTGTCAGATAGGGTGCTGATAAGGGCTTCTTTGACAATAGCATTTGAAGTGAACATCTCCTTTTTCTTCAAGGTTGCATCACCTTTTGCAAGATTTTCTAGAGAGGGAATCTGAACTTCTTTGGTAGCTACTTCAAAAATCTCAAAGGAAATGCACTGCAAATGTGTCATCATCTTGTTCTTCCAATCAAGATAATTCTCTCCATCAAACTTAGGACTTTCTTTTCTAAAGAATGTCATCTAATAAACCTCAAGCTATTAAAATTTCTCTTTGAGGCACTTGGCTCTGATACTAATTGTTAGGAATAGTCCCAAGAGATAACTGAGAGTGGGGGGGTGAATCAGTTATCTACCAGATTCAATTCTTTATCCAATTAAGTATAGAAGAACATTAAGCATAAACCAAATATAAGAACACTTAAAAAAACACCACAATTTTGGTTACGGGGAATACCAAATAGGTAAAAACCTTGGTGGGAATTAGCACCCACTATAAACTGCACTAGATGTCCCTGTTAGAAGATCTTAAAATCCTATTAGGAGTTGATCTTTAAAATGCATTAAGTACAGTGACCTGGTCAAGATTCAAACCCTATTAGGATTCTTTTACAATTAACCCTGTTAGGGGTGAGGATGCACTGTCCAGGAGCACACTGCTCAAAGGGGTGAAGGATGCAACCTTCTATTTAATAGTTACACACTATATATGGATCTTGGTGAACTACGCTTAGACCTATTATCTTGATGATTTCTAATGAATAGCATATACCCTCTACTTTGTCACATAGACCTTCTACTAATGGCTCAACACTTCACACCTTCTTCTCTACTCTTGTCTTTCAACTATCTACCATGCTTAGCAATCACAAATAACTTCCTATAAATATATTTCCTCTAAATGATATAATCAAGTCAGCCTATTAGAACCATCTTGAAATCATATTAGAGAAACAATACAACTCTCTAATAACATCTCAGTTAGCTCTACTAAGCACCCAACACAAATTAGGACCGCCCAACTGAATATGAGTAGATGCGTCGCTTCACACTATTAGCTCCACCAAATTAACTGATACTTTCTTCGCATGTTGAATTGCATCATGTTCTCTTAACCAATTATTCTTAACTCTTCTCCAAACACTAATCCAAGCACACATATCAAACTAATAGGCGCAACTACTACAATAATAAAATCAATGTCGACTCTACTAGATAAACTCAAGAAACTATGTCAGTCAATTGGAGAATTCATAACTCAACATGTACTACATATCTAACTCTCGATCCATGAACATAGTATTATACATATGTCTGCAACATAAATCTAAATGTACAGGGCTCTGTTACAACCATACTATAAATCACATAGAAAACTCTTTCTGGGACCTGTCAGGAAGACTCACTGATACAAACTATTGTATTACTGTCTTCACTCTGAATCAACCTCTATGTCTATGATATTATGTTGATAACATATCTAAGAAACATATACTCTTGGCTCTCTCTAGTAGGTTTCCACATATATTGCTTACCATATGTTGTCATCAATGACAAACATATAGTCAACACTCTGGATTTCTTGCAAATCTCCAACAATATCCCCCTTTGGCATTGATGGAAACATATGGAATGAGAAACACCACCAATCCAAATGTACAATAATTTTATAATATTCTCCATTTTCTCAACAAAACTCCCCCAAGGATGAATCCTCCATCTCTTACTATTTTGTTCCTTCTTGCTTAATACTCACTCCCCCTTGCTACAATTCTTTTATAACATTCTCCATTTCCTCATCAAAACTTCCTTAAGGATGAACTGTTGTATTATTTACTATTTTTCATGACTATATACTCCCCCTTTGACATCAATGGAAAAGGGTGCCAAAAAATTAAGTACTAGTACTACTCCTAAAGTAGAGTAGTCAATCTTTCATCAGTCATTGAGGATTGATGCACTCTTGCAATCTCTTATCAAATTTAGAGAAGGGGATTACTCCCAACTTCTCCCTAAGATACTCAAATGTATCCTTAGGTAAAGGTTTTGTGAATATATCTACTAGCTGATCTTTTTTGCTCACATAGTCCAATTTTACTTCTTTCTCTGCTACTTTCTCTCTTAGGAAGTGATATTTCATCTCAATGTGTTTTGACTTTCCATGCATCACAGGGTTCTTTGACATGCTAATAGCACTAGTGTTATCACAATGAATAACAATAGGATAATCAATCTGAATACCAAAATCCTGTATCATCTTCTTGATCCACACAATTGTAGAACAATTAAATGTTGCTGCTACATACTCTACTTCTGGTGTTGATTGAGAGATACAATTATGCTTCTTGCTTGTCCAAGTGACAAGTCTATCACCAATAAATATTTCTCCTCCTAAGGTACTCTTTCTATCATCCATGCATCCTAGCCAATCCACATCTATATATACATGAAGCTGTACATTCTCTGAATTAGGATACCATAAACCATAGTCTATAGTTCCTCTCAAATATCTAAATATCCTCTTTACTGCCATGAGATGACTTTGCTTGAGTTCTATTGCAAATCTTCCAACAATACCAACTGCATTGGAAATGTCTGGTCTAGTTTGAGTAAGATATATAAGTTTACCAATCATAGACTTATACAAGGTTATGTCTACTACTGGTGAATCATCATCTTTTGAAATCTTTCATCCTGTTATCATAGGGGTACTAACTAGCTTGCAATAATCCATCTTGAATTTCTTCAAGATCTCTTTCACATACTTAGTGTGATTTATGAATATACCTTTATCTGTCTGCTACACATTCAATCCCAAAAACTACTTGATAGGTCCAATCATGCTCATCTCAAATTCACTCTGCATCTCCTTATCAAATTCTTCATTAAGCTTGTCATTGCCACCAAAGATAATGTCATCAACAAATATAGCAACTAACAATAGTCCATCAAATTTTTCTCTTATGAATAAATTACAATCTGTTGCTCCTTTCTTAAATCCAATCTTTGTCAAGTATCCATCAAGTCTTTCATACCATGCTCTAGGGGATTTCTTAAGTCCATAAAGGGATTTCTTCAATCTTCATACCATATCAGATCTGTCTGATAAGGTGAATCCTTCAGGCTTCTCTATGTATACTTCTTCCTTCAGCTCTCCATTCAGGAATGTTGACTTAACATCCATCTGGTATACCTTAAAGTCTTTGAAGGTAGCATAGGCTAGAAACAACTTTATGGCTTTCAATCTTCTTACAAGGGAAAATGTATCTAAATACTCAATTCCTTGTCTTTGCACATATTCTTTACACACTAGTCTTGATTTTTTTCTTACCACTATTCCATCTTCATTCATCTTATTTCTGAATATCCACTTGGTTCCAATCACATTCTTATCACTAGGCCTAGGGACCAATTCCCATGTATCATTCTTAATTATCTGATCTAGCTTTTATTTCATTTCTTTATGCCAATATGAATCATTACATGCATCTTCAACACTTAAGGGTTCAATCTGTGATAGTAAACATACCTCTTCATTTGTTGTGGAACTCTTTTCTTTTGATCTTGTCACGACTTTGTTTCTCTGATCTCCAATGATGTCTTCCTTTGAATGATATATAGATGTGAATTTAGGAACATTAGGTGTGACTCTTTCATCTTCCTTTTGTGTTTCTTCTTCACTTGTTTCAGGGTCATTGAATAGAACATCTTTGTTGTCAAACATTTCTTCAACAACTGCTTCACTATTGGTAGGTCTAGGTTCTTCTTCAATCATAGGTGCATAATCATGATATCTCTCTTGAATCATGAACTTCTCATCAATCTTAACATGAGCACTTTCAGTAATCTTCTTCAATCTCAAATTAAAACATCTATAAGCTTTTCTTTTGGTAGAGTAACCTAGAAAAATACCTTCATCACTTCTTGCATCAAACTTGCCAATGGCTTCATCTCTCTTGATGTAGCACTTGCTTCCAAAGATTCTAAAGTATTTGACTATAGGTACATTCCCAAACCATAGATCATAAGGTGTCTTATCTATGCCTGACCTCAATTGAATTCTATTGATTGTGTAGACTACAGTATTGACCACATCTCTCTAATAGGCGTGTGTGACAATTCCTTCAATCATGATGGTGTACGCTATGTCAAGTATGATCCTATTCCTCCTTTCTACTATTCCATTCTACTAAGGGGTTCTAGGTGCACTTAACTATCTTTTAATCCCATGTTCTTCACAATACTCATAAAATCTTTCAGAGGTGAATTCTCCTCCTCTATCTGATCTCGGACATTTAATCTTCAATTCAGACTCATTTTAAACCTTAGCTTTGAATATTTTAAAATTTTGAAATGCTTCTGATTTGTCTTTTAAGAACACAACCCACATCATTATAGAATAATCAACAAACAAAATAAAGTACCTTTCACCATAGTATGATCTTGTTTGAGTTGGTCCACATAAGTCTGTATGTATTAGATCCAACTTGTTCTCTATTGAATTGTTCTTACTTCTGAATGAATTCCTTACATGCTTACCCATCATACATTCCCTGCATATTGTATCAACTAGTTTTTCAATGCTAGGAAAGTCTCTTACTACCTTTACAATTCTTATCTTAACTATATTGTCAAAATTGATGTGACATACTCTTTTGTGCCATAACCAACTGTCATCTACTTTAGCAACAAAACAACTTCCTTTAGGATTAAGCTGAAAAATATTACCTTTAGTCTTTGAACCTGATGCAATCATCTCTCCTACTTTATTATTAATAATGCACTTGTTTTCTTTGAATTCTAACTGTTATCCCTTGTTAAGAAACTGTCCAACACTTAGTAGATTATGCTGCAATCCATCAACATAAAGAACATCATCAACGTTGTTCTTTCCATCCAAGGTGATAGCTCCTCTACCTATGATAGGTTTAGGAGTATTGTCTCCAAATCTAACCATGTCTCCTTTTTATCTATCAAAATGTAAAAATCTATCCTTGTCTCCTATCATATGATGTGAGAAACTATTGTCAATGATCCAATCTATCCTGATATCAGCTTGTGAAATCAGTGCTAATTCTTGTGCTTCCTTTTCATCTTCAAGGTTCATTTCATAAAACATTTTCTCCATGTCTTCAAGAGAAATGAATCCAATTTCATCCTCTATTGATTCTTCATCAAATACTCCATCACTAGCACAATAACATTCTTTTGTATACTTAGGTTTGTAGTTAGTTTTGAACTTCTTGACTCTTGTAGGACACTTAGATGCAAAGTGACCAATCTTGTTACATGAAAAGAATTTGAATGCTAACTGACCTTCATATTTCCCTTTTCCTTTCCTTTCTTTCTTAGCAATTAAAGAAATGAAATCATCTAGTTCTTTTTCTTCATCATCATCATCAAAATTACCAGAAGTGTTCAAAGATTTCTTACCATGGACTGAAGCTTTGAATGTTGTTTCATTTGTAGGCTCTGTCTTCAATCTTGATAGCTCAAAGGCTAAAAGCTTGCTGATTAAGGTCTCTCTTTTAAAGTCTTTTATGGAATGCATAGTTTCATTTAGGATGCATATCTTGTTGTCATATTCTGGTGTCAAGGTAGTCATTAATTTATCCATTATGTCTTCCTTCAAAATTTCTCCACCATTATTTCTAATCCAGTAACTGCTTCATTAATCCTTTGATTGTAGGCTCTAAAATTCTCATTAGGTACCATCTCTAATGTATTGTATCTTTTATTCCATGTCTTTCTCCACATATTCTTGACTTGAATATCTCCTTCAAACATGTCTTCTAGATATTTCCATATCTTATAGGCTTTGTCAATTTTCTTGATCTCTAAAAACTCGTTGTCAAATAGGGTGTTGATAAGGGCTTCTTTGGCAATAGAATTTGAAGTGAACATCTCCTTTTTCTTGAAGTGGCAATAGCAATAGCTACTTGAAAAATCTCAAAGGAAATGCACTACAAATGTTTCATCATCCTGTTCTTCCAATCAAGATAATTCCCTCCATCAAACTTAGGAGTTTCATTTCTAAAGAATTCCATCTAATCAACCTCAAGATGTTAAACTTTCTCTCTAAGGCACTTGGCTCTAATACCAATTGTTAGGAATAGTCCTAAGAGATAACTGAGAGGGGGGGTGAATCATTTAGCTACCAAATTTGATTCTTTATCCAATTAAGTATAGAAGAACATTAATCATAAACACAATATAAGAACACTTAACACAACACCACAATTTTGGTTACGGGGAAACCCAAATAGGTAAAAACCCTAGTGGGAATTAGCACCCACTATAAACTACACTAGAATATTATGATCCCTGTTAGAAGATCTTACAACCCTATTAGAAGTTGATCTTTACAATTAATTAAGTGTAGTGACCTATTCAAGGGTCATACCCTATTAGGAGTCTTTTACAATTAACCCAATTAGGGGTGAGGATGCACTATCTGGGAACACACTACTCAAAGGGGTGAAGGTTGCAGCCTTCTATTTAACAGATACACACTATATCTGGATCTTGGTGAACTGAACTTAGATGTGATGTCTTGATTAGTTCTAATGAATAGCATATACTCTCTACTTTGTCACATAGACCTTCTACTAATGGCTCAACACTTCACACCTTATGCTCTGCTCTTGTCTTTCAACTATCGATCATGCTTAGAAATCACAAATGAGTGCCTATAAATATCTTTCCTCTAAATGATATAATCAAGTTAGCTTGTTAGAACCATCTTGAAATCATATAAGAGAAATAATAAAACTCTCCAATAACATCTCAATTGGCTCTACTAAGCACACAACACAAATTAGGATCGCCCAACTTAATATGAGTAGACATGTTACTTTACATTGTCGGCTCCACAAAATTAACTGATACTTTCTTATCATGTTGAATTACATCATTTTCTCTTAACCATAACTCTTCTCCAAACACTAATCCAATCACACATATCAAACTTATAGGCACAACTACTACAACAATAAAATCAATGTCAGCTCTACTAGATAAACTTAGGAAACTATGTCAGTCAACTGGAGACTTCATAACTAAACATGTACTGCATATCTAACTTTACGTCCATGAACATAGTATCATACATATGTCTGCAACATAAATCTAAATGTGCAAAGCTCCATTAAAGCCATACTATAAATCACATACAAAAATCCTCCTGGGACCTATTAGGAAGACTCACTGATACAGACTGTTGTATTACTGTCTTCAATCTGAATCAACCTCTACATCTATGACATCATGTTGATAACATATCTAGGAAACATATACTCGTAGCTTTCTCCATCAGGCTTCCATGCATGTTGCTTACCATATGTTGTCATCAATGACAAACATACAATTAGCATGCTAGCTTGCTTGCAAATCTCCAACATTTACTTAGCCATGAAACCAACTTTTTCCTGAGGAAAATTACACCTCCAGTAGTACTCTTCATATCATCAATGTTCCCTACCCAATCAGCATTAGTATAAGCATGTTGTTAAAAGTCATCATTTTTATCATACCATAAGCCATATTTCATTGTTCCTTTTAGGTATCTAAATATCCTTTTTACAACATCCATGTGTGTTTCTTTAGGATCTACTTGATATCTAGCCACAATTCCAAAAACATTAGCAATATCTGGTCTAGAGTGAGTCAAATATTGTAATCTACCAATCATTGATCTATACTTGGTCTGAAAACTACTCTTTGTCTCATCTGTATTTGTCAGTTTATGGCCAGTCACCATGGGTTTACCAACTAGTTTGCAGTCTTCCATTCCAAACTTTGTTAACATTTCTTTAAGATTCTAGTCTAAGAAATAAAAATCCCATTCTTGCTCTGGTTTATTTGCATTCCAAGAAAGAATTTCATTTTGCATATCATGGACATCTTAAATTCATTCTCCATCTCTTTAGAAAATTTCTTACACATTTCATCATTGCCTCAAAAGATAATATTATCAAAAAAAACTTCTATTATCATAATTCCATCATCACTAGTTCTTATATACAAGTTACTGTCAGCATTACCTTTTCTGAATCCAAGGTGAAGAAAATACTTGTCTAACCTTGCATACCAAGCCCTTGGAGCTTGCTTCAGTCCATACAATACCTTCTTCAACTTGCATACCATTTCTTCATCTTCGATTAGAGGAAATCCATCAAGTTGTTCTATGTATACTTCCTCTTCAAGATCCCCATTTAAAAATGCATATTTTGTTAATATTATTTAAAACAACAAAGAGGGGGGGTGAATCAGTTGTTCTCCAGATGTACCAATTGAACTTTTAAACACTTCAACAATCACAAATCTAATCACCAACACAACTCGGTCTCTAAAGAATATATATACCAAAAACATATAACATGCAGTCCACTGTCCAAAAGTAATTAACTTGTAGAATATAGAAACATTCACACAAGTATAACACCAGGATTTATAGTGGAAACCCAACTTGTGAAAAATCACTTTGTAACATGTTTCTAATATTTTCATTCTTCTAAAGTGAGCTCTGTGAAAAGCCAACCTTGTTAAAGGTTGACAGAAACACTGCTAGGTGTGACCCTATTAAAGGATTTAAACACTCTATCAAAAGTGACCTGATTAAAGGATTTAAGTACATTCCATTAGAATGCCACCTTGATTAAAGGATTTAAACAAAGACTGTTAGGTCAACCTTGATTAAAGGATTTAGACTGATACAATGGTTAGAAAGTAGTAGTAGCTTCTTATTTGAAAAACATACAACTCACTTTGCAAGTATAAGATCCAATTTGCACATATATGATGATTTACTGACTGAGTTCCATTTTCATCTCCATCTCTGATTTTCTCAAAAAAAATTTCAAGCAATCACAAATCTAATCAACTCCTTCACCTTCAACCTTCTTCTTAGACTTTTCAGTCAATAACATCAACAATTCCAGCATACTCTGTAACCTCACAATTAGGTTTTCCTTTATACCTCTCCATTAGGTAGATGCATCTTTTGTCACTTAATCTCCTCTGTAGATTTTAGATTAGGTCATATTCATCAAATCCTTCCAACATTTAATTTATTCATCCATCCTTCTAGATACATCTTGAAACTTCTCATTGAATCCATAATAAAATGATTTACCATGCATTAAATTCTTTATACAATCAATTAATAAAGTCAACACGATTTACATAACCCAAGAATTCAACTATGTTGGCTGGAAATCTAAATTCTTCCTCCAAATGTAAATTACTGACGCTTGGTCAATACTGTGTTCATCTCCACGGTCATCACTACATAATGTGGTCATCTCTACAAACTATCTTCCTTGGCTAACACTATCTTGCTCGGTAATTTCCTATCGCTCGGCATAAACTAATGTTCGGTCAACACTAAATTTACTCGGCATATACTGGCACTTGGTTGACACTAACATCACTCGGCTTAAACTAGATTTCTTCACTTTTTCTCAGTTAATCCTACTTCTTCAGTCTTTCTTCTTACTTATATAAATAATACATTATCTTATCATTGTGCCAAATAATCAAGTACTCATTGAAGTATCAAATAACTCAACCTTTCCCTAGGTTCTATTTTTATCTCCTTTGCCCTAATCCTTTTCATCAATCAATAGATATAGTACTTTCTTAGATAGCAACGGTCTTACCAATTAAGGTTTGACATCAATGACAATACAACAATTGTTTCAATTGTAGTTTCCAATAGTATCCCTCTTTGTCATTGATGGAAACACCATATGAATAACACATGATTTACCAACCAATCCAAAACTTTGTCATTGCATCAAAAATATTTATAATATCCTTAGCTTCATTTTGATTCTCAATAAATTAGCCTTTCTTGACTGCTCACATAGTTACTCCCTCTAAATATTTTCTATCTCTCTCCCTCTAATTCTCTGAATCTCTGAATCTTGGAACATATACCTCAGTTTTCTTTATATCTGTGTTTTCATCTGAATCTCTCCCTCTTTGACAATGATGCCAAACCAGTATCTAGAACTTACATCTTTCATATGTAGATTTCATCTTGTCAGTTTAGTATCAATATTTCTCCCTCTATCATCTTTCTTATGACTAATTATCAACTTTGTTGTTCTTTTCACAACTCTAGGAAGCTCCTAAAGTGTGACCTTTCCTACATCAATTTGTCAAATACTTTATGCAGCACATTTGATGCAGTGCTCCTCGCTTGACTAGGCAGCCTCAGTTAGCGGAAGCACCCCTATTTTACCTCTAAGATATTCATGAGCATCCTTAGGTAAAGCTTTTGTGAATATGTCTACTAGTTGTTCCTTTGTGTTCACATATTCCATTCTCAATTCTTTATCTTGTACCAATTCCCTCAAATAATGATACTTGATAGAAATATGTTTGGTCTTTGTTTGCATCAATGGATTCTTTGATATGTTGATAGCACTTGTGTTATCACAGAGTATAATAACCAATTCAGTGATCTTCTCTTTCATACCTTTCAACAATTGTTTAATCCATACCAAATTTGAACAGTTCACTGCAGCTGCTACATACTCAGCTTCTGCTATAGATTGGGAAATGTGGTTTTGTTTCTTTCTTATCAGGAGACTAATCTTTGTCCAAGAAAGAAATCTCCACCACTTGTACTTTTCCCATCATCAACATTTTCTACCCAATCAGCATCACTGTAGACTCTCAATTCAAATTTCTCATTCTTCTTGTAGTACAATCCATACTCTTTTGTCCCTTTTAGATATCTTAGTATTCTCTTCACAACCATCATATAATTTTCCTTAGGATTGGCAGAGAATCTTGCCATAATCCCAACTACTAGGGCTCTATCTAGCTTGTTGTGGACAATATATTGTACCTTTCCAATCATGAATTTATATAGGGTTTGATTCACTTCAGTAGTATCATCAATCTTAGATAGTTTCTATCTAGTAGCCATAGGAGTACTTATTGACCTTGAATCCTCGATTCCAAAAAAATTTAGTATCTCTTTGACATATTTAGATTGTGTGATAAAGATACATTTATCCATCTAATAGAGTTGTAAACCAACAAAGAATTTGATCTCACCAAACATAGACATCTCAAACTCAGTTTGCATCCCATTGGAAAATTTCTGACATAGGGCATCTTGTCCTCCAAATATGATATCATCTACAAAAATTTCACCTAACAAAATCCCTTTTCCTTCTTCAACTTTCATGTACAGATTGTTGTTGTCATTTGTCCTTGTAAATCCAATCTTTATCAAGTAATTGTGCAGCCTCTCATACCATGCTCTGTGGGCTTGCTGCAATCCATATAGCACCTTGTTCAGTTTGCAAACCATATTTTTCTTGTCTGGATCAACAAATCCTTTAGGTTGTTCAGTGTATACTTCTTCTTCTAATATAACATTAAAAAATGTAGACTTTACATCCATCTGATATACCTTGAAATCTATGTAAGCAACATATACAAGTAGAGTTCTCACTACTTCTAATCTTGCTACAGGGGAAAATGTTTCCCCATAGTCTATTCTTTCTTCTTGTGCATAACCTTTGCATCCTAGTATTGCCTTCTTCCTTATGACTTGTCCATGTTCATTAAGCTTGTTTCTAAATACCCATTTTGTTCCAATATCATTCTTGTTTTCTGGTCTCAGCACAAGAGTCTAGGTATCATTCTTTTCTATTTGATCTATTTCTTCATTCATCGCTTGAATCTAGTCTTCATTCTCTAAAGCATCTTTTACTGTCTTAGGCTCAAAATCACATAATAAACATGTAGGGTCTTTCAACTTACTTCTAGTCAAGACTCCAGATTCCTTCTCTCCAATGATTTTCTTAGGCTTATGATGTCTTCTCACATACTGTGGCAATGTAGGTTTAGATTTCTTTTCTCCTTAGGCTTCAGGTTCATCATGAAAATTATCAAATTCTACTTATGATTTCTCAGCAGCATCCTCCTGATGCTCGACATTTCTTACCCATGACTCTGCATCTAGTGTAGGTGTGTTACTTGCCTCTCCTTCTTCCATATAGAAAAAAGATCTATAGTCTTCAGGTTCTCTTTTTATTTCTTCTTCATTTTTCTCTACATATTCATCAACTCTCACATTTTCACTTTCCACAATTTTGTTAGTGTTAGAGTTCAAACACTTATAAGCTTTACTCTTACTGGAATAACCTAGGAATATGCCTTCATCACTTTTTGCATCAAACTTTCCATTTCTATTATCCTTCAATATATAGAATTTATTCCTAAAGATTCTAAATTATTTTACATTAGGTGCATATCCATGCCATAATTCATAAGGTGTAACACTTGTACCTTTCTTGATTTGTACCCAGTTTAAGGTATAAATAGTTGAACTTACAACTTCTCTCTAGTATTTTTGTGCAACATTCTTCTCAATCATTAGTGTCCTTGAACAATCCATAATAGATCTATTTCTCCTCTCATCTATACCATTTTATGGAGGTGTTCTAGGTGCAGACATATGTCTCTTGATTCCTCTATCACTGAAGAATAGATTGAACTCATTTGATATAAACTCTCCACCTCAATCAGATCTTAGACATTTCAGGCTTCTACCTATTTCCTTTTCAACCTTTTCTAAATACCACTTAAAAAACTAAAATGTGTCATATTTTTCTTTCAAAAACATTACAGTCATCATCCTAGTGTAATCATCAACAAACTGAATAAAGTAATTAGCACTACAATAAATTTGTACACCCATAGGTCCACAAAGTTTAGTATGAACCAAATCCAAAGTATTCTCAGAAGTAAATTTCTTGCTCTTGAAACTAGACTTTTTCATTTTACCCAACTGACATTGTTTACACATTACATTATCAGGTTTCTTCAGTCTCGACAAACCTCTAACTTTCTTATTTTTACTAATACTTACCAAATTTTCAAATTTAACATGACATAGCCTCTTATGCCATAACCATACATCATCAAATTGTGCAAACAAACATGTCTCTTCAGATAGATGTAGATAGAACAAATTACCTCTAGTCTATTCTCCACTTCCAATTAGTTCATCGGTAGCATCAAATATTTTACCCTTCTTGTGATGAAACTCCACTTGGTAACCAGTGTTATTAAGTTGTGCAACACTCAGTAGATTATAGTTAAGACCTTCAACCCAATAGGAATTTTCACATTTGATCTTATCAATTAACATAATTGATCCTTTACCCCTCACAGGACATGGTGCATCATTACCAAACTTAACACGTCTACCTTTGTAATGATATAGGGTTTCAAATTTACTTTTATCACCAATCATGTGATGTGAGAAATCACTATCAATAATCCATTTATCACCTTTACTCACATAAGAAATAAGTGGATTTTTCTTATCCTCATTAGAATCATCTTTCATAGCAACATAAACTACTTCAATATCAAAATCATCACTGTCACTATTAGTTTCCTCTTCTGCAATATAACAGGATTTCTTACCTTTATCTTTGTAATCTTTGTACCTTTGGTGATCTATGTTATCTATCTTATCCTTTTACTTTCATTCACTTTCCTCATCCTTTTCATTCATGTTAGGACACCTTGCAGAAATATGGCCAACTTTGTTACATGAAAAATAGATTATAGGAAGTTTACCTTTGTATTTTCATTTTACTCTCTTCAATCTTCTAGCCATGAGTGCCTCAAGATCATCTAGTTCCTCATCAAAAGTGTCACTATCACTTTCACTTTTCACACATTTTTCTTTTTCAGTATTAGATTTATGCAAAACCATTTGTGACTTGAATATAGATTCAACATTAGGAACAGTGTAGTTATCATAGTTAGAAAGCTCAAAAGTAGTAATCTTACCAACAAGACTTTCTAGAGTTAGAACATTACCAGGGTTACATCTTGATTCTTGAATTACTAAAATTCTAATAGCATAGATAGGAAGAAAAGTTCTCAATACCTTTCCAATGACAGTCTCATCATCAATGATTCCATTAGCTCCTCTAATAGCATTCATTATCTCCTTGATTCTACCACAATACTAATAAATATTCTCAACTTCTTGCATTTTCATTTCATCAAACTTACCTCTCAAGATTTCAACTTTTTCCCTCAGTACATTTGTATCACCACCATAGATGGTTGCAAGATTATCCCATATTTTCTTTGCAGTAGTGCAGTCCTTGATGTCTTCAAATTTAGGATAGGTTAAGGTAGATGCAATCTCCAACATTGTTTGATTGTGTTCCTATTTTTATTTCATCTCCTCAGTAATCAAAGGTGCAGAAGGTATAACATAGTCATGTTCAACCTAGTATTTGTTGAATCACTAATACTAGCTAGGTGCAGTTTCATCAGACTCTGCCATGCAGGGAAGTTCTCCTTGTTCAACTTTGGTATCTCATTTTTATACATCTTAATCATTTTCTTCAAGTACCTTTAAAATTTTTCTCTATAAGCACCAACAGCTCTGATACCAATTGTTAATATTATTCAGAACAATAGAGAGGTGGGTTGAATCAGTTGTTCTCAAGTCTAAATGTACCAATTAAACTTTTAAACACTTCAAAAATCTCAGATCTAATCACCAACACAACTTGGTCTCTAAAGAATATATATACCAGAAACATATAACATGTCCATTGTCCAAAAGTAATTAACTTGCAGAATATAGAAACATTCATGTCAAAACATTCACACAAGTATAACACTAGGATTTATAATGGAAACCCAACTTGGTAAAAACCACTCTATAACATGTTACTAATATTTTCACTTTTTTGAAGTGAGCTCTGTGAAAAGCCAACCTTGTTAAAGGTTTACAAACACACTACTAGGTGTGACCTTGTTAAAGGATTTAAACACTCTGTCAAAAGTGACCTGGTTAAAGGATTTAAGTACATTCTATTAGAATGCCACCTTGATTAAAGGATTTAAATAATTATCGTTAGGTCAACCTTGATTAAAGGATTTAGACTGATACAATGGTTAGAAAGTAGTAGTAGTTTCTGATCTGAAAAACATACAAATCACTTTGCAAATATCAGATCCAATTCGCACATATATGTTGATTTACCGACTGAGTTCCATTTCCATCTCCATCTCTGATCTACTCAAAATTCTCTTCAAGTAATCACAACTTTGATCAAATCCTTCACCTTCAGCCTTCTTCTTAGACTTATCAGTCAATAACATCAACAATTCCAGCATACTTTGTAACCTCACAATTAGGTTTTCCTTTATACCTCTCTAGTAGGTAGATCCATCTTTTGCATCTTAATCTCCTACGTAGATTTTCGGTTAGGTCAAATTCATCGAATCCTTCCAACTTTTAAGTTCTTCATCCATCCTTCTAGATACATCTTGAAACTTCTCATTGAATCCATAATAAAATGATTTACCATGCATTAAATTCTCCATACAATCAATTAATAAAGTCAACACAATTTACATAACCCAAGAATTCAAATATGTCGGCTGGAAATCTAAATTCTTCCTCCAAATATAAATTACTAACACTCGGTCAATACTATGTTTAGCTCCTCGATCATCACTGTGTAACTTGGTCATCTCTACAAGTTTTCTTCCTTGGCTAACACTGTCTTGCTCAATAATTTTGTGTCACTCAGCATAAACTGATGTTCGATCAACATTAAATTTACTCGGCATATATTGGCACTCAGTCGACACTAACATCACTCATCTTAAACTATATTTCTTCACTTTTTCTCAGTTAAGCCTACTTCTTCAGTCTTTCTTCTTACTTAGATAAACATTACATTATCTTATCATTGTGCCAAATAATCAAGTACTCATTGAAGTATCAAATAACTCAACCTTTCCCTAGGTTCTATTGTTATCTCCCTTGCCCTAATCCTTTTCATCAATCAATAGATATAGTACTTTCTTAGATAGAAATTGTCTTACCAATTAAGTTTTGACATCAATGACAATACAACAATTGTTTCAATTGCAGTTTCCAACATAATTCACATCCATCTGATATACCTTGAAGTCTTTATGTGTAGCATAAGCCAGAAATAATCTCACAGCTTCCAACCTAGAAACATGAGAAAATGTATATTCAAAATCTATGCCTTCTTGATGTGAGTAGCCTTTGCAAACCAATCTTTCTTTTTTTTCTTGCAACAATTCCTTCTTCATTCATTTTGTTTCTGAAAACCCACTTAGTTCCTATTACATTTTTGTCTTTAAGTCTAGGAACCAATTCCAAAGTGTTTTATTTCTCTATCTGATCTAACTCTTCCTTCATAGCTTTGATCCAAGATTCATCTCTACAAGCTTCATCAGTAGTCTTTGGTTCAACTTGATAAATCAAACAAATTTCTTCCCTTATCTTTGATCTAGTCATCATACCTTGATTTACATTACCAATAATTTTTTTTTCAGGATGGTCTTTCTTAACATACCTAGGATTCTTAGGAGTCTTAGAAAATTCATTTGTGTCCTCATCAAAAATCTCATTCTCACAATCAATCTCAACATGTTCTTCTGTAATAGCATCTTCCTTGATTTCAATATTCTGATAACAATCATACATTCTCTCTTTTATCTAAAAATTTTCATCTATCTTCACATTGTTATGTTCAATCATCTTCCTCAATCTCAGGTTAAAACATTTGTAATCTTTGATTTTAGTAGAATAACCAAGAAAAATTCCTTCATCACTTCTAGCATCAAATTTCCCTATTTCATCATCTCTTTTGATATAGTATTTACTACCAAATATTCTGAAATATTTTATAGTAGGAGTATGATTAAACCACAATTCATAAGGATTCTTACTTGTAACTTCTCTAATTTGAATTATGTTCAATGTGTATACTATTTTCCCAACAACTTATCTCCAATGTACGTGAGATACATTTCCTTCTAGCAACATTGTCCTAGCAACATCCAATACTGTTCTTTTTCTTCACTCTGTTATCCCATTTTGTTGTGGAGTCCTAGGAGTAGATGTCTATCTTTATATTCCATGTTCTTTGCAATATGAATTGAATAGATCTGAAGTAAACTCTTGACCTCTTTCTGATCTCAGACATTTTATCTTTAAGCCTGATTCATTTTCTACTTTTTCTTTGAATAACTTGAATTTATCAAATACTTCTGATTTATCTTTCAAGTTAGTGATGCACATCATTCTGGAAAAGTCATCAACAAAAATTATAAATTACCTTTCACCATAGTATGATCTTGTCCTTCTAGGTCCACATAGGTCTGTATGTAAAAGGTCTAACTTTCCTTTTGATATATATGATTTACTTTTATAACTGCTTCTAGTCTTCTTTTCCATAACACATTCTCTACACATAGTGTTAGATGGTTTTATAATTTTAGGTAGGTCTCTTACTGCATTAGTCAAGCTTGCCTTCACAATATTATCAAAATTGACATGATAGAACCTTTTGTGCCATAATCAACTATCATCTATCTTCGCAAAAAAACAAAAAGCTCTAGATGTATTTAACTCAAATACATTACCTATAGATTTAGTACCAGTTGCAATCAATTTTCTTGTCTTACTTATGATAAAGCATTTCCCATCAATGAATTTCAATTGATAACCTTTGTCCATCAATTTCCAACACTCAACAAGTTATGCTTAAGTCCATCAAAAAGTAGTACATTGTCAATATTAGTCTTTCCATCCAATGAAATAGATCCTACTCGTATGATAAGCTTAGGAACATTGTCTCCAAATCTTACAACACCACCATCATACTTCATTAGTTTAACAAAAAAAAATTTGTCTCTATTCATACAATGTGAGAAACCAATGTCTATAACTCATTCATATTTCTTATCAACATGTGATACTAAAGTTTTTTCTTCGTGTACTGATTTTTCATCTTTAATAGAAATAAATCCAATCTCCTCATTATCACAATCATCCTCATCAAAAATAACTTCACTAGCATAATATCATTCCTTTTCCTTTGAATACTTAGGCTTGAAAAACTTAGGTTTGTGCTTAGGAACTCTTGTAGGACATCTAGATGCAAAGTGACCTATCTTATTGTATGAAAAACATTTCAAAGGTAAATTTGCTTTAAATTTACCCTTACCTCTCTTTTCTCTTCATGATCAGGACAAATATTTCATCTAGCTTTCTTTCTTCTTCTTGTATCTGTTCCCACTCATCAGCATACTCACCAAGCTCTTCCTTTATATTAACACTACTAGAGCTTGCAATTCTAGATATTGTCTTCTTGTGTGTAGATGCCTTAAATGTTGTTTCAACTTTAGGTAAAGAATCTCCCATCTTTGTAGCTTCGAAGGTAGTTAGCTTTGCAATCAAAATTTATTTGTTAAAGTTTGTTGTCAAAGGTATAATCTCTTCTATAGCCTAAACTTTGGTCTTGTAAATAGGTGTCAATGATCTAAGGATCTTTGAAATGACTTCTTCCTCTTCATAAGTGCCTCCATAATTTTTGATTCCAATCAAAACCTTTATAACTCTTTGTACATAAGCCCTAACATTTTAATCATCTTTGATTTGAAACCTCTCCATTCTTGTTTTCTAGCTCTATAATTTTGCATGCTTAGTAAACTTATCTCCTTAATATAATGCTTCTAATCTTACCTAAATTTTGTGTGTTGAATCTTAATCTTTCACCTCAGTAAATTCTCCTTCAAAGAGTGTGTTGATCAGTTCTTCTCTTGTGACCATGTTATAAGAAAATGTCTTCTTTTCCTCATCAGTAGCTTTGTCTAATTCATTCTCAGTCTTCATGGTTAACTCATTTATTGTAATCATCTAGCATTCAATGCCCAAACATAGAAAATGAGTTCGCATATTGTTCTTACAATAGTCAAAGTTTTCAAGATCAAATTTTGGACTATCCTTCCTATAGAATTCCATCTCCAATATCACCTCAAGTTTTTAAGCTTTCTTTCTAAGGACCAGCAACTCTAATACCAATTGTTAGGAATAATAGTCCACCAATACAACTAAGAGGGGGGTGAATCAATTGCAAGACATATTATTAAACTTTAAACTTTGAATAGCAGCAACACTAAATAGAATCATAACACAATGAATGCCAACATAGTGACACAATATTTTTTTGTCGAGGAGACCCTGTTAAAGGTAAAATCCCCAGTGGGAATTAATACCCACTAATGATGTACTAGGAGAATAGTATCCTTGTTAGAATATTAGCCATGTTAGGAGCTTATTGAAAAATTACAGTACATAGTCCCTCTTAAAGGACAAACCCTCTTAGGAGTCAAAGAAAAAGAGTAGGCTCACTACCCAGGCTCACTACCCAAAGAAGGTTATGTCCACCTCTAGAACTCATTGTTCGCAACAAAAGTGTATATAAGGAAAATACACAATCCTTGTGAACTATCTTATGGAAACTATCTTTGCTTGATTAGTTCTGATGAAATACTTACAATATCCTCTGCTCTACATACAGTAGATACAATCTCGCATCTTTCACTTTCCTCACATCAATATCATCCCCTATATATTTTCAAAAGAAAAGATCTTACATAAATACCCTATTACAAATAAATGATTAGGTCGGATAATTAGGTTTTCCTAATATAAAAATAATCATATAACCCCTTGCTAAGATACACATGGTATCTAAAACAATATACAACAATTACAATTCAATAGTTAAGATCCAATATCCATAATCCATGCTCACAATCCATAATACATGCTACAATTTTGAAGTCGGCCCCAGATAGGTCTCCTCTAGAACACACGCCACAACTAACATCATCATGCATCCCATGACTTGCTAAGATCAACAAACATTCCTTAGTGTGTTATCTGTCATCCCTTAAGCTTCCATACACTGGATCCACATTTCTTGTAAGATATACTCAAAACACAAAGACTTACTCTGTCAACTTCCACTATCATAGTTCAGTAACCAGTCTTCACCAAATCTTCTATAACTCAACCAATATTCAATATTACATTATGTGATCTTAGATATAAGATCACAACACCTCACTATACACACAGTTGTGTTCGCATGTTCTGAATCATCTGTACAGTGTTGTACACTATAATAACTAGTATGTTCTCTCCATAGAAACATATGTTGACATCAGTGAAAAAACATGAATGAAAATAGTAGCAATTCCAACATCACTCAATCAGGTTACCAATGTTGTGTAGTGATTAAACATATTAAATACATTAGTAATATCCAACAATCTCCCCAATGTATTAGCAATATCGAACACTTAAGGGCCTAGTTTGGCATACCATGATCCTACACATACCATGGGAATATAGTACAAGTAATATGAGGCTATGTGGTTAAAATTTGGTATTCAATTATAATGCAACCAACACTCAATAAACCATTAAATCAAGAGTTTAGCTATAAGATTTCACATCAAATGAACAAACTAAACCCTCAAAATGGCTTATTGCTTCCTAGTTGAAGCAAGTTTAAGCCTTTTTAGAATGCTCATTATATTGGCATGAAGGATTAGTGAATTTACTACTCCAAAATGGAAGATTCAAATGCGGAGGAGATGTAAGACTTTCATTCACCACTCCAAGATTGATCTTGAGCATGCAATACAAAGCTAGAATAAAACTATAATGCAAGATTAAGCTAACAAAAATGATGCTACTATGAAAGAAAACTAGATAAAATTACAAGATTACACTAGAAAATGAGCTAATATTAACAATGCTAGAGAGCTATGAGTACAAGAAACTATGATGAAAGAAACTAAGAGCTCAAAATACAAAGATTACTTTAAAATGCACAAAGACAAAATGCTAGAATGCAAGAATGAAACTTGGAACTTAGAACCCCTTGAGCCAAGGAAGAACTTCCTTTTAAAGAAATTGCCTCAAGAATGAAGGGTGGAGATGAAGAGGCACAAATATGTTAGGTAGAGATGAGTGGTGAGATCAATCCATGTGAAAGGATCCAAGATTTTTGATTGGTCAAGCTTGATTGGAGAATAGGAAAAAATAGAAAATCCCCTTTGAATTGTCATTTAATCTAGATTATGTTGCACAATGTGCTCTTTTTAATAAAAGTGCTAGGACTTTATATTAAAAGGAAGTTTTGACAATTAAATGATTTTCTAAGTTTTAATATTAGAAATTATTTTATTTTATTTATGAAAGGAGATTATTAAGGTTCCTTACATAATTATGTCTATTAAATTATGCCTTTGATATTTAGAATTTTGTTTGAGGTAGATTTGATCAAAATTAGGGGCTTAGGTTCTACTAAAAAAAATTAGGCGATTAAATTTGCCCCTCTTTGAATCGATGTGTGAGCAGCCTATTGATTCAAACAATGAATTAAAGATAGATCATAGAATAGCCTAATATGAGGTGATGAGACTATTTCTGATAAGGAGAACCGATTTTGAACTTGATTGAATGAAGATCGATTGAAGATACTAGCTCTAGACTTGATTGAGCAGAGACTGATGATCGAGACCAGAGTATCCAACCTGATATGAAGCGATGAGACTAAATATTAGTCAAAGAACCTAAGATAACTACTTTGACAAGGGTTCTAAAGAATAAAATCACTTGATTGAGAGACAATACTAGATTGATCTAAGCTCTAATGAATCTGATATGCCCCAAGAATAGTGTCAAATTAATATGCATCATGATGAACCTAACATACCCATAGAGATAAAATAAACATATGTCTGAGTGACCTAATATAAAGCGATGAGATCACTCTTTCAGAAAGATGATATGTTTCTTGAGATGAGACTAGTGATGCAGCTTGAATTGATTTGCTAATTAGGATTGATTGCAGAAGGTGGTTTTCTATATTGCCAAGGCCCCTTTGGATTGAAATCAAAATGAGGCAGATATGTCAAAGAAATATTTGACTTGTAAAGATCATCAATTACAATTTTAGAGTTGATGTTGAATAAATAAGATTAGATCATCATCAGATTTAGAATAAATTAGAGCATATTTTGAGCTATTTTGAGGTCTTGTTGACCAAATTTAAACAAGTTTGATTAGGCTTGACCAGATTAAAATTAATTGGGTTTGATAAATTTGCATGAGATTGACCTCACAAGTTCAAGAAATGAATATGGAAGTGAGTGAGAAGCGATAGCATCAACAGTCAATGATGTTTGACCAAGAAGGGTTGACTTTGCAATTTGACTAGGTAAATGAATTTGGATTTTGATTTTGATCCTGAAAATGGAGTCAAGACGTCAAAATGAGCTAGGGGTATAATTTTTGCCATTTTTTGAGCCCTTTGAATTTTAGGTCAAAATCTATAAAGGGGCCTAGATGGGACATTTTCAAATCATTTGCTACAATTGACTTTGAGAGCCCAAAGACCTCCAGAGAGATGAAAATGTTGATTCCAGTTTGAAACTACCTATTCAAGATTTAGAGGCATCACAACTAGCCTCGATCATATGGTGTACTAGTAAGTAGTTGATCCCATCCTTTGATTTTGTAGATTTTAATTACTTTTAGTTATTTTTTCATGTTTTTAGGGCTTTCAACCTGGTTTATTGTGTGATGCAACTTTTTATCATACACCCTTTTGGGTTACATCATACAATAAATAGGTCAAGAAAAGTGTATCACATAGCTCTTTAAGTTGTATCATATGACAAGTACCCATGTATCATACGATACCGAGAACTTTATCATACTGAGCAATTGTATTGCATTGTTTAGAGAGTTTCATCATACAATAATACTGAGTCAGTTGTTTCATCATATGAGCCAAATATGAAATTTGTTTCCTTTGTGCAAAATAATTTGTCTTTCATAGTAGCATTGTAGCTTTGTAGAGATGTTGAATGCTTGATTTTTGATATCTTGATGCTCAACTTGGGTTGATTACTAATACATCTTGTGTTTCTTATTACAGATTTGATTTCCTAATTTGATCTTCTAATGTGCATATCCATAGGCACTAAGACTAGTCTAACACCTATCACTAGAGGATTTGGTCATCCTTGATCAGTGTGGGCTGGGAAATCTCATCACAATGCTAGATATCTATGTGAATCATGGGTTTCCCACCACATTAGCAAAGAGATTTCATAGTGATCATAACACCTTCCATCTTCCCACTGGTGAGATCACTATTACACAAGAGGATGTCTATAGGATCCTCTGACTGTCAATAGTTGGAGACTTAGTTTTTTATGATCAGGACCTGATAGAGGGGATTGTGGCTCTAAGGTGGATTTTTTATAACGACAACATCTTGGACCGGCATATCATCTAGGATTATATGTTGAGGTAGTATGGTCAAGACTATCCACTTGCATGTTTAATGGCTAGATTGATCGAATGTGTTTCTGCACCTAATTGCAACCAACAAGGATTCTAGTGTCACTAGGGTCGGATTCTTTATGAGATACTCAATAGGCCATGAAGATTCAATTGGGTTGTATTCTTATTGTGCTATATGTATAAGGAGTTGCATGAGATTTTTTATTGGCACAACAAGAGCATAGTTGTTGGAGTCATTGTTCTTCAGATATGGGCCTAGGAGCATATCCCCATAGCTCACCCAGTTACATTGGAAACTAGAGGAGTAGGTATGCCTTATATTTTTTAAGACATAGGGTACATTCATCAACCCAATTTGGGCAAGACTACATTTTGGAGATGGCAGTTGGATGATCTAACAATAGTAATGTGGTGACCATATATAGGTTGTGAGAGATGGATGGGCTCCACCTGAGAGTATTCATTTATGTTTACAAGTAGACCACTAATCGTCAAGTAAGCTTCTATGATTTCTAAGACATTTTTGTTGTCATGTTCCTTATTTGATGTATCCTTATGCTAAATTTTGACATGTATCTTAAATTTGTAGGTGCACTCCCCTGGTGGATTGATTTTGCATCAACCTAATTTGGCATTAGTTTAGTTGGCGATAGGACAAACTGACATAGTTTACAGTATATGTTTGATATCCTAATGAGGAGGTCAACTAGGGGCCATGACCCACATATGTTGTTATTTTTTAGGATATAAGAGACCTAATCGGGGTGGACTGGGAGTACCTTCCTACCATTACAGATATCGATATGACCCCTTCCTATAGATAGTACAGGATCGACCACCCTTTCCCCAAATTTATAGATCCTACTAAGAACATGCCTAGGATAGATGAGGAGGATCCTATCAATGAGCCTCAGGGGAGAGGAGATGGGAGAGGATAGGTGATGAGGGGACAAGGGGATCATGGAGCTAGCAGCAATAGGCCACAAGTATTAGGTCAGAAGGTTCCACAAGGAGAGTGAGCCTCGTTAGGTTTAGTGGGAATTTTTGTAGCTGTAGAGGAGGAGCTAGATGAGGGGGGGAAGAGATTGGTGTATTAAAAGGTGGATAGGGGACACCTTCTTAGGAGATACAACTGAGGGAGGCCTCTAGGAGGGGAGAGTGAGACCATGGAGAAGGAGGTAGTGATAGAGGCACTAAGAGAGGCATAGGGGACTAGTGCACATGAGATAACATAGTTGAGAGAAGACCTAATTTAGGCACGAACATAGAGGGAAGTTGTTAAGTCCCACCTACCAGAGAGAGATAGGCAGATACAAGATAGGGACTATCATATCTATGAGATGTTGAGTGCATGTCATTCAATCTAGTAGACGACCATCTATCAGGCTTCCAAATCTTGATATTATTATGTCATGTACATTGAGGTAGTACCAGTTATAGCCAGAGTTCCTTCATATACCCACTTTGTAGCACAATTAGAGGGATTCATGCCAACACCAGAACCTATGAGAACAAATGCCCCTCATCCTCCACCTCGAGATCAAGTAGAGGGAGGGAGTTAGTCTTGATACCCCCTTCTCATCTTATCCCCCTCTTCCATATTTTATGTATTGGTGCAGGAGAACCCCCTCCACTCTTCACAACACCTATACTTCTAGGGTCTTTTAATAAGCCAACTTGTAAGACCTAGTCACCCTCGGTGTGGTTATAAACCATGAGTTTTTTACTATGGTCCAAAGGAACATTTAGGTGTTTAGATTTTCCTAGGTGTCTTTTAAGTGTTTTCAATAATGTTTGGGATCACTAGGATCCAAGGCTTAGGCCTATAGGCTCATTAGGAACAAGAATGCAACATTTTTCAAAAGTTGTAAAATGCAAGAAATGTTGCTCGGCAACTTCTTTGAAAAGTTGCTCCCAACTTGTAAAAAAACTTCCCAACGGTCACAACCTTTGAAAAATAGTTCAATCCATTAGGGAAGGTCTTCATATAGCCCTTTCAAGTAGGTGGAAGACAAGGATGATGAAACTCTATGTAATTTTTTTATTCAATCAATAAAAATACCTATTTTTCTCTACGTTCTGGACTGTAAACAATACATGTACAGATTAGTACAGAAGTGTGAATAAGAAAATTGTTTGATCTGGCCTTGATCATGAATTAGGACTCTAATGCTTTTTATTTGAGTTAGTTTTAAGATCAGAGTCGAGAGATAGAGCAATCGATTTACCGGGTTTTTAGGAAACCCTCCTGAACTAGGGTTTTAAACAAATAATGCCCTAACTTTATTTTCCTTCATGGGGTTCCCATGCAAAGTGGCTAAATGAAAGTAGGGTCAATTTATTCTAGATCCTCAAGAGTGCAAGAGAGAGGGGATTATGTTGAGAAGTATTCTTGCAGGCTCTAGGCCAAGCATCTCTTTGTGCTTGGTATAGGATATGGAAGAGTGAAGTGATAGTAGCACTTCAGGGGTGGATAAAAGAAATCTGCTGATAGATTATTGTCTCTTTGGGATTCTTAACACCATTTGAGTTGGTGGTTTACCTTGGACAATTGGCTGGTGAAAATTCCCTTAAATAACTAATTCAATTAGCCCGGCTAGGACTAGTGGATCAGGGATTGTTAGGTATTGTCTTTATTATTTGAGATCTTATGATCTAGAGGTTTGGTACATGTCTATAAAGAGTGTTTGAATATACTATGTTTTTTGTAGGTTCCTTGTAAGAATATAGAGCTAAGCCCTTAGAACCTCACTCAAAAGGCTACAAGCCTGGTAAGGCCTAAAACTAAGAACTTGTTGTTCAAATCTTGTAAGGTGTGGAAATCTCTCCCATAGTAGACCTTTAGTGAGAATGGAACCTTTCCAAACCCTTTCCTAATATGAAGGTTCCCATTTCAAGTTGAATCAGTAAGGGTGCTTCATAGTAAGGATTACTGAGCATCAAGAAACTACTCGGTCAAATCCACCGATCCCACTCAGTTAACATAAGTACCAAGTATCAACCGAGATCATCGATCAAAGAAGAAACTGAGTAACAATTGAGCCTAGGGGAGTAAAAGCTAGTTGAAGACACTGAATCCTCTAGTGAGGATAGTGGAATTATGTTTTTTATAGGATCTTCTAAAGGTGTAGAGCACTCTCCTAAGCCCACTTTGGGTTTAGAGAAACATTGAAGGTCTCACCACTTACCAAGTTTCCTAAATAGGGGAGAGCTCTGCGTCAAGTGGTATCAAAGCATCTAAGATCCTTAGGGTAAAGATATACTAGAACCATGGAAGGATAAGATGAAGGAGGATTGTCATCAAGGATGACCAATGTAGAGATAGTAGGATACCTAAGAGAGCAAAGGACACAGTGTGATGAATGAAGAGACACTGAGATGCAGTAGATGAGGTAAGAAATGGATAGGCTTAGGGAAGAGCTTCAGAAGAGAAGTAGTGGAAACTGTGATGATGTCAAAGAAGGGAGTGATGAAGAAACCCTTGAGCAAGAGGAAGAAGAATTTCCTACAGACTAGAGGCTTCTTATGAAGACTCTAAAGTCTATGGAGAGGAGAACCATGGATGCCAAGCTTGAGTTGCCTACATACAATGGGAAGATGGACCTAGATGCTGCAATGGATTGGGTGGATTCCCTAAATAGTTTCTTTGATTATGAACGCATCCCTAAGAATCAGAGGGTGAAGATTGCTAAGTCAAAGCTCAAAGGCTCTGCACTCACATGGTGGAACTTCACTCAAGATGATAGGGTGAGGAATGGAAAGAATCCAGTCACCACTTGGAAGAAGATGGTGGCCCTTCTTAGGGGAACTTATGTCCCTAAAGATTATGTAGTCCAACTTAATCAAAGAAGAATGAGTCTGAGATAGAAAGAGATGGATATCTCTAGTTATGCTAAAGAATTTTAGAGATTGGTGATGAAATCCAAGCTTGCTGAACCAAAATGTGTGAAACTTGCTCGGTATATGCAAGGCCTAAGGGTCTCAATTCAGGATGAACTTAGTTTGACAAGCCCTACCAAAGTTAACAAATGCTATCAATTGGAATTGAAGGTTGAAGAAAAGTTCAAAAGGAGGATTGAATAGAGAGGTAGAGGAAAAGCTAAGAATAAAAGAGGTAGAGGAAACTTTGGAGGAAGAGGACAGAATAATAGACTACAAGGAGAATCTAATAAGGAAAACATCCTAGGGGAAAGAAGTTCAAAAGGAAAATACAGAGGAAGAAGAGGAAATGGAAGAGGTAGAAATGGAGGAAGAAACAATGGACAAATCAGATGTCACAACTGTAATCAAATAGGGCACTACACCAATAGGTGTCTGAAAAGAGACAAGAAGAATAACCAAGGTGAAAGAAGAGCCAACCTAGTGCAAGAAGATGATGCTGATAGTGTAAGAGATTGTACGGGAGAAGAAGGTGTATCCCTCATGATGAAGAGGACCTTAATCCAAGCACTAGTACTAGTGGAGCCTCCTCAAAGAAAGAATCTCTTCAGGACCAACTGTAAAAGCCATGGAAAGGTATGCAAGTTAGTAATTTATTATGGTTCTACTAAAAATATTATATCTAGAGAGATGGTAGATAAATTAAAACTAGAAAAGACACCCCAACCAAACCCATCCCATGTATCTTGGTTGACAAAAGGGAAACAGACCCTCATAAATGAATAAGTTTGGGTAGATTTCTCCATAAAAGACTATAAGGATAGAGTCCTTTGTGATATTGTAGACATGGATGTCTATCACCTTTTGTTAGAATGCCCATGGCAGTATGATCTGTAGGATAAACATGATGGAGTCACAAAAAAATACCAAATTATTCAAAATGGTCACAAGTACAACCTACTCCCTTTTCCTGATCCTCAACAAGAAAAGCCAAAAGAATAGTTAGTCATGCTTGCAAGAGAACAAGAGATGATTAGCACTATTCAAGATTATGAGGTAGGATATGCCCTAGTCCTTAAACCAAAGGAGAAGATAGTGCACAATGAAGTATTGAAGGAAGTAGACAACCTACTGTAGAAATACAAAGGAATAGTTGCAAGAGACATACCATATGAACTCCCACCATTGAGGCACAGTTGTCACCAAATAGATTTCATCCTGGGTTCTTTGCTACCCAACAAAGCTGCTTATAAAATCACTCCTGATCAGAATGTTGAAGAAACTAGACAAATTAGTGAATTGTTGACAAAAGGACTCCTACAAAAGAGTCTCAACCCTTGTGTAGTCCCAAGTGTTTTGGCCCCTAAAAAGGATGGAAAATGGAGACTATGCACCAACTCCAAGGAAATAAACAAAATAAAAATCAAATACAGATTCCCCATACCCAAGATTGAGGATCTACTAGACCAACTTGGAGGAGCATGTTATTTCTCAAAAATTGACCTTAAAGTTGGTTACCATCAGATAACAATAAGGTCAGAGTTGAGTGGAAAATTGTATTTAAAACCATTGAGGGATTATATGAATGTCTTTTGATGCCATTTGGCCTTAGCAATGCTCCTAGCACCTTCATGAGATTAATGAATGAAGTGCTTCAAGATTTCATAGGAAAGTTTGTGGTGGTCTATTTAGATGACATCCTAATCTTAAGTGGAACTATGGGAGACCAAATGAGACACTTGGAACAAGTTCTCTGAAGACTACATGAGAATAAATTGTCTATCAACTTAGAAAAGTATACATTCAGGCAACAAGAGTTGATATTCTTGGGTTTTGTTATCTCAAAGGGAACATTGAAAATGGATCCTAAAAAGGTAGAGGCTATCATCAACTGGCCCATACCAAATACTCCAGAAGAAGTCAAGAGCTTTCATGGATAGACTACCTTTTATAGGAAGTTTATAAAAAAATTCAGTCACATTTGTGCACCTTTACTTGATACCATCAAGGGTGGTAGAAAGACAAAATTCTAGTGGACAACACAAGAAAATGATGCTTTTAAGTATTTGACGGAGAGAGTAGCACAATATCCCATTTTGGCACTACCTATCTTTGACAAATTGTTCATAGTAGAGATTGACGCTAACAATTTGGCCAGATGCGTAGTCCTCAGTCAGGATGGAAGACTAGTGGCTTTCTTCTCTGAAAAATTGAATGAAGCAAAGAAGAAATACAGTACATATAACTTGGAACTTTATGCTATGGTTCAAGCCCTCAAGAAATAGAGGCACTACTTGCTTCCTAAGGAATTTATTGTCTTTATAGATAATCATGCTTTAAATTTTTTGAACAGTCAAGATAAACTAAGCTACAGGCACATGAAATGGGTTAAACAACTCCAAGCATTCACATTTTCCATAAAGCATAAGAAAGGAACTTCAAAAAAAGTAGCAGATGCTCTCAGTAGAAGAGTGATTTTGGTTGAAAAAGTGCAAATACAAAGCATATGAATTTATTCCCTCAAGCACCTATACAAGGATGATTCATACTTCAGTGATATCTATGAGGTTTTCTCTACTCTATCAGATGCATATAATACTACTTATTCAAAATATTTATTGCAGAATGGCCTTTTGTTCAAAGGAGATCAACTCTATATTCCTAAATGCTCCATGAGAGAAAATCTAATTAGAGAGAAGCATTATGGTGCATTAGGAGGTCATTTTGGCATAGATAAGACACTTGAACTTGTAAGGAGAAACTATCATTAGCCTTGGTTACCCACGGATGTCAGAAAGTTTGTTGAGTCATGCACTATTTGTCAAAGGGCGAAAGGAGTCAAGACCAATCAAGGTCTCTATCAACCACTCCCTATTCCAAGAAATCCATGGGACAGTGTGAGTATGTATTTTGTCTTAGGACTTTCGAGAACTAAACAAGGATTTGATAGGATCTTTGTTATAGTTGACAAATTTAGAAAAATGGAAAACTTTGTTCCTTGTAAAGTTTTTAATGATGCTTCACATATTGCTAACTTGTTCTTTAAAGAAGTGGTTAGAATTCATGGATTTCCAACATCCATTTGTTGGAAATATTCAGGAATTAACCAAGTTACTGAGAGGGGAGGGGTGAATCAGTAACTCCAAATTTTCTTCTAATTTTAACATGTATTTTACTTTTAACCTTTGCATACAGAAAGCATGAAACTTAAAAGCATTCACAATAATGACACATAGATTTGGTTACCCAGAAACCTTCCAAAAGAAAGTAAAACTGGGGTGGGGATGAAACCCACAAAGCTTTAATACTGCAAAATAAAGTTGGCCGGTTAAGGCTTACAATTTGATCACTTCTGATGATCTGCCCTGTTAGGAGCAATAAGGATTGCTAAATCCACCTTGTTAAAGGATTTACAAACATACAGTGAAGTATGCACTCGGTAAAGAGATTTATACAAAGACTGTTAAGTCTACCCGGTTAAAGGATTTAGTACTGATTCACCTGTTAGAATGAAAAAGTAGATCTCTGCTTTGCAACTGGATTGCTGAATGAGATTCGCTGATGTACTGATCACCTTCTGTGATGAATTTGTCTTTGCTGAACCTTATACTTCTGAAGCCTTCTGCAATTCGCTTATCTCTGCCTTTCTTTTTCTTTCACATATTCTACTTATTATCCTCTTTCATCTTTTTACAATATAGTTTATATACAAGTCTCAAACAATTAATTACAATTACAATTATACAGTCGGCTTGACAAATAAACATAAGTGCTACTAAGTCAGCCCAAATATGGTTACTCGGTTCCTTCACACTGACTCGGTGACTTTCTGATACTCGGCGTCCACTGCATTACTCGGCATCGTCATGCACTCGGTAGAAGTGAAGGCACGGTTCATACTGATCACTCGGTAGGTATTGAACTCGGTAAGCATTGGTGACTCGGTAGACAAGATGTTACTCGGTTTACATTGTCCTGATCGGTTTGTACTAACTTGCTCGGTTTGCACTGTCTGCTCGGTTTGCACTGTCTGCTCGGTTTGCACTGTCTGCTCGGTTTGCACTGTCTGCTCGGTTTGCACTGTCTGCTCGGTTTGCACTGTCTGCTCGGTTTGCACTGTCTACTCGGTTTGCACTGTCTGCTCGGTTTGCACTGTCTTCTCGGTTTACACTGTCTGCTCGGTTTACATCCAGAATGCAAATAAGTGTTGTCACTAGTGGCAATACTGCTTAATGCCAACAATCTCCCCCTTTGGCATTAGTGACAAAAACACTTATTGGCCAAAATTTATATACACCGAATCATGCTGAGTTTTATTTTGATTTTTTCAAAATTTGTCTTTGTTATAGGGCTTTATACATTGTCTCCCCCTTTCAATGTGTTAACTGTTTCTTATACAAATCTATACAGTATACATATCTCTCCTTCTATACATATCTCCCCCTTTTTGACGATAATGCCAAAGGTGCATATACAAGTTATTTACAGAGAGAATCCAAAATTTGATAAGAAATCAGAATGTACCTTCATTATTAGTGCCAGGGTTCTGTCCCAACTTTCTTGCAGAATCTTACATGTTTGTATGGCAATTTGGATTTCTACAGAGAGTTCAATCATGTGATCTGCTATGGAGAACTGATTGTCATGAATCAATGTTCTAGAATGTTCAATGTGCTTATACATTGTATTCATGATGGGAAGGATCATGTGTTGGATGTCTAGCAGTGTGGACCGGATCCTTGAGTCTTCTTTCAATAGATCAGACTGCATATTGGATAGATGTGAAATTTTCATGTGATGAGCAGAGCTTGAACTTGGTTCAAGTTGCAGCTTCTGTATGCTAATCTTCATATCCTCATCTATTTTATTCATTTTATCTTTGACATCCTTTGTGAACTCGGCAAAATTGCATAGTCTGGCCAAAAGAGAGGTAGCATTCGAATAAATAGACTCTGTATTAGACAAAACTGAAGACAATTCTACTTGGTTGATAGCTATGTGCTGAGCAATGTGCTCAAGCACTTTATTGTTGAATCTCTTCTCGGCTCTTTCAACTAACTTTTCTGTCCCGGATGAGTCCTCATTGTATTTCTCAACTGCTTCTGCCAATTGTAACAAAACATGCTGGGAGGAGTCTACTTTAATGCCTAATGCATCAGACAAAATGTCCTTAGCATCCTTGATGATTTGATACTCTTTGTCTCTCTCCTCCTTAAGCTTCTTTTGTTTTGCTTTCCTTTGGAGGATCTCACCTATATTCTGCATCTGGTCTGCTGAGAGATTTGCAAAATCTAAAGTAGGAATCTCTATCTCTTCGTCTAGGTCTATATCCTCAACTATATTTTTACCCAAAAATTTTATACTCGGTAGAGCCTTAGGCTTATCTGTACTTAATGTTCTTGTAGTAGTGATAGTAGATAAAATAGGGCTGGCTATTGACACTGGTATACTTTCTACTGGAGAACTTAAAATATTTACACTTGATGATTCAAAAGCTGGAAAACTTACTGGTACAGGAGACTGTAGCTCGGTAGAAGAAATGGTAGCTGCCTCTGATGTTGCTAGGGATGATTGGACAAATGTAGAAGTTGTCACAACCATGCTTGAAGGTGTCTCTGGGCTGGATGTAGAGACTTTCACTGGAGAGGTAGGAAGGGACACAATGACTTCTGCTGCTATCCTTATAGTATCATCTACCTCGGTGTCTTCTTCTTGCTCATCGCTGTCATCTTCAATATCCTTTATTATTACAGTTTCAATGCTCGGTTGGTGAAGGTGGTAGATGTTCTTCCATGTGGCTTTTGTAGCCTTCACAACTGATTCAATATTGTTGATCAAAATCAAACAAGTATTGAACTTCAGTGTCATCTTGTTTTCATTTTCTTTTAGTGCCTTCTTTACTTCATCATTGTTCAGGCTCGGCATCAACTGTCTTAGGTTTTGATCAAATATGTCTATTACAGTTTGCCTTGCATTGCTCCATCTCATTCTTATCGGATTCAATAGAACTGCTGGAACCTGTGGGGTAATTTCTTCAGGAGAGTATTTCCACTGTCCCATCTTCTCAACAACAGCATCTTCTATTTCCTTCTGCTCTGCTTCCGATCTGGTTTCATATCTCAGGGATTTTATGTTACTTACTCCAGATCCTGATCCATCTCTGAATAGTTTGAGCTTTTCTTGAAGGGTTAGAGGAGGCCTTTTGAATACTATGTCCTTATCTGCCTTTTCTGCCTTTCCTCTTGTATTTCTCCTTGTAAACACAGCAGTGGGAGGCACAGATGCCTTAGTGATAAAAACTTTTCATTTCTTCTTTGCAGGTTCTGGTTCCTCTGTTTTCTCATCCTTTTCCTCTTCTTTTTCACCAATTTCTTCTTTCTCCTCGGTTATCATTTGCATTTTAGCTATCCTTTTCTTTCCTTTGTTTACCGCCTGTGGAAGCTTTATGCTTAGTTCTATTCTCATCTTAGCTTCATCATATGTTCCAAAATATGGGGCTTTGGGATTGACAGGCTGATTTAGAAGTGCTTCAATAATGTTCTTGGTTTCATCAATATTTACCTCATAAGGAAGAGGTTTTGCATACACAGTTCTCGGTTTAACTGCTTGAACATACACATTATCACAATCTACCATAAAACAGATGTCATCTTTGTAATCTTCCACCAACTTCTGTGGAATCTGGAATCTATCATTCATTTTCTCTTTGAAAGACTCAAAATAATTATCCATGATGCTTTCAAAGTTTTCACCCATTTCTGCGATGAATTCATTAATTTCATAAAGTACTGGCACATCTTTTCTCCATACCACTTTTCCTTTAGAAGGGAAGAATTTCTGAACATAGAAGAATAAACAGACTAACAAGGATCCAAACTTACATGGATTGTTTTTGGAAGTTTTGATGCTTTCCATGTTCTTGTTGAACTGTTTCAACAATAAGTCTACTAGGTCAAATGTCAAGTTGTTTTTGACCACTTTGTATGCTAGGTCAACAGCTTCACATGAGACACTGTTCTGTCGACTAGAACTGTAAATCTTGTGTGCAATGATATGTGTACCAAACTTCAGTTCAGCGTCGGTAATGCTGCTAACCTTCATGCCTCTACCATCCCACTCGGCTAGGGTTTTCTTCTCTAGTTCCGTCCGACCTAGGGTTTTGGTAGTTTTCGCTTTGTTCAACATGGGAAGACCGGTAACTTGATGAATCATTTTCCTTGTGATCTCAATAGGTTGCTCAAGCCAAATCTTGCCATCGTGTACTCGGCTGAGAATGTACCTAACCCATTTATCTCAAAAGTTTCGAGGAAGATGTGCAATGTGGACTAAACCCTTATCTTCCAGATGTTTGTGCTCGGGTTTCAAAGTACCATCCACACATAGTTCCTCACGCACAATGTCTAGTTCTAGGTTTCCCATTTCTTGAATAGAACAGTTAAAATGATTACGGATATCATTGATAAGCAGTACCTTAGGAGGAATCTAAGATTGAGCTCCGTTCGGATCTAGGGCTGCTGCAATAGCGGGCACGATCTTAAAATCTGGTGCTTTCCACTCCCCTTGGACTAACATGTCTGATCCTTTCTTCGCTGAGGTGCTGGATGATGCCATGGTAGCTCACAGAAAATTCCTTTCGCAAGAGTATTAAATCGCCGGGTTGCCCTTGAAGTTTTCTGCTCTCAAAGTGCTTAAAGATTCGCGGTGAAGAATGAGTTCGATTACTTGCTTTTTGTTTACAATTCTGTCATTAATGCTCATTTCAAATTAGGGTAGGAATTCTGACAGACTGTCACCCACTAAGAATTAATTGCTCGGAAAAGACTTCGCAGCTCGGTGAACTTGAAAATTCAAAATGCTCCGACCTTGCTCGGTAAAGACAGGTACCGACCTTGCTCGGTGAAGACTATACTGACCTCGCTATGATCTCACTGCATCTTGCATGCTGATTTAGACTTTTCTTTTAATTTCGGTTTTGGAACTGCTTGAGATTGATCTATGAGAGTACAGTTCCAGTGCTTCCTTGGAAATTTAATTTGAGTCGATAGAGCCATCCATTCCATTACTTGGACTGGATTGCTCGGTAGCTTTAGGAATCCATTTTTGTCTTACCTGTTTCCTGACCTTAGTTGCTTCATTTTTCTTTCCTTCTTCAATTTCATTAGCATTCATGCAGTTTCTGGCTATGTGACCAAGTTTAGTGCATTTGAAACATCTTACGGTAGTGTCTCTTTTCCTTAGATGATGTTTTATGCAATTCATGCCAATGTGTCCATATTCTCCACAGTAATGACATCTACACCAGGTGTTGTAGTCCCATCCAAACATTGCTTTCACAATTTGTTCTGCTGGATTAAATATCTTGGATCTGCACTCGGATGCCTTGTGACCTTGTTTGTTGCACTTGTGACAATTACCTCTGAATCTAGGTTTTTCCCTGCATTCATTTGCTTTATGACCAGGTTGATTGCAGCTATAACATTTTCCATTGAATTCTATTTTTTCATTGTTCCAACATTTATTTGAAGTATGTCCTATTTTACCACAATGATTACAAGTAGGTTTTTGATTTCTTTTAGTACCTTGCTTAGAGGATTCGCCTTCTTCTTTGTATCCAAGTCCTGCTTTTCCTTTTTGCCTATGAAGATTTCGTTCATACAGCTGATTCAAGTCTTCTTGACTTTTCAGCATTCCTTCATTGATTTGTTTTTCAACGTTTAGGTCATCCATCAATCTTAGATTGATTTCCTTTTCAGATCTTAGTTCTTCTCTTGTGTTTTCTACTTCTGAACTTAGATTTAGAATTTCTTCATTTGTATGAGAGATCTGATCAATTAGGTTTTCTAGCTGAAGGGTTTTGTTTTGGACTTCAATGTTTCTTCCATCTAATTCATCTTTCAACTTGTTTCTCTGTTCCAAGATCTCACAGAATCTTGTAGAGTGTAGTTCTTGTTCTCTTTTCAATTTTCTCACTTCTTCCTGCAGAGACCCATTCTTTTCTAGGAGTTCTTTGATAGCATTGTTTGCTTCATCTGAGTTATTTGAGGGAAGAAGATCTTCAATCTTTTCTTCAATGTAATTCTGATCATTCATCTAATTTGCAAGTTCCTTCCTTCTTCTTAGGGATTGGGAAAGATGTTCTTTTGCTTCTTTGAGTTTAGCTATGGCCATTTCCAGATCTAGCTTTTCATTTTCAATCACCTTGTTCAGTTTGAATACCTCCATTGTCCTGGATCTTTGCTCAAGCTAGTTAAGCTTTGTCTTGAGAACCAATCAAGCTCTGATACCAATTGTTGGAAATATTCAGGAATTAACCAAGTTACTGAGAGGGGAGGGGTGAATCAGTAACTCCAAATTTTCTTCTAATTTTAACATGTATTTTACTTTTAACCTTTGCATACAGAAAGCATGAAACTTAAAAGCATTCACAATAATGACACATAGATTTGGTTACCCAGAAACCTTCCAAAAGAAAGTAAAACTGGGGTGGGGATGAAACCCACAAAGCTTTAATACTGCAGAATAAAGTTGGCCGGTTAAGGCTTACAATTTGATCACTTCTGATGATCTGCCCTGTTAGGAGCAATAAGGATTGCTAAATCCACCTTGTTAAAGGATTTACAAACATACAGTGAAGTATGCACTCGGTAAAGAGATTTATACAAAGACTGTTAAGTCTACCCGGTTAAAGGATTTAGTACTGATTCACTTGTTAGAATGAAACAGTAGATCTCTGCTTTGCAACTGGATTGCTGAATGAGATTCGCTGATGTACTGATCACCTTCTGTGATGAATTTGTCTTTGCTGAACCTTATACTTCTGAAGCCTTCTGCAATTCGCTTATCTCTGCCTTTCTTTTTCTTTCACATATTCTACTTATTATCCTCTTTCATCTTTTTACAATATAGTTTATATACAAGTTTCAAACAATTAATTACAATTACAATTATACAGTCGGCTTGACAAATAAACATAAGTGCTACTAAGTCGGCCCAAATATGGTTACTCGGTTCCTTCACACTGACTCGGTGACTTTCTGATACTCGGCGTCCACTGCATTACTCGGCATCGTCATGCACTCGGTAGAAGTGAAGGCACGGTTCATACTGATCACTCGGTAGGTATTGAACTCGGTAAGCATTGGTGACTCGGTAGACAAGATGTTACTCGGTTTACATTGTCCTGATCGGTTTGTACTAACTTGCTCGGTTTCAATACTGCTTAATGCCAACACCATTATCTCAAACAGAGATGTGAAATTCCAAGGGCACTTTTGGAGAACCCTTTGGAAAAATTTGGGAACAAACTTGTCATTTAGTTCTTCATACCATCCACAGACAGATGGGCAAAACTGAAGTTGTAAATAGATCATTAGGCAACCTTCTAAGGTGTTTAACAAAATAATATGGATAGACTTGGGATGCTATCCTTCCTTAAGAATAATTTTCTTTCAATGACTCTATGAATAGGTCAACAAGGAAGAAACCATTCCAAGTGAATTATGGCCTTCATCCAAGAGGAGTTATGGAATTGAGAGAGTTACCGAATGACTTTAAAGTTAGTGCACAGGGAGAAGAATTGTCAACATGGATCAAATAGATCCATGATCAAGTCCAAGATACATTGAGTCAGAATATTGCAAAGTACAAAGAATAGGCAGATAAGAAGAAAAGACATGTTACTTTCAAAGAAGGAGATCAAGTATGCGCATACTTGAATAAGCCAACGTGTAAGACCTAGTCACCCTCGGTGTGGTTATAAACCATGGGTTTTTTACTATGGTCCAAAGGAACATTTAGGAGTTTAGATTTTCCTCGGTGTCTTTTAAGTTGTTTCAATAATTTTTGGGATCACTAGGATCCAAGGCTTAGGCCTATAGGCTCATTAGGAATAAGAATGCAACATTTTGCAAAAGTTGTAAAATGCAAGAAATGTTGCTCGGCAACTTCTTTGAAAAGTTTCTACCAACTTGTAAAATAATGGCCCAATGGTCACAACCTTTGAAAATGGTTGGATCCATTGGGGAAGGTCTTCATATCACCCTTTCAGGTGGTTGGAAAACAAGGATGATGAAACTCTATGTAATTTTTGCATTCAATCAATAAAATCCCTATTTTTCTCTACGTTCTAGACTATAAACAATACATGTACGGATTGGTACAGAAGTGCAAAGAATAAAATTGTTTGATCTAACCTTGGTCATGAATTAGGACTCCAATGATTTTGATTTGAGTTAGTATGAAGATCAGAGTCGAGAGATAGAGGAACCAATTTACCGAGTTTTCAGGAAACCCTCCTGAACCAAGGTTTTAAAAAAATAATGCCCTAACTTGCTTTTCCTTTATGGGGTTCCCATGCGAAGAGGGGAAATGCAAGTAGGTTCAATTTATTCTAGATCCTCAAGAGTGCAAGAGAGAGGGGATTGTGTTGAGAATTCTTCTTGCAAGCTCTAGGCCAAGCATCTCTATGTGCTTACTACAGGATATGGAAGAGTGAAGTGACAATAGCACTTCGGTGGTGGATAAAAGTAATCTGATGATAGATTGTTGTCTCTTTTAGATTCTTAACACCATTTTAGTCGGTGGTTTACCTTGGACAATCGACTGGTGAACATTCCCTTAAATAACCAATTCAATTAGCCCAGTTAGGACTAGTGGATCAGGGATTGTTAGGTATTGTCTTTATTGTTTGAGATCTTGCGATCTAGAGGTTTGGTACATGTCTATAAAGGGTGTTTGAATATACTATGTTTTTTGTAGGTTCCTTGTAAGATTCTGGAACTAAGCCCTTAGAACCTCTCTCAAAAGGATACAACCCCGGCAAGGCCTAAAACTAAGAACTTTTTGTTCAAATCCTGTAAGGTGTGGAAATCTCTCCCATAGTAGACCTTTAGTGAGAATGGAACCTTTCCATCCCTTTTCCTAATATGAAGGTTCCCATTTCAAGTTGAATCAGTAAGGATGCTTCATAGTAGGGATTACCAAGTGTCAGGAAACTACTCGCTCAAAGCCACTGAGCCCACTGGGTTAACATAAGTACCAAGCATCAAACGAGCTCATCGGTCAAAGAAGAAACAGAGTAACAACTGAGCCCAGGGGAGTAAAAGCTAGTTGAAGACACTGAATCCTCCAGTGAGGATAGTGGAATTGTGTTTGTTATAGGATCTTCTAAAGGTGTATAGCACTCTCCTAAGCCTACTTTGGGTTTAGAGAAATACTGAAGGTCTCACCATTTACTAAGTTGCCTAAATAGGGGAGAGCTCTATGTCATATATTCATTGTTATGTCTGCATCAAGGATGCACTAGTTTTTTACTTGAGACATCATATATATATATATATATATATATATATATATATATATATATATATATATATATATATATATATATATATATATATATATATATATATATATATATATATATATATATATATATATATATGATGAATATTCTTAGCTAAAGTTGTTATTATTGATGTTTATGTGTTCCATCTTTGATCATGGTGTTTATCTATGTTATGCTCATGCATGATTCTCTTTATGTCTTTGTTAATATATCTCATTTCATGTTTTATAATGTTGATTTGTATGCTTTTATCATTGATTTTGTATAGTACTTCTTATTTTTGCTTTGATATTGTGTACGCCCTGATATGTAGTGCATGTATAATGTTTTTCCTTTTTAGACTCATCCATATGTGAAAATGAAAACTTAGCACTATAGGCCCCTTTATGATGATACTAACCTTTATTCTTATAGATACTAGTCAAAGTCAACGAGAGATGTCGAAGTTGATCACTTTGATAGAGAGAAAGGAAGGATGGCTCAAGGGAGACCATAAATACATATCTAAATGCAGCCCTAGAATGAAATGCAACCTAAGACACAATTCAAATCACCAATCCTATAGTCATTCATTTATCATCATTTAAGGGTTAAGACACACCGGGTTTGATACAACCTTCACTGGTGCAAGAGATACCATGAATATATGAATATAACCCTATCAGATAGTTGTGGGAAGAAAATGTAATCATTGAGGAATAAGAGCCGAGATGACCTTAACATGGTTTTTTATTTGATATAGTAGGATTCCACTTGTACCAAGGCACAAGCTGGAAAGATAACCATGAGTGTCATCTCATGTAGCACACACAAGAAATAGGAGATAGTTCCACCCTCGCCTAAGTGACCTAAAAAAATGGGTCAAGGTATGTACAATGTTCTAATCATGATGTATTCTCTTACTATAGACACACAATTATTTAGACAACTTAGGATCATTGAAACTATATCACAAGAAGAAATAAAATAAAATGTGTTATGCCCTAGTTGTGAATCTCTAGTCAGGTAGACATCATCAAGCGACCTTAGAAGACATAACAAGAGAAAATCAATGATAACAAACAACATACAAGAAAATGGTTCAACATATATCATTCATTTCATTTTTTTAAGGTTTATGTTTGTGTTGGGTATTAAGAAATAGCAGTGTGCTTGTGTCAAAGTGCGAGTGTGTGATATGAAAGTGCAAGATCTGATATATGTTGAGAAACACAATGATGTCTAGATTGGTAGTGTTAAAAAATATTGTAGGATTGGTGTGTTGAGAAACACCAAATAATGTTAAGCTCAAGAGATCAATCAAATAGTGAAGTGTTGACAACTCATATAAACAGTGTATGATTTCCCCCAAGTGACATATAATAATTTGAGGACAAAACTAAGACCAGTTCCAGCCCTAAACAGCTTAAAGGAGATGAAGAGCGAAGACTGAATGTAGAAATCATGAGAGATTATCCATGCATTGATAGATGGAGCCCTGATTACAAGTGACTTTTGTTTGCTAGGTTTTCACCACTTGGAAGTATTTTTATTTTTACTATCAAGATGCCTGTTTGTAGGTTTTCACCAAGACACTTTTTCTTATTTTTTTGTTCTTTTTTATTTTATTCTTTTTTGTATTTTTGATATTTTTATTTTTTGTGGATACATCAAGGAGCCTATTTCCAAGATTTCACCAAGTTGATCATTTTTTCAGGACTTTTTATGCTTTTTAGGATATTTTTTCAGTATTGTATATGATTTTTAGATTTTTTTCAGGACTGTATATGACTTTTAGAATTTTTTTAGGACTATATATGATTTTTAGAATTTTTTTAGGACTATATATGATTTTTAGAAGTTTTTGAGGACTGTATATGATTTTTAGAAATTTTTGTAGAGATTACTCATTCTCAAGAAGGATCACATTAGTTTACCCCAATGTTTACCAAGGTATAGGACATTGCAAATGGATGAATAAGTTGATGGAGAAAAAATGAACAAGAAATGATGATTGAAACAACTGAATGCACACCCTCAAGGATAGTCTCATCAAGATTACCAAAGCTAGGGAAAGATAATAGAGCAATGCAGGCTCGTTTAAGTAGTGTTGGATAGCATATAGGATAATGACCTGGTGTCATGAAATAATGTGGTCCACAAGAGTGGACATGTCAAGAGACTCGTATCAATAAATTTTACATTTTTTTCATTCTTCATTTTGATCAAGACCAAGGGATTGATTTGGATAAGATAGTGATAAAGGGTGATGTGGTCTATGAGTGAATGGTTTGAGGTAATGGAAAGGATGCTTAAGAATAGTGATGGTTGATTCTAGATAAGAAAGATCATGAATTGCTTGACCAAGGGTTGATAAGAAGGATCATAATCCCTTATGTTGTCCATGTGGTGTTGGCCCCTAAAAATGGAGGTAAGTGGAGATTATGCACTAATTATAGAGCAACAAATAGAATAACTATTAGATATAGATTTCCTATTCCTAGGATAGAAGATCTTATGGATTGTCTTGGGGGTGCTAAGTACTTCACCAAGCTAGACCTCAAGAGTGGGTACCATCAAATTAGGATCGAGAAGTGGGATGAATGGAAGATGACATTCAAGACTATAGAAGGCCTATATGAGTGGCTAGTTATGTCATTTGGACTCACCAATGCCCCTAGTACATTCATGAGATTAATGAATGAAGTGTTAAAGGACTATATGGGGGTATTTGTAGTAGTTTACCTTGATGACATATTGATCTTTAACAAGACAAGGATGGAACACCTTGAACACTTGGAATTTGTGTTGAAGAAGTTGAAGGAAGAATAATTGGCTATCAATCTAGAAAAGTGTGAATTCTTAAAACAAGAGCTGGTGTATTTGGGTTTTTTAATCTTACGAGGAAACCTCAAGCTGGATAAAGGTAAAGTAGAATCTATCCTTATCTGGCCCACTCTAAAAATAGGGACTGAGGTAAGGAGTTTCCATGGTTCGACTCAATTCTATAGGAAGTTCATAAAAGGGTATAGTGAGATTTGTGCCCCTATCTTGGATACCATCAAGGGTAGAGTAAAGACTAAGTTCAAGTGGACCAAAGAGGCTGATAAGAGTTTTGAGTTGTTGAAGACCAAGGTGGCTACCCAACCTATTCTTGTGTTACCTAGTTTTGAGAAACTATTTACCTTGGAGTGTGATGCTAGTGTTGTTTTTGTTGGAGTTGTCCTTAGCCAAGAAGGAAAACCTATAGCTTTATTTAGTGAAAATCTCAATGAAGCCAAAACAAGGTCTTCATCTTATGACTTGGAGCTTTATACTTTAGTCCAAGCCCTTAGGAAGTGGAGGCACTATCTGCTGCCCAAATAATTTGTGGTTTTTATTGATAATCAAGCTTTGATCTATATTAATACCCAAGAGAAACTAAGCCATAGGCACATTAAATGGATTGAATTCCTACAAGCCTACACCTTCAATATCAAGCACAAGAAAGGGAAAAACAACAAGGTTGTCGATGCCCTTAATAGAAGGTTTCTCATTGTTCAAGAAGTGAAGTTGCAAAGCATTGGAATATAAGGCTTTAAAGATCTATATAAAGATGATATAGATTTTGCAGAGGTCTACAAGGTATGTGCAGATTTTAGTAACCATTTCCATAGTCAATTTATAGATTATACCTTACAAAATGGTTTATTGTTTAAGGGTGGATAATTATATGTGCCTAGAGGGTCCATGAGAGAGAATCACATACAAGGAAAACACAATGGTAGTCTTAGTGGGCATTTTGGGCTTAATAAGACACTTGACTTAGTCAATGGATTCTACTATTGGCCAAAGTTGCAAAGGGATGTTATAAAGTATGTAGAGGATTGTATTGTTTGTCAAAAAAAAAATGGATTACTACCAATTCCATTCTTTACCAACCTCTCCCAATTCCTAATAGACCATCACAGTGCCTTAGCATAGACTTCAACCTGGGTTTACCTAGGACTAACACTGGATATGATAGTGTGTTTCTGGTGGTTGACAGATTCAGCAAGATGAGTCACTTTATTCCATGCAAGACTACCCATGATGCATGTTACATTGCCCACCTATTCTTTAAAGAGGTAGTAAGAATCCATGGGTTTCCATTGAGTATTGTTTCTGATAGGGATGTAAAGTTTATGGGCCACTTTTGGAAGACATTATGGAAAAGGCTTGGACCCAACTTGTCTTTTGGGTTAGCCTATCACCCATAGACAGATGGCCAAATAGAGGTCATCAATAGAGTCTTGGGTAACATCCTTAGTTACTTGATAAAGGAGTATGGATAGATTTGGGACCAAGTCTTACCACAAGCTGAATATGCATATAATGGCAATGTCAATAGAACCACCGATAAGAGCCTCTTTGAAGTTTTTTATATTCCTTTGTTACTTAGAATTTAGAAGGAGATAAATAATATAATTAATCCAATGAGGAATTAAATTAATTGAACTAAAAGGTAAATGTAGAGAGATATTATGGAGGATTTGAGTGCATCTAGAATCAAAGTAAGAGGTATTGTGATTCAAATCTGAATCCCTAATAGTTGGGACCCTTCATAAACCTATAAATATAGATCTTAGACTTGAGATTTGTAGCCTAACGTCTTACCAATTCTAGGATCATAATATAGGGTACATGAAAGGAAGGGTGACATGTACCTAGGAAATGATGTCAATGGTGAAATGTACTAGGTGTTTTTGACTAAATTTTCTAGGGATCGTCCAACAATTCCCAATCTTTCTAGATCTTGTTCGATGACTCCATAACATATTCTTGCACATATAAAAATGGGGAAGAGGTTTGATAAAGGGGTTTTCCTTAGGCAACCCCCATTTTAGGAATCAACCTTGAAAATGAAAGGACATTACATAAGGAAAGATTAAACAAAAGCTAGATTTGAATTGTAAATTACCTTATACCTTAATAATGCAATGCTTCTTTGGATGTGATCACAAGAGTTCATGCAATAGCTTGATCCAAAAGGATTTTATGAAAGGAATGCCTTGAATGATGGATATTTTATTTTTCCAACAATTTTTTATGAAGAAGAAGAGGATTGCTTTGAAGGATTGAAGACTTGGATGCTCAGTTGTAGAAGAGATCTTGAATTTTTGATGCAGCAGCATCTTGGGTCCTTGGCAATCCTGTGTCACAAAAAACATTTTGGAGTTTGTCTATGTTGCTCAGTTCCTTCTTTGACTGAGTTGGTCTGTAGTTGGTCAGTTTCCTTTGGTTACCAAGTATGGTTGGTTATCTCTTGGGTAGTCGATTGTTTCACTGGCACTCGGTGATGCTTGTTTGTTGCTCGGTCATCCTTTCTTACCGAGTAGTTTCTTTTGAGTTTCTATTGAGCTGACTTGTGCATTTATTATGGATCATGGATTTAATGTTGGAATCCATCATTGGGAAGTGTGTGGTCCTAGATCTAACTATTCCTTCCATTGATTGTGGATCTGCAAGCCAACTCAGTTCGGTAGACTCTTGTATAAATGTAGTTGTTTGTTTGTAGTTTAGGAGGCAGTTTTAGATAGAAGTAAGAAGATAAAAGATTGGAGATTATTGGTAGATCCTCACATGTTTGAGGACTTCTGTAATTCATTGTAATATCTGGCCCTAATCGGGAAGGCCTTATAGCTTGGCATGTATGATTCCATTTGATGAAAATTAATGAAAGATTTTGTATTCTCTCTCTCACTGTTGTGTGTTGTTGCTTCCATGTGTTGTTGAGTAGGTTGGATCATTAGGGAATGCTATTGTTTGGCCCCTTCTTGACCTCACCTTGCATCAGGTGGTATCAGAGCGAGGTGTGATCTTGATCTAGGTCTACGGATCTAGGTTTGTAGGTTCCTCTTGAGAATCCCTAGTTGAATTGTTGTAGGGTGGTAGATTGTGATCTGACCTTCAATTGTAGACGATTATAAAGATGGTTCATGGGAGGAGAGATGTGGATCTAGGATTGGCATACATGTTGAGACAAATTGCTACTAGATTGGAAGCTATTGAAACAACCTAGAGAAGAGGCATACATCTTGAAGATGTTAGTGATGATGAAATTGAGGAAGAACAGGCGAATGCAGAACCTGCACCTGTTATGGATCAAAGTGAAGAAATTTTTTTGAAGGCTCTGACAAGTCTGAAGTCTACACCACATTTCAATCCTCTTGAGTATGGTGGAAAATTGGATTCTGATGAGTTGGTGGACTGGATCACCGAGATGGAAAAGTATTTTGAGTATGAAAACATTCCTAAAGACAAGAAAGTGAAGATTGCAAGCACAAAGTTGAAAATCCATGCATCCTTATGGTGGGAACATCTACAATTGGATAGGAAGAGGAAAGGTAAAGACAAAATCAAGGCATGGAATAAAATGGTGAATAAATTGAAAGGAAAGTTCTTACCTTGTGATTATCAGATTAACCTAGTTCGGCGAATGCAAAGTGTAAGGCAGAAAGACAACTCGGTAAATGAATATACTAAAGAATTATATAGATTAGATATCAGATCTAGACATGATGAAGATGATGTGGAAAGAATTTCTAGATACCTGAATGGTTTGAGAGTTTCCATCCAAGAGGAAATTAGTTTGGTCAAATTGGAGAACATTGAAGAGGCTTATCAATTTGCATTGAAAGCCGAGGAGAAATTGAACAAAAGACATGAGCAAAGACAAAGAGGTCGAGGTGGTAGATTCCCTAGAGGAAGAGGTAGATATAATAGTGAAAATGGTAGATCTGAACCAAAAAAGACAAGTTTGGACAAAGGAAAGACAGAGTGGAAAGGTGAAAGTTCATCTAGAGGTAGAGGTAGTAACTACCGAAGTGGTTATAGCAGAGGAAGTTTTTGAGGAACTTGTTAAAATTATGGAGAAGGACATAGATCTTTTTAATGTACATGTGCTAGTAAGAAGGCTAGTAGCAGTAGAAATGCCTTGGTGCAAGAAGAATCACCGAATGAACCTGAGAAAGAAAATAACTTGATGGTAAGGAGAGCACTGTGGAATGAAAGCAAAAAGGATCTTATCTGATAAGGAAAAGTTTGTTCAAGACCAGATATAGAGTTTCTAATAAATTTTGGAAGGTAATCATTGACAGTGGTAGCACGGAGAATCTGGCATCTAAGGAAATGGTCACAAAATTGTAGTTGGAAAGGTTGGAACGTCTGAAGCCTTATCAGATTTCATGGATCAAAGATGAGCATACACTCCTAGTAAGTGAACAATGTTATGTGAATTTGAAGATTGGAAAGTACTATGATAAGGTGTTATGTGATATCATGCCTATGGAGTGTTGTCATATTTTGTTGGGTAGACCTTGGCAATATGATAGACATGCTATATATGATGGGAGATTACATAAGTATACTATTATGGCTGATGGAAAGAAATAAATCTTGTTACCATTGATGGAAGAACCTATTAGTAATGTTTGCACATATGTGAAAAAAATTTTGATGGAGGGAAGGAAGTTTGTCAAAGATTTGAAAAAGCATGATGTATGTTTTGTTGTGATTCCTAACAAACTGAGTAAGAAAATAGAAGATAATGTCCCTAAGGAGATTAATAAGTTACTCAATGAGTATAGTGATATCATTTCTGATAATGTACCTGATGGTTTTCCACTGAAAAGAAACATTGATCATTGCATAGATCTAATCCCTAGAACTAGTTTACTGAATAAGGCACCTCATCGGTTGACACCTACCGAGAATCAGGAATTGAACTGACAGATTCAAGATTTGCTGGAGAAAGGTTTGATTAGAGAAATTTTGAGTCCCTGTACAGTACCTGCTATATTGGCACCAAAAAAGAATGGATAATGGAGAATGTGTACTGATTCTAGAGAAATCAATAAGATAACAGTGAAGTATAGGTTTCCTATACCGAGAAAGGATGACATAATGGACAGTTTGACTGGAGCAAAGTATTTCACCAAAATCAATTTGAAAAGTGGGTATTGTAATACCCCAAAAATGGGCTATAAGTTCATTAATCTCCTACATCTTCAATTCGAACGAAATCGACATCAAAGTCCTAATCTAAGGCACATCTAAACATCATCGAATCATAATTGATTATCTTAAATTCTGCATCGAGGAATATTCTTAGTAATATTCCTAATCATCATAATTATCTTTAATTTTATAATTATTTGGCAATAAATCACATTTATCCTAAAGTTTGATTAATTGAATATTTTCATATTTAATTAATTAGATTTAATATTTGCCACTTAATTGTGTAATTAAATTTAATTCTATCTATTATTAATTATATTATTTAATTTTGACAATAAATCTAATATAATATGAATAATTGATTAAATTCTTATTTAATTAATTAAAGCAAGTTGTCATTATTTAATAATATAGTTTTTAATAAAAATTTGATTAAATAATTGATTAACCCATAAATCAATTGTTTTATTTTTAAAAGCAGTTAAGTTGGAAATAAATCACTTTATTATTAAATTAATTCATAAATAAAACATGCACAATCATAAAAGCAAACAACTATCAATTATCAATTAAAGCTAAACTCTATTTTGAGTTAAAGCTTAGCTTTTGCATGTTTTTATGAGTTAATTATCCTTTATTTAAAAATAACTCAAAAATCAACCTGAGTTATTTGAGTGATCTATGGCTTTTTTTCATACACCTCCAAAGCCTTGGATTTCTATAAAAACAAGGCTCATCTCTTCATAATTAATCTCTCAATCATCTCTCAAATTTGCATCCAAGCATCTCATATTTTTGCACAATCACGCTGGAGAATTGGAATTGAAGAATCAAAGCTCTTGCGAATCAACATCTTTGTGAGATCAATCTTATTTTTGCATTCATATTGCATATCATTGTTAGATTAGCATTGCATATCAATTTTCAATAGCATTCATAGCATATCAATTTCATCTAGCATAGATTCATATCGGTTTTTATCATTCTTATTGCATAGAAAATATCAAAAATATAGATTAATTGCATTCAATTTCATATCCATATTTTGCATTCAAATCCTTCATTTAGCTGTCGTCTAGGTCACTGATCTTGATTACAATCTGAGAACATTAATCTCGCACCTACTAGAAGGCAGTAAATCGCTTGGTTAGATTAGATTTCAATTTTGCACGATTTTGATTATCACTAACCTCTAATGTTTTACTGAGTGTTGTGTCTATAGATCAGGTACAATTTTCACACACATTTCTGGCGCCCACCGTGGGGCAACCCACATTTGCATTCTGATTTTGATTCTTGGAGCTAAAACCCTAAAGTTTCAAAGATTTAATTTTATTTCTCAAACGGCTTATATTTTTGGTTTGAAATTTTTTTTTTAGGTTTCAGACATATCAGGAAAGCTTCAAAAAAAAATTCAGAATTTTTTTAATTATTTTGAATTTTTAATAATTTTTTTTCAATTTTTCATAAAAAATTAATATCTGACGCAAATAAGCATATTTTTTTGAAATTTTTATATTTTCGGAAATCTCTCCAAATTCTATATGGGGTCTATTCTTTTTGTTTTAAATTTGGATGCAATTTCGTAGCTCAAATAGTCAATTTACAAAAACTAGTCTATTTTGATAAAATAGGTCTCTAGGGCACAAATGAAGAGGATTTTTTAAAATTTTTGCATTTTTGGAAAGCTCTCTAATTTTTATTAGGGGTCTCTATTCTGAATTTCTATTTTTGTAGCCAAAATCATATCAAAAAAATCAGATCTTGTTGACTAGGTCAAATGTAGTGCAAAAAAATTAAAATTTTATGATGGGTATGCACTTATTTTTCATATGATTCAATGCATGATATGAGTTGTCATTTGGATTAATTTATGGTTATTATTGCTCCTAAAAATTGATTTTTAGAGCTAACCCTATGGTTTTCATAAGTTGAATATATTTTGCATATCTTGTTTGCTTGTTTGCTTGTTGGAGAGTTCGTCACTTGCTTGCATGGAAAAGCTCAACAAAAATTGCTAAAAATCAGGTAGAATCTACTAAGCACGTTGTGAGGATCATGAAGTATTCTCCTTGTTCTAAAAACATTTTGATTTGGACTTAAAATAAATCTCTTATGTGTCAAGCTTGTGTGCATCTTTTCATGCTTTTGATCTATTTCTACACACTTGCATAATTTGATACTAGGTTGTGACCCCTTAAGGATTCATTAAGTAGTCTTAGAATACTTGTGATTGATCTTGATTGCTATCTTGAGTTATTGGACACGCTAATCTGCCAGCCCCTCATTTTCACCCCGTGGTTGCAATCTCAGTGCCATAAAGGGGAGGCGTCAACAAGACAGAAGCGTTAAGTGTTCCACTTGGCAACCCTTTTGTGCTTTTAGGAACTCACTTGTTTTCTAAGTTGTGGACTCATTTTCATCTTGTGTGAGGTGTTAAGTGTTCCACCTTGTGGACTCATCTCATATTTGCTTTAAGTATTAAGTGTTTCTCTTTCTACTTTTTGGATGCTTTTGGTAGATTTGCTTTCGGGAATATATCTGTGCTCACATAGTAATTAGGCCCTATGAACACTATTCGTGATTCTAGAGAGATTGGGTTCTTAGAGAAATCTTTCTTGACGACAGAATCCTTGTAGGTAGGGAGGATACTTAGTGCATTTCACATTCAACTTGGTTAGTGCATCTTCTCTTATTGATCGACACATTCTCTCTCCGGAGAGGTTGATAGATCACGTAGGGTTGATATCACGAGCTTTGGTGAATCAAAATTGGTTAGTGCATCTTCTCTTATTGATTGATACATTCTCTCCCCGAAGAGGTTGATAGATCACGTGGAATTGATATCACAGACCTTGGTGGAACAAAACTTTGTCTTAGCGTGTCGGATTAATCTACTTGCTTTGTTTGGGTTAAAAGTGAAGAGGTGTCAAAACCTTGAATCTGGAGCCAAGTCCCCTTGTGGTATAAATCTGTGAGTCACCTTTAGAGAGGGTTAACCGTAGCGGACAATCCCTTCACAGGGCAAACTACGTTGATGAAACCTCAAGCAGTAATAGTCATTTTCGCCATGGTAGTGACAGCCGCTATATAAATGTCCTTCTGGAAGAAATCTCCACGGGTATGATTCATTGTTGGGTTGTCAGATCTCCCTAGCAGCTCTTGAAGATTAAGTTCTCAGACTGTGTCAAAACCCTGGTGCACCGGGATTGGAGTTCACCCCTTTGAATCATAAAAGTTGCAGAGTCAAACCATTACTAAAAACCCTAGAGAGGCCAATTTTTCACATTCAGGTATATGTGTGTTATTGCAAAATTTTTCAAAACATACACAATTAGTACTCTCAGGGATTAGCACAATTTGGTCACTTGATTGTTCATGCGCAAGGTTGCTTTTTCCCTTGTTCATTGTTTTCAAACGTGCTTGGAATCACTTGCTTGCTGTTCTGCGTGCTTGTTTATCTACTTGGCTCTTAAAAATGATCAAATCTGGTATAACCTTCAAAATCTGGACAGTACAATTTGCAAACAATCCAGAACTAAAGACCTTAAATTTTGCAAAAATTGACGTAAATTCTTTCTGGAGTCAAAAGTCATTTCAGAAAGTCAAAAGTCATACGATTTTTGTCAAGTGTCATTTCAGTATTGCCCATCTATCGTACGATTGAGAAACCAGTGTCGTACGAGTTTTCAAACCAGTAAATTCAAGAAAGTCAAAACCCTGTTAGCAACTATCGTACGAGTTTTGTCAACTGTCGTTTCATTGCTACCCAACTGTCGTACGAGTTTAGCAACTATCGTTTCATAGACTACCCAGTGTCGTACGAGTCTGCAGAGTGTCGTATGGAAAAATTTGAGAGAGTTGTCAGAAATTGTCAAAATTGCAAGATATCTAGTGTTTCTAGCCTAGTTCCAGAATCTGTCAAAAATATCAGTGTCAGGAACAAAGCAGTAGCTATTGAGCATTCTACCATTTTTTGAGTTTGATCTTTTGAATCCGATCTAGTCTTCTGTTTGATCAATTTGAGTCCTTTTTATCTCGTGTCAAAACCTTGTCATAACTATCAATCTTCAATCAATCTTCAAAAATAGAATAAGTGTTGAGAACTCGTGTCCGCTATCTTTTGGGCTATCTATCCCAACATCTAGGGCACAGTTTCCTTCACCCACATCTCATCAGATCTTCAAAATTATCATAATCTTGACAAGGTTGCGTCATCTAATTTTCTTGAATCAAATTGTTCTTCAGTTGTCTTCATCCTTTTCTTCTGTTTCATTCAAAGTTAATGGTGGAGACTAGAGCTTCTTCACACAAGAAATCAAAAGAAACATCTCAGCACTTACTTTTGACCAATACCCCAGGTCCAACTCTTGAACAACTCATCAAGTCAGGTATCTACGAAGATGACGGTCTCGATAACTTTTGATTGAAAACTGGTTACATACCTCCTCTATCAACTCACAGAGGTAACCAGAAAACTCCTCCTCAATCTATTCCAGGGAGCCCAAAAACTCCTACCATGTCTCAAGCAGGGACAAACCATGGTTCTCTCAGGGGAGAGTCCCAAGGACACCATTCTCAACATAATGCCAACCAAGAACCTACCCCCTCTGAAATCCATCGATGTCAAAATGACGATGAATTCCAGAGAATGATGAGGCATTTCTTGAAAGTGGATAAAGAGGCATACTTTTTACAATTAGCCCAGGAAGGGGCTAAGCTTCCTCCCAACTTTAACATTGATGATATAATCACACATGAGGAAGAAACTCCACTCACAGCTATGACAAAATAGATGCATGCTATACAAGTCAAATTTAACAATCTTAAGAAGGAGAAGGAACCCAAGGAGTTCTCCATAGAGGCCCTATGTCCTTTCCCGTTCGACAAAAACTTGTATATGCCACCATTCCCAAAAAGAGTGGAGATACCAAAGTATGACAAATATGATGGACACTCTGATCCTCAAGATCATGTCAGAGAGTTCTGTACGCAATCCATGGAATTCATGCATGAACCGACTTATCTGATGCGTCTTTTTCCTAGATCCTTGGGAGGAGCATCCATTCAGTGGTTTTCAAGATTACCTTCTACAATCAAAACTTTTGAGGAATTGATTAAATTATTTTATCAATAATATTCCTACAATATTCAACATCTGATTACCATGATCAATATCTGTAACCTCAAGCAATATCCAGGGGAATCATTCCCAACTCTTCTCAAGAGGTGGTGAAAGAAGTTTTCTCTATATGCTAGACCAATTCCCGAAATGGAGAAACTTGAAATCTTTATCAATAACCTTGTTCCAGAGCTCAATTATCCATTACAAATTCAAGATCATGTATCTTTTGATAAAATGGTGGATAATGCAATCAAGATTGAGAAAGTACTTGTCAAGAAAGGAGAAATCACACTTCAAAAGGACAAGTCTGAATCTAGATCTAGCTCAAAAGATAAAAACAAGAGCTGGAATAGAAACAAAGGTATCATCTCTGATGGTGTTGTTGACACTATCCGCACCCCATCAAAGGCACCGGCCTACAATCTCACCCTTGCCACCAAAGCCATTGAAGCTTTAGAGCAAAAATCTGCTGAACCATCTCCAAAGAAGCCATTCAAACGATGGGATAATAAATGAAAGTTTACTCCCCTAGGAGAATCTTTGGAATCTGCCCTGAGAACCCTGATAGCTGAGAACATGATCTCTTTGCCACCAATCTGAAACCCTGATCTGGATCCAAAACCATATTGGTGGAAAGATAATGCATTCTGTGCTTTCCATCGGACTAAAGGCCATAGAACTAATGGATGCTTCCACTTGAAGCATACCATTCAAGACTTGATAGATCAAGGGGACATCATGATCGATAATCCTACTAGCAATAATGATCACACAGCATTTACAGAACTATTTCCACAACATGGCAAGGGAGTTTCCACTTCTCAGCCTAACATGGGGGCAAAAGTCAACTATGCCTACCCTGGAAACAATGCTGTCATCAATATGGTTGAACCATGTCTCTCTGAGAGCTGCAATGTCATCATGATTGTACGAAGAGACAAAAATCATTCCTCAGCTAATGCGGTTACCAGATCACAAGCTCAGACTCATCTGAAAGGACAAACACCAAGTTCATCTAATGTCCCTAAGATACCTTTCAATCTCACATCTGCTTCTAAATAGAAGGTTGCCTCGAAATCTTCCAATCCAAAGGATACAAGACCTACATCTTACAGCATCGTCCAAAAACTCCAGCATACTAATGCCAAAATCTCTATGTTTGAGTTACTCCGAATATCTCCAGCTCACAGAGATATCCTAGACAAAGCTTTGCTCAGCTCTAATGTTCCTGATGATCTAGATCTAGATAGGTTCCAGACTATGGTTGGTCATCTAACGTCTCCGCAATATATCTCCTTTTCAGAGGAAGATGATAACTCCCTAAGTCACCCACATAATCAGCCCTTGCACATAGAAGTCTTGATCCAGAACCATCGAGTCAAACGTGTGTTGATAGATGGGGGTGCAGGCCTCAACATTTGTTCTTACAACTTAATCACACAGTTGGGATTCTCAGAGATGGCTATTGATCCTCAAAAGAAGATCACCATAAAAGCCTATGATGAACAAGAAAGAGCTTCTAAAGGCACCATTGTCTTACCTATCCGAGTGGGTCCGGTAATCAAAGATACCACATGTCAGGTGCTTGATCTACCATTGGCTTACAATATCCTTCTAGGGAGACCCTGGATACATGAAATGCAAGCTATTCCTTCTACGTACCATCAATGCTTGAAATTTCCCTATGAAGGAGTGGAGGTTACTATCCCAGTAGATCTGAGTACAACTTGCAATACATTGAAGGAAAGTGTCGATAAGCTTGTTCCCAATAACAGAGAATCTTCCATCAAGCAGCTAAATGTTGCTTCCACATCTAAGATGGATGACATTGCTAAAGAGATCAATATCAAAGAAAATGGGATGGGAGAATACACTATAGAGCTAGTCTTGTCTCTGACATCTCTCCCAATCTCACCTAAGTCATATGGACAATCCTTGAAGCAGTATAAATCAGAACCTAAGGAACCTATGGAAGCATACAAAAGAAATTTTGTGGCGGAGCAAGTATCCAAACAAGAATTTGAAGAGGATGAAGCTGTGCTTGCATGGCTATACAAAGAGGATTCTGAATCTAAAATTGTTCAACCTAGTGAATCTATAGCACCTATAATCCCTTCTAATTCCTATGGTCCAGAGAACAAATTGATAGCCAAGATGGGATATTCCAGTCAAGGACCTCTAGGAATCAGAGGTAAGGGTCTTGTGACACCCATTTCACATATTGGTAGAGCCAACAAAGATACTGGTGGCTTAGGCTTTAAGAAGAAACCCTATCATCTCAAAGGTGGTTGTTCTCATGTCATAGAACAAATTGCACCAGGAGAACCCCTTCTCAAGAAAGAAGAGACAAAACCCTCAGATGATGATTCAGATAGTTCAGAACTCATCCCCTATGAAAAATTGCCTAAAGAGATCAAAGATCTTCTTGATGATAAAGATGATCCTATCAAAAGAATTAATGTAGTAGAAACACAAGAACCTACTGTAGCGCAAGAGATGGTTGCACCACAAGAACCAGCTAATCTCGAAGGCAATCAAACTGAACAAGAAGAAGGGGATAGTTATTCTGACACTGATTCCCATGAATATGAATTCAAGTCAGAGAATGAGGGTAATCCTTCTTGGGGTATTCATCCTGATTTCACACATTTTCTAAGATTTCCTAGAGATCCTGAATCAAAAGCTGAGTCAAATGACTATGAATGGGGTGCCATTCCAGAAGAAGATGAGCTTATAATAAAGAAACATATTGATGTTATTCACCAATATGTATCTCAACCCAACGTAGGTCTAGAGCGAAACAATGAACTTAACGTGTCTAATCCACCTATGGCTGAAGAGGACTCCCATGATGATGTTGAGCCTATTCATGAATTGAACATTTTGAGTTGTAATATCACCTTTGAACTTGAGCGTCAGGTTAGGACCAATGATGACATATCCACGTTCATGAACACCATATCCCAAGCCTTTCCTGCTTTAACTATCCAACGTCCTGATCTTATTGACCGAACTTCCATGAACCCGAGCCATGGTATCTACACCTTTCCAAATGACTATGCCCTTGCTTGCTACCTCAATGCAGTTGAGCCTATGAGGACTTCCATCAGCGAACTGAGCATCAGCATGACTGAGTCGGACATCAAATATCTTAGTCAAAAAAATAAAAATAAAAAGAAAAAGATTTCTGAGGGTGAAAACCACTTTGTGGCAGTCTCAGAACTGACAAAAGTAAAAAGAAAAGATGTATCTGAAGGTGAAAACCTCTCTAAGGCACCTAAGGATGAGATATTCGATGTCCTTCCGAGTCATTTACAGGATAGATCTCCAGTTCTGATTGAGCCAACTCAATCCATCAATTTGGGTACAACAAAGGAACCACAATTGGTACATGTAGCACAATCTCTATCAGAAGAAGAGAAACAAAAATTCACTACATTCTTATCAAAAAAAAAGATCAATTTTGCATGGAAATATTCAGATATGCCAGGATTGGATCCCAATCTCATTATGCACCATCTATCCATTGCTCCTGGAGTAAAACCAATCAAACAAAAACTGAGAAAGATGCATCCTCATGTTGCACTCTTAGTCAAAGCAGAACTAGAAAAACTCCTAAAAGCTGGATTCATCCGTGTCATAGACTATGCTGAGTGGATCTCTAACATTGTACCTATTTCAAAGCTAGATGGTTCAATCAGAGTGTGCACGGACTTTAGAGATGTGAACAGAGCATGCCCTAAGGATGATTTTCCGCTGCCTAACATTGATATGATAGTGGACATGACTGCGGGCTATGAAATGTATTCCTTAATGGATGGCTTTTCTGGGTACAACCAAATCAAAATTGCTCCAGAAGATCAAGAGAAAATAGCTTTCACATGTGCGTGGGGAACCTTCTGTTGGAATGTTATGCCATTCGGACTCAAAAATGTTGGAGCTACATATCAAAGAGCAATGACATCTATTTTTCATGATATGATGCATAAAACAATGGAGGATTACTTGGATGATACCTTGGCAAAATCCATGATTAGAACTGAACATCTAATAGACTTGAGCATGATCCTAGACAGAATGGAATAGTTTAGTCTCTGACTAAATCCTAAGAAGTGTGCTTTTGGTGTCACTTCTGGAAAGCTCTTAGGATACATAGTTTCAAAGAAAGGCATTGAGGTCGATCCAGCTAAGGTGAAAGCTATCATAGAGATGCAACCTCCCAAGAATATCAGTCAAATGCAAACTTTGCAAGGGAGAGTACAGTCCATCAGAAGATTCATATCACAGTTAGCTGACATATCACAACCTTTCACAAAGACATTACATAAAGGTGTGACCTTTGCATGGAATGAAAACTGTGCAAAGAATTTTGATCATATCAAGAATTATCTCTCGAATCCTCCTATCTTAATGCCTCCTATTCATGGGAAGCCATTAATATTATATGTCTCCGCAACAGATACATCACTGGGGGCATTGCTAGCACAGCATGATGAGAACAAAAAGGAAAGAGCCATCTACTATATAAGCAGAACATTGGTGGCATATGAAAAGAACTATTCTATGATTGAGAAAGCTTGTCTCGCTGTGATCTTTGCATCATAGAAACTAAGACATTACATGTTAGCTCATACCACTCATTTGGTAGCTAAAATTGATCCACTGAAATATCTCCTAAGCAAAGCTACCCTCACAGGTAGACTAGCTAAATGGGTCATGCTCTTGAGCGAATTTGACATTGAATATGTTGAAAGAAAAGCTATCAAAGGACAAGTCATTGCTGATCAATTAGCTGAAGCACCACTATTTGATGATACACCCATGTAAATGGAATTTCCTGATTCCTCTATCATGCACCTCTCTTCTAGGGCATGGCGGTTATTCTTTGATGGCTCCTACACACAGAATGGATCTGGAGCAGGCATATTATTCATCACTCCTCAAGGATACTCGATACCCAAAGCATTTAGACTAAAGTTTCCTTGCACAAACAATATTGCTGAATATGAGGCACTTCTCAATGGTATGAAAATGGCAATACAGTGGAGAGTTACAGAGATGCACATCCATGGAGACTCACAACTGGTTATCCACCAAGTCAATGATGTGTACCAAACCAAAGATGAAAAGCTCATTCCTTACAAGAGAATGGTAGATGATTTAAAGAAATACTTCATCTCTATCACATTTGAGCAAATACCCAGAACGGAGAATAAGGCTGTTGATGCAATGGCGACACTATCTACTCTCTTACAGCAGCCCAAACATGAGCTACGCTACGAGTTCCTGGTGGAAGCCCTATCCTATCCTGCATATGACTCCCCTGAAACCCGCATGATCTGCACTATTGTAGGTTATGACTCATCTCGCTACAAAAATCTATTCTCCTATCTCCATGACCAAATCATCCCTGAGTCCTTTAACCATTTTGAGAAATGAAACCTTATCTGATCCGCATCCCGATATGTCATCATTGGTAATGATCTGTACAAATGAGGTCTAGATGGTACACTGCTTAGATGTTTAGAACAGGAAGAGTCTCAACGTGCATTAGAGGAAGTCCACGAGGTTATATGTGGGTCGCACTCAAACGGTTTAACGTTAGCTCAAAAACTTATTAGGGCTGGGTACTATTGGCCTGAAATGGAGAAAGAGGCTATTAAATTTGCTAAAAATTGTCAACAGTGTCAAGTACATGGCAACTTGATTCATGCTCCAGGGAGAGATCTGATTCCCTTTACTACACAATGGCCTTTTCAACAATGGGCATTTGATCTCATAGGTGCTATCCATCCACACTCTTCTAATGGACATACCCATATAATCATAGCCACAGATTATTTTACAAAATGGGTAGAAGCAGTTCCTCTAACACAAGCAACAAGGAAGCAGATCTCTATGTTCATCCTGAACTACATCATTTGCAGATATGGGATCCCTCACTCTATAATCACAGATAATGGGAGACAATTCAAAAACAAAGATCTAGATGACTTATGTGCTAAATTCAAGATTACACAACATTGGTCTTCTATTTACTATCCTCAAGGGAATGGACAAGCTGAAGCTTCAAACAAAAATCTCCTGAAGATCTTGCACAGAACAGTGAATAAAATAGGAAGAGACTAGCATCTAATGATCAATCCAGCTCTCTGGGCCTATAGAACTAGTATCAGAATGCCTACTAGGGCTACACCATTCGCTTTAGTTTATGGGTCTGAAGCGGTACTGCCTATTGAGGTTGAAATCCCATCACTCAGAATCAGAATGCATGGACTTGTCACTGATGAAGACTACAGAGTGTCTAGGTTACAAGAACTTGAATTACTAGATGAGCGCAGACAAGCAGCGTATGATCATCTCAGAGTGTATCATAAAAGAATGTCTAGAGGCTACAACAAGAAAGTCTGACACAGAGAATGTCAGGTTGGTGATCTAGTGTTGAGAGAAAATCCTAAAAATCAATCACATCGAGAACGCAAGGGGAAGTTCGAACCCAATTGGCTAGGTCCCTTTGTTATCACTGCTACTTTTGGCTCTGGTGCCTATCAACTCTCAACAACTGAAGGAGAACAGCTCCGAGAACCAATCAACGTTCTCCATCTGAAGAAATTCTACGCCTAAGGCATTCAGTGCTTGGTAAATGTCTTGAAAAAATCTTAAAAATCAGAAAAAGTCCTGAAAAAATGAACATCTTGGTGAAAACCTAGCAATAGGCGCCTTGATGATTCACAAAAAAAATTGAAAAAATGAAAAATACAAAAAAATTGAAAAAATGAAAAATACAAAAAATAAAAATGAAAAAAGAGAAAAAGTGCCTTGGTGAAAATCTAGAAACAGGCGCCTTGGTAGAAAAAATAAAATCTCTGCCAAGATGGTGAAAACCCGGCAAACAGGTGCCACTTGTTCCAAACGCTCCATCTATCAACACAATCTTGGTCTTTCCCAGCTTTCAGTCTTGCTTTAGTTGTACATATCTCCCGGTTTGTTTCAACATTTCCAGTTTTCAATAAGTCAGTTTGTACACCAATCAGCTTGCGCGTCTGTATCCTATCAATGTTCAAACTTGGGGGCAATCAATGTCATATCCTATGGCCTCCAATGTATCTTAGACGTATCCTATCCAGTCAGAGTCCTTTGAAGCTTCAAGTTGAGTTAGTCTGTCTGCCTTGTCTCCAGAAAGGATTTTGCATCTACAACAATGCAATCAAACATCGAAACTCAACTGAAAATAATCTATGCTTTTTACATGCTTTTATCTCCTTGTATGCTTACTGATTCGCATTGAGATTTTTGCATATTGTGTCCCTTCGAGCTCTTCGATGATGTCCTTTATAGGATTTAGAGAGTGATGACTGGGGGCATAATCTTTTCTTGGTTTTCTGCTTGTATGTGAAATCTAATAACTTTGGAAATTCTAGATTGAAATGGTGTCCGACTGTAAGAGCCTCTATCTCGAATTGGATGGCCATGCGTACCTCAACCATTGATACTCAAAAAATTCAAGGAAGTTTGATCTCACTATTGTCTTTTTGAGAGAGTTCTTTCTCCTATTGTGAAACGCAATCTTACCTAAGGATGTGAACGATAAAGGGTCACTACGAGTAATTCACATTGGATTTAGAATGATCTCTTGACTGTTTGATGTGTTTGCAATGCAAGGCGTACTTAGGTCATCATGACATTTATGTTTTGATGCTTATACAAATTTCTATATCAAAATGAGCATGATATTCATGTCATCCTGGTGTTTGTGCCTTGGTGCTTATATCTAATCCAACATTCTGAATACAAATCAATATTCATATGTCCATGGTTGTATAACCAGTGGGTGTTGTATTGATTCATGCACATACAAATCGATATTCATATGTCTATGGTTTCATAGCTAGTGGGCATTGTATTGATTTATCTGGTTACCTAAAAGTTCAATGATGATAACAAATCGACATATGATCAGTGACTAGGTCCTAGGTCTTAGGTTGCATTCCATCTTGCATGTCTCTTTGCATTTTGCATGTTTGCATGATCTCACAATGACTAAATGAACTTCAATGCTTAAACGATTCTTCAAATTGCATCTTCAAATCTAACAAGAGCTGAATCTTACATGAAGGTTCCTCCAATGAAACAGCAAGTAGAATTTTTTTTTTTTGGGATCAAAATCAAAATCTGAGATCATTCATATTATTAACTACTTGCATAATCAACCTTCAATCATCATAGAAATCCAGTATTCAACTTAACTGATTATCTAACATCAAACTATCAAAATTTCAACTTGGTCAACCATGGTCAACTCATGGTCAAACCTAGTCAACCTTGGTCTCTAGGACCTCTAAACGATGCAGAATGCGCTCTTGAATGTGTATAACCACTTTTCCAATCAATTAACATGCTTCTAAACTATCAACGCTGACTTTTCTTGTCAGATTTCAATTTTAATCCCGAAGGGGGCATGGTATTGCACATCAATTCAAAGTCTGTAAATCAAATTCTATTGATCAAATCTATCAATATCTTTCATCAGTGATCAAGACAAACAATCATGTCTAGTCCCTGATTCATCAAAAGTCCTCATCGCTCGGGGCAAATCTATCATCACTTGGGGCATATCAGATTCATCAAGATCCATATCAATCTGGTATTCTCCTAATCTTGTAAACTGTATCAGTTTTTGCAACCATCGGATCATAGTGTTGTTTCCTTGGTTCTTCAGCAACTGAAGGATTTGGATGTGATACCTGCTAGTTCTGCTAAGACAATCGAGTCTAGAACAGGTCACTCACTTCTTTGCAATCCTAAGGTTTGGAATCAGGCATTTTGACACTTTTTCGCAATCATAGGTTCATTTGCTGTTATAGTAAACATTATCTTTGGTCATTCAAGACCTATTATCTCCATATCAATCAGCTTCTGTCTCATATCAATTATCAATTTCAAACATCAGTTTCATATCTCTATCAAATACAGACTTTCTTTGAACCACTGCGCTTCACACAGTAATTCAAAGAGGGGCAAAATGTAATACCCCAAAAATGGGCTATAAGTTCATTAATCTCCTACATCTTCAATTCGAACGAAATCGACATCAAAGTCCTAATCTAAGGCACATCTAAACATCATCGAATCATAATTGATTATCTTAAATTCTGCATCGAGGAATATTCTTAGTAATATTCCTAATCATCATAATTATCTTTAATTTTATAATTATTTGGCAATAAATCACATTTATCCTAAAGTTTGATTAATTGAATATTTTCATATTTAATTAATTAGATTTAATATTTGCCACTTAATTGTGTAATTAAATTTAATTCTATCTATTATTAATTATATTATTTAATTTTGACAATAAATCTAATATCATATGAATAATTGATTAAATTCTTATTTAATTAATTAAAGCAAGTTGTCATTATTTAATAATATAGTTTTTAATAAAAATTTGATTAAATAATTGATTAACCCATAAATCAATTGTTTTATTTTTAAAAGCAATTAAGTTGGAAATAAATCACTTTATTATTAAATTAATTCATAAATAAAACATGCACAATCATAAAAGCAAACAACTATCAATTATCAATTAAAGCTAAACTCTATTTTGAGTTAAAGCTTAGCTTTTGCATGTTTTTGTGAGTTAATTATCCTTTATTTAAAAATAACTCAAAAATCAACCTGAGTTATTTGAGTGATTTATGGCTTTTTTTCATGCACCTCCAAAGCCTTGGATTTTTATAAAAACAAGGCTCATCTCTTCATAATTCATCTCTCAATCATCTCTCAAATTTGCATCCAAGCATCTCATGTTTTTGCACAATCACGCTGGAGAATTGGAATTGAAGAATCAAAGCTCTTACGAATCAACATCTTTGTGAGATCAATCTTATTTTTGCATTCATATTGCATATCATTGTTAGATTAGCATTGCATATCAATTTTCAATAGCATTCATAGCATATCAATTTCATGTAGCATAGATTCATATCGGTTTTTATCATTCTTATTGCATAGAAAATATCAAAAATATAGATTAATTGCATTCAATTTCATATCCATCTTTTGCATTCAAATCCTTCATTTAGGTGTCGTCTAGGTCACTGATCTCAATTACAATCTGAGAACATTAATCTCACACCTACTAGAAGGCAGTAAATCGCTTGGTTAGATTAGATTTCAATTTTGCATGATTTTGATTATCACTAACCTCTAATGTTTTACTGAGTGTTGTGTCTATAGATCAGGTACAATTTTCACACACACAGATATCATCATATCAGAATTAGAGAAGGTGATGAATGGAAGATTGCTTTCAAGACAAAAGAAGGTTTGTATGAGTGGTTGGTTATGCCTTTTGGTCTAATTAATGCACCGAGTACTTTTATGAGGCTGATGAATGAAGTTTTGAAGAAATTCTTGGGTAAGTTGGTGATTGTATATCTTGATGACATTCTGATATTTAGTAAGATCGGAGAAGAACATTTATTGCATGTTAGAAAAGTTTTGCAGAGATTGAAAGAGGAAAAGTTGTTGATAAATCTGAAAAAGTGTTCATTCATGAAAGAGGAGATTGTGTATTTGGGATTTGTGATCTTAGCTAATGGTTTGAAGATAGATCCTAAAAAGGTTGAAGCTATTTTGAATTGGCCTACACTTGTGAATGCTAGTGAGGTAAGCTCATTTCATGGTTTGGAAATTTTTTACCAAAAGTTCATAAGGAATTTCAGTTCAATTTATAATGCTATGACTAAGACTATGAGAGGAGACAAAAGAGAATTCAAGTGGACACATGGAGCTAATAAAATTTTTGAGACTCTAAAGCAGAAGGTTGTTGAATTCCTGATTTTAGTAAGGTATTTCAAGTAGAATGTGATGCAAGTGGAAGTGAAATTGGAGCTATGTTGAGTCAAGAAGGTAAACATGTTGCTTTCTTTAGTGAAAATTTGAATGATGCTAGAAGGAAATATTCTATGTATGATCAAGAATTCTATGCTATTGTTCAAGCAGTGAAGAAATGGAGACATTATTTGATTCCGAGTGAATTTGTGTTGTATACCGATCATAAGGCTTTACAGTATTTGGGTAGTCAGAATAAGTTGAATCGGAGACATATGAAATGGGTTGAGTATTTGCAAAGTTACACATTTGTGATAAATCATAAGAGTGGAGTCACTAACTGAGTTGCTAATGCATTGAGTAGAAGAAGATCTTTAATGACCGAGATGAAAATTGAAGTTCTTGGTTTTGATGAGATGAGAAATTATTATGAGTTTGACTCCAATTTTTTTGAGCCATGGAGAAAGTGCAGAGCACCTATTCAAGATCAACAAGACACTACGTGGGATGACTATTTTATTCAGGAAGGTATGTTATTTAAAGGTATTCAGTTGTGTATACTAAGAGACATAATGAGAACTAATTTGATAAAGGAGAAACATAGTAGTGGTTTGGCTGGACATTTTGGGATTGATAAAACATGGAATTTGCTTAAGGAGAAATACTATTGGTTGCAGTTGTATAAAGATGTTCAGAAATTTGTGAAAATTTGTGGAATTTGTCAAGTTGCAAAAGGAGTAAGTCAGAATACTGGATTGTATACACCGATTGTTATTCTTGAGAAACCTTGGATTGACATCAGTATGGATTTTGTTCTTGGCTTATCAAAGACAGTAAGAGGTAATGATTCTATATTTGTTGTTGTAGATAGATTTTCTAAGATGGAGCATTTTATACATTGTAGAAAGATATCAGATGCAGTGCATGTAGCAGATCTTTTCTTTAAGGAAATTGTCAAATTGCATGGATTACCGAGGAGTATTATCTCTGATCAAGACAGTAAGTTTGTTGGATACTTTTGGAAGACCCTTTGGAAGAAGTTTGGCACTGAGTTGAAATATAGTTCTACATTTCACCCACAAACCGATGGACAGACTGAAGTTGTGAATAGAAGTTTGGGAAATCTTTTGAGATGTTTAGTGGGAGACACACCAAGTAATTGGGATTTTGTACTAGCATACAATAATTCTTTGAATAGGAGTACTAGAAAGACACCATTTGAGATTGTGAGTGGCATACAGCTGAGAGGTATATCTGATTTGAGAGACATTACTGATGAAAGTAAGAGGAGTGCTGAAGGAGTGAAATTTGTTGTGTACATGAAGACATTGCATGAAGATGTGAAGTTGAAGCTGGAAGAGAGTAAACTAAAATATAAAGACAGAGATGATAAATCAAGGAGACATAAGACTTTTGATGTTGGTGATGAAGTGATGGCTCATTTAAAGAAAGGTTGATTTCCTGTTGGAACATATAGGAAGCTGAAGATGAAGAAGTTTGGACCTTGCAAGATTTTGAGGAAATTTGATAGTGGAAATGCATATGAAATTGAGTGACCTGATGACATGGACATATCATCTATTTTCAACATTGTTGATTTGTATGAGTATCATGAACCTGATGAAGACATGGCAGTACTGATGGAATATCCTAAGAAGCAGAAAGAGGAAGTTGAACAAATTTTGGAGCAAAGAATTGGCAAGGGTACAAGGGGAAGACAATATATGGAGTATCTGGTAAAGTGGAAGAATAGACCAATTGAAGACAGTTCATGGATTTCATAGCATGAGTTGGATGCATCTCAGATCATACCTACCAAATGATTCAAAAAATCATTTCAAAAGAACCCCAGGTGTCTAATGTAGGAGCATCTTGGGTCCTTGGCAATCCTGTGTCACCAAAACATTTTGGAGTTTGTTTGTGTTGCTCGGTTCCTTCTTTCACCGATTTGGTCGGTAGTTGGTCAGTTTCCTTTGGTTACCAAGTATGGTCGATTATCTCCTGGGCGGTCAGTTATTTTACTAGCACTCGGCAATGCTTGTCTATTGCTTGATCATCCTTGCTTACCGAGTAGTTTCTTTTGAGTTTCTGTTGAGCCGACTTGTGCATTTATTATGGGTCACAGATTTAATGTTGGAATCCATCATTGGGAAGTGTGTGGTCCCAGATCTGATCGTTCATTCCGTTGATTGTGGATCTAAAGGCCGACTCAGTTTGGTAGACTCTTGTATAAATGTAGTTGTTTGGTTGTAGTTTAGGAGGCAGTTCTAGATAGAAGTAAGAAGATTAAAGGTTGGAGATTATTGGTAGATCCTCGCATGTTTGAGGACTTTTGTAATTCATTGTAATATTTGGCCCTAACTGGGAAGGCCTTACAGCTCGGCATGTATGATTCTATTTGATGAAAATTAATGAAAGATTCTGCATTCTCTCTCTCACTGTTGTGTGTTGTTGCTTCCACATGTTGTTGAATAGGCTGGATCATTAGGGTATGCTATTATTTGGCCCCCTCTTGACCCTACCTTGTGTCAATTTTGATTGCTTGATTGATCACGAATGCTTGAGAACTTGATAGTGAATTCTTGCACCTAATAATTGATAGAAAAATAAGGAGAGATAGGGGGTTTATACTCAATCCATGATTTTAGGGGTTAAAACTCAAGCAGGCTAACCACATGACCAGATCTCCCACTAATACCCTGATATAGGGCCCTAGGCCAAATTTGGGCCTTAATTCTAGGAAACATGATGCCATTTGCACCATTTCCTAGGGACATGATGCCATTTGGCATCATGTACCCACCAATTAAGGATCAATTTTGGACTCTAGGTCCTAGACAGTTAGGAGGTGCAAAATTTCCAAGTACAACTCAATCCATTGTTGGAATAGGTCGTGAAGGCCACAAATACAGATATAGGGCCTAGGTGATGGAATGAATTATTTTATTGGAGGAAAAACAGAGGATAACACTTAAAAAGAAGGGATAACCTCAATTTTTAAAGAAATTAAATCAATATAGGACTTATAATATTGATTTGAGGTTCCAATAAGCATTAGGAGAGCATGAAGTTGATTTGGGAACCATACATACTAAAATGGGGCAAAAATGAGCACCTAATTAACGATGCTTACTTTTTAGGATGGTACAAGATGCAAGATAAAATCAAGCATTAATAGATTGATGAGTGAATCATAAAGGTAGGTTGAATTATGTTTCAAAGGTCTTAGGGAATAGAACAAGGAAATATACATATTTTTGGAATTCTAGGGATAAGGATACCTCATTATAATTACCCAAGTAAAGGGAAAGTGATGTAGTCAAGGTAGGTGGATCCAATGAAGGACAGTCCAAACCTTGCAGCCAATAGAATTACACAATGGATTACTCAACAATGCAACATAAGATAATTGTTTAACACTGATTTTCATTAACATGCCTGTTGTAAGGCCTTTCGAGTTAGGGCCAATTATAATCAAAAAATAATTCTACAAGATCCACAACTAGATCCAATACAAACTTAGCTAGTTCAACTCTGAAGACAATCAGAAGCTGATGGAAACCCTAAGGCAAATCTAAACTTGAGCTCCCAAGCCTCCAAGCAATCTCCTTGTTCCCAAGTACGCAAACCCCTAGCTCTGCTATAAATGACTATCAGATTACAACATGATCTGCAAGAACATCAAGAACTTTTCCATAACTTCACTCTCAAGCTTCGCATCTGACTTCCAGATCTGCTAAGTTGTCTAAGATGTTCTTCCCAAAAAATTTTCTAAACATCTACCCAAGCACTCCTTAAATACTAATCATCAGCCAGAAGTTGGTAAGATGAAACCCTTAACTCCCCAAAACAAATAATTAAATGTCATACAAGTCGGCTTACAAATGTATACAAACATTTAATTCTGCATGTCGACCCATAACAATGGCTACCAACAATAAATTCACCAAGTCAGCTCAATAAATCACACAGAACTCCAGTCGGTAAGCCAGAACTACCGAGAGATGGTAAAATCACCGAGCATGCCAGGCATCGACGAGCACCAATGTCGACCGAGCATCACAGGCATGACCAAGTAACACTTTCACCGAGCGCCAGAGACTACCGAGTTCCTTTAGTGATCGAGCTTCCTTCAATGACCGAGACCATCAATCAAGGCTACAACCAAGTAACAACGGCCAAAATACAAACACTCCATGCAGTTTCACCGAGGACACAGAATGCCTTGCCTTAACCTTGGGTGCCCCTGCATCAGAAAGTCAAGTTTCTAACGAGGATAAGGGAAAGAGAATGAAATGTGTGAAATGGATGTTGGGACGAAGAGAGGGTTGGGAGAAAATGGGTCAATAATTAGGGATGAGGCATATTGATAAAGCATCTTATTGAAATTATTTAGGATTCGGGAGTCAAGGAGAAGGTATATTAGGTACCTAGGGAGAGAGATGACCAAAATACTAGTACCAAAAGGAAAATGGAAGAACATAGGATTTTAGAGATGGGAGGGGGGACAAGAAAATGTGATGCAAGAGCATCCTGGGTGTAAGAGTAATCTTGCATCACCCAAAAATATTTTTGGTTTTGTTTTCAATAAGGGCTATCTTGTGTAGAGCTGCTACTTATGGAAACTTGTTATTTTTAGTAAGTTGGTCATCCGATCTTGAAATGTTCTGATTTCTTCCCTGGAGGTTCATTTTGGTCATATCAGCCTACCAATAAAGTTCCATTGACAGATCAAGTCTAGCTTTGTACATATTAAAGATTTTTGGTATTGGCAACAGGGTACAGAAAATTTGAACTCGGCTTTGAAGGCTTGAGAGGCCCCGGATGAGGTCAAATTTTTGGCTGAATGAAGCTTTCTTAATTCAAGCATTGTAAAGCTCCTCGCGCCCTTTCCAAATTGGGGTCATAATAGTCAATCGGGTCAACTAGTGATGACTTATGGTCTTCAGAAGTTGGGTCACCTAAAATGGCGGAAAATGATTTTCCTTCAAAAATTTTGTTTGGGTTTCAAAAGTTATTTTGAGCCGACTTTGATGTAATAAATTGTAAAATAAAATAATTCTAAGTTTGGTCAACTCTAAAAGGTTAAATTTCTGGAACCTTCTCGGGTGGTGGAAATTGCCTATATAAGGAAGGCCCGTAGTGTTGTCTTAGGCAGTTCGAGACAGTTCTGGGTAGTAGATCTGGGTATTGATTCGAGGCTTTGTCCTATAGAATATTGTAAGGGAATGCCCATGTGGCTTTGCATATTGTAATTCTGAAAGTTTGTAATTCCACATTTGTGGAGATAATAAGAAGCCCATTTTCTGTTCTTACATATTGTTGTTGTTTCTCTATTTCTGTTATGTGTTAGTGGTATTAAGGGGAGCACCCTTCATCAAAATGTTATCTAGGGAAGGGAAACTTTGATACTCTAATGGAAGGAGGAACTCAAGGTAATTTTTTAAGCTTTCAAGGATCAAGAAGAAGTTGTGTCAGGTACCTAAGGAAAGGGAAGGTTGTAGCTATGAAAGCAATGGCGAGAAAGTTTGACACAAAAAATTCCACTCAACATAAATTGTTAGGGTTTTGGGGGAATGAATGGCATTCATGAAGGGAGTCACAACTAGGTGAAACAAGTAAAATTTTTGAATATAAATTGTATAAAGCATAAGGAAGAAGTGATATGAATAATGCAACACATTTTCAAAGCCATGTGTGTTAACATACACCACCAATGGTTTCTTTGCATCATCCATATCTAAACTAAGAACTTGGAAATAAAATGATAGAGTAAATAAAGTAAATAATAAAGCAGAAAATGTGGTAAGAATGAAAAGAATTAATAAGGACTTCTAAGAAACAAATTCATCTCTCATATCAAGCAATTCTCTTTTATGTCATGTGTAACATTAGTATAAAGGGTAAGATGGTGAGGATGGTCAAACTCTTGAATTTATTTCATATAATTAACCCAATCAAGTGAGGGCAATTGTGTGCTCCTAAATCTGTTTAATGTTTATCTTTCTTATTCTTATAAGTTCTATAATTTGATGTATGATTGTAATACAACTATATGATTAGAATATCCATGTGAATGATTATAAAATAGTATTAGTAGGTGTATGATCTAGTTTGACAATAGGTGGACAAGGATTGAAAAATAAGTCATGAAATAACATTACTAAATTCACACTATATTAATGTATAGTAGGGCTAGAGAAATAAATATAAAATATAAACCTTATGGCTAGGATTTGTGAAAGATAAGGCATTTGATTAAGCACACCAAGCCCTAGAGTAAGGATGTATCATTGAAACAAAAGGACATGAAAATGAAGATAAGGTCTAAAAACAAAGGTAAAATTAGAAAATGGTAGACTCCAAAACCATAAAATAAAGGAGAAACTCTAAGGTGAAACTTGATTATGTTCATTTAAACAAATTCACCAAATATGTGAAGGAAAATAAGCTCTCCCTACAGTTAATATACCTTTAATCCACCAAAAGCATTACAATACAACATAAATTAACCTCAAATGACTAAATAATGGTATTCTTTTGGCTAAGATGATTCTAAATTTAATACTAAATTGGGATTAATTAGTAAATGCAAAAAGTACTTAGCTTTGTGAAGAATGATTACCTTTTTTTAAAGATTCTAATTGTTTATGGTTTAGGGTCAAGAATTGGTGATGCCAAGCTACTCTTGCAATAAAAATACAATGTGTATCTTATAGAGAGTAGAGTTTGTGGATCTAGGTCACATCTACATTTACAAAAGTATCACGTCCTTGTAAAAATGAATTGTTAATCTCTACAACTCTAATTTTTATTTTAACCCTACTCTTTTTGCCTTTTTCTAATATTTAATTTAGTTATAATTAAAAATATCTTGGAAGGGTGGTGGTCATTGTGTTGCAAGAAGACATCTTGTCATAGTTTGCTCACAAAAATGTGTGTAAACATCACCTTAAAGTTGGGCATATGCATGTTCTCCATTTATTGCACCAATGTAAATGTTTCCTCCTTTAAATGTGAACGATATACCTTGGAATGCTGAAAGGAGAAATGATGAGATAGAATATCTACAACGAAAGCCTTTAAATAAAAGCATATAATAGTCTTTAATCTATGTTTGTAAGAAATGAATTGGTGAGAATTGACCAATATTTGAATTTGAATATCTAAATTGAAAATGTCGAATCCACCACTATCCTACGACCATGGAAATGATCCCAAACATAAAATAAGTTTACTTACTATTATATTGAATTTCTTGTCGTCATTTACACGTCCATATTTGACCGTTCTCTCTCCTTTCTCTCTCTATTTTAAGAGATGGTATATATATTGAATGGTCTTCTGTCTCATAAATATATTGCGTTACAGCAAAAGATAAGATGTCAACAGTATTCAAGTTTGATTCCAGCTGGCCCATTCTACCCATGAATTTTCTCTCCGTCGGATTAATCAAAATAAAACTGGTCTTTTAGGTGACCTTAAATGTGTCTAATGGAAGGAAAACTCTGCAGAATTTATCTGCCCAATCTAATTTCATTCTCGTGGACTGTAGAAATATGAAGTTTCTCAGAAGTAAGCATCTGAAAACCCATATTTTACCATGCCCATATTCTATTGAAAGAAAGCGCAAGCACATCTGACCTAATTAATTATCTTTTATAGCAGTGAAATCGATTTGAGAATTTCCAGAAATCTACTCATATGTGAACAATTTGATTAAGAAGATTTGCAGAAAACGAATGCTGAACAAGAACACTTAATTTTCAACTCACCAAACCAACCGATTGTGATGATGGTTACATTCTGTTCATCTGTCGTATTAGTTATGCAATCTGACTGCTTAACTACTACAGTTGTACCGTTTTGCCCTTTGATTTGTTATAAAATTAATCTTCCAGTTATCTGTCAATTTAAGTTTGAAGAATGGTTAAGGACACACAAAACCAAAAGATAACAACAGAAATGTTTATTACATGCTGAGATTTAATGCCAAGACTGGAAATAGCGTATCAGATACTGCACAGGAGGGAACATATGCGTGCTTGCTTTGCAAAATGGGAGGCCCTTCTGGTCTATTTCAACCGAGGGCCCACACTCATTTCTTCATTATGAATACCTTTAGGGTTTTGAGACGTCACAGATTTTAAATAAGAATCTAATCATACAAAACTATCGAAATTGTTGCAGAAAGAAAAGCTAATTTAGGCAGATCTACTGTAATTGCGAGTCATCATCACGAGGTGGAGGAAAATTGAGATCAAAGTTCAGAAATTTTCTCTCAGAAGCGAACTCCGCCTTTGCCTCCGTTTCGGCCTTTACTTTAACTTCAAAATCACAAAAGCTCCGGCCGTTTCGCCTCTCGACTTCTACTCGCTTCTTCTTGCAGGATTTCAGTCTACTGCCGGGAAAATCAAGGTCCGCAGCTTTCTCGCGATCAAGCAAGAAAATTTGTTCATCGGAAGTCTTTTGAGCAGGAGAGGAAGCTCTAGGGTTTACAACACGCTTCAGTGCAGAGCATGCGGCCAACTCGAGGGCGCTACTTTGGCCGCCGATCTCAGTTCCCGGCGACGAAGAGTAGGCGAAATTCGTCTTAGCCTTTGCAGCTTTGAAGAAAATTGCTGCGGCGTCGTAAGCCGTGGCTGCTTCCTCAGCAGTACCGAAAGTTCCGAGCCAAACTCTCTGTTTCTTCACAGGATCTCTGATCTCTGCTGCGAATCGACCCCAGGGCCTCTTCCTCACTCCCCTGTACTGAACCTGGAATCCATCGTTTCTCAGAGCCATGAGCATTACCAGCAGAATCGAAAAAAATCTCACAGCTCAAAGAATCGAAAATTGATAATCGAAAACTGGAAATTGATGATTGAAGATTTGAAAATTTGTGCCTGGTTATGTAATGCAGGCATTTAGTTGTAAAAGCGAGTGGCCGCGTTAATAATCGCGTAAACTCTGAGCGTTTTGACTCTCCTTAAAGCAGGGGACTCGGTAAATAGGCGTGTTTGGTGAGAGAAGCTACTTTGCCCTTTTCTTTTCTCCTTGCTTTAAACGGCTCGACCGTTTACGACTGCTTTTTCCCAAAGCGTAATTTTGTAACGTGGATGACGTGTCACACCCCGGAAAGTTTAGAGTGATTCCTCATCATGACTGTCCACGTGGACGAGATGATAGCGGGTCAGAATTTATATCCGTGTCCTTGTTCTATATTGATGTCATCATATGTAGACCCAAAAACATGGTTGGTATTGTGGACTATAAAAGATCCTTTCCTCTTTTTTTTATCTTTTTTAGTAGAAACATTCTTCACATGTAGAGATAAACTTATTTTCATTTCTTTTACGTGATGAAAATCTCGAGGAAATCTTTCACCTATGGGAAAAATTATTTTTTTATAATTCCTCTGTTTTTTTGGTGAGGCGAATTGGTACGGACGTCTTGGATCTAGAGTGTAGTTTGAAACGAGGTGAGCTTCTTCTAAATCATTTTGGGTTGAAGATGTGTCGCGATCAGGATAAGAGTTGAGTAAATCGAGTCAATGAGAGTTGAACCTTGGGAGAAAAGTAAATTGTCGTTTGAGTCATCTTTTAGATTTTTTATGGCAAATATCTTCAATGTTTTGTTTTATGTCACATGGACTTTTTATTTTTTATTTGGGAAATTGGTAGGGATTCAAAGCATAGCTTAAGACAAGGCAAGCCTCCTCTATGATCATTTTGGGTTGAAGATATGTTGCGATCAGGTTAAGAGTTGTGTAAATCAAGTCGACGAGAGTTGAATCTTGGGAGAAAAGTAAATTGTTGTTTGAGTCATCTTTTAGATTTTTTATGGAAAATATCTTGAAGGTTTTTTTTATGTCACATGGACTTTTTATTTTTTATTTGGGAAATTGGTAGGGGCCTAGAGCATAGCTTAAGAAAAGGCAAGCCTCCTCTATGATCATTTTGGGTTGAAGATATGTTGCGATCACGGTAAGAGTTAAGTAAATTGAGTCGACCAGAGTTGAACCTTGGGAGAAAAGTAAGTTGTTCTAAGTCATCTTTTAGATTTTTTATGGCAAATATCTTAAAGGTTTTTTTATGTCACATGGACTTTTTATTTTTTATTTGGGAAATTGGTAGGGGCTTAAAGCGTAGCTTAAGACAAGGCGAGCCTCCTCTATGATCATTTACGGATATTTTGCGATCAGGCTAAGAGTTGTGTAAATCGAGTCAACGAGAGTTGAACCTTGGGAGAAAAGTAAATTGTTGTTTGAGTCATCTTTTAGATTTGTTATGGCAATTATCTTGAAGGTTCTTTTTGTCTTTGTATCACATGGACTTTTTATTTTTTATTTGGGAAATTGGTAGGGGCTTAGAACATAGCTTAAGACAAGGCGAGTGTCCTCTATGATCATTTTGGGTTGAAGATATGTCACAATCAAGCTAAGATTTAAGTAAATCAAGTCGACGAGAGTTGAATCTTGGGAGAAAAGTAAATTGTTGTTTGAGTCATCTTTTAGATTTTTTATGGAAAATATCTTGAAGGGTTTTTTTATGTCACATGGACTTTTTATTTTTTATTTGGGAAATTGGTAGGGGCCTAGAGCATAGCTTAAGAAAAGGCAAGCCTCCTCTATGATCATTTTGGGTTGAAGATATGTTGCGATCACGGTAAGAGTTAAGTAAATTGAGTTGACCAGAGTTGAACCTTGGGAGAAAAGTAAGTTGTTCTAAGCCATCTTTTAGATTTTTTATGGCAAATATCTTAAAGGTTTTTTATGTCACATGGACTTTTTATTTTTTATTTGGGAAATTGGTAGGGGCTTAAAGCGTAGCTTAAGACAAGACGAGCCTCCTCTATGATCATTTACGGATATTTTGCGATCAGGCTAAGAGTTGTGTAAATCAAGTCAACGAGAGTTGAACCTTGGGAGAAAAGTAAATTGTTGTTTGAGTCATCTTTTAGATTTGTTATGGCAATTATCTTGAAGGTTTTTTTTGTCTTTGTATCACATGGACTTTTTATTTTTTATTTGGGAAATTGGTAGGGGCTTAGAACATAGCTTAAGACAAGGCAAGTGTCCTCTATGATCATTTTGGGTTGAAGATATGTCACAATCAAGCTAAGATTTAAGTAAATCAAGTGGACGAGAGTTGAGCCTTGGGAGAAAAGTAAATTGTTATTTGAGTCATCTTTTGGAGTTTTTATGGTAAATATCTTGAAGTTTTTCGTATGTTACATTGACCTCTTCTTTTCTTTTTTCTTTTTTTTTGGTGGGGGGAGGGGAATTGGTTGGGGCAAGTCAATTGGAGCATAGCTTAAGACAAGGTCTCTATGATCATTTTGACTTGAAGATATATCATGAATTAGGCTAAGAGTTAAGTAAATCTAGTCGACAAGAGTTGAACCTTTGGAGAAAAGTAAATTGTTATTCGAGTCATCTTTTGGATTTTTTATGGTGAAGTTTTTGTTATGTCACATCCACTTTTTATTTTTTATTTAGGAAATTGGTAGTGGTACCTAGGATTTGGATCATAAATCAAGACAAGGTGAGCCTCCTCTACGACCATTTCAAGTTGGTCAATCAAACCAAGTGTATCTTGAACCTTGGAAGAAAAGTAAATTGTTTTCTTCAATTTTTCTTGATGTTTACTTTTTATGATTCATATGATTGTATCTTTATGTTCATGTTTTATGATTTTTATATAATTAAATTTTTTTATAATTATTAGTTTTGTTTACTTTGTTCTATTCTTTTATGTGTCTTATATTTATATTTATTTTTTATCATTTTCTAATCATTTCCCCCATTCCAACTTTCCCCTCTCTTTTATAACTACTTTTGCAATCCCATTACACATATTCCTCTTCCTATGATGGACCATTTAGTGCGATACACAATGTACGCAAAAAATTCATACACTTCAAACCAAAAGGTTATCCATCTCAAGTATGTTTTTATTTGAATCATCTTTTAGAATTTTTATGGTAAATATCTTGAATCTTTTTATGCCACATCAACTTTTATTTTTTATTTTTTGAGATATTTTTTATTTGAAATCGAAGTTTATTATAAAATTTAGAAACAAATAAAACAAAATTAACAATATAAAAATAAAGATGAATAAGTATAACAATTTTATATTTCTTTGAGCAATAGCAATTTTATATTTCTTTGAGCAATAGCAATTTTATATTTCTTTGAGCTATAACAATTTTAAATATTTCTTTGAGCTCTCTAATATCTTGATGATGGATCATAAAGTGTGACCAAAAATGTCGATGCTAAAAAAATTACACAATCAAATCTACAAACAACAAAGTGACAACCTCACCAAGGTAAAAGACAGAGAAAGATGGGTATATTTTCATAACAGATATCTTTTTAAGGAAATATAAAATTAATAGACCAAGGTCAACCACATCAAGAGATTAACACGCATTTATTTTTCTTTTTATATGAATAAAGTTGACTATAATAAAAGGAACATTGGACTACAATATTTTACACAATCAAATATAGAAACAACAAAGCGATAACTTCATGGATTGTGGAAATCCAATAACATTAATGGATAAGTATATCTAAGAATACACTAAAGATATCATTTGAAGGAAATAAAAAGTTTTTTTTTGTAGACCAATGTCAACTACATCAAAAAAATCACGCTTAATTGACTTTTTTATATTGAATAAAGTCAAATATAATAGAAAGAATAACAAGACACAAAGGAGTTGTGTGTAAAAAAATAAGATATTACAAAAATACAATTATCATCTTTAGAAGCAAAGAAATAACAACAATACAAAGATTAGTCTCAAATTAAATAGTATGCAAGAGAGAGTAAGAGCAACGAAGCATCACAAAATATTATGCAACCAACAACATGCTAAAGCATTAAATCATAACTTGGTAAGAATATTGAGATTATAAAAATGTGTCAAATTATATAGTTTCTTTTAGAATTTAAAAACAATCCCTAGGATCTAATCTCTCAAGAAAATAATATAACCTAAAATAGCTTTGATTGATTTAAAAAGCCAAATATGAAAAGATGCGTTTTGATGGATTTTAGTTAGTTATAAAGCGAACATTTAGGAATAGAGTCTCATATGGAAAACTTTATTTTTAACTAGAAGGGTCTAGAACATTAAAATTCAAACAAATTAAGTGATTTTAGATTCAATAATAACATATCATATAATGGTAGATCTCATAGCTAAGGTGTATGGAAAGAGTTAATGTTCTATTTAAGGTTAAAGAGGGTTTCATAAGGTGCATGTTCAAGAGATAAAGAATTATAATTTATCTTAGGTTTATAATAAGAAAATGATTTTATATCATTATTTTTTAATGTTTCACATAAGAGATGGAGAGGAAAGATTAGTCTTGTGTGCCAACTTATCTAGTAGTAGTCATAATTGTTGATATTATGGCCTTGTCGGCAAATATCACTTACACCGAATAAGATATTAAATAGATGGCACATATATTTCGATATATAAATAATAATATTAAATATATAAGATATTTAATATTAATTTTTTATGAGGAAATCGATTGTATGTTGCTTAAATTGTTTGGGCCCCAAGTCGGTCCTCTTGGAATATTTATTCTTATTCAGGTCAGCTCCTTGAGGAGGCTTTCTCTTCTCATATATATGAGGGACGATTCTTGGGAGGAGACATATCAAAAACATAACATGTGCTCTCCTCTCCCAAGAATCGGTTAAGGCTGCTTGAAGGCAGCAGCAAATTCTTGAAGGCAGCAGTGAATTCTTAAAGGCAACAACGAATTCTTAAAGGCAGCAGCGAATCCCATTAAGGATCAACGAATTCACCATTGAGGAGGTAGCAAATTCACCATTGAAGTGCAACGAATCTCAGACTAAGGACCAATGAATTCTCTACCCTAATAGCAGCACATCTAAGTGTGAATTCTGGAGTAGATCTCAAGGCAGATTTACATTGTCTTTGATCTGATCTTAGGTCAAAGTAAACATCAGATTGATGTCATCTTGGAAGCCCTAAATGAGTTGACCTAGCCCATTCACATCTATTCATCTTGGAGACATAGAAGGGACTGATCTGAAGATCATTTCAGAACTACAATCCGAGTACTATCTCTCCTTGCTCTTTATCATTTCTTTATATCTTGTGCTTAGTCTTGAAAGATCTCTATAGCTTGAACATTCCTAGGTAAATCTGGAAAATATTAACATGGTATTAGAGCGTTGGTTGAGTAAAAGATCAATTTCAGATTTAGGAATTTAGTCTAACTCTTTCAAAACTAAGGAAGAATGATAACCGGGGGTTTGGCCTAAACATAATTTTGATTTTATGGATGCATAGTTTTGCATTAAAGTTGAATATGCAAATTGCCCTAGTTAGTCCAAACTAACCTAAGAGGGAGCCTAAGCTTAAGAAGAGTTTAGTCTTGGATGTATTGGCATGGCTTAGCTTAATGGCATATGACATGTTATTGGTTGGTTCATTAAAACTCTATGTATGAAGAACATAACTTCATATTATGTACATTGTGTTACAATTCTGTTATATATGGTATAGGAACTTACTTTATGTTGCTTGAGAGAATACCTTACATTGGCATATTTTATGTTTAACATTACCTTGCATATGTTATACTGGCATATCTTATGTATGTTTGGAAACATACTTCCTTTTTATTCAAAACTCTTGGCTTGTGCAAGCATACCCTTCTTCACTATTACGGCTGAGTCTAGATATGAAATATAGTTGAGACATGATGCTCTTGGTATAATTGGATCATTGTTCATGTTCATGTATGAGAGCACACTTTATGTTGCCTTAACATATTTTACATTATGGAGACATATTTAATCTGGTATGTATCTATTGCATATTGAGAGGGAGTTTTTCTATATGCAGTTGTAGCAACTTACATAGCTATCTATCTATTTGGTATACATTATACTAGTTGTTGTGTGAGTTATGCTTGAGAGAACTACAACATATTGTTTTATTGGCCTATTCATGTATGAATGACAACATACTTGGCATACATTATGGAAGCATACATTGGCTATACATATATGGATTCAGGATCACAAGATCTTATTGGCATTATCCGTCCTTTACTGGTTGAGGGAGTTTTAACCTTGTTAGATGATGCAGATAGGATCATCTAGAGGGAGTAGATTCCTTGAGTAATATATACCCTAGGGTAGGTAAGTTGTGGGTATATGGTTTAAGAGGGAGTTCAATTATGGGCTCACTTACACCTAATTTTATTATGAACTCCTTATGTCTTGTTGATCATATGTATAGGTAGGATTATACCTCATTGGCTTGATCATCATAACTAATTAGTTTTGATATAATCTAATTGGATCAGCTGGTTAGGAATGTCTTAGTAGCATAACTTATTATCTAGTTATCAGATTGGCATAATTGACATTTCTTTATGCATGAATGGATGCCTACTTCAGGTTGGCATATGGAACATACACTACATTGGCATCTATTATGCTTATGTCATGTATGAGGAGTATACCTTACATTTACATTGACATTTATTTCTGTTATGTGGGTACATACTTTACTTTGACATATGTTCTAGGAACATTCACAGTTGATTGTTAGATTAACTGTTTGATGCATGGGTGCATACATTATTGATTAATTGGTATATGTTGTATATGTTACATTGTACAATTGGCATATTTCTTGGGAACATGCATTATGAAACTTAGAGGAAATATTGTTGTATGCCTAGGAGAATATTTTGTGGACATATGTTTTAGATAAAACTATTGCATCTTGTTGTGATCACATTGCACCTGGTTATATGTAGGTTACCTTTAGGTGGGAAGACTTATGTGATTACTCTTATGCTTATGGCTAAGACTTGTCTAGATGCTGGATGAATTATGTTGGTTCTATGAAGGGAACTACATTTGGATATTGATTACTTAATATGTATGTATGGAGCATACATACTTTAGCTTGTGAAGCATACTTTAGTGGATTATTGTGTATGAATGGATCATACTTTCTTTCATAGATGAGTCTATATTTACTGATTATAGCTGAGACTATATTACATATGGTTCTATGTGTGAACTTTACATCTTATGATCATATTGGTTACTCTTATACTTATGTGGAGTCATGAGATGAGATTTTGATTATGAGATACATATGGTTGTGTCTGATTCATTTGATTACATCTGTGCATATGGCTAAGTTGTTTCTTATGAATCAGATACTTAGAGAATATCATGGACTTGATATTCTTCTCATGGATCATGGATCCATTGTTGACCATTACTCTGAGCATTTGGTGAATATCATGGATTTGATATTCGTTAAGCCAATGCTTGAGGATATCATGGATTTGATATCTGGTGGATCAGGGATCCACTTCTTAACATATGGTGGACATCATGGATTTGATGTCTGGAGACCATTGCTTAGAGCATTTGGTGAATATCATGGATTTGATATTCATTAAGTCAATGCTCGAGGATATCATGGATTTGATATCTAGTGGATCAGGGATCCACTTCTCAGCAAATGGTGGACATCATGGATTTGATGTCTGGAGACCATTGCTCTGAGTACTTGGTGAATATCATGGATTTGATATTCGTTAGACCAATGCTCAAGGACATCATGGATTTGATATCTCATAGAATAGGGATCCACATCTGAGTAATTGGTGGACATCATGGACTTGATGATGATAGGTCATTACTCCGAGTACTTGATGAATATCATGGACTTGATATTCGATGGATCAATGCTCTGATGTTGGTTTGATGTCATGGACTTGACATTTCTTGAGTCTTGGTGACTCGTGGATTTAGTTATCCACAGATTGGTTGGTATACATCATGGACTTGATGTTATCATGAATATCATGGACTAATATTCTTGGGTCATGGAGACCAGAGGATCTAGGAGATCCACAATTGGATGGTAAGCATCATATGATATGATGTTTCTTATATGAATATGAGATGTATGGTTTATGAAGAATCATTGTGTTCTCATTATATCTTGTAGATAGAGATTTATGGCATCTTTGGATTAGGAATCCATTTTTTGTTATGTTTTGAGTCTAGGAGACTCATGGATTTAGGAAATCCACATCCGGTTGGTAAAGATCTTGTTACCATGATTTTCATATGGATATGAAATCTATGGTTGGAAATGATGTAAGAACATATGTGTTCTACCTATCATAGATATGAGATCTATGATTCTATTGGATATGGAATCCATGTTATTTATGTTTTTGTCATCTCTATCAAGGGTGATAGAGGGAGATCATTGGGTTGATCTTTTCCTCAAGTCCAAGAGGGAATGTTGATATTATGGCCTTGTCGGCAAATATCACTTGCACTGAATAAGATATTAAATAAATGGCACATATATTTCGATATATAAATAATAATATTAAATATATAAGATATTTAATATTCATTTTTTTATGAGGAAATTGATTTTATGTTGCTTAAATGGTTTGGGCCCAAAGTCGGCCCTCTTGGAATATTTATTCTTATTCAGGTTGGCCCCTTGAGGAGGCTTTCCCTTCTCATATATATGAGGGATGATTATTGGGAGGAGACATATCAAAAACATAAAATGTGCTCTCCTCTCCCAAGGATCGGTTAAGGCTTCTTGAAGGCAACATCAAATTCTTGAAGGCAGTAGCGAATTCTTAAAGGCAGCAATGAATTCTTAAAGGCGGAAATGAATCCCATTAAGGAGCAGCGAATTCACCATTGAGGAGGTAGTGGATTCGCCATTGAGGAGGCAAAAAATTCACCATTGAAGTGCAAAGAATCTCACACTAAGGACCAGTGAATTCTCTGCCCTAATAGCAGCACATCTAGGTGTGAATTCTGGAGCAGATCTCAAGGTAGATTTATATTGGCTTTGATTTTATCTTAGGTCAAAGTAAATATTAGTTTGATGTCATCTTGGAAGCCCTAAATGAGCTTACCTAGCCCATTCACATCCATTCATCTTGGAGACTTAGAAGGGATTGATCTAAAGATCATTTCAGAACTACAATCTGGGTACTATCTCTCCTTGCTCTTTATCATTTCTTTATATCATGTGCTTAGTCTTGAAAGATCTATATAGCTTGAACATTCCTAGGTAAATATTGAAAATATTAACAATAATAATTTTAGTGTAGACCTCTAAGTCTCCTTCATGAAGTAGAATGAGGTAACCTATAATGATACTTCCTACAAAACATATCAAAAATGGTGTAAATACCCACTTTGAACAGTTTTTGGTCTTGATTCTTATAATTTTATTTATAGAACATTATAATGATGAATGAACTAACAGTAAGTAATAGTAAATAGGGGATTTTGAATATAAAGGTCATTTCTTTGTTAGAAATTAAGTTGTCTCAACCTTAGCCATTCTTGGAATTTTATTTATTTATTTAATACCTAGATTGTAATTTATTACTCACCACATTTTCTCATATAGTGTGACTCGGTACAATAATTTGTCTTCATTTTGGAAGGTGACAACGATGTATTTTTCCCCTACATGCGAAAGTAGGCAATCCCATTTTGGTAGAGATATTTTACCATGTGTTGGCATCTTAGAAACTTGTGTTCAAGTCATTGTTATATGACAAATTCTTGTGACAAGTTATGACTAATTCCTATGATATGTTTGACAAGTGTTAGAAGGCATCTTGCATGGAGAATATGGGCACCAAAATCAAGTTTCAATGGCTTCTAAGATAATCAACTAATCATAGTCAATTATAAAGGGTTTTCTCACAATTGTAAGTGTTATAATCATATATGAAACATTATAGGATAGATGTAAGATGTGTAAGAGCATTTGTCCTACCCATTTTTAGTACAAATGAAGTTCCCAAGTTTGGAGACATATGAGAGGGGTTAGATAATCTTGGAAAAGTGTATGTTGCATGCTTACAGGTTTTTAAAAAATACACCTCATGGATTTGGATGCCCACCTCTTTTATCTTGGTTTAGAAGCTACTTCAAACTTGTATTTCTCTACATATTATATGTATTTTCTATGGTTTTTGGAGAGTGAGGAAAATTATTATTTGTAGGGTTATGTTCTCATATTTCCTCTAAGAGAAAGATGTAGATTCTATGTAAAGTCTTAGAGCCTACAAGTGTATTATAATAGTTTTTGGTAAATTAATACATTGGTTTGATGCTTTGGAGTGTGGGGATTTTTACCCAAAAGGATTTACCCTAGATGTATATTAGTGTTTCTTCACTTTTTCGTATGTTTTTTTATTCCTCTTCTCTCATGTTCTTGAAGTGTTGATTTACATGCCATTGTGTTGCTGAAATTATATTAGATCTATAAACTGCATTATCTTGCATCTAAGGGTTAATGGATGAGAAATTAACTATACTTTTTTCCACTTTAATGGCTTATTAGTTTGTGCATGTATCAATTATTGAAAATTTGATTTTTAAAAAAGGGATCCTAGAGATGCATACTAGTTCTTGGAGGTATTTGTGGGTTCATCTTTCCCTTTCATTTGGTATAAGATTTTAAATTCATGGTTTGCATGTTCTTGTATATGCAAGTACATGTGATTTTCATATGATTGTGTGTGTGATTTCATATACTTGTGTGATCTTCCATGTTACTTGCAATGCTTACATATTATTGCATGTGAAGGTCCATGATGTTTAAGGTTTTGGGTATTTCTTTCATTATGCTTTCCTATCTTGGAAGCTAGAGGGAATATGTTCTAAAGGAATTTGTTGATTATTAATCTTTTGTTTGAGTGAATCTTTTTTCAATGGATCTTGTTTTAGGATACAATAAGAACTATGAAGGATGAAGAGGATGGATTTTTATGTTTTTTATCATGTGGTTACTGTAATGGTGAGAAAATATGGTTCATTATCTCAAGCGTGCAAACTAGGAAACTAGGCCTATTTCCTTTTGGTTACAATAAGAGGGGATTGATCTACTTGGATCAAGATACTGGGCACAAAGAGGAGTCGGCATTCCCTCATGAGGAATTGAAAATATAGTACAATTATGTAAAATGAATGTGGAAGATAGAACTAAAGATGGTGGAATGAGGGCTTTCAACATGCACATAATTATAGAAAACATATATGCAAGCAATAGAAGTAGATCTAGAAATAAGAGGTAGGAAGGAACTTGTTTCTGAAATCTAGGTCAAATTCTAAGGGGCAATATTGGTTGGGGCGATCTTGACATGGGAGCACCAAAAGTGGATAGAACTGGAAGATCTAGGATCAAGATGCAAATTAGAAGTTTGCCAAAAAGTTTTTCCAAAGGTGTTTAGGACTACTTCTAATGGGGCAACCTTGACCCTATTTTTTCAAATATACAAAAAGTGAATCTATAAGTCTTTGTCTCGTTAATATGAATCCAATATCATACCTTCATAACCTATCACCCACACACATAAATAAGGAAATTTGATGGGTTGGCGAGGATTTGCCTAGGTCAAACCCTAGGTTTCAAATTAGAGGTTAGATCTAAAAATTGAATTGATTATACCTTCACAAGTCTTCTTTTTGTTGAGATCCTAATAAATATGTTGAGGTTGACTTGTAGTTTTGACTTTATGAATAATTAATCATGGATGTCAAGATGAATTCTTGAAATCTGAACTTTACTTCTTGTCTTCAATGTCTTGGATGATGATTGATCACTTTCTCTTAGGATGTTCTCATATTAGAATTTAATTCCTTTGGATAAATTTCTTGAGATCCTATGTGAAGTGGGGGGTCAAATTTCCTATATACCTCTCCTTAACAATTCAGGTTTTTAATTTCAAAGAAAGTTGACAGATAAGATTTTTTCACTCTCTTGCAAACTAGTTGTTAGTTGATTTGAATTTGGCCCTCATTTATCAAGGAAAGGTCACCCTGGGAAACCTTTTCATGGGTCAAGGTTACCCTAGGTGACCTTGTCTTGGTTCAAGGTTTCCCTCGGCAACCCTATCCTAGGAAAAGGTCACCCTAGGTGACCTTGACCTCCCGACTAAGCTGGGGTCAAGGACCCGGGGTCCCAAATGTAGAGGAGAAGACATAATTTGAAACAATATGAGCATAATCAAGCATGATTAGGCATGGGAGGTTAGAAATACTAATGTGAGGCCTAGGTTAGTACAAAATTGTGTGTGAATATAATTTATGATGCTACAGTAACATTTGATATTGATATTGATACAGAGCTACTATTTGATAATGTACAATAATACTAATTCATGATAATGTTCTTACATTTTTTGTTTGCGTGTACCAAAGTATTCATTTTGGATGTATATTTGTGGCTCCATGATAATATAGAGAAAATTTGGTTACCATGAATCTGATTTGATGTGCTTATCTTGATTGCTTGGTTTTAGTCCTTGGCATTGGAAGGCACTTCTTCATTAGTTCAAATGCATGTAGACTATGGATTTGAACATCGGATTATTTGAAATCTTTTGAAATAACCTAGACCCTTTTTAGTATGTAGCTCATTTGGTGGTTGTGGAGTTGGCCTATAAATGGTTTTGGGTTTCCTAGACTTCTTCTTCCTTTTGGTTATTCATACTTGTATGTCTCAGTTTCATGGTTGGTTGGATCTGAGGGATTTTTTGTTCAAAATATATGATTGTTCTTATCTAGATATTATTCTATTGTTCGTATTGATCTATTTTGGTGATTTTTAAACTTATGGGTTTGCCAAAGGATAAGTGGATATGGATTTGTAGAGGTATCACATGAAAAAATAGTTTTACAAGCTTTACAAGGTTAATCAAAACTTGTGGTTTTGTATATTTACAAATAATTTATTTTTAATTTAATGATTATTTTTGGTTATTTATAGATCCGAGATGGTTACAATTATGCATGTATGCTTCTTGCATGATGCGAGGAATTTATAGCTTTCTTGATGAGAAATCATGTTTGTATATATTTTGCCTCTAGCTATTTATGGGTTGTGAAGTTGGTATATTTTATATTTTATAATTTTTTAGACAACCTATTTCCTCAAAATATTTTACATTTTTTATGCTCTACGATAATTTAAGGTTTCATCAAAATTTGGAGTTTCCCTATTAGTTTAGATTTACACAAAGATGATTTTGCATGTTTATATAAAATTATGGTTTGTAGATCTATGGAGAATATTGTGTTCAGGATCTTAGAGCTTTCTAGATGGAGAATTTCATCTTTACAAGATTTTTTTATTAGTTCCATGACTATCGTGCCCAAATGTGATTTTTTTGGCAAGTCAAGTGTTTGTTATCATTTGAATCAAATGCTTATCTTTTGTAAAAATTGGTGTAGCTTTTAGTGATAATTAATATGTTTCACCTTGGCATGTTCATTTTTTCTTTCATATGTGACATGGTGGAGGATGTGAGGAGTTTTTTTGTGATGGTGGTTATCATGGTTGGTTTTATAGGTGTTTTTTTAGCATGAGAGAATGGTGAAGATTCAAATGATACACAAATAATTAAGGTATGTTTTTTCCTTGTTTGTGACTTCTATAGGTGTATTTACGATATATGATGTCAAGTGGGAGAATATTAGGATTAAGACCTATCTACCTTGTAATTCCTATGTCATATCATGCATAGTTCTAACATGTTTGGAAAGGGTCCTAAAGAACGTAGGGTGTATCAAGAAAATAGTTTGCAATATTTATTCTCAATATTTGTAATATATTTATAAGAGGTAATGGGTTCCACTAGTAGGATTAAGGTGGGTTGTGAACATAATTATTTAATATTTTTCCCCACATGTAGATATATTGTTCAATATTATTTGCAAAGATATATTCACAAATATTATAAGAAAATTATGATGAAAAATCATAGATCATTGGTGTAGCAATGTATAATATTCTACCTAGACATCACCTTTCATTACCATCCTTTGAAGAATGAAGAAGATCAACAACTCTATTCCCAATAGTATACTAGATATTTGTGCATAGAATGACATTGTCTCTAATGCTTCATATGATAGAGCCATCCCAAGATATGCAGAAATAGACCATCTTCTTATAAGGAAAACCATTAACTGGGAAGGAACTATACACATGAGAAGTACATTCTTGTTAACTCTTTAACATCATATTCTCCATATATTACTCTTCTTGAATATTGAGAACACTTTCATATATGAATTAAAAAATTTAAAACAAACCCCTTGCATATGCCCCATATTTACCCTTGATAAAAATATGCTATGGAAAAATATATAAACTCTTCTAACAAACGAGCTAACCATTATAAATATTGCTTGATCAAAAAACTAGTAGCTAGGTTCAAAGCCCTATGATATTGATAACACACTTGCTCAATTTTTACTTCTATCCCTGGTGCCTCCTACATAAAATAAGCTAAGCTTTGATGTAGACTTATCCTCTAATTAAGGACATTGATCACTATCATAGAAGTGCCTTCCATTAACAAATGTGACAAATTTTAAGAAGAGTGAACTACCATCCTTGCCACTAATGCTTCCTAGTTTGGTTCATTTTTCATTCTAATAATTTAAAAATATAGGGAACCCTCATGTATATCAATTTACATGCAAATTTTCTAAAAATAAAAACACCTTCTACATTGTCAAGGTTTTCCTTAGATATGCCATCAAAATTTAACTTCATAATATTTATAAGCAATAGAGTCCACTTGTTATAACCTTTCACTTGTAGTATCATTGGCCTTCCTTAATTTACTTTCAATTTGATTTGCCCTTAACCCTTGAACATAGTACTATTGCTAGTAAAATGTTAGCTTATAATCATATGTTTATGATTAATATTTGATTGGAGTAAATATTTATCTTTTCTTTTTTAATATTAAATTTACTTTGCATTAATCATAAAGTTATGTTTCTAGCTTCTTGCAAACACTTTTTAATTTTCATTTCATTCAACAACTCCCAAATTTTGCATGTGCATTTTCCCCTTTGTCTTTTCAATAGATCAAACAAATAGTTTCTAGATTTTACAATCAAATTAATACAACAAAAATATATATACTAATATTATTTAATTTTATATTAAAAAATTTAGAAAAAAAATTAGAACCTCTCAATTTAACAAAATAATAATTATAACTAATATTAATATCTTAAACACATTTATATAAAAGACATCTATTATTATTTTTTATATTTATATTTTCACTCAACATTTATTTTACTTTATATAATATGAAATGTTACTTTATATTTTCTAAATTTGATTTCAATAATCAATTATACAATGCATGCTTACAAAAATTACAAAAATCTACAAGCCCAAAACATTTTTAATGAACAAATTGTTAAGTGCAAGCTTGGGTAGAGAAGTGTGTAATTTCTCAAGAGGAACAATTGTTATGAGGCGAGAGAGGTGGGCTAGTTTGATAGTGGTGTTTTTAGTATCAATATTTTTTTATGGTTGATGCTGTAGTAATGGTGTCTTATGTTAAATGGCATATAAATTCCGTTTGGTTGTTATTTTCAATGGTTGTTTTTTTGGTTATATGGCGTGTAAAGTTTGTTTGTCATAATTTATTATGATTATTTTTGTGGCAATGTTGTGTTCCATTGTAGGCAACACAAATTTTGTTTGGTTGTTTATACAGCGTATTTTCTTACTATGATATTTTGGCTTCTTTTTACATATTGTTGGTAATTTTATTATAATGATAGGAATTTAATAGAATTTTCATTTATCTTATTTATAAATTAAAAAATTTGTCAAAACAAATTGTTACATATGCAATTGAATTGTTATAATAGTTGCAAAAGCAGCAACAATATCATAAGGCCTCATTTAGTAGAATACATCTAAGAACATATTAACATTCTAAAAAAATTTTTACAACTGTGGACTGTTACTAAAAAAAAAAAACATAACAAACATTTGATAAGTAGAATATATTTTCTATAGCAAATCAAATTGTGATATCGTTATCAAAATTCAACTCTTTAGTTTTTGAGTCAAACTCATCAACCTATGTTTCATGAGTAGTGGTTCACGAGAGCCCATCTCTCATGAGAATAAATAGAACAATTAGCACTCATTGCATCTAGGTGTTTTTTTAGGCGGACCCAACATGCTCACAAAGGTGAAGTATCGAGACTTCCATGTTTCATGAGTAGTGATTCACGAGAGCCCATTTCTCATGAGAATGAATAGAAAATTAAGCATTCATTACATCTAGGCGATGCTTATAGAAGTGAAGTACCGAGACTCCCTAGGAGATAACCCATCCCACCACTACTCCAACTCAAACATGCTTAACCTCCTAAGATGTCCCAACCTAGATACAATGAATGCTAAATGTTCCATTCATTTTCGTGAGAGATGGGCTGGCTTGAACCACTATAATGAAACATAAGTCCATAAATTTGACTAAAAACTACACAATTAAATCATAATAACAATAGCACAATAACAAACACTCCTGCTCTTGTTTTTTTAATATTGTACGCACACTGTTATGAAATTTATTTATTAGATACTTTTAAGGCGTCTTCCCACCTCCATAAGGCGTGCATGGCAACTGTCATGTGCGTACGTCAGCTACGAGTGGAGTGGGACCCTCTTCATCTTGCGCAGCTTCCTCGTACATCACGGACTTAACGTGCCATTCAAAACACAATAAAATAATAATTATCCTTCGCCTTCCCCGTCGTTACATTGTTTCACACGTTTTCGCCAAATTATACTTCAATTTCAGCGAACCACTTTGTTTGCTGTTTGCCAGCCTTTCGGTGAGATCCAGATATGACATATGTCAGGCCAGTAAATTTCCAGACAACCGTAATTACATTCTGTGGAATTACAGAGATTCTCAGTTCTCTGTCTAGGCATTAGCTTGCAAGCGACGAACAAAGAAAATAAACTCTAAATAACATGACTTGGATTTGAGAAAGTTGTAAATTTGCATAGGTATATTCCACTCACATGACCTCCATATATAACTAGTACGGCAGTCCTTGCCCAATTTTGATTTGCTGTGTTCTGGAAATGAATTATCCGTATCATTCACAAACGATTTATAGTGTATACAGCAATGTTTACAGAGTTGAGAACAGAGATTTGAAGCCAGACTGATTTAGTGCAAATCGATTCTTAAAAATGCCGGCACATAACTAATCTTTGCGGTTTTCTGTTTCATTCAATAATCAGGAAATGAAATTTCTTCTTATATAATTCAGCTATTGTACACACTTACAGAGTTGAGAACAGAAATTTAAAGCCAGACTGATCTATAACAAATTGAGTTTTAAAAATGCCAGCACAAAACTAATCTGTGCGGTTTTCTTTATCATTCAATAATCTGAAAATGAAATTTCTACTAATATAATTCGGCTATTGTACACACATTTCACGCGTTAATTATGATTGTCATTAGGTTCCATCAGATGCCACAATTTCGCATCAGAAACCAGCTGTCATACAAAATCTGCCTAAATAGTCAGAAACAAATGCATTTTACAAGCAGATCTGCTACAATTGACAGTCGTCATCAAGAGAAGCAGGAAGATTGAGATCGAAAAGCAAAAGCTTCCTGTCAGAAAGGGGCTTTGCCTCTGCCTCGGCCTCTGCTTCCGCTTCGCCGTCTACGACAACTGACGAAGAATCACAATCGCTCTGGCCGTTGCGGCCCTCGGCTTCCTCCTCCGTCTTCTTACAAAATGTCCGTCTCTTGTCAGAAGAAACAAGATCCGCTTTCTCGCAACCGAACAAGAAAAGCTGTTTCTTCGCACCAAAGGAAGAATCCGGAGCAGAAAAGGAAGAAACACCAGGCTTTACCGTAGGACAAGCTTCCATCTCCATGGCGCTGCTATGGCTGCTGCTCTGAGCCGCAGGCGAACAAGGATAGGGGAAATTAGTCTTCGCCTTTGAGCCTTTGAAGGAAATCGCAGCAGAATCGTAAGCCCTGGCCGCTTCCTCTGCAGTAGCGAAAGTTCCGAGCCAAACTCTTCGTTTTCTGGCAGGATCTCTGATCTCTGCCGCGAATCGACCCCAGGGCCTCTTCCTCACTCCTCTGTAGTGCACTTCCAGGCCATCTTTCCTGGGAGCCATGACTAAATCTTCGGAAAAAAACACACGGCGCGGCTGAAAATGGATCGGATTTGAAGGACTACGGGCTTGGGTGTGCTATGCAGCCATGAATGTTGGTGGTATTTATAGCGAGGGAGGAAGATGGGACGAAAAGGAGTGGAAAGGCGGAGCGGCACTTCCAATTCCCGGGAAAATCGCGTCATTTAGAGGAGAGAGAACGTTTTGCCAGAAAAGCGAGCGGCAATGGTAATGGTTTGACAGTTGACTCACTCCTCGGCAAACGGGACTTTTTAAGCGCGTTCAGCCGTTCATCTCACGCCCGCCGGCCGCGGAAGTTGTGCGGCCGTCGCCGTGATACCTTTTACCGGACACGTTATACCTTTTCTGGGGCGCGTCATACCTTTTCTCAGGCGCGTCATGTCGTTTTCCGATGACTTTACACGGCTGGACTTTTTGAATTTTAGTAATGAATTTCGGAGCGCGACTTTGTACTTTTTGTGAATATCGATGGCGTCCCTCCCGAGAAATCTTCGCCCCGACGGAGGCCGGCGACGAGGGAGTTACCTTTGAATTTTTCTTATGTCGGTTGTATTATTTTTTAATGGAAAAATATGGTGTATTTGTTTGTTTATGGTTCAAAGCTATCAGATTGCCACAATCCATATAAATGCTACGTAATTTTTTTGGGATTGATTGTGTAAAAGTTGTAAGTGTAAATATAGTAATTGTTTTTATGTGAGGAACAAATTTTAATGTTAATCAAGGTAGCAAGAAAAGTTTAAGTGAACATACTAAGGAACAAAAGTTAATGTTAATTGAGGTACATAGAAAAGTTTAATGGTTTTAAGTCCAGCATAGTATTGATATGATAAAAACAAGACAAGTTATTTGACTTCTTCTATAAAGTTTCTATGTAATAAATACTCAATATATGTAAACCTCTTGATTAGCCAACTTCATAAACTTGTTATTAGAACCTAGGTTGGCCTCCAAACTTTTCTGAAAATTAGATTAGTCACACTATTCCAAGTTAGAATTCTTACTTTAGAAGTCATAAATGATGTCACAACATCTTGCTACATGTGTCATACGTATTATCATTGCTTTTTACGAATCATGATAATTAGTTGTTTGCAACAACTTTAAACCATGAGCCCTCTCATGACTCAAAAAGGCAAAAACCCAACTTTGCATACTGACCAATCTGCAAAGCCCAGAAGTTAGAAACAAGACAACAAATAATAGATAGCGGAAATAACCAACAATAAGATAAATAAATACAAGCGAACATCTGTGTAGTTGAATGCCTCTAATAAACCTACACACACAAGAGAGGTAAAATGTTTGGTGTTGTTTGGAGACTTGAATCAGTCAAGTCCCCATTTTAGTGTTTCCACCTCCATATCAACCAGATAGATAGATAGATAGATAGATAATTTCATAGATAAGGATGTGATAAATCCCAAGATGTTCAAACATAAAAGAGAGATAGAAAGATATTACGAGATAGGCTTGAGAAACCTAAGAGAACTGAGATATTGCTATGAGGTATTTCTATAGAAAGTTAGAGACTATTGTAGCAAGAAAGAGAAAGAGAGCAAGAGAAAGAAGTAAAAGCTAAGAGAACCAAGGATTACAAAAAAAATCATGCTAAAAAATGATGGGAAACAAGAGAGACATGTAGTTAATGTGAAAGTGATGTTGAAAGATAGCTACTGAAAATGTATCTTGAGCATCCTAAGAAGGAAAAGGTTGATGTAAGGGCTAAAATGGACCTAATTAGATGTTAGGGGAATGGTCACCAAAGTGGCTACAAAAATATAGGTAAAATTACAAAAGGGGTATGCAATTTTTGACACTACACTAAATTACAGGTCCTAAGAGTTAAAGATTTAAGATTCTATTGTCTCAGGTGGTAGAGAGGTAAAATTTGGCTAAAGATCATTTTGAATATCCCAACTACACTATAATCACTTTCAAATTTAATTCTCTCTGAAGAACTACAACTAATTCGAGAATGCAATGAGGAAGATTGAGTTACACTCCCTTTATAGAATAGGAGAATGATAGATGACTAAGTCATTGAAGAAAATCAGAGCCTAATAAAGTTTAGGGATTCCTTGAGTAAATGAAATCCTCAAAATTTTAAGAACAATCCAAATCACTGAATGTTGCAAAAACACACCCACTTTTTACGAAGAGCCAAAATACCTTTTTTATTGAAACGATAAAAAACATAATGGGTTCTTATGAGATCATTTCATTTTATCGTGTGGACAAGGAAAGCTAAGCAAAATTCAGAGAGAGTCTTGTCTAGAGAAGAACTTGAAACCCGAGCTCACAGCTAGAATCTAGATACAAATAAGTTTTTTGCTTGCGTTTACAACATCTAGGTACGTTGTCATCTTGTCCCAAGTTTCCAAAATCATGAGGGAAATGGTCTCTACCAATTTATTAGGGTTTTCTTAGCTTTTTAAATATTTGTGGAAATTTTTGAGATAAAACCCTAAGTGTACTTGTTGTCCAAACCATGAAATCAATGCCCTAGGATGAAATAACATAAATGAAATTGATGTCCTAAGATGAAATAATGTAAATTAAATCGATGTCTTAGGATGAAAATAACATAATGCAAAAATTGTTAATTGAATGGTAGAATATAAATCAAGGTATAAGATGTTGGAAATATGCAAGTTATATAGTGTTGTTATTGATGTCAACCCATGTTGGATTCATAGTATCAGGTTGATTGAAATCTATTCTGGAACATTGAGGTTATATCCAAGTTCTTGGATGAGTTTTTGGCTAAGTGTGATTGTTCTGATGACAAAGTGATTGACCGTGTAACAATATTTTGGTTAGCATTGTTTCACATCATAGCATCTTCACTTGCAATTTTAGTATGTGTTTGTGGAAATAAAGGGAAGGTACATTCCAGTGTTCAAGTACTCAATGACCTTACATAGATGAAATGGTGAAGTTTTGAGTATCACTCTATACAGAGACAACGTATTCGTTGATGGAATTCTTTGCATTCCTCTATAATTGATGGTTTCGTATTGTGGCTTTCATATATGTTTTTCATTTTTAAATGTAAAATGATGATATGATTTGCATTATAGGTGTTTTAGTAGTTCACATGTTGAATTAAGGTTGAACAGTTGACTTTCTTCAGTTGTTATGTTTACTGAAGTTGACCTAAGTTTTTTGTGACCATATTGTTGTATTTGGTGATTAAGGCAATTTTTTAGGTGTATTAAGAGGTTGTGCCCACTTGGTTTAATGGTTTACACATTTTAATTTCATTCGATAATGCATTGGAGATAGTGTTCTTGGTCGACATATTACAAACTACATTTTTTTATCTAATTAGGTCAACCTAATTGATATTATTTTTTGTTGTAGAGGATAATATATATGTTCAAATAGTTTTTTAGGATGCATGAAGTGTGGGAAACTTGTATGCAAAGGTACACACCTACAAATACAAAACAAATTATTAGTGAATGTTGAGAAACATAATGATGAATTCACTTGTTTATGTATGAAGCAAAGAATTGTAATCAACATTTTAGGGATACCTTATATATCTTAGGGATACAAGACCATATATCTTACCCTTAGGGATACAAACATTATATAAGCTTGAGGTGACAGTTAAACAATCATTTTCACCTGGTGATCTAGGCTCCACACTCTATTAGAGAAAAACCCCCTTGGCAATTTGATGTAGGAGCATCCTAGGATTCTTGGCAATCCTGTATCAACCAAAAATATGTTTGTCTTTGAGGGTAGATTGTTAGTTTTGATCTTGGTTTGGAGAGTTCTTACTCGGTTTGGGAGACTGGTTGCTCAGTTTGTGTGGTTACCGGGGTGCTCGGTCTTTGAAGAACGCTCAGTGACTGAAGGTGTCAGTTCACTGGCGCTCGGTAATAACTGTTGCTCGGTCATGCTTGGCGTAGTCAGTTGACTAGCGCTTGGTTATTTCCTTTGTTGCTCGGTGTTCTTACTTTCCAACTGGATTATTTGGATGAATCGGCTTGGCCAACTGGTGCATTTAATTTGAGTCGTGCTCCTCGAGTTATGGATTGACCGTTGGACATGTGGGGACCTAGATCTGGCGTGTTGCATTCTTCTTTGTAGATCTGATGACCATTGGGGCCATCTTTTGAGAGTTTATTTATTTTGTAAGGCTATGTGAGAGTCGACGAATATTTTAGCATTTAATATTTGTTTGTAGGGTTTAATTGTTTCATCAGCTGACTTGTGGCTGGGAATCAGTATTTATAAGATGCTTGGGTAGTTTTTTAGGAAGGAGATTGTGGGTTGGTAGGTTAGTAGCTTGCGAGCTTAGGAGCAGGAAGATTGCTTGGAAGTTGGAGTACAAGTTTAGATCTTTCCTGGGTGCCTACCAGTGTGTTGCCTGTTGCAAACCTGGACTAGCTGAATGCTGATGTTGGGGAAAAGATTTGGATCATGTAAGATCTTGTAAAACTGTTACTTGCTTTGTAATAGGCCGTAACCGGGAAGGCCTTACAGCCCGGTGCATTGTATGTAATCAATGTTTTCATGAATAGAGACTTTTGTTTCCTATCATATCTATGTTTCTTATTGTGTATTTTCGTTGCATATTGGTTTGGTTGCAAGGTCAGTCTGTCCTTAATTGGATTCACCTACCTTGACTGCATTAGGTGGTATCAGAGCAAAGTTTGTTCCTGTTGGAGCTGAGTGGATCTTGTGTATCTGGATCTTGATTTAAAGATGCCTCCGAGGAGAAATTGTGAGATCTCTGAAGAAGAAGAAACTACTGGTGAATTCTGTCTTGATGATTTTAGGGCTTTGTAGAAACAAGTGCAAGACCTACAAGAGGAGTTGAGAAAGAAGAAGCCTACCTTGAAAGAGGATAGTGATGATGAATCTGAGGAAGATCATTTTAAAGAAGTTGTCGAAGAAGCTAGAGACTCTGAGGAGAATCGAATTCTAAAAGCTATGTCTAAGATTGGGAAGAGACCTAAGATTGAAGTTTCTGCATTTGCTGGAAGCCTTAGGCCTAAAGAATTGATTGATTGGATCAATGAGATTGATGAATACTTTGAGTATGAAGAAATAGAAGATCCTGATAAGGTTAGATTTGCAAAGACTAAATTGAAACGTCATGCAAATATCTAGTGGAGAGAAGTTTAGTTGGAAAGAGGTAGAAGAGGAAAAGAGAAGATCACTAAGTGGAACCGAATGGTTGACAAGTTGAAGAAACAATTCATTCCGGTGGATTATGAATTGGACATGTTTAAGAAGATGCAAGCTTTGAGGTAGACTAACAAATCAGTACAGGAGTATACCAAGGAGTTTTATAGAATCCTGAGTAGGACTGGTCATTCTGAAGCTGATAAAGAGAAGGTTGCTAGGTATGTCTATGGTTTGAGACCTAGTATTCAAGAAGAATTACTTACTGTGCGGATGAAAACAATCGGTGATCCTTACCAGATGGCATTAAAGATTGAAGAGAAGTTGAATAGGAAGTATGAAGGAAAATAGAATAGTAGGAACCGAGGTGGTAAGACTAGTGAGACAGTTGCTGAAAGTAATGTGATAGAGAATCCTAAGCCTGATGTGGGATCTAGTAGTGGTCAAGTTACTAAGAATGCTAGACAAAGAGGAAGGTGGAAGAATGAGTTCACTAGTACTTGTTATAACTGTGGTGAAGCCGGTCATAGAAGTTGGCAGTGTCCTAAGAAAAGAGTTGCATTAGTTGCTGAAGAAGACATTGAGAATGTTCCAGAGAAAGGTGAATGTCTTGTCACTAGGAGATTTGGCTGCATGTGTCTTTGAACTGGTGCAAAGGAGGAATTTGTTCAGAACTAGATGTAAGTGCAAAGATAAGGTATGTAATGTTCTAGTTGATGGTGGTAGTTCTGAGAACTTTATTTCAGATGAAATGGTTAGTAAGTTGAATTTGGAAAGAAGGAAACATCCTAATCCTTATGAGATTAGTTGGATACAAGATGTTTCTAAGGTTAGAGTTGAAGAACAATGCCTAGTTAGATTCCATATTGGATCTTACCATGATGAGATATTATGTGATGTGTTGCCTATGGATGTCTGTCATCTGTTGCTCGGTAGACCTTGACAGTTTGACAGAAATGTGTTGTTTGATGGTCATGCTAACACTTATGTGGTTAGGCATGAAGGAGCTTGGCATAAGCTGATACCTTTACAAGAGACAGGGTTTAAAGGATGTGGAGTTATCAGGTGTTGTCCTTGTGACAAACCTCAGGAGCACAAGGTGGAAGATCCTATTCCTGTTGAGTCTAGTTTGAATGGGAAGGAGAAAGAGATATCAGAAGAGTTTGTTGGTATTAAGAAGCAGATGGTTTTGTTGGCAAAGATGGTTTAGTAGATGGTGACATTTATGACACAAAGAGATACAGATGATATTGAGTTGGTTGAGGAGTTTGGAGGGGATGAACCTTATCGAGGCACTAAGGTGGTTGGTAGTGGTCAGAGTCAGTGGCTATTTGTTGCCGACTAGAAAGATAAGAGAAGTGGAAAGTAGAAGGACTTTCTGCATAAGACAATGAATGAGGTGAAGACTACTTGGGATGAAGGACAAGAAGAGATGTGGGTGAAGAATAGATTCGACATACCTGTTCTAATTCCTTTGAGGCATTCCTAATTTCCTTATAAGAAAATCTTTCCGACCTAGGGTGTCTGATGCAAGAGCATCCTAGGATTCTTGGCAATCATTTATCAACCAAAAATATGTTTGTCTTTGAGGGTAGATTGTTAGTTTTGATCTTGGTTTGGAGAGTTCTTGCTCGGTTTGGGAGACTGGTTGCTCGGTTTGTGTGGTTACCTGGGTGCTCGGTCTCTGAAGAATGCTTGGTGACTGAAGGCGTCGGTTCACTGGCGCTCGATAATAACTATTGCTCGATCATGCTTGGCGTGGTCAGTTGATTGGTGCTTGGTTATTTCCTCTATTGCTCGGTGTTCTTACTTACCGACTGGATTATTTGGATGAATCGGCTTGGCTAACTGGTGTATTTAATTTGGGTCACACTCCTTGAGTTATGGATTGAACATTGGATGTGTGGGGACCTAGATCTGGCGTGTTGCATTCTTCTTTGCGGATCTAATGACCGTTGGGGCCATCTTTTGAGATTTTATTTATTTTTTAAGGCTATGTGAGAGCCGACGGATGTTTTAGCATTTAATATTTGTTTGTAGGGTTTAATTATTTCATCAGCCGACTTGTGGCTAGGAATCAATATTTATAGGATGCTTGGGTAGTTGTTTATGAAGGATATTGTGGGTTGGGACGTTAGTAGCCTGCGAGCTTAGGAGTAGGAAGATTGCTTGGAAGTTGGAGCACAAGTTTAGATCTTTCTTGGGTGCCTACCAGTGTGCTACCTATTGCAAACTTCGACTAGCTGAATGCTGATGTTGGGGAAAAGATTTGGATCCTGTGAGATCTTGTAGAACTGTTACTTGCTTTTTAATTGGCTGTAACCGGGAAGGCCTTATAGCCTGACACATTGCATGTAATCGGTGTTTTCATGAATAGAGACTTCTATTTCCTATCAGATTTGTGTTTCTTATTGTGTATTTCCACTGCATATTGGTTTGGCTGCAAGGATGGTCTGTCCTTAATTGGATTCACCTACCTTGACTGCATTACAATTTATGAATGAGAAGGCTCGTGAGCACACTACATAACCTGACACTTCAATGCTACTATAGGATGTGTGCTAAATTCTTCTTTTTCTATCTTCATTTTTCGTTTGCATGTTATATTTTTTTTGAATTTTTTCTTTTTTGTTAATTTTTAAATTTATTTACGCAAGTATATATCTATTTTAGATTTTTAAATTCTTGTATTCTCAGATAAATAATTGCATATCATAGAAAACCTTAGAAAAAAATTAGAAAAATAATGAAAATTTGTTGTATTCATAGAAAACCTTGGAAATGTCTTACAAAACCTTATAATTGTTTTAGAAAAGCCTAGAAAAAGTAATGTGGAAATTAATTTAGAAAACCTTAAAGAAAATTCTTAGAAAACCTTAAAATATATTCATTAAAACCTAAGGAATAAAATAATGAAGTAATTATAACTAAGATTGAATAAAATAGAATAAGTATAACTAATAGACCTAAAGTTACATGATAGAAAAAGGATGTATAATATTAAGGATAATGGACCTATGTCCTAGATATTCATACTAATAAAATATAATTAAGAAATTATAGTGTGTCTTCTTAAAATGTTAATACATATAATTAGATTCTCTAGTAGGCCACATTTTGGCATGTTCAAGATTTAATGTTTGTTATGCTTGGTCCACCAACCTAGCTCCTTTCTTCCAACATATTCTCTTTATTCATGACTCCCCCTTAAAATTTGGTCCCATTTCCCTTGGTATAGGACTCCTAGGGGACCTATACCTCGACATTTGGGCCCAAAATTGAATGGGTAGTTCGTTACGATGTTTTAGTAAAATTTATAGAATTATAGTTAGCTTGTATTAGTTTTAACCCACGAAATGTTGTGAGAGGTATATAAGTGGCTTATCTTTCCTCATTTTGGTAACCAAGATCAAGATTCAAGAACCATAGTCAAGATTTCAAGTGCCATCCTACAATTCCAAATCCAAGTGCTCAAGATCAAGTTTTAAGCATTTCTTCAAGCATCCAAGGAAATTTTTAAGGCAATATTCTCCATTGTAGAAAGATTCTCTCCTATGATGGACAAGTAGAGGAGTTCTCAATCAAGCAAGAAGATCATTTTGTCCATCTACATGAATTTCATTCATCCATTCTTTAAGGAAAGAGTTTATCAAGCACGTACAACATTGAAGATCTTGGAGTGGCATTCATAAATCCATGCACTTGTGAAAGGAATCCTTGATTCCTTCCTATATTCCAAGGTTCAACAATCACAATTCAAGAAACATACAAGCATATTCATAAATGCGTGTGATCTCAATATCTGCTTATGAAGGTATATTCATTTACAAGGTGAGCCTAACATTTACATATTTTCCTTTCATACAATTTCATTTACATTTCTTGAGGCTAGTTCCTAAATAGGGATTTGACCAAGGAAAACCCCTTTCCACCCAACAATACACATTTTTCTCTATGTAGGAACAAGTGACAAACTTACTGCTACAGATCTGAAAAGTACAAAGATCCAACGAATGATATCGAAAAACTTCAAGATAAATTGTAGGGTATAGAATGGGAAGCTACCCTATACCCTAGTATAGAATGCCTAGGTACCCTATACCCTCCAAAATAGCTTCAAATTCAAATCCTACATTAGTACTATAGTGTAGTTTCTATTTTTGTTCGTTACAAGTTCCTATCTATTTTTTGTCTATATGTTTCTGCTGAAAATTTTCATTTAGCTTACTTAGCCTTCTATCTTGCATTATCATATCATATTCCTCTAAATCAACTCATCTTAATTAATCACAGTGAAGGATCATTGACTTAGTTAGCACTTAATTCCTACTTCATCCTATTGGGTCATCTCTTTTATTGTGCAATAAGGAAAGAGGAACAATCCACATCCACCCCGCTTTTTCTTATTGCACATTTTGGTGAACTCGACTTACAACATTTCCATTTTAAATTTGGTGTTAGATATATTTTTGTGTTAAGTATCTTTTTGTTAGATATCTTTTGATTTGATGGTTGGGGGTTTTATTCATTAGATTTTATGTGCAATTATTCCATTCATGTTGCATAAATTTAATGAGTGTTTTCATTTTTTTTTCAAATGTGTTACTTTCATTTTTTAGATATATATTTCTTTCATTTCCTTGGGCATGAGTGTTATAAAAATGAGTCCTACCTATAGTATTCCAATTAGGAGAAGTTGTAGACTTATGGGTTCTTTTGATCCCGGTCCATGTTTTCCTAAGAATCTTGATGAGATGCAAATGCATACTAATGACATTCCCACTATTGTTGAAAATATGTCTTCCCACTCTTCTCATGATGAAGATGAGACCTTAAGAGTGCCTCCTATCCAAGTGAAAAAAATGTCTCATGATTTTGAAAAAATTCAGCAATGGTTAGGTCAAGAAAATTTTAATATGGAAGTCATCTCCTTAGTAGAGGGTTTGAGGAAGTTAATTCACAATATGAATATGGTGTTAACTTTTTACACACTATTTACCATCTTATTGATAGAAATGTTAAACCTATTAAAGAGTGTTCTCAAGAACTTGGTTTCACTCCACCTCCCACTAGTGTTAAGACTTTTATTCCTATTCCTACTTCATTACCTAGTGTTTCTACTTAAAACTACATCACTCCTACACATGGTCTTCTTGGAAGAATTCCTAATCCTATTGTTCCTCCTCCTTCAAATGTTCCATGTGTAACCAACCTTTATCCATGCCTACCTACACAAATATCCCATTTTCATATTCTAGTGTTCCTTCCATTTCCCATAATGGTCCATACCTTTCACACATATCTTATACCAACCTTTCTCTGAATCCACTATCAATATTCTTGCTCAAATCATTTCATCCTTGAAAAAACAAGTTGCTTCCATGAATCAATCCAAATTTATCATACCCACATGTGACATTGCTAGTCCTTTATCCTTAGACATTATTTGTGTTGTTATCCCTCAATGCATGGACATACCTCACTTGGATACTTACAATGGTAAAGGTGATCCCTTGAATCAAGTGAAGACATTTCAAATATTTTGTAGTGATTTTTCTCATGATCATAGATTCATGGCTAAACTATTTATTACAACCTTTCGAGATAAAGACTTGAAATGGTATTACTCTTTACCTTCTAATTCCATTGATTCTTTTCAAAAACTTGCTAAAGATTTTGTTTAACCATTCCAAAATAATATTGGTCCTAATATTTCTTTGACTGTTTGATGCATTGTAAATAAGTTGTTAAAGAAAAAGTGGATTATTTCATTGGTAGATTTAAGTATTTGCACGATCATATTTCTTTTCATGTCCCTGATGTTGATGTGAAACATATTTTCATTGTTAATTTACAAAAAGACATTAGAAATAATAAATTATTTTTTAAATTCTTTTCTTTTACTCAATTGTGTGTAGTGCTTCATAATTATTAGCTTAAAGTGAGTCAATTTGAGAGCACCACTCCAATGGATCCCATAGATAAGAGTAATTATGAATCACATCCTTTTTAAAAGTTTCAAAAACCTAAGGGCTTCATCAAGATTAACAATTCATGAAACAATATTGATGCGCATGTGGCAGTAACATCCAAAGGTGTGGCTCCTTCGTCATCTACTTTTAGACCTTCTCGTAATTTCACCTCTTTCTAAATCTTTTCATATTGTGATGTTGAAGTTGATTAATGACAATATTTTAACTCTTCCTCCAATTAAGCCAATTTATCCTTTAAAAAACCAACAAAAAATTTGATCCCAAAGCATTTTGCTAATATCATTGTCAACCTAGTCATTATATTGAAAAATGTTTCCATTTTAAGTCTATTGTTCAAGACCTTATTGATTCTAATGCTATATTTGTTGAGGGTGTTAATGATCAAGGAAAAAAATTTGTTTCCCCACCCAACCAAAATGTGCAAATCTATACCAATCCCTTACCTTCCCATTCTGTCAATACCATTGAGTCTACCCATTCATTTCCTTCTTCTTCCACCAATGTTGTTAATCATCGTACTATTGTAAACTATGATGTTGAGTGTACTAAGGGAAATAATGTTGTCAACCTTATTAATCAATCCAAACCCAAACTAGAATCCAATCTTTGCATTATTTTTTATCCTAACAATACTATTAAGGCACCTAATGGTCCTCTTTACATTGTTGCAAATATTAATGGTCTTCCCTCTTGAGGAGTCCTTATAGATCCTACTTGCATGATGAACATTATATCTCAAGAACATCTTTACAAAAGACACCTCCAGCAAGACTCCTATGATAAATATGATGTGATGATAAAAAATTTCAATGGTTTCACTTATCCTACCCATGGTTCCATTACATTCCCCATTGAAGTTGGTACGAAATCCTTAGATGTCACCTTTGTTGTCATCCTGACTTCTTATAAATTTTTAGTTAGACTTGGTCTTTCTTGGCTCACTTCCATGAAATTTATAGTCTCTCATATCCATAAGTGTTTGAAACTTCCCCATGATGGATAAATCACTACAATTAACCATAGTCTCTATCAACCTATATCTAGTCATGGTAACTTTGACCTTGAATTATTTTGGCCTAGCATGCCTCAACTAGTTCAGCCTAAAAAAGATAACTTCTTCCTATCCTATTAAAAATATAAAGTAAAAAAGATTTGTGAACTTATAAATTCTTCAATGATTCCATCTCCTTTCCTTATACTTGAACTTCTTCCTATGCCTCCTATACCTCCTATTTATGATTTAATTCCAAATCTTATATCTTATAAATGTCCTATGTTGTTATCTCTCAACTTAGTGTGGTTCCTTCAGTTCTTCCTCCTAAAGAAGAAAAGGATGGGTGATGTTTATTGATCCTAAACCACCTCAAATTTCAAAGAAAACCAAATGTAACTATTGTTCTTGTTACTGTTGTCATAGACGCCATACTAGATCCCATGCGTGTGCTTCCCAAAATATTGAATCCTCTAAGTAACCTTCTAATGCCTTGATTCCCTTTGAAAAATCCATCTATAGTCCAAGGGATGAAGTTAATCTTAATAACATGAAATTGAACAAAAATATTGATTCTATTCATATTAGAGATTCTCTTCTGATTAATTTGGATGAAGAAGATACTCTTGATGATGATGATTTCAATGTTTCTAATGAAAATAATGTTACTACTAACAATTCTAATGATATGTATGACTTATTGATGTTAATCATGATTTGCCTACTAGATTCACAAAATAATTACTTCTTTCTCCTAGTGACAAAAAAAGTAACTCATCCTTAGAGGGTGAACCCACAATAGTGGGTTACACTTTTTTGCCTGAACAGACACTGAACTCTACATTTTGAAAAAATAAATTAGATTTAGATGCATATTGTTGTTAAACCGTTTGAAATTGGAAGATGAAGTAAATTAGAGTCTTTTAGGATCTTCTGTCTAGATTCTAAATATATTTTTTATTTTTATTTTTGAACTGATTTGAATGGTTTTTTCTTTCTCCCACAAAAACTAGTATGTTGCTAAAAATGTCATTTTCAAAGATTTACATTATTTTCATAGAGCATGAATTTTTTTCTAAAATAGATATCAATGTGATTCTTTTGAATTTGGTTTTGTAACATCCATATAGAGGGCATGCAATTGGTTTGACGATATTATCATGATTATTGTATATTTTATTGATGTTTGAAGTTGACTAAACCGTAATTTTGACATAAATTGACTACATAGCTTATAACTTGTCGTGTATTTGTCCAATTTCACTTTTATTTTTTTGTGTTATTTCAGAAAAAATTAGCATGTCTAAAAAAGTGTAACCCACTATTGTGGGGTCACCCTAGAGCATGGTCCTTGTTTGGAACTTGTGATGGCTCCATCTACCATGTTAGACATTTCTCCTCTTGTGTGTTTCCCACCTTCCCTAAAAAGTATGGACCGAGATGGGGGGCAGGTGATATGCTTGACTAACTTCTCTTGTATGATGGATTCTTTTTTGTGTTTTTCTATCACTTTTTGCTTCCCCCATGATGTTTTTCTTTTTATATGTTTTATTTAGATTTCTTTAGATGACCCTTGTTTCTTCCTTGGTACAAGATCATACAAGAATCAATCTTTTTTGTTGTTCATTTATTTGTATCTCATTTCTTCTATATGTCATACATGTTCTATTATTTGTAAATGTACCTTTGTTTTGTCTAATTGGGGATGGCGCAAATAATTAGCTACTATTATTTTTGGTCTCTGCAATGTTGGCCCAAAAATACTCCTATTTGTATCTTGTATGTGATCTTATTTCATTATGTGTGTAACTCTTCTACCTTTGGGGGATGATGTCAACTCATTTTTAAATAATTATTGATATTCATGTGTTATCATATGACCATACTGACTCTAAATTTAGTGGGTCCCTTTTGTGTTCTCTTTGTCATGTGTTTCATTTTCCTTGATTTGTCCTTGCTTAGGGGCATCTCATAGTGGAGACATCTTTTATGGTTTCATATATGCTCCATTAAACCCATTTCTCTCGTTAAGGCATTTGCAATCACTTTAATGTGGGGGCATACACTCCACTCCTTGTTTCAAATTTTGCACACACACACACAATGATTCAATGCAATATTTTATGCAGATGGCTAAGGAAATAATATTTCCTTAAGCTTATCCTTTCATTACATTATCATGCCCTGTGCAATATTCAGTGGGTCCTAAGATTGATCCTCCTTCTCTAGATCCCTTGGAGACTATGCTTTCTATAGGATCAAGTTCCTCTTTTGGATCCCTTAATGGAGAGAAATCTTTCCTTAAGGACTACTCCACTCTTGGCGGATTTCCTAGTGGACTATGTGTCACTTGGTTATCCTTTTTTGATAGGTTTACTAACATATCATAGATTTGCATGACCCATAGTAAGTCTAAATATTACTAGGATAGTTGGTCATCTCTCTCTCTCTCTCTCTAGAATATCATAGTTTTACATCACCCATAGTAAGTCTAAATATTACTAGGTTATTTAGTCATCTCTCTCTCTCTCTAGAATCTCATAGTTTTGTATGACCCATAGTAAGTCTAAATATTACTAGGCTATTTGGTCATCTCTCTCTCTCTCTCTCTAGCATCTCATAGATTTTCATGACCCATAGTAAGTCTAAATATTGCTAGGATAGTTTTTCATCTCTCTCTCTCTAGTGTATCCTCATTTCTATCTTGGTTTTGGATTTGATGAGAACCTAAGTCACTTAAGGGCTTGGTGTTGCCTTGTCTCCTTGACCTTGATAAAAAAATTCCTATGCATTGATCTACTTTACCATGAGCATGAGGTTGTCTCATAATCTTGCTAAAGTGGAGGATAAATGTATCATCCTAAAAAGTTAGCACCTATAATTAGATAATCTATTAGATCCCATTTTAGAAATTTTGAGATTTCATGTCCATTATTCTTGATCGAGTAAACTAACTCTTTTTGTTATCTAGTATCTTCTCTTCACTCCCAAACACCCTTAAAACTTGGTCCCATTTTCCTAGGTATAGGATGCCTAGGCAACCTATACCCCAATATTTGAGCCCAAATTTGAATGGGTAGCTCGTTATAATTTTTTAGAGATATTTCCAGATTTGTAGTCAGCCTGTGTTAGTTTTAACATCTAAAATGTTGTGAGAGGTATATAAGACACCTATCTCTCCTCATTTTGGTAACCACAAGAAATAGTTCAAGAACCATAATAAGGATTTCAAGTACTCTCCTACAATTTTGCATCGAAGTGTTCAAGATCATTCAAGCATCCAAGGCAATTTTGAATGAAATATTCTCCATTATAGAAAGCTTCTCTCCTATTGTGATCAAGTAGAGGAGTTCTTAATCATGAAAGAAGATCCATTTTCTCATCTACATGTATTTCATTCATCCATTCTTCAAGGCAAGAGTTTATCAAGCATACAACAATGAAGATCTTGTAGTGCCATTCATTGATCCATGCATTTGTGAAATATATCCTTGATTCCTCCTAGATTCCAAGATTCAAAAACTAAAATTCAAGAAACATATAACCATCTTCATAAATATGTGCGATCTCAATATCTATTTATGAAGATATATTCATTTGCAAGGTGAATCTAACATTTACATTTATATTTACATATTTTCCTTTCATGTAATTTAATTTACATTTCAAGGTTGATTCCAAAGTAGGGGTTTGACCAAGGAAAACCCATTTCAACCTAGTAATTTCCCATTTTCTGTGTGTAGGAACAAGTGGAAAACATACTATTATAGATCCAAAAGGTACAAGATCTGATAGATGATATTTGAAAATTTTAGGAAAAGTGTAGGGTACAAGACATGAAGGTTCCCTATACCTAGGTGACCTATGCCCTCCAAAAAAACTTCAAATTAAAATCCCTAGTCAGTACTACAATTTAGTTTTCATTTCCCTTTGTTAAAAGTTTCTATCTAATTTGTGTCTATCTAATTCTGTTGAAAATTGTCATTTAGCTTTCTTAGCCTTCTAACTCACATCATCCTATCACATTCCTCTAAATTAACTCCTCTTAATCAATCACAGCAATGGATAGTTGAATCACTTAGCGCTTAAGTCCTACTTGAGCCTATTGGTGCATCTTCCTTTTGATTGTACAATAAGGAAATATGAAGAATCCACATACACCCCCATTTCTTACTGTACACATAGATTGATTAGAAATAAGAATGATTAAAAAATGTCTACTAATATTGATTTAGGGACTACGATATTTGAAATGAAAGGAAAATTTTAGACATAAAACTCTAACTCAATTAATCCCTAGCTCAAATAAAACCTATAGGAAGCATGAACAAACCCTATAAGGAAACATAGATGAATCCCTAGATAGGAAGCATAAATGAAACTCTAGCTCTATCAACCCCTGTAGGAAGCATAAACAGAGAAAACTTGGAAATTAATCATAATTCTATATGAGATAAAGGATTAAAATCTCTAAAAAATGCATTAGATCTATAAATCTAAGAAAAGATCATTGGTAATATATACTTTTAATATGTCAAGTTCACAAAAATATAAAGAATAAATCCCTTTACATGTATTATTTATGTTATTTAAATAAATTTAGTCGCATAACAATATATTCACTTATATGATAGAGTTTGTCGATAACAACAATTTAAAAAGTAAAATGTTATATGTGAGTCATGTAGACACCCAAAAATGAACATTCTTGTGAGTTCATTTAATCACTAATTATTCCTCCATTAATTAACTAATTATTTAATTAATTACCTTTATTCTTCTATAAATCCAATCTTTTCATCATTTAATCACCCTCTTAATATAAATTAAATAATTAATATTATTTAATTAATCAACCTTTAATTAATTGGTCTTTATCAGTTAATTAAATTTAATTTATAAATTCTCATAGTTTAAATAATTATCATTAATTATTTAAATAACTAATTAATTCCTCTCAATTAAATTACTTTCTCAAATCAATTTAATATCATCTCAATTTCATTCTAATTTCATTTCCAATTAATTTCATCTTAATTTTACCTTTTTCATAAATTAAATTTTTTGATTCAATTTAATTCTCCAAATCTTCAGAAAATAAAAAATCCAAAATATCTCAAAATTTATAATTCTGAAAATAAAAAATATGCATAAATGCAAGATGCATAATATCTTTGAATTTGGAAATAATCAATTTCTGAGAATCTAATATCTTCTCAAAATCCAAAAATAAAAAATCAATTTTTTTTCCAAAATTGCAATTTTGGAAACTTTTATCCTCAAAACTCAAAAATATCTTCAAATCTTATCTTCCCTATTACTTCCTAAATGACTCTTCTCTTTTTTAGTTCGAATTGGAAACAAATCCTCTATTTTAGAAGATAACCCAAAATCTTCCTATCTCTAATTATCTCGTACATTCAATCTATTTTTCTCAAATTGATCTTCATTGCTTGTCCAATCCTAGAAATCTATATAAACCCCCTTCAAACCCAAATGAGGGATCTTGATCTCTAAATTTTGCATCAGACTTATGTTGCAGTTATTTATCAAGTAATCATATTTTCTCAGAGCTTGGTGTCAAGTTGCAACCAGAATCATCTCTAAGTGCCACACCTCAACAAAGCAAAGATAACCAATAGAAGCTTTTGAGTGTTGAATGGTTTTCTTTGAAATTATTTATTTATATTTAATCAATCATGCTTCCTTTCTATTATTTGAGGGACATTAGTTTGTTTATTAGTTGATTGTTTTACAACTTGGTGCTACTAACCTTTCTTGTTTAACTTGTGCAGAATCCCCTACTACATTTGGTGAACTAGATGTGAACAAACAACCCACATAGTGGTTGAAGATAAACTAACGATTGTTCTTAGTCTTGGCCCTATGGCTGAGATCTTCATTTTTATTATTTCTTTAAGTATTTTTCATTTTTTAATCGTGCTTCTCAATTGCTCTGTTTATTGCCGTATTTGTTCTTTTTGTTATCGCAATTGACTACAAGTTGCCGCAATTATTTTGATTATTGTCGTATATGTTTTATCTATTACGGTGATTGCAGTTTTTTTTGTGGTAACTAACATAAGTGTGGCACAATTGACAAAGTATTTTGCCACAATTGTGTCTCTGTTTGCTACAATTGATGGAAGTTTGTCACAATTGATAGGGTATTCTATCGTAATTGATGGAAGTTTTCCACAATTGATAGGGTATTTTAAATATATAATTTCAGGATTTTTGAGAGTGGTTTCAAATCTCTAAGAGTTATAATACAAATTCTATATTTTGGAAGACTTTAAAAAATTTCAGACTTAGCCAAATTTTAGGATTCAACATGCATTACTAACCTTGTTGTTTTAGCATGTGACTCTTCAAAAAAAATTTATCATAAAGATCCCCTTTATTTACGTTAATCATTCTCATGGAGATTGGGGGAAAAGCTTGAAAATACTGATCATTTTTTGTTGTAAGGGTAGCTTAATTGTCATTTTCTTGCTTTATTTTTCCTTCACCTTGGGTTGCCTGTGTTGGAATAACATTTGTGGAAGTTGTTGAGGATGCATAGGAGTTGGAATGATCATTGAGTTAATTTGTTAAAAAATTTAAAAAAACCTCAAAAATGTGCATAGCTTCGAAAAAGGTGCACTCTACAAACTTTTTTGTCTTTCTTGTACCTTCAACATTACTATAGAAAATTTTAGTTTAAATACAGCTTAATTAGGGAGACCTCTTTGTTTGTGAACAAAGGTATTAGGCCTCTTCTCTCACCTTTCTCAAGGTGATTAGAATGTCAAACATGCCAGAGTTCCATTAGAATAAATGTCTAAGAATGAACACCATTTCTATTGTGTTTGGAGAATAAAGGTAATAGAGATATGCTCTCAGCCTTCTTAGGGTGATCAAACTCCTAGACCTTTATCTCACTTTCTTTTAGTAGTGCATTCATTTTCAAGTCATAGTGGGTTCGCCTCCTAAGACTTACCTTAAAAAGGTTGGTGAGAGGCCGAAAAGCCCAAAGTGGGATACAATTGCTTTTTCCACAATATTTCGACCCACTATAAAATAAAATGTATTCATCCTTAATGGGGTGAGTGATGAAAGGGCTTGAGAATCATACCTTTAGTAGTCCTTTAGGATTGCATAAAATTATATTTGGATGCATGTGGAAGGCCTCTATAATAGAGGATAGACTCATAATCCTTACTAAGACCTAGTTAAGTATTAAGCCACCTTTTAGCCATGTTAAACCAAACTGACCTTAGGTAGATTATCTGGAATCTTTTTCTATATCAGACCAGTGAATATGATCTGGAACATGCACTCAGTATGTATGATGTAGGAGCATCAGGGCATAGAAAGATGCCTAAGGAAGAGAAAAGACAAACCAAAGACATGAAGGAGTTTGAACAAGTTAATTGGAATTTGTTGAAGCCAATCATGGCCTTTGGAGGCTATAAAAATAAGAAATTTCTATTAAATCCTAAAGGGTCTGTTAAGGACCTTAGGATCATAACTGGTGTGAAATAAGCATAATGGTAAAATGAAGTTGATTAGGTCCTTAGGAGACTAAGAAGGATTTAGAAATGGTTAATATGGCCTTCAGGATCTAATAGGCAAGTTGGATAGGTTATTTAGGTGTTTTTAGAAATAAAATGTAAGTTGGAGAATTCAAATATTTGAATACCAATGACTAATTGCAATTTGGTGGGAAATTGGAAATAGTTTGTTTAAGGACTAACCAAGCATGGTAACTGATCCAAATCAGTTGAAATGGTTGAAGTGAAGGTTAATAAGTAGTGTTTTGATCATTGTACGAGATATATATGACAGAGAAAAGTTTGGTGTACGGTCGACTGTGACTGGTTTTTAATGAAAACTTGATATTTCTCTGCATTTTTTATGTTGTTCTTGCATTTAGTTTGATCATTGGATGTTATCACACTACAAGGAACTTGTTTAACATTGGTTTAGTCTTTAGTGAATGTTTTGAAGTATATTTAATTTGTTGATTGATCCATACAAGGCCGACTGTCACAAAAATCAGTGATTTCTTTGCAAGTTTGACAAATCCACTGAATAGATGATAATTCCATGGATGATATATGCCCAATTCACATGGAATAATTCATATTTAACTTGTATCATATGATAATAACTATTTAATGTGTAGATGAAGTTTGATTTGAAGGTGATCACCGAAAATAGTGTTTGAAGGGTTAATGAATTGATGGGTATGGAGCAATAGTAGAAGAACTGTCTGAAGGAGATAGTATTATTATGATTTTTGGTGTCTATATACACCCTATACAAGGTGTATCCACCCTTGTGTTGATCCCAGAAGTGTTGGAAAAGCATTCAATTTAAAAGCCCTAGATTTGAGGGTTTATTGGAGGCAATTTGGGGCTTTTTTACTTGGAAGCATCCAAGACCCAAATTGGTTGGAGATTCTATGGTTTGAGATCATTTTCAAACACTTTTGAGAATCTTGGAGTTAGGGGATAATTTTATCTTATAGTGGCTTTGTAAATTTGCCTTGTTTTGTACTTGTTGTCAAGCAACAGTCTGAGAACCTTTAATATTGTCCAAAACATGATATGTTTATTTTTTGATATGTTGTTTTTTGCCCAAAAGGGTATCTAAAAATATAATAAGTATATCTATTATTTTGAGGAAGTCTAGAGTTATTTTCATTTTTACATCGTTGTTGACCTACAAGGAGGGGCTATTAGGGCTAGTTGTCAAATTGAGTGATTGGTGAGTTGGATTTTGTTCTAAACTATATAACCTAATAAATCTTGTTGAATACAACTAAAATAGGTCACATACATATATCTTATCCATTTGGGAAGGGTGTGTTCACTTTTGGTTCATTTGAAGCCTTAAGGGTTAGTGGGCAAGTGCCTAAACCACTCAAAAGTTCATCCATTTAATTTGCAATCAGCCCTTCACCATTCCCCTCTACATCAGGTGGCACCAGAGCCTCAGGGAAAGGTTTGGGTAGAGGTCTGAAGTAACTATGGAACCTAAGAACCAGATGGCTAGAGAAATTGAAGAATTGAAGGCAACACTTGAGAAGAAGGAAATAGAGAATAGAGAACTAGAGGCATCAAAGGAAAGAGAAGAGAGGTAGATGAGAAGAGAAAGACTTAAATTCCTAGAGAGGATAGAAGCCTTAGAGAAAGAAATAAGAGAACCTAGAAGGGAAGAAGTTCATGAGGAAAACCATGAAGAAGGAGAGTTCCATGGATGACAAGATAATAGGGGTCATAGAGAAGAAGATGATCCTAAGGAGAGGAGGTTTATGAGATTGATAAAGGAAGTAAAAGGTATTGGAGGGAATATTAATGTAGATTTACCAATCTACCAAGGGAAGATGGATACTGAAGAGGTGCTTGGATGGGTAGAAGCACTTGAAAAATACTTTTATTTAGAAGATGTGGAAGAAGAGAAGAAGGTAAAGTTGGAAAAAGAAAGATTGAGAGGTACAACACTTACATGGTGGACTAGTATTTAGAGTGAAAGGATAGCAAGTGGGTTGAATAAGATATCAAATTGGGAAAGAATGAAAACTATGTTAAAGGGACAATTTTTGCCCTCGAATTTGGCAATACAAACTAAGATGAGAAGGAACAATTTGAAATAGATGGACATGGATATTATGTCCTACACAAAGAAATTTCACACCCTAAGCATTAGGGGAGGGATAGAAGATGAAGATGAGAAGGTTTATAGGTACATGAATGACCTTAAGTACATCATACAAGATGAGATTGGGTTGAATATACCAAGGACCCTAGAATAATGTTTTCAACTTGTAGTCAGGGCTGAGGAAAAGTTGAAAAGGAAGAATGAGAGACAAACCAATAGAGGAGGAGCCATGAGAGGAAGAGGTGGAAAAAAAATGTTGACTTTCAAGGAAACAATATAATAGATAAATGTAAAGAGCCTACTAAAAATAAGAGAGGAGGGTATAGAGGAGGAAGATTTGGTGGAAGAGGCAGTGGTATCTTTATAGGTAAATGCTTTCATTGTAATGAAGTGGTCCATCTGTCATTTATATGTCCTAAATGGATTGAATCAGACCAAGACAAGGATAAAAGAGTTCTTCTTATGCAAGAGGATGAAGAGAAGGAAACACCTAGATCTATAATGGTAGATCTTGAGGTTGGTGAATGCTTAAGGGTAAGGCAAGGTGAGAAAATGGTAGAACCAAAGGTAAATATTTTTCAGAACTAATTGTTTATGCAAAGGAAAGTTACATAGATTGATTGTGGATTATGTATCACATAGAAATATTGTTTCATTTGATATGGTTTCCAAGTTAGGAATTGTGCCATTTGACATCCTAATCCCTACAAGGCCACTTGGGTTACCCAAAAATGACATGTAGTGGTTAGTCAGAAGGCTTATGTAAATTTTTCTATTGGTCCATATTAGGATAGGGTTCTTTCTGATGTCATCCCTATGCCATGTGTAAATATAATTATGGGTAGAACATGTCAGCATAGTAGGAAAACAATTCATGATGGTTTTAAGAACACATACTTGGTGCACAAGGATGGTAAGTAGTACAAGATGAATCCATTACCTTTGGATAGTGAGAAGGAAAACATTGTAATTTGTTTTGGCAACCAGTTATTTGAAAAGAAACATGATACTAGTTGGAGGATGGAAAAGTTTCAAAATAGGGATATTCCTAGTGATAAGGGACTTTGGGATGTGAGAATTGTGAAAATAGGGACCATTAGTTTTCCTATAGTGGATCAGAGAAAGGATGAAGGAAAGGAGGAGTTGAAGAGGGAACCTATGAAGAAGGTTGAATTAGAAATACAGTCAAAGCACAAGCAGCAATACAAGTAGAAACAACAATACTATCCTAGGCAGGGACACAAAAGAAAATTTTTTATTTATAACATTTCTTGGCATGTTAATATAGGTTGGAGAAGAAGGAAGCAAGTTACTCTTGGGGATTACTTGAATCCCGAACAAAGACATAATGTAAGGAAGAAATGGAACCACTCTTGGGACAAGAGTTTCTTTGAAGGTGGGGAGTATGATGCAGGAGCATCGGGGCATGGAAAGATGCCTAAGGAAGACAAAAGAAAAACCAAAGACATGAAGGAGTTTGAACAGGTTAATTGGCATTTTTTGAAGCTAATCATGGCCTTTGGAGGCTATAAAAATAAGAAATTTGTATTAAATCCTAAAGGGCCCGTTAAGGACTTTAGGATCATAAATGGTGGAAAATGAGCATAATGGTAAAATAAAGTTGATTAGGTCCTTAGGAGACTAATAAGGATTTAGAAATGGTTAATATGGTCTTAAGGATCTAATAGGCAAGTTGGATAGGATATTTAGGTGTTTTAAGCAATAAAATGTAAATTGGAGAATTCAAATATTTGAATCCCAATGACTAATTGCAGTTTGGTGGGAAATTAGAAATAGTTTGTTTAAGGACTAAACAAGCATGGTAACCAATCCAAATCGGTTTAAATGGTTGAAGTGAAGGTTAATAAGTAGTGTTTTGATCATTGTACGAGATATACATGACAGAGCAAAGTCTGGTGTACGAATTGTGACTGGTTTTTAATGAAAACTTGATATTTCTCTGTATTTTTTATGTTGTTCTTGCATTTAATTTGGTCATTGGATGTTCTCACACTACAAGGAATTTTTTTAACATTGGTTCAGTCTTTAGTGAATGTTTTGAAGTCTATTTAATTCGCTGATTAATCCATATAAGGTCGACTGTCACAAAAATTAGTGATTTCTTTGCAAGTTTGACAAATCCAATGAATGGATGATCATTCCATGGATTATATATGCCTGATTCACATGGAATGATGCATCCTTAACTTGTATCATATGAAACTAACCATTTAATGTGTAGATGAAGTTTTATTTGAAGGTGATCACCGAAAATAGTATTTGAAGGGTTAATGAATTGATGGGTATGGAGTAGCAATAGAAGAAGTTTCTGAAGGAGATAGTATCATTATGATTTTTTGTGTCTAGATACACCCTATACAAGGTGGATCCACCCTTTTTTGATCCCAAAAGTATTGGGAAAGCATTCAATTAAAAAGCCCTAGATTTGAGGATTTATTGGAGGCAATTTGGGGCTTTGTTACTTGGAAGAATCGAAAACCCAAATTGGTTGGAGCTTTTGTGGTTTGAGATAATTTTTAAAGACTAATGAGAGTCTTGGAGTTAGGGGATAAGTTTATCTTATAGTTTCTTTGTAAAATTGCCTTATTTTGTGCTTGTTGTCAAGGAACTATCTGAGAACCTTTAATATTATCCAAAACAAGATATGTTGAGTTTCTGATATGTTTTTGTTTTCCCAAAATGGTATTTGAAAATATAATAATTTTTTTGGTGTTTTGAGGAAGTCTAGAGTTATTTTCATTTTTACATTGTTGATGACCTACAAGGAGGGGCTATTAGGCCTAGTTGTCAAATTGAGTGATTGGTGATTTGGGTATTGTTATAAACCATATAACCTGATAAATCTTGTTGAATCCAACTAAAATAGGTCACATGCATTTGAGAAATGGAGAGATGGTGATTTTGAGAAAAGGTGGCAAATTTAGGTAAGGCGGCCTTACCTGGATGTGGGTTAACCTAAGAAAGCATCTTTCCATTTCGATGTACTTGTTTGAATGCTAATGAGAACAAGGGATAACCATTTTGAGAAAAGGTGTATCTTATCCATTTTGGAAGGGTGTGTTCACTTTTGGTTCATTTGAAGCCTTAAGGGTTAGTGGACAAGCACCTAAACCCCTCAAAGGTTCATCCATTTAAATTTGCAATCAATCCTTCACCATTCCCCTCTGCATCAATGTAGATCTTAGGAATATTATTTTAAGTGAGTGTTATTTTGGTGATTTTTTTTTTCCAAGTTCCATTTGTTTGTAAGTGTTGTCAACAACCTTATCTCAGATTTTGAAAGTTTTCCATCAAGGACACTAGGTCCTTAGAACCAAGAAGTCCAAACCATAGAGATAGATATTTCTCTATTAGACATCATCACAAAGTCACACTTTTATTTTGGAAACTCCATCATATCAATTTGAATCATACTCTAAACACTTTAAATCGATATCAAGATATCACTCCTACCATACCCTTTTGGTCAAAGAAAAGTAACTTGATATCAGACAAGGAACAACTTGTATTACTTTCACTTTAATCCGTTTTCTCCCTACAAGGAAGAACAAGATCCTAACCACTATAATGACATAGAACCTTTTGTCTATTCAGGATGTTTCCCTGAGATGACACAACAACTATAAAAAAATGATATCCTCATGCAAAAAATGTAAGACATGCAAACCTAGTTAGATGATCTTCAAAGTTAGAGTCAACCAAAGTATTACATTGTAAAGGACTTATATCCCTACCCTATTTATCAATAAATCTATATGCCTTTGATCATGTCACTATTGGAAATATTCAAGACTATCCAGGTTACTGAGAGGGGAGGGGTGAATCAGTAATCTCAAAACTTTTAACAAATTTAGATCTTAACCATATTTCAAATAACATTAGATTGATAATCTGACTGCATGCATGAGTAACAGAAAGAATAAAACATTCATAACACTTTGAACACAAAGATTTGGTGACCCAGAAACCTTCCAAATAGAAAGTAAAACTAGGGTGGGGATGATACCCACAAAACTTCAATACTATAGTATAAAGTTTGCTAGTTAAGGCTTACAATGATCACTTCTGATGATCTGCCTTGTTAGGAGCAATAAGGACTGCTAGGTCCACCTTGTTAGAGGATTTACAAACATACAATAAAGTATGCACTCAGTTAAGAGATTTTACAAAGACTGTTAAGTCTACCCGGTTAAAGGATTTTAAGCTGATTCACCTGTTAGGATGAAACAGTAGATCTCTTACTTGCAATTGTACTTGCTGATTGAGATTCTCTGATGTACTAATCACCTTCTGTGATGGATAGATCTTTGCTACTTCTTATACTGCTGTAGCCCTTTGTAATTCACTTATCTCTTCCTTTCTCTCTTTTTCATACTTCACTACTTTCACACCTTGGATATGATACAAAACATTGTTTATATATCAATCCAAAATAATTACAAAATAATTACAAAGTCAGCTCTTAAACAAACTAACACAAATATTACTGAGTCGGCCCAAATATAGTTACTTAGTTATTGCAAACTAACTCGGTGACTTTCTGATACACGACATCCACTGTGTTACTCGACATCATCATGCTCTTGGTAGAAGTGGAGGCTCGGTCCATACTAACCACTCGGTGGTAGTTTTGAACTTGGTATATACTGGAGACTCGGTAGATATAGTGTCACTCAGTAGAAATTGAATTCCCTATTTACCATGCTGGCACTCGGTAAACACTGCTCATTTCATCACTCGGCAATGATAACTCGGTAAGCACTATGAATCTCGGTCTGCTCAGTAAACATTGTTCTGTCTGCTTGGTAAACACTATCCTGTCTGCTCGGTAAACACTGTCCTGTCTGAATAAGTGTTGTCTCTAATGAAAAACATACTTAATGCCAACAATCTCCCCCTTTGGCATTAGTGACAAAACACTTATTGCCCAAAACTTATATACACAATCATGCTGATACTGGTTTTGATTTTTCAAAAAATTATCTTTGTCATACTGCTATATATACATTTCATGTCTCCCTCATACAGTATATATACAAATATCTTATTTCACCTCATACTCATAGGAACTCATATTTCCTATTTCTCTCATATACTTTCTCCCCCTTTCATATTTCATATATCTTATATACTTTCTCCCCCTTTTTGACAATAATGCCAAAGGTGTATATACAAATATTTTACACGGAGATACCAAAATGTGAGAGAAAATCAGAATGTACCTTTCCAATTACTACTAGAGTTCTATCCCAATTCTCTTGCAGAATCTTGCATGTATGGAGTGCAACTTGGACTTCTGCAGAGAGTTCAATCATGTGATCTGCAATTGAAAATTGATTGTCATGGATCAATGTTTTTGAGTATGCAATATTCTTCTGCATTGTATCCATGATGGAAAGGATCATGTTTTGAATATCTATTAATGTTGATCTGATCCTTGCATCTTCTTTCAATAACTCTGACTGCTTATTAGATAGGAATTTGACTGTCATATGATGTGCAGAGCTTGAACTAGGTTCAAGTTGCAACTTCTGTGCACTGATCTTCAAATCCTCATCAATTTTATTTATTTTGTCTTTAATCTCCTTTGAGAACTCGGCAACATTACATACTTTGACAAAAAATGATGTTACCTTGGAATAGGAGGACTCAATGCTAGTCAAAACTGAAGATAACCCTGCCTGATTGATAGCTATTTGCTGAGCAATGTGCTCAAGCACTTTATTTTCAAACTTCTTCTCAGCCTTCTCAAGAAACTTATCTGATCTAGAGGAATCCTCATTGAACTTGTTTACTGCCTCTGCTAACTGCAACAAAATGTGTTGAGAGGAATCAACTTCAACACCTATTGTTTCTGCCAAAATGTTCTTGGCATCCTCAATGATCTTATATTCCTTATCTCTTTCTTCTTTTAGTTTCTTCTGCTTTTCTTTCTTCTGGAGGAGTTCACCAACTGTTTGCATTTGGTCTGCTGTGAGGTTTTCAAAATCTAATTGGGGAATTTCTATCTCCTCATTTAAATCTATATCTTCTACTACACTCTTACTCAAAAATTTTATACTCGGTTGAGTCTTTATACTTATTGCCTTTGTAGTAGAAATTATTGTAGACACAGTAGGACTTGTAGTGAAAAATGATAAACTTCTGACTGATGGGATGCTAACTAGAATACTTGATAAATAAAAAATTGAAGTATTTACAACTGTATAATCTGAAGTACTTACTGCTGAAAAACTCAAAATTGAAGAAGGTACTGAAGACTACAACTCGGTGGAAGAAGGAGGCTGAAGCTTGGTGGATGAAGTGGTAGCCACTTCTATCATTGATACATTGAGCTGTGCTAGTGATGATTGGACATTTGATGTATCTGAGGGATTTGTCACAATCACACTTGAAGTTTTCTCTGGGCTAGATGTAGCAATTTTTACTGGAGAGTGAGGAAGTGAGGCAATCACCTCTGCAACTATCCGAACTGGATCATCTTCCTCAAAATTCTTCTTAGCTTCCTCAGTAACTTCTTCCTCTGCTTCTTCTACCTCAACATTATCAATCTAAACTGCTTCTTCTTCTTCTTCTTCATCACTGTCATCTTCAATATCTTTTATTATCATGGTTTCAGTACTTGGTTTGTGAAGATGATAGATGTTTTTCCAAGTATAATTTGCAATCTTCACAACCAAATCTATATCTTTGATCAAAATCAAACAACCATTGAATTTTAGTGTCATCTTGTGCTCATTTTCTATCAATGCCTTATTTATTTCATCATCTTTCAAACTTGGCATCAACTGTCTTAAGGTTTGAGCATATATGTCCTTGACAGTTTGTCTTGCATTGGACCATCTCAACTTGACTTTATCCAATAGAACACCTAGAATTTGAGAAGCCATATCATCAGGTGAGTACTTCCATTTTCCCATTTTCTCAATAACAACATCTTCAATTTCCTGCTGCTCTGCCTCTGATCTAATTTCATATTTGAGAGATTTGAAATTTGAAATTCTAGATCCTTCTCTCAGATCCTTAATCTTTTGTTCAAATGAGGGAGGAGGCCTTTTGAGTACTATATCATCATTGACTTTACCTACCTTGCCCCTTGATCTTTTCCTTGTGAATACTGCAGTGGATTGCTCGGGTTCCTTGGTGATAGTTACCTTTCCTTTCTTCTTTATAGGCACTTGTTCTTCTTTACTCTCATCCTTTTCTTCTTCTTCTACAATATCCTCTCCTTTTCCCTCGGTTAACATTAGAGGTGTGCTAGATTGCATCTTGGCCATCCTCTTTCTGCCTTTGTTAACTGCCTGTGGAAGTTTTATGCTTAGCTCAATTCTTATCTTAGCTTCATCATATGTTCCAAAGTATGGAGCCTTTGGATCAATAGGTTGATTTACTAGGGCTTCAATTATATCCTTTGTTTCATCAATGTTTACCTCATAAGGAAGAGGTTTCACCCATATAATCCTAGGCCTTACTGCGTGAATGTATACTCTATCACAATCAACCATGAAACAAACATCATCTTTATAATCTTCCACCAACTTTAGTGGAATCCAGAATCTGTTATTCATCTTTTCTTTAAAAGATTCAAAATAGTTATCTATTATGTTTACAAAATTTTCACCCATTTTTGCAATATACTCATTTATCTAATAAAGAATAGGCACATCCTTTCTCCATTTTACCATGCCTTTTGATGGGAAAAACTTTGGAGCATAGAAAAATAAACAAACCAACAGCAAGCCAAACTTACATGGATTGTTCTTTGAGGTTTGAATGCTCTCCATATTCTTGTTGAACTGTTTCAACAATAAATCTGCTAGGTCAAATGACAGATTGTTCTTCACAATTTTATAAGCTAGGTCAACTGCTTCACACGGAACACTATTCTGCCGACTTGAACTATATATCTTGTGAGCTATGACATATGTGCCAAATTTTAGTTCTACATCGGTAATACTATTTATTCTTATACCTCTACTATCCCATTCGGCTAGGGTTTTCTTTTCCAGCTCTACCCGACCTAGGGTTTTTGTAGATTTAGCCTTGGCAAGCATGGGAAGACCAGTGATTCGGTGAATCATCTTCTTTGTTATTTCCACTGGTTGCTCTAGCCAAATTTTACCTTCATGCACTTAGCTTAGGATATATCTAATCCATTTTATCTGGAAACTCCGAGGCAAGTGGGTGATATGTGTCAAACCCTTATCTTCCAAATGTTTATGTTCCGGTTTGAGAACACCATCAACACATAGTTCATCATGAACAACATCTATCTCTAGGGTTCCAAGCTCTTGAATTGTACCTTTAAAATGACTGCGAATGTCATTTACAAGAAGTACCTTTGGAGGAATTTGAGATTGAGCTCCACTTGGATCTAGGGTTTCTGTAATCGCGGGCATGAGTTTGAAATCCGGCACTTTCCATTCTCCTTGAACTAACATTTTTGAACCTTTCTTTACTTTGGTGCTGGATGATGCCATGGTAGCTTGGTAGAAAAAGAAAAATTCTTCGAAGAAATTTCTACTGCAAAATTTTGCTTTGAATCACTTGATCGCACTAGAAATTTATTTGCTCAATATGCTGATATTCACGGTGAAGAATGAACTCGATTTCATGTTTTTTGTTAAAATTTTGTCATTAATGCTTCGTAGGAATTAGGGTATTGAATTTGACAGACTGTCATCCACTATGCATTAAATGCTCGGTGAAGATTTCACAACTCAGAGAACATACGAATTCATAGTCCTCTGACCTTACTTGGTAACCAAATGAAATTAGGTTAATCCCGACCTTGCTTAGTGGTAACTGATACCGACCTTCTTGTGATCCTATTGTATCTTGCATACTAATTTGGATCTTTCTTCCTTTCAGTTCAGGAACTGTTTGGAATATGTCTATGAAGATACAGTTCCAGTGCTTTCTTGGAGACTTAGTTAGAGTTGATAGAGCCACTTTCTTCATGAGTGACTTCATTACTTGGACTGGTTTGCTCGGTAGGTTTAGGAATCCACTGTTGTCTCATTTTCTTCCTGATGCTATTTGTTTTTGCTTTCTTTTCATCTTCAACTTCCCCTAAATTCATGCAGTTTTTAGCTATGTGACCAAGCTTAGTGCATTTATAACATCTTATGGTAGTATCCCTTTTTCTCAAGTGATGCCTTACACCATTCATGCCAATGTGCCCATATTCTCCATAGTAATGACATCTACACCAAGTGTTGTAATCCCAAACAAACATTGCTTTCATAATTTGTTCTACTGGATTGGGTGTTTTAGTTCTACATTCTGATGCCTTATGACCTTGTTTGCTACATTTGTGACATTTGCCTTTAAATCTTGGTTTCTCCTTGCATTCATTTGCTTTATGACCATGCTGATTGCAATTGTAACATTTTCCATTGAATTTTGCTTTTCCATTGTTCCAACATTTGTTTGAAGTATGACCAATTTTTCCACAGTGATTACAAGTGAGTTTCTGATTCTTTTGAGTACCTTGTTTGGAGGATTCACCTTCCTCTTTGTATCCAAGTCCTACTTTTCCTTTTTGCCTATGAAGGTTTCGTTCATACACCTGATTCATATCTTCTTGAGATTTCAACATTCTCTCATTGATTTTCCTTTCATTATCTAGGTCATTCATCAATCTTAAATTGATTTTCTTTTCAGATCTCAGCTCCTCTCTTATATTTTCATTTTCTGATCTTAGAGTCAAGATTTCTTCATTTGCATTGGAGACTTGATCAATAAGGTTTTCTAGCTAAAGGTTTTGATTCTAGATTTCATTGTTCTTTCCATCTATTTCATCTTTCATCTTGTTTCTTTGTTCCAAGATTTCACAAAATCTTGTTGACTGAATTTCCTGTTCTCTTTTCAATTTTCTTACCTCTTCTTGCAGAGATCCACTCTTTTCTAGAAGTTCTTTGATTGCATTGTTTGCTTCATCTGAGCTGCTTGAAGGGAAAAAGTCTTCAATCTTTTCTTCAACATATTGGTGGTCATTAATCTGATTTGCAAGTTCCTTCCTTCTTTTTAGGGATTAGGAAAGATGCTCTTTTGCTTCCTTGAGTTGAGCTATGGCCATTTCCAGATCTAGCTTTTCATTCTCAATTACTTTGTTAAGTCTGAATATCTCCATTGTCCTGAATCTTTTCTCAAGCTATCAAACTTTATCCTGAGAACCACAAAGCTCTGATACCAATTGTTGGAAATATTCAAGACTATCCAGGTTACTAAGAGGGGAGGGGTGAATCAGTAATCTCAAAACTTTTAACAAATTCAGATCTTAACCATATTTCAAATAACATTAGATTGATAATCTGACTGCATGCATGAGTAAAAAATAGAATAAAACATTCATAACACTTTGAACACAGAGATTTGGTGACCCAAAAACCTTCCAAATAGAAAGTAAAATTGGTGTGGGGATGATACCCACAAAACTTCAATACTGCAGTATAAAGTTTGCCAGTTAAGGCTTACAATGATCACTTCTGATGATCTGCCATGTTAGGAGCAATAAGGACTGCTAGGTCCACTTGTTAGAGGATTTACAAACATACAATAAAGTATGCACTCAGTTAAGAGATTTTACAAAGACTATTAAGTCTACCCGGTTAAAGGATTTTAAGCTGATTCACCTGTTAGGATGAAACAGTAGATCTCTTACTTGCAACTGTACTTGCTAATTGAGATTCTCTGATGTACTGATCACCTTCTGTGATGGATAGATCTTTGCTGCTTCTTATACTACTGTAGCCCTTTGTAATTCGCTTATCTCTTCCTTTCTCTCTTTTTCATACTTCACTACTTTCACACCTTGGATATGATACAAAACATTGTTTATATATCAATCCAAAACAATTACAAAATAATTACAAAATCGACTCTTAAACAAGCTAACACAAATATTACTGAGTCGGCCCAAATATAGTTACTCGGTTACTGCAAACTAACTCAGTGACTTTTTGATACATGACATCCACTATGTTACTCGGCATCATCATGCTCTCGGTAGAAGTGGAGGCTCGGTCCATACTAACCACTCGGTTGTAGTTTTGAACTTGGTATATACTGGAGACTCGGTAGATATAGTGTCACTCGGTAGAAACTGAATTCCCTATTTACCATGCTAGCACTCCGTAAACACTGCTCATTTCATCACTTGGCAATGATAACTCGGTAAGCACTGCGAATCTCGGTTTTCTCAGTAAACACTATTCTATTTTCTCGGTAAACACTGTCCTGTCTGCTCGGTAAACACTGTCCTGTCTGAATAAGTGTTGTCTCTAATGAAAAACATACTTAATGCCAATAGTCACATGCATGTGAACATCCTCTTACTTCCTCATATCCACGACCAAGGATTTCCCAAATGAATATAATTGAAAATATGTCATCCTTGGGACATCATAAAAATGTCAATGTGGTATCACAAACAATATTTCCCAAGAAGAAAAAATTCCTATATAATCCTTTCTATCATTTTCATCAAAAAGTAGTTGACAGACATCATCTTATTGTTCAACAGAATCAAAACATTGACCCATGTCTAGAAATGGAACATTCCTAAATAGTCAAATCAATAACACAATTGCCTCCCATGAAGTTGTACCTAAATAAGCCTCCATATTTCCCACCATTCCTTCATCTCCTAAAGTATTACAAGAGAAATCTTTTCCATTTCCATCAAATGATATATCTACCAATGAGACTTCCCAAGGGCTTTCCATAATAGATTTCCAAGTTAATTAATTTCTTGATACAAAACCCCTCATTGATTTTGAAATGTTAGAGCCAATATTACCATGTGATCCATTTCCAATCAATCCTATTCAAGAGATTCCCATTCAAAGTACATCACCCTCATGTAAAAATATCAACCCCTTTCTAGAGTCTCCCATGAGTGTCCCAATTCATACCCCATGTTAAGAGGATGATCAAAAGAAAGGAGAAATGATTCTTCAAATAGACCAAGATCAAGATCCCAACAATGACCAATCCCCTCCAACTATTGACCAAGATCCTATTTTCCTTGAGCCTAATAATGATCCTACCATCCATTTTCCTCCTATAAAACAAGACCCCCTTCCATCCCAAGAAGAAAATTTCCTTCCAAGTCCCATTAGCCTTCCACTTTCCAAGAAAAATCACGATCTTCCTTCCATTATATCCAATGATTCCATCCAAAGTATATAGAAAAAAACCTTTATAATTGAGTCCCATGATCCATTCTAAGTCAAGATAAAAGTGTTTCTTTACCTTCATATCCACTACCCGATCCCATCATCCCTCCAAATCCTCCTTAAGATCCCTCCATTCCTTCATTTCCTTGTCCTTATCCTCCAAAAGATCCTATTCTACCAAATGATCTTGTCACTACTCCTATTCCATCACAAGATCATATTATTTCTCCTGATCCCCCTCATGATTTGAACATATTTATGCTAGATGTTCGTGAACCCCATACATGTCAAATGGATTTCTCTATTAGAATCTATTCCAATCCACTTTATGTTCCTATTGTTTCTTTCTTATCATATCCATTACAAATTGGACTCGCGTCTACTAGCAAGTTTCCCACTACTCAAAGCAAGCATTATCAAGTCAAAGGGTTAGACCTCCATGAACAAAGTATATTAAAACCCTTTTATGTCAAAGAAAATTTGATGGTCACGATCTCCATAAAAATTGCATTCACAAGGCACTGGTATCCCTATAAAATCCAAATCCAAACATATACCTTGCCATTCATCCCTTCTATCCATCTTACATCCATATATTCCTCCATCCACTAGGTCACAATCCATGTACCCTTTCCCACATGAAAGTAAATAAAGACACACATCTTGGAGAACCTTTCACCCATACAAAAAGCCTCCATATCATTCCTATCCATCAATAAATCACATTCCCCTTTCAATAAATTGGGATGCCAAGCATAAGCTCCATAAGTCAAGAAATTCACATGCATTCAAGGATCAACATGTCCAGTCTAGTCTAAATGTGAAAATAAAGAAAAATATGATCCAAAAGGAAAAATAAATGTCCAAAAGGTCAAAAAGGCCCCTTGAGCAAAAAATAAAAGAAAAATCGATATGGGCTCCTAAATCTCTTGTGCAAGAAATACATTCCAAGGACCCATAAGAGAATAAAAAATTAAAATCCATGTGGATTCCCAAGTGGCTTCTTAAAGCATGGTGTCCTAAAGTAAAATCTAAGTTGGCATCCAAAGTTGCAATTCCTCCATCTAAATGATTTCCATCTTCCAAATCCATTTTGGGTCCTTGTGTCCCAAAATTCATAACCATTCCTCCATCAAATCCAAAATCTCCTTTTCCTTTATCAAATCCAAAATATCCTTTTCCTCCATCACTCTATCAACCCTTAGGGTGTGTGCCAATGTTGACCTTTCCCACATTTCCATCCACTAAAAAATAAGTCTTCTCACAATCCCTCCATTATCCAACACATACTTTCCAACCTTTCATCCATCCTATCCAATCCTTTGCATAAACCCTATCCCACTTCATCCAACCAAACATTTCATCTCCCTTTGTCATTACCCTACCAATGTATTTGAGCATACCATCAAAAGATATGATCCATTATTGTGTGTCCTTCAAGACCACCATACAAAGAGAAAGATTCTTGAGTCCTTCATCCAAGTCATGTCATACATCCATTATATTCCTAAAAGGTTAAAAAGAAACATTAAAGAGAAATAATTTCATCCAATACTAAAAACCTGGCAAACAAGTGCTTTGGACAAGTACCATGATGAAATCCTAGCAAACATGCATCATGTGTAATCTATGAAATTATTGCATTACATACTTGGGGGAAAGTTTCATCCATATTTTCCTATCATATCACATCCCTTTCATTTCCTCCATTATCCTATGTCCCTCAAATATCTTATCTTATCAACATCCATTTTCCAATTTTCCCAACTTTGATCTTGACAAGGCTAGGGATCTCCCTAAAGCATCACATGTCCTATCTGCTTCATGTTTTCCACATCTCTTTGGTCTATATCCCTTATCTTATCCACATCTCGATGACACATATTGCCTATCCTATTATAGCCTTCAATCCTTATCCCTTACCCTTGTCCATTCTTGATCTTGCATGCTCTATTGACATCCTATCATTATCTTATCCAAATCACTTTCTTGATCTTGATAGAAAATAAGGCAATAAAAATATAAAATACATTTTCAACATCCTCTTGACATGTTCACTCCTATAAACCACATGCCAATCAATACACCATTTCATTACCTTATCTTGTCATGTCCAATCCCTAAGCTTGGTAAAAACTTGTTATCCCATCCTGTGGATAGTCATTGGCATCCAAACATCTTCAAGACATACTAAGCGACCTTTGGCCTTTATCCATCTACCAGTCCATCCATCAATCCATAATTTAATTGCCTTGATAGAAATTGGGGGAAGTCTCAAAAATGTCTTGAAAATAAAAAAAAAATTCACATATAGATCCTGAGAAAGAATCCAAAAACATTCAAAAAATTTCCTAAAAAAAATATAAAAAATAATCAGAAAACATCTTGAAAAAATAAAATCCAAAAACATTTAGGTAAACATCCTGAAAAAATACAAAAATATTCAAATAATGTCCTGAAAAAAATCCAAAAACATTGAAATAATGTCCTAAAAAAAATCCCAAAATATTCAAATAATGTCCATAAAAAATGATCATAAACATGATATAAGATCTTGAAATAATCCTAATAATCCTAAAAACATAAAAATTCATCTAAGGCAACCATGTTTGGGGTTTCTATGATAACGACCTTCACCTATGTGATATGCCACACATACATTGACTCTAAGAACATGAAACCCTTTGATGGAAAAAAAAACATCAGAAAATGTCCTAAAGAAACCAATCAAAAAAATAAAAACATATCAAGACCCTTGCAAAAAAAATAATCTTTGTAATGACAAGCAAAAAGTGATGACCAAACATCTAAACTCAAGTCAAAACAATGAGCTTCATAAATCGGCAATGGACTCATGAGACTCATCTTTATCAACAAACAACACTGTTATCAATCGATCAAAATTAAAACCAATCAATCAATTGATTATCTTATACAGTGACGAATACACTTGAAACTAGACAAATCGGTCTTATGTGAGTCATCCATTCCTAAAAATAAGGCATGATGATGATATCGTTGAAAATATTTGGCAATGACTCAAAATCATCACCTATCTTGATTGGAACTAATTATGTCTTCATCTCTCACTAATTCATGCTTCTCACTAACATTTTAGCTTCTATTAGTCCAATTAGTCAATCCATCAATTTGTCAAATTTATCATATCATTTTAGTAATTAGTCAATCAATCAATGATCATGTGTCTTATACAAGATGTATCTTTCCCGAAACTAGACATTGTCTCTTGTCTTATAGAGGTATATCTTCCCTGAAACTAGACGTTGTTGCTAGTCTTATATAGGATGGGTCCTTCCTAAAACCTGACATGATTCTTGTCAATCAAATAACCATCATCAACTACTAAGTCTTCACTTCTTACTAATTATTCTTCTCTTTCATCATTTCATCTAACATTTGTCATCTTCTTTCGAGAGATCATTCATGCCTTTCTTAAACAAACAATCTCTCAAGGGGACATAAACACACTTTCTATCGTCAGGGCAAGCTGGAGCAGGACCTAAGTCAGATATTCTTTGACCTAACGCTCATAATTACATTGTATCGAAGAGGGGAAAATGTAGACACCCAAAAATGAACATTCTTGTGAGTTCATATTTAATCACTAATTATTCCTCCATTAATTAACTAATTCTTTAATTCTTTAATTAATTACCTTTATTCTTCTATAAATCCAATCTTTTCATCATTTAATCACCCTCTTAATATTAATTAAATAAGTAATATTATTTAATTAATTGGTCTTTATTAGTTAATTAAATTTAATTTCTAAATTCCCATAGTTTAAATAATTATCATAAATTCTTTAAATAAACTAATTAATTCCTCTCAATTAAATTAATTTCTTAAAATAATTTAATTTCATCTCAATTTCATTCTAATTTCATTTCATTTCATTTCCAATTAATTTCATCTTAATTTCACCTTTTCATAAATTGAACTTTTTAATTCAATTTATTTACTCCAAATCTTCAGAAAATAAAAAATCCAACATATCTTTAAATTTATAATTCTAAAAATAAAAAATATTCATAAATCCAAGATGCATAATATCTTTGAATTTGGAAATAACAATTTCTGAAAATCTAATATCTTTTCAAAATCGAATGTGCCATCATCATTCGGGATATGAAAAATGGCTGGAGCAAGCGCAGGAGGGAGCGCAGGAACGTGTACAGCAGCGAGTGCTGGAGGAAATCACTGTTAGGGTAGGAAATCTCCAGGTACCAGGCAGTAGTTGCAAACACAAGCAAAAAAATTTCAACAGTATTGTCATGACAAGGGAATTATAGTTCATAACTGGCAAAAACATGGCAGAAGGCGTCAGTTACAGTCGTAGGATCAGAAATTTGACCAGTATTGTCGAGATAATAGGACCCCTCATCCTAAACAATCATCATTCCTGAGTAATGATCTTACCCATATTTTTTCTTCAATACCTGTGGTCCAACCTGTTAGCTCAGATTAGCTTGAGATTCGCTTCCAAAGGTGTTCTTTTGTGGAAAAAAACCCTAATAAGGGCTTGGCAGATCACAACGGTACCAAGTCTATCTTTTCTGGCAAAGCAATAGTTCAGCCAACAAAACCTTTCTTCGTCAACCCCCATTTTCATGATCTTCATTCGATGAAAAAACCCTTGTTGAATGGCGGGATAATTTCTAATAATATGGTACCATGGCATGGCTCATCTACATATGAAACAGGTGAATCTTCCAAGCAAAATTCTGATTGTGTTGCATCTATTCCACATTTTCAAAATCAATTTGGGCGGGAAAACTCCTTTTTTTTAAAAAAATCAGGTCATTTTCTGTCATTAAAGAATGGGCATTTGCGTCTTGGTCTGGCTTAAAGGATATTTTTTATATTGATCTGGTAACCAAGTATTTTGTTGCAATATTTGAATCTAAAGAGGATAGGTACTTTGTTCACAAACATAAAGGTTGGTTTTGTCAGGGATCGGGTCTTTTTACCATGATCTGGATTCCTAATTTTAACCCTAAGGATGCACTCATTCAGTTCTTCCCTCACTGGATATCTTTCCCTTTCCTACCTTTGGAATATCGAGATCTAGAGATTATTGAAATTTCAGCTAACAAATTGGGTATTTTCCTTAAGCATGACCTCATTCCATTCGACTGCCCGCACTTGGAAGTTAGAGTTTGTTTACTCATTGATAACCATAAACAGTTTCCTACTTCAATATGTCTCAAATCTCAATGGTGTGAATGGTGTCAGACAATTAAGATTCAAGACGATATCATAGTCAACAAATACCAACATCGGCTTGGTCATTTTAACACCTAGTGTCAAGCTTGAGGTTCTGATGTCACACTTGTCTATTCAAATTTTTGTTCTGATATGAAGAAATGTACTAAACAATTCGAATTGTGGGATCAAATTCAATCTCCTCCTGTTCAGAATGCAACCATGGTTGTCCAATCGGTTGTGTATGAGGATTATGTGTGAGGTTCATAGTTTATTCAATTTCTTAAGTGGATTCTACCATTCTTTCAGAATTTGTCTTCACCAGCAAATAAGAGTTTGCTGTTGCCTCCTGCTATCCAGAATATACTGGTGTCACACTCTACATATTCTACCTTCCCGATTGCTGGGGAATTCTTGAATAAGATTTTTAGTTGGCCTATAAATCTCCCTAGGCAGCTGGTTATTAGTACTCCTTTAGCAGCCTCGAAGGTGCAACATATTGGAGAACAAATAATATCAGAGATAGCTACTAATATCATCTTTGGAATTGCAGAGGAAGAAGGTTTTGAAAGGGCCAACCAGAGGTTTGAATCATTTCAACCAAAGGAATCATAGGGGTCATAAAAAATAGCCCATCTTCGATATTTGTGAGGGTACCCCTCCTAGGTCTCCGACACGCATTCATGATTCCTTACCAAATACCCAGTCTAAGGTTGCCATCAACAGTCATGATGCTCCTTCTTATATAGAGGCAAACATGGCCCCCTTCAATCCAAAGACTTCTAACCAGACTGGGAAAAAGAAAATTTCGGGAACTGCAGAAGTAGCTCATCTGCATAAATATTTGGATGGGATAAATCATTTGATGGTTGTTTTACCTGGTCACCTGCTTCAACACTCTTGGTCTGCTTCATCATTCTATGCTTATTGGTAAGTTTGCCTCAGATTCCTTGTCATTTTTTGTCATTAAAGAATGGGCATTTGCGTCTTGGTCTGGCTTAAAGGATATTTTTTATATTGATCTGGTAACCAAGTATTTTGTTGCAATATTTGAATCTAAAGAGGATAGGAACTCTGTTCACAAACATAAAGGTTGGTTTTGTCAAGGAACGGGTCTTTTTACCATGATCTGGATTCCTAATTTTAACCCTAAGGATGCACTCATTTAGTTCTTCCCTTGTTGGATATCTTTCCCTTTCCTGCTTTTGGAATATCGAGATCCAGAGATTATTGAAATTTTAGCTAACAAATTGGGTATTTTCCTTAAGCATGACCTCATTCCATTCAATTGCCCACACTTGGAAGTTAGAGTTTGTTTACTCATTGATAACTGTAAATGGTTTCCTACTTCAATATGTCTCAAATCTGAATGGGGTGAATGGTGTCAGACAAATAAGATTCAAGACGATATCACAGTCAACAAATACCAACATCGGCTTGGTCATTTTAACACCCAGTGTCAAGCTCGAGGTTTTGATGTCACACTTATCTATTCAAATTTTTGTTCTGATCTAAAGAAATGTACTAAACAATTTGAATTATGGGATCAAATTCAATCTCCTCATGTTCAGAATGCAACCATGGTTGTCCAATCAGTTGTGTATGAGGATTATGTGCGAGGTTCACAATTTATTCAGTTTCTTAAGTGGATTCTACCATTCTTTTAGAATTTGTCTTCATCAGCAAATAAGAGATTTCTGCTGCCTCCTGCTATCCAGAATATACCGGTGTCACACTCTACATATTCTACCTTCCTAGTTGCTGGGGAATTCTTGAATAAGATTTTTAGTTGGCCTATAAATCTCCCTAGGTGGCTGGTTATCAGTACTCCTTTAGCAGCCTTGAGGGTGCAACATATTGGAGAACAAATAATATCAAAGATAGCTACTAATATCATCTTTGGAATTGCAGAGGAAGAAGGCTTGAATGGTATTGATATCGATTCCTCAAAGATTGATAATCTGCTCAGGGAGTTTCAGTTTTGGAATGATCAGGATTTGGAGCATTTCACAAATTTCAATTTTAACACAGATGGGGGAAATGACATGGTGATCGATAAGAAATCAACACTTGCTAAATCCAACAATTGCCTGCAAGTTGACAAAGTAGATTTTCTTGAAATTATCCCTTTTGAGGATCCTCTGGGACTGGAGAAGTGTTTATATCAGCAAGTTCAAAATTCAACTGATTCATTGGCTTCCCAAGTCTCTAACACTCGACTTGTGGAAGATGCTCCAATAAGCCCTCAGATATCTATGAATATTGAGTCCCCTACGACTGGCCAGACTTTTGATCATAAACAAACATTTTCCATTGTGCAAACACCTTCGAAATTTATACTCTCTTCCAAAACTCCAAAGCCTAGAGGCAGGCCGAAGGGATCCAAAAACTAAGACAGAAATAGCAGCTGACATTCAAACTACTTTAGATGCCCAATTTGTTGTCACCAAAAGAACGACAAGGAGAAAAAGAGGTTCTCCTTGTCCACAATGAAGATCAACTCATGGAATGTTAGAGGCATTAATGCCTCTGACAAAAGACATAGGATCAAACAAGTTGTTGATTCTATGCAGGCAGATATTGTTTTGCTTCAAGAAACCAAACTCTCTCAGGATACTTATGAAAAAACCATTGCAAAATGGTCCAAATGGATCTCATTACATTCATCAAGATTGGAAGCTTCTGTTGGGCTCGCAGTATTATGGAATCCTAAAAATATTAAAGCCCAGCTCATTCACCAAGAGTCTAATTGGCAGATGCTGAAAATCTCTGAATTTGATTCATCTTTTATTTTGATCAATGTGTATGGTCCTACTTCAAGACAGGATAAAGTCAGAGTTTGGAATTTGATTACACAGTTCCTCCAAATGCAGGATTCTACTGATGTTGTTATTGGTGGAGATTTTAATGCACTTTTGTCCCAAAAGGAAAAAATAGGGGGTATTGTCCCCCCTATTAAGACTATCCAAGATTTTAATTGTTTTGTAGATAATAACAATTGTATGGATATTTCTCTGACAAATGGGACATTTTCTTGGACAAACAAGAGGTCTGGTTTTGCACATATTGCTGCTTGTCTAGATAGGTTCCTAATATCACAAGACTAGAAACTCAAGGACATGGATATCTCTTCAGAAATTCTCCTCCAGCTAGGCTCTGATCACTTCCCAATATCACTTGATATCACTAAAGCTCATAAGGGAGATGATATTCAATTCCATTCTTCTTTCAAATTTGAAAAAATGGGGCTTCGCCATCCTCATTTTTTACAACATATCCAACAATGGTGGAGTAGTGCACCTTATGTTGTAGGAACCAAGATGCATCAATTTGCTATGAAATTGAAATTTGTCAAAAAACAAATCATATCTTGGAATCAGCTGGTCTTTAAGAATGTTTTTAGTAAAAAAGAGGAAGTCAGGAAGCAAATAGAAGAAGTTTTTAATATCATTGTTCAGCAGGGTATGAATGAAGACACTTATGTTAGACAAAAAAATTTATAGCAGGAATGGGAGGAGTTGTGTAGTTGGGAGGAAATTTATTGGAGGCAAAAATCAAGAGAACTTTGGCTTCATGAGGGAGATAGAAATACAAAATATTTTCATGCTATAGCTAAACAAAGGAAAGCTAATACAACCATCTTCCAAATCAAAGATGCTCATACAGGAAATCTGATTACCAATGCACATTAGATTCATGAAGAAGGAGTTAAATTCTTTAAGAATCTCTTAGCTCTTGCTACTTCTCCTTCTCCCACGGAGGCACAAGTTAATGATATTTTAGCAGCTATACCATGCAAGGTGACTATGCAAGATAATGCTATGTTGATGGCCCCCTTTTCCATACAAGAGCTTAGAAAGGTGGTTTTCTCCTTTCCTCTAGACAAAGCCCCAAGGCCGGATGGATTTTCTGCTCTTTTTTACCAAAGTTGCTGGGATACTATTGGTTGGGATTTATTGGATGCAGTGGAGGAATCTAGAAAAAATAAGAGTATGCTCAAATACTTTAACACTACAAATATCTCAATAATTCCAAAAATCAAGGATCAATCAACATTTGCAGATTTTAGACCAATTTCATTATGTAATCTATCATATAAGATCATAACTAAGGCCATCTATCTAAGATTACAGCATCTTATCCCATCCATTATCTCTTTGGAGCAAGGAGGTTTTGTCCCAGGTAGAGAAATGATGGAAGGAGTGTTAGTGGCTCATGATGTTCTACATTCAATAGATTCAAATTGTTCATCAAACTTTGTGATTAAGCTTGATATGATGAAAGCATATGATAGAGTCTGCTGGAAATTTTTATTTCAAGTTTTAAATAAAATGGGTTTTTCAAAAGGTTGGTGCAAATGGATTAAGGCATGTATCTCAGGTGCTTGGTTTTCAGTCCTAGTTAATGGAAAACCAGCTGGTTTTTTTCCTTCAACACAAGGTGTTAGGCAGGGTGATCCATTATCACCGACACTATTTATCATCATGGCAGAAGCTTTCAACAGAACTATCAAGGATCATCATGAGTCAGGTAAGTGGAAAGGTGCACATGTTCATGGTACAAATATATTAGTTACCCATTCCTTATTTGCAGATGATATGTTGTTATTTGGATTGTCTCAAGTCCAAGAGGCTCTCCAAATTAAATATATCTTACAACTTTACTCAGATGTGTCGGGGCAGTCTATTAATGCTAAAAAATCCAAAATATATCTCTTTAATACCAATAAAGTGATATCTGACAAAATAGTCAGGATTCTAGGATTCTCAGTGGACCTCTTACCATCCATTTATTTGGGAATCCCATTCTTCATGGGCTCAAATAAGTCTTCCTATTGGTCTTCAGTGGTACAATGTATTAAGAGTAGAATATTGGCCTAAAAAGCCAGGTGGCTATCACTGGCAGGCATAATTTTGCTCATCAAAATAGTTCTTGCAGCAATACCAAATTACTACATTGCAGTTCTAAAAGCTCCTTCCAAAATTCTTCACCAAATTCAAAAATTGATTAGAGGATTCCTATGGTCAGGTAATATGAATGAAGCCAAGAAAATTCCACTTATTTCCCTTCATGACATGGCACACATTCCAACAGTTGGAGGAGCAGGGATTCATTATTTAACAAAGAGAAATGAAGCATTTGGTGGTAAATTAGTATGGCATATGTATACTAAAGCACAATCCATATGGTGCAGAATTATGCAACAAAAATACTTAGATAATGATGATCCATCTTGAGTTCTATCTATTATGGATCCTCCCAAAGGGTCAGTAATTTGGGATTTCATGATGTCTTCATGAAAAATTGTTATCAAATACATTTCTTGGGAAGTTAATAATGGAAGTGTGGTAAATTTTTGGAGAGATTCATGGAATGGTAATCCTCCTTTATCCTTAAGTACAACTTTGCAAGACATTATACATATCTCAGAGTCCCTTTGGGGTACACAGCTCAACCAATATGTAGCTAAAATCTGCAGTATTTTAGGTAAAGTCACTTGGAAAGATATGAATGCATTACCATTGTCAACCCAAGATAAAAATCTTTTCAAAGGAATCTTAGCTTCACTACAAGTTTTTTTCTCGGGACTTGCAGATCAGCTCATTTGGGTCCCAGCCAAAGATGGCAATTATTCAGTTAACGAGGGTTATAAAATATTGCAGCAAAGTGACTCTGACAAAGTATCATGTAGAGCTTTCTCTTTTTGTTGGAACAATGTCGTGCTCCCAAAGGCAGGCTATTTTTCATGGCTTGCAATAAAACATAGGATTCTGATGAGCAACAAGTTAAATAGATTAAACATTGCCCCACCATTTAATTTTCTTCTTTGCAATTCGTGCGAAGAAACTATGGATCATTTGCTTTTGAATTGCTCATTTTCTTCCCAATGTTGGTCCTTTATATTAAACAAGCTAAATTATAGTACACCATTGCAAGATAATATTTGGGATCTCTTTCAATGATGGCCAATCCTTTACCCAGATTCATTATTTGAAAATATTTGGAAATGTGCTCCGGCATTAATAGCTTGGGCCATTTGGTGGGAAAGAAACAAGCGTATTTTCAGGAAAGAGTCATCTCAAATCAACAAAGTTCTAGAAGGTATTGAAAGGTCTATCTCAGAAGTGACAATGCAAGTATTAGAAGTTGCAAATTCAATCCTATTGTTACTGCATGGGATGCTAAGATGATTTAGGAATGGAAGATGCTTGTCATCCCATATGGTTGGAAAAGTCACAAGATTTCATCTTCACCAATCTCTAGGTCGGATGTGCATTGGAGGCCACCCATTGAGGGATTTTTCAAACTTAATTTTGATGGCACTTCGAGAGGAAATCCTGGAATATTAGGGCTGGGGGCATGTATTAGAGATGTTAAAGGTAATGTAGTTGCAATTGTCACATCCCCTCTGGCTTTCAACACTAATAATTTGGTAGAAGCCCAAGCTCTATTTGCAGGGTTAATTCTAGCTAAATTGGGCAATTATCGCTAGTTGCACATAGAAGGTGACTCTTCAGTCATTACAAATGCCTGTATCCACAAAAAATCACATTCATGGAAATTAAAATATATTTTATCCCAAATTTGGAGGCTTTTAGATGAATTTCAGGATATTTGCATATCACACACGCTGAGGGAAGGTAATCAGGTGGCAGACTATTTATCTAACTTGGGATGCAATGGTTTAGAATTCACATCACTAAATCCATCGGCTATGGTTAGTGAATGGGAAGAGCTTAAAAGATTAATTCAAGTGGACAAGGACAGATGTCATCATTAAATCATTAATTGGATTTGGAAAAGATGGTTTTTCATGTGGGAATTTGGAGATAAAGGACTATGTTGTTGAGCCGATGTCATTAACATGAGCGTAATATTCTATCTTTAATGTGTGGGATTGGAAGTACACATTGCTGGCAATCTACAATTCACTCGACTAGTACTATTCACATGGCTTCCCAGGTGTGAGCGCAAGTGAGATCTACAACTTCATTTTGGATGTGCACAGAATGGGATCAACATATCTATTCATCATTACCAGGCATCAATGGTACATTATCAGCTTATATATCAGGGGTTTTTCTTTCATTTCATCCTCATAGTTTGAAAATGTCAAAGATGTTGGATGTTTTTGTTGTGTGCGACACCTATCATAAGCAACATAGGGGGATTATGCTGAAGAATTATCGCATTTGGATATTGCCAAGTATAGATGAAAATGCACTTCCAGTTCCAATGGTGGATTCCACCCTCGATGTCATGTTTATTATCCACTCTCCCACAATTTGGTGGGCTATCAAGTAGGTTATTGGGGAAGAACACCTCGTTTCCTCTATTATGCAAGTCTTCTATCCTTCAAACTTAATTTCCATTTTCCTCTCTAATGCCATGGACATTATCCAGTCACCACAACTCCTTCAGTCACTGGCTTCCAAGGTTATTCAGGTGGTGTTTATTGCAGATAACAAGCTTATTAGGGTGATGCAATCGTACGACCTTTGGTGTGGGATGGCATTAGTGGGGGGCTTGTTTTCTCATGTCTAGTTGCTCCAAAAGCATGAAATTTTAGTGACTTTTGAATCATTAAAAAAAGTAGTGGAAATGCGCAGTTCGTCACCCATGAAAGCAGTGCTTCAGGTTATTGCTCGTGCACTGGGATATCATCTCGAGGAGCGAGTGAAAAAGTAGGGGTTTGCAATATTGGATTTGATGAGGTTTTCTAACAAGCCTCAAATGTAGTTGTCTTTGATGGGTTCGACGAATAAGGATGCGGATTGGAATGCATGGCTGCCTTCCTCCTCATCAAAGCCGAAGGGTTCAAGTTGGTCCCCCGAAAGACCAGTGGAAGAATATGTTGGGTGGGGCTCGGTGGTGTCTTCAAGAGGTGTTCATGTGGGAGATTCAACTAATCAAGAGTAGGGAGATCTTCCTAAAGAGCAGCAGGATAATTGGCCAGAGGATGATCCTATGCTGTGTACTGGTTACCGAGGAGGTGACGTCATGGAGGAGTAAAGAGTCAAGAGGTGTTTTGGAATTATTTTTTTGAAATTTTGTAATTTTAAATATCCTCACATATTCCTATTTTGTAGAATTTTGTAATTGGGAATAGATGTGTGGGAAGGGTACACAAGATGTGAAATTACGCTCACTCAAAAATGTATTTCCTCAAACTATTGTATATATTAAAGTGATGATTATAAATCATTATATATTGTATTGCATGTATAGGGCTACGATCCCAGGGTTTCTTTCTAGTTCTTCCACAGGGGAGCCCTTTGAATTAGTTTATAAATAAAATATAATGGTGGCTTGTTCGCTTTTGCCTAAATATATATATATATATATATATCTTTTCAAAATTCAAAAGTAAAAAATCATTTTTTTTTCAAAAATCTTATTTTTAAAAAATCTTATCCTCAAAACTCATAAATTTCATCAAATCTTATCTTCTCTTTCATTTCCTAAATGACTCTTCAATTTTTGAGTTCAAATTGGAAACAAATCCTCAATTTTAAAAGATAACCCAAAATCTTCTTGTCTCTAATAATCTCGTCCATTCAATTTGTTTTTCTCAAATCAATCTTCACTACTCATCCAATCCTGAAAAATCTATATAAACCCCCTTCAAACCCTAATGAAGGATCATGATCTCTAAATTTTGCATCATACTTATGTTGCAGTTATTTATTAAGTAATCATATTTTCTCAGATCTTGGAGTCAAGGTGTTGTCAGAATCATCTTTGAGTGCCACACCTCAACAAAGAAAAGAGAAGCAACATAAGATTCTAAGAGTTGAATGGTTTTCTTTGAAAGTGTTTATTTCTATTTAATCATTCATGCTTCCTTTATGTTGTTTGTAGGGCTTTAGTTTGTGTAGTAGTTGATTGTTTTAATAATCCGATGCGGCTAACCTTTCTTGTTTAGCTTGCATAGAATCCCCTCTACAAGTCCAATTGATGTCCTTTTTTTAGAATTGGAATGATGTAGAAACATTGCTATAACATTATGTTGATTATGCACATGCCACTATCCAGTTTGGTAAATTGTCAACTTGATAGATAATCATGTTCTTCTAGGTGATAAATTAAATTATGTACTAAAGTGTGAAAAATTAATTCTATGTAGTTCTTATACATGTATGTGTGTTTTTTATCATTAATTATTGTTAAAAAAAATTAAATCTTCAACATTTAAATTTGTGTATTATTTATATACATAAGTAATAATATTATATGTATGTTCTTAATATCTAGTTTTTAAATTTAGATATTATAAAGTAAATTTCATTCTTAATCACATTTTTTTTACATATACACTTACATAATTTGTAACTTTATGTCACCTCTAGATGGGTTATCATGCACATGCAACAATGCCTAATATGGGTTATATTTTTAATTATACTAATATTGAGATCCTTATATTGAAATCTACTATAGATGAGCCTAAGTCTATTGGTGTGTATAAGGCCATATGTTAAAATATTTTGACTAGCCTAGAGCACCTTAGAGAGTTCCTAGGTAACCACACTTCATATACCCCATAAATTATAGATGATATTTTATAGAGGTTGAGGGAGGAGAGCTCAAGTGATGTTTCATTCAATAAGGTCCAACACCATGTCCCAAAGAAAATCATCAAATGAGAGGTATTTCATCATTATGGTAGGAAGGAGAAGATGAGGGCATACTAAGTGACGTGGTGCATTGATCTAGCTATACCTCACCTTACATACCCATGATTCTTGTTGTACATGGTCTTATCCTAATAATGATCAAATTTAATTTTACTTTTTCTAGTAATTCTACACTAGGGTCTATTTGGGCCTCATTGTTAGCTAACTTAACCTACCCAACTATGTAGGTTAGGGGCACAATAGAGTTTCCATACCATGATCACTACTGTAGAGATTATCGATAAATGCCAGTCTACACATGTTTGGTTGGTCATAGGTTTCTATTCATATCACCAACCCTTGTCCCCACAAAAAAAAAAGCGGTAATTTCTTCCCAAGTGGAAGGAATTGATATTATAAGAGATATTGCAATAGTTGCAAGTACCATTTCATCTAATCAATGGGGAAGATATATTATGAGTTGACCCTAGCCAAGGGCATCCATAGGTTCATTATCTAGCATGTTTTCTAATGATTCTTATTTAGTTTTTGGTATCTTGTCCCCATAGAAGTTAGGAGGTATCTTAGTAAGTGATCATCATCTTTAGATGGCTCATTATTTGGAAGAGGACCATTTACATGCATACTTTTTTAATTTAATCTTTCCTTCTATACCATTGCATAAGGTCATATAGGAGGTTATTAGAGAGTCACATAAGGTCACAAGATCGATTCAAATGTTAGGAAATTAACAAAATTGGCATAACTCTACACAACATAAACCATCAGTAGACCACTTTGTTGCTACTAAGAAGGAGATACAGTTTGACCAAGTTCACATCACATTACAAGGCATGAATTCATTCAAGGAGAATATGCGAGGATTAAGCCAAACTAGTTTTTTTTAGATATTACTGTTAGAATGATTTTAGACTAACTAAGAGGGGGGAGAATCAGTTATCCTTGGGTCTGTATGTAACAATTGAACTTTTCAGCACTTCAACCAACTTAGATCTAATCATCAAGCCACTCAGTCTCTATAGAATATATCAGTAACATAAAACTTGCAGTCCATTGTCCAAAAGTAATCAACTTACAAAATATAAAATGTTTAAAAACATAACACATCAAATAACATTCACACAAGTATGACACTAGGATTTAACATGGAAAACCAATATGGGAAAACCCACCAGTAACATGCTACCAAATTTTCACTCTTCTGAAGTGAGCTCTGTGAGGAGCCAACCCTATTAAAGATTACAATACACACTGCTAGGTGTCACCCTGTTAAAGGATTTAATTACCCTGTTAGGAGTGGCCTTGTTAGAGGACTTAAGAACATCCCATTAGAATGTCACCTTGATTAAAGGGCTTACGAATGATTATTAGGTCAAACTTGATTAATGGATTTTAACTGATACAATGGTTAGAAAGTAAAAATAGGTTCTGATCTAAAATATACAAATCACTTTGAAAATACAGTTCCAATAAGCTCATATGCTAATTTACTAACTGGACTTCATTATCATCTCCATCTCTGATCTTCTCATAAATCCCTTCAAGCAATCACCTCAACTTTGTTCATCTCTTCTTAGCTCTTCTCAGCCTTCTGCTTAGGTTCACTAGTCAATAACATCAACCTCTTGTTGGCATTAAGCAGAATTGCCACTAGTGACAACACTTATTTGCATTCTCAGTGCAAACCGAGCAGACAGTGCAAACTGAGCAGATAGTGCAAACCGAGCAGACAGTGCAAACTGAGCAGACAGTGCAAACTGAGCAAGTTAGTACGAACCGAGCAGGACAGTGTAAACCGAGTAACATCATGTCTACCGAGTCACCAGTATTTACCAAGTTCAAAACCTACCGAGTGATCAATATGAACCGTGCCTTCACTTCTACTGAGTGCATGACGATGCCGAGTAATGCAGTGGACGCCGAGTATCAGAAAGTCACCGAGTCAGTTTGCAGAAACCGTGTAACCATACTTGGGCTGACTTAGTAGCACTTATGTTTATTTGTCAAGCCGACTTTGTAATTATAATTGTAATTAATTGTTTAAGACTTGTATATAAACAATGTTGTAAAAATGTCAAGAAGTATGATAGAAGCATATATGTGAAAAAGGAAGAAAGGCAGAGATAAGCGAATTACAAAGGGCTTCAGCAGTATAAGGAACAGCAAAGACAAATTCATCACAGAAGGTGATCAGTACATCAGCGAATCTCAATCAGCAATCCAGTTGCAAAGCAAGAGATCTACTGTTTTCATCCTAACAGGTGAATCAGTACTAAATCCTTTAACCGGGTAGACTTAACAGTCTTTTGTAAAATCTCTTTACCGAGTGCATACTTTATTGTATGTTTGTAATTCCTTTAACAGGGTGGATTTAGCAATCCTTATTGCTCCTAACAGGGCAGATCATCAGAAGTGATCAAATTGTAAGCCTTAACCGGCCAACTTTATTCTGCAGTATTAAAGCTTTGTGGGCTTCATCCCCACCCCAGTTTTACTTTTCTTTTTGGAAGGTTTCTGGGTAACCAAATCTATGTGTCATTATTGTGAATGTTTTTAAGTTTCATGCTTGCTGTATGCAAAAGGTTAAAAGTAAATTACATGTTAAATTGAAAGAAAATTTGGAGTTACTGATTCACCCCTCCCCTCTCAGTAACTCGGTTAATTCCTGAATATTTCCAACAATTGGTATCAGAGCAGCATTGGTTCTCAAGACAAAGCTTAACTAGCTTGAGCAAAGATCCAGGACAATGGAGGTATTCAAACTGAACAAGGTGATTGAAAATGAAAAGCTAGATAATGGCCATAGCTAAACTCAAAGAAGCAAAAGAACATCTTTCCCAATCCCTAAGAAGAAGGAAGGAACTTGCAAATCAAATGAATGATCAGAATTACATTGAAGAAAAGATTGAAGATCTTTTTCCCTCAAATAACTCAGATGAAGCAAACAATGCTGTCAAAGAACTCCTAGAAAAGAATGGGTCTCTGCAGGAAGAAGTGAGAAAATTAAAAAGAGAACAAGAGCTACACTCTACAAGATTCTGTGAGATCTTGGAACAAAGAAACAAGTTGAAAGATGAATTGGATGGAAGGAACATTGAAGTCCAAAATAAAACCCTTCAGCTAGAAAACCTAATTGATCAGATCTCTCATACAAATGAGGAAATCCTAAATCTAAGATCAGAAATAGAAAGCACAAGAGAAGAACTAAGATCTGAAAAAGAAATCAATCTAAGATTGGTGGATGACCTAAACGCTGAAAAACAAATCAATGAAGGAATGCTGAAAAGTCAAGAAGACTTGAATCAGCTGTATGAGCGAAATCTTCATAGGCAAAAAGGAAAAGCAGGACTTGGATACAAAGGAGAAGGCGAATCCTCTAAGCAAGGTACTCAAAGAAATCAAAAACCTACTTGTAATCATTGTGGTAAAATAGGACATACTTCAAATAAATGTTGGAACAATGAAAAAGAAGAATTCAATGGAAAATGTTACAGCTGCAATCAACCTGGTCACAAAGCAAATGAATGCAGGGAAAAACCAAGATTCAGAGGTAATTGTCACAAGTGCAACAAACAAGGTCACAAGGCATCCGAGTGCAGATCCAAGACATTTAATCCAGCAGAACAAATTATGAAAGCAATGTTTGGATGGGACTACAACACCTGGTGTAGATGTCACTACTGTGGAGAATATGGACACATTGGCATGAATTGCATAAAACATCATCTAAGGAAAAGAGATACTACCGTAAGATGCTTCAAATGCACTAAACTCGGTCACATAGCCAGAAACTGCATAAATGCTAGTGAAGTTGAAGATGGAAAGAAGAATGAAGCAACTAAGGTCAGGAAACAGGTGAGACAAAAATGGATTCCTAAATCTACCGAGCAATCCAGTCCAAGTAATGGAATGGATGGCTCTACCGACTCAAACTAAATTTCCAAGAAAGCACTGGAACTGTATTCTCATAGACCAATCTCAAGCAGTTCCAGAACTGAATTAAAAGAAAGATCTAAATCAGCATGCAAGATGCAGTAAGATCATAGGGAGGTCGGTATCAGTCTTCACCGAGCAAGGTCGGTACCCATCTTTACCGAGCGAGGTCGGAGCAATATGAATTCTCGAGTTCACCGAGTTGCGAAGTCTTTACCAAGCAATTAATTCTTACTGGGTGACAGTCTGTCGGGATTCATACCCTAATTTGTACTGAGCATTAATGACAGAGTTGTAAACAAAAAGCAAGTAATCGAACTCATTTTTCACCGTGAACCTTTAGCACTTTGAGAGCAGAAAATTTCAAGAGCAACCCAGCGATTCAATACTTTTGCGAAAGGAATCTTCTGTGAGCTACCATGGCATCATCCAGCACCTTAGCGAAGAAAGGATCTGATATGTTAGTCCAAGGAGAATGGAAAGCACCAGATTTCAAGATCGTGCCCGCAATTGCAGCAGCCCTAGATCCGAACGGAGCTCAATCTCAGATTCCTCCTAAGGTACTACTTATTAACGATATCTGCAATCATTTCAACTCTTCAATTCATGAAATGGGGAACCTAGAATTAGATATTGTGTGTGAGGAACTATGTGTGGATGGTATTCTGAAACCTGAGCACAAACATCTGGAAGATAAAGGTTTAGTTCACATTGCACATCTACCTCGAAACTTTCAAGATAAATGGGTTAGATACATTCTCAGCCGTGTACATGATGGCAAGATTTGGCTTGAGCAACCTCTAGAGATCACAAAGAAGATGATTCATCAAATCACCAGTCTTCCCATGTTGAACAAAGCAAAAACTACAAAAACCCTAGGTCGGACGGAACTAGAGAAGAAAACCCTAGCCGAGTGGGACGGTAGAGGCATGAAAGTTAGCAGCATCACCGATGCTGAACTAAAGTTTGGTACACACATTATTGCCCATAAGATTTATAGTTCTAGTCGACAGAATAGTGTCTCCTGTGAAGCTATCGACCTAGCATACAAAGTAGTCAAGAATAACTTAACATTTGACCTAGCAGACTTATTGTTAAAGCAGTTTAACAAAAACATGGAAAGCATTCAAACTTCCAAAAACAATCCATGTAAGTTTGGATCCTTATTGGTCTATTTATTCTTCTATGCTCAGAAATTCTTCCCTTCTAAAGGAAAAGTTGTATGGAGAAAAGATGTGCTAGCACTTTATGAAATAAATGAATACATCTCAGAAATGGGTGAAAATTTTGAAAGCATCATGGATAATTATTTTGAGTCTTTCAAAGAGAAAATGAATGACAGATTCCGGATTCCACAGAAGTTGGTGGAAGATTACAAAGATGACATTTATTTTATGGTGGATTGTGATAATGTATATATTCAAGCAACTAAACCGAGGACTGTATATGTAAAACCTCTTCCTTATGAGGTAAATATTGATGAAACCAAGAATATCATTGAAGCTCTTCTTAATCAGCCTGTCAATCCCAAAGCTCCATATTTTGGAACATATGATGAAGCTAAGGTGAGAATTGAACTAAGCATAAAGCTTCCACAGGCGGTAAACAAAGGAAAGAAGAGGATAGCCAAAATGCAAATGATAACCGAGGACAAAGAAGAAAAAGATGAAGAAGAAGAGGAAAAGGATGAGAAAATAGAGGAACCAGAACCTGCAAAGAAGAAAGGAAAGGTATTCATCACTAAGGCACCTAAGCCTCCCACTGATGTATTTACAAGGAGAAATGCAAGAGGCAAGGCAGACAAGGCAGATAAAGACATAGTATTCAAAAGGCCTCCTCTAAACCTTCAAGAAAAGCTCAAACTCTTTAGAGACGGATCAGGATCTGGAGTAAGTAACATAAAATCCTTAAAATATGAAACCAGATCGGAAATAGAACAGAAGGAAATAGAAGATGCTGTTATTGAAAAGATGGGACAGTGGAAATACTCTCCTGAAGAAATAGCCCCACAGGTTCCAGCAGTTCTATTAAATCCAATAAAAATGAGATGAAGCAATGCAAAGCAAACTGTGATAGACATATTTGATCAAACCCTGAGATAGTTGATGCCGAGCTTGAAAAATGATGAAGTAAAGAAGGCATTAAAAGAAAATGAAAGTAAGATGACATAAAGTTCAATACTTGTTTGATTTTGATCAACAATATTGAATCAGTTGTGAAGGCTGCAAATGCTACATGGAAGAACATCCACCTTCACCAACTGAGTATTGAAATAGTCATAATAAAAGATATTGAAGATGACAGTGATGAACAAGAAGAAGACACTGAGGTAGATGATACTATGAGGATAGCAGCAGAAGTCATTGCATCCCTTCCTACCTCTCCAGTAAAAGTTTCTACATCCAGCCCGGAGACACCTTCAAGCATGGTTGTGACAACTTCCACATTTGTCCAATCATCTATAGCAACAACAGAAGCAGTTACCATTTCTTCTACCGAGTTGCAGTCTCCTGCATCATCAAGTTTTCCAGCAATAAGTTTTCCAGTTTTTGAATCTTCAAGTGTAAATATTTTAAGTTCTCCAGTAGAAAGTATACCAGTCTCTATAGCCAGCCCTACTTTATCTACTGTCACTACTACCAAAGCATTAAGTACAGATAAGCCTAAGGCTCTACCGAGTATAAAATTTTTGGGTAAGAATGTAGTAGAGGATATAGACCTAGATGAAGAGATAGAGATTCCTACATTGGATTTTGCAAATCTATCAGCGGACCAAATGCAAAATATAGGTGAGATCCTCCAAAGGAAAGCAAAACAAAAGAAGCTTAAAGATGAGAGAGACAAGGAATATCAAATCATCAAGGATGCTAAGGACATTTTGTCTGATGCATTAGGCATTAAAGTAGACTCCTCCCAACATGTTTTGTTACAATTAGCAGAAGCAGTTAATAAATACAATGAGGATTCATCTGGGACAGAAAAGTTAGTTGAAAGAGCCGAGAAGAGATTCAACAATAAAGTGCTTGAGCACATTGCTCAGCACATAGCTATTAACCAAGTAGAATTGTCTTCAGTTTTGTCAAACATTAAATCTATCTATTCGAATGCTACCTCTCTTTTGGCCAGATTGTGCAATATTGCCAAGTTCACTAAGGATGTTAAGGATAAAATGAATAAAATGGATGAGGATATGAAGATTAGCATACAGAAGCTGCAACTTGAACCAAGTTCAAGCTCTGCTCATCACATAAAAATCTCACACCTATCAAACATGCAGTCTGATCTACTGAAAGAAGACACAAGGATCCGATCCACACTGCTAGACATCCAACACATGATCCTTCCCATCATGAATACAATGTATAAGCACATTGAACATTCCAAAACATTGATTCATGACAATCAGTTCTCTATAGCAGATCACATGATTGAACTCTCTGCAGAAGTCCAAATTGCAATACAAACATGTAAGATTCTGCAAGAAAGTTGGGACGGAACCCTGGCACTAATAATGAAGGTACATTCTGATTTTCTATCAAATTTTGGATTCTCTCTGTAAATAACTTGTATATACACCTTTGGCATTATCGTCAAAAAGGGGGAGATATGTATAGAGGGAGATATATGTATAGAAGAAGATTTGTATAGAAACAGTTAGCACATTGAAAGGGGGAGACAATGTATAAAGCTCTATAACAAAGACAAATTTTGAAAAATCAAAATAAAACTCAGCATAATTCATGTATATAAGTTTTGGCCAATAAGTGTTTTTGTCACTAATGCCAAAGGGGGAGATTGTTGGCATTAAGCAGAATTGCCACTAGTGACAACACTTATTTGCATTCTCAGTGCAAACCGAGCAGACAGTGCAAACCGAGAAGACAGTGCAAACCGAGTAGACAGTGCAAACCGAGCAGACAGTGCAAACCGAGCAGACAGTGCAAACCGAGTAGACAGTGCAAACTGAGCAAGTTAGTATGAACCGAGTAGGACAGTGTAAACCGAGTAACATCATGTCTACCGAGTCACCAGTATTTACCGAGTTCAAAACCTACCGAGTGATCAGTATGAACCGTGCCTTCACTTCTACCGAGTGCATGACGATGCCGAGTAATGCAGTGGACGCCGAGTATCAGAAAGTCACCGAGTCAGTTTGCAGAAATCGTGTAACCATACTTGGGCCGACTTAGTAGCACTTATGTTTATTTGTCAAGCCGACTTTGTAATTATAATTGTAATTAATTGTTTAAGACTTGTATATAAACAATGTTGTAAAAATGTCAAGAAGTATGATAGAAGCATATATGTGAAAAAGGAAGAAAGGCAGAGATAAGCGAATTACAAAGGGCTTCAGCAGTATAAGGAATAGTAAAGACAAATTCATCATAGAAGGTGATCAGTACATCAGCGAATCTCAATCAACAATCCAGTTGCAAAGCAAGAGATCTACTGTTTTCATCCTAACAGGTGAATCGGTACTAAATCCTTTAACCGGGTAGACTTAACAGTCTTTTGTAAAATCTCTTTACCGAGTGCATACTTTATTGTATGTTTGTAAATCCTTTAACAGGGTGGATTTAGCAATCCTTATTTCTCCTAACAGGGCAGATCATCAGAAGTGATCAAATTGTAAGCCTTAACCGGCCAACTTTATTCTGCAGTATTAAAGCTTTGTGGGCTTCATCCCCACCCCAGTTTTACTTTTCTTTTTGGAAGGTTTCTGGGTAACCAAATCTATGTGTCATTATTGTGAATATTTTTAAGTTTCATGCTTTCTGTATGCAAAAGGTTAAAAGTAAATTACATGTTAAATTGAAAGAAAATTTGGAGTTACTGATTCACCCCTCCCCTCTCAGTAACTCGGTTAATTCCTGAATATTTCCAACACCTCTTCCTTACTATACATAACCTACAACTAGGTCATCCTTATACCTCCTTCATTAGGTAGCATAATCTTTTGCCGCTTAATCATCTCCATAGATCTTAGGTTTAGGTCAGATTCATCGAATCCTTCCAACAATTCATTCTCCTCCTTATCCTTCTAGATAATTCTCAAAAATTCTCCTTGAATCCATAAGAAAATAGTTTACCATGCATTAAATGCTCCAAGTCATTCATCTTTACGTTCCACACATTTCACATATCCCAAGAATTCAACTATGTCAGCTAGGAATCTCAATTCCTTCACAGACTATAAATTACTGACACTCAGCTGTCAATATTGTGCTCATTTGCTTGTTCATCATTGGATAGCTCGTTCATCACTAAAACTATTCTTCTCTACAATTACTATCTTCGCTCGGTCAATTCTCTGATACTCAGCACTTAATGATGCTCAATCGACACTAAAATTTTTTCAGCTTATACTGGCTCTTGGTCGACACTAGCATCACTTGAATTACATTGAATTTCCTCTCTTTTTCTTGGTTAAGCCTATGCTTCCAGACTTTCTTTCCTCATTTCTTCTATGCTTCAAATCAACTGATTTCTTCACTTAGTGTTAAAGATAAAATAACACATTACCTTGTCAATGTGCCAACTAATCAATTACCCATTTTAGTTTCTCATAACTCAACCTTTCACTAGGTCCTCTTGTTTTCTCCTATTTTCAAATCCTCTTCATTAATCAAAAGATATGGTACTTTACTAGATAGAAACTGTCTCACCATTGAAGGTTTGACATCAATGACAATATAATAATTATTTCAATTGTAGTTTCCAACAATCTCCCTCTTTGGCATTGATGGCAACACCACATGCAACACCATATGCAAGTTATCTTGCAATCCAAAAAGTTCATTCTAATTCATTACATACTATTAGCTTCATTCTGATTATCATCCAAATATCAGCTCCTTCTTGGATAGATTTATCTTCTCTTTATCTATTCATCAGTTTACTGAATCTCTCCCTCATCTTATTCAATCTATCCCTGTTTGCTTAGATTAACTCCTTTTGAATCGCTCCCTCTTTGACAACAATTCTAAAGACATTCATCTTCACCATGTAGATATCTTCATGTTAGTTTTCTAAACTTCATACTCCCTCTGTCATCTTTCTTATGACTAATCAACATCTTGTGCTTTACTCTTCACAACTTTAGGCAACTCCTAAAGTGTGACCTCCTTTGCATCAATTTGTCATATATTCCAATTAGTACATTTGATGCAATGCTCCTATATGATTCTAGGTAGCCTTAGTTAGGGGAATCACCCCTAATTTACCTCTTAGATACTCATGAGCATCCTTAGGTAATGCCTTAGTGAATATATCCTCTAACTATTCCTTTGTATTTACATACTCCAATCTCACTTCCTTGTCTTGAACTAACTCTCTCAAGTAATGATACTTGATAGAAATATGCTTAGTCTTAGTGTGCATCATAGGATTCTTTGATATATTGATATCACTTGTGTTATTGTAAGATATAAAAATATATCTATGATATATTTTTATATCTATGAGTATATGTGTGTGTAATTTTTAGGAATCGAAACTGTTGTGGACATACAAAACTTAATAAAACATAAATACTTATCTTGAAAAGGAGCATATTTAGAAATTTCCATTTTCTGGCATCTGTACTCAGTTCGGGAAATTATGCAACTAGATCTGGTCTGGAAACACAAAAATAGAGAAAACCCAGAAACCTTCTTGTTTTCTGAGAAAGGTCGACCTTGACCCAAAACAGGGGTAAGATCTTACCCCGGGGCACAATCTTACCCCTTTATGTTAATCTTGACATACACTGTTTTGACGAAAAATCTGTTTGCGAGTCTGAAAAGTTCATCAAAAAGGGTATTGAGATATGATCTGTGATTTTCTGTCCCACAACTATACCTGCAATAAAAATGGGTTTTGTTGTTTGGATGAGGGGTTTGCCTTAGACAAACCCTAGTTTGGAATCAACCTTAAATATGGGATGGAAATAGAGAATGCTAGCAAGTAGTAGAAGTATATCTAACAACGAAGCTATGATATTCAATAGATATGCAATTGTATTTGGAATGTAAACAAGTATGTTGATATGAAAGCTTGGACTCAACACTAACAAATGTAAATCAAAACCTCCATGATTATATGCTTGGAATCCACCTTGAAGAGAGAATGAATATATCTTGAAGATGAACAAAGGATCTTGAAGGAAGATCACACCACGATGATGGATAGATCTAGTGTTTGAATGATGAATCTTGAATGCTTGAATCAAATCCCTCCAAAGGCTTGAATGCTTGAATCCTTGATCTTCAATGGAAAAATTGAATGCTTGAATGTGGATGAATTCTTGAATGCTTCCTTGATTGAGAAGTCTTGCTTGACAAATTATGACAAAGGATGGATTGCACAAAAGATTGATGATTGAAAGATGTATGAAATGAGAGAGGAAGGCTTCCTTTTATACAAGTCTAGGGCACAAACTTCTAGAGAGGATGACATAAGAGAATTAAATTCCCATTTAAACCTTAACCCCTAGAAATGGACCTAAATTAAATATAATTTAATATTTTACCATTTTGAAGCTCGAAACAGCCAACCCAGAAGCGAGAAATAAAATTTTTTGAAACCCGACATCTGAAAACTTCTGGATTTTGAAATCTGGACCTAGGATCAAGGTCAGGGTCAAGGTCAACTCTAACCTAGGTCAAGGTCAAGGTTGACCTCAACCCAGAAGGTTGACCTTGACAAAAAATCTGCAAATCCAATCTGCAAAACCCGAAAGTTAGAAATAAGACAACAAATAATAGATACCAGAAATAACTAACAATAAGATAAATAAATACAAGAAAACCTTTGTATAGTTGAATGCCTCTAATAAACCTACATGCACAATAGAGGTAAAATGTTTGGAGTTGTTTGGAGACTTGAATCAGTCAAGTTCCTATTTTGGTGTTTCCACCTCCATAGAAACCAAATAGATAGATAGATAGATAGATAAGGATGTGATAAATCCCAAGATGTTCAAACATAAAAGAGAGATAGAAAGATATTATGAGATAGGCTTGAGAAACCCAAGAGAAATGGGATATTTCTATAAGGTATTGCTATGGAAAGTTAGAGACTATTGTAGCAAGCAAGAATAAGAGAGAAAGAGAAAGAAGTAAAATCCAAGAGAACCAAGGATTACAAAAAAAACATGCTAAAAAATGATGTGAAACAAGAGAGACATGCAGTTAATGTGAAAGTGATGTTGAAAGATAGCTACTGAAAATGTATCTTGAGCATCTTGAGAAGGAAAAGGTTGATGTAAGGGCTGAAATAGACCTGGTTAGATGTTAGGGGAATGGTCACCAAAGTGGCTACAAAAGTGTACGTAAAATTACAAAAGGGGTATGCAATTTTTGGCACTACACTTTTACAGGTCCTGAGAGTTAAAGATTTAAGATTCTAGTGTCTCAGATGGTAGAGAGGTGAAATTTGGCTGGAGAACATTTTGAATATCCCAACTACACTATAATCACTTTCAAATTTAATGCTCGCTAATTTGAGAATGCAATGAGGAAGATATAGTTACACTCCCTTTATAGAACAAGAGAATGATTGATGACTAAGTCACTTAAGTAACTCAGAGCCTAATAAAGTTTGGGGATTCCTTGAGTAAATGAAATCCTCAAAATTTTAAGAACAATCCAAATGATTGAATGTTGCAAAAAACCACCCACTTTTTACAAAGAGCCAAAATGACTTTTTATTGAAACAATAAAAAATATAGTGGGTTCTTATGAGATCATTTAATTTTATCACGTGGACAATGAAATCTAAGAAAAAATTAGAGAGAGTCTTGTCTAGAGAAGAACTTGAAACCTGAGCTCATAGCCAGAATCTAGATACAAATAAGTTTTTTTCTTTTGTTTGCAACATCTAGGTACGTTGTCATCTTATCCCAAGTTTCCAAAATCATGAGGGAAATGGTCTCTACCAATTAATTAGGGTTTTCTTAGCTTTGTAAATATTTGTGGAAATTTTTGAGATAAAACCCTAAGTGTACTTGTTGTCCAAACCATGAAATCGATGCCCTTTAGGATGAAATAACATAAATGAAATTGATGCCCTAGGATGAAATAATGTAAATTAAATCGATGTCTTAGGATGAAAATAGCATAATGCAAAAATAGATAATTGAATGGTAGAATATAAATCAAGGTATAAGATATTGGAAATATGCAAGTTATATAGTGTTGTTATTGATGTCAACCCATGTTGGATTCATAGTATTAGGTTGATTGAAATCTATTCTGGAACATTGAGGTTATATCCAAGTTCTTGGATGAGTTTTTGGCTAAGTGTGATTATTCTGATGACAAAGTGATTGACTATGTAACAATATTTTGGTTAGCATTGTTTCACATCATAGCATCTTCACTTGTAATTTTAGTATGTGTTTGTGGAAATAAAGGGAAGGTACATTCCAATGTTCAAGTACTCAATGACCTTATACAGATGAAATGGTGAAGTTTTGAGTATCACTCTATACAGAGACAACGTATCCGTTGATGGAATTCTTTGCATTCCTCTATAATTGATGGTTTTGTATTGTGGCTTTCATATATGTTTTTCATTTTTAAATGTAAAATGATGATATGATTTGCATTATAGGTATTTTAGTAGTTCACATGTTGAATTAAGGTTGAATAGTTGGCTTGCTTCAGTTGTTATGTTTATTGAAGCTGACCTAAGTTTTTTTGTGACCATATTGTTGTATTTGGTCATTAAGGCAATCTTTTAGGTGTATTAAGAGGTTGTGTCAACTTGGTTTAATGGTTTACACATTTTATTTTCATTCGATAATGCATTGGACATAGTGTTCTTGGTCGACATATTACAAACTGTTGGAATTAGGAGAGATAGATACTGAGAGGGGAGGGGTGAATTAGTGTCTTCAAAACTTTACCTGCAAAACCTTTCAGATCAAAAATTGTAAATAGTGATAACCGACCAATATAACTTGAATATAATTGCATGAATCATTTATCCACTTAACATAAGTAAGTAAACAACATGAATTTCATAACACAATCACATGACACAAGTATTTTGGTAACACAGAAACCCTTGTAAGAAGGTAAAAACTTCGGTGGGGATGACACCCACAAATTCTTCACTACTGCATATAGAAAAGTTTTGCCTGTTAGGGCTACAAGTTTTGATCACTTCTAGTAGTCTCACCCTGTTAGGAGTGATATGTTAGATCATTTGGATCTACCTAGTTATAGGATTTTAGCAACACTAATGAAGTTTGCACTTGGTAAAGAGATTTACATAAGACTGTTAAGTCTACTATGTTAAGAGATTTTATCCAAAAACTCTATAACAATTGTCAGAGAGAAATAGGTATTTATCTACTTGTTTGACACTCAATTGTCTGTTACAGATCTATAAGCTCTGATAAAAATATCACCTTACTTGTGATGAATCTCTGCTTTGAATCTTCTCGGTAGCCTCTGCTAATTCTACTCAAACTGAATTCTACTGTGCTCGGTTCTGTTTTGTAAACTGATAGACTTGAAGATAGGAAAAGTGCTCCAAGTGCTCCGTGATTCATATATCAACTCTCTTTCAAAAATGATGTGAACACATAAATATATAGTGTTCTATTTTTTCCGCTTTAACACAATTAGGTTACATACTATAATCATAACCCTAAGATCTATGGTGTACAATGATAACCTAGATCATCTATTACAAAAGATATACATTGTATTTAATGAATATCATTACATTAAATGTTCCTCAATCTTGGTAAAACATTTTACAAACCATTGTAACCGTTTGCATAGAAGAATGTGCCATTCCTGAATACTTTGCCATTTCCTATGATCCTCGGTAAACACTGTGTAAACTGATCAGCGTGTACTGCGATGCTCGGTGTTTACTATCTATCAGTGTCAGTGTTTGCTGGTACTCGGTAAACTATCTACTGCTCGGTGTATACGCTTTACCGACTAGTCTGTTCTACTTTATGTTACTATTTAGTTCATTGTAAGTAACTGACTGATATCTATTCATACCTTTGGTACTAATGACAACCTTAGAAGGCTCAATAGAGATAACAATCTCCCCCTTTGGCATTAGTATCAAAACTTCGAATGTATAAAGACAAAAATCTCTATGTGACTTATATCTCCTTATATCTCCGCCATATATATACACATCAAAAAATTTCTAAGTACTCCCCCTCAGTGCATGCTCCCGGTAATATAGTATACATAATATTTGGCATAATAACATCTAATACATTGTTTTCCCCCTTTTTGATAGGAATGCCAAATACAAAATTTGAGGTAGTATACTTATAGCTTATCAAAAATTGACTGATGGGTTTTCTTTAGTGATTCTGAGAGGTTTTCTCATTCCTCTTTCAAGTTGGTGAGAGCGATGTGCTCAAGACCGACTTGTGCATGCATATCTTTTCTAACACCAAAATTTTTAGTGTTGCAACTAATAGCTCGGCTTTGACAATGTGGGCTTCAAAAATCTTCAGGTATGGAATGAGTTCGGTCTGCAACTCAGTAACCTAATCTATTAAGTGCGCTTCTTGTTTCTTCAAATCTACTATCAACCGCTAGAGTTCCTGAACTTGGTGAATATGCTTTAGGAAAGCATGTGGCTCAGTGATAGCTGCATTGGTACTCAACTATATTTCTACTTCTAAACCTTTGATCTTTTCACTGACTTCAACAGTGAAGGTGTCTAGAGTACATAGCTTTAATAAGTATTGACAAATTGTCTGGGTGATGGATTTTGTGTTAGTAATTACCTTAGATAATTTGACCTTAAGTATTGCTACTTCTTGGCTGATTTTCTCTGCTAATTTGTGTTGTATTTTGGATTCAGCCCTTTCTTCAATTCTTTTATCTGCATCGATGTTCGGGGTATTGATCTTCTCTGCAAGTGTAGCAAGTTGATCTATAATCAGCATATCCTCATCAATGTGTATCTCAGGTACTACCTATTGGAGGATATCCCACACATCATTTAGTACTTCTTTTCTTTTGTGCTCTTGCTTTAGCTTCTCTTGCACTGCCTTTCATGAACATAATTCCCCATATTTACTCAGTTCCTCAGGGCTTAGGGTCCTTGAGTCACACTCAAGTAAAATAATCACTTCATCTAGGGTGACCGACCCTTTTCCTTTCTTCTTCTTTTGTGCTAGGGGTGATTTCTTCTCTATGATAGCAATGGATCTATCTCCAGTCTTCAGAGTGTCCTTCCCTGTTTGCACTTGAGCTTCCTTCTTTTGCTTCTTGGTAGTGGTGGTCTTGGTTGTTGTAGTAGGAGTCTCGATTGTGGTGTTCAGTGGAATCACCTTAGTTGCCTGTGGTTCTTGTGCTTCTTTTGAGTCATCTATTTCCTTTGGTTTGGTGGAAGGTGCCTCTATATGTGAAGGCTCATTTGTCTCTCCAATTGTATCTTTGTTTTTCTCAGGTTGTACTTGGGAAAGAATTTATGTTGCTTCGGCAAGTACAGGAAGTTCACCCAGTAGAGATGTAAATAGACTGGCAGTGTCTTGTGCTTCATCTTTGTTTGGTGCAATATTTACATCTTCATCATCTTGGTCATCAGGATCACCATGTGTGATGTCTACAACGAGTACATCGTCATCGATTTTCTTTTCCAGTTGGATTTCAACTTTGTCCGGTGCATCTTGTGAAACTTTTATTTCTTCCTTGTCCTCGGTGATATTGATTTCCTCGATAACTGATATATTGGTACTCTTTGATTTCTTTTCTAGTCCTTCATCAATGTAAATGCCTTTTCCCTTAGAATTTTGTCTCTTCTTAGATAGGTTTAAAAATGCTTGTTGCTCAGCTTTTTCTTCTGCTTTCAGAATTGATGTCCATATAGAATCTGTAGTGACATCCATATTTGCTACATTGTCATCCATGATCATTAAGTCTCTATTCTTGATCATGAAGTTTGCTTGGTACTTGGTCAAGTATTCATCGACTTGCCCAAAGCTTAAGTATGCAGCTGCCCGAACTAGAGAGCGTTCTCTCTTTCTCTTCTCGGTGTCTAATGCAATAGCCCATTTCTTAGTAATTATATCATCCAATTTCTTCAGCAATGCACATTCAAACTCAATTGCAACTTTCTTAAACTTTATCATCATTTGGATGATAGCCTCTTTAATTTTAGTTTGATCTTCTTTTGTCATTTTGTCAAATCTATCTAGCAAAGGATCAATGAGGTCTCCATGTTCAATTATGTCCTCAATGACTTCATCTATTGTTTTGGTCTTGCTACTGACCACTTTGAATTGATTCATATCATCCTCTTTCTATGTATCCTCTAAATCTTCCTTATTTCTTATGTATTTCCTCTTTTTCTTTGGTGCCTCAGCTACTATTTTGTCCTTTCACTTTATGTATTTCTTCCTTGATGTAGCTGCTCTTCTTTTTGCTACTTTTACTACTTCTTCTTTCTCGGTAGGTTGTGCTACAGTTGATGAATGTGTCTTCATACCTTCATGTATTGGTGACTGCATCTTTGTAGGAATTTCAGGTGGAGGAACTTGTGTAGGATCTACTTCTTTGTCTGACTCCGTCTCCTCACTATCATATGATTTGTCAACTATCTGTAGCTGACCTTCAATTTCCTGTTCAACTGGTATCCCTTTAGATGTTTTTGACTTATCTCCATATTTAGTAGTGAGATCCTTTTTCATTTTCTTTACCTTTCTGTGAATTTTACCGATCTCAATATTAGTAGATATCCTAGATTTAGCTTCTTTGTATACTCCAAACCTAGTGGGTATGGGATCCTTCGGTACTACAAGTAGTGCATTAATAGATTTCAGTGCAAAATCATGATTCATCTTATATCCCATTGGTGCCAACCATTTTATCCTAGGCTCAACTACTTTTATCATGGTGTAATCGGTGTCTACCACAAAACATATGTCATATTCAAATTTTTGTACTAATTCCCTTAGAATTCTACTTCTCTTTTGCATTTTGGTTTGAAATTTAGTGAAGTAAGCATTAAACTCTACATTCAAATTGTCTCCTAACTTGTTCATCATTTCACCAATCTATTTTGTTATCGGTACATCCAGTATCCAGTTTACTTTACTGGTGCCAAGCACAAACTTTTGCAAATAGAAGAATATGCATGCAAGTAGAGATCCATACTTACATGTGTTAGATTTATTTTTCCTTATAGTCTTCATATTCTCTTGGAGTTGATGTAACAGTACCTCGGCAAGATCAACTTGGTGACCTTTCACTACAATCTTGTGTGCCATGTCTACTACACTGCAGGGCATGCTGTTGAGTCTGCTCAATTGAAATAGCTTATACCCGATCACATGTGCTACAAATTTTACTGCTGGGTCCTTGATTGTTGAAATCTTTAATGCTCGACCATCCTATTGTGCTCCAGTGTACTTATCAACATCTGATCATGATGAACTTTGGAAAGCCTTAGCTTTTTTAGTAGTAGGGAGCCCAATAACCCTACTAATTACTTTCTTGGTGACCTCAATCAGTTTATCCAGCCAGAACTTGTCATCATGATATCTGCTTAGAATGATTCTGATCCAATCTGATTTGAATGATTGTGGCACGTGCGTAAAATATGATAAACCTGATTCCTCAATCTTTTGGTAGTCTAATTTCATTTTTCCCTCGGGGCCACAAAGTGGTTGATATGCTGCAATTGTTTCAAAGTCCCCAACTTCTCTGATTTTGTAGTGAATATAAGACCTAATGTCTTCTGTCAATAAAACCCTATCTAGTATACTTGAAAATGTGCCCATTGTATCTATTTGTGCTGCAACCTTAGGATGTGGTTTAAACTTTGGTTCAACAAAATTTGCCCTAACTATTAGGTTAACTTCCTCTTCAACACTTTGAGTTTTGTTTGCAAATGATGTCGATGCCATAAATTGATTCTAGGGTTTCGACAAGCAACAACGTAGGAAGTGTTTGATTGCAAATAAACTTACTCAGTATCATGAAGAGTGACATTAGTTCAATCTAGCTTAGCCTTGAATCCTTCAGAAAATCCTTTAGCTCAAACTCTGCTCTTTGAAATCACATTGTATAAATGAACTCTGTTCCTGTGTATTTATAGACTTTCGATGTTCCCACTCAAACTTTTATGTAATAAATGCTCCATCTAACTTTTGGTATGACAAAACTATCATCTCGGTGACTACTAAAAATTTCATCCACTTGGTTAACATAGGTTTCTTCATCGGTTGATACATATGCTTGATTAACCTTAGATAGTGATTACCGATGGGTAACCAACTCTCGGTCTCTCTTTTACCAATTGTATAACATTGTTAGCTCATGACAACTAAACCATAGTGCATCTTTATTCATGCTGATTTGGTATAAATGCATTATGCATAAGGAACTATATGAAAAAATGTGATCTTTTGAAATATCAGTCCCATACATACCTATTTCACATTAAGTGGAGGTATCGATGTCACCCAATCTAGTGGACGAGGTTTCACCAAAAACATTACTTGACTCAGCATTCTCTTTAGATGCCTTCTTCCACATAGTGTTCCTTAACTTCATGATATCAGCAATTGTATATCCACTTTCAAATATATGGTTTTCATCTGGTGCTTGGTCTCTACAGTTCTTGCTTAAATGACTGACCTTATGGCAGTTCTTACAAGCCATCCCAGAGTTTGTCCAGTTTCTTGATTGTCCAATCCAACTCTTTCTATAATAGTCTGCTGCAATGTGTCCATATCTACCACATACAACATAGTTAGTCCATGTATTATAATCCCAAACATAAGATTTACCTTGTCTCTTCGGTTGATATGGTCTGCATTGTGGTTTCTCCTTAGGTGTCTAGACTTGCTTCATTTTTGCCTTGCAGTCTCATGCAGTGTGTCCAAGCTTGTTACACGTATAGCATATTTTCTCCATAGTAGTATTATCAGCAAGATCATTTTGCTTAGCTCTACACTCATAAGTAGGATGTCCAAACTTTCCACAGTAATAACAATATCCATTAAACTTAGGAGTCACAGGAGGTTTACCTTGTGCTTTGCTTCTGCACTTATTAGATGTATGTCCTAGTTTTCCATAATGATAACATGTCAATACTTTAGGTTTTTGATTTTGAATGATGTTGACTTGTTCGGCTTGTTGTGATGTTTCTCCTTCACCGGTGTAGCCTATACCATCTTTGCTCCCAAATTTTCTTTGATTAGTTAACAAGTCATCAATCTTCTTGGAACTGTCCTCAGCAAGTTTCTTCATTTCATTTTGCTGTTGTTGATTTTTCACTTCATTTATTAGCTTCTCATTTTCTTCTCTGAGTCTTGCAACATCTTCTAGTTTCCTTGACAATTCTACATTCACTCGGTTTACTTCTTGATTCACAGTCATCACTTGATTAGTTACTTGAAAATGTCAGGAAATGAGTCTTTGTATTTCACTTTCTTTAGTTTGAAGTTGTTCACTCATCTATCTTCGGTCATCGATTGCTAGATTTCTTTCTTGCTCGGCTTGATTTGCTTTGTTCATTATTTCTATCATTCTAACCATATGAGATTCTTGACCAATTTGTAGTGCTTTCACTTGATCAGTTAAATATTGATTCTTTTTAGATAGATTAGTGATTATGCTTTTAGATCCATCAGAGATGCTTCTAGAACTAGATCTAGTATGTTTGAATATGTCATCAATAGGTTCTTCATGATAACTGATCTCATTCTGTAGTCTTACTAGATTCTTCCTTTCATCCAGTAATTTCCTCAGTCCTTCCTTGGCTTTCTTATACTGTTCCACATACATTTGCATTTGTATCTTCTGATTCTCAATAGTCTTGTCAAGCTTGTATCTCTCCATGACTTAGATCTTTACCCGTCAGTGGTTAAACTGTTCAATAAGAGAACTTTCTCTGATACCAATTGTTGGAATTAGGAGAGATAGATACTGAGAGGGGAGGGGTGAATCAGTTTCTTCAAAACTTTACTTGCAAAACCTTTCAGATCAAATATTGTAAATAGTGATAGTTGACCAATATAACTTGAATATAATTGCATGAATCATTTATCCACTTAACATAAGTAAGTAAACAACATGAAATTCATAACACAATCACATGAAACAATTATTTTGGTAACGCAAAAACCCTTGTAAGAAGGTAAAAACTACGGTGGGGGTGACACCCACAAATTCTTCACTACTACAGATAGAAAAGTTTTTCCTGTTAGGGCTAAAAGTTTTGATCACTTCTGGTGATCTCACCCTATTAGGAGTGACATGTTAGATCAGCTTGATCTACCTAGTTATAGGATTTTAGCAACACTAATGAAGTGTGCACTCGATAAAGAGATTTACATAAGACTGTTAAGTCTACTTTGTTAAGAGTTTTTATCCAAAAACTCTATTACAATTGTCAGAAAGCAATAGGTATTTATCTTCTTGTTTGACACTCAATTGTTTGTTACAGATCTATAAGCTTTGATAAAATTATCACCTTACTTGTGATGACTCTTTGCTTTGAATCTTCTCGGTAGCCTCTACTAATTCTACTCAAACTGAATTCTACTGTGCTCGGTTCTATTCTATAAACTGATAGACTTGAAGATAGGCAAAGTGCTCCAAGTTCTCTGTGATTCATATATCAGCTCTCTTTCAAAAATGATGCGAACACATAAATATATAGTGTTCTATTTTTTCCGCTTTAACATAATTAGGTTACATAGTATAATCATAACCCTAAGATCTATAGTGTACAATGATAACCTAGATCATCTATTACAAAAGATATACATTGCATTTAATGAATATCATTACATTAAATGTTCCTCCATCTTGGTAAAACATTTTAAAAACCGTTGTAACCGTTTGCATAGAAGAATGTGCCATTCCTAAATACTATGCCATTTCTTGTGATCCTTGGTAAACATTGTGTAAATTGATCGGTGTGTACTGTGATGCTCAGTGTTTACTGTCTGTCGGTGTTGGTGTTTGCTGGTACTTGGTAAACTATCTACTACTCGGTGTATATGATTTATCGACTAGTCTATTCTGCTTTATGTTACCAATTAGCTCATTGTAAGTAATCGACCGATATCTATTCATACCTTTGGTACTAATGACAACCTTACAAGGCTCAATAGAGATAACACAAACTACATGTTTTTATCTAATTAGGTCAACCTAATTGATATTATTTTCTATTGTAGAGGATAATATGTATGTTCAAATAGTTTTTTTAGGATGCATGAAGTGTGTGAAACTTGTATGCAAAGCTACACACCTACAAATGCAAAGAAAATTATTTGTGAATGTTGAGAAACATAATGATGAATTCACTTTTTTATGTATGAAGCAAAGAACTGTAATCAATATTTTAGGGATACCTTATATATCTTAGGGATACAAGACCATATATCTTACTCTTAGGGATACCTTAGGGATACAAGACCATATATCTTACCCTAAGGCAATTCACCTTAGTTTGCAAGTCCATTTATCATGGAGAAATGAGTTTCCTTGGCCAAGAGCCTAAAAAAATCATTATAAATATATTTTTCATATAGTGGGTGATCCCACAATAGCTAGTTACACTTTCACCCATGAAGGAAAAATGTAGGTGAAAAAAAATCATTTGGGAAGCATGTTTTCTTAAACAAACATATTAGAGAAAACTACCTTTATACCTTCGAGCAAACATATGACACTACATGCCTTCACTCAAACATGTTCAGGTGAAGGAGTTATTTTATTAATATTTTAATGGGTTTTCTTAAACATGACCTTTAATCAAACCCATTATTAATTGAACTTTTTAACAAACATTATATAAGCTTGAGGTGACAGTTAAACAATCATTTCCACCTGGCGATCTGGGCTCCACACTCTATTAGAGAAAAACCCCCTTGGCAATTTGATGCAGGAGCATCCTAGGATTCTTGGAAATCCTGTATCAACCAAAAATATGTTTGTCTTTGAGGGTAGATTGTTAGTTTTGATCTTGGTTTGGAGAGTTCTTGCTTAGTTTGGGAGACTGGTTGCTTAGTTTGTGTGGTTACCGGGGTGCTCGGTCTTTGAAGAACGCTCGGTGAATGAAGGTGTTAGTTCACTAGTGCTCAATAATAACTATTGCTCAGTCATGCTTGGCATGGTCTGTTGACTGGCACTCAGTTATTTCCTTTATTGCTTGGTGTTCTTACTTACCGACTGGATTATTTGGATGAATCAGCTTGGCCAATTGGTGCATTTAATTTGGGTCACTCTCCTCAAGTTATGGATTGACCATTGGACGTGTGGGGACCTAGATCTGGCGTGTTGCATTCTTCTTTGTAGATTTGATGACCATTGGGGCCATCTTTTGAGAGTTTATTTATTTTTTAAGGCTATGTGAGAGCCGACAGATGTTTTAGCATTTAATATTTGTTTGTAGGGTTTAATTGTTTCATCAGCCAACTTGTGGCTTGGAATCAGTATTTATAGGATGCTTGGGTTGTTGTTTAGGTAGGAGATTGTGGGTTGGGAGGTTAGTAGCCTGGGAGCTTAGGAGTAGGAAGATGGCTTGGAAGTTGGAGTACAAGTTTAGATCTTTCCTGGGTGCCTACCAGTGTGCTTCCCGTTGCAGACTTGGACTAGCTGAATGCTGATGATGGGGAAAAGATTTGGATCCTACAAGATCTTGTAGAACTGTTACTTGCTTTGTAATTGACCGTAACTGAGAAGGCCTTACAACCTGACACATTGCATGTAATCGATGTTTTCATGAATAGAGACTTCTGTTTCCTATTAGATCTATGTTTCTTATTGTGTATTTCCATTGCATATTGGCTTGGCTGCAAGGCCAGTCTATCCTTAATTGGATTCACCTACCTTGACTGCATTAGGGGGTATTAGAGAAAAGTTTGTTCCTATTGGAGCTGACTGGATCTTTTGTATCTGGATCTTGATTTAAAGATGCCTCCGAGGAGAAATCGTGAGATCTCTAAAGAAGAAGAAACTACTGGTGAATTCTGTCTTGATGATTTTAGGGCTTTGTAGAAACAAGTGCAAGATCTACAAGAGGAGTTGAGAAAGAAGAAGCCTACCTTGAAAGAGGATAGTGATGATGAATTTGAGGAAGATCATTTTGAAGAAGCTGTCGAAGAAGCTAGAGACTCTGAGGAGAATCGAATTCTAAAAGCTATGTCTAAGATTGGGAAGAGACCTAAGATTGAAGTTTCTGCATTTCCTGGAAGCCTTAGGCCTGAAGAATTGATTGATTGGATCAATGAGATTGATGAATACTTTGAGTATGAAGAAATATAAGATCCTAATAGGGTTAGATTTGCAAAGACTAAATTGAAAGGTCATGCAAATATTTTGTGGAGAGAAGTTTAGTTGGAAAGAGGTAGAAGCGGAAAAGAGAAGATCACTAAGTGGAACCGAATGGTTGACAAGTTGAAGAAATAATTCATTCCGGTGGATTATGAATTGGACATGTTTAAGAAGATGCAAGCTTTGAAGAAGACTAAAAAATTGATATAGGAGTATACCGATGAGTTTTATAGAATCTTGATTAGGACTGGTCATTCCAAAGCTGAAAAAGAGAAGGTTGCTAGGTATGTCTGTGGTTTGAGATGTAGTATTTAGGAAGAATTGCTCACTATGCGGATGAAAACAATTGGTGATGCTTACCAGATGGCATTAAAGATTGAAGAGAAGCTGAATAGGCAGTACGAAGGAAAATAGAATAGTAGGAACGGAGGTGGTAAGACTGGTGAGACAGTTGCTGAAAGTAATGTGACAGAGAATCCTAAGCCTGATGTGGGATCTAGCAGTGGTCAAGTTACTAAGAATGCTAGACAAAGAGGAAGGTGGACGAATGAGTTCACTGGTACTTGTTATAACTGTGGTGAAGCTAGTCATAGAAGTTGGAAGTGTCCTAAGAAAAGAGTTGCATTAGTTGTTGAAGAAGACATTGAGAATGTTCCAGAGAAAGGTGACTGTCTTGTCACTAGGAGATTGGTTGCATGTGTCTCTAAATCGATGCAGAGGAGGAATTTTTTGAGAACCAGATGTAAGTGCAAAGATAAGGTATGTAATGTTCTAGTTGATGGTGGCAGCTCTAAGAACTTTGTTTCAGATGAAATGGTTAGTAAGTTGAATTTGGAAAGAAGGAAACATCCTAATCCTTATGAGATTAGTTGGATACAAGATGTTTCTAAGGTTAGAGTTGAAGAACAATGCCTAGTTAGTTTCCAGATTGGATCTTACCATGATGAGATATTATGTGATGTGTTGCCTATGGATGTTTGTCATTTGTTGCTCGATAGACATTGGCAGTTTGACAGAAATGTGTTTTTTGATGGTCGTGCTAATAGTTATGTGGTTAGGCATGAAGGAGCTTGACATAAGCTGATACCTTTACAAGAGACAGGGGTTAAAGGATGTGGAATTATCAGGTGTTGTCCTTGTGACAAACCTCAGGAGCACAAGGTGGAAGATCCTGTTCCTATTGAGTCTAGTTTGAATGAGAAGGAGAAAGAGATATTAGAAGAGTTTGTTGGGATTAAGAAGTAGATGGTTTTGCTAGCAGAGATGGTTCAACAGATGGTGACATTTATGATACAAAGAGATACAGATGATACTAAGTTGGTTGAGGAGTCTGGAGGGCATAAACCTTACTGAGGAACTGAGGTGGTCGGTAGTGGTCAAAGTCAGTTGCTATCTGTTGCCGACCAAAAAGATAAGAGAAGTGGAAAGAAGAAGGACTTTCTGAATAAGATAGTGAATGAGGAGAAGACTACTTGGGATGAAGGAAAAGAAGAGATGTGGGTGAAGAATAGATTCGACATACTTGTTCTGATTCCTTTTAGGTGTTCTTGATTTCCTTATAAGAAAATCTTTCTGATCTGGGGTGTCTGATGTAGGAGTATCCTAGGATTCTTGGCAATCCTTTATCAACCAAAAATATGTTTGTCTTTGAGGGTAGATTGTTAGTTTTGATCTTGGTTTGGAGAGTTATTGCTCGGTTTGGGAGACTAGTTGCTTGGTTTGTGTGGTTACCGAGGTGCTCGATCTCTGAAGAATGCTTGGTGACTGAAGGCATCGATTCACTGGCGCTCGGTAATAACTATTGCTCGGTCATGCTTGGCATGGTCAGTTGACTGGCACTTGGTTATTTCCTTTGTTGCTCAGTGTTCTTACTTACAGACTAGATTATTTGGATGAATCGGCTTGGCCGACTGGTGCATTTAATTTGGGTCATGCTCCTTGAGTTATGGATTGACCGTTGGACGTGTGGGGACCTAGATCTGAAATGTTGCATTCTTCTTTGTGGATCTATTGACCATTGGGGCCATCTTTTGAGAGTTTATTTATTTTGTAAGGCTATGTGAGAGCCGACGGATGTTTTAGCATTTAATATTTGTTTGTAGGGTTTAATTATTTCATCAGCTGACTTGTGGCTGGGAATCAATATTTATAGGATGCTTGGGTAGTTGTTTAGGTAGGAGATTATGGGTTGGGAGGTTAGTAGCCTACGAGCTTAGGAGCAAGAATATTGCTTGGTAGTTGGAGTATAAGTTTAGATCTTTCTTGGGTGCCTACCAGTGTGCTGCCTGTTGCAGACCTGGACTAGCTAAATGCTAATGTTGGGGAAAATATTTGGATCCTATGAGATCTTGTAGAACTGTTACTTTGTTTGTAATTGGCCATAACCGAGAAGGCCTTACAGCTCGACACATTGCATGTAATCGATGTTTTCATGAATAGAGACTTATGTTTCCTATCAGATCTATGTTTCTTATTATGTATTTTCACTGCATATTGGTTTTGCTGGAAGGTCGATCTGTCCTTAATTGGATTCACCTACCTTGACTGCATTACAATTTATGAATGAGAAGGCTCGTGAACACACTACACAACCTGACACTTCAATGCTACTATATGATGTGTGCTAAATTCTTATTTTTCTATCTTCATTTTTCATTTGCATGTTATATTTTTTTTGAATTTTTTCTTTTTTGTTAATTTTTTAAATTTATTTACGCAAGTATATATCTATTTTAGATTTTTAAATTCTTGTATTCTCGGATAAATATTTGCATATCATAGAAAACCTTAGAAAAAAATTAGAAAAATAATGAAAATTTGTTGTATTCATAGAAAACCTTGGAAATGTCTTACAAAACCTTATAATTTTTTTTAGAAAAGCCTAGAAAAAGTAATGTGGAAATTAATTTAGAAAACCTTAAAGAAAATCCTTAGAAAACCTTAAAATATATTTCCTTAAGGACTGCTCCACTTTTGGCGGATTTCCTAGTGGACTATGTGTCACTTGGTTATCCTTTTTTGATAGGTTTAGTAACATATCATAGATTTGCATGACCCATAGTAAGTCTAAATATTAATAGGATAGTTGGTCATCTCTCTCTCTCTCTCTAGAATATCATAGTTTTGCATCACCCATAGTAAGTCTAAATATTACTAGGTTATTTAGTCATCTCTCTCTCTCTCTAGAATCTCATAGTTTTGCATGACCCATAGTAAGTCTAAATATTACTAGGCTATTTGGTCATCTCTCTCTCTCTCTCTCTCTCTCTAGCATCTCATAGATTTTCATGACCCATAGTAAGTCTAAATATTACTAGGATAGTTTTTCATCTCTCTCTCTCTAGTGTTTCCTCATTTCTATCTTGGTTTTGGATTTGATGAGGACCTAACTCACTTAAGGGCTTGGTGTCACCTTGTCTCCTTGACCTTGATAAAAAAATTCCTATGCATTGATCTACTTTACCATGAGCATGAGGTTGTCTCATAATCTCGCTAAAGTGGGTGATAAATGTATCATCTTGAAAAGTTAGCACCTATAATAAGATAATCTATTAGGCCCCATTTTAGAAATTTTGAGATTTCATGTCCATTATTCTTGATCGAGTAAACTAACTCTTTTTGTTATCTAGTATCTTCTCTTCACTCCCAAACCCCCTTAAAACATGGTCCCATTTTCCTAGGTATAGGATACCTAGGCAACCTATACCCCAATATTTGAGGCCAAATTTAAATGGGTTGCTCGTTATAATTTTTAGAGATATTTCCATATTTGTAGTTAGCCTATGTTAGTTTTAACATCTAAAATGTTGTGAGAGGTATATAAGACACCTATCTCTCCTCATTTTGGTAACCAAAAGAAATAGTTCAAGAACCATAATAAGGATTTCAAGTACTCTCCTACAATTTTGCATCAAATTGTTCAAGATCATTCAAACATCCAAGGCAATTTTGAAGGAAATATTCTCCATTATAGAAAGCTTCTCTCCTATTGTGACCAGGTAGAGGAGTTCTTAATCAAGAAAGAAGATCCATTTTCTAATCTACATGTATTTCATTCATCCATTCTTCAAGGCAAGAGTTTATCAAGCATACAACAATGAAGATCTTGTAGTGCCATTCATTGATCCATGCATTTGTGAAATATATCATTGATTCCTTCCTAGATTCCAAGATTCAAAAACTACAATTCAAGAAACATATAACCATCTTCATAAATATGTGTGATCTCAATATCTATTTATGAAGATATATTCATTTGCAAGGTGAATCTAACATTTACATTTACATTTACATATTTTCCTTTCATGTAATTTAATTTACATTTCAAGGTTGATTCCAAAGTAGGGGTTTGAACAAGAAAAACCAATTTCAACCTAGTAATTTCCCATTTTCTGTGTGTAGGAACAAGTGGAAAACAAACTATTATATATCCAAAATGTACAAGATCTGATAGATGATATTTGAAAATTTTAGAAAAAGTGTAGGGTACAAGACATGAAGGTTCCCTATACCTGGGTATAAGATGCCTAGGTGACCTATGCCCTCCAAAACAACTTCAAATTAAAATCCCTAGTTAGTACTACAATTTAGTTTTCATTTCTCTTTGTTAAAAGTTTCTATCTAATTCTGTTGAAAATTATGATTTAGCTTTCTTAGCCTTCTAACTCACATCATCCTATCATATTCCTCTAAAGTAACTCCTCTTAATCAATCACAACAATGGATAGTTGAATCACTTAGCGCTTAATTCCTACTTGAGCCTATTGGTGCATCTTCCTTTTGATTGTACAATAAGGAAATATGAAGAATCCACATACACCTCCATTTCCTTACTATACACATAGATTGATTAAAAATAAGTATGATTAAAAATTGTCTACTAATATTGATTTAGGGACTACGATATTTGAAATGAAAGGAAAATTTTAGACATAAAACTCTAACTCAATTAATCCCTAGCTCAAATAAAACCTATAGGAAGCATGAACAAACCCTATAAGGAAACATAGATGAATCCGTAGATAGGAAGCATAAATGAAACTCTAGCTCTATCAACCCCTGTAGGAAGCATGAACAGAGAAAACTTGGAAATTAATCATAATTCTATATGAGATAAAGGATTAAAATCTCTAAAAAATGCATTAGATTTATAAATCTAAGCAAAGATTGTTGGTAATATATACTTTTAATATGTCAAGTTCACAAAAATATAAAGAATAAATCCCTTTACATGTATTATTTATGTTATTTAAATATATTTAGTCGCATAACAATATATTAACTTATATGATAGAGTTTGTCGATAACAACAATTTAAAATGTAAAATGTTATATGTGAGTCACGTAGACACCCAAAAATGAATATTCTTGTGAGTTCATTTAATCACTAATTATTCCTCCATTAATTAACTAATTATTTAATTATTTAATTAATCAACCTTTAATTAATTGGTCTTTATTAGTTAATTAAATTTAATTTCTAAATTCTCATAGTTTAAATAATTATCATTAATTATTTAAATAACTAATTAATTCCTCTCAATTAAATGAATTTCTTAAATCAATTTAATTTCATCTCAATTTCATTCTAATTTCATTTCCAATTAATTTCATCTTAATTTTACCTTTTTCATAAATTAAATTTTTTGATTCAATTTAATTCTCCAAATCTTCAGAAAATAAAAAATCCAAAATATCTCAAAATTTATAATTCTGAAAATAAAAAACATGCATAAATGCAAGATGCATAATATCTTTGAATTTGGAAATAATCAATTTATGAGAAACTTATATTTTCTCAAAATCCAAAAATAAAAAATCAAATTTTTTTCCAAAATTGCAATTTTGGAAACTCTTATCCTCAAAACTCAGAAATATCTTCAAATCTTATCTTCCCTATTACTTCCTAAATGACTCTTCTCTTTTTTAGTTCGAATTGGAAATAAATCCTCTCTTTTAGAAGATAACCAAAAATCTTCTTGTCTCTAATTATCTCGTACATTCAACCTATTTTTCTCAAATTGATCTTCACTGCTCGTCCAATTCTGAAAATCTATATAAACCCCCTTCAAACCTAAATGAGGGATCTTGATCTCTAAATTTTGCATCAGACTTATGTTGCAGTTATTTATCAAGTAATCAAGTAATCATATTTTCTCAAAGCTTGGTGTCAAGTTGCAACCGGAATCATCTCTGAGTGCCACACCTCAACAAAGCAAATATAACCAATAGAAGCTTTTGAGTGTTGAATGGTTTTCTTTGAAATTATTTATTTATATCTAATCATTCATGCTTCCTTTCAATTATTTGAGGGACTTTAGTTTGTTTAGTAGTTGATTGTTTTACAACTTGGTGCTACTCACCTTTCTTATTTAACTTGTGCAGAATCCCCTACTACATTTGGTGAACTAGATGTGAACAAACAACCCACATAGTGGTTGAAGATAAACTGACGATTGTTCTTAGTCTCGGCCCTATGGCTGAGATCTTCATTTTTATTATTTTTTAAAGTATTTTTCATTTTTTAATCGTGCTTCTTAGTTGCTCTGTTTATTGCCGCATTTGATCTTTTTATTACCGTAATTGAGTGCAAGTTGCCACAATTGTTTTGATTATTGTCGTATATGTTTTATCTATTACTGTGATTGCAATTTTTTTTGTGGTAACTAACATAAGTGTGGCACAATTGACAAAGTATTTTGCCACAATTGTGTCTTTGTTTGCTACAATTAATGGAAGTTTGTCACAATTGATAGGGTATTCTATCGTAATTGATGGAAGTTTTCCGCAATTGACAGGGTATTTTAAATATATAATTTCAGTATTTTTGAGAGTGGTTTTAGATCTCTAAGAGTTATAATACAAATTCTGTATTTTGGAAGATTTTAAAAAATTTCAGACTTAGCCAAATTTCAGGATTCAACACGCATTACTAACCTTGTTTTTTTAGCATGTGACTCTTCAAAATAAATTTATCATAAAGACTCCCTTTATTTACGTTAATCATTCTCATGGAGATTGGGGGAAGAGCTTGAAACTACTGATCATTTTTTGTTGTAAGGGTAGCTTAATTTCCATTTTCTTTCTTTATTTTTCCTTCACCTTGGGTTGCCTATGTTGGACTAACATTTGTGGAAGTTGTTGAGGATGCATAGGAGTTAGAATGATCATCAAGTTAATCTATTAAAAAATTTAAAAAAACCTCAAAAATGTGCATAGCTTCAAACACGGCACACTCTACAAATGTTTTTGTCTTTCTTGTACCTTCAATATTACTCTAGAAAATTTTAGTTTAAACACAACTTAATTAGGGAGACCTCTTTTTTTGTGAACAGAGGTATTAGGCCTCTTCTCTCACCTTTCTCAAGGTGATTATAATGTCAAACATGCCAGAGTTCCATTAGAATAAATGTCTAAGAATGAACACCATTTCTATTGTGTTTGGAGAATAAAGGTAATAGAGACATGCTCTCAGCCTTCTTAGGGTGATCAAACTCCTAGACCTTTATCTCATTTTCATTTAGTAGTGCATTCATTTTCAAGTCATAGTAGGCTCACCTCCTAAGACTCACCTTAAAAAGGTTGGTGAGAGGCCGAAAAGCCCAAAGTAGGATACAATTGCTTTTTCCACAATATTTCGACCCACTATAAAATAAAATGTATTCATCCTTAATGGGCTGTGTTGGCAATTTGGCTGAAGTGAGTATATAGATGTTGTCATTATGGCAACATATGATCCTCATGAAGATTGCACAAGTCAGAGAGCAATTATAGCAAAGCGCATCACAAATTTTTTTAAGTGTGAGACAATGTTTTCACAGTGTACCAGGACACAGTTTTTGTTTGTGATGTTGGCTGGAGTGAGTTCAGTGCTTGCACACTTGAACATAGACTCTATGATGGCTAATGATGACCCATCTTAGAGTGAAAGTTAGTACAGCATGTACGGAATTAGTTATGATAGTTTTACCGAAGACAGCTATATGAAGGTAGAATTGGTAAAGAGTTAAGGGATTATTTTGTTTATCAAAATAATGACTTAACAATATAAAGGGATGACATCCTAGATGTTAACTCTTAGATAATGATATATGGAAGCTTACCATGTAAAGTTATTAGCCTTAATAACTTGTATATAAATGCAATTGTAATTGTAAAGTAAGAGAGATATAGAAGTGAAGAAAAAGTGATGTAATAAATGTAATAGTGATGATGCGAAGATAAGAGCAAAAGGAATATTGATACAACAAGAATAAGGTTATGTACCTTGACCTATTTTTTATACATTGTATATTACTTGTTTGGGCAGTGGGCTCATCTAGTAATCAGATTTTGTATTGACAACTCCTAACAGGGTTGAGGCTTCTAACAAGGGCTATAGTCCCTTAATCAAGACTGATACACTATATGCTTGTAATAGACTCCTAACAGGGTCAATATCCTTAATAGGATACTTTTGATTAGTGGATCTTTGTGGGTACCATCCCCACTGGGGTTTTCCCTTGGCTAGGGTTTCCTCGAGAACAAATAATGTTTGTGAGTTCTTTGATGTTATTGCTATGCATGTTATTTAGTTTCTTATGTTATGCATGTGTGAAGAAAATATGTTATATCCATATTTGGGCAAAAGATAAAGTTTTTAGAATACTAATTCATCCCCCCCTCTCAGTATTCCCTATTTCTAACAATTGGTATCAGAGCTTAGTTACTCGGAGAAGAATCATTCAAGGAAAGCCTAGCAGCTTGAGTAAGATCTCTATGGGTATGGATCAGCTACAGAAGAATCTTGATGAAGCTCTTGAATAGATTTATATGCTTAATAATAAAAGAAACACTCTGAAAAGGAAATATGATGATGCAAAGAACCTTATTGAGAAATTGAAAAACAAGATAGAAGATCTGAAATCTAAAAAGGAATTCGAAGTTCTTATTGAAGATTGTGATGACAATTTAGAAAAAGAAAATGTGATCCTTAAGCATGAAATGAAGATAGCAAAACTAAAACTAAGTTTGAAAGATGGAAATGACAAAAATGAAGCAAATTTGAGATCTGAGAATGAAAGATTGAAGATTGAAAATGAAGAATTAAGATCTAAACTTGGCAAAGTAACATCTGAATTTGAGAAAGTAAATTTGCAGCATACAGAACTTGAGAAATACAATAAGATTGCGAAAGGTGAATTGACTCAAACCAAACAACAACTTGAAAGGCTATATTCAAATAGTGAGAAGATCGATGAAAAAGTATCTTTTGGGAAACCATCCTATGATAAGACTGGACTTGGATTTAATATATTCAGAACAAATGATGAAAGAAAAGAACCAGATCTGAAAGTATGTAAAAGCATTGATGGAAAGAAGTCAGATGAGATCAACAAATCTGAAGATGCACCTAAAGAAGAAGAATCACCGAAGCAAGAAGAATCACCCAAAGGGATGCAAAGAGAATTCAAAGGTAGATGTTTTGGTTGTAATACTATTGGTCACATGAAGAGAGATTGCACAGGTAAACAATTTAAACCTCTTATGATTATTGTTATAATTATCATGGTTTTGGACATAGAGCTATTGAATGTAGAAAATATGAAGTTATTGAGAATAATTATGGTAGTAGAATGTTTAGGAATACTAACAATGTAGATAAGAGACCTATTGAAGATATGAATAGAAGAAATGGAGTAGTATGTTATAGATGCAACAAGGTTGGACATATTGCTAGAAATTGCAAGTCACAGATCAATTAGCAAGGACCGAGATATGGGAACAATGGAATTGTTTGTTAGATATGTAACAAGATTGGACATATAACAAGATTTTGTAGAATGAACAATGGAACTTATCATCCTAACCCTAACCCTAGGAATCATGCAAGAAGAAATGAAAGTATAGGAAATAGTCAGAAAGGTTGCTGCAGTAATGAAGATGAAGTAAAGTTTGTTAAAGGAACAGATCAAGGAGACATATTCAACATTGAAGGTAATCAGAAAGGTGAAGTATCAAGTGGTAAGAGTGAATCCTTACTTGACCTATCTTTAAGCACTTAAATTATGTAAATTGAAGTAGTTTAGGAACTTAGAATTAGTGTAGAAGTAGATTTATGATGCATTAAGTCTTACGCAGTTAATGTAAAGTAGTTTATGATGTACTAATGCTATGGTTAAGAGCACAAAAGAAAATATTATGTTTTGCGAGATCGCAAGAAGTTTTAAGTTTTGCAGGTTAATAGAAACAACTTTTTGGAAAGAAGCGGCAAAAGAATTGAATGCGATGTCAGACCTAAGTGAGATTCAAGTGATAAATGATTATGATCAAAGTTATTTGTCTATCAAAGTGAATTGAAGTTCTTGGAAGATTAGAAAGTAGTGATTGGAAGCATTTTGTAGTGATTTGGTGAAAGATTGAAGCGTCGAATCTGTAGAAGCCCTAAAATCATGAATTTGAGGACTTATCTTGATAGATCTTTAATCGGTATAAGAGATTAGAAGCAATCATGGATGTATCCTTAATTCACAATGTCAAAGATAAGAATAGACCTAGATTGAAGAAAGAACTAGTAGAACCCTTGGAAGATGATCCTAAGTTAGCACTATCATCCGTACCAGATGGAGTTTTGCATTTGGAAAATGTAAGAAGTTATCTTGGATGTAAGATTGGAACCATAAGTGATAGTGAATTTACTAGTGAGTATTAGAAGATTTACAATCATGATATGTATTTGAAGCAAGAATATGAACATTTGAAAGACAATGAGATTGTTATGTATTCATTGAAATATGAGTTTGATGATGAAGAATGCACTAAGATCATTTTGAGCAGAATTCATAATGGGAAATTTTGGCTAGAGGATAGAGTAATAGACATTACTACTAATTTGATTCATGATGTAACTAGATTATCTAAATCTGGTGCTATTCCCTTAAATGAGAAGAATATGAGGAAAATAGTTATTGATAACACAGGTTAATCCTATAATGGTAGAGGAATTGTAATCAGTAAAATCAAGCAAGATGATGTGAGATATTTGTGCAAAATCCTAACCACTAAGTTTTGTGCAAATTCTAGAGAAGATGATATGGTAGCCGGTATGGTACATATAGCATATTTGATGTGTTTTGACAAGGTACTAGTAGATATGTGTGAAATCCTAAGAATTCAATTGTTTGAAAACTTGGAGAAGATTAAGAAGACCAAGTATGCACAATTTAGATTTTCTTCTTTGATCACTTATATGTTTTTCCACCTATTAAGAAGATTTCCTTACACAGTTATAGATGATTGGAATAATGGAAAAAACACTATGGAAAGAATCAATAAAGTATATTTGAAACATGTTATTGATAAAGTGAATGAAAGTACTATGTTGGTATTGAAGACATTTCAGAGAATGGTATCTAGCAGATCAAGGATTCCACAGTCTATTGTGGAGAAATATAAAAATGATATATGTTTCATGGTTGACACTGACTTTACCTATATTGAAGTAGTGGAACCTTGAATTGAGTTCATAGACCCTCTTGGCTATGAGATATCTGAGGCAGAGATAGAAGGATATGTTGGCAGGTTACTTAAGAGTAAGTTGGACACCCAGTGCAAGAGATTTGGAACATTTGAAGAAGACTTCAAACTTGCTAAAGCTATAATGGAAGAAAAGCAGTCTAAGAAGAGAGTGGACATCACTATAAAGAAAATATTAAAGAATTCTGGCATGACAAAGCATGAGTTTGATAGTGCAAAGAAGACAACAACAACAATCAGAGGTATTGAGCAGCAAGAAATCTTGTTTGTACCTCCCTTGTCATCAAGTGCAGTTGAGCATGAACCTACACAAGTAAAGGTGAAAGTTGAGGAACTTGAGGAAGAACAAGAAACAAGGAAATCCACTAGATCCTCTTCTTCCACACCTAGCAAGAGAGTGAAGGAAAGTGCTATAGGACCTGGTAAGAGGCAGAAAGTTTTGGTGCCACCAGTCCCTAGGAAAATTGCAGTAATTAAAGATGATGACACTACTGTGAAGAAGAAAGCATGGAAACCCAGAATTGAGAGAGTGAATGAAGAAATCATATAGGATGGAGACTTTACTAAGATGAATAAGTACTATGACCTTTATAACTATTCAGAGAGATTCAATCTTGAAAATTCTATTGTTAAGTACATGATTCTAGCTAACAAGAAGTTTGATACTATTCAGGGAAAGATTCCTAATGACCCATTCAAGATGCTTGTTAACAGGAAAATGAGAGCACAAGAAGAAGATAAAACTATGAGAGAAAATATGGTGAAGAAACTATGTGTTGTGAAAGATGATGAGCATCTTAAACAGATTTTGAAGTCCCTTGGCACTCTTTTGAGGACTAAGAGGATAACCATTCAGATCATGGCAGGATAGTATGAGCAAGTGAGAATAGAAACATAACAAGAAATAATTAAAGTTATGGCAAAAATTGTTGGAGAGACTTCAGTTGCAGCAGAGCAAGAGAAAGAAGCAAAATAGGACGATATTCCCTCTCCACCTGCTATAAATATTGAAGAAGAATCTATGAATGTTGAAGGTACAAAGATTACTTTGGACATTGAAGAAAATGTATTTCAGAACTTAGAAAACATTGTTGACAATTTGGCTCTTGATGAACCAGATAGAACTGAACAAGTAGAACTAACCCAATCTATGACTGAAGAACCTAAAGAAACTGAGGTAGAAGTACCCCTTCCTACAAAAGAAGACATCAGTCTTACTCCTAAGACTGAAAAGAAGAAAGAAATTGGATCTTTATTTGAAGATTTAGGAAAGGAAGTTGATGATGTTGATCAGTTAGAATTGATCACTTCCCTAAATCAAATTATTGGTAAAAACAAGGAGGTAAAGAATCTTGAAGGTTGTCTGAAGGACTTAACTGAAAAGTTACAAGGAGTTGTAACCACATAGATTGCAGATGAAGACCCTCTAGAGAAAGCAAAGAAACTAATGGGAACCTTTGATGATGAGTTTACAAATCTATCTGAGATTGCAAAGGTAAAGGCACAAGCAGACTATGAGGCTACAATGCTTTTGAGTATCAATCAAAATATCAAAGATGATGTCAATAGTCTTGATATATGTATCAAGGATTTGAGGAGACATTTGGGAACATGAAAGTCTTTGTACATACAGTGTACAACACCAGAGATTTCTGCAGTAGAAGAAGACAAGTAGATCAAGCTGAAGGAAGTAGAGATTCAGAATGAATCAAACCTTCTTTCTAATCCTAATGTGAAGATTAGTCATGTTGAGAAGAAAGTTCGGAAGCTGTATGATGAAATAAGAATTTTGCAAGATGAGAGGAACAAAAAAATGAGGAGACTCACTCTTCTAAGAGAACATACTTCCATGAAGATAAGTGTTATTGAAGAGTGGCTGGAAGAATGTCTTACAGCTAGGATATCATTTTAGAAATTTAACTTTGAGACCCTCCAAGCATGTCAAATTGCAGCTTATGGACTGAGCACACTACTCAATGTGGCAGATTCCATCAAGAAGTCATGGGAAACAGAGTTAGAAGATATAAAATTTGATTTTGCAGATTGTGTTGCAAGCCTACTGGCTTTGCAATAAGACATTTAAGGTATAATCTTTTGTGTTACAATTTTTTTAGCCTCCCTACTTTATTTTGTCATTGTTGTCAAAGGGGGAGAGATACATAGAAAATTGAGAATTATATAGAGTAGAAGATTGATAGTATTTTGTATACTCTTAGGGGGAGTATTGCAGTATATAAGAATTATTTTTGAGGAGATATAAGGATAGTATATATCTTATACTATGGCCAATTTTGAGACAATTTTGAAATTTTGTTATTGTACACTTAGCCAATTTTCTCATATGTTGCCACCAATGACAAAGGGGGAGATTGTTGGCAATTTGGCTGAAGTGAGTACATAAATGTTGTCATTATGGAAACATATGATCCTCATGAAGATCCCACAAGTCAGAGAGCAAGTATAGCAGAGCACATCACAAATTTGTCTAAGTGTGAGACAATGTTTTCACAGTGTACCAGGACACAACTTTTGTTTGCGATGTTGACTGGAGTGAGTTCAATGCTTGCACACTTGAACATAGAATCTATGATGGCTAATGATGACCCATCTCAGAGCACAAGTTAGTACGACATGTACAGAATTAGTTATGACAGTTTTACCAAAGATAGTGTGAAGCTGACAGGACAAAATATGAAGGCAAAATTGGTAAAGAGTTAAGGGATTATTTTGTTTATCAAAATAATGACTTAACAATATAAAGGGATTACATCCTAGATGTTAACTCTTAGATAATGATATATGGAAGCTGACCATGTAAAGTTATTAGCCTTAATAACTTGTATATAAATGCAATTGTAATTGTAAAGTAAGAGAGATATAGAAGCGAAGAAAAAGTGATGTAATAAATGTAATAGTGATGATGCGAAGATAAGAGAAGAAAAGGAATATTGATACAACAAGAATAAGGTTATGTACCTTGACCTATTTTGTATAAATTGTATATTACTTGTTTGGGTAGTGGGCTCATTTAGTAATCAGATTTTGTATTGACAACTCCTAACAGGGTTGAGGCTTCTAAAAAGGCCTATAGTCCCTTAATCAAGACTGATACACTATATGCTTGTAATAGACTCCTAACAGGGTCAATATCCTTAAAAGATACTTTTGATTAGTGGATCTTTGTGGGTACCATCCCCACCGGGGTTTTCCCTTGGCCAGGGTTTCCTCGAGAACAAATAATGTGTTATGAGTTCTTTCATGTTATTGCTATACATGTTATTTAGTTTCTTATGTTATGCATGTGTGAAGAAAATATGTTATATCCATATTTGGGAAAAAGATAAAGTTTGTAGAATACTGATTCACCCCCCCCTCTCAGTATTCCCTATTTCTAACAATGTGACGAAACGACTTGAGAATCATACCTCTAGTAGTCCTTCAGGATTGCATAAAATTATGTTTTTATGCATGTGGAAGGCCTCTATAATAGAGGATAGACTCATAATCCTTACTAAGACCCAGTTAAGTATTAAGCCACCTTTTAGCCATGTTAAACCAAACCGACCTTAGGTAGATTATCTGGAATCTTTTTCTATATCAGACCAGTGAAAATGATTTGGAACATGCACTTAGTATGTATGATGTAGGAGCATCAGGGCATGGAAAGATGCCTAAGGAAGAGAAAAGACAAACCAAATACATGAAGGAGTTTGAACAAGATAATTGACATTTGTTGAAGCCAATCATGGCCTTTGGAGGCTATAAAAATAAGAAATTTCTATTAAATCCTAAAGGGTCTGTTAAGGACCTTAGGATCATAAATGATGTGAAATAAGCATAATGGTAAAATGAAGTTGATTAGGTCCTTAGGAGACTAAGAAGGATTTAGAAATGGTTAATATGGTCTTCAAGATTTAACAGGAAAGTTGGATACGTTATTTAGGTGTTTTAAGAAATAAAATGTAAGTTGGAGAATTCAAAGATTTGAATACCAACGACTAATTGCAGTTTGGTGGTAAATTGGAAATAGTTTGTTTTAGGACTAACCAAGCATGGTAATGGATCCAAATTGGTTGAAATGGTTGAAGTGAAGGTTAATAAGTAGTGTTTTGATCATTGTACGAGATATATATGACAGAGAAAAGTCTGGTGTACAGTCGACTGTGACTGGTTTTTAATGAAAACTTGATATTTCTCTGCATTTTTTATGTTGTTCTTGCATTTAATTTGACCATTGGATGTTATCACACTGCAAGGAACTTGTTTAACATTGGTTCAATCTTTAGTGAATGTTTTGAAGTATATTTAATTTGTTGATTGATCCATACAAGGCTAACTGTCACAAAAATCAGTGATTTCTTTGCAAGTTTGACAAATTCATTGAATGGATGATCATTCCAAGGATGATATATGCTTGATTCACATGGAAAAATGAATCCTTAACTTGTATCATATGATACTAACCATTTAATGTGCAAATGAAGTTTGATTTGAAGGTGATCATTGAAAATAGTGTTTGAAGGGTTAATGAAATGATGGGTATGGAGCAACAATAGAAGAACTTTCTGAAGGAGATAGTATTATTATGATTTTTGGTGTCTATATACACCCTATACAAGGTGGATCCACCCTTGTGTTGATCCCAGAAGTGTTGGAAAGCATTCAATTTAAAAGCCCTAGATTTGAGGGTTTATTGGAGGCAATTTGGGGCTTTTTTACTTGGAAGCATCCAAGACCCAAATTGGTTGGAGATTCTATGGTTTGAGATCATTTTCAAACATTGTTGAGAGTCTTGGAGTTAGGGGATAATTTTATCTTATAGTGGCTTTGTAAATTTGCCTTGTTTTGTGCTTGTTGTCAAGCAACAGTTTGAGAACCTTTAATATTTTCCAAAACATGATATGTTTATTTTCTGATATGTTGTTTTTTGCCCAAAAGGGTAGCTAAAAATATAATAAATATATCTATTATTTTGAGGAAGTCTAGAGTTATTTGCATTTTTACATAGTTGTTGACCTACAAGGAGGGGCTATAAGGCCTAGTTGTCAAATTGAGTGATTGGTGAATTGGGTATTGTTCTAAACTATATAACCTGATAAATCTTGTTGAATACAACTAAAATAGGTCACATACATATATCTTATCCATTTGGGAAGGGTTTGTTCAGTTTTGGTTCATTTGAAGCCTTAAGGGTTAGTGGGTAAGTGCCTAAACCACTCAAAAGTTCATCCATTTACATTTCCAATCAGTCCTTCACCATTCCCCTCTGCATCAGGTGGCATTAGAGCATCAGGGAAAGGTTTGGGTAGAGGTTTGAAGTAACTAAACCTAAGAACCAGATGGCTAGAGAAATTGAAGAATTGAAGGAAACACTTGAGAAGAAGGAAAGAGAGAATAGAGAACTAGAGGCAGCAAAGGAAAGAGAAGAGAGGCAGATGAGAAGAGAAAGACTTCAATTCCTAGACAGGATAGAACCCTTAGAGAAATAAATAAGAGAACCTAGAATGGAAGAAGTTCATGAGGAAAACCATGAAGAAGAAGGAGAGTTCCATGGAGGACAAGATAATAGGAGTCATAGAGAAGAAGATGATCTTGAGGAGAAGAGGTTTATGATATTGATAAAGGAAGTACAAGGTACTGAAGGGAATATTAATGTAGATTTACCAATCTACCAAGGGAAGATGGATACTGAAGAGGTGCTTGGATGGGTAGAAGTACTTGAAAAATACTTTGATTTAGAAGATGTGGAACAAGAGAAGAAGGTAAAGTTGGAAAAAGAAAGATTGAGAGGTACAACACTTGCATGGTGGACAAGTATTCAGAGTGAAAGGATAGAAAGTTGGTTGAATAAGATATCAAATTGGGAAAGAATGAAAAGTATGGTAAAGGGATAATTTTTTCTCTCAAATTTGGCAATACAAACTAAGATGAGAAGGAACAATTTGAAATAGATGGACATGGATATTATGTCCTGCACAAAGAAATTTCACACCATAAGCATTAGGGGAGGGATAGAAGATGAAGATGAGAAGGTTTATAGGTACATGAATGGCCTTAAGTACATCATATAAGATGAGATTGGGTTGAATATACCAAGGACCCTAGAATAATGTTTTCAACTTGCAGTCAGGGCTGAGGAAAAGTTGAAAAGGAAGAATGAGAGACAAAGCAATAGAGGAGGAGGAGCCATGAGAGGAAGAGGTGTGAAAAAAATGTTGACTTTCAAGGAAACAACATAAAAGATAAAGGTATAGAGCCTACTAAAAATAAGAGAGGAGGGTATAGAGGAGGAAGATTTGGTGGAAGAGGCAGTGGTATCTTTATAGGTAAATGATTTCTTTATAGGAAACACATAGATCTATAATGGTAGATCCTGAGGTTGGTGAATGCTTAATGGTAATGCAAGGTGAGAAAATGGTAGAACCAAAGGTAAATATTTTGTAAAACTAATGGTTTATGCAAAGGAAAGTTATGTAGATTGATTGTGGATTTTGGATGACATAGAAATATTTTTTCATTTGATATGGTTTCCAAGTCAGGAATTTTTCCATTTGACATCCTAATCCCTACGAGGCCACTTGGGTTACCCAAAAATGACATGTAGTGGTTAGTCAGAAGGCTTATGTAAATTTTTCTATTGGTCCATATCAGGATAGGGTTCTTTCTGATGTCATCCCTATGACATGTGGAAATATAATTATGGGTAGAACATGTCAACATAGTAGGAAAACAATTCATGATGGTTTTAAGAACACATACTTGGTGCACAAGGATGGTAAGTAGTACAAGATGAATCCATTACCTTTGGATAGTGAGAAGGAAAACATTGTAATTTGTTTTGGCAACCATTTATTTGAAAAGAAACATGATACTAGTTGGAGGATGGAAAAGTTTCAAAATAGGGATAGTCCTAGTGATAAGGGACTTTGGGATGTGAGACGTGTGAAAATAGGGACCATTAGTTTTCCTATAGTGGATCAGAGAAAGGATGAAGGAAAGAGGAGTAGCAGAGGCAACCTATGAAGAAACTTTAATAAAAAATAAAGTCAAAGCACAAGCAGTCGTACAATTAGAAACAACAATACTATCCTAGGTAGGGACACAAAAGAAAAAGTTTTATTTATAAAATTTCTTGGCATGTTAATTCAGGTTGGAGAAGAAGGAAGCAAGTTACTCTTGGGGATTACTTGAATCCCAAACAAAGACATAATGTAAGGAAGAAATAGAACCACTCTTGGGACAAGAGTTTCTTTGAAGGTGGGGAGTATGATGCAGGAGCGTCGGGGCATGGAAAGATGCCTAAGGAAGACAAAATGAAAACCAAAGACATGAAGGAGTTTGAACAAGTTAATTGGCATTTTTTGAAGCTAATCATGGCCTTTGGAGGCTATAAAAATAAGAAATTTGTATTAAATCCTAAAGGGCCTGTTAAGGACTTTAGGATCATAAATGGTGGAAAATGAGCATAATGGTAAAATAAAGTTGATTAGGTCCTTAAGAGACTAATAAGGATTTAGAAATGATTAATATGGTCCTAAGGATCTAATAGGAAAGTTGGATAGGTTATTTAGGTGTTTTAAGCAATAAAATGTAAGTTGGAGAATTCAAATATTTGAATCCCAATGACTAATTGAAGTTTGGTGGGAAATTAGAAATAGTTTATTTAAGGAATAACCAAGCATGGTAACCAATCCAAATCAGTTTAAATGGTTGAACTGAAGGTTAATAAGTAGTGTTTTGATCATTGTACGAGATATACATGACAGAGAAAATTCTGGTGTATAAACTGTGACTGGTTTTTAATGAAAAGTTGATATTTCTCTATATTTTTTATGTTGTTCTTGCATTTCATGTGATCATTGGATGTTCTGACACTGCAAGGAAATTTTTTAACATTGGTTCATTCTTTAGTGAATGTTTTTAAGTCTATTTAATTTGCTGATTGATCCATATAGGGCCAACTGTCACAAAAATTAGTGATTTCTTTGCAAGATTGACAAATCCAATGAATGGATGATCATTCCATGGATTATATATGCCTGATTCACATGGAATGATGCATCCTTAACTTGTATCATATGATACTAACCAGTTAATGTGCATATGAAGTTTTATTTGAAGGTGATCACCGAAAGTAGTGTTTGAAGGGTTAATGGATTGATGGGTATGGAGTAGCAGTAGAAGAAGTTTCTGAAGGAGATACTATTATTATGATTTTTTGCATCTAGATACACCATCTACAAGGTGGATCCACCCTTTTTTGATCCCAAAAGTATTGGTAAAGCATTCAATTAAAAAGCCCTAGATTTAAGGGTTTATTGGAGGCAATTTGGGGCTTTGTTACTTGGAAGAATCAAAAAACCAAATTGGTTGAAGATTTTATGGTTTGAGATAATTTTAAAAGACTAATGAGATTCTTGGAGTTAGGGGATAAGTTTATCTTATAGTTTCTTTGTAAAATTGCCTTATTTTGTGCTTGTTGTCAAGGAACAGTCTGAGAACCTTTAATATTGTCCAAAACAAGATACGTTGAGTTACTAATATGTTTTTGTTTTCCCAAAATGGCATTTGAAAATATAATAATTTTTCTAGTGTTTTGAGGAAGTCTAGAGTTATTTTCATTTTTACATTGTTGATGACCTACAAGGAGGGGCTATTAGGCCTAGTTGTCAAATTGAGTGATTGGTGATTTGGGTATTGTTATAAACCATATAACCTGGTAAATATTGTTGAATCCAAATAAAATAGGTCACATGCATTTGAGAAATGGAGAGATGGCCATTTTGAGAAAAGGTGGCAAATTCAGGTAAGGCGACCTTACCTGGATGTGGGTTAACCTAAGAAAGCATCATTCCATTTCGATGTACTTGTTTGAATGCTCATGAGAAAAAGGTATAACCATTTTGAGAAAAGGTGTATCTTATCCATTTTGGAAGGGTGTGTTCACTTTTGGTTCATTTGAAGCCTTAAGGGTTAGTGGGCAAGTGCCTAAACCACTCAAAGGTTCATCCATTTAAATTTGCAATCAATCCTTCACCATTCCCCTCTGCATCAATGTAGATCTTAGGACTATTATTTTAAGTGAGTGTTATTTTCATGATTTTTTTTTTCCAAGTTCCATTTGTTTGTAAGTGTTGTCAACAACCTTATCTCAGATTTTGAAAGTTTTCCATCAAGGACACTAGGTCCTTAGGACCAGGAATTCCAAATCAACATCAACAGTCTAAACCATAGAGATAGATATTTCTCTATTAGACTTCATCACAAAGTCACAATTTTATTTTGGAAACTCCATTAAATCAATTTGAATCATATTCCAAACACTTTAAATCGATATCAAGATATCACTCCTACCATAACCTCTTGGTCAGAGAATAGTAATCTGATATCAGACAAGGAACAACCTATATTACTTTCACTTTAATCCATTTTCTCCCTACAAGGAAGAACAAGATCCTAACCACTATAATGACATAGAACCTTTTGTCTATTTAGGAAGTTTCCCCGAGATGACACAACAACCATCAAAAAATAATATCCTCATGCAACAAATGTAAGACATGCAAACCTAGTTAGATCATCTTCAAAGTTAGAGTCAACCAAAGTATTACACTGTAAAGGACTTATATCCCTACCCTATTTATCAATAAATCTTTATGCCTTCAATCAAGTCACATGTATGTGAACCTCCTCTTACTTCCTCTTATCCACCACCAAGGATTTCCCAAATGAATATAATTGAAAATATGTCATCCTTGAGACATCATACAAACATCAATGTGGTATCACAAACAATATTTCTGAGGAAGAAAAAATTCCAATATAATCCTTTCTATCATTTTCATCAAAAAGTAGTTCTTATTGTTCAACATAATCAAAATATCGACCCATGTCTAGAAATGGAACATTGCTAAATAGCCAAATCAATAACACAATTGCCTCCCATGAAGTCATACCTAAATAAGCCTCCATATTTCTGACCATTCCTTCATCTCCTAAAGTATTACAAGAGAAATCTTTTTGATTTCCATCAAATGAAATATCTAGCAATGAGACTTCCAAAGGGCTATCCATTATAGATTTCCAAGTTAATTAATTTCTTGATACAAAAACCCTCATTGATTTTGAAATCTTAGAGCCAATATTACCATGTGATCCATTTCCAATCAATCCTATTCAAGAGATTCCCATTCAAAGTACATCACCCTCATGTAAAAATATCAACCCCTTTCTAGAGTCTCCCATGCATGTCCCAATTCCTACCCCATGTTAATAGGATGATCAAAAGAAAGGAGAAATGATTCTTGAAATAGACCAAGATCAAGATCCCAACAATTACAAATCCCCTCCAACTATTGACCAAGATCCTATTTTCCTTGAGCCTAATAATGATCCTACCATCCATGTCCCTCCTATACAAGAAGACGCCCTTCCATCCCAAGAAGAAAATTTCCTTCCAAGTCCCATGAACCTTGCACTTTCCAAGAAAAATCATGATCTTCCTACCATTATATCCAATGATTCCATCCAAAGTATATAGAAAAAAACCTTTATAATGGAGTCCCATGATCCATTCTAAGTGAAGATAAAAGTGTCTCTTTACCTTCATGTCCACCACCTGATCCCATCATCCCTCCAAATCCTCCTTAAGATCCCTCCCTTCCTTCATTTCCTTGTTCTTATCCTGCAAAAGATCCTATTCTACCAAATGATCTTGTCACTACTCCTATTCCATCACAAGATCATATTATTTCTCCTGATCCCCCTCATGATTTGAACATATTTATGCTAGATGTTCGTGAACCCCATACATGTCAAATGAATTCCTCTATTAGAATCTATTCCAATCCACTTTATGTTCCTATTGTTTCTTTTTTATCATATCCATTACAAATTGGACTCGCGGCTACTAGCAAGTGTCCCACTACTCAAAGCGAGCATTTTCAAGTCAAAGGGTTAGACCTCCATGAACAAAGTATATTAAAACCATTTTATGTCAAAGAAAATTTGATGGTCATGATCTCCATAAAAAATCATTCACAAGGCACTGGTATCCCTATAGAATCCAAATCCAAACATATACCTTTCCATTCATCCCTTCTATCCATCTTACATCCATATATTCCCCCATCCACAAGCTCACAATCCATGTACCCTTTCCCACATGCAAGTAAATAAAGACACACATCTTGGAGAACCTTTCACACATACAAAAAGCCTCCATATCATTCCTATCCATCCATAAATCACATTCCCCTTTCAATAAATTGGGATGCCAAGCATAAGCTCCATAAGTCAAGAAATTCACATGCATTCAAGCATCAACATGTTCAGTCTAATCTAAATGTGAAAATAAAGAAAAATATGATCCAAAAGGAAAAATAAATGTCCAAAAGGTCAAAAAGGCCCCTTGAGCAAAAAATAAAAGAAAAATCGATATGGGCTTGTAAATCTCTTGGGCAAGAAATACATTCCAAGGACCCATAAAAGAATAAAAAATTAAAATCCATGTGGATTCCCAAGCGGCTTCTTAAAGCATGGTGTCCTAAAGTAAAATCTAAGTTGGCATCCAAAGTTGCTATTCCTCCATCTAAATGTTTTCCACCTTCCAAATCCATTTTGGGTCCTTGTGTCCCAAAATTCATAACCATTCCTCCATCAAATCCAAAATCTCCTTTTCCTCTATCAAATCCAAAATATCCTTTTCCTCCATCACTCTATCAGCCCTCAGGGTGTGTGCCAATGTTGACCTTTCCCACATTTCCATCCACTAAAAAATAAGTCTTCTCAAAATCCCTCCATTATCCAACACCTACTTTCCAAACTTTCATCCATCCTATCCAATCCTTTTCATAAACCCTATCCCACTTCATCCAACCATACATTTCATCTCCCTTTGTCATTACCCTACCAATGTATTTGAGCATACCATCAAAAGATATGATCCATTATTGTGTGTCCTTCAAGACCACCATACAAAGAGAAAGATTCTTGAGTCCATCCAAGTCATGTCATACATCCATTATATTCCTAAAAGGTTAAAAAGAAACAATAAAGAGAAATAATTTGATCCAATACTAAAAACCTGGCAAACAGGTGCTTTGGACAAGTACCACGATGAAATCCTAGCAAACATTCATCATGTGTAATCTATGAAATTATTGCATTACATACTTGGGGGAAAGTTTCATCCATATTTTCCTATCTTATCATATCCCTTTCATTTCCTCCATTATCCTATGTCCCTCAAATATCTTATCTTATCAACATCCATTTTCCCTTTTTCCCAACTTTGGTCTTGACAAGGCTAGGGATCTCCCTAAAGCATCACATGTCCTATCTGCTTCATGTTTTCCACATCTCTTTGGTCTATATCCCTTATCTTATCCACATCTCGATGACACATATTGCCTATCCTATTATAGCCTTCAATCCTTATCCCTTACCCTTGTCCATTCTTGATCTTGCATGCTCTATTGACATCCTATCATTATCTTATCCAAATCACTTTCTTGATCTTCATAGAAAATAAGAAAATAAAAATACAAAATATGTTTTCAACATCCTCTTGACATGTTCACTCTTATAAACCACATGCCAATCAATACACCATTTCATTACCCTATCTTGTCATGTCCAATCCCTAAGCTTGGTAAAAACTTGTTATCCCATCCTGTGGATAGTCATTGGTAGCCAAACATCTTCAAGACATACTAAGCGACCTTTGGCCTTCATCGATCCACCAATCCTTCCATTAATCCATAATTTAATTGCCTTGATAGACACTAGGGGAAGTCTCAAAAATGTCTTGAAAATCCAAAAAATATTCACATATAGATCCTGAGAAAGAATCCAAAAACATTCAAAAAATTTCCTGAAAAAATTTAAAAAATAATTAGAAAACATCTTGAAAAAATAAAATCCAAAAACATTTAGGTAAACATCCTGAAAAAATAAAAAAATATTCAAATAATGTTGTGAAAAAATCCAAAAACATTGAAATAACGTCCTAAAAAAATAAAAAAATATTCAAATAATGACGATAAAAAATGATCATAAACATGGTATAAGATCTTGAAATAATCCTAAAAATCCTAAAAACATAAAAATTCATCTAAGGAAACCATGTTTGGGGTTTCTATGATAAGGGCCTTCACCTATGTGATATGCCACACATACATTGATTCTAAGAACATGAAACCCTTTGATGGAAAAAAACATCAGAAAATAATCTTTGTAACGACAAGAAAAAAGTGATGACCAAACATCTAAACTCAAGTCAAAACAATGAGCTTCATAAATCGGCAATGGACTCATGAGACTCATCTTTATCAACAAACAACAATGTTATCAATCAATCAAAAGTAAAACCAATCAATCAATTGATTATCTTATACAGTGACGAATACACTTGAAACTAGACAAATCAGTCTTATGTGAGTCATCCATTCCTAAAAATAAGGCACGATGATGATATCGTTGACAATATTTGGTAATGACTCAAAATCATCACCTATCTTGATTGGAACTAATTAAGTTTTCATCTCTCACTAATTCATGCTTCTCACTAACATTTCAGCTTCTATTAGTCCAATTAGTCAATCCATCAATTTCTCAAATTTATCAAATCATTTTAGTAATCAATCAATCAATCAATGATCATGTGTCTTATACAGGATGTATCTTTCCTAAAACTAGACATTGTCTCTTGTCTTATAGAGGTATATCTTCCCTAAAACTAGACGTTGTTGCTAGTCTTATATAGGATGGGTCCTTCCTAAAACCTAACATGATTCTTGTCAATCAAACAACCATCATCAACTACTAAGTCTTCACTTCTTACTAATTATTCTTCTCTTTCATCATTTCATCTAACATTTGTCATCTTCTTTTGAGAGATCATTCAAGCCTTTCTTAAAGAAACAATCTCTCGAGGGGACATAAACACACTTTCTATCGTCAGGGCAAGCTGGAGCAGGACCTAAATGAGATATTCTTTGACCCGATGCTCATAATTACATTGTATGAAAGAGGGGAAAATGTAGACACCCAAAAATGAACATTCTTGTGAGTTCATATTTAATCACTAATTATTCCTCCATTAATTAACTAATTCTTTAATTATTTAATTAATTACCTTTATTCTTCTATAAATCCAATCTTTTCATCATTTAATCACCCTCTTAATATTAATTAAATAAGTAATATTATTTAATTAATTAACCTTTACTTAATTAGTCTTTATTAGTTAATTAAATTTAATTTCTAAATTCCCATAGTTTAAATAATTATCATAAATTCTTTATATTAAATAATTAATTCCTCTCAATTAAATTAATTTCTTAAAATAATTTAATTTCTTCTGAATTTCATTCTAATTTCATTTCATTTCCAATTAATTTCATCTTAATTTCACCTTTTTCAGAAATTGAACTTTTTTATTTAATTTATTTACTCCAAATCTTCAGAAAATAAAAAATCCAAAATATACCCAAATTTATAATTCTAAAAATAAAAAAATATTCATAAATCCAACATGCATAATATCTTTGAATTTGGAAATAACAATTTCTAAAAATCTAATATCTTTTCAAAATCCAAAAGTAAAAAATCATTTCTTTTTCGAAAATCGTATTTTTTAAAACTATTATCCTCAAAACTCATAAATATCTTCAAATATTATCTTCTCTTTCATTTCCTAAACGACTCATCAATTTTTGAGTTCAAATTGGAAACAAATCCTCAATTTTAGAAGATAACCCAAAATCTTCTTGTCTCTAATAATCTTGTCCATTCAATTTGTTTTTCTCAAATCAATCTTCACTACTCATCCAATCCTGAAAAATCTATATAAACCCCCTTCAAACCCTAATGAAGGATCATGGTCTCTAAATTTTGCATCATACATATGTTGCAATTATTTATCAAGTAATCATATTTTCTCAAAGCTTGGAGTCAAGGTGTTGTCAAAATCATCTTTGAGTGCCACACCTCAACAAAGAAAAGAGAAGCAACATAAGATTCTAAGAGTTGAATGGTTTTCTTTGAAAGTGTTTATTTCTATTTAATCATTCATGCTTCCTTTATGTTGTTTGTAGGGCTTTAGTTTGTTTAGTAGTTGATTGTTTTTATAATCCGATGCTACTAACCTTTCTTGTTTAGCTTGTGTAGAATCCCCTCTACAAGTCCAATTGATGTCCTTTTTTTTAGAATTGGAATGATGTAGAAACATTGCTATAACATTATGTTGATTATGCACATGCTGCTATCTAATTTGGTAAATTGTCAACTTGATAGATAATCATGTTCTTTTAGGTGATAAATTAAATTATGTACTCAAGTGTGAAAAATTAATTCTATGTAGTTCTTATACATGTATGTGTGTTTTTTCTCATTAATTATTGTTAAAAATATTAAATCTTCAACATTTAAATTTGTGTATTATTTATATACATAAGTAATGATATTATATGTATGTTCTTAATATCTAGTTTTTAAATTTAGATATTATAAAGTAAATTTCATTCTTAATCACATTTTTTTACATATACACTTACATAATTTGTAACTTTATGTCACCTCTAGATGGGTTATCATGCACATGCAACAATGCCTAATATGGGTCCTATTTTTAATTATATTAATATTGAGATCATTATATTGAAATCTAATATAGATGAGTCTGAGTCTATTGGTGTGTATAAGGCCATATGTTAAAATATTTTGACTAGCCTAGAGCACCTTAGAGAGTTCCTAGGTAACCACACTTCATATACCCCATAAATTATAGATGATATTTTATAGAGGTTGAGGGAGGAGAGCTCAAGTGATGTTTCATTCAATAAGGTCCAACACCATGTCCCAAAGAAAATCATCAAATGAGAGGTATTTCATCATTATGACAGGAAGGAAAAGATGAGGGCGTACTAGGTGACGTGGTGCACTAATCTAGCTATACGTCACCTTACATACCTGTGATTCTTGTTGTACATGGTCTTATCCTAATAATGACCAAATTTAATTTTACCTTTTCTAGTAGTTCTACACTAGGGTCTATTTGGGCCTCATTGTTAGCTAACTTAACCTACCCAACTATGTAGGTTAGGGGCACGGTAGAGTTTCCATACCATGATCACTATTGTAGAGATTATTGATAAATGCCAGGCTACACACATTTGGTTGGTCATAGGTTTCTATTCATATCACCATCCCTTGTCCCCACAAAAAAAAAAGTGGTAATTTCTTCCCAAGTGGAAGGAATTGATATTATAAGAGATATTGCAATAGTTGAAAGTACCATTTCATCTAATCAACGTGGAAGATATATTATAAGTTGACCCTAGCCAAGGGCATCCATAGGTTCATTATCTAGCATGTTTTCTAATGATTCTTATTTAGTTTCTGGTATCTTGTCCCCATAGAAGCTAGGAGGTATCTTAGTAAGTGATCATCATCTTCAAATGTCTCGTTATTTGGAAGAGGACCATTTACATGCATACTTTTTTTATTTAATCTTTCCTTCTATACCATTGCATAAGTTCATATAGGAGGTCACAAGATCGATTCAAATGTTAGGAAATTCACAAAATTGGCATAACTCTACACAACATAAACCACCAATCGACCACTTTGTTGCTACTAAGAAGGAGATACAGTTTGACCAAGTACATATCACATTACAAGGCATGAATTCATTCGAGGAGAATATGCAAGGATTAAGGCAAACTAGTTTTTTTTAGATATTAATGCTAGAATGATTTTAGAATAGCTAAGAGGGGGGGAGAATCAGTTATCCTCAAGTCCATATGTAACAATTGAACTTTTCAAAACTTCAACCAACTTAGATCTATTCATCAATCAACTCGGTCTCTATAGAATATATAAGTAACATGAAATTTGCAGTCCACTATTCAAAAGTAATCAACTTATAGAATATAAAATGTTTAACAACATAACATAGAAAATAACATTCACACAAGTATGATACTAGGATTTAACATGGAAAACCAATATGGGAAAAACCACTAGTAACATGCTACCAAATTTTCACTCTTCTGAAGTGAGCTCTATGAGGAGCCAACCTTGTTGAAGATTACAATACACACTGCTAGTTGTGACCCTGTTAAAGGATTTAATCACCCTATTAGGAGTGGCCTTGTTAGAGGACTTAAGAACATCCCATTAGAATGTCACCTTGATTAAAGGGCTTATGAAGGATTATTAGGTCAAACTTGATTAAAGGATTTTGACTGTTACAATGGTTAGAAAGTAACAATAGGTTCTGATCTAAAATATACAACTCACTTTGCAAATATAGATCCAATAAGCTCATATGCTGATTTACTTACTGGACTTCATTATCATCTCCATCTCTAATCTTCTCATAAATCCCTTCAAGCAATCACCTCAAATTTGTTCATCTCTTCACAGCTCTTCTCAGCCTTCTGCTTAGGTTCACCAGTCAATAACATCAACCTCTTCTTTACTATACATAACCTACAACTAGGTCATCCTTATACCTCCCTCATTAGGTAGCATAATATTTTGCCACTTAATCATCTTCATAGATATTAGGTTTAGGTCAGATTCATCAAATCCTTCCAACATTTCATTCTTATCCTTATCCTTCTAGATAATTCTCAAAACTTCTCCTTGAATCCATAAGAAAATAGTTTACCATGCATTAAATGCTCCAGGTCATTCATCTTTACCTTCAACACATTTTACATATCCCAAGAATTCAACTATGTCAGCTGGGAATCTCAATTCCTTCACAAATTATAAAGTATTGACACTCGACCGTCAATATTGTGTTCATTTTCTCAGTCATCACTGGATAGCTCGTTCATCACTAAAACTATTCTTCTCAGTAATTACTATCTTTTCTCAGTTAATTCTCTGAAACTCGGCACTTATTGATGCTCGGTCGATACTAAAATTTTCTCAGCTTATACTGGCTCTCGGTCGACACTAGCATCACTTGACTTACACTGAATTTCCTCTCTTTTGCTTGGTTAAGCCTATGCTTGCAGACTTTCTTTCCTCATTTATTCTATGCTTCAAATCAACTGATTTCTTTACTTAGTGTTAAAGGTAAAATAATACATTACCTTGCCAATGTGCCAACTAGTCAATTACCCATTTTAGTTTCTCATAACTCAACCTTTCACTAGGTCCTCTTGTTATCTCCTATTTTCAAATCCTCTTCATCAATCAAAAGATATGGTGCTTTAATAGATAGCAACTGTCTCACCATTGAAGGTTTGACATCAATGAAAATATAATAATTATTTCAATTGTAGTTTCCAACAATCTCCCTCTTTCACATTGATCGAAACACCACATGCAACACCATATGCAAGTTACCATGCAATCCAAAAAGTTCATTCTAATTCATTACATACTATTAGCTTCATTTTGATTATCATCCAAATATCAGCTCCCTCTTGGATAGATTTCTCTTCTCTTTATCTATTCATTAGTTTACTGAATCTCTCCCTCATCTTATTCAATCTATCCATGTTTGCTTAGATTAACTCCTTTTGAATCTCTCCCTCTTTGACAACAATTCCAAGGACATTCTTCTTCACCATGTAGATATCTTCATGTCATTTTTGTGAACTTCATACTCCCTCTGTCATCTTTCTTATGGCTAATCAACATCTTGTGCTTTACTCTTCACAACTCTAGGCAACTCCTAAAGTGTGACCTCCTTTGAATCAATTTGTCATATATTCTGATTAGTACATTTGATGTCATGCTCCTATATGATTCTAGGTAGCCTTAGTTAGGGGAATCACCGCTAATTTACCTCTTAGATATTCATGAGCATCCTTAGGTAATGCCTTAGTGAATATATCTTCTAACTGTTCCTTTGTATTTACATACTCCAATCTCACTTCCTTGTCTTGAACTAACTCTCTCAAGTAATGATACTTGATAGAAATATGCTTAGTCTTAGTGTGCATCATAGGATTCTTTGATATATTGATATCACTTGTGTTATTGTAAGATATAAAAATATATCTATGATATATTTTTATATCTATGAGTATATGAGTGCGTAATTTTTAGGAATGGAAACTATTGTGGACATACAAAACTTAATAAAACATAAATACTTATCTTGAAAAGGAGCAGATTCTAAAATCACCATTTTCTAGTGTCTATACTCAGTTTGGGAAATCTTCAATTGGATCTGGCTTGGAAACACAAAAATAGAGAAAACCCAGAAACCTTCTTCTTTTTCTAAGAAAGGTCGACCTTGACCCAAAACAAGGGTAAGATCTTACCCCGGGGCACAATCTTACCCCTTTATGTTGATCTTGACATGCACTATTCTGACGGAAAATTTGTTTGTGAGTCCCAAAAGTTCACCAAAAAGGGTACTCAGATATGATCTGTGATTCACTATCCCACACCTGTACCTACATTAAAATTAGGTTTTGTTGTTTGGATGAGGGGTTTGCCTTAGTCAAACCCCGGTTTGGAATCAACCTTAAAAATGGGATGGAAATAGAGAATGCTAGCAAGTAGTAGAAGTATATCTAACAACGAAGCTATGATATTCAATAGATATGCAATTGTATTTGGAATGTAAACAAGTATGTTGATATGAAAGCTTGGACTCAACACTAACAAATGTAAATTAAAACCTCCATGATTATATGCTTGGAATCCACCTTGAAGAGAGAATGAATATATCTTGAAGATGAACAAAGGATCTTGAAGGAAGATCACACCACCATGATGGATAGATCTAGTGTTTGAATGATGAATCTTGAATGCTTGAATCAAATCCCTCTAAAGGCTTGAATGCTTGAATCCTTGATCTTCAATGTTAAAATTGAATGCTTGAATGTGGATGAGTTCTTGAATGCTTCCTTGGTTGAGAAGGCTTGCTTGACAAATTATGACAAAGGATGGATTACACAAAAAATTGATGATTGAAAGATGTATGAAATGAGAGAGGAAGGCTTCCTTTTATACAAGTCTACGGCACAAAATTCTAGAGAGGATGACATAGGAGAATTAAATTCCCATTTAAACCTTAACCCCTAGAAATTGACCTAAATTAAATATAATTTAAGATTTTACCATTTTGAAGCCCGAAACAGCCAACCCAGAAGTAGGAAATAAAAATTTCTAAAACCCGACATCCGAAAACTTCTAGATTTTGAAATTTGGACCCAAGATCAAGGTTAGGGTCAAGGTTGACTCTGACCTATGTCAAGGTCAAGGTTGACCTTGACCCAAAAGGTTGACCTTGACCCTGAGATCAAGAATCTCAGGGTTTTAGGTTAGGATGCCAAAAACAAGATGGAAAGAGGTGGAAAAAGGGGCAAAACAGGGGGAGAAACAAGATCCAAGCTAGATATGCCATGAAAGCATTTGAAATAACCCCAAACCACCTACTTGAAGGGCTAAACTAGTCCTAAATGGAAGTGCTTCCATTTTTCGATGATACAGTTATTACAGAAAATAATAATTGGCTCAGTAATTTCTTCCTTCATACCTTTCAACAATTGCTTGATCCATATTAGGTTTTTACAATTAACTTTTGCTACTACATATTCAGCTTCTACTGTAGATTGGGAAATGCAATTTTATTTCTTGCTTGTCCAAGAGACTAATATCTTTCCTAGAAAGAGTGCTCCAACCCTTGTACTCTTTCTGTTATCCAAATTTCCTGCCCAATTTGCATCAATATAAACTTTCAGTTCAAACTTTTCATTCTTCTTATGATACAGTCCATAATCCTCTATTCCTTTTAGATATCTCAATATCCTTTTCACTACCATCATGTGATTCTTCTTAGGATTGGTAGAAAATCTTGCAACAATCCTAATTGCTAATGCAATATATAGTTTGTTGTGAACAACATATTGTATCTTTCCAATCATTGATCTGTACAAGGTTTGATTCACTTGAGTTGCATCACCATTCTTTGATAGTTTCTATCTAGTAGCCATGGGTGTACTTACTGGTCTAGAGTCCTCCATGCCAAAAGTGTTTAGTATCTCCTTGATATACTTAGATTGTGTAATATAGATACCTTTCTTCATCTGATAAACTTGAAAACCAAAAAATAATTTGATATCTCCAAACATATACATGTCAAATTCAGTTTGCATCTCATGTGAAAATGTTTGGCATAGTGCATCTTGTCCTCCAAATATGATATCATCAACAAATATTTTAGCTAATAATATCCCTTTACCTTTTTTAGTCTTCAAGTATAGACTGTTGTTGTCATTAGTTCTTGCAAATCCAATCTTGACCAAGTAATTATGCAATCTCTCATACCATGCTCTGTGGGCTTGTTTCAATCCATACAGTACCTTGTGTACTTTAAAAACCATGTTCTTTCTTGGATCAACAAATCCTTCTGGTTGTTCAATGTATGCTTCTTCTTCCAATATTCCATTCAGAAATGCAGATTTGACATCCATTTGATATACTTTGAATCCTTTGTAAGCTACATATGCAAGTAGAGTTCTCACTCCTTCCAATCTAGCAACTGGGGAAAATGTCTCCCCATAATCAATGCCTTCTTCATGTGCATATCCCTTGCATACCAATCTAGCTTTGTTCCTTGTGACTTTTCCATGTTCATTCAGCTTATTTCTAAACACCCACTTTGTTCCAATAGCATTCTTATCCTCTAGTCTCAGCACTAGTGTCCAGGTTTTGTTCTTTTCTATCTGCTCAATCTCTTCATTCATGGCTTGGATCCAATCTTCATTATCCAAAGCATCTTTCACTATCTTAGGCTCAAACTCACATAACAAGCATGTTTGGTGTTTCAACTTACTTTTTGTCATGACTCCAGATTCTTTAGCTCCAATGATTTGATCTGGCTTATGATGTCTTCTCACATACTATGCTAATGTAGGCTTGGGTCTCCTTTATTCTTTCTCTTGATCTTCAAGTTGATCTTGTATTTCTTCTTCCTCCCCCGATTGCTCGCCAGCATCCTTCTAATGCTTGGTATTTTCTTGCTGTAACTTGACAGGTTCTTTCTCTTGCTCGACATCTTTATTTTTTGGTTCAGGTACATTACTAGTCTCTCCTTTTTCCATGTATAAAAAAGATCTATAATCTTTAGGTTCTTGCTTGCATTCAATTTCATTCTTTTCTGCATATTCATCAACTCTAACATTTGTAATTTCCACAACTTTTTGAGTGTTAGAATTCAAACACTTGTAAGCTTTTCTCTTAGTAGAATAACCTAGGAATATGCCTTCATCACTTTTAGCATCAACTTTTCCATTCCTATTGTCCTTCAGTATATAGCATTTGCTTCCAAAGACTTTAAAGTATTTCACATTTGGTGCATAACCATGCCATAATTCAAAAGGTTTAGCATTTTTACCTTTCTTGATTTGTACTCAATTCAAGATATAGACATCTATACTCATAGCTTCTCTCCAATACTTTTGTGCAACATTCTTCTCTATCATCAATGTTCTAGCACAATCCACGATCAATCTATTTCTTCTCTTTGTTATACCATTTTGTGGAGTAGTCCTTGGTGTAGACATTTATCTCTTTATTCCTCTATCATTGTAGAATATGTTGAACTCATTTGATATGAACTCTCCTCCTCTGTCAGATCTTAGACATTTCAAGCTTTTACCTGTTTCTCTCTCAACTTTTTCCAAATACCACTTAAACAATTGAAAGGCATCGAATTTTTCTTTAAGAAACATCATAGTCATCATTCTAGAGTAGTCACCAAAAAAAAAAATGAAATATTTATCACCACAGTAACTTTGCACACCACTAGGTCCACAAAGGTTAGTATGAACCAATTCCAAAATATCATCAGAAGTATATGTCTTTCTCTTGAAACTAGACTTTGTCATTTCTCCCAATTGACATTGTTTACACACCACATTATCAGGTTTCTTCAATCTTGGTAATCCTCTAACTTTTTTCATTTTACTAAGATTTACCAAATTATCAAAGTTCACATGACACAACCTCTTATGACATAACCATACACCATCAAATTGTCCAAACAAACATGTTTCTTCAAATAGGTCTAGATAGAACAAAGTACCTCTTGTTTGTTCTCCACTTCCAATTCTTTCACTAGTGGCATCAAATATTTTAGCCTTTTTGTGATGAAACTTGACTCGGTAATGAGTATTGTTCAACTGTGCAACACTCAAAAAATTATAGTTAAGAACTTAAACCCAATAAGCATTGTCACATCTGATCTTGTTAGTCAATCTTATTGATCCTTTTCCCTTCACAAGATATGGTGCATCATTACCAAACTTAACACTACTACCTTTGTAATGATTTAGGGTTTCAAACTTACTTTTATCACTAGTCATATGATGTGAGCAACCACTATCAATTATCCATCTATCACCTTTACTCACATATGAAATAAGTGCAGTTTTCTCATCTTCATCAGAATCATCTTTCATAGCAACATAAACAACTTCTACATCACAATCATCAGATTCACCAAAATCACTGTCAGTTTCTTTTTCAGGAATATAACAAGACTTCTTACCTTTATCTTTGTAGTCCTTATACCTTCTATGATCTCTGTCATTCCTTTTGTCTTTATACTTGTTTTCTCTTCTTTCATCCTTGTCATTCTTGTAAGGGAATCTTGCTGCAATATGACCAACTTTGTTACATGAAAAACAAATTATAGGAAGTTTACCTTTAAATTTTCATTTTCCTCTCGGTAGCCTTCTAGCCATAAGCACCTCAAGATCATCATCTGAAGTGTCACTATCACTGCTCACACATATTTCTTTTCCTTTCTTAGACTTATGAAGAACCATTTGAGACTTGAATGCAGATTCAATATTATGAGTAGTGAAATTATCAAAATTTGACAACTCAAAAGTAGTAAGCCTACCAACAAGACCTTCCAAAGTTAAGTCGTTACTAGGAGCACATCTTAGTTCTTGTATTACAGAAACTCTAATAGCATAAATAGGAAGTAGGGTTCTCAAAAATTTTCTAATAATAGTTTCATCATCAATATTTCCTTTAGCTCCTCTAATAGCATTTAATACCTCTTGAACTCTGGCACACTATTGAATTATAGTTTCACCTTCTAACATTCTCATTTCATCAAACATATCTCTCAAGATTTCAAATTTGGCTCTTCGCACATTTGTGTCCCCACCATAGATAGTCGCCAATGTGTCCCACATTTTCTTTGCATTAGTATAGTCCTTGGTGTCTTCAAGTTCAAGATAACTTAGGGCTGATGCAATCTCCAACATTTCCTAATTGTGTTCTTTATTTTCCTTCATCTCCCTAGCTATCATAGGTGTAAAAACTAGTACATAATCATGTTCCACATAATATTTTGTTGAATCACCAATTCTAGCTAGGTGTAACTTCATCAAAATTTTCTATGCAAGGAAGTTCTCCTTGTTTAGGTTTGGTACCTCCTTTTTGTACATGCTGATCATTAGCTTTAAGTAACTTTAAACTTTTTCCTTACAAGCACCACAAGCTTTGATACCAATTGTAAGATTTTTTTTAGAATAACTAAGAGGGGGGATCAATTTTCCTTAGGTCAAGATGTACCAATTGAAATTTTCAACACTTCAACCAGCTTAGATCTATTCAACAATCCACTCAGTCTCTATAGAATATATCAGTAACATAAAACTTACAGTCCACTATCCAAAAGTAATCAACTTGTAGAATATAAAACTTTTAACAACATAACACATGAAATAACATTCACACAAGTATGACACCATGATTTAACATGGAAACCCAATATGGGAAAAACTACCAGTAACATGCTACCAAATTTTCACTCTTTTGAAGTGAGCTTTGTGAGGAGCCAACCCTGTTAAAGGTTACAATACACATTGCTAGGTGTGACCCTATTAAAGGATTTAATCACCCTATTAGGAGTGGCCTTGTTAGAGGACTTAAGAACATCCCATTAGAATGTCACCTTGATTAAAGGGTTTACAAATGACTATTAAGTCAACCTTGATTAAAGGATTTTGACTGATACAATGGTTACAAAGTAACAGTAGGTTTTGATTTGAAATATACAACTCACTTTGGAGATATAGATCCAATATGCTCATATGTTAATTTATTGATTGACCTTCATTATCATCTCCATCTCTGATCTTCTCAGAAATCCCTTCAAGCAATCACCTCAACTCTATTCAGCACTTCACATCTTTTCTCACCCTTCTTCTTAGGTTTGCCAGTCAATAACATCAACCTCTTACTTACTATACATAACCTACAAATAGGTCATCCTTATACCTCCTTCATTAGGTAGCATAATATTTTTCTTCTTAATCATCTCCGTAGATCTTAGGTTTAGGTCCGATTCATCGAATCCTTCCAACATTTCTCTCTCCTCCTTATCCTTCTAGATACTTCTCAAAACTTCTCCTTGAATCCATAAGAAAATGGTTTACCATGCATTAAATGCTCCAGGTCATTCATCTTTATCTTCAACACATTTTACATATCCCAAGAATTCAACTATGTCTACCGGGAATCTCAATTCTTTCACAAACTATAAATTACTGACACTTGGTCAATACTGTGTTCATATGCTTAGTCATCACTAAAAATGTTCTTCTCAGTAATTATTGTCTTCTCTTGGTTAATTCTCTGCTACTCAGCAATTACTGATGCTCAGTCGACACTAAAATTTTCTCGGCTTATACTGGCACTCGATCGACACTAGCATCACTCAGCTTACACTGAATTTCCTCTCTTTTGCTCGGTTAAGCCTATGCTTCCATACTTTCTTTCCTCATTTCTTCTATGCTTCAAATAAATTGATTTCTTCACTTAGTGTTAAATATAAACAACACATTACCTTGCCAATGTGCCAACTAATCAAGTACCCATTGTAGTTTCTCATAACTCAACCTTTCACTAGGTCCTCTTGTTATCTCATCTTTTCAAATCCTCTTTATCAATCAAAAGATATGGTAATTTACTAGATAGTAACTATCTCACCAATTAAGGTTTGACATCAATGACAATATAACAATTATTTCAATTGTAGTTTCCAACAATTACTACAGATGGACTATACATCACTTCCCTCTTAGATGCATAGCCCCTTACACTTTTCATTACTAGAGAGAGTCATGGACAAAGATTTGCATGCAACTCTTGTTGTATATATGATGGTAGAAAATTTTTCTCCTGCACCTAATACCCAAGTATAATTTGATTTGAAAATATTTAATTATTTAAATTTTAGTTTTTTTAGAAGTTATTTTGAGTCCTAATGTATATATAAATTTTTAGGCACAGTTAGGTCATTGTTACTCCCAGATGGGAGTCAAAGCATGCACATAGACAAGATTCAATTGTTGCCACACTAGCTTTTGGATAGGATGGTTTTAAATTCTTACATGTAAATATGTTCATATACACACATGTACATGTACATTTTGTTTTTACAAGTACAATTTTATGCATACACATGTACATTTATTGATATTTAACCTATTGTTATACTATTTGCAAGGATCGATTGTAACACATTTATTAGAGTAGGATAGTCACTCAAAGGGTCACTCTCTTCATAGATGGTATGATGTTCAAACTTCCTCTTAGAGTTTCCATTTGTAAATATTTACCTTTGTATAGACTTTTATAGACATGTTTTCATGTGTCCATCTCTAATGATACTAGACTTGTATTTGATTATTTATACATTTTATTGGCATTTGATAAAGGTGTTGGAGAGATTGTTTCCATGGGATGTATATTGGAGTGTTTTCATTACTGGAAAGAAAGTCTTTTTGTATGAATGAATCAAGTATACCGGTGGTGAAGATAATTGCACAAGGATTTCTCTCAGTATACAAATTATTTGTTGATAACAAAGTCAATCATGGTGAATGCGGTGTACGGTGATCATATGAATAGATATGGTGGTGCGATTATAAATGTAGAATATAAAAAGTAATATTAGCCTAATTATATGATCATGTAAGTTGATTCAAAGCACAGTTGAAGATCTGGAGGAAACACCAGTGATATCGGCTAGAATAGCTAACCAGTTCATTAAGGTGGCAGTTGGATTAACATTTATATTTGATTTGATTTTGAATTGTATTATTGAAAGCCAACATTATGGATCACAATTTCCTATGTTTGTGTGATCTCTTATGAATTTGTATGGATTTTGGAGGCCAGCACTAGTAACACATTTTAGGGTTATTCGACCGACCTAAAAATGTATATGAGATAAAATTGAAGGGAAAACATGATGGTTAGATGTTGCGATGGTTATGATCATTAAAGGTGAAGTGTGTATGATCAGAGAAGCAATTTGAGAAGAGATTAAGTGGATCTATCAATAAGAGTGTGTTACAATCAAATCATTTTTATTGAGTTCTTTCTCAAGGAAAGTTCTAATAGGCTTGCAATTAAAACCCTTTAACAAGGTTACTCCTAATAGGATATGCAAGATCCTAACAAGTCTGAAGTTTAATTCTAGTTTAATCCCTCTAACCAGGTGACTCTCAGAAGGAGTTATAAATCCCCTAATAGGGTATTTCCTAATAGGACTTCTTAATATCTTTTAACTGGGATATACATACTCTTAACTGGGTATACCCTTAGTAGGGTGTTATAATTGCTCCTAACATGGTAGATCTTATTTGGTGCACTAGTGAGATTAGTGGGTGGTAATTCCCACCATGGTTTTTCCCTCTAACAAGGGTTTCAACAAAAAATATTGGTGTTATTGTGTGGATGTTATATGTGTTATGTTTCTATGTGATATTTACTTTTACATGTTGGATAATTTGCTTGTTAAGTAAAAGTTTATATAGATCTGTGGTTGCACTGATTGACGCCCCCCCACCCCCCCCCCCCCCTCCCCCTCCCTTAGTGCCTTATAGAATTAACATAATTGACATGTTTATGTTTGACATCGATACATATTTAATTATATATTATTTATTTGATAATGTTTATAGATTTTTATATCTATATTAGACATGTTTATTTGATGATGTTTAAATATAGATATTTATATCTAGATTTGACATGTTTATATGCAATGTTTATTTGATGGTGTTTAAAGAGATGTTTATATCTAGATTAGATTTAATGTCAATTTAATAAAATTTAATATTGAAATTAATCAATTTTGAATACATCAATTTAATGTCAATTAATCACATAAGAAATTACAAAGAAATGTTCATAAAACTAAACAATATCACATAAGAAATGTCATCTCCTTAAGCTACGTTTCCTAATTAAATCAGGTAAAACATCATCACCTTAATCCATTTCACTTACATCCACTTAATCCATTTCAATTATACATCCCCAAGTTATAACCATATCTTAATTACATACCATTAAGACATTTAAACATCAGGTGTAACATCATCCCCTTAAGTCATTTCAATTACATTCCCTTAAGCCATTTCAATTGTAAATCCCCAAGTTATAGTCATATTTCCTAATGGGATCCTCTTAAGACATTTAAATATTAAGATACAATAAATTTAAAAATAGATCACATAAGAAATTGCAATTAAATTTTCATAAATCTAAACAATGCCAAATAACAAATATCATTCCCTTAAGCCATGTTTCCTATTTACACTAGGTACAACGTCATACCCTTAAGTTAAAAATTGAAAACATTAACATCAAACGAAACATAAACACAACTTACAAACCTAAATATTATTTAGACCACATCGAGTGGTTTATTATGCTCTTAGATAACATGTAATATTCTTTCATGATCCTCACTGTTTAGTCTGTACTTACAACGTTTGCATCATACAACAAGAGAAAGATATAAGGATCTAGTAATTACTAGGTGGCTATATTGATATACCATATTATCAGGTTAATAATCAATAAAGTGAATCACATGTTGAACAATTTTGATTTTCTTGAAATATATTTCTTGCAAAAAAATTGAACCTGTACAGGAAACAACATTCCAATCTATTAGAGTTTTTAAAATCTATAAAAATTATTTTAAAAAAATATAAGATAAAGTACTAAAACTATTGGAAACAACATTCCATTGATTTCTTCATATTTTGTTAATTTCTTCCTCTCATCTATGAAACACAATAAATAGTAACTAACACCTTCTACATTTCCAAGCTCTTCTATGATTGCAATGAAATTTCATGCAACAAATTTATATAAAAGATTACTTAGGGATCTAGATATATATTAAAAATACCTATGTAATTTTCATATACATGTAAATTTATATGTACCAATTCTGACCAATCCTAAAATATGGTAATAATCTGTAGAAATCAAAGGAATGTCAAAAAAAATTTTATCATCATCTTTGTTGTATGAATCAATAAAAACTAGTGGCATCACATTCCATGTATTGACATATCCACATTCTTGTTTGTTGTATTCACATTAGTTTTTGACAATTCAATCAGAGAAAAAATATGAGTAATCCCTAGTGTATAATGATGACATGCAATTATATGTACTCATGATTTGTTAGATAACTGAGAGGTGGGTTCAATCAGTTAAGACCAGTAATCCTACAGTAAAAAAGACTCCCAGATGTATATAACAAAACTTTCAAATCCATTTATCAACTCGGTAAAATATCAATTGTGTCTTTCTCTTCATATACCAATTACCAGCAAATTAAGTACCGTGTTTACCAATCAATTCAGTTATAATAATGTGTAAAGTAAAATAACAATTCAACACATCCATACACATATAACACATATATTTTTAACGTGCAAACCTTGTTAGGGGAAAAACCACCTGGGATTGGTAACCCAAAATAATTCACTCTTCTGAAGTGAGGTTGGTTAGGAGCCAACCCTTTTAAAGATTACAAAACACACTGTGAGGTGTGACCTAGTTAGAGGATTTATCACTAACAGTTCTCCCTTGACCAAACATTCACTATGGGGTCAACAAGAAAATAATCAACATTCATTGAATGTCATATTGAAATATATGTTAGGATTAACAAGGCAGAAATAACAATTATGTGCAAATATAACTAATATCAAAAAATAATAAACCACACAGAATAGAACACAAGACACACAGATTTAACGTGGTTCACCCAATCCTTGGGCTACGTCCACCAACAGCGAGTCCAATATTATTATTATCCAGTGATTACAACTTGATTACAATCTGTAATCCCTTACAGCCCAATTCTGCCGCAAGTACTAAAATCATACATAATGAAAAATCCCTAAGCCTAAGCCATATTATACAATATTTTCCCGCTTTAGGGTTAGAATGAGTTATAAGTAGTCGGCCCAAATAACCAAAAAGTAGTCGGCCTCAAAAAAAATTTCCTCGGGGGCTGCGCCCCCGAACCCCTGCTCTTGGGGGCTGCCACCCCCAAACCCCCGCTCGAGGCCCGGCCCGGCCCCAAACCCCGGCAAGGTCGGGAGGAAAAGTCTACAGTACTTTCCTGGATAGTACTTTCCTGATTAGTCACCATAAGCTAACAATCTCCCACTTGGTGACTGATCAGTATCCACACTATACTAAAAAACCTCCCACTTGGAGACTGATCCTATAGCAATACCACTACCCACATGAGGCTCCCACTGGATTGAACCACCTTGGACTCAGCTGTTCCTTTATTTTGTTTAGTCTAGAAGACCAACTGAAGCTGAACATGAGTTCAACTTCTCCCTTGTTACTACCTTTGTAAACATATCTGCTAGATTATCATCAGTATGAATCTTTTCCAGCCTTAACTGTCCATCATCCAAAACTAATCGAATGAAATGGTACTGCAACTGTATGTGTTTTTTCTTTGAGTGCAAAGCAGAATTCTTTGCAAGATGAATGGCACTTTGGCTATCTGTATGTAGAAAATTATCCTTTTGTGGATGTCTCAATTCTTCCATGAAGAATTGAAGCCATATCATCTCCTTGGCTGCCTCTATAGTAGCAACATACTCTGCCTCTGTAGTGGATAAAGCAACCACCTTTTGTAGTCTAGAAATCCAACTCACTGCTATCCCACCAACAGTAAATATATAACCTGTAGTACTCCGCCTGCTATCTATATCTCCTGCCAAATCTGAGTCAACATAGCCTTGTACAGTAGTAGTAGAACCCCCAAAGTGTAAACACTTACTGGATGTGCCTCTCAAATATCGAAGAATCCATTTGACTGCATTCCAATGCTCAATACCAGGGTTACTCATATAACGGCTAACGACTCCCACTGCATGTGCAATATCTGGCCTAGTACATACCATAGCATACATTAAGCTCCCTATAGCTAAAGCATAAGGTACCTTAGACATTTTAGTCTCTTCTTCTGGTGTCTTGGGACAAATATCTTTAGTCAATTTCAAATGACCAGGCAAAGGTGTGCTGACAGCTTTGGCATTTTCCATAGAGAAACGTTGCAACACCTTCTCAATATAATCAGCCTGAGATAGAGACAATTTCCTATTTTTCCTATCTCTACAAATTTTCATACCAAGGATTTGTTTTGCTGCCCCCAAATCCTTCATAGCAAAAGATTTTGCTAACTGGTGTTTCAACCCCTTAATGTGATTCATGTTAGACCCAGCTACAAGCATATCATCAACATATAAACATAAAATAATGTAGCTATCATCATCCAACCTCTTAAAATAAAAACAATGGTCAGAATGACACCGACTATATCCATGCCCATTCATAAAAGTGTCAAATTTAATATACCATTGCCGAGGTGCTTGCTTCAAGCCATATAAACTTTTCTGCAATCTGCACACCAAATTCTCCTTACCCTTGACCTCAAATCCTTGTGGCTGAACCATATATATTTCTTCATCTAAATCACCATGAAGAAAGGCTATTTTAACATCAAGCTGCTCTAAATGCAAATCCTTAGTAGCCACGATACTTAAAACAGTACGAATAGAAGTCATTTTAACAACTGGAGAAAATATCTCATCAAAATCAATACCATGTTTCTGTGCAAATCCTTTGACGACTAATCTAGCTTTAAATCTTTTCGTACCTCCATCCTCTTCTTTTATCCTGTAAACCCATTTATTCTGTAAAGCCCTTTTACCTGCAGGTAACTTACATAAATCCCATGTCTGATTTTTCAGCAAAGAGTCCATTTCATCTATCATTGCAGACTCCCACTGAAGCTTTGTATCCACCTGCATATCTTCATTATAACATTCAGGTTCACCAACATCTGTTAACAAAATAGAATACAAAGATGGAGAAAATCTTTCTGGAGGTCTACTTAGCCTTGTTGACCGTCTAAGACTCACTGGGGTGTGTGGTATTTGTTGTTGCTATTGTTGCGGAGCATAAGGAACTACTGGAACATGAACTTGTGGAGTATCATCCAGTACTACATAGTCATTTTCTTTCTTCTCATGCTGCAGCAACAGATCTTTGTACAATACTTTCTCATTGAATATGACATCCCTACTTCTTACAATTTTATGATTTTCAAAATCCCAAAGCTTATAACCAAATTCATCAATGCCATACCCAAAAAATACACATTTCTTTGACTTAGCTTCCAGCTTGGTTCTATTTTCAGAATCTATAAGTGCAAAAGCTTCACAACCAAAGGTTTTGAGAAAAGAATAACTCACCTTCTTACCACTCCATGCTTCCTCTGGAATACCATAGTCCAAAGGAGTAGAGGGGCCTCTATTGATTAAATAAACAGCAGTGTTCACTGCCTCTGCCCACATATTTTTGGGCAGCCTAGCATGCAACCTCATACTCCTTGCATGCTCCATTATTGTCCTATTCATGCGTTTAGCCACTCCATTTTCTTGTGGAGTCCTTGGTACAGTTTTCTGCCTATGAATACCATTAGAGGAACAATATTCTTCAAATTCTGTGCTGCAATACTCACCACCATTATCAGATTTGAGACATTTTAACTTTTTACCAGCCTCATTCTCAACCAAGCATTTCCATTTCTTAAAAGTTTGAAATACATCAGATTTCTGTCTAAGGAAATAAATCCATACTTTTCTTGTTGCATCATCTATAAATGTAACATAATACAGAGAGCCACCAAGGGAAGATACCTGAGCTGGTCCCCATACATCTGTATGCACAAGCTCTAATCTCTTATTTTTCTTTTCCTTCCCACTCTTCACAAAACTAACTCTCTTTTATTTTCCATAAACACAACTTTCACAGAAATCCATATTGACACATTTCAGACCAGGTAAAACTTTCTTTGAATGAAGTAATTTCATACCTTTTTCACTCATGTGCCTGAGTCTGTTGTGCCACAGTGCTGTGTCAGAATCTACAGCAACAGTTTGATGTTCTTCCTGCTCAACTGCAGCCACTGTTCCTGAACATTCATTATCTTCTGAAACAATTAAAGTAGAAGGAACAGTATGACCTGTACAAAGATATAAGGTGCCTACTTTCACACCTTTTGCTACTACTAAGGAACCTTTTGAAACCTTCCAATTTTTATCATTAAAAGTAACTGTGCAACCCTCATCACCCAGTTGCCCTGCTGAAATTAAATTCCTACTCAGCCTTGGAACATGTCTTACCTCTTGTAGTAGCCAATGATTCCCATTCTCCAACTTAATCTTAATTTTTCCCTTTCCAACAATCTGACAAGGTTCATTATCTCCCAAATAAACTAGCCCAAAATCCCCTTGGACATAATCAACAAAATAACTTCTATGGGGTGTAGCATGAAATGAAGCCCCAGAATCTAAAACCCATGAATCATCAATACTTTCTAAGGACAAGAGCAAAGCATCCTCCTCAGATTTGTTACTTACCACATTTGCCTCCTTGTTTCCATCATTTTTGTCTCCTTGATCTTTATTTCGAGACCAACAATCTTTCTTCTTATGACCTGGTTTTCCATAGTACCAGCAATCATTTGGCCCTTTAGATTCGGACCTCTTTCCCTTTGATTTTCCTCTTGATTTCCCATGATTTCCAGAGTTGTTTCCTCTATCTCTTGTGCTGCCTCTGCTTTCTGTGTTCAATACACTACCTGATGTGGATGCCCCTGAGCTTTTCCTATGAATTTCCTCACTCAATATAACACCAATAACATCATCATACTTTAGGGTATTAGAACCAGAAACAAAATTACTAACAGCCATTACCAAGCCATTCCAGCTTTCTGGCAAAGAACACAAAATCAAGAGAGCCCTAACCTCTTCATCAAAAGTAATTTTAACTGAGCTTAATTGACTTGTAACTGTATTAAACTCATTCAAATGATCTGTAACTGATCCACCTTCTACCATTTTCATATTAAATAAACGCTTCATAAGAAATACCTTGTTTGAAGCTGAAGGCTTTTCATACAACTTCGCTAGGGTTTCCATCAGATCTTTAGCTGTCTTTGCTTCAGTAATATTGAATGCCACCGATTGTGCCAGGCATAGACGAATACTCCCCAGTGCCTTCCTATCCAAAATATCCCAATCCTCCTGAGACATTGATTGCTCTTTCTTGGCTACTCCCTCTAGTGGCCGCCATAGATCCTTCTGATAGAGATAATCCTCCATTTGCATCTTCCATAACTGAAAGTTTTGCCCATTAAACTTATCAACCTTCACCCTACCCTTGTCTGCCATTTCTCCCACTTAACCGAGAGACTCTCCCACTAACTCGTGAGACCTGCTTCAGAGAATAGATGAAAGAACAAATGAAATAACCTCGCTCTGATACCACTTGTTAGGATTAACAAGGCAGAAATAACAATTATGTGCAAATATAACTAATATCAAAAAATAATAAACCACACAGAATAGAACACAAGACACACAGATTTAACGTGGTTCACCCAATCCCTGGGCTACGTCCACCAACAGCGAGTCCAATATTATTATTATCCAATGATTACAACCTGATTATAATCCGTAATCCCTTACAGCCCAATTCTGCTGCAAGTACTAAAATCATACATAATGAAAAGTCCCTAAGCCTAAGCCATATTATACAATATTTTCCTGCTTTAGGGTTAGAATGAGTTATAAGTAGTCGGCCCAAATAACCAAAAAGTAGTCGGCCTCATCCCGAACCCCTGCTCTTGGGGGCTGCCGCCCCCAAACCCCCGCTCGAGGCCCGGCCCGGCCCCAAACCCCGGCGAGGTCGGGAGGAAAAGTGTACAGTACTTTCCTGGATAGTACTTTCCTGATTAGTCACCATAAGCTAACAATATAAAGACTATTAAGTCCCACTCGGTTAAGAGATTTATCTGTAGCAATAGTTAAACCGATACAATAATGATATGATTAAAATACAAATTGATTGTAGATTTTCAAATCTTTGCTAAGCTAAAAAATACCTTTGATAAATGATCAATTCAATCCCTTTATTTCCTCCAAATCTGTTCTACTCGGTAATTACTTTCTCTATCACTCAGTGTTGTCTATGGAATTGCTCGGTTTTGTCTTCAACCAATTTGATCAACTTTGTATGAAATCAATCTTTTGATGCGAATTCTCTTGCAACATACTCAATAATGAATCTCTTGTCTCTTTAAATAGACATCATAAACCATTTTCTTTCCATCCATAGATTTTGCCTCTTAATCTTCACCATTGATTTTGCCACTTTATCCTTCCTCGACAGTTGTGTCAATAACACGTTTCATTCTCCTCATCCAATCATCCTTGAATTTTTTCAGCCATTTGATCATCGTAACAAACATTATCATTTACCTCGGAATCCTAACAAATTATCCAGCTCATCATCTTTAGATGGAAGTCATAAGTTCCATTTATTTCTTTCACTCGGTCAATACCATAATGCGTCAGTGATAACTAGCTCAGTTAACATTGTACTCAATATACACTACACTTGCTCGGTGTATACTGTATTCTTCATTTACTGACCACATAAACTTGTTCATTCTTGATCTTCAATCCATAATAGATTCATGCAATACAATCGAATCACTAACATAATTCCATAGACTCGTTAATAAGTTACCCAATGAATACCATATCCATAACTTTGTCATCCATCTCATCTTCATGTAGATATATAATTCCTTCATCATTATTTCCTTCTTAAGATGTTTGTAACCATCATGATAAGTACAGTCAAAACTAGTTGACATCAAATGACAATATGTAAACTGATTTAATGTCTTACATACACATTAGTAGCTTGGTGATCATCAATCACTGTCTTTCAAATATCCAATCCATTGTAAAACTCTACCTCAAGATATTCAATCATTTGTAGTTTATCAATCTCCCCCTTTGGCATTGATGGCAACACAATATGAAATATTCCATAGAATACCAAACATCTATTCTACAACTCTGTATGCAAATTTTGTAACTTGGTAAGCTCTCCCTATCTTGTACATTTAATATGTTTAATCACTACACAACATCAATACTCTCCATACCGTCTCTCTCCCTGCAGATTTAATATTTCATGTACATTTCTCTCCCTTTGTGTGTATTTCATATGAATCATCATCTCTCCCTTTGACATCAATTCAAAAAATAAAATAAACAACTCTTTAGTATCCAAATCAATATATTTGTTCTTCGGTTCAGATCAAGTACCTTGCATGTAATGATATGCAATTTCAACATGTCTTCCATCTTCAATTTTCACAACCTCAGGAAAGCCAAAGTGTGAACATTATGCATCAACATCATTTGATATTCTAATAAATTATAGGTTGATGCAAGCTCCTAATCACCTTAGTGAATGATAGACAAGGGATGGACCCCTAGTCTACTCCTCAAGTACTCAAATGTGTCCTTAGGTAAGGGTTTAGTAAATATATCTGCAAGTTGCTCTTGTGATTTCACATACTTCAGTGTTATTTTTCTTGTACTTGTTCCCTTAAGTAGTGATACTTTATAGATATATGCTTTGTCTTTTCATGCATCACCGGATTCTTAGAATTTTTTATTGCACTAGTGTTATTACAATATATTATCATTGGGTCAATGATATCTTCATTCCTACCTTCCAAAAGTTGTTTTATCCATGCAATATTCCAACAAATATCAACAACAACAACATATTTTACTTTTCCACTACTTTTGCAGTGGACTAAGAAATGCATCCTTGTTTCTTACTTATCCAAGTAACTAACTGTTGTGGATCCAAGTAACTAACTGTTGTGGTTCCACAACACACACCCCATTTTGGCCACTTGGCCAAATCGGGACCCCCCTTTTTTTTCGCTTTTAGTTTCTTTGAGGGACCCTTATGTTCGATTTGATTAGACATTTAGTGTGTCAGATTGTCAGCTTGTGTGCTCCCAATAGCTGGATGTCAGTTGAATCAACTTGTGATGATTTTTTTCCCTCACTTTTTTTCTCCCTTTTTTCGCCTCTTTTTTGTTTATGTATTTTTTAGAGTTAGGTTTTTCTTTCTTTTCTTGCATGTAGACTTAGTTGATCTAGTTTAATTTTTCATTTTTTTAATAAAGATTACTAATGAGACATCCTTTGTGGTTGCAGAATTGAGAATATCAATGAGGCATGTTATGAACCAATGAGTCAATAGAAATTCTTTGATGGGATTGAATTTTAGTTGTATGAAGATGTTATGAAATGACAACAAAAATAGTTGGATAATTTCTCAAAAGTTCAAAGTTCAGAGGATCGAAGTGCAAAGGTCCGAAGTTCAAAGTTTTGAGTTCAAATGTTTAGAGATCGGGGTTCGAAGGTTCAAATCTCAAATTTTCGAGGTTTGGGGTTTGGAGTTCAAGTTTTTTCAGAGTTTCAAAGTCCGAAACTGCCGAAATTCCACAAAACCCCAAAAGGCCAAAAAAAGTTGTGGACTTAGCCATTTTTCCAAAAAATAACTAAGAGGGGGGGTGAATTAGTTAATTCTAGTTATCCTACAGTCCCAATCTCCCAGATGTATGTACTCAAACTTTTCAAACAAATAATCAGCTCGGTAAGCTTGTTATCAATAACTTTCTATTCATTTATCGAATACCAGCAAATTCAATACTGTGTTTACCAATTAACCCAAATATGAAATGTGTAAATTAGACTAACAATCCAATCACATCAAATACACATAGCACAAGGATTTTAACGTGGAAACCCTGCTAAGGGAAAAAACCACCAGGGATTGGTAACCCAAAATATTTCACTCTTCTAAAGTGAGCTCAGTTAGGAGCCAACCCTGTTAAAGGTTACAAAACACACTATAAGGTGTGACCTAGTTAGAGGATTTATCACTAAAAATTAACTCTTGACCAACATTCACTATGGGATCAAAAAGAAAACCATCAACATTCATGGAATGTCATATTGAAATACAAAAGACTATTAAGTCCACTCGGTTAAGATTTAGTTGTAACAATAGTTAATATGATACAGTAGTGATCTGATTCAAATACATCTTAGATTGCAGATATTAAGATCTATGCTAAGCTCAAAATGCCTTCTGTTGGAGCTCAAAAAATCTGAGTACATTTTGAGTCCATATTTCTAAATTTTTGTCTAAGTGCCAGATTTGTGCTTTGAAAATCATTGAAAGGTGCTCAGTTCGGGTGCACGAATAAAAGGGCCTATTGATCTTCATGAGAATTCACTTGGATAGGGTCCTCATCACCTATCATTTCACATTTTTAATAGGTTTTAGGTCCCAATTTTCAGTTTCGACATGTTTTTGAAGTGGCTATTTAAAGGTGTTTCCAAAAATCTGCAGTGTGTTTCCCGATTTTCATTGAGTAGCCCACTTTAAGGAAGTGTGTATGTTTCCCTATGATTGATCATTGCATGAAAATTATTGCATCATACTATAGGCATAATATTGAGTCATCATGCCAATTTTTTGCTCCCCATGTGCCCGTTTGACCTGTTTACTAGTGTCTTTCCGTTTAGAGATTCTTAAGTTTTGCTAGGAGTGCATTGTCCAATTTTCTGAGTAGCCTACTCCGAGGCCTTGTAGTTTGAACTCTATTCAAATTCAGGTGCAATTGAATTTTGTTCCATACTTTACACCTATAAGTGCACTTACCTTAATATTTTGAGGTCTCTGCCAATCGATCTGGTCATTTTCCTAGATCAATTCCAAACACAATTTCTACTTATTTCACTATTTTGGTCCAAAATGTTTATAACAAGCTGACTTTGATGTTTGGTGATAATTCATCATTCCATCTTCTAGGGGTGCTAGTTATGGATTCATCTATCTTGTATGGGATTGAATCAACACCCAAGATTCTAGCTTATGACAGTGTCAGTTGACGAGTTTTTAGAGCCAGTTCTGAAAGGGATTGTGCAATTTGATAGTGTGGACAAAATCAATGTTTCTGAAAGGCTGAGTTTGGTCATTAAAACCTGTGAGCTTGAATTTTCTGAGGGGTTCTCCTTTGACTAGTGTACTTACATGTTGAGAATGAAGGTATGTTTCTGATGGCGCTCTCCTGCGGGGGCATTTGGTAAGTTTTTGAAGACACTTCCAGAGGTTAGTTGATGCTATTTGGTAACTTTGTGAAAGTGAAAAAAGTGAGCGGTATGACTAAAATCTCTGGTGCACCATGGTTTATATTCTTTGAGCAAATCCATCACTAATATAAAAGGAAAGAGAAGGCACGTTTGAGCATGTAAAGGGGCAGGTGACAACGTTACAATGCAAAGGGGGCATGTGCCAATTGAAGACATTGGCCTCCAACCAAGGAAGACCAAATATCACAAAGAGGATTGCGTAAGGGAGAGCACAAGTCCACACCAAAAAGGGAATGTAAGAGGCTTCCATGACATAATACATATTGATTTTTTCAAGGATCTTGAACCATGATGGTGTTCTTCATGAGAATGAGACGTGTGACCTCTAGTTGGTTGGCTAATGTCAACCTCACATTGTCTTTTACTTCATATCCTTATTGAGAAACTTAAATGGAAGTGACAAGGAGTTGATTGAATATAAGCTTATGTTTGAGAATGTAGAAGTGTGGGACTTGATACCTATAGGAAACCATGGATAATTGACAAGTTTTTGACCTCCCTTACCTTATAATCAATACTCCCATGGATATATCCTTGCATTCGATTCTACAGCCTTCATTCCTCAATGAATTGAGTTTTTTTTTAGGTAAGGATATAAAAAAAAAATTGTGGTTCTACTCAATCTGCATGGCCAGATCGTAACTTTGCAAGGACACTTACACTCATTGAACCCTATCTAAATTTGAAGTCCTCAAATCGGCTACTCTACGTATACTTCATAATATTTTGGGGCAAGGAAAAGCTATGTGCAATGGGGATCAAGTTTTATTAGTGGAAGAAATGTAAAGAGTGCCTCTTCATCCTATTTTGTGAGACACCTATTCTGCACTTTGAGCCATGAACTATGCATTGGCTCTTGGGATTTTTGAGGCACACAATGATCATCTGGGACTGGGGAGTGCACACCAAAGTGTGAAAGGTGCTATTTTGGAGGCCAGCATACAATGGTCTCAAGTAAACAAGGGACCATGCATATAGTCTAAAGGAGAACCCTGCGCAAAAATACGAAGGGAGAATCATGTATGAGTTGAAAGGGTGCGCCATGGGTAAATGAAAAAATACACATGAGGCTACAAGTGATATGTTTGAGAGGAGAGCGTAAGTATTAAATAGGCTTGTGCATTGTTTTAAATGGTGCATAGCATGTAATGAATGGCTAGCACAATTTAGAGGTAAGTGAAAACAATGAATAGCAACACATGGTAAATAGGGGTTTGCATGAGATGTGAAAGGTGCTACATGAGCAGCCAAGTCAATGGAGAAGGCTGTTGGTCCTTTTCAAGGATAGATCACACACATCAAAGGAAGGGAGGCACATTTTTGAAATAAAGTGTTAGCATTCAGAGTGAAGGATGGTGCATGAATAAATTGTTGATGTGGGTGTGGCTGTAAAGACTTTGCACAAAGAAAGAAGATACAACCATAAGGAATACAATTGAAACTTGGAAACCTACAAGGCAACCGTTGTTTATCACCAATGAAGCATTTGTAATCATCAGTGGACAAACCACAATGTAGTGTACCACACACTACTTTTCATGATAGGAAACAGACTGATGGAACTGTGCTTGGGACTCAGTTTCTTCTAACTGAGTGGAATTGGGATGGGAGGTTCTGAAAAGGTGGAACATGGTTTCTACTAGTTGCAACTCAAGCTCTGCAGGAGGCCTCTACTGCTGAAGCTATTATTAGAGGGTAAAGCTAGAAATTCTCCACGTACAGATGGAGTAACTGATACACCTCTTAATATTTCAACAGAGAAAGCAAAGAGTGTTGTCCATTGAATTGGTCCTGCATTAGCAATAGATTTGGCATCAATATCCTTTTTCAGTAACCTTAGTTATAGTTTTGATAGCTTAACAGAGAAAGGGACAAATACAAATGAGTCACACACTTGGCCAGGAAGAAGAAAATTGAAGGGGGCTGCATGTGGGTCTATCCCACATGCACCCTAATTTTTCATTTTGAAGTGTTTATATCAAACAACACTCCTAGCTAAGGTAAATGAAGTAAAAAGGAGGCAAGGCAACTTGTTAGCTTAATGGGCCTATGTTTCTATGCGCGCTAGCTGGGTTCTATGAACAAGATTTTAATGCAGTGCTTTAAAACCATCAATCAATTTATCCCACATTCGCTTAGGAAAAAAACTTTGAGATGTTAATAAGGCATAATGCTTGCATAGTGAAATTGATGAAACAGTGGAGGCTCTATGCACGCGACCGCTTGGAGGACCGCCTCGGGATGCATGCTAGTGGGCCCACATGTAAGGTAATTTTGTAGATAGACGCTGATAGCTTGACACAAAGAGGACACATGGTGTAGTCGTGTGATCATGAGACAAGGCCGATGGTTAGAGGAAAATTGAGTGACCTAGAGAATGTAGTTAGTGACGTAGTCTCGTGATGTTGTTGATTAGAGGCCAAAGATTTAGAGACCTAGAGACAATACAGTTGCGTGATCTTGAGAATTCTGGTGGTTAGGAGGATTAATCTAGATATCTAGAGACTAACTTGGTCGTGTAGTCGCGAGATGCTAGCGGTCAAGTAGTGAAAATTTGGAGACTTAGAGATTGTCATAGTCATTAGGTCGCCAAAAGAAGATTTAGAGACCTGAAGACTGAAGGTTGGTTGCCAAGTCTCCAGATGGTTCAGACACTTGGAGACTGAAGGCTGGTCACTAAGTCTCCAGATGGTGATTCAGAGACTTGGAGACTTGAGGAAAAAAAGCTAGAATAAGCAGATTTCAATAGATTTAAAAATTGACATAGTTCAGACTATAGGATAAAGCCCAAAAATTTAAATGATGAACCTGATCAGAGATTTAATGTCTGGAGGCTTGATTTTGATCAAAACATAGGCATATGATATGTTTTCAGAAATGGGAGAAGACAAGGAATCTGATCGAAATGATTATTTTCAGTTTTAAAGTAGCGGGAAAGAGCAGTAAGAGGTTTTGATTTTGAGATCAAATCTTGTTGCAGAGGTAAAGATAGTTGAAAGGGATCAGTTTGAAGAGGATGCAATTTGGAGGGAAAAATGACTGTAAAGATGGAGGTAGTTGTAGAAAGAAAGGAATTTGCGAGAATTAGAAGATATTTTGATAGGAATTGGCATTTATTCGTAATTTGTGACTGGCCTTGTTTTGCCTTTATCTCTTCTTCTTCTCCATTTTTCAAAAGGTGGAGAGTTCCATGTCTGGTAGAAAGTTTGCAGTCTAAATTCTTTGTGATATTTTCTAGACTGGTTCCATGAGTGGTTCTTCTATGTAATATTGCCCTCTTCTACTCATATAGGGTGTTCTTGATCCTCTTTGGTTTTTTAGATAGATATGTGTGTAATAGTTTATCTTGTGAATAGGATTGCAACACTTTTTTTACTACTATCAATTTTTCTCCATTTTCTTCCTGAATTTATTGGTTAAAGCATCTAGGGTGTTTTAGTTTTTCTGTTGTGAGTTCACAATAAAGTTATTTCAAGGAAATAACTGAGTTCAGGATTCATTTTCAGGTGTGTATGAATTGAGATAACAAGGGTATTTCATATTTGTCTTTTAGTATATTACTGATCAATGTGTTTCCTGTATGCACCCTAAAATGGTCGCTTAGACTTTGGGCCCCCATTTAGCAATTTATCAAATTCCCGAATCAATATTTTCAAAATTCAATATTTTATCAATTATATCAATTTCCTTGATCAAATCCTATTTTATCAAAAGGAATATTGGCTCCCCTTTTATTAAATAAAAAGCCCCCACTTTTCTTCTTATCCTAAGTTGCACAAATAAAGCATTATTCTTATTTTATAAAAAGAAGAGAAGCACTTTTTGTCTCATATGGGCAAAAAATTCAACTCTTATTTTCTCATTAGAGGATATTTGTGCACATGGATTGCTCCTCTTTCAAGCTCCACCCTTGATTAAATCTTTTTCCTCTTAATCTCCATGGTCCATTCTTTCTCATTTCCTATAAAAGAAGAGTTCTTTTCCTCATTTTCATATGCATTTTTTAATACTAATGTTATGCTGCAGGTTTTCTAAGTCACTTTGGAGCTTTTGAAGATTTGGAGCATTCTTGGCTTTTGCATCTACATTCCATTCTTAGTTTCATTCATGCATAGTAGCTTCATGTTTATGCTTTCATAGTTTAGATTTCCTTTCAACCTTTAGAGTAACTCATCTAGTTTAACTAAGAAGGCTTGGTAATACTTGTACTTTCCTTTTAATAGCATAGCTTGTACTTTCATTTCTATAGCTTAGCTTGCACCTCTCATTTCTAGCCTACATATTCATCTTAATCTAGCTTGCATTTGCATTTCATAGTGATTCTTGGGGATATTGGCATTCTTTCCCTTGTCTTCATTTGAATCTCTCATTGTGTGGTTGACTAGCAAGGTCATTAGCTTAATAGCTCTAGCTGAGAGAAAATTTTAAATAATCTTGCAACTCCATGCATAGAGAGCTCTACGTCACTTTCTAAGGTTTCCTATTCATGGATTCTGTTGGATCTAATGACTTAGAAAAGTGCACTATTTAGTATGTACATATTTGGATCAAATAGTGCACTTCTCTTAGTCATTATAGTCAACCACACAATGAGAGATTCAAATGAAGACAAGGGAAAGAATGTCAATATCCCCAAGAATCTCTATGAAATGCAAATGCAAACTAGATTAAGATGAATATGCAAGCTAGAAATGAGAGATGCAAGCTAAGCTATGGAAATGAAAGTACAAGCTATGCTATGAAAAGGAAAGTACAAGTATTACCAAGCCTTCCTAGTTAAACTAGATGAAGTAATCTAAAGCTTGAAAGGAAATCTAAACTATGAAAGCATAAACATGAAGCTACTATGCATGAATGGAACTAAGAATGGAATGTAGATGCAAAAGCCAAGAATGCTCCAAATCTTCAAAAGCTCCAAAGTGACCTGGAAAACCTGCAACATAACATTAGTATTCAAAAATGCATATGAAAATGAGGAAGATAGCTCTCCTTTTATAGGAAAGGAGAAAGAATGGACCATGGAGATTAAGAGGCAAACGATTTAATCAAGGATGAAGCATCAAAGATGAGCAATCCATGTGCACAAATATCCTTTAATGAGAAAATAAGAGTTGACTTTTGTGTCCATATGAGACAAAATTGCTTTTCTTCTTTATATAAAATAAGAATAATATTTTATTTGTGCAATTTAGGATAAGAGGAAAAGTGGGGGCTTTTTATTTATTAAAAGGAGAGCCAATATTCCTTTTAAATAAATAAAGACTTTAGGATAAAATGGTTAGCCCAAGGCAAATAATTAAAAATGATAAAAGGATTTGATCAAGGAAATTGATATAATTGATGAAATGCTGATTTTTGGAAATATTGATTCAGGGATTTGATAAATTGCTGAATGGGGGCCTAAAGTCTAGGTGACCATTTTAGGGTGCATACATTTTCCCCTCTTTGACTAATGTGTGATCATTCTAGGAACACGTGTGGTCAAAGAAGAATTGAAATGTGAGATTGATTTGGGATCACAAAACAATCCAGACGTGTGATCATTCTAGGAACACGCCATGACAAAAATAAACTGGCTGAAAGACAAGACCAACACCATTGCTATTAAGTGATAATCAAGTCTCAAAATAAAATCTAAAGCTGAACTAAATGATAAAGCTGAATCAAAGATTAAAGCTGATAGGTACTGCCCCCTCGGAATCGAAATCGAAATCAGGTAGAGGAGAAGCAGTAAATTGATAAACTTGATCAAGTCACTAGAAATCATGATCAAAGATGAAGCGTGATAGGATAACCATCAAGCAGTGAAGATATGCCCTAGTTTGACTACGAAAGATATAGGATGAAGTCAAACCTCATAGAGATGAAGCAGAATGAAAATGAATGAAAGACTAGATCTAGCCTCAAATGGTCAGTCAACTGCGCAGAAGAGGGTGAAAATTTGAAATGTGATTTTGACTATCAAGATTAACTCAGATTTCTATTTCAAGTCTGAAAATGGATCCAGGATGTCGAAATTAGCTAGGGGTGCAATTTTCATGCAATTTCGAGGTGTTTTGAAAATTGGTCAAAAAGTCAAAATGCTATATAAGGGGTAAAAAGCTCATTTTCAAAATCATTTGTCTTTTAGCGATTTGAGAATTTTGAGAGCTTAGAGAGAGAAAATGGCCCAGCAAGCAGCAGTTCTGGTTCACAGGCATCGATTTGAGTGCTCCCGGTTGCACAACCGGCCTTCACAGTATGGTGCCCCGGTATGTTTTCAGAAAAACTTGCCCATTTTTGAGTCATTATGAGCATTTAATGTCAATTAAACATGTTTTTAAACATTTTTAATTTTTCAAATTTTAGACTTAGGCAAAAAGTCATGCGATACTTTACAAGTATGTCCCCCTTTGAGAGTATCTATCGTGTGATACTTTGTAGGTCCATATAGTATCGCGTGGGTATGTAAGCTAGTATCACATGATAACTGGCAAACTATAACGTGATCCTATATGAAGTATCACCTGAAAAGATATTATCGTACTGTTATTAAAGAAAGTATCCCACAATACTTTAGCAAAAAATAGTATCGCCCAGTGTAAAATTTTGACATGTTTTAGTGTTTTTGAGCAAAATGACATGGGTCTAGACAATGTATACTTTGTAAGATGTTTTATACTAATTTTTAGACATCCATCATGATATGTACTGACATCTGGCTGGGGTTAATGGTTTGTAGGAGATCTTTCTAGCGCTACTCATTAGAGTGTTGAAGGTGATGAGGTTATGATTTGTCCGAGATCTAGATGATCCGGGCAAGGAAGATCTAAGGGCTATGGGCTTTGGGTACTTACTACAGTTACCCTACATTAGAGTTGATCATGGGTTGTTGACTGGACTTGCTGAGAGATGGCATAGCGAGCACGACACCTTCGATCTGCCTACTCGAGAGGCATCGATCACCGTGGAGGACATCTATCAGATTCTCTGAGTGCCTTACCATGCCAATCCTGTAAGTATAATCATGTTTATAGATAGTCATAAATGCAAAGTTTCCATATAATAGAAACTAACATGATTGTTTGATGACACAGGTATACTATGATCAGGATGCTACCGAGGGACAGCGGGCCATCCAGGGCATGTTCCACGATGTCACCATTATAGATAGACACTTTAGCTGGGATCGATTGATAGATGATTTTGGCAGGGAGTTCCCAGTACCTTGTATTGTCGCTTCCATTATAGCATAGGCCCTTATCACTATCAGGAGTCAGAAGGGTTTTCCACAGGGATGGGGCTGATTGTTAGTGGATCTAGTAGCACACCCACGGTGGATGGCATGGGGCCTGGCCATACTAGTAGAACTGTACCACGAGTTACATGAGATCGTTTATCATGATAGTAGTACATGGGCATGTGGTGCTATCTTAGCATAGGTTTGGGCGTGGGAGCACATCATTGTGGCACCCACCGTTGGGCAGAGAATTATTGTTTTGTCCTTAATTTTTTGCTTTTCTGTCAAATTTTCATCAAATTTTAGCTTCATTTTTGGCTCTTGGGTTTTTCAGTCTCAAATTATCACACGATAGTTTTCTAGTATCGTGTGATAGTTCATGTATGGTGGCACGATACTTTACCAGTTAAAGTATCACTCTATTTGAGACATTCTATCACCGACAGGTACAGTGAAGTATTGCCCAGAAATATATTATCACCCCAGTATACTGTAAAGTATCATGTGATATTTTTGGTGATTGTACTATCACCTGTACCCAATAGTGAGTTGTTTCTTGGTTCTTTCTTATTGAATTTGGATCTAGTTAGCTTGCTAGATTAGTTTGCTATGGTTAGATAGATTTAATTTGCAGATTTCATTTGGATTTGGATTTTTCTAACCTTGTGGGGCTAACAAGTTGTGCTTGTAGGTGCTCTCATTGCTTGATTATTTTCTTAAAAGAATGCATGTCAAAGCTTCAATTGCACAATGACTACTAACGGTTTTTGTAGGGCTGCCCAAAGCATAAAAACCCAATCAAGTGCTTGTTGTTTATTTCATTTTAAGTGTGGCATATACTAGTTGTTTCATTTCATAGGAACATAATATCTTGTTGTAGGGATTCTTGGGTGGTAGGAGAAGTATGCTCTTCACCCTTGTGGTGAACCATAAAATCTTGACCCATCTTTGGATTTTGAAAGCAAGAGGGTAATTGAACATTTGCTTGGTGTGTTTGGGAGAAAACTTTGAGATAGGGGAGTATGCTCTTCACCCTTGTGGTGAAACAAAAACCTTGAATCTCATAAGTTGATCCATTCTTCGTTTAGATCTTTAGAATCCATTAGCGGGCTTGCTCTTGAGCAATCAAGAGGAACAACCCAATTGGGGAAAAGCCTTTTGCCGGCTATTCCAACCCACTATAAACTCAAGGCTATCGAGGACACAAAACCTTGGTAGACGTAGTACTTGTCTTCGCTTGATGTGAGTACTTGTGGGATTGTGACCATGAGGAAAATGTTGAGCAAGAATGCTTAAGGTACTCTTGTGGCCGCGAGGTCCATTACTTGCCGCAAGGTAAGGAGTCCCTTTGGGGAGCAAGAGGGGTATTTCGAATGGAAGCCCTTATTAAGAACCATAGATAGAGGCCACCCTATTTTTCCGCTTAGCCTCTTGGTGCAAGGATTGATCCAAGTGGAATAACTTGGATCACCCCAAGATTATTCACCATCTGTGTTCCTTTGGTTGTGTCGTTGGCACTTCCACGACAAAGCCAATATCTATTGTGGGCAACCACTTTGTGTGAGGCAATGGAGCATCAAGTGTGGGCCAAGTTGTTAAGTATTGAGCCATTGTCTTTTTAGGCTAGAAAGTGTTTGAAGTGTTCCCATTGTGATATACCCATGTAAACATTCTTGCATATTCAACATCATGGTAGTGTTCATAAGATTTTTCAATTTTGATATCACAATTGCTTGTCTTGGCAAGGTTTTTTTTTCCCTTGTTTCAAGTGTTTGAAGACATGTTTGATCACCTACTATTTGCAAACCTGTCAATTTACTACTGTCACTATGATTGAGATAAAAAAAAACCAATCCTCAAACTTAAATTTGGACCAAATTGCCTTAAAAATAGATATTTTTACACTCACTAGTCAAGAATTGTATGACACTGAAATAGTATTGCTCTCTGTCCTGGAAAATATCACGTGATAGTTCACCACTGGAAGACTATCACCTCATTTGCCTGGAAAGTACTGCCTGGGCTGCCTGGAAATTATCACCTTGCTTAATGTAAAGTATTGCCTGGTCTGAAACTATCACCCTGTTACCCTGGAAACTATCGCCCATAATCTTTTTGTTGTCTGCCTAATTCATGCAATTTTCAGTCTTCTCTTAGTTGACCAGATTTTAGTAAGTTTTGTTCCCTGCAACTAAAAGCTTGTTTATACCTCAGGTTTCTGGCTCTAGACATCTTGAGTTAGTAACCTTTGACTTTACCCAAGATTTTTCTTGTCATTAGTAAGTTAGGAATCATCCTTGTTGACAAGATTCACCTTTAGATTCCTTGATTGCACACTTGGAGAGTTTGAGTAATCTTTTCTCCAAATCCATCTTCATATAAACTCAATTTCAATATATTGTGGTTAAATCATCCTCCTGATCCATATGTGCTAGGATACTAGAATCCTTTTGTTATGCACCATTGTGGTAGTGTTGATTTATACCTTTTGTCAACTTTCTATTTCATCATCTCTCTTTTGGACGATTGAATATTTTCACTATCCTAGTTTGACAATTAGCCATTCATAAGGTTATTTTCTCACTAAGGGTCTTTTCTTTCATGCCGGTTACAACAAGATACCAAGTGGGTCAAGGAAAACAACCTCAAGTTTTTTGAACTATTAACTTTAGTCCAAACTCGTCAAAAGCAAAAGGGGAAGGAACCTATCTTCGATAAATCTCCTAGGAGTGCTTTAGAAGTTTGGTTTGAGCCTAAGAGTAGCCTTAGTGAGTTGAGTACTTCTCTACCATCCTCTCAATCAAATATGGACATGAGCTACACTTTGACTAGGAGACAAAGAGAAGCAATAGATCAAACTTTTGATGACATTTTTTAGAGACATAGGGGTAACATGTTGTTCAATGATGAAAATCAACCTGGATCACCTCCTATTAACTTAAGATATCTAGATGCTCATCAACAAGCCAAAAGACACTATGCACAAGATCATCAAGATGCACAGTCACAACATGAAGACCAAAAAAACCAATCTTGTGACGCTCATGTGAATGCAGCTAACTTGTTCAATCATTCAAGGCCAAGCTCTCCACTAAAAACAACCTCAAGATATACAAGTGAGAGGCTAAAAAGTATAGAGTGAGAAAAATAGGCCTTCTTAAATGAACAAGATGCAAAAGAAGAAAGATTTAGGCTCCTAGAGGAGGAAGAACAAGCCTTGTTGGACATAGAGAGAAGGGCCGCACAAGAAGAACAAGATAGGCTCCTAGCCCAACAACTTAATGCACAATTCAAAAATAGGGGTACCAACAGTGGAAACAACTCTCCACCCTCTAGTCCCTCAAGAACCCCAAGAAGTAGAAGGTGGTCAAGGACTCGTTCAAGATCTCCTAGTCCTAGAGGGAGAAGAATTTCACAACATAGGAGAAGAACACCTCCTAGGAACTCAAGACAACCCTCCCAACAAGCTCATCATGGCTCTCAACATGGAGGAAGTAGTACAAGTTTTGACGATCAAGATTTTATGAGAATGAAACAACAACCACTATTCCAACAATATGTGGAAAAGCACCTTGATCAAAATAAGGATAAGTTCCTAGAGAACTTGATTAATAAAGGTGCGAGGGTTCCTTATAATTTTGATGTGGATAGGAAAATAAAGAAATAGAGCCCCTCACAAGAAGAAGAAATTAAGCAAATCAAGAAAATGATGGCTCCTAGGAGTTCCTTCAACCTTGATTCTATTTGTCCTAATCCTTTTGATAGGAGTGTGAGCATGACAAATTTTCCTAGGAAAATTGAATTTTCCCAATATGACAAATATGACGGTAATGGTGACCCACATGATCATGTGCGTCAGTTTTATACTATGAGTTTTGAATTTCACCATGAAGATTCCTATCTGATGAGATTATTTCCAAGGAGTCTAAAAGGTCAAGCTATGGAGTGGTTTACCAACATAACCCCTCCTGTCAAAACTTTTAAAGAACTGGTCCATAGATTTGTGCAACATTTTGCCTACAATTTATCAAGATTAGTCACCATGCTCAATTTGTGTAATTTGAAACAGAGTCAAGGGGAATCTTTCGTTATATTTTTACAAAGGTGGAGATGATTATGCTCCCGGTATTCTAGGATAATTCTTGAACAAGAGAGAATTGATATCATTGTGAGCAATTTAGTACTTGAGATGCAGTATGAGGTTTGGAAGATGGTCTTTGATTCATTCGACACCATGGTCAAAACCACATGTAGAATAGAGGATGTCTTAAAAGAGCAAGGTATTTTGACTAAACAACATAATAACAACAATAGTCAAAATAATAACAACTCTCATAAGGACAAAAGCAAGAACTCACAGTAGAATAAAAATAAGCAAGTAGTCAATGATGGAGTTGTTGACTCTAACCAACCAAAGGATCAGGGTGTCCTTCATTTATCTAGTGCAGTTCAAGCTATGAAGCTTAACACATCCTCTAACCAACAAGAGCATAAACAAAGATATCAAGAAAGACCTAAAAAGGAGAAGCGACAGTTCTCTAAGCTTGGGGATTCTTATGAGGATGTTTTCAAAATGCTTATTGATAACAATCTTGCACAACCACAAGATCCAGTAAAATTTCACATACTTGACATTAAGCCATATTGGTGGAATGAAAAAGCTTATTGCATATTTCATAATGGCATTGGACATGACATAAAACACTGCTAGAAACTTAAACATCTCATTCAAGATCTTATTAAAAATGGCAAGGTTGAGATTGATGAATTGAAAACCAATGTAGATCATAAAGCATTTAAGGAACCTTTGCCTAAATATGATAAGGGGGAAACCTCTAAACCCAAAGATGGAAAAGCTGCAATCAACTACACCTATACATCTGCAGAGAATGTTATCAATATGCTTGAAGTTGTGGATGAAAATGTCAACATACTATGAAACAAAGATTCTTATAGTCATGGTGTGCATTCTCCTCCTATATGATGAAGAACTCATTGTGGTTCTTAGAGGTCCTCACTTTTAAAGGTCATCTCAAGCTCTTAATGTTGTCACCAGAAGCCAAGGTCAAGGTCCTGTGATCATTAGAGGTCCTAATTCCAACCCGTCTAGCAAATCAAAGCAAGTGACATCCAAGAATGTCACCACCAAGTCAGCGGTTAATCCAAAAATGAGCTACAATCTTGTTGATCAGTTACAAAGAACACCAGCTCAAATCTCAATTTTTGAGCTTCTAGAGTTGTCTCCAAGACATAAGCGTGTCCTTGAAGATGCTTTGTGTACAACCAATGTCCCTAACAACATAGACATTGATCAATTCCAAAACATGGTAAATCACCTTGTGAGCCCACATTACCTCACATTCTCAGAAGAAGATGACAAAGCCTTGAGCCATTTGCATAATCTTTCCCTTCACATTGAAGGCATGATTCAGAAGACCCATGTCAGGCATGTGTTGATTGATGGGGGTGCTGGGCTCAATATTTGTTCCTTGAGTTTGTTGAAAATATTGGGTTACTCAGAGAAAGTTATCGATACTCACAAGAAAATAACCATCAAAGCCTATGATGAGGCAGAAAGAAGCTGCAAAGGCTTGTCCATCCTTCCTGTCAGGATTGGCCCCGTTGAAAAGGACATCTTGTTCCAAATTTTCGATGCTAGTCTTTTAGCCTATAATATTCTACTTGGTAGACCATGGATCCATGACATGCAAGAAGTGTCATCCACCTACCACCAATGTGTCAAGCTCCCCTATAATGGAGTAGAAGTTTGTATACCCAGGGATAGCACATTATCTATTAATGTAATTTTAGTAGGGACCCATGTTCCTCTTAATCGAGAAGCAGAAAATGTTGATGCAACTTTGGCACAATGTCAGAATAAGTTCAAAACCATAGACCTTGGTATGGGTGGTTATCACATTGACTCCTTTACAAAGCTACCAGTCTCACCTAGGTCCTATGGTAAACCTTCACAGGAGATGTGTCCCTCATCCTCAACAATGACTCTATTTGATACATTTGTAGAATCTTCAATACCCATTCAGGATGAAAAAGAGGAAGTGGCTGTTATAGACTGGATTTACAAAGAGGAAAAATACAAGCACAATGAAATTTTTTCTCCATCTTCTAAGACTTATAGAAGAGGATATACTTTGGTAAAAAATATTGGTTACCCAGGTCATGGTCCTCTCAGTCATAGACTAGATGCTAAGGTTGAACCACTCAATCATGCTCTTTTTGGATGCAAGTCTCAAACAACAGTTGGCCTAGGTTTTGAAAGTCAGAACAAGAAAGTTACCCCTATCCTAGCTATGATAGATAGTGATGATGAATACATACCCAATTTTCAAAATCAACAAGATAGGTGTGAAGATTGGGTCCCTTCCACCAATCTCCTTTGGGGAGATTTAGATACTACAGTTCACAATCCAACAATTTCAGAACTAGAACAAGAACAATCCACTATTGAAGACCATGTTGAGGATCCTATTCAATACACAAATAGCATTCAAGAGAGTGTTACCCTTGGTGACATCAATGCTTCTACATCAAGGCCTAAAAAATATGGTTGGTGTAAACATCCCAGCCATGATTCAGATACAGACTCACATGAGTATGAGTGGGAGACTCTTTCTGATTGTTATACAGTTGATATGGACATTGTTGTTGTCCATACATATAGTTCCCAATCCGAGGTAGCTAATGATTCTAGTGTAGGATTAGAAGATTGGAATCCACGAGTCGCTTTAGTGGATGATGCTTCGCTTAGTAGGATAAGTCCTAATTTGGGTACCTTAGAGGGATACTTGATGGATCCTAACTCTACAATCACCAGAGATGATACCATTCGCATACACAATATTGAACCAGTCATTGACCTACCCCTTGCCAATCCTCACTTAATTGATTGGTCTCAGCGCTATCAAGAGCCTCAGCTCCTAACTTTTCAAAATGACTATGAAATAGTGTGCTACCTAAATGCCCTTGAACTTGTAGTCTCTTCCACTAGTGAACCAACTACAAGCATGACCAAACTAGATATCAAGTACCTTAGTCGCAAAATGAAAAGAAAAGAAAAAAAGAATAAGAGTTCTGATGGCGAAAACCACTATGTGGTGGTATCAGAACCTAAAAAAGTAAAAATAAAGGACGTATCCGAAGGTGAAAACCTCTCTGAGGCACTTAAGGATGAGGTACTTGATCATCTTCCAAGCTATCTTTGGGATAGGTCTTTGGTACTTTTTGAGCCTACACAACCAGTTAATCTGAATACACCAAAGGCTCCACAAAGAAATAAAATTAATTTTGCTTAGACTTACTCGAACATGCCAGGATTGGACACTAGTCTCATTATGCATAATTTCTCCATAGCTCCAGGAATCAAACCAGTAAAACAAAAATTGAGGAAAATGCATCCTCACATATCTCTCCTTGTCAAAGTTGAATTAGAGAAGCTCCTTAGTGCAAGATTTATAAGAGCCATTGATTATGCCGAATGGATATCCAATATTGTACCAATTTCAAAACATGACAAGTCCATTCGTGTTTGCACAGACTTTAGAGATCTTAATAAAGCATGCCCAAAGGATGATTTTCCACTTTCAAACATAGACATGATAGTGGACATGACCACGGGCTATGAGATCTATTGTTTGATGGATGGCTTTTCTGGGTATAATCAAATCAAAATAGCTCCTGAAGACCAAGAGAAAACTGCATTCACTTGTGCATGGGGAACCTATTTCTGGAACATCATGCCATTTGGATTAAAAAATGTTGGAGCTACATATCAAAAAGCTATGACTACTATCTTCCATGACATGATGCATAAGAATATGGAAGACTATGTGGATGACACCTTGGCAAAATCCAAGAAAAGGGATAAACACCTTGCTGATTTGGAAGTAATTCTATATCGGATGGAACATTTTCAACTCAGGTTAAATCCCAAAAAGTGTGCATTTGGAGTTACCTTTGGCAAACTCTTAGGATTTATGATTTTAGATAAAGGAATAGAGGTGGACCCAGAAAAAGTTCAAGCAATAATGGATATGCGGCCTCCCACAAACATCAGTCAAATGAGGAGTCTTCAAGGACGCCTTCAGTCTATAAGGAGGTTTATTTCACAACTAGCTGATAGAGCTCAACCCTTTAATAAGACTTCACATAAAGGGGTTAAATGTGTCTGGAATGAGGAATGTCAGCAAAGCATGGATCAAATCAAATAGTACTTGGCTAATCCTCCAATCTTAATGCCTCCTATCCTAGGAAAACCACTTATATTATATGTCTCAGTAATAGAATCTTCCCTGGGGGCATTATTGGCTCAACTTGATGATACTGGAAAAGAAAGAGCCATATATTATATCAGTCATACTCTTGTGTCATATGAGGTTAACTACACTAGTATTGAAAAATATTGCCTAGTGGTGGTGTTTGCTTGCCAAAAGTTGTGACATTACATGCTTGTGCATACAATACACCTCATTGCAAAAATTGATCCTCTAAAATACTTGCTCGGTAAGGCTACTCTCATGGGTAGACTTGCTAAATGGATGATGATTCTTTTAGAATTTGACATAGAGTATGTTGAGCATAAGGCTATAAAAGGACAAGCCATTGCAGACCAATTGGCTGATTTTTGAATTCAAGACAAAGTACCAATTCAAGTTGAATTTCTAGATGAGCACATAATGTACATGACTGCAAGAACATGGAAGATGTTCTTTGATGGATCTTTCATGCAAAATGGTTTAGGTGCAGGAGTGTTATTTGTTTCTCCTCATGGGTACTAAATCCCTAAGTCCTACAAACTATTGTTCCCATGCACAAATAACATTGTTGAGTATGAGGCCTTAACAAATGGACTAAAAATGGCTATAGAATGGGGAATTATAGAGCTGCATATTTATGGGGATTCGCAATTGATAGTCAACCATGTTAACGAAGAATACCAAACCAGAGATGAAAAATTGATACCCTATAAGAAAATGGTTGATTCATTATGACGATATTTCACCTTTGTTACATTTCAACAAATCCCTAGAGAAAAAAATAAAGTAGCTGATGCTATGGCTACATTAGCTTCACTTCTTTAGCTAGAACAACATGAGTCCAGATTTGAGTTCCTGGTGGAAGAGCTATGTTACTCAATTTTTTACTCCTCATAAAGGCAATTTGTTTGTGTCCTTATTGGCCATGAATCATCTCGCTATGGTGCCATTTATTCATATCTTTGTGATGGTACTATTCCTAAAACATTCAATCATTTTGAATGAAGAAAACTAACCTGAAATGCCTCTCACCACACCCTTATCTCTGGTGATCTGTATAGGAGGGGTTTAGATGGGACACTTCTTAGGTGTTTAGAAAAGGATGAGTCCAACCAAGCGTTAGTTGACATTCACGAGGGCATTTGTGGAGGACATTCTAATGGTCTTTCCATGGCTTGAAGGTTGCTTAGGGCAGGGTACTATTGGCCTACGATGCAGACAGATGCAATAGCTTTTGCTAAATCTTGTGAAAAGTTTCATAAACATGGAAACCTAATACATGCTCCAGGTAGGGAGCTTATTCCTTCTATTTCTCATTGGCCATTTCAGTGTTGGGCCTTTGACATTGTTGGGAAAATTCATCCCAACTCATCAGGTGGACAAAAATTTATTATTACTACTACTAATTACTTTACCAAATGGGTAGAAGTTGTCCCTCTTTCTGTTGCCTCTAGCAAGATAGTTTCTCTATTTATTTTGAACCATATCATCTGTCGGTATGGACTGCCTTCTAAAATAATCACTGACAATGGAGGTCAGTTTAAAAATAAGGACTTTAAACATCTCTGCAAGAAATTCAAGATAAAACAACATTGGTCCTCCATTTACTTCCCGCAAGGAAATGGACAAGCAGAGGCTTCAAATAAGACCATTCTCAAAATCTTCCATAGAACAGTTCACAAGAATGGTAGAGATTGGCACCTACAGATAAATCCGGCCTTGTGGGCCTATAGAATGATTATTCGTACTCCAACAGGGGCTACACCTTTTTCCCTCACTTATGGTGCTGAAGTAGTGTTACCTTTAGAGGTAGAGATCCCTTCACTTAGAGTCTCTCTCAAAGGTTTACTGACAGATGAAGACTACCGTGCCATGAGGTTGCAGGAACTAGAACTTCTAGATGAAAAGTGTAAAGCATCTTTTGATCACATGAGAGTCTACCAAAAGCATATGTCCAAAGTATTCAACAAGAAGGTTCACCCTAGAGAATTTCAAGTGGGGGATCTTGTCCTACAAGAAAACCCTAAGAACCAACAAAATAGAGAACCAAAAGGGAAGTTCAAACCTAATTTTCTTGGACCATACATCATTACTGCAACTTTTGGTACAAGTGCTTATTTACTATCTAATCCAGAGGGGGAACAACTCCCTGACCCTATCAATGTTTTGCACCTCAAGAAGTTCTATCCATAATGCATATTCTATTTGGGAGCATTCTTTGTACATATCTTATTGATCTTGAAAAAATTCCAAAAAAAATTCATATATGATGCTGAAAAAATCCTAAAAAGCATATAATGTCGTGAAAAAAAAAATTTGAAAAAATAAAAAAAATCTCCAAGTGGTGAAAACCTGGAAATAGGTGCTACTTGAGGCCTTTTCACCCTTGTTTCTTAGCATGCATCCTCGACACTTAGCCTTTCTCCATCATGCCTTGACCTTGTTGCCTTGGTTTGGAATTGGTCTTTGTCTTTGTCTAGGGGGCATAACTGTGCTAGCTTTGGTCTCTAGGATGCATTGGTCTTTAGGACATCTTGCAAACGGTGTTTTTCAACACCACCCAAACTATGATTTTCAACACTACCCTAGCATCAAGTGTTTCTCAACACTTATCACATATCCTACCCTACAGTCTATTATGATATGATATTTCCACTAGCAAATGCGATACTCAAAGATTGATTCTATGACCTACACACACACACTTAAACACTTGACTCACTGAGACTTGTTTGACTTTCTTTTCCTTTTGTGCTATGTATGATGATTTTTTTGATGAGTGTTCTCTTCCTATGATAGTTTTCAATGATGCATAGCTAGAAGACTAAGGGCATGAGGACATGTTTTATTGCTCTTTCTGCTTGTGGCTATATTTTGTTGGTCCTAATTGTCATTAGCATTTATGCTTGATCCACTTGACACCTAGGATCTACAAGGTATTATCCTTGACTATTTTATGTGAGTGCATGCTTATAGCCATCTTGACCTTCTTATGTCCTGATGCAAGCATAATCTCACTATAGCAAACTTTAGGTAATCTCACTGCACTAGTCATCTTAACCTACATGTCTTTGGTGCCTAGGTGGGATTTTTACATTCTATCTAATATAGATCATATTCATATACCCATAGTCATACTAGTGTGTATTGTATGATCTTGCGATGCTACCAATAAAGCTCGATGATGATTATTAGATGTCTATTAGCGTTATGACCTTGCAAGTCAACCACTTTTCATAGTAGCTTGCATTCTTAGGTTCATGTTAGATTAGTTTTTTCACTTTGCATATGGAGTGAGCTCTCCTTTTATCTTTCATGGACTAGTTGGTCAACTGCGCTCACCTTTCCTATTCTCGATCATGTCTTTCACTCCTTGTCTTTAACATCACATCCTATTCCTATCATCACAAGGGGTTAATCTTATCATCATATCTATATCAAAAAGAGATCATTTTAAAAAACATGAGTCTATATCATACACATGAGAATTAAACATACATCTATGAGAGAGATTATACATGAGCATTTATAAACATACATTTTGAGCAATATGGAAAGACAATATCAAAACTGAAACATCCAACACAAGTGAGACAAATAACATAGATACATCACAAATTTAGTAATCTCATATATGAATGTCATAGTACAATATACAATATGGGATCCTAGAATCTGGATCAAAGTCTCATGATATGTCCAAAACATCTAAACACCTAAGCCCTAAACCTAGGACTTGCTAGCACCATCATGGGGAGCTGGTGGAGGAGGTAGTGTCGCTGCCCTGTATGGTACCATATCTAACATCCCTACGCTCTAAGAGTATGCTTGTGCTCTCTGACCCTCTGAAATAGCCTGAAGATAGAGCCCATGGTAGTATGTAGCTCTTACTACCTCCCATCAAATCTCTAGTGCATCCGCCTGTGCTAACCTCTCTCAGCGTGGTATCTCTTCCCTAAGATCAGATGCTATTGATCTCTCTCCACTCTTAGATCATTCAACTATTTCTCTCTAATAGCTATCATGATCCTAAGCTGCTACATCTCTATCTCTAGAGCCTGTATCTTGGCTCTCAGGTCCTCTCCTCCTGCAGGCTGATCCTGCCTACCCTCTACCTGTCGATGAACTGATCTTGCCACATCCTCACTCTCATTAATAGAGCTCCATCCCCATGACCATTTCCAGCCAGCTAATCAAGATCCCTCCCCTGTCTCCTTCACTCTCCCTCTTCCTCTCCCTCCACCATCTCCTCCATCCCTGTCGTCATCATCATCATCCCCCTGAGCTGTTGGATGTGCATCTGGAACTGTGAATCAAGGGAATGGAACCCTCCACCACTCTACTCTATAGGCTACATCAACCCCTGCATCTGCCATGTCTGGGAGATAGTCCTAGGGCTCTCTTTAGATTGTAGCTATATCCTGTACTACCTACTGGTAATCTAGCATCGATAGCCAACCCTAACCCTCCTCATCCCTAGCCCAGGCGTATGTAGTCATCTCAGTGGATACTCACTGCTACCGCTTGAACTACCACCATACCTGAGTGATGACAAATCTCTCCATGAACTCTGTATGCCGACCTACCAGTGGTCGACTACATAGCATATAACTAAGCTCATCCTCTGCATCTCCCCATACCTCCACAACCCTGTACGACCTCCACTGGAATGAAGTCAGCTCATCTAGTATCCTCCTATAGTATGTCACATCCCCGCTATGAGGCTATGATAAGAATCTTGCATACCTATAAATGAAGGGATGTCTCCTCTCCCTCGACTGTACTCGGGGTTGCACCACAGCGATGTGCTCCCATGCCCAAACATGTGCTAAGATAGCACTGCATACACATGTCCTGCTGTCACGATAAATGATCTCATGTAACTCATGGTACATGTCTGCTATTATGGTCAGGCCCCATGCCATCTATCATGGGTGTGCTACTAGATCCACTAACAATCTACCCCATCCCAGTGGAAAACCCTTTTGACTCCTGTCAATGATAAGGGCCTATGCTATAATGGATGCAACAATACAAGGTACTCAGAAGTCCCTGCCAAAATCATCCATCAATTGATCCTAGCTGACGTGTCTATCTATAATGGTGACATCCTGGAACATACCCTGGATGGCCCATTAGCCCTCGGTAGCATCCTGATCATAGTATACCTGTGTCATAAAACAATCATGTCACTTTCTATTATATGGAAACTTTGCATCTATGACTATCTATAAATATGATTATACTTACAGGATCGCCATGGTTCAGTACTCAGAGTATTCAATACACGTCCTCTAGGGTGATCAATGCCTCTGCATGAGGCAGATGAAAGGTGTTGTGCTTTCTATGCCATCTCTCAGCAAGCGCAGTCAACAACCCATGATCATCTCTAATGTAGGGTAACTGTAGCAAGTACTCAAAGCCCATAGCCCTCAGATCTGCCTAGCCCAGATCATCCAGATCTTGGACAAATCGTAACCCCATCACCTTTGGCACTCTAATGAGTAGTGTCAGAAAGACCTCCTGCAAACCATTAACCCCAGCTAGATGTCAGCACATATCATGATGGATGTCTAAGCAATCAGTTCAAAACATCTTAAAAAGTAAACATTGTCTAGACCAATGTCATTTTCCTCAAAAACACTAAAACATGTCAAAATTTTACACTGGGTGATACTATTTTTTGCTAAAGTATCTCACAATAATTTCTTTAATAACAGTGCGATAATATCTTCTTAGGCAATACTTCACATAGGATCATGTGATAGTTCACCAGTTATCATGTGATACTGGCTTACATACCCATGCGATACTATATGGACCTATGAAGTATCACGCGATAAATACTCTCAAAGGGGGCAATACTTGTAAAGTATCGCGTGACTTTTCACCTAAGTCTAAAATTTGAAAAATTAAAAATCTTTAAAAACATGTTTAATTGACATTAAATGCTCATAATGACTCAAAAATGGGCAAGTTTTTCTGAAAACATACTGGGGCACCATATTGTGGAGGCCGGTTGTGCGACCGGGAGCGCTCAAATTGATGCCTATGAACCAGAACTGCTGCTTGTTGGGCCATTTTCTCTCTCTAAGCTCTCAAAATTCTCAAATCTCTAAAAGACAAATGATTTTGAAGATGACCTTTTTACCCCTTATATAGCATTTTGACTTTTTGACCAATTTTCAAAACATCTCAGAATTGCACAAAAATTGCACCCCTAGCTAATTTCGACGTCCTAGATCCATTTTCAGACTCAAAATTGAAATCCAAGTTAATCTTGATAGTCAAAATCACATTTCAAAATTTATTCTTCATCTGCGCAATTGGCTGACCATTTGAGGCCTGATCCTTGAATCTTAATTGGGGCATCTTCATTTCCTCACGCCCATCTCTTCCAAACTCCTAGTCTACCATTCATTTTCATTCACTTCATCTCTCTGAGGTTTGACTTCATCTTTATCCTATATCTTTCTCAGTCAAACTGGGGCATATCTTCACTGCTTGATGGTTATCCTATCATGTTTTCACTTTCGATTATGATTTCTAGTGACTTGATCAAGTTTATCAATTTACTGTTTCTCATCTACCTAATTTTGATTTTGATTATGAGGGGGCAGTACCTATCAGCTTAAAATCTTTGATTCAACTTTATCATTCAACTCACCTTGAGATTCTTATTTTGAAACTTGACTATCACTTAATAGAAACAGTGTTGGTTTTGTCTTTCGATTCTTATCTCTTATTTTTAGACTTGATTATCACTTAACAACAATGGTGTTGGTCTTTTCTTTCAGCTGGTTTATTTTTGTCTTGGCGTGTTCCCAGAATGATCACACATCTGGATTGTTTTGTGATCCCAAATTGATCTCACATTTCAATTCTTCTTTGACCACATGTGTTCCCAGAATGATCACACATTAGTCAAAGAGGGGTAAATGTATGCACCCTAAAATGGTTGCCTAGACTTTGGGCCCCCATTCAGCAATTTATCAAATCCATGAATCAATATTTTCAAAAATCAATATTTTATCAATTATATCAATTTCCTTGATCAAGTCCTATTTTATCATTTTTAATTATTTTCCTTGGGCTAACCATTTTATCCTAAGTCTTTATTTATTGAAAATGAATATTTCCTCCCCTTTTATTAAATAAAAAACCCTCACTTTTCCTCTTATCCTTAGTTGCACAAATAAATCATTATTCTTATTTTATAAAAAGAAGAGAAGCACTTTTTGTCTCATATGGACACAAATGTCAACTCTTATTTTCTCATTGGAGGATATTTGTGCACATCGATTGCTCCTCTTTCAAGCTCCACCCTTGATTAAATCTTTTGCCTCTTAATCTCCATGGTCCATTCTTTCTCATTTCCTATAAAAGAAGAGCTCTCTTCCTCATTTTCATATGCATTTTTGAATACTAATGTTATGTTGCAGGTTTTCTAGGTCACTTTGGAGCTTTTGAAGATTTGGAGCATTCTTGGCTTTTGATCTACATTCCATTCTTAGTTTCATTCATGCATAGTAGCTTCATGTTTATGCTTTCATAGTTTAGATTTCCTTTCAAGCTTTAGGGTAACTCATCTAGTTTAACTAGGAAGGCTTGGTAATACTTGTACTTTCCTTTTCATAGCATAGCTTGTACTTTCATTTCCATAGCTTAGCTTGCACCTCTCATTTCTAGCTTGCATATTTATCTTAATCTAGCTTGCATTTGTATTTCATAGTGATTGTTGGGGATATTGGCATTCTGGCCCTTGTCTTCATTTGAATCTCTCATTGTGTGGTTGACTAACAAGGTCATTAGCTTAATAACTCTAGCTAAGAGAAAATTTTAAATAATCTTGCAACTCCATGCATAGAGAGCTCTACGTCGCTTTCTAAGGTTTTCTATTCATGGATTCCCTTGGATCTAATGACTTAGAGAAGTGCACTATTTAGTGTGTACATTTCCTATTTCTGGGTTTCTTCCAAGGGGAGAGTTAATTTTTTTGAATAGGAGACTGTATATCTGAATACACAAGTGGATTCGTAAGTAGAGTTTGATCAATGGTGCATGATTTGATGTAAGACATCATCATGTTAGATTGTGTTATTTTCTTATTTCATAAGTTGTCTGCTACATATTTCATTTGACTCTATTGCCCAATTGGATAAGGCACTGGTCTTTGGGGGATTTGGGATATTTTAGAGGTCCATCCCATCCAAAACATAAATGATAACATTTTCCCTTTCATGTTGATAGGAGGAGTTGGGAAGTTTGTCTAGTTTTCAGATTCATTGTATGCAAGTTGGAGTTTTCATAAGATCTGGTGAGCACTGGGGTATTCATTCCCTAAATGTCTGAAAACTATTCCACAAAGTCAATATACCTGCAGGCCTATTATTTGTAATAAGGAGTTATGTGTGTGCAAATGAGGTGTACCTGACTGAGTGAGTGGAACTCAAAGTGAAGAAGGTTGTAGGCCTTGTCAATGTTAGCACCCTTCTTGTCCTCTAATTTGTAGGAAGAAGTAGATCTCTGACAATTAGATAAATATCCCATGTTCGGTTATCATTTTCTCTTTTAGAATCGGAGGGTGCAAGAAAAAGTACTAACAAAATTGGTGACTCTACTAGGGAAAAAATAAATGACAAGTTTAAGATGCTCAATTCCTTGCTTTGCTAAATCATCCGAGGGTCTGATCTATTGAAAAGAATCAAGTAAAATTTTGTTGTATTATCTCATCAAGTGTGAGTGGCGACTATGAGTCTCTGTTTGATCAATGTTTTGTAAAGATATTGTAATGCATTTGTGATCATGACAAACATAATTCATGTGAAGCTATTTTGTGTTTGCTGGTAAAGAAGGTTTAGATCTGAGATAAAATCTCTCAGGTGATTCAGAATTATTCCTCTGCAAAGAGGTGGCGACTCTATGAAGGTTTGGAAGGTGATTTGAAGGAGACTTTAAATCATTATTTTACAAGCTGCAGGACTTCCAGTTAATCCTATTTTTATTAAGCAAGAATTGCCCCTTAATAAGTGAGAAGGTCACTAAGAGAAAAGGGAAAAATAATTTTAAGAGATTGGTCATATTTCAGGATTCAAGTTTTTTAATTATTGTAAAGAGTATTAGAAATATGTTGTTTCCTCTTGTCAGTACTTTGAAATGGAGTTTCCAGCTTTGATGGATCAAGATTTTTTTTTTAGATCTAAAAGGACTCAGTTAGATCTTGAAATTTTGGATAGAGATCATCTACTGATGTGTGCTATAATTGTGTCACACTTCTATGAATCATTACATTCAAGAACACTCAAGAATGAGGTCTCAAAAATTGATCCATAGCTCCCTAGGCATGGAGTGCAAGGGTTTTAAGAATGCTCTCAGCTAGAGCTATTTAGACTATAACCTTGCTAGTAAACCATGCAATAGGAGATTCAATGAAGACAAGGGCAAGAATGCCAATATCCTCAAGAATCAAAAATTAAAATGCAATGCAACACTATGCTAGAAATGGAAATGCAAGCTAAACTATGAAAATGAAAGATGCAAGTATTACAAAGCCTCCTAGTTAAGCTAGATGAATTAATCTAAAGTATAAAGGAAATCTAAGCTAAGAATGCCATGAAAATGAAGCTACTATGCAAGAAATGAAACTATGATAACATATAGATGCAAAAGCCAAGAATGCTCCAAATCTTCAAAAGCTCCAAAGTGTCCCTAGAAAACCTGTAGCATAACATTAGCATAAAAAGTTGAGGATCTAGAATGAGGAAGAGAGCTCTCCTTTTAAAGGAAATGAGGAGGAATGGACCATGGAGATTAAGAGGCAAAATATTTAATCAAGGGTGGAGCTTGAAAGAGGAGCAATCCATGTGCACAAGTATCCTCCAATGAAAAAATAGGAGTTGACTTTTGTGTCCATATGAGATAAAAAATGTTTTTTCCCTTTTTATAAAATAAGAATAATGCTTTATTTTTGCAACTTAGGATAAGAGGAAAAGTGGGGGCTTTTTATTTATTAAAAGGGGAGGAAATACTCCTTTTAAATAAATAAAAACTTAGGATAAGATGGTTAGCCCATAGAAAATAATCGAATAAATGATAGAGCTAGGATTTGATCAAGAGCAAGTAATTGATGATTTAGCAAAAGGGGCTAATAGTCTAGATGACCATTTTTAGGTGTATACAACTGATACATCAAGAAATCCAACAGAAGTGCACTCTAATGTTAAGATATGCAATAGGAGAAAGAAAAGAGGAATCTACGCTGTCATACTACAAAAAATTTCTTATTCCTTGTAGTGAACTTCCTGAAGATCTTGGTTTTCAAGATTCCCAATATACTGAGATGTTTCTAGCACTTATTATGTCAGAATCAGTCAACTGGACTGCATCCCTTAGAGAAGAAGCACTTGAAAATACTAAATAATGGATAGGTTCATTTGATGTTGCTGAATCTAGTTCATTTGGTCATGCTGAATCTAGTTGTGCTGAGGATGCCGAATCTTTTGATATTGATAGTGTTGGTTACTATGCTAATGATGAGATCTATGAATTTCAGGGAATGGATGAAGAATATGCAATAAATAATAATTCCTTTGAGTTTATAAGTTTTCTTTTCACAGCATGATGCTAACGATTCATCGTCTTAGCTCAATGATATTTTGTGTGAAGTTGAAGAATGTGATTATAATGCAGATATGATGCAGTCAAGGATGGTGAATCCAATTAAGGATAGTCCAAACTTTACAGCTTCAGAACAACATAGAGGAATACTCAACAACACAACAAAAAAACAATTGTTTAACCCTGATTTTCATTAACATGCCCAGCTGTAAGGCCTTCTGGGTTAGGGCCTATTACAATCAGAAAAAATTCTACAAGATCCAAAAAAATCCAATACAATCTTAGCTAGTTCAGCTCTAAAGACAATTGGAAGTTGATGGAAACCCTAAGGAAGATCTAAACTTGAGCTCGCAAGCCTCCAAGCAATCTCCTTGTCTCCAAGTGTGCAAACCACTAGCTCTACAACTGCAAACTATCAGATAACAATCTGATCTGCAAGATCATGCAAGATCTTTTCCACAACTTTGCCAACTCCAACTTTCAGAACCTCGGATCTAATTCACTAAGTCTTCCAAGTCATGAAATTATACTCTTCTCCTCATGATTCTCCTTAAACATCTATCCAAACACCCCTTAAATACTAATCATCAACCACAAGTCAGCTGGATGAAACCATTAACCCCCCCCCCCCCAACAATTATTAAATGTAAAACAGGTCAGCATCAAAATAGCCTTACAAAAATTTAATACAACATGTCATCCTATAGGAATAGCTACCAATAATAAATGCACCAAGTCGGCCCAACAAATCACATAGAACTCTAGCTGGTAAACTAGAACTATCGAGCAATAGTGAAATAACCAAGCATGGTCGGCATCACCGAGCACTAGTGTTGACCGAGCACCATAGACATCACCGAGTAACACTTTCACCGAGCGCTAGAGGTTATCAAGTTCCTTCAGTGACTGAGCTTCCTTCAATGATCGAGACCATCGGTCAAGGCTACAACCGAGTAACACCGACCAAACATACACCACCCATGCAGATCCACCGAGTACCCTAGAATGCCCCTGCATCAGACACCCCAAGTGCAAAAAGATGTTCATATGTGAGAAGAACATCTTCCAGGATTCAACACATAAGCCCCGAATTGGTTCTTCACATACAAGTCCTCCACCTTTTCAGCTTGCATACTCTTCCACTTCAGCTTTCTCTATCTCTTCAAGTCTTTTCTTGACAACACATAGGTCGGTTCTCCATACTGATCATTTATTTTCTCTAGATCCACAATCTCAACTTGGCTACCAATACTCAAGCTTCTCCTACTGAGCATTGCATCTAGCAAAGGCATCAGGGAAAACTTCTTGTCATCCTTCTCAGCAGTAAACACTTTTCTTACATAGTCATACATAGCTCAGCAATCATATTGCCAAGGTCTATCGAGCAATATATCACAACTATTCATCTTCATAATGTCACATAACAAAAGATCCTTATACTGGCCAGTCTGGACATCAATAAAGCATTATTCTCTTACTTCTAGAGCATGAACATCTAGTAACCAACCAATCCTATAAGGACAAAGATGCTTCATTCTATTCAACCCAAGTTTCTGAACCATGTCCTCAAAAACAAGGTTATCAGTACTACCACTATCAACAATAACATCACAGATTTTACCTTCAGACTTGCACCAGGTCCTAAACAAGTTACTCCTCTGACAAGGTTCCTCCTTTGTACCAAACAATGTTTGCCGAAGTAGCAAGTTCTCAGATTCAGCTTCATTCTCATTCACCACAGTAGTTCATCCGTCACCAAGCTTCTTCTATGTACACTCAAAAGAACGATGTCCTTCCTCTCCATAGTTATAATAAGTACCCTTAAAGATAACTCTACCTGTCTTCTTCTTTGATTCCACAGGTTTCTCTTCATCTTCTGCATCAGTCAGTTTATCCTTCACCGAGTGATCAATCTTTTCCTTCCCTCGAGAGTTACTATGTTGTTTCCTTTTCAACTTATCTTCTGCCTTCAAAGCATACTGATAAGCATCTTCCATAGAATCAATCTCTAGCATACCAAGCTCATCCTGAATATTGAATCTCAAACCATTCACATATCAAGCTACCTTTTCCTTACCAAGCTCTCGGTGTCCAAACTGAATAGTAAGTTTTTAGAACTCCTCAGTATAATCTTCAACAAATAGATCCTTCTGTTTCAGATTCTGTAACTTCTTAAACAAGTCAAACTCATAGTCAGAAGGTATGAACTTAGCTTTCAACTTAGTCACCATCAACCTCTACCCATTGATCTTCACTTCACCTTCATCTTCTCTATCTCTTTATAGTTCCTTCCACCAAAGAGCAGCATGTCCTTTCAACTTTGTCTATGCTAATCTCACCCAAAGATGGTCTTCAATTTCTTCTAGCTAAAAGAAATATTCAAGTTCACCAATCCAATCTATCAAGTTCTTGGGCTTCAAAGTACCAGAGAAAGTAGAAACTTCCATTCGGTAACTGCTACTTAACCAAGCTCCAGATGTAGGCAACTAAGTAGTTCTATCTTCACTAGATCTATCCCTTAGGTCATCACCACTAGATCCAACAAGTTCAAAGTCTTCAGAGGCTTCCTCATAACCATCTTTAGTACCAACATTTTGAGGTACACCAGCAACAACTCTCATGATCTTGGTGACCATTTCATTCTTCATCAACTCCATCTCAGATCTGAAATCTGATTTCACCTTCTCTGTAATCCAGAATTCCATAGTATCACAAAGATCAAAAATAACTCGAAGGTCCAATCTTCTCGGAGGCATCCTTAAAGATATGCAAAAACCTTCTGGAAAAAACCCTCACTGCCCACCTTGTGGCAATCTCCAAGTTGTATGCAAGTCAAATCTCAACCTGCCACCTTGAACAAACAACTAGGGCAAGATCCACAAATTTAGTGCTCCAAATTTTCAATCTAGATCATACGATCTCTTCACCAACAAGATCAACTTCGCAAGATCAGCCTTGCTAGGTCAACCTTCACTCCACAAGATCAACTCTCAGCTCTGATACCACCTGACGTAGTTAACGATGGTAGATCCAATTAAGGATAGTCCAAACCTTGAAGCTTCAGAACAACATAGTGGAATACTCAACAACACAATAGAAAAACAATTATTTTACCCTGATTTTCATTAACATGCTCGGATGTAAGGCCTTTCAGGTTAGGGCCAATTACAATCAGAAACAATTATGCAAGATCCAAATAGATCCAATACAATCTCATTCAGTTGAGCTCTAAAGACAATCAGAAGCTGATGGAAACCCTAAGGCAGATCTAAACTTGAGCTTGCAAGCCTCCAAGCAATCTCCTTGTCTCCAAGTGTGCAAACCACTAGCTCTGTAACTGCAAACTATCAGATAACAATCTGATCTGCAAGATCATGCAAGATATTTTTCACAACTTCACCAACTCTAGCTTTTAGAACCTTAGATCTGATTTGCTAAGTCTTCCAAGTCATGAACTTCTACTCTTCTCCTCATGATGCTCCTTAAACATCTACCCAAACACCCCTTAAATACTAATCATCAGCCACAAGTCAGTTGGATGAAACCATTAACTCCCCCCCAACAATTATTAAATGTAATACAACTCGACATCAAAATAGCCCTACAAACATTTAATACAACATGTCAACCTATAAGAATAGTTACCAACAATAAATGCACCAAGTCAGCCCAAAAAATCACACAGAACTCCAGTCGATAAACCAGAACTACCGAGCAACAGTGAAATAACCAAGCATGCCAGGCATCCCCAAGCACCAGTGTCAACTAAGCACCACAGACATCATCGAGTAACACTTTCACTGAGCACCAAAGGTTACCAATTTCCTTCAATGATAGAGCTTCCTTCAATGACCGAGACCGTCGGTCAAGGCTGCAACCAAGTAACATCGGCCAAACATACACCACCCATGTAGATCCACTGAGTACCCTAGAATGCCCCTGCATCAAGATATAAGTTCTTGCAGTAACTACTTCACACAAGAAAATGTGAGACAAAAGGTTTCAGCCCCTATTTTAGATAGGGAAGATATTTGTAGCACTAGCAGTGAAATCGAAGAGATGAAAGGAAAAGTCAAAAGCTTGCTAAGTAGTGAGCAGGTCTCGGATCTCTTGGATGCTGATTTTCAAAGGTAAAATCTCAAGTTTGTTTCCAGAATTCCATGCCTGGTACATATAGGTTTTGATGAAAGTGATTCAAGTAATGGCATGATGAGTGAAAAATCTATAGATATTTTTTCTCCTACTTTAAATTAGCAGTGAAAGTGCATATCATTGTAATGAATTTGATAATGTTATATCTGATGAGTATGATGATGTGTGTTCGAATATGGATTTAGATTTGCAAGAGGTTAGTGTCAGTGGTTCTAGTTTATATTTTGATGCTGGAAGCTCTGATAAATCTGAATGGGTTTTCTTAGATTTGCAAATGACTAATGAGTCATTAACTGACAATGCTTGTTCTTTTCTAAATAATGCTGATATAGTTTGTGATCAACGAGTTGTCTCTAGTTTTTTGCAATCAGAGATTTGTTGTGAGAGGTTCTACTTTAATTTGCAAAGTGACGAGATAGAAGTGTTTTATTCTTTTTTGCAAGCTAATGATCAGAATGTTGATGTTTCCAGCCATGATATTGAGTTGGAATGTTTCATTTTTCACCATGACAGTGTTAGTAAAGGTTGTGATGCTTTGATGTCACAAAATGATCAGTGCCCATGGCAGCTTGATGGCCAAGTTTTGTCAAGTGGTGGTGAGTACAATGATTATCTTTTCTATGATATTCGGAAGATGAATCATATTATTTCTAACCGGCTGGATGAAACACATAATTTCAGTTTACCTTCGTTGTGTGGAGATGAAAATCATCTATTTGATAGGGGTAAGGAATGATTTTAGTTTGATGGCTTTGGGCCATTTGTAAATAAAGTGTTCTATGTACAATTTCTTTCATTTCAGTTGTGTGTTTAATTTCAATACAGGGTTCCGAGTTTTGGGAAGAAGAGGAAAGTCAGAAACAGGGTTTGATTGGTCTGCTATACCGAGAGATTCTAGATTCTCTACATGCCTGCATGCGGCAAGCATCACCAATCAGAGCCACTGTTGGAGCTCAAAAAATCTGAGTATATTTTGAGTCCATATTTCTAAATTTTTGTCTGTGTTAGATTTGTGCTTTGAAAATCATTGAAAGGCACTTAGTTCAGGTGCACGGATAAAAGGGCCTATTGATCTTCATGAGAAGTCACTTGGATAGGGTGTTCATTACCTATCATTTGACATTTGTAACAGGTTTTAGGTCCCAATTTTCAGTTCTGACATGTTTTTGAAGTGGTTGTTTAAAGGTGTTTCCAAAAATCTGCAGTGTGTGTTTCAGAATTTTCACTGAGTAGCCCACTTTAAGGAAGTGAATATTTTTCCCTATGATTGGTCATTTCATTCCATTTCTTGCATCATATTGTAGGCATAAGAGTGAGTCATCATGCCAATTTTTAGCTCCCCATGTGCCAATTTCACCTATTTGCCAGTGTCTTTCTGTTTGCAGATTGTTAAGTTTTGCTAGGAGTGCATTGTCCAGTTTTCTGAGTAGCCTACTTTGAGGCCTTGTAGTTTGCACTATGTTCAAATTCAGGTGCAATTGACTATTTTTCCATAATATAGACCTAGAAGTGCACTTACCTTAAGATTTTGAGGTCTTTGCCAATCCATCTAGTCATTTTCCTAGATCAATTCCATACCCAATTTCTGCTTATTTCACTATTTTTCTCCAAAATGTTTATAACAAGCTGACTTTGATGTTTGGTGATAATTCATCATTTGATCTTCCAGGCGTGCTAGTTATGGATTCATCTATCTTGTATGGGATTGAGTCAACACCCAAGATTCCAGTTCATCACAGTGTCAGTTGACGAGTTTTCAGAGCCAGTTCTGAAGGAGATTTGTGTAGTTTGATAGCGTGGACAAAATTAGTTTTTCTAAAAGGCCGAGTTTGGTCATTAAAATATTTGAGCTTGAATTTTCTAAGGGTTTCTCCTTTGACCGGTATACTTACATGTTGAGAATGAAGGTATGTTTCTGATGGCGCTCTCCTCCGGGGGCATTTGGTAAGTTTTTGAAGCCGCTTCCAAAGGTCAATTGATTTTATTCGATAACTTTGCGAAAGTGAAAAAAGTGAGCAGTGAGACTAAAATCTCTGGTGCACCATGGTTTATATTCTTTGAGTGACTCCATCACTTATAGAAAAGGAAAGAGAAGGCACGTTTGAGCATGTAAAGGGGTAGGAGCCAACATTACAATGCAAAGGGGGCATGTGCCAATTGAAGACATTGGCCTGCACCCAAGGAAGACCAAACATCACACGGAGGATTGCACAAGGGAGAGCACAAGTCCATGCAAAAAAGGGAATGTAAGAGGCATCCATGACATAATACAGATCGAGATTTTCAGGGATCTTGAACAATGATGGTGTTCTTCATGAGAATGGGATGTGCGACCTCTGGTTGGTTGGCTAATGTCAACCTCAAATTGTCTTTTACTTCATATCCTTATTGAGAAACTTAAATGGAAGCGACAAGGAGTTGATTGAATATAATCTTATGTTTGAGAATGTAGAAGTTTGGGACTTGATACCTGTAGGAATCCATGGATAATTGACAAGTTTTTTACCTCCCTTACCTACTCCCTTGGATATATCCTTGCATTTGATTCTAAAGCTTTCAGTCCTAAATGAATTGAGTTTTTGTTTAGGTATGGATATAAGAAAAATACTATGATTCTACTCAATCTGCATGGCCAGATCATAACTTTTCAAGGACACTTACACTCACTGAACCCTATCTAAATTTGAAATCCTCAAATCGCCTACTCTACGTATACTTCATAATAGTTTGGGGCAGGGAAAAGCTATGTGCAGTGGGGATCAAGTTTTCTTAGTGGAAGAAATGTAAAGAGTGCCTCTTCATCTTGTTTTGTGAGACACCTATTTTGCACTTTCAGCCATGAGCTATGCATTGGTTCTTGGGATTTTCGAGGCACACGAGGATCCTCTAAGACCAGGGACTGCACACTAAAGTGCGAAAGGCACTATTTTGGAGGCCAACATACAATGGTCTCAAGTAAACAAGGAACCATGCATATAGTCTAAAGGAGAAGCCTGCACAAAAATACGAAGGGAGACTTATGTATGAGTTGAAAGGGTGCACCATGGGTAAATGCAAAAATATGCATGAGGATGCTAGTGATATGTTTGAGAGGAGAGCATAAGCATTAAACGGGCTTTTACATTATTTTCAATGGTGCGTAGCATGTAATGAACGAACAACACAATTTAGAGGTAAGTGAAAACAATGATTAGCAGCACATGGTAAACAGGGGTTTGTGTGAGATGTGAAAGGTGTTGCGTGAGCAGCCAAGTCAATGGAGAAGGCTGCCGGTACTTTTCAATGATAGACCATGCACATCATAGGAAGGGAGGCACATTTTTGAAATAAAATGTTGGCATTCAAAGTGAAGGATGGTGCGTGAAAAAATTGATAATGTGGGTGTAGCTGTTAAGACTTTGCACAAAGCAAGAAGATACAACCATAAGGAATACAATTGAAACTTGGAAACCAAAAAGGCAGCAGTTGGTTATCACCAACGAAGCATTTGTCATCATCAATGGAAAAACCACAATGTAGTGTACCACACACTACTTTTCACGATAGGAAATGGACTGATAGAACTGTGCTTGGGACTCGATTTCTTCTAACTGAGTGGAATTGGGATGGGAGGTTCTGAAAAGGCAAAACAAGTTTCTCCTAGTTGCAGCTGAAGCTCTATAGGAGGCCTCTATTGTTGAAGCTTTTATTAGAGGGTAAAGCTATAAATTCTCCATGTATAGATGGAGTGACTGATACACCTCTTAATATTTCAACAGAGAAAGAAAAGAGTGTTGTTCATTGGATTGGCACTGCATTAGCAACAAATTTGGCATCAATATCCTTTTTCAATAACCTTAGTTATAGTTTTGATAGCTTACTAGAGAAAGGGACAAATACAAATGAGTCATGCACTTGGCCAGGAAGAAGAAAATTGAAGGGGGCCGCATGTGGGTTTATCCCACATGCACCCTGATTTGTCATTTTGAAGTGTTTATATCAAATAGCACTCCCAACTAAGGTAACTGAAGTAAAAAGGAGGCAAGGCTACTTGTTAGCTTGGTGGGCCCCTGCATCTGTGCGCACCAGCTAGGCACTATGAACAAGATTTTAACGTAGTGCTTTAAAACCATCAAACAATTTATCCCACACTTACCCAGGAAACAAACTTTCAGATGTTTATAAGGCATAATGCTCACATAGTGAAATAGAAGAAAGAGCGGAGGCTCTATGAATAGGACCGCTTGGAGGACTTCCTTGGGATGTGTACTAGTGGGCCCATAGGTAAGGTAATTTTTTAGATAGATGCCGACAGCTGGACACAAAGAGGACACATGGCATAGTCGTGTGATCGTGAGACAAGGCCGACAGTTACAGGAAAATTGAGCGACCTGGAGAACATAGTTAGTCGCGTAGTCTCGTGATGCTGGCAGTTAGAGGCCAAAGATTCAAAGACGTGGAGACAACACAGTCGCGTGATCTCAAGAAGTTTGGCGGTTAGGAGAATTAATCTGGAGATCTAGAGACTAACCTGGTTGTGCATTCTCAAGATGTTGGCGGTCAAGTGGCAAAAATCTGGAGACTTGGAGATTATCGTAGTTGCTAGGTCGCTAGAAGAAGATCTAGAGACCTGGAGACTAAAGGTTGGTCGCCAAGTCTCTAGATGGTTCAGAGACTTGGAGACTGAAGGCTGGTTGCCAAGTCTCTAGATGGTGATTCGGAGACTTGTAGACTTGAGGAGTAAAAGCCAGAATATGCAGATTTCAAAAGATTTAAAAACTGACATAGTTCAGACTATAGGATAACACCCAAAAATTTAAATGATGAACCTGATCAAAGATTTAATGTCTGGAGGCTTGATTTTTATCAGAACATAGGCATATGATATGTTTTCAGAAATGAGAGAAGATGAGGAATCTGATGGAAATGATTACTTATAGTTTTAAAGCAACGGGAAAGAGCTGTAAGAGAATTAGAAGATATTTTGATAGGAATTGACAGTTGTCAGTAATTTGTAACTGGCCTTGTTTTTCCTTTATCTCTTCTTCTTCTCCATTTTTCAAAAGGTGGAGAGTTCTAGGTCTGGTAGAAAGTTTGCAATCTAAATTCTCTGTGATCTTTTCTGGACTAGTTCCATGAGTGGTTCTTTTCTATAATATTGCCCTCTTCTACTCATATAGGGTGTTCTTCATCCTCTCTGGTTTTTCAGATAGATATGTGTGTAATAGTTTATCTTGAGAATAGGATTGCAGCACTATTTTTACTACTATCAAACTTTCTCCATTTTCTTCCTGAATTTATTGGTTAAAGCATATAGGGTGTTCTAGTTTTTCTATTGTGAGTTCACAATAGAGTTATTTCAAGGAAATAATTGAGTTCAGGATTCATTTTCAGGCATGTATGAATTGAGATATCAAGTTAATTTCATATTTTTCTTTTAGTATATTACTGATCAATGTGTTTCCTATTTTTAGGTCTCTTCTAAGGGGAGAGTTAAATTCTTTGAATAGGAGACTGCATATCTGAATACATAGGTGGATTCGTAAGTAGAGTTTGATCAATGGTGCATGATTTGATGCAAGGCATCATCATGTTAGATTGTGTTATTTTCTTATTTCATAAGTTGTCTGTTGCATATTTCATTTGACTCTGTTGCCCATTGGATAAGGCACTAGTCTTTGAGGCATTTGGGGTATTTCAAAGGTCCATCCCACCCAAAACATAAATGATAACATTTTCCCTTTCATGTTGATAGGAGGAGTTGGGAGGTTTATCTAGTTTTCAGATTCATTGTATGCAAGTGGGATTTTGCATAATATCTGGTGAGCACTGGGGTATTCATTCCCTAAATGTCTAAAAACTATTCCACAAAATCAATATACCTGTAGGCCTATTGTTTTTAATAAGGAGTTATGTGTGTGCAGATGAGGTGTACCTACCTAAGTGAGTGGAACTCAAAGTGAAGAAGGTTGTAGGCCTTGTCAACGTTAGCACCCTTGTTGTCCTTCGATTTGTAGGAATAGTAGATCTCTGACAATTCGATAAATATCCCATGTCCGGTTATCATTTTCTATTTTAGAATCAAAGGGTGCAAGAAAAAGTACTAACACCTCCTCTGATCAATAATCATTTCAATCCTTCATATCCTTCAACATATTCAACTCGGTCAATAATACTCTAATGCTCAGTAATGCCTGCAGTTCTTCTTGGTTCTGTCTGTAACCAGTTTGATTAGTGGTGCATGAAAACTTCCTTTCACATGAATTCTCCTGTAGTCTTCAATAAGCTCCAGACTCAATAATGAATCTCATGTCTCTTTAAATAGACGTCATAAACCATTTTCATTTCATCCATTACATTTTTCCTCTTAATCTCCATTGTTCATTTTTTTGCTTCAAGCTTCCTCGGCATACGTGTCTATAATATGCTTCATCCTTCTCCATTCGATCAATCTTGAATTTTGTTAGCCTTTAGATCATCATAAAAAACTTTATCTTTTACCTCAGAATCATAAGAAACTTGCTAGCTCATCAATTCAGTCGACTATTATAAACTTTGATTGTTTCTCTCATTCGGTCAATACAGAAATGTGTTGGTGAATACTAACTCAGTTATTATTGATACTTGATATACACTGCACTGGCTCGTTGTATACAAAAATCTTCAATTACCAACCACATTAACTTGTTCAATTCTAATTTTCAATACATAACAAATTCATGTAATACAATCAAGTCAACAAAATGATGTCATACACTCATCAATAAGTTACCCAATGTATACCTTTTCCATATCTCCATATCCATCTCAGCTTCATGTAGATATCACTTTCCTTTATCATTTTGTCTTCTTCAGATGTTTGTAACCAACATGATAAGTATAGTCAAAACTAGTTGACATCAATGACAATACATATTGACTGATTTAATTGTCTTACATATCACTTTAATAGCTTGGTGATCTCTAATCATTATCTTTCACTTGTCCATCCAGTTCATCAAGTTATTCAATCAGTTGTAGATCATTAATGAAATGGGAACAAAAAATGTTGGATGCTATGAAGTTGCCCAATTTTCAAAAGCTCAAAGTTCAAAGGTTCGAAGTGCAAAGGTCTGAAGTTCAAAGTTTGGAGTTCAAAAGCTTAGAGATTGGTGTTCGAAGGTACAAAGTTCAAAGTTTGAAGGTTTGGAGTTTGGATTTCAATTTTTTCAGAGTTTCGGAATCTAAAAATGTCGAAATTCCATAAAACCCCGAAAGGCCAAAAAAAGTTGTGGACTTAGCCATTTTTCTGAAAAATCAAAAAAAAATTGTGGAGATAGAAATTTTTGCCCTCAACTTTTTCGGAGTTTCAGAGTCCGAAAATGCCGAAATGCCGAAATTCCACAAAACCCTGAAAGGCTGAAAAATGTTGTGGACTTAGCCATTTTTCTGAAAAATCCAAAAAAAATTGTGGAGTTATTAATTTTTTCCCTCAAGTTTTTTCAGAGTTTCAAAGTCCGAAATTCCGAAATTCCACAAAACCCTGAAAGGCCAAAAAATGTTGTGGACTTAGCCATTTTTCCGAAAAACCAAAAATTTTTGTGGACTTAGAAATTTTTTACCCTCAATTTTTTCAGAGTTTCAGCTTCCAAAAGTCTGAAATTTTTCTCGGCATGGTGTTTTGAACTTAGTCATTTTTTTAAGAGTCATTTTTCGGAGTAGGGGTTGGGTTCCAAAATTTATGGGTTGTCGCCATCAAGAACTTCCACTCTGCTACCATGGATTTCCAGTCTGATTGACCACATGTCTTGGGTCATTTTTGCATGCTTTGGAGATATCTTTCAGTCAAAACCATGAAGGGGAGCCTTGATAAGGAATAATGTGAGGAACTCCAAGTTTTGAAGAAAGAACATACAAGGAAATGGTGAAATTCCAAAGGAGATTTTGAGTTCTTTAATACATCTTAGGCTTCAAATTTGTAATGCACGTGGATCAAATCTGTGCTAGATAGTTTAGGGTTTCTTTAAGAGTAGTTTTATTTTAGTTAAGATTTAGTTTATTTATTTCTGAAAGTTGCATGTGTGGCTGAAACCCTAGCTGCAAAATTTCTTTCCCTAAAGGGTGAAGCCCTATAAATTGTAAATCAACAATGTAATTAGGGTTGATTACTTTGCAATACAATACTTATAATTGGTGCTTCAATCTTTGTGTGATATTTTTAGCTATCTTTGCAAAATTTATGAATGTGTGTTTGCTTGTTTGTTTATTTCAAAGAGCCAATTGATTGTATGGTGATTTTGATCTGCGATTACATTAGTCAAGTGTTTATCATTGTTGCATTGCTTTGTTGTGATAAATGATTGAGGAGATTGTTCTCTGGTGCTTCAAGATAAATTTGTCTCACGTGTACACACATTCACAGTGACTTTGTGATCTGATGAATTTTGACTTATCTCACATCTACATTTATTTCCTTTGATGATTGCAACATTGGTTTATGTCCATTAGTTTAATTCGTACAATTTCATTTCAAATTCTTGTTACTTTGCTCATTTGTTTACAAAATCAATTGCAATAAATTAAATCAGATTTACATTGCTTACACTTTAAAGATCCAAAAAATACAAAAAAGAGAGAAAGATTGTTTGTGTTTTAAGATTTTTTTGCAGTCCCTCAAAGATCAAACCAGCAAAGGCCTCCTTGTGAACAGATTCACATTTATCTTCAATTGAGCTATCTAAGCAGTTGAGACCCAACCTAGAAGGAACCTTGAGATTGATTTACATCATTCTTCCAAGAGGGGAATTTTCTCACACAAATTCCTAGCTATTGTCTCATTTAAAAACAATGCTCAACAGAAGTGGCACTAGAAGGAGGGATGAACTGAAATTCAGCCTTGGAATAAGTTAGAAAAATTAGAGTTTTGGTGGTATGAAAACCCTCTATCATCACACTCAACAGAAGTGGTGCTAGAAAGAGGGTTGAATTGAAATTCAATCTTGGAACAAATTGGGAAAATTAGAGTGTTGGTGGTATGAAAACCCTCCATCATCATGCCAATAGAAGTTGCACTAGAAGGAGGGCCTAAATCAAAAAATTTCATGGTTATAATCACACTAAATAAGTTGGATCTTGGGAAAATCTATCTTTAATGGATATTCTATTGTGTATACCAAGAGGTCTCCATGAGATTCCTTTGCATGCACATAATAGGCTTCCTTTGTTCTTCCCCAATAATGGACAAAATGCTACAAATCATGTAAGGATTTGCAAGGATCTAATGATTTTTCTCAAAATTGAACATGAAGATGTTGTTTACAATCTATTTGTTAAGACATTTCAAGGTGTAGCACTTCAATGGTATAGGAGACTCCCATCCAATTCTATTTGCTCATGGATTGAATTAAAGGATTTATTCTTAATTTAATTTGATACCAATGTGCATTCACAAGATTCACTATTTTATTTCATTGATGTAAGAAGGACACCTCAAGAGTCCATTTCCCAATTTAATCATCGATTTATTCTCATGTATCAAATGGTTCAAGATTCAGAAAGGATGGTGCATGATTCAATTTTAAAAGAGCATTATTTATGGTGTTTGGATTCTCATTTGCAAGAATGATTAGATCTTTTGGTGAGATTACTACCTTGAATGATGCATTCAACAAGGCTCTTTTCTTGGTACGATGTGAATGTGATGTTACAAATGGTCTTGAAGGAAGTTTCAATATGAAATTGATTGAATGTTGCTAATCATTGCAGCTCTATATCAACCCAATGAATACATCAAATCAGCTGAAATCATCTCATTCAACCACTTACAACATGTCTGATATACAAATGATGCAATCAACCAATCAAAATAATCATATCAATCATTTTCAAAATCATAGTTGGGGTCAAAATACCCATGCTACAACCTTGGATGCAATTATTTTGCCTCCCAATGATGCTCCTATAATTGTCTTGTCATATTCTTGCTATACTCCAATGCTCAATCCATAAAATCATGAGGATACTTCAAATGGAAAGCTTGTTGGTCAGTTATATGAGCATGATAAATTGTGCAACAATGAAAGTGAAATAATCCTAAATGTTGATTGTAATCAAGAATTCAAGCTACCGAATGATTTTTATGAAAAATTCAGTCACGAAATATTAAGAAATGATGGAAAAATCCAAGAGGACGAGAAATATTCAATGCTACCCCAAGAGTATTTCCATGAAAGATCAACACGTACAAAATCTTTGACATCTTCACAAAATAATTTTGATGTCTCTTTTGATACTGAAAAATATTCACATAAAAAAACATAGATAGTCATTGTTGGGTGGATATTCCACTTGAACAAAGTAGACTAAATGAGAAGTTGCAAGAATTGGGTATTCCTATGTCATTGTTAGATTTTGCACGGTTAGAAGGATGTAGGATACACCTTACGAATCAACATTGTGAGATGGATTGCCCTATTTTTCTTGGAAATATTGACTTCTATTTGAAAGAAAAGATGACTATTGAAGAGGTATTAATTCCTATATCAGATAATTGGAAAAGTTAATCAAGGAAGGCGGAAGATGAAAATGACCAAATTCATGAGACTTTGGAAGATATGTGTTTGCCTAATGAGAAAGATAATGTGATCGACATATGAGAAAATGAGGGTGAGACAATTCCAAATGATGAAGAGAGTGAAATTATAAATACATTCATAGACATCTTCATGAAAGTTGAAAGTGGAAAGGTCTCTTCCCTTGAAATCATAAGTGACGACGTGCTACCTTTTTTGAATGCTAATCATGATGGAACCCAAATAAAGGAGATACAAGAGGTTCAAGAGGATGATCAAAAGGAAGATGATGAAGATGAAAATTTGGGCCATGAGGTAGAGGACTCTCAACATTTACAAATAAACAAACAAGACAAATCTCAATTTTTATCATCAGAGGAGGTAGACAAAGTGCTTGATTTGGTATCATGTTTGATTAAAGAAATGTCTATTTATGGGTATTCCATGCACATATCAAACCTTTTAGTAGCCAATTCATGTAGGATTCATCCATTTGAGATACATTTAGAAGTAAGTTGTCCTGAATTCTTTTTAGCTTGGGAGATTGCCTTAGAAGGTAAGTACGATTTTGAACATGTTTCTTTGAGGCATGAGGGATAAAATGATTTGGATGTTGATACTAATGATTCTTTCAATTTTGAAGAGATGCTTATGCATGAAATTCTTAGTCCTAATGAGGTCAAATGTGATGATTTATTATTTAGGACTAATGATAATTATAACAATGATCATAGTTTGGATGCTTTTCCTTTTGAACCTTGTTGCAATGACAGGTATAGTACATCACTAATGAATATGTTTTCTTGTGGTCTACATGCACTTGAGGAGGATGGAGTGGTGTACCATGAGATAAGACCTTCAAAAGAAGAAAGCACATTAAGTGAGTATATGCCCATGGTTGGGAACTCACTAAACCAGGTTGTATTTGTCTATTATCTCGTTCTTTTTGATAATTTTTAGTTTGAGTATGATAGAGGTGAAAAAATTATTTATAGATTAATCATGATTATGGAGAGCTGCCACAACTTCTAATTTTGTGTAATTTGTACCCAGAATTTCAACAACATTTGTCTAAATTTTATATTTTTGAGTACAAAGATGAGTTTGCATTCCTTCGAACTGTACAGGGTGCATTATTGCTACTACATGGAAAGAAAAATCAATTAATAAGAAACTTGTACATGATTTTTCTTCTATGTTTTTCATATATAATTTAACTTAAATTATAATTAGGTAGGTGTTAGTTTCCCTTATGTTTTAGTGGTCTTCTTTGTTTTGTTAGTGTGTTTGTCTTTCCTCCTTTTTGATTGAGTGCTTTTCTTCTTTTTTGTTTGTCGATCTAGGGAAAAGAGAGTTTTTGTCGAGGCTTTTCCATGCAAGTGGTCCATCCCAAGTGGTCCTTGATAGGAGGTAGAGGTATTTCTTAGTCAATTTTTTAAAAAAAGAATTTGTCTTGCAAGAAATTGTATACAGGGATCATGAATGGTGATACCTTTCACGAGAAATCAAAATTGATGTTCAAAGTTGATCATCCTCAAACATTACACACTTTAAGCATGATATTAGGATTGTTGGTTTCTTGGGTAAGTGATCAGTTGGAGTTTCTTAGAAGCTATTGTTGTGGGTGACCTCAGATCTCAGAACCCTTCTCCATCTACATCTTGACTTGAAGAGACAAAATCAAAAGGAGGAACGCATAAAGAAAAGGTCAATAGGGAAAAATAAAGTTCAAATGCCTAGGTAGCACAGCCTAATCGCTGCCTGGGTTTCAAAAGAGAGAGAGAGAGAGAGAGAGAGAGAGAAGAAGAGATCAGAAATGTAAATGCTAAGGTAGCATAGCCTAAGCACTACCTTAGCGTGCCAAAAGTGCTAAATTGAAGACAATTGAAAAAGTGACAATATTCAGAGCATAATGGCTCAAGAAAAGTCACCTTCCATATAAATGATGTTGACTCTAAAAGAGCCCTCCAAAAAATAAAAGAATCTCACATCTTGTCAGAAGATAGAGAAGGGTGACTCTAGCAACCTCTACCAGGGCTATAAACACCTGACTTCTATTGAGCATCATTTTTACATGAGACAATGGCTAGGAATTTGTGTGAGAAAATTTCCCTCTTGGAAGAATGATGTAAATAAATCTCAAGGTTCCTTTTGGATTAGGTCTCAACCACTTAGATAGCTCAATTGAAGATAAATGTGAATCTATTCACGAAGAGGCCTTTTCTAGTTTGATCTTCGAGGGACTGCAAAACAACCTTAAAAAACAAACAATCTTTCTTTCTTTTTTGTATTTTTTGGATCTTTACAGTGTAAGAAATGTAAATCTGATTTAATCTACTGCAACTGATTTTGTAAAAAAAGGAGAAAAGTAACAAGAATTTGAAATGAAATTGCAAGAATTAAACTAATGGACATAAACCAATGTTGCGTTACTTTGCAAATTAAAGTACCAAGAAGATAGAGAAAATCCACAAAATAGAGATCTGAACGAATCATAATCATGGTTTGGTAGATGCAATCATCAATGAAAATAAATGCAGATGTAAGATAAGTCAAAATTCATCAGATCACGAAGCCACTGTGAATGTGCACACACATGAGACAAATTTATCTTGAAGCACCAGAGAACAATCTCCTCAATAATTCATCATGACAAAGTAATGCAGCAATGATAAACACTGGACTAATGTAATCACAGATCAAAATCACCATACAATCAATTGGCTCTTTGAAATAAATGAATGAGAAAACAAACATTCATAAATTTTGTAAAGATAGCAGAAAATATCACACCACGATTGAAGCACCAATTTTAAGTATTGTATTGCAAAGTAATCGACCCTAATTATATTGTTGATTTACAATTTATAGGGCTTCACCCTTTAGGGAAAGAAATTTTGTAGCTAGGGTTTTAGCCACGCATGAAACTTTGAAAAATAAATAAACTAAAGCTTAACTAAAATAAAACTACTCTTAAAGAAACCCTAAACTATCTAGCATGGATTTGATCCACGTGCATTACAACTTTGAAGCCTAGGATGTATTAAAGAGCTCAAATGTGCTCTAGAATTTTTCCATTTCCTTGCATGTTCTTTCTTCAAAACTTGGAGTTCCTCACATTATTCCTTATCATGGCTCCCCTTCATGGTTTTGACTGAAAGATATCTCCAAATAATGCAAAAATGACCCAAGACATGTGGTCAATTAGACTGGAAATCCATTGTAGCAAACTGGAAGTTCTTGACGGTAACAACCCAGAAATTTTGGACCCTGACCCATACTCTGAAAAATGACTCTTAAAAAAATGACTAAGTTCAAAACACCATGTCAGGAAAACTTTTAGACTTTCGGAGGCTGAAACTTCGAAAAACTTGAGGGCAAAAAATTACTAAGTCCACAAAAAATTTTGGTTTTTCAAAAAAATGGCTAAGTTCACACCATTTTTCGGCCTTTCGGGGTTTTGTGGAATTTCAACATTTCAGACTCTGAAACTCTAAAAAACTTGAGGGAAAAAAATTCTAACTCCAAAAATTTTTCTCTGAAAAATTTCTAAGTCCACAAATTTTTTTGGATTTTTCTAAAAAATGGCTAAGTCCACAACATTTTTTGGCCTTTCAGGGTTTTGTGGAATTTTGGCATTTCGGCATTTTTGGACTCTGAAACTCTGAAAAACTTGAAATCCAAACTCCGAACCTCTGAACTTTGAGCTTTGAACCTTCGAACCCCAATCTCTAAACTTTTGAACTCCAAACTTTGAACTTCGGACCTTTGCACTTCAAACATCTAAACTTTCAACTTTTGAAAATTGGGAAACTTCATAGCATCCAACCATTTTTGTTGTCATTTCATAACATCTTCATACAACTGTAATTCAATCCCATCAATGAATTTCTCTTTACTCATTAATTCATAACATGCCTCATTGATATTCTTAGTTTTGCAACCACAAAGGATGTCTCGTCAGCAATCTTTATTAAAAAAAATGAGAAATTAAACTAGATCAACTGAATCTGCATGCAAGATAAGAAAGAAAAACCTAACTCTAAAAAACACACAAACAAAAAAGAGGCCACAAAAGGGGAAAAAAATCATCACAAGTTGATTCAACTAACATCCAGTTATCAGGAGCACACGAGCTCACAATCTAATGCACCAAATGTCTAATCAAATCGACCATAAGGGTCTCTCAAAGAAAGTTAAAGCAAAAAAAATGGGGGGTCCCCATTTTCCCAAGTGGCCAAAATGGGGTGTGTGTTGTGGAACCACAACACTAACCTTTCTCGCAAAAAGAATGCTCCACCAATTAGTGCTCTTTCTATCATCAATGTTTCCAGCCCAATCCGCATCCATGTAAAATTTCAGTTCAAGATTGTCTTCTTTCTTGTACTAAAAACCATAGTTTTTAGTGTTCTTCAAGTATGTCAAAATTATTTTTACAATAGTCATATGTGATTCTTTAGGATTAGCAGAGAATCTTGCTACAATTCCAATTGCATGCGCAATATCTGGTCTACTATGTACAACATACATGAAATTATCAATCAGTGATCTATACAAGGTCTGATTTACCTCGGTTAACTTATCAACCTTTGTCAATTTGCATACAATGACCATAGGTGTACCAACTAGTTTTGAATCCTCCATACCAAATGTCTTCAATAGTCCTTTTATGTACTTTGATTGAGTAATGTATATGTTTTCATTCTGTTATAAAATTTGCAAGCCAAGAAAAAATTTAATCTCTCCAAACATTGACATTTCAAATTCTTTTATCATGTCATCAACAAATGATTTGCATAGGTTATCATGCCCTCCAAATATGATATCATCAACATAAATTTTAGCAATAAGAATCTTGTCATCAGTTTCACCTTTCAAATACAAATTGTTATTGTCACTTGTTCTAACAAATCCAATACTGATAAGATAGGAATGCAATCTTTCATACCATGCTCTCGATGCTTGTTTAAGTCCATATAGTGCTTTGTCCAACTTAAAACCATGTTCTTTTGATTAGGATCAACAAAACCTTCAGGTTGTTCAATGTATACCTCTTCTTCAAGTATTCCATTCAGAAATGTAGATTTAACATCCATCTGATAAACTTTAAATCCTTTGTAAGAAGCATATGCAAGCAATATTCTAACTCCTTCAAGTCTAGCAACAGGTGCAAAAGTCTCACCATAGTCAATACCTTCTTATTTTGCATACCCTTTGCATACAATTCTTTCCTTATTCCTAGTGACATCTCCATTTTCATTCAATTTGTTTCTGAATATCCATTTGGTTCCAATCACATTCTTATCTTTCAGCCTTAGTACCAATTTCCATGTTTTTTTTTTTTTGTATCTTCTCAATTTCTTCATTCATGGCCTTAATCCATTCATCATTTTAAAGTGCATCTCTAACAGTTTTAGGTTCAAATTCACAAACTAAGCATGTGTTTTTTCTCAAATTACTTTGTGTCATCATGCCAACTTTCTTATCTCTAATAATATGATTATGTGAATGATGTCTCCTTACATATTTTTCAAGTACAGGTTTAGTTCTTTGTTCTTCATTGTTTTCTCCACTTGGTGTATGATCATGATCTTCATCGGTAATAGTTTGTCGATTCTCGATGTGTATAGACTAATGCTCGATAGGATTACCCTATTGCTTGGTAACGCCATGCTATTGGTCAGGTCGAGTGTCAGGTTTCGCAATGTAAACAAATCTACCATATTCTTCTGGTTCCTTTTCCCTTTCTTCATCATTCTTCTTATAAAATTCATCAACTCTTACATTTTCACTTTTAATCATCTTGTTAGTAGCCTTATTCAAACATTTGTAAGCTTTTCTCTTAGTAGAATATCCTAATAATATTCCTTCATCACCTTTTGAATCAAATTTCTCATTTTTATCATCTTTCAAAATGTAACATCTACTTCCAAATATTCTGAAATAACTTACATTAGGTGTGTAACCATACCATAATTCATAAGGTGTCTTGTTTGAATCTTTCTTTAGTTGAACTCGGTTCAATGTGTGTACAATAGTACTAACAGCTTCTCTCTAGTATATCTGTGCCACATATTTTTCAATCATTAGTGTTCTATCACAATCCACAATATATCTATTTCTCCTTTTAGCAATCCCATTTTGTTGGGGTGTCCTCGGTGCAGAAACTTGTCTCTTAATTTCATGCTCATTACAAAAATTAGTGAACTCATCAGAAATAAATTCACCACCTCTATCTGATCTCAATCATTTTAGTTGTGTACCACTTTCTTTTTCCACTTTTGCTTTATACCATTTAAACATCGTAAAAGCTTCAGATTTTTATTTCAAGAACATGAGTGTAATCATTCTAGAGAAGTCATCAACAAACAAGATAAAATATTTGTCTCCATAATAACTCTGAGTTCTCATAGGACCACACAAGTCAGTATGCACTAACTACAAAATAGCATTAGATGAATTTTTTTTGCTCTTAAAACTATATTTTGGCATTTTTCCCATTTGACATTGTTTGCACATAACATGGTTAGGTTTAGATATGCTCGGTAAACCTCCAACTCTCCTTTTCTTATTGATCTTAACCATGTTGTCAAAATTCACATGAAATAGCATCTTGTGCCATAACCACACATCTTCATTTTTAGCTAATAAACAAGAAGCTTCAACATTTTCAAGATAAAATAGATTACCTTTAGATTGTTCACCAGTACCGACCAACTTTTGAGTCTCATCATAGACTTTCACCTTTTTATTCTCAAATGCAACTCAGAGACCTGTGTTATTCAAAAGTGCTACACTCAAAAGATTATAATTAAGTCCTTTCACTCAATATGGATTCTCACATTTGATCTTATTGTTCAACAATATAGACCCTTTTCCCTTTACTAGACAAGGTGTATCATTTCCCATTTTAACAGATCCACCATTATAAAGTTCAAGGTATTCAAATTTCTCTTCATCACTAGTCATATGATGTGTACATCCACTATCAATAATCCAAGTATCATTCTTGCTAAACTTAGAAATAGTTGTTGTTTCAACATACCTTTCTTCTTCTTCTGAATCTTCTTTCAAAGCTACAAATACCACCTCAATGTCTTAATCAGTGTCGGTGTCGATGTCATCATCATCATCTTCTTCAACAAGGTAACATGCCTTCTTTCCTTTGTCTTTTTAATCTCAGTTACTTCTTCTGTCATACTGTCGGTTGCCTCTGTGTTCTCAATTATCTCTTCTATCAAAATTCCTTTCATTAGATCTTCATTACTTTTCTCATCTTCTTTCCTATTAGGACATCTAGCTGTAATATGGCCAATCTCTTTATAGTTAAAGCATACCAAAGGTAGTTTTCCTCTATATCTTCCTTTACCTTTTTGCAATCTTCAAGTCATTAATACTTCAAGCTCATCAAGTTCATCCTCATCACTTTCACTAACACTATCATTTCTTACCATATGTTTTCTGCTTGATTTACCAATTTTCATAGATGAAATAAATGCAGACTCAATAAGAGGAACAACACTATTGTCAAAGTTATTCAACTCAAATGCAGTCAATCTACCGATTAGACTATCAAGTGTAATATGATTACTAGGAGGTGATCTCATCTCATGAATTGTAGATACTCTAATAGCATAAGTAGGTAACAAGGTTTTGAGAATTTTACTTACAATAATGTCTTCATCAATAATACATCCTTCTCCTCAAATAGAATTCAAAACCTCCTTGACTCAATTTTTCTATTGTAATATGTTCTCTCCTTCTTTCATTCTTATGTCATCAAACTTTCCTCTAAGACTTTCATCTTTAGCCATTAGTGCATTTGCATCTTCTCCATGAACTAGTGTAAGTTTGTCCCATATTTGTTTAGCAATTGTACATGCCTTTATATCCTCAAATTTGGTATCTGATAAGGAAGAAGCAAGCTATATCATCATAGCATTGTGTTCCTGTCTTTCTCTCATCTAATCAATAGTCAAAGGTCCAGTGGGTAAGATGAACTCAATTTCCAACTAGTATGTTGCGGACTCACCTATCCCTGATAGATACAATCTCATTCTACTTTTCCATGTCAAGAAGTTATCTTTGTTCTCTTTGGCACCTCTCACTTATACATCTTGTGATCTTTAGCTTAAGTCCTTCAAACTTTTCCTTCAAGCACTCTATGCTCTGATACCAATTGTTAGATAACTGAGGGGGGGGTTTGAATTAGTTAAGTCCAGTTATCCTATAGTCCCAAACACTCCCAGATGTACATATAACAAAAATTTAAAATCAATTAATCAACTCGGTAAAATATCAAATGTGTCTTTCTCTTCATATACCGATTACTAGTAAATTAAGTACTATGTTTACCGATCAATCTAGTTATAATAATGTGTAAAGTACAATAATAGTTGAACACAACCATACACATACAACACATAGAGTTTTAACTTGGAAACCCTGTTAGGGAAAAAAACCACCTGGGAGCGGTAACCCAAAATAATTCACTCTTCTGAAGTGAGATTGGTTAGGAGCCAACCCTGTTAAAGGTTACAAAACACATTGTGAGGCATGACCTAGTTAGAGGATTTATCACTAATAGTTCTCCCTTGACCAAACATTAACTATGGGGTCAACAAGAAAACAATCAACATTCATTGAATGCCATATTAAAATATAAAGACTATTAAGTCCCACTCGGTTAAGAGATTTATCTGTAGCAATGGTTAAACTGATATAGTAATGATCTGATGATTCAAATTCAACTTGATTTGAAAATTTTTAGATCTATGCTAAGCTCAAAAATACCTCTGATCAATAATCAATTCAATCTCTTTGTTTCCTCCAACTCTTTTCTTCTCGGTAATTGCTTTCTCTATCACTTGGTGTTGTCTGTAGAATTGCTCAGTTATGTCTTCAACTAGTTTGATTAGCTTTGTATGAAATCAATCTTTTCATGTGAATTATCCTACAACAATTTCAATAATGAATCTCTTATCTCTTTATATAGACATCATAAACTATTTTCTTTCCATCTATAGATTTTTCCTCTTAATCTTCACTGTTGATTTTGTCTCTTTATCCTTCCTTGACAGTTGTGTCAATAACATGTTTCATTCTCCTTCATCCAATCATCCTTGAATTTTTTCATTCATTTGATCATCATAACAAACATTATCATTTACCTCAGAATCATAAACAATTATCTAGCTCGTCATCTTTAGTCGGCAGTCATAAGTTCCATTTATTTCTTTCACTCAGTCAATACCATAATGCATCGGTGATAACTAGCTCAGTTAACATTGTACTTGGTATACACTATACTTTCTCGGTGTATATTGTATTCTTCATTTACCGACCACATAAACTTATTCATTCTTGATCTTCAATCCATAATAGATTCATACAATACAATCAAATCACTAACATAATGCCATAGACTCATCAATAAGTTACCCAATGAATACCATATCTATATACAACTTTATCATCCATCTCATCTTCATGTATATATCTCATTCCTTCATTATTATTCCTTTCTTAAGATGTTTGTAACCATCATGATAAGTACAGTCAAAACTAGTTGACATCAATGACAATACATTAACTGATTTAATATCTTACATACACATTAGTAGCTCGATGATCATCAATCACTATCTTTCAAATATCCAATCCATTTTCAAACTCTCCCTCAAGATATTCCATCACTTGTATTTTATCAATGATTGAATGCAAAGATCTTGTATTCTCTACCCTCTTGAAACCATGAATTATTCTTCTATCCACACCTTCAAAATATAAGAAATACATAAATTTAGTTTTTTAATTTTGAATTTACCAAAATAAACAAAATACCACATACACACATGTGTGTACTTGATATCTCCCTAAATACAAGCTATATGGTATCACTCGACTCATTCTTTATGATTTACAAACCTCATTTGGTGCAAAGTGCATATTACACTATTCAACAACATCATGTGCATCTTTTATATAAAATCCCTGATAATTCATTTGATACTTTCTTAAAGCACATTTTATACAAGATCTTCACCATCATGGTCTTCCTTTCCATATTCACTTTCAAAAAAACTCCAAACATATGCCACTAACCAAAGAAAATGATTTTCAATTTTTATACCTCTATTTTTTATATCCATCAAACTTCTTAAAGAAATGTTCTACAAAATGAGTGTCATTCTCTATATCATCATTAGTATAAAAGTGATAATTTTTCTTAATGACCTATGCTTCAAATGTACTATGAAAACCATCCAAATCAAACTATGCTTGTCGATAACAAACCTACACCATAATAGTGATCTACTTTATAAAGTATTATTATGATTTAATCTATTGTTTACGAACAAAAGAATAATTTTCTGCAAAGTTGATGATTGTTGTTGTACCATCTTAAAATGGACTCACTCATTATTTAAGACCTTTTAGCTCCCTTCCTTTACTGAATTTATGAACCATGGATGAATTTGTGCTCGATCCCCCTTTTCTCTTGTTTTATCCCATATCTTCCACTTTCAATTATGTAGTCTTCAAAACCTCAGGGTTGGCTCCTTGTAGGCCAACCCTAGAACAGGTCGACCAAGATGACCTATTATGGAATAGGTTGACCAGGTCAACCTGTTACCTAAGGATTTTAAATCCTGAGACCTGTATTTTCTTGGGGAATTAAATGGTAAAATTAGGTGACCCAGCCAGATTGCTTTGTTTTCCTGCCTAAAAACTAGTATAAAAGGAAGCCTAGGCACCTCATTTTGTCATCCATTAAAATTAATTAAAATCCATTGTCATCCATTTGACATCCATAATATCCATTAGAGATCCAACAATCACACGAGCAAGTTCGAGCATTTAAGTATTCATCAAGCATTCAAGATTCAAGGATCCTTTGTGAGCATTTCCTCTTCAAGATCTAGCATTTTTTTGGCCATTAAGGAAGGAGATTTACATTGAGGTAGTCATCATCTTATTCATTGATGCACATTTACATCCATGGCTCCATGATGTAGTTTTGGTAGATCCATTGCATTTGTGGATATTTCCTACATTTGTCATTGCAAATTCAACATCTACAATATACAAGCATTACAAAATCCTTATTAACAAGGGTTTCTAAAAGAAAGATGAATAATTACATTTTTTTTGTTTCCTTTACATATTTACATTTCAATTTCAAGGTTGCGTGCTCAATCTAGGGCTTGACCAAGGCAAGCCCTCATCCACCCAAACCCTAAAACAATCTTTTCTATGTGTAGGAGAAGGATATCATAATTACAACCACATATTGGAAACTAATTGTCGAGACATTAACAAAGAAGTTAGGTCAAATTTTATATAGTGTCCTAGGAACATGGTGACTTCATGGAAAGGTGTCTGAAACATGTTACACCAGGTTGACCTATTCCTAGAGGTCTGAGAAAAATAACATTTGCTATATTTTTTGTTGTGATCATGAATCCACAGTTAGAAATTTTTTCATAGGTTCAGATATGTAATTTTCTATGAAAAAGGCATATTCCTCTACACATTTCAAGGTAAGTACTCTATCATTAATTTCATTTCTTAGTCTAGACTTGTTTTCATATCTTAATTGGGTTGATTGCATACACTTAGCATCTAGATCTATCTTACTTTTCTCATTAAATCAATTGGTTCAATTTCACATTTTCATTTACACATCTTTAATCAAATCCTAAATTGCATGAAATGGGACTTGCTTGTGTACTTCCTTGATACAATTTGGGTTTAGCATTGGTATCCCTTCATCTTCTTGGGTTTTTCTAATCTAACTTGGTTTATATTGAGAGTTATGTTTGGAAGCCCCTCTTTCTCTTGTATTTTGAGTGTTATTGTTGGAATATTGGTTAATTAATGAACTCATCTCACATAGTTTATATTGTTAGATTCATTAGTTTCCATTTCACCCCTAAACATATGTAATAGTTCAAAGTTGGAAAATTTCTCTCATTTTTTGGAACTATTGCACTTTCCACATAGAAACAAAGGCATGATGTATGTACAAGTGAATCAATTTACAAATAAAATTCCATAAATGTTCCAATAGGTATCTCATCTTCTACATATTCTTATAATCTTGTAGATTCTTTCACATATATTTTTTAGACTTTGTGTACTTATAACTCTTGCAATTTATCATCTTTGTCATGTCAACATATTCATTTATTAAAAGGAAATTAGCCAAATTAGATCATGTTTCACAATGTCATTGTATGCAATTTAGTTGACGACTTGCATCATCATTTGTTTTATCACATAAAATTGATGTTGTGAACTCACTTGGTTAGTTAGGATGAGCATTTTGAAAACCATCACCAGCTTCTATACTCTTTCAAAACACCTAATAATAGAGATCAAATTCAATATCGTAACAACAACAAGAAGTTTGATTATTTTTTATTCACATAAGATGACTTTAATCTTTCAAATATTGTTTTTCCAATCTTTATACCAAGATTTGAATTACAAAATGACACATACAAAATTCATGTTGTGTTGTGTCCAACCAATGTTTGTATGTAGATCGTATTGATTGGGCACAATTTTATGTTTGATAACATCTCTACTATTTTATGAAGGACAGGTGTGATCATTCCAAAATTATGTTATCAAGTTCCTAACCCCATTTTCAATCCTGTCATAACAAGGAGCTCTATACATAATTGCCTAATTTCCTTCCAAGGTACTATCATCCAAATTCATTCTTATTTTCACATATTGTGATATTATCTTTCTACTAAAACCATCTTAGAGGAAGCTGGAGAGATTTATATATTTGGGGGTATATTTTTACTTAAAATAGATGTCAATATCATTATTATTGAAATGGCCTTATCTATAGATTGAGATTGTTTCCCAATGAACCCAAACCTTTCTTACCATTTTTAAAAATATCTTTTTTTTGAGTGAGAAAATTTTCTATTTTTTAAATTTGTATCTACACCCAATAATTTTAATGGCTATTTTAACTCATTCAAAAGAAGTAAAATTGATAAAAATTGGGCTTGTTCAAGTATTTCAAGATTTTCAAAATGATCAATTATTTATGTTGATTTTCTATTCATTGACCTCCTCTTAGTATGTGTACATTGTTCAACATAGAATCTCAATTTCTCCACATCCATTTCAAGTAAATTATCAAACTTTCTATAGTAGGAGAGGAGGAAGCTCAATATAGAAGTACTATGTAGGAAGAGAGAGGGGGCCAGGGTGGGGCAATAAATAGGTGTGCTAAGAGGCTATTCTGAATTGGTTTAATGGTGTACACATTTTATTTTCCTTCCACAATGCTTCAAAGATAGTGTTTTGGGTGTGCTACGAGGCCATGATGAATTATTTTAATGGTGTACACATTTTATTTTCCTTCTGAAATTCATTTGAGATAGTGTCCTTGGTCGATAGATTGCCTATGACATGTTTCATCTAATTAGGCCAAACTAATTGATATTATTATTTTTTGTAGATAATATACATTCAAATCTTTTTGTAGGTTCCATAAAGTATGTGAAAGTTATATGCGAAGATGCACAAGTACAAATGTAAAGAAAATGATCAATGTATATTGTGAAACATAATGATGAAGTCAATTTTAATATATGAAACAAATAACTATAATTAGCATTTCAAATGATGTATTTTGTATTTTATTTCATCATATACATTTCATTGTAATGGTATCTCATTGCATCTTTCTCTAAACACTAGTACATTTGACCCACTTTTTAAACCAACATTTCTGACCAAGCATTAAAATGATTTTCCTTGGTCGGTTTATAGAAGGAAAATTTTTATTTTTTTTTAATCTATTCCCATGTTGGTTGGAACTACAACCATGAAAGGTGGTCATAATTCTGACCACCACAGGAATATAACTTTAAAAAAAAATAGGGTTTCATTTTATTTCATTCTACAATTTCTTCGTACGCAAAGGAGAGGTAAAGGAGAGAAGGAGGGAAGGAGGTTGAATTCAATCAGCAGCACACATTTTCAATCATCTCTTCACTGGTTTCATCTCTTAACCATAACCTTACAAATGCTTACTAAATAATGAGGGAAAGAACAAAATGTATCAGACAAACTCATATCCATTCACAAGAACCATAGAGAAGTATGTAAAGTTAGTGTATTCTGCCAAGCGTAACCCGTGAGGGTAGAGTTAGAGGATTTGATGGTAAAAATGCTTCTATATGATTATTGTGAATGGATATGAGTTTGTCTAATACATTTTGTTCTTTCCCTCATTATTTTAAACTATATTATGGTCCATAGAAGATGTAAATTAAGTAACTCATTTCTCTATGGTTCTTGTGAATGGATATGAGTTTGTCTTATACATTTTGTTCTGATCCATCCTACTCATGTATACCCATAGTGGAGGATCATACCAATCCAATATTGCAACAATCAAAGTGAGTGTGACCCCTGCTCACTGTTTAGGGATAGTTAACACAAAAATGAAGGGTTTGCATCTTCTATGGTCCATAGTATAGTTTAAAATAATGAGGGAAAGAACAAAATGTATCAGACTAACTCATATCCATTCACAAGAACCATAGAGAAGCATTTAAAGTTAGTGTATTCTGCTAGGCATAACCTGTGAGGGTACAGTCAAAGGATTTGATGGTAAAAATGCTTCTCAATGGTTCTTGTGAATGGATATGAGTTTGTTTGATACATTTTGATGAATCTAGTTTATGGATTTTTTTGTTTATGATTTTTTGAGTCTAGACTTAAATATCTTGTGGGTTTTCATAAACATTATGCAGACTTTTATGTTTCTATGCTTTAGTCATGTGTATATTTGATACTTTTGAAACTAAGGGAAATTACTGAATAGATATATAGACTAATGGATATTATGATGAAATCTGGTATTTCTCTTCTCTAGTGTTAATGGGTAATGTTCCTACAGCCATGTGACAAGGATGTGTTAAAATAGGAAAACTTATTATAAATCTTTGCCTTGGATTTGTGTTGTGGATTTTGGTATGATAACCTTTTGTAGGGGAAGAATAAGTTAGCAAGGAGTAAGGACTCAATGATGAAGTGGCTCCTTCAAGGCGAGTAACTGTTTCCATATTTTATCATGGCTCCACTACATCTATAACCTTACAGTTGCTGACACAGACTGGGTCAATCCAGTTACTGGGTGTTCCTATATTCTTGAAGCACTAAATATGGTTTATCCTCTTGCATAAATGATGTTGTCATTCCTATAACTAAATTTGTTATGCTTATGTAATGAAGGACCTAGTTTTTAGGTGTTTTGTTTTCTCAGTTGATTTTAAATAAGTCAGAACTTATGATTCTGAGCTAGTTCGATGTTTTGAGGAGTTTATATTGTAATCTAGCAACAAAGTGAATACACTTTGATATTCCATCTTGTACTTGTGTTTTGTTAAATGAATATATGATAGTTCCAGATTTTAACATATGAGTTTTAAATCTATTCACACTTTTGTGGGGGCCCATGCAGGCGGTGAATCCCTTGTTCATGTTCAAGTAGGACTTAGTTAAGTTTCTTTGAAGTTGATAAGCATTGTTGCTCCTATAGCCATTGGTAGCAAAACCATCTACTGTTTCGTGCAGCATAGATTTACTTTTAAGCATTATTAGTTTACTACTGAGCATTTCCTTTAAGTTGTGAGTTAAGTTGTAGTTTCAGTTCTTAGTATAAATCTCCTACAGTAATACCTTTACTTTAGTAGTGATGACTTTTGAAGAGAACTAAAGCATAGACCTTGCAGCCACCATCTCAAGCTCACGTTCCCAGATTGATACATTTAATGAAGTCTAGCATGATATTCTAAGTAGACATGTGATAATTTTAAGCAATGAATCACTATGAAAGGATGTCCAATTCTTGAAGTTACTAGGGTATTATTCTAACCAACCATTTTTGGCACCATTTCCGGGGATGGTGTCAATTTAGTTTAACCCATAAGTCATTAAGTTAGTTTGCATTCTACATTATTTTGCATGCATAGACATAGGGACCATCTTGGGAGATTCCTACCTAACTTTATTCAGGAAGAACCATTTGAGGTTTTCAACCCAACACTTGAGGAACCCCAATTTGAGAACCCGTAGGAAGAAGAACCATTTGAGAACATGTTTTTTGATGCATATGACCAATTGCCTTCACCACTATCATCTAAAGAATCATACCATTTAAATGCCCTTTTTGCTTACCCAGAATATCTAGATAATCCAATGGCTCAGCCTACCTTCCCTTTTCCTATTCCTACTCAGCAAGGTAACCAAAATTTGAAGAACATTCCTACTGGTGCACTTCCTAAATTCTATGGACTCATCACAGAAGACTCTGAGACTTTACTCTTTGAGTTTGATATCCTCTGTAGGATCTATGACTACACCACTGATGGCCATAAGCTAAAATTGTTTCCCTCTACTTTAAAAGAAGCTTCTCTAAGATGGTTTATGAGCTTGGGTGCCAATGTTGTAGTAGATTGGATTGCAATGTGCGACCTATTTCTTTCAAAGTATAAAGAGTATTGTAGGGGGAGAGATTTAAAAGGGGATGACATATTTAAAATGTCCCAGAAGGAAGATGAAACCTTGGAAGACTATGTCTCCAGGTTCATGTTCAACCTGCAGCGTAATACATAGCACCAACTGAATGAGAAGTCCCAAAAGCATCTATTTCTAAAAGGTGTGAATGATGGAAGCATTGAGGCCCTTGACCTTATGGCAGGGGGGACATTACCCAGAAAACTTGGCATGCCATAAAGAGTATATGTCTGAACTATTCTAGAGCTATTGTCAAGAAGGGAAGAGGCTTAAGAGACTTGCCTCACAAGTCTAATGGTGTAGGTGTGTCCAAAATAGAGCTATCCAACTTGTTGTCATATTTCAAGCAAGACATCATTAATGATGTCACTACTAAACTGGACACTATGCAGGCAAGGAGAAAGAAAGATAAAGCTGATGCAATGTTAGCAGAGTACTGTCCGCATTGTAGGGGGAAGAAAAAGAATTGTCGATGTAAGTCTATTGCAAGCTTGGAGTCCCAACCTATGCCTACTGATTTAAAATCCATTGATGAGAATGGAGAGGTGCTCTACGTTGCCCATTGAAGGCCATGGGCTCAGAGACTAGGTATTCCCCAAGATCTTCTTCAAAATTTTAATAGTAATAATGTTAGAAAGTAAAGCCCACCAAGATAACTGAGAGGAGGGGGGTGAATCATTTATCATATAATTATAAATTTTACCATCTTCAACATTATTAAACCATGTAAGCAATATAATTACCAACCATAGAAAGATATTCATACACAATTACACAATAACACAAGATATGTTGACTAGGGAACCTCTTGATCAAAGAGTAAACCCCGGTGAGAATGATGCCCACAAAAGATGTACTAATATGAATACTCCATGTGAAAGGACAGACTCTGTTAGGAGTCTTATGAAATACATTCAGTACATATAAATCCCTGTTAGTAGATTTTGAATCCCTGTTAAAAGATTCTAACCTTGTTAAGAGTTATGGAAGACGGAAGGACCCACTGCCCAAACAGCTTCAGGGTAAGATCACTGAACTCACTTTCCAAATAATCTTTTCATTATTCAACAAAATAATATGTTACCTTTTCTTTGACTATGCCAAACCGCACTCACTACTACATCAAATCTCAATTTCAGATCTCTTTACTTCGCATGTCTTCCTTCACAATTCGCTTTCACATTTAGCTCTTTTATTCACTTCATATTCATACACTACTATCCTCTTCTACATCCAATAAGGAAAAACATTCCTTCCTTTATCCCACACTCAAATAATTACAAATGAGTTGGCACACAATTACAAAATAAAAGTTTCACATTTTACAAGAAAATTACATAAAACTGTCAGCTTCCAAATACAATAAATCTTCACTCGTGTGACTTAGAAGTTTTCATTGTCATCCATGTCACTATCAATGTGTCTCTAACTTCCCTTTAACTATGGAAAGCCAAATTCCATCCCGATTAGGAGATATCATCTGATTTCCAAAAACCGCTACTCAGGAACACTGCCTAAATACTGCTTCCACCAAAATGATCATAACTTTCATGAATAAAAGAATTACTATCTGTGCTCTTAACCATAGACATATAAAAAATCAAAGAGTATATCCTCAATGTTGCATAGCTCCAACTGCAATATACCACATGCGCTAATCAAAACATTGTTTGCTTCTCTGCAAGTCTTCGATAAAACACTGTGTTGACATCAATGACAATCATAGTCATGAATGCAACAACAAATGCTACAGAATGGGTGCCAAACACTTTATCATTCATTCCTAACAATCTCCCCCATTGGCATTGATGGCAACATAGATGAAAAACATGCAATGTTCCAAAAATCCAATACTGCAACACTGCTCCTTCACATCCTGTTCATCAATCAAATCTTGCTTCATTATCTTGTTCAGTTCTCTCATATTGTTTTTTATGCATACTTCTCCCCATTGACATCAATGACAAAAATTTCATCACTATGTCAAAAACAACTCAATGTCAAAAGACACTATTCAGAAGAAAAATACATTTACTAGAGTCCTCATGACTTAGCTCAGATACACATACTCCCCCATAGAGGAAGTACCAACATCCAATCCAGAAGAAAGATAGGGCTCATATATTACTAGACGGATGCAACCAACTACATCACTACTCAAAAGTAGGCTAGGGCATAACCCCAAGCATACCTCTCAGATACTCAAATGTATCTTTAGGCAAAGGCTTTGTAAATATGTCTGCTATCTGTTCCTTTGTGCTTATGTACTCCAGTCTGACTTCTTTCTCAAAAACTTTCTTTCTTACAACATGATACTTGATCTCTATATGTTTTGTCTTAGAGTGTAGTACAAGATTCTTAGGCATACTAACTATACTAGTGTTGTCACAATGTATAACAACATGTTCAACAAATTTAATTCCAATATCCTTCCGCATCTACTTCATCCAAATTATCCAGTTACAATTGTTTGTTGCTGCTACATACTCTACTTCTGTTGTGCTCTGTGAAATACAATTATGCTTCTTGCTTAGCCAAGAAACTAATCTTCCTCCAAGGAAAAATGCTCCTCCACTGGTGCTTTTCTTATCATCAACACTACCTCCCCAATCAGCATCTATATATGCACATAGGGTAAAATCATCAGATTTTTCATACCACAATCCATAGTCCATTGTGCCTCTTAAATATCTCAATATCCTCTTTACTATTGCATAATGTGCTTCTCTAGGTTCAACTTGAAGTCTTGCTACAATTCCAACTAAATGTGCTATATCCATTCTTGTGTGTGTCAAATACTACAATCCTCCAATCATGGATCTGTATTTCTTCTGCTCAACTGTCAGTGTTTCATCTGTGCTAGATAACTTATGTATGGTTACCATAGGTGTTCCAACTGGTTTACAGTCCTCCATTCCAAATCTTTTCAAAAAATCATTCAAGTACTTTATCTGACTCACAAAGATATCATCATTTTTTTGTGTTATCTGTAATCCCAAAAAGTATTTCATCTCACTAATCATACTCATTTCAAATTTAGTCTTCATTTCATTAGCAAATTTGTCACTAGCCTCATCTTCTCGTCCAAAAATAATGTCATCAACAAAAATAACTATAATCAACAAACCATTTCCAATTTCTTTTGTGTACAGATTGCTATTAGCTATTCCTTTAGTAAATCCCAACTTTAACAAATACTTATCCAGTCTTCCATACCAAGTTCTAGGTGCTTGCTTTAGTCCATATAATGCTTTCTTCAGTTTACATACCATGTCTCCTTCTTGAGTCAAAGGAAAACCTTCAGGCTGCTCAATGTAGACTTCTTCCAATTCTCCATTCAGAAATGTTGACTTCACATCCATCTGATACACTTTGAATTTCTTAAAAGCTGCATAGGCCAAAAACATTCTTACTACTTCAATTCTTGCTACTGGTGCAAAATTTTCTTCATAGTCAATTCCTTCTTGCTGTGAGTATCCCTTACATACCAATCTTGCTTTGTTTCTTACAACTTCTCCTTATTCATTCATCTTGTTTCTAAATACCCATTTAGTTCCAATTACATTCTTTTCTTTAGGTCTAGGGACAAATTCCCATGTCTTGTTCTTTTCTATATGATCTAGTTCTTCTCTCATAGCATTAATCCAATGTTCATCTTCACAAGCTTCACTAGTAGATTTAGGTTCAATTTGAGAAATCAAACATAAATGTACCTTATTCCGAGTCAGAACTCCTCTGTCCAAACTTCCAATAACTTGTTCAACAAGATGATGTCTTGATAAATACCTATTCAGTGTCATAGTCTCAAATCTTGCTTCAACTGTAGATTCTTCTCTAGATTCCTCTCTGGTTTCTTTAGCATGACTCTCATTCAACAATTCACTGCCAGTCTCATAGAATAATTTAGTAGTTTCAGTGTTAGGTTTAGGATGGGCTTCTTCATCAGATTCATAATCAAGCATTCTTTCCTGAATTTTGAACTTTTCATCAACTTTAACATTTGCACTCTCAACAATAGTTTTAGTTCTCTTATTGTAACATCTATATGCTTTGCTCTTCAAAGAATATCCAAGAAAAATACCTTCATCACTTCTAGGATCAAACTTTCCAATATCATCATCTCTCTTTATATAATATTTACTTCCAAAAAATCTAAAATACTTAACTGAGGGTGCATGTCCAAACCATAATTCATAAGGTGTCTTCTCTATTTATGCTTTGATTTGTACTCTGTTCATTGTATATACTATTGTATTCACTGCTTCTCTCTGAAATGTCTTCGCTAAATCATTCTCAAATAACATAGGTCTTGCTACTTCAGTCACTGATCTGTTCCTTCTTTCTGCAATACCATTTTGTTCAGGTGTTCTAGGGGCTGAAAAATGTCTCTTAATGCCATTCACTTCACAAAAAGTGTTAAACTCTCTACAAGTAAATTCACCACCTCTATCAGATCTCAAACATTTAATCTTCATTCCAGATTCATTCTCAACTTTGTTCTTAATGATCTTAAACTTATCAAATGCTTCAAATTTTTCTTTCAGAAATGTGATCCACATCATTCTTGTAAAATCATCAACAAGAATCATAAAATACCTTTCTCCATAGAATCCTCTAGTCCTGGTAGGACCGCTCAAGTCTATATGAACAATCTCCAACTTCTCTGCCGATGTGAACTTCTTACTAGGAAATGAACTTCTCTTCTTCTTAGCCATCACACATTCTTTGCAAATCATGTTAGTAGGCTTCATAATTTTAGGCAAATCCCTTACTGCAAGTGTAGTACTCACTTTCACAATATTATGAAAGTTTATATGACAAGACCTTCTATGCCATAACCAATTGTCATCAATCTTAGTAATCAAACATGTCATCTCAATAGGATTCAACTAAAATATATTATCTCTGGATCTAGATCCAGTTCCAATTAGATTTCCATCTTTATCCTTTATCACACAAGTTTTCTCAGTAAACCAAACTTGATATCCTTTATCAACTAACTGTCCAACACTCAAAATATTATGTTTCAATCCATCCACAAAGTAAACATCATCAGTATTAGTCTTTCCATCAAGAGTAATAGATCCTATACATGTATACACCTAAAAATGGCTTCATTAATTAATTAAATATTTATTATTTAATTACTATTAACTTGATAAATTAATTAAATATTTATTATTTAATTAATATTTGTTTCCTCTATTTATTAAGTAAATTATTCAATTTATTTAATAAATTCACTATAGTCTAATTATATATCCTAAGTCTTCTAAAAAGTCCATTAAAGTGATTTAATTAAATACACAATCACCTAAATATGATTAAATCCCCTAGTCCACTTCATCCACCTAGTCACCTGACACATCACCTTGGCTAAGATAAATAATTATTATTAATTATTTATTCATATTTATCCTCACCCACACATGTCCTATTCTTAAGGGCTATGTGGCCTCATAGGACTTGGTCTCATGACCACTTGTCCTCTCAACAACCAAGTCAAGAGACATTCCCTATTCCTAAGGGGCTTCTCAAGCCACCTCTAAGGGTCAAGGGTGACTCATAGGACACTTGTGCAAAGAGTCCTCATGAGGAAAAGGTCTCTCCCTCTTTCTCTCTTTGGTCTTTGTGAGACACTTGACATGTGTCTTTCCCTTCCACCTTCTTCTCCTCCATGTCAATGTGAGAGGAACATCATCCCTATTCTTTCTCTCACATTCCAACTACATCCCCCTTTCTTTCAACTCCTTCAACCAAGTCAATTCTAGCCCTAGGATCTTCCACCATTCATTCTCAACCGTAGGATTCTGCCACCTAGGCCTAGATCCTCCAAAACTCTATAAAAGGAGCCTCATTTTCCATTTGAAATCTAATAGGTATTTTTGAGAACAAGCATTCAAGCATCCAAGCAATCAAGCATCCAAGAAATCAAGCAACCAAGCATCCATATTATCATCCCATCATTTGCATTTCATCCACCATATTTGCATAATCAAAGTTTTAGTTGTGCACTCATTTCATTCAATCTCTACACTTTGGAATCATCTTGGGAAAGAGCTTCATTTGGAAATCTGAGAGCTCAACATCTTCAAGAAATCAAAGCTAGGAGGACAATGGAGACAAGCTGCATTTCTAGGTGAAGGTAAATTGTTAATTTGGTTTCATTTGTTATTGCATTCTTCATTGTAGTTTGCTTACTAGATAGATTTATTAATCTTTTATTAGTTAATTCATCATTTAGAATAGTATCCAACTAATTTGCATACATTTTTGGCACTAGAAGGAGGGCCCAACTGGGCTTTTCACTTTTAGTTTTTAGTTTTCCATGTGCAGGTTTTTCTATAGGTTCTTTCTACACATTCATCCACGATTCCTGCGCATCTGTTCATTTTCGTTGCGCATCCATTCTCTGGCATAAAATTTTTATTTGTTTTCCTCTTTGTTATAATTGTTGCACATTTGTCCGCTGTTCCTGTGCATTTATTCATTTTCACTACGCATCCATAGTAACTGGGCATACATTCCAACAGGCTGAGCATTCATTAAACTGTTTTAAGCATACACAATTACTGCGCATTCATCCATACTTCCTGCGCATATATCACACTGTTCTGCACATTTATCAGTTTCTATAGAAAAATTCAATTTTCTGTTAGATTTGTTTTTAACTAACATTTTGACAAGTGTCTATTCGTTCTGGTAGTATTTTTTTTTAGGCTGTTTTGCAGGACGTAAATCTTTTGAAGACCCCATTGCTAAAAACATTTTTCTAACAATTTTATTTGCAGATTGCCAAGGGGTTTGCAAAATAAACTAAAATCTCGTTTGGGCTTAAAATATGACATGTTTTTTCTTTGTGTGTTTTCCTTAGCATAGATTCACATGTCTATTATGTTTTGCTTAATAGCATAATTGTAATCCCAAAATTATAACAACGTATCCTCTCCCCTCGCCATTCATGGACCTTGGGTGTAAGAGAAATTGTTATAATTTTTAGAGGGCGGTTTTTGGTGGGAAAAGAGGTACTCACCCCAAGGAACGACCCAACCGGTAACAGGCTAAAGTCAAGCCCTTCCAAACCGGTATATAAAAAATGCTAGTGTGATTAGTCTCACATTAGACAGGTGTGAATTCGTTGTGGCAACCAAAATCTCCTCCAGTACCCCAGTGGTGCATTAAAGTCCTACTTAGTAGAGGTGAAAGCCTTGCTTTGAACGGATTGGGAGAGCCCCCTTAATTGGGAAAATGACTTGATCACAACTACCTAAATGGATGTCCTTATTAACAACTTTTGTTTAGTGGCCAAAAACCTTCTATCTGTTGGCTCAAGGAGTCACCCAAGCTCGCGAAGACACCCCACATTACTCACGGTTCATAGTAGAGATAGCAGTTCTTTGGGAAGTAATGACCCATTGAATTCAGAACTTGGTGTGCCTGAGAAGTGAGTGCACTGTAAGGAGGAGCCCGTGCCTCCAAGTTCCTAGGCTGTCCGCTGTGGATTTTCGTGGCTAGATTTTATTATCCTAGTGGGGGTTCAACAGATATCATCCTTGCCAACCTTAGGATTGTAAGCATGTTTGTGCATTCATACTAGATTAAATTAGATTAAAATCATCTTTGTCTTGCATGTGTGTGTTTATGCATTTTTACTTTGCCAAAAACCAGAAAACATCAAAAAAAAAAAATTATAAAAATTCCTGTCATCAAAATAACAAAATCATCAAAAATTTGACAACCTGCGCATACATTCAAAATTTCTGCGCATACGATTCAAGTTACTGCGCATTTACATTTATCAGTGCGCATCTGTCAAAATTTGCTGCACATTTGTTTCATTTTACTGCGCATATATTACACTATCCTGCGCATTTACAACAGATCAGAGCATTCTCACAGGCTTTTGGAATTTCAAAATCACTTTTTCAAATACCCATTTTTGTCTTCAGTAAGATTCTGGAAAAATAGTTACGTTACATAGACCTCTGATCCTCAACCATAGGATTCTTCCACCATTCATTCTCAACCATAGGATTCTGCCACCTAGGCCTAGATCCTCCAAAACTCTATAAAAGGAGCCTCATTTTCCATTTGAAAGCTAATAGGTATTTTTGAGAACAAGCATTCAAGCATCCAAGCAATCAAGCATCCAAGCAATCAAGCAACCAAGCATCCATATTATCATCCCATCATTTGCATTTCATCCACCATATTTGCATAATCAAAGTTTTAGTTGTGCACTCATTTCATTCAATCTCCACACTTTGGAATCATCTTGGGAAAGAGCTTCATTTGGAAATCTGAGAGCTCAACATCTTCAAGAAATCAAAGCTAGGAGGACAATGGAGACAAGCTGCATTTCTAGGTGAAGGTAAATTGTTAATTTGCTTTCATTTGTTATTGCATTCTTCATTGTAGTTTGCTTATTAGATAGATTTATTAATCTTTTATTAGTTAATTCATCATTTAGAATAGTATCCAACTAATTTGCATACAATACCTTTAATCAAACAAGGTGCATTGTTACCAACTCTAACAACTCCTCCATCATAATTGTTAAACTTTATGAACTTTTTCATATCTCCAGTCATATGATGTGAACAACCACTGTCTATAATCCAATCAGCTTTCTTTTCAACTTGGGAAACTAAGGCTTTTTCTTCCTTAACATTAGTTTTAGAATTTTCTTCTTTAATTTCTACTAATCCTATTTCATCATTATTCTTAGTATCACTTTCACTTAAAGTTCTTTCAATACTAGCTTCAAGGTCTCCATCATTAACATAATAACATTCCTTAGATCTTCTAGGTTTGAAATTATTTTTGTACTTCTTAACTCTTAGGACATTTAGATGCAAAATGACCATATTCTTGACAAGTCCAACATTTAAAAAATTTCTTACCATCTAGTTCTCTTTTCATAAGCAAGGCAATACCTTCTTCAATCTTCTTGTCTTCTTCATTTCTAGATTTGTTGCTGTCAGCATAATGTCCACTCACACTGATGCTTCTTGACAATGTAGGGTGAAAACTAAGAGCACTGAATGATGTCTCCATTCTAGGTAAGTCTCCTGATAACCTCAGGTTCATCTCTACTGCTTCCAATCTTCCAAGAAGAGTCTCTCTTGTAAAGTTCATAGTACAAGTTATAACTTGTTCAATCATTTGTGTTGTTTGCTTAAATATAGGAGTCAGTGTCCTCAAAATTTTCCATATCACTTCATTGTCTATCTTTGTTCCTGCACAAGATTTTATCCCTGCAACAATTTATGACATTCTACCAATATAACTTCTAACATATTCATCTTCCAACATTCTTATATCTTCAAATGCACATATCCAATTATGTAATCTAACTCTTTTTGCATGTTCATCACCTTGAAAAGTAGAGTGCAAAGCTTTCCAAATTTCATGAGACTTTTTCAAACATTTTACCTGACTATATTCATTCTCCGGAAGTGCTATCAAAAGTGCTTGTCTTGCAAGTATGTTACACATGAATAGATCTCTCTCATCATTAGAGCATGTCTCAAGATCATCTTCTTCAATGATAGTCTTATCATTCTTTGTAATCAACCAATAACCTGGTCCTAAACATAGTAGATGTGTCTTCATCTTTTCTTTCCAACTGTCAAAATTTACTCCATCAAACTTAGGGCTTTCTTTCCTGAAATTCGCCATGGATCTCCTTAAGCTGTTAAACTTCGCTTTCAAGGACCTGCTGCTCTGATACCAATTGTTAGAAAGTAAAGTCCACCAAGATAACTAAGAGGGGGGGGTGAATTAGTTATCAGATAATTATAACTTTTACCATCTTCAACAATATTAAACCATGTAAGCAATATAATTACCAACCATAGAAAGATATTCATACACAATTACACAATAACACAAGATATGTTGACTAGGGAACCTCTTAATCAAAGAGTAAACCCCAGTGGGAATGATGCCCACAAAAGATGTACTAATATGAATATTCCTTGTGAAAGGATGGACTCTGTTAGGAGTCTTATGAAATACATTCAGTACATATAAATTCTTGTTGGGAGATTTTGAATCCCTGTTAAAAGATTCTAACCCTGTTAAGAGCTATGGAAGACAGAAGGACCCACTGCCCAAATAGCTTCAAGGTAAGATCACTGAAATCATTGTCCAAATAATCTTTGCATTATTCAATAGAATAATATGTTACATGTTCTTTGACTGTGCCAAACCACACTCACTGCTACATCAGATCTCAATTTCAGATCTCTGAACTTCGGATGTCTTCCTTCACCATTCGCTTTCACATTTAGCTCTTTTCTTCACTTCATATTCATACACTACTATCCTCTTCTACATCAAATAAGGAAAAACATTCCTTCCTTTATACCACACTCAAATAATTACAAATGAGTCGGCACACAATTACAAAATAAAAGTTTCATGCGCTACACCAAAATTACATAAAAATGTCAACTTCCAAATACAATAAATCTTCACTCGTGTGACTTAGAAGTTTGTGTTGTCATCCATGTCATTATCAATGTGTCTCTAACTTCCCTTTAATTGCACAAAGCTAGATTCCATCCCGATTAGGAGATATCATCCGATTTCCAAAAATAGCTACTCAGGAACACTGCCTGAATACAAATTCCACCAAAATGATCATAACTTTCATGAATAAAAGAATGATTGTCTGCACTCTTAACCATAGACATATAACATATCAAAGAGTGTATCCTAAACGTCACATATCTCCAACTGAAATATACCACGTGCGCTAATCAAAATGCTATCTGCCTCTCTGCAAGTCTTCGGTAAAACACTGTGTTGACATCAATGACAATCATAGTCATGAATGCAACAACAACTACTACAGAATGGGTGCCAAACACTTTAGCATTCATTCCTAACAAATAATGCATGGAAAAATCAACAACATAGTGGATTTAGTGGGTATAATAGTTGGCAATAGCCTTAACAAGGTTGGCAACAACCTCAGCAAGGCTGGCAGTAGCCTCAGCAAGGTTAGTAGCAATCTCACCAGGGTTGGTCGCAACCTCAGCAAGGTTGGCAGCAGCCTCACCAATGTTGGAAACAACCTCAAAAATGGTGGAAACAACCACACAATTGGATGAACCAATCAAACCAACAAGCTTTGATGCCACCACCTCAGCAACATGCTCTAATGTCTCCTCCTGTAGCCAATACTACTTCCCCTAAACAAACTCAGTTGCCTTCTCATCCTACTCCTAATCCCAACAATGCTAAACCCGCAACACAGTAGTAGAGCTATGCTATTTCCTTGAATAATATTGATTTAAGGTCTGACCGAACCCTTTCTCCTCCACAGCATCCTATCATCACTGAAGTTGAGGATGCCTCAGAAAAGCCAACTGAAGAGCTAGTCAAACCTACCTCTCCTGTAGCTCAAGAGCCCCCATTTCCTCATCAGTTGGAGGAACAAGCTAAGCCAATGGAGAACCAAGCAGTGTTGGACTTGCTTACCCAACTAAAGAAAATGATAGTTAAAATACCACTACTAGATGTCACAAAGGAAGTGCTTGCATATACTAAAGCCATCAAGGAAGCCTGTATAAAATAGCCCAGGAGGAAGAAAAATGATCTTAAAACCATACATGTCCTAGGATAGTTATCTAACCTAATGTTGGAGAAATTCATAGTTCCAAAGTAATCTGATCCTGATAGCCCTATGGTTACAGTCACTATTCAAGGAATACAAGTTCAAAATGCTCCAGTTGACTTAGGTGCATCCAATAGAGTCAACACTAAGAATCTGACTTTATATTCCCCAGCTCAACCTCTATTGCAAGATGACCAGATAGTTTGGCCAGACTTGGGTGATACTGAACTTGAGGTCATTTCAATCCACCAGTTAATGATGATATCCCAGGAGCCATTTGTAGCCTCTAGAGGAGAAGATGAGATAATTTCCTCCATTATCATGAATGAATATGGAGTGCACTCCCAAATGTGTTCCCAAGCGGACTACATTCTAGAAACTTTGTTACCACCTCCAAATGCTCCACAGTATTCAAAAACTTCACAATTCCTTCATACATTATTGCCTCATGAAATGGAGTCTTTTCTAGTTGCTCAGTTGTCCATGGCAAAAAATGTCATTAAGCTAGAAGTTGGTCTAGGACGGGAATTAAATATGAGTAGTGCTTTGTCACTCTCTCAGCAAAAAGTTGTCATGCAGCTTCTACAAGAACATCAACAAGCTTTTTCTTAAGATTATACTGATATGAAAGGCCTAGATCCTAAACTCTACACTCATAAAATCTACATCAGTCCTGAATGCAGACCTGTCTACCAACCTCAAATAAGGGTTAATCCAACTTTAGGGATATAGTTAAGAATGAGTTGCAGAAGTTGTTAAATGTTGGCTTCATTTATCCCATTTCTGATAGTCAGTGGGTCTCCCTTCTTGTTATAGTACCCAAGAAAGGAGGGAAGTGGAGAGTTTGTGTCGACTACAGGGAGCTTAACTCAACCACTAAGAAGGACCACTTTCCATCGCCGTTCATAGATCAAGTCCTTGATAACCTGGCTGGTAAGAAATACTTCTCTTTTCTGGATGGATTCAGTGGTTATAATCAGATACAAATAGCACCTGAGGACCAGGAGAAGACAATGTTCTAATGTCCATGGGGAACATTTTCCTATTCAGTGCTACCTTTCGGGCTATGCAATGCTCTTGCCACTTTTCAACGAGCTATGATAAGTATACTCTCTGATATATTTGTTGATTGCATGGAGATTTACATGGATGACTTTACCACATATGTGCATACTTTTGATGAGGCTAAGGAAAACTTGGAAAAATTCCTTAAGAGATGTCATGACTACAACCTTTCTCTCAACAGTGAGAAATGCTTCATAATTATGGAAGAAGGGGTTGTCTTAGGGCATTTCATATCTTCAAAAGGTATTCAAGTGGACCCTGCCAAGATTGAAGTGATTAGCACATTGCCTACTCCAGCAAAACAAAAAGATGTGTGGAGTTTTCTTGGACATGCCGGGTATTATAGAAGACTTATTAAGGATTTCAGTCAGCTTGCAACACCACTGTATAACTTTCTCAAAAAGGATGTTGAATTTGCTTGGGACTCTGAGTGTGCAAAGTCTTTCCTGCAGCTTAAGGAAGTTCTCACCATAGCACTGGTTTTGAGAGGACCTAATTGGGGCTTGCCTTTTCACATTCATACTGATGCCTCTGACTATGCTATTGGTGTTGTACTTGGTCAAAAGGTGGACTTAGTTGAGCATGCTATTTACTTTATTAATAAAAATTTGTAAGGTGTTGAGTTTAATTACACTGTCACTGAAAAAGAACTGCTTGCAATCATCTATGCCCTGAATAAATTTAGACAATACATTACTAGATATGAGATCTATGTGCATACCAACCATTCTTCTATTAAGTACCTCATGAACAAGCCTATAATCTCTGGAAGACTGGCTCACTAGTTGCTCCTTATGCAGGAATTTGACATCACCATAGTAGATAAGCCTAGTAAGGCCAATGTGGTAGCTGATTTCCTTTCTAGGTTTCATGTCCCTGATGATCCTGCAGCCATTGATGACATTTTTCCTGATGAGCATCTCTTTCTACTATTTGCACACAATCCCTAGTATGTTGATATTGCCAATTATCTCACCACTGGTAAGACACCAGCTTATTTCTCTGCTAAAGAAAGAAGATTTTTGACTGAAAAGAGCTTTAATTATTCATGGATTTCTGGATTCATGTTTTATATTGGTCCTGATCAAGTGACTAGAAGATGCATCAGAGAGGATGAAACATATGATATCCTCAGGGCATGTCATGATGAACCTTGTGGTGGACATTTTGCTACCAAAAGAACAGCATTGAAGATCTTGACTACAGGTTACTACTGGCCCAATTTACACAAAGATGTTTCTCAATACACCAAAAAGTGTGACAAATGCCAACGCATGGGATGACCTACTAAGACAGATGAAATGCCCCTGCAGCCATAGGTAAATTTTGCACCCTTTGATAAATGGGGGATTGACTTTGTCGATCCTATTGAGCCATCTTCACAAAGTAAATCCTATATCCTTGTATGCATTGACTATGTTACAAAGTGGGCTGAAGCAAAACCTATGAAGCACCCAAGGGATAACAATGTTGCAAAATTCCTTTATGAGTTCATTTTCACAAGATTTGGGGTACCTAGGGAGCTTCAATCTGATCAAGGTCCTCAGTTTACTTCCAATTTGATAACTACTCTAATGGAAGAGTATAACATAAGGCATGGTAAATCCTCACCTTATCATCCCCAAGCTAATGGGCAGGTAGAAGTTACCAATCGGGATTTGGAATCTATTCTCACCAAAACTGTAGCCATCCATAAGAAAGATTGGGCCACATGACTTCCTGAAGCTCTTTGGGCTTACCGGACTACCTAGAAATCTACAACTAGCTTCACACCATTTGAGCTTGTATATGGGTGGTCTATGATTATGCCTATAGAATTTGAACATAAGACACTGAGGACATCTCTTGATCTTGGTATGGATCTCACTGTAGCACAACAAGACCAAATACTAAGCTTGAATGGCCTTGATGAATGGCGTAAATCTGCCCTACACAACACAGAATTGATACAACACCAGCGCAAGCAATGGCACAAGTATTTTAAGGATAAAATCTTTTCTGTTGGTGACTGGGTGCTCCTCTATGACTCCTTTTATCAGAATAATCCAGGAAAATTCCAAACTAGATGGTTAGGACCGTATGAGATCATAGCAGTATTTCCAAATGGAGCAGTCTAGCTTTCCATAGTTGATCCAGTTCAGTTCAAATTATTGGTCAATGGTCACAGGTTGAAGTTATATCACAAACCCCAGAGTAAGGAAGAGGTCTTGCAGCAATTATCTTCTGCCACTGGCGATACACTTCCTGTAGCCTCTCTTAATGAGCTTTCTGCTCATTTTCCTTCCTCACTCTAGAAGTTCTCATCACTTTCATAATAAACTCTTTCTTAACAAAATTTGCTTCTCCATAATAAAATTCCATTTCATTTCATTTCTATCACCCATCCATTTCATTTATTCTTCATTCGTGGATAACAACGACTGCCACCTCAGCAACAATTTAGGTTCGTACACTTTCCAAGGTATGCAGGTTTAATTTGTTTTTCCAATCTTTTCGTATGTCTTGTCACCTGTGCAAGTGTGGGACCACTTGCCTAATTTAGCTGGGGGGGAACACCCATCCATTTCATTTATTCTTCATTTGTGGATAACAATGACTGCCACCTCAGCAACAATTTAGGTTTGTACACTTTCCAAGGTATGCAGGTTTAATTTGTTTTTCCAATCTTTTCGTATGCCTTGTCACCTGTGTAAGTGTGGGACCACTTGCCTAATTTAGCTGGGGGGAAGTTATATCATTTTTTGTCATTATGTTCATGAAATATTTATGTTTATTCTTTTATCATGTCGTACTTGCATTTCTTGTCATGATTTGACACTTTTTGAGGAGTTCTGTGCTGCATTGTTATTTTGCACATATCAAGTGAGGGTGGCAAGTACATGTTAAGTATGAAGTCTGTGGATGAGTAATTATGAGTAGTTAAGAGATATTATTGATTTTCATTCATATTACTTATGAGCTCATTTTCTGAACTACATTGCTGGAACTTTCCATGTTTGAAACCTTCCTATAACTTGCCTTTTTCAAGCCTCCTTGTCTGAATTTGTTCTTGACTGTTTTAATCTCCTGCAACTCCGTTTTGGGTATTTTGACAACCTGAAGATGGGAGGTGACCTCATTTGTAGGGAACCCATTGGGCATAATATCCTGCTAGAAGACCAAGCTTGTAGGCTATATTTTCAGGCAAGAGGTTGGCTGGATTATATCCAAAAGCTAACCAATTGGAATGATGAAGCTGCGCTTTAGTTTCTAAGCTCATTAAAAGACAGAGTGGCTATAGTTAAGGGATTGAGGGTACCATTTTCGTAGGCAATTTTGGAAAAAGTTATGGGGTTGCCACAAGAAAGGGAGGAATTTGTAGAAAATCTTGATCCAACCACGTCCAGGGCTTAGTTCACCTTGCATTCAAACCCACCTCTTGAGGTTGACTAGAAACAAGGTACATTCAGATTGTCTCTTCAGGAGCCATTTAGGCAATGTGTAGTTCATGTCATTAGATATTTTACTTGTGAAGGATGACATTCATACCTGCATGTCATTCATTTTAAATTTTTGAGCTATTTAAGGCATGACAATAGGCCCATCAAAGTTCCTAGTTTCATGTTTAGTATCTTGTCGAAGTAGGCCACTCTAGTTCAGGAGGGTAAACATAATTCTATCTCACATCACTGTTTAGTCAAATTGATAGTTGAGAAAGCCTTAAGGGAGCAGTCAGAAATCTCTTTGGATAAATTTTTATTGCAAGGGTTTAAAGAACCAACCCCAGAATCTATTGGGCGAAGACTGGGGTAGAGAATTCAAACTGATAAAGGGGTTAGGAAAATTATTATTGAACTTGGACAAGGTTCTTCATCCAAGAATAAATCTAGGGTTAGGACTCCTAATTCCCTTCATTCCTCTACTTCAAGGTCAGTTCATGAAGAGGAAGAGGAGACTTCTGCAGAAAAGGCTGAAGCTTCTCCTATGATGAAGAGGGTTTCTCAGAAAGAAAGGAATAAGAAAAATAATCCTGGTACTAGTCCGCAGACTAAGGAATCATCTCTTGTAGCCACAAGCACTTCTAGAAAAGGAAAGTTCCAGAAAAGAAGGAAGAAACTCTGTTAAGGAGAAGTAAAAGGAGGAAATCAAATGCGACTGCAGATATTCCCTTTGAAGAGTCAAATGTTGAACAAGAAGCTTCTGGGAAAAAAGAAGAAGAGTTTAGAAACATTCAGCAAGAAGCTGAAATACAACCTGAAATTTCTGAGCAAGAAGAACAAGGGCCTGAGATTATGCAACAGGAAACATTTGAAGGGTTTCCTGATATTGAAACAAAACATGTTCCTGATAAGCCAACAAATGAAGAAGTCATTGTAATTGGTGATGAATCCAGCTCTGAAGAGCAAGCTTATGTATTTCAGAGAAGAGGTTCAACCTCCAAGAATCCTCAGAAAAATGACAGTTGCAATGACTCAGATAGTGATAACTCAGATAGTTATATAATGGAAGAGGATGAACCAAGATTTTCTCCTATAGTAGAGAGGAGTCCATATGAAGAAATCCATGATGTTGACATAGACCTTGTTAATAAGGTAGTAGAGAAAATTTTAAATGAGGGTTTAGATACATTGGCCTTTGTTGCACAAAAATGCTCTAATACTAAGAGATCCATGGTGGTTTGGACAGATCCTAAGGAAGGGATAAATTCAAAAGAAGGTAAGCCCCATATTCTCTCTTCAGTAGATAAATCTTTTGACAATTCCATGTCAGGTCAGTCTAGTTTTGTGTCCCTGTTATCCATTATTTCTCTGTTGTCCAATCAATTAAATTCAAAAAGGGAATAATGGAGGTAGTAGAGGGAAGAGTTAAATAGAATTATAGACCAACATTTTCAGGAGACTATTGAGCAGGAGGAGAAAGTGGAACAGCTGCAAGAAAAACTTACCAAAGTTACATCCCTTATTCTTGACCTGATGGGCTGTAGGTCCCCATCTCCTGTATATGCCCTGCTCCTCAAAGAATAGTTGTTGAACTATCAGATGACCTACATTATGCAAGATAGATCTCCCTCATTGCTAGAGCCTACTCAATTTTCTCAAGCTTTCAATAATTCTCCTATAGCCATTAAGAATCTACTGTGTGAATTCTTCCTTTACAACCTGGCAGTCCCAAATGACCGAGTCTGGAACCCCTTACTATATGTTGGGGATATCTAGCTTAGGGCCCTTATGTGTTGGGTATAGAATGAGATTAGTTGGGACACTCAAGCCAAGTTGTATAGGGATTTAGAACAAGAGATTCCCCTATATTTGAGACCTAAACCCAAAGACCCTAAAACTTGCTATTATGATTGGTTAAGAATTGCCCACTCTAATTCAGGCAGCAAGCTCATCTATCCACTTAGGGATGCATCATTTGATGAGTATGAGAAGTTAGTTGATTCTGAGTTGCCTAACGCTACCAATGCTATTCAGTGGTGTTGGATTAGTTTAACCAAGGAGCTGAGAGCTAAAGAGCCACATTCACCCCTCAATTTCAACATGGCACATAGGAGGGCACCCTCATACATCTCTTTGGGAAGGACATGGCAACATTTTTGGATTCCACTTACCTTTTAGCTGCCATTGCTGATGTCTCCTCTCTTAGAAAACTTAGAAAATCTAGATAGTTATAACATGAAAGGAGATGAAGAAAGGTGGAAAAGACATAGAGAGACAAAGGGATTCTATCAGAGCTTTGCCACAGGAGGTTCTGGACAGAAGACAGCTGCTAATTACAGACTGATAGCTAGGTTGAAGAATTTTATGTTTGCTGTGGGACCAGCAAAAAGCTAAGCTGGGGGGAATGATGAGTCTAGTTTATGGATTTTTTTGTTTATGATTTTCTGAGTCTAGACTTAAAAATCTTGTGGGTTTTCCTAAACATTATGCATAATTTTATGTTTCTATGCTTTAGTCATGTGTATATCTAATACTTTTGAAACTGAGGGAAAATACTGAATAGATATATAGACTAATGGATATTATGATGAAATCTGGTATTCTCTTCTCTAGTGTTAATGGGTAGTGTTCCTGCAGCCATGTGACAAGGATGCGTTAAAATAGGAAAACTTATTATAAATCTTTACCTTGGATTTGTGTTGTGGATTTTGGTATGCTAACCTTTTGTAGGGGAAGAATAAGTTAGCAAGGAGTAAGGACTCAATGGTGAAATGGCTCCTTCAAGGCGAGTAACCGTTTCTAGATTTTATCATGACTCCACTACTTCCATAACCTTGCGATTGCTGACATAGACTGGGTCAATCCAGTTACTAGGTGTTCCTATATTCTTGAAGCACTAAATATGGTTTATCATCTTGCATAAATGATGTTGTCATTCCTATAATTGAAGTTGTTATGCTTATGTAATGAAGGACCTAGTTTTTAGGTGTTCTATTTTCTCAGTTTCTTTTAAATAAGCTGGAACTTATGATTCCGAGCTAGTTAGATGTTTTGAGGAGTTTATATTGTAATCCAGAAACAAAGTGAATAGACTTTAATATTCCATCTTGTACTTTCATTTTGTTAAATGAATATATCATAGTTCCAAATTTTAACATCTGAGTTTTAAATCTATTCACACTTCCATGGGGGCCCACACGGGAGGTGAATCCCCTGTTCATGTTCAAGTGGGACTTAGTTAAGTTTCTTTGAAGTTGATAAGCATTGTTGCTCCTACAGCCATTGGTAGTAGAACCATCGGTTGTTTCCTACAGCATAGATTTACTTTTAAGCATTATTAGTTTACTGCTGAGCATTTCCTTTAAGTTGTGAGTTAAGTTGTATTTTTAGTTCTTAGTATAAATCTGTTGCAGTAATATCTTTACTTTAGTAGTGATGACTTTTGAAGAGAAGTAAAGCATAGACCTTGTAGCCACCATCTCAAGCTCACGTTCCCAAATTGATAGATTTAATGAAGTCCAGCATGATATTCTAAGTAGACATGTGATAATTTTAAGCAACGAATCACTATGAAAGGATGTCCAATCCTTGAAGTTACTAGGGTATTATTCTGACCAACCACATTTTATTCTTTCCCTCATTATTTTAAACTATAATATGGACCATAGAAGATGTAAATTGAGTATAACTCATTTCTCTATGGTTCTTGTGAATGGATATGAGTTTCTCTAATACATTTCATTCTCATCCATCCTACTCATTTATAGTCGGAGTGGAGGATCATACCAATCCAATATTGCAACAATCCAAGTGACTATGACCCCTGCTCACTGTTCAGGGAATGTTAACACAAAAAATGAAGGGTTTACATCTTCTATGGTCCATAGTATAGTTTAAAATAATGAGGGAAAAAAAAAAGTTATCAGACATACTCATATCCATTCACAAGAACCATAGAGAAGCATGTACAAAGTTAGTGTATTCTACCAGGAATAACCCGTGAGGGTACAGTCAGAGGATTTGATGGTAAAAATTGCTTCTCTATGGTTCTTGTGAATGGATATGAGTTTGTCTAATACATTTTTTCTTTCCCTCATTATTTTAAACTATACTATGGACCATAGAAGATGCAAATTAAGTAACTCATTTCTTTATGGTTCTTGTGAATGGATATGAGTTTGTCTGGTACATTTTGTTCTAATCCATCCTACTCATTTATACCCAGAGTGGAGGATCATACCAATTTAATATTGCAACAATCCAATTGACTTTGACCCCTGCTCATTGTTCAAGGATAGTTAACACAAAAATGGAGGGTTTACATCTACTATGGTCCATAGTGTAGTTTAAAATGATGAGGGAAAGTATAAAATGTATCAGAAAAACTCATATCCATTCACAAGAACCATAGAGAAGCATGTAAAGTTAGTGTATTCTGCCAGGCATAACCCGTGAGGGTACAGTCAGAGGATTTGATAGTAAAAATGCTTCTCTATGGTTCTTGTGAATGGATATGAGTTTGTCTAATACATTTTGTTCTTTCCCTCATTATTTTAAACTATACTATGGACCATAGAAGATGTAAATTGAGTACAACTCATTTCTCTATGGTTCTTGTGAATGGATATGAGTTTTTCTGATACATTTTGTTCTGATCCATCCTACTCATTTATACCCAGAGTGGAGGATAATACCAATCTAATATTGTAACAATCCAAGTGACTATGACCCCTACTCACTGTTTAGGGATAGTTAACACAAAAGCGAAGGGTTTACATCTTCTATGGTCCATAGTATAGTTTAAAATAATGAGGGGAAGAAAAAAATGTATTAGAAAAACTCATATGCATTCACAAGAACCATATAGAAGCATGCAAAGTTAGTGTATTCTGTCAGGCATAACCCGTGAGGGTACAGTCAGAGGATTTGATGGTAAAAATGCTTCTCTATGGTTCTTGTGAATGGATATGAGTTTTTTTGATACATTTTGTTCTTTCCCTCATTATTTTAAACTATAATATGGACCATAGAAGATGTAAATTAAGTGACTCATTTCTCTGTGGTTCTTGTGAATGGATATGAGTTTGTTTGATACATTCTATTATGATCCATCCTACTCATTTATACCTGGAGTGGAGGATCATATCAATCCAATATTGGAACAATCCAAGTGACTCTGACCCCTACTCACTGTTCAGGGATAGTTAACACAAAAACGGAGGGTTTACATCTTCTATGGTCCATAGTATAGTTTAAAATAATGAGGGAAAGAACAAAATGTATCAGACAAACTCATATCCATTTACAAGAACTATAGAGAAGCATGTAAAGTTAGTGTATTCTACTAGGCATAACCCGTGAGGGTACAGTCAAAGGATTTGACGGTAAAAATTCTTCTCTATGGTTCTTGTGAATGGATATGAGTTTGTCTAATACATTTTGTTCTTTCCCTCATTATTTTAAACTATACTATGGACCATAGAAGATGTAAATTGAGTATAACTCATTTCTCTATGGTTCTTGTGAATGGATATGAGTTTTTCTGATACATTATATTCTGATCCATCCTACTCATTTATACCTAGAGTGGAGGATCATACCAATCCAATATTGTAACAATCCAAGTGACTATGACCCCTTCTCACTATTCAAGGATAGTTAACACAAAAATAGAGGGTTTACATCTTCTATGGTCTATAGTATAGTTTAAAATAATGAGGGAAAGAACAAAAAGTATCAAACAAACTCATATCCATTCACAAGAACCATAGATTTGATAATATATTAATATAATAGATTTGATAATATATTTTATTTTTTAAAAAAAAAATTGAATTTACTGTCGAATTTTCGACCATCATAGTAATGTAGTTTCGATGAGAATGCTATACTCTCGACAAATCTTTCGACCATCTATCATTGCTATTGCAACCGAAATTATGTGATTATTTTGACCAACAATTGTCAAAGAAGATGAAATATATGTCGACAATTCTTCTAGATTGAAGTAATTATTTCGACATTCCTTAAGTCAATAATTCAATGATTATAAAGGTCTCAATTATGACCAACATATTATGTGTCGAATAATTGATGAAAAAAGTTCAACAATAGTGATGATCGTCTGGTTAACCACTTTGCATCGAAAAATCAACTATTCCTCATCTTAAAACAAGCTAAAATTTACTAGTGAAAGCAATGTTCTTTAGTCTGCAAGTCTTTATATCTTGTACTAAGGCAGTGTGCCTTGGCTTGCAAGTACATTTCTCAAGGACCAATGAGCTTCCTTAGCCAAGAGCCTAAAACAATCATTGTAAATCAGTTTCCCATGTAGTGTAAGTTGGATCTCATTTTGGTTTTTTCCTTCTTGGATTTTCCATGTAAAAATTGTAGTGTTCTTGTGTGTTGCATATTATACTCTTATTATTTACTTCTACAAATATTTTCAATGGAATGAATGAGTAATGGTTGGTCAAGTTTTAATATATGTTGATTCATCCCTCCTCTCAACATCCATAAGTGTTCAACATAAGATTGTATGTATAAAATGATAAGGATCACTGAAGACAATAATTGGTTTTATCCCTTGCTAGGGCATAAAAAATTGACAAGCACTATGCTATTTAAAAATAAAAAAGTCGACTCCATTAGAATGAAAAAATGAGATAAAATAAATAGGGTATTTGAAACCATAGTTTCGATGATTATAAAATCCAAAGAACTATAAAACATCAAAATGCATCACTAGAGCCAAAGTTGACTTCATTTAAATATCTCTAAAAATAACATGCCAAAAAGGAAATGAAAGATTCAGAGAAATTTATAATTAGATGATTGACAAAGTTGTGGATTACAAAGAAGTTGAAACTAAACATGGTTGATCACTTAAAATGCAAACAAGTGGCAAGTTCTTAAGTATTGATGAAAAACAAAGTCATTTGAATATATAAAAATCCAAACTTTCAAAAGCAATGACAATGAAAAGCCTAAAATTTGACTTATTCCATGAATGCAATTTATCTCCAATGTAAGGCAAGGAGATGAAAATTGTTTCAAACATATGTCAATACTATAAGGACGATGAGGTCATAATCTGAGTTGTTGATTCATAAACACATGTAAATTGATTAATTCAAAATAACATGTACCAATGTCGTAGATGTGCTTGAAGTATGATAGGAGGACCAATTTCTTATGATATCAGCTCATTCACATGCCCTACGACTAATTTGAATTATTTTCAATAAGATTACATTTTCACAATGAAACTTTGAAAATTCTATTATTGTTATTGCATTATGAGTATTTTAGATATGCTTGTGCATTGATATCTTATGGAAATGGTATAAAAGAGGAATCAATGAGCATATATTTTCATGTATGCTGGAGTTGATTGACCTTGCAACATGAAAATATAATGTTATTTACAATCATGATAGTATGATTATGATGTGGTACTAAATTTAGTGTGTTGAAGATGGTCATAAAAGTAAATTGAGGTCTTGTATTGTAGAATAGATCATATGCTTGACCATTCCATTTTCTCTGATCAATCTATCTTTGCGCTTGACATTTTAGTTCTCATCTTGAGTTCTGATATTGTTCATCTCTTTCCTAAGTGTTCAGTACTGTCGCTACCAAGTTGACCATGCAGGATTTTCTCTCTCTCTGCAATTCATTCTTTGGAGTCAGATCTCTATTGCCTTCTTTTCTGATCTATCCTTTGATGTAATGTGTTCCCAGATCGATCACACATTAGTCAAAGAGGGGCAAATGTAATCACCTAAAAATGGTCACTTAGACTATTAGCCCCTTTTGCTAAAATCATCAACTGCTTATTCTTGATCAAATCCTAGTTCTATCATTTATTTGATCATCTTCTATGGGCTAACCATCTTATCCTAAGTCTTTATTTAATTAAAAGGAATTTCCTCCTTTTTTTAAAAATAAAAAGCCCTCACTTTTCCTCTTATCCTAAGTTGCACAAATAAAGCATTGTTCTTATTTTATAAAAAGGGAAAAAGCACTTTTTATCTCATATGGACACAAAAGTCAACTCTTATTTTCTCATTGGAAGATATTTGTGCACATGGATTGCTCCTCTTTGATGCTCCACCGTTAATTAAATCTGTTGCCTCTTAATCTCCATGGTCCAATCTTTCTCATTTCTTATAAAAGGAGAGCTCTCTTCTTCATTCTAGAACCCCAACTTTTTATGCTAACTTTATGCTGCAAGATTTCTTGGAGACTTTAGAGCTTTTGAAGACTTTGGAGCCTTTTGGAGATCTTTCTACATTTAGCTTTCATTCTTGCATTCTTAGCTTAGCATCATGTTTATGCTTTCTTAGATTAGTTTCCTTTCAAGCTCTAGATTGGCTCACATAGTTTAATTAATAAGGATTTGTAACACTTGTTCTTTCCTTTCATAGCTTAGTTGCATTGTTCTTTCATTTCTATAGCTTAGCTTGCATTTCCATTTCTAGCATAGTTGCATTGCATTTGCATTTCCATTTGATTCTTGGGGATATTGGCATTCTTGCCCTTGTCTTCATTTGAATCTCCCATTGCATGGTTTACTAGCAAGGTTATTGGCTTAATAGCTCTAGCTAAGAGCATTCTTAACACCCTTGCACTCCATGCCTAGGGAGCTCTAAATCGATTTATCAAGGTTTCCAATCCATGGATTCTCTTGGAAGCAATGATTTAGAGAAGTGCACATCTTAGTGTGTACATTTTTTGTGCCCACCGTGGAGCAGAACATTATTGTTTTGTCCTTCATTTCATGTATTTTTGGAAATTTTTTGTCATAGTTTAGCGTCATTTTTGGCTCTCTATTTTTCTGTCTCAAAGTGTCATGCGATAGTTTTCCAGTGTCGTGCGACATTTTCTTGTATAGTAGGGTGACACTTTACCAGTTAAAAGTGTCGCACTGTTTGACAGATAATATCGCATTGTTTAGTATATTATGTCACCTACAGGTCAGCGAATTGTTGCATGGAGATAAATTGTTGCCCTCATATACAGCCAAGTGTTGCGTGACATTTCTGGTGACTGTACTATCACCTAGACCTAAAAGTGGTTGTTTTTAAGCTCTTTTTTTTTTTTTTTTAAATTTCAGCGTTTTCAGAATCCGTGCCACTGGAAAATTGGCACCCATTTTTTAGAAATTTTCACATACGGTATTAAAAATTTAAGTGTGATATATTGTTGGAAAGCTCTTTCCGAGCCTAATCCAACCATGTTGGTTTCATTTTCAAATTTTTCCATTTGATCAGCTATTTTCCTTGCAGATTATCTAATTTTTTATGTGCTAACCATTGTGGGGCTAACAAGTTGTGCTTGTAGGTGCCTTCATTGCTTGATTATTTTCTTAAAAGAACGCATGTCAAAGCTCCAAATGCACAAGGGCTACTAATGGTTTTTGTAGGGCTACCCAAAGCATAAAAACAAATCAAGTGCTTGTTTAATTGCTTTCATTTTAAGTGTGGCATATACTAGTTGTTTCATTTCATAGGCACTTAATATCTTGTTGTAGGAGTCTTTTGGTGGTAGGAAATTATGCTCTTCACCCTTGTGGTGAACCAAAAATCCTGACCCACTTTTAGACTTTGAAAACAAGAGGGTAATTGAACTCTTTGTTTGGTGTGTTTGGGGGAGATTCTTGAGCTAGGAGATTATGCTCTTCACCCTTGAGGTGAACCAGAAATCCTGACACTCAAAAGTCAATCCACTCTTTGTTTAGCATTAGGATCCTTTAGCGGGCCTGCTCTTGAGCAATCAAGAGGAACGACCCAAGTGGAAACAAGCTAATACTGAGCTATTCCAACCCACTATAATCTCAAGGCTATCGATGACACAAAACCTTGGTAGACATAGTACTTGTCTTCGCTTGGTGTGAGTACTTGTGGGATTGTGACCATGAGGAAAATATCAAGCAAGAATGCTTAAGGTACTCTTGTGGCTGTGAGGTCCATTACTTGCCGCAAGGTAAGGAGTCCTTTTGGGGAGCAAGAGGGGTGCTATAAATGGAAGCCCTTACTAAGAACCATAGATAGAAGCCACCTTATTTTGCCGCTTAGCTTCTTGGTGCAAGGATTGATCCAAGTGGAATAACCCGGATCACCCCAAGATTACTCACCGTCAGTGTTCCTTTGGTTGTGTCATTGACACCTCCATGACAAAACCAACATCTATTGTGGGCAACCACTTTGTGTGAGGCAATGGAACATCAAGTGTGGGCCAAGTTGTTAAGTATTGAGCCATTGACTTTTTAGGCTAGTAAGTGCTTGAAGTGTTTTCCTAGTCTCCCATTTCCATTCTTCCTCTTCTTCCTAAACTCTTCATGTCTTCTTGATTATTTTCCTCTTCTTATCTAGTCTACCTTCTTCTATTTCATCTCTTCTATTCATTTCTTCCATACTTGATTCCTCCTCTTTTGGAACCATGAATTTCAATTATCTTGTTATGGAACCTCTCTTGAGAATGGATGATCTTGAACTCATTGCTCAATTTGAAGAGTATCTTTATTCCTCCAAAAATTGCATGGATGATAAACTTATGGCAAAAGTAGAAGAAAAATCGATTGAATCAGATACCTTTGCTAGAATCCTACGCATGATCCTAGCACGCCATCCTGCTTCCAAACATTCTTCATTCTTCCTATTCTTCCTAAACTCTTCATGTCTTCTTGATTCTTTTCCTCTAATTATCTAGTCTACCTTCTTCTATTTCATCTCTTCTATTCATTTCTTCCATGCTTGATTCCTCCTCTTTTGGAACCATGAATTTCAATTATCTTGTTATGGAACCTCTCTTGAGAATGGATGATCTTGAACTCATTGCTCAATTTGAAGAGTATCTTTATTCCTCCAAAAATTGCATGGATGATAAACTTATGGAAAAAGTAGAAGAAAAATTGATTGAATCAGACACCTTTGCTAGAATCCTACGCATGATCCTGGCACGCCATCTTGCTTCCAAACATTCTTCATCTTCTAATTCTTCTCATCCTTCCTCATCCTCCAAATCTTATCATGATTCTTCTAAGTTTTATTCGTATTTCTCATTATCCAAGTCTTCTTCATCCGCTAGGTCTTCATTTTCCTCTTCTTCAAGATCTCATTCCTCTTCTACTTCTCCCAAGAGTCTTACTCCTTGTCTCAAGGCATACCATGATGAGCAATATGATAGCCCTTATGATACCTATGACACCTCTATTCCTAAGAGTCCTCCTAGTCGTAGGCTCGTGCTTATTGGAAATGGGTCACCACATTGGATAGATTGTGATGGTGATCCATATGATTTGGATTTTGAAAGGGACTTTGATGATTTCTGCAAACAATACCTAGATGATGCATCCACTTCTGTTGAGGAATATAAAATGTACCGCACTGATATGAAATGTCACTACTGTGAGAATCCTTCCTCTAGGAACTCTCATGCTGAAGATAAAGATTACACTCTCAAGCAAGATCATGTTAATGTTGAACCTTTGTCTTGTGATGGTCCCCTTCCATCCCCTACTTCCTCCAATAACCATACACTTCCTAAAGCTTCCGAGTCTTTCAAATATTTTGCAAATCCTTCATCCGACAAAGATCCTAATGCTTTTCATTTAGTTCCCTACAGTTATCCTCAAGGGCTATCTCTTAAAGAAACTCAAGCTAACCTTCATTTGGCTGCAAATACTTCCAATAATGCTACACCTAGCGAGCCTAAGCCTTTATGCGCTATAATGCCTACTTCAACTAGTCCTTCACCATCTATTCCAAAATCTTCCATGTAATTCCAACATGCTTCCTTGTCCTTAGAAGTGGCTCCATGTCAAGAGGACTTTAAAAATGATAAAGAAAAGAATATAAAAAAAGATCAAGATCAAGAACCCTCCATGTCATCCAATCCTTTTCATGATGTCTCTGATTCACTTCATGGTTCTTTTGATCCTTTACGCTCTTTCGCATTCATTCCACCATCTCCTAAGCAAGATCAAGCTACTACTCAAACCATTGAGCTTCTTGACAATCAAGATGACCTTACTTCCATTGAGGTTATTGAAAATAGTGTTGTTACTTCCAATGTTAAGCCTATTGAAAATCAAGAAAAAAATGATGCACTTATGCTATCCAAAGCAACTTGTCAAGATCCAAGTCTTCTATCTTCTTGTTCTACCACTCCATGTTCACCTCCACTTTCTACTCTTCCTAAGTCTTTGCAAGCTTTGAAAATTCCTATCGAAGAAGTTGCTCCTATTCAAGATGTTCATGATCCTATTGAAAATCCTAATGCTCACTCTAAAGATGCTGATGTCCTTGGCTGTCATATAAATGCTGATGAATTGGTTGATTATCCTTTTGCGTCTTCCACATCCATCCTTGGACTTCCTCCACCAATACCAAAGGCTTCATGTCTTCCTTCCATCTTGGGCCCTTATGTCCCTTCACTTTCCCCTCCTAACTCTCCTAATTCTTCATCCATCTTGGGTCCTTACGTCCCTCCATCTCCTATCTTTCCTCAAGATCAACATAGATGCATACCCTTGAATCCTTTTCATCCACCCACCCATCTAAACCAGTCATATCCTCCTTCTTCCACAAGTCCCAAGTCTTTTGGAAGTAACTTGAATGTTCAATACAAGAAAAAGAAGCAATACAAGAATCCATAAAAAAAAAAAGATCACCATGTCTCCTCTAATCGACATGGAGGTAAAAAGTCAAAAGAGATATCTAAGAAGAAAACTGCAAGACAAGTATGGGTTCCAAAATCCATCATTGAAGATATTCTCTCTAAATCATCGAAAAGAAATGAAAAGCTTACGGCTATATGGATTCCAAAATCTCTCTTGAAAGAGTCTACTGTTGAGAAACAAGTGAAGTTGACATTCAAGCTTCCAAAGGCTTCCGCCTCATCTTCTTCCAAAAATATCCTTTCATTCCATGTGCCTAAACTGCAACCTCTGCTAAACATTCACCATATTCCTTCTCATGTTCCTTCATTCACATTTCCTCCATCCTCTCACCACCCTTCAAGGTGTGTGTTGATGTTGATCTTTCCTTCCTTTCCATCTACCTTTTCACAATCCTTCCATTCATTATCCTTCTACCTTCTATCCTTTTTCCTCATTTTCCTATTCCTCCTATCTTCTAGCCTCACTCACTTTACATAAAACCTTATCCTCCATTTTTCTCTTCCATCTTCCTTTCCCTATCAGCATCCTTGAGCATATCATTTTGAATCCTTGGCATATCATGGTTTATCCTTTCAAGGAGCATTATCTAAAAAGCTAGCCTTCTTCCTAAAAAAAAATTAAAATTAAAAATGTGCCTTGGTGGAAACCTGGAAACAGGCACCTTGGTAGCAAAAGTAAAGATAAATAAATTCGTCCTATGGTGAAAACCACTCTCTTGTGGTACCTTAGATAAGTACCATGATGAAAACCTGGCAATTAGGCATCATGCGTAGTTCTTCTACATATTTCATCCATTCCTTCTTCTCTTTTTGATCTTGACAATGTTGACCTCTACACGAACATTTGGCTATCTTGTGAGCTATCTTACGATGGTCTTGCTTTCATTTCATTCATGGTTAGCCTTCATATTTATTTTCCTCCATTCATTCTAGCCTTTCGCTATCCTTTTCCCCTTGGTCTTGATCTAATAAAAAAGAGTAAAAAAATGATGCTATGAAGCCTCTTGACATGACTACTCCTTTGGACTGCATCCTTTCCCTCTTTTGCATTACGCCTTTGTGACTTATCCTATGATGGCCTTTCATTGCTTGTCCAAATGTGCTTTACATGACAATTTTTCCCTAGCTTGGGTACTCTTGACGAGTTTGCCCTTGATGATTTCTTCCCTTCATTCTCCTTCATTCTCTTGTCTTCCATCTCTTCCACCAGTTTGCTAATCCCTCTTGTCCTCCACCTTCCTAGACATTGGGACTACACGATGTGATCTTGCTTGGGATTTTGATGCCCATTCTGTCTGGGGGCATTCTTTGTATATACCTTATTGATCCTGAAAAAATCCCAAAAAAATAGTCACACTCTCCCCAAACTGTGTTTTTTTCAACACTACCCTAGCATCGAGTGTTTCTCAACACTTATCAAATATCCTACTCGCAGTCTAGAATGATATGATATTTCTCACTAGCAAATGTGATACTCAAAGTTTGACTCTATGTCTTACACACACGCACTTAAACACTTGACTTGCTGAGATTTATTTCTTTGTGTGCTGTCTATGATGATTTCTTTGCTGAGTTTTCTCTCCCTGATAGTTTTCGATGATGCTGAGCTAGAAGATTGGGGGCATGAGGATATGTTTTATTTGCTTTCTACTTGTGGGTATATTTTGTTGATCTTGGTTGTCATGAGCATTTATGCTTGTTCCACTTGACTCTAGGATCTACAAGGTATTATCGTTGACTATTTTTTTCACAAGTGCATGCTTATAGTCATCTTGACTTTCTTGTGTCTCGATGTGAGCATAATCTTGCTATATCAAACTTAGGGAATCTCACTGCACTAGTCATCTTGACCTATATGTCTTTGGTGCCTAGGTGGGATTTCTACATTCCTATCTGATATAGATCATATTCAAATTCACATAGTTATACTAGTGTGTATTATATGATCTTGCGACGCTACCAATAACACTCGATGATGAATATTAGAGTCTAATAGCTTTTTGACCTTGCAAGTAAACCACTTTTCATAATAGCTTGCATTTTTAGGTTCATGTTAGTTAGTTTTGCATCTTGCATATGGAGAGAGCTCTCCTTTCATCTTTCACAGACCTATTAGTCAAATTGCACTCACCTTTCGCTTCTTCCTGATCATGTCTTTCACTTCTTGTCTTTCATATCACATCATTTTCTATTCATTTTAGGATCGAAACCAAAATCTGTGTTCACCTTGATCGTCCTAATTGCATCTCTCCTTCTTCCGCGTAGTTGGCTGACATTTTGAGGCCTGATCCTTCGATCTTCGTTGGGGCATCTTTTCTTTCTTCATCCCCATCTCTTTCAAACTTCTAGTCTTCCATTTCATTTTTCACTTCATCTTTATCCTATATTAAAACTGGGGCATATCTTCACTGCTTGATGGTTATCCTATCATCTTTCATCTTCAATTATGATTTCTAATGATTTGATCACGTTTCTCTTGCTTTTGCCTTCCCTTTACCTAATTTCGCTTTCAATCCTGAGGGGGCAGACACATCATATCTTATTGGCTATTCTCCAGAGCATATGCTTGACCATTCCATTTTCTCTGATCGATCTATCTTTACGCTTGACATGTTAGTTCTCATCTCGAGTTCTGATACTGTCCATCTCTTTCCTAAGTGTTTAGTACTGTCGCTACCAGGCTGACCATGCAGGATTTTCTATCTCTCTGCACTTCATTCTTTGGATTCAGATCTCTATTGCCTTCTTGGCTGATCGATTCTTTGACGTAATGTGTTCCTAGATCGATCACACATTAGTCAAAAAGGGGCAAATGTAATCACCTAAAAATGGTCACTTAGACTATTAGCCCCTTTTGTTAAAATCATCAACTACTTATTCTTGATCAAATCCTAGTTCTATCATTTATTCGATTATTTTCTATGGGCTAACCATCTTATCCTAAGTCTTTATTTAATTAAAAAGAATTTCCTCCTTTTTTATTAAATAAAAAGCCCTCACTTTTCCTCTTATCTTAAGTTGCACAAATAAAGCATTGTTCTTATTTTATAAAAAGAGAAAAAGCACTTTTTGTCTCATATGGACACAAAAGTCAACTCTTATTTTCTCATTGGAAGATATTTGTGCACATGGATTGCTCCTCTTTGATGCTCCACCATTGATTAAATATTTTGCCTCTTAATTTCCATGGTCCAGTCTTTCTCATTTCTTATAAAAGGAGAGCTCTCTTCTTCATTCTAGAACCCCAACTTTTTATGCTAACTTTATGCTGTAGGATTTCTTGGAGACTTTAGAGCTTTTGAAGACTTTGGAGCCTTTTGGAGATCTTTCTACATTTAGCTTTCATTCTTGCATTCTTAGCTTAGCTTCATGTTTATGCTTTCTTAGATTAGTTTCCTTTCAATCTCTAGATTAGCTCACATAGTTTAATTAATAAGGATTTGTAACACTTGTTCTTTCCTTTCATAGCTTAGTTGCATTTTTCTTTCATTTCTATAGCTTAGCTTGCATTTCCATTTCTAGCATAGTTGCATTGCATTTGCATTTCTATTTGATTCTTGGGGATATTGGCATTCTTGCCCTTGTCTTCATTTGAATCTCTCATTGCATGGTTTACTAGCAAGGTTATTGGCTTAATAGCTCTAGCTGAGAGCATTCTTAACACCCTTGCACTCCATGCCTAGGGAGCTCTAAATCGATTTCTCAAGGTTTCCAATCCATGGATTCTCTTGGAAGCAATGATTTAGAGAAGTGCACATCTTAGTGTGTACACCTACAAATGGAACTAAAGGTTCGGGTCCATCTGAAGCTCCTATGTTTGATGACAACTATTGTAGCATCAAAAACTGCACCCCTATCTAATATACTACTAAATTAGGCCCTATTTTACCATGTATGATGTTATGCATCTGGTCTCGTTCATCCCAACTCAATTCTACATTAAATTTTGGCTTCTCCTTTCAATTTTGGACATCAGGTACCAATTTGGGACTGCATTGGAGGACCAAGGCACCTTGGGTGCCCCACTCTTTGTTATACTACAACTGATTGAATATCTTAAGGGAGAGATTGAAAACTAATTGGATACTAGAAAAGAAGAGACTGATGATCACCGAGTTACAAAGGTATATGTGAAACATTAAATCAGTTATTATATTATCTTTGATGTCAATTAGTTTTGACTGTACTTATCATGATAGTTACAAACATCTGAAGAAGAAAATATTGGTGAAGGAATGAGATATTTACATGAAGGTGAGATGTATGAGAAATATATGGATATGGTATTCATTGGGTAACTTATTGATGAATCTATGACATTATGTTAGTGATTTGATTGTATTACACAATTCTGTTATGGATTGAAGATCAAGAATGATCAGATTTATGTGGTTGGTAAATGAAGAACTTAGTATACACCGAGTTGAAACAGTGTACACCGAGCAAGTATAGTGTATACCGAGTACAATTTTAACCGAGTTAGAAGTCACCGACACATCACAGTATTGATTGAGTGAAAGAAATGTATGGAACATATGACTGCCGACTTAAGATGATGAGCTGGATGATTATGGATGATTTTGAGGTTAAAGATACAGTTTGTTATGAGATCAAACCTTAACTAAATTTTAACATTGACAAAATGACAAAAAATGAATTCTAGTTAGGTCTTTCACTTGTTTTTATCTTTAGAAAGAAGTGGATGTCTAATCTAGGCATGTGAATAATTGACTTATTTGGCTTACGTAGGTAGAAGGTTTACCAAAAATAATTTTTAATGTCATTTCAAACATATATGATATGGTGGAAAACTATAAAACCTATTAAATTCGTACTAGGAAAAATATAGTCATATGGTTGATCTTACAAAATAATAAATTTGAAATTAAATAAAATACAAATAAAAAAATGAAACTATTTTTTATTCAATATAATTAATAAGATATTAAAAATTACTCTCTTTTACTACATTTTAGAATATTAATATCATAAAATATTCTGTCTATAAGCTACTTTTCGATTTGATAGTGAATGTTTTATACATCAATGTGATTACACTTTGTGATCCATCATTTTCTCCTTTCACTCTCTATCATCTTGATCGTGGCAATGAATCATCAATGTTGATGCAACAAACACCCACACACTCAAATCTGGAGAAACATTGAGACAACAAACACCCATGTGCAAAGCATCTTAGAGACAATCTCACAGATTGTGGAAATCTAATAGCTTTCATAAAACATTATCAATTTTTTTTTATTAAAGTAAGAACCAATTAAATTTAATTTCAACAAGTGTTAGTAGAATATCCTATCATAATAAAGACCGCTCATTAAAAGGAAAATAAAAATCCTTGTAAATGTTATCCTTAATCGATCTACTCACCGTCCATGAACCAACTCTTTTTAGCCACATCAATAATCTATCTTTCTACACCATAAAATTTCTAAACTTTCAGTAATTATAATTATAGATCATAAAATGTGATCATAAATAGATTTTCTACCTATAATTGGCATGTGGTGCCCCTTTACCCTTGGTCAAAGCCAAGTATATTTATAACTTCCTCACCCATAAATTTGACATCATTGAGAATCTCAACACCAAATGGAGTATGAACCTTGATCAACCTACTTGGAGAAAACACATTTTGAACCTTTGACACCAGCCCATTGAACCCAAGACTACCTTCTTTGTATGGTGCCTCCTCCTGAACAGATTATCATTCAAGAAACCTGGGGCAATGGTGAACCCAACATTTTCTCTGTTTGTAAAAACTGTGAATCGGTATTCCATGTATTTTTAGACTATTTATTTGCAAGATAAATATGGAGTTTATTTGGCCTAACCTTGAATGGAAACTTCACTTTGAATCATGTGGTTTCTGGTGCGATCTTTAGTAATAATAAATATAGTAATTCATTTTGGTCTACTCTTTCTATTTATATACTTTGGCATATCTAGAAGCTTAGGAATGATGATATTTTCAATGGGAGGGATGGGTACCTTACTGATTCTTTGCAAAGACTCATTTATTATAACATTGTCTTGCAGGTGACAATGATTCTCAAGTTGAAAGTGGATAAGTTCATGAAATTGATGCGGGATGGGAAGGAAGAGGTTAGCAAGAAAGATGTGGCATTTGGATACACTACAGTTAAAGCCAAGGAAGGAAGAGATGAGTTCGTTATCACTTTGAGAGAGCTCCTAGAACATATTAGGGAGAACTTGTGCAAGGAAAGGCATACTTTTGTGGCTTCTACTGTACTTGCCTACACCAGTGAATCCACTACATGTCCTTCTACTACTTTGAGGGATATTTCGAGTGTTGAACATGCAGATGGTCATGTTGTACCTTTTGTTGATCCTATCACAAGGATATTTGATGCACCAATTGTTGGCATTCCTGACTCTACAGACAAAGGCCGATTCTTCCTTTTCTAGATAAATATGCTACTCTCTCCAGTTTTGGTTGATATACTATATAATCAGTCGTTTGAGAACTCTATATTTTGAACTATTTATACCTCCCATGGGCATGTAAAATAACTTAAAACAGTTCTGAACTATGATTTATCATCAGTGATACAATGCATGTTCACATATTATAATCAATATAAAATATGTTTACTACACATTTTAAAGTAAAAATAAAACAAAATAATTATTAAAATATTGGATGATCACTTTTTGGAAAAAAAATAACAAATGTATTAAAAAAACCTTTTCTGTATACAATGAATCTCTCTCTCTCTCTCTACACACACACACACACAAAATATAATACTTTTTTTACCATTTTTCATATAGATGTATTTAAGATGTCTATACAAGTATAATATAAAATATTGAAAGCATTCTTTAACTTGTCTATAATATTTCACCAATCCTATTTTAATTGCATCTAAATTTTAACATTGACAAAATGACGAAAAATGAATTCTAGTTAGATCTTTCACTTGCTTTTATCTTTAGAAAGAAGTGGATGTCTAATCTAGGCATGTGAATAATTGACTTCTTTGGCTTACGTAGGTAGAAGGTTTACCAAAACTAATTTTTAATGTCATTTCAAACATATATGATATGGTGGAAAACTATAAAACCTATTAAATTCATACTAGGAAAAATATAGTCATATGGTTGATCTTACAAAATAATAAATTTGAAATTAAATAAAATATAAATTAAAAAAATAAAACTATTTTTTATTCAATATAATTAATAAGATATTAAAAATAACTCTCTTTTACTACATTTTAGAATATTAATATCATAAAATATTATGTCTATAAGCTACTTTTCAAATTGATAGTGAATGTTTTATGCATCAATGTGATTACAGTCTGTGATCTATCATTTTCTCCTTTCACTCTCTATCATCTTGATCGTGACAATGAATCATCAATGTTGATGCAACAAACACCCACACACTCAAATCTGGAGAAACGTCGAGACAACAAACACCCATGCAAAGCATCTTAGAGACAATCTCACAGATTGTGGAAATCTAATAGCTTTCATAAAACATTGTCAATTTTTTTTTATTAAAGTAAAAACCAATTAAATTTAATTTCGACAAGTGTTAGTAGAATATCCTATCATAATAAAGACAGTTCATTAAAAGAAAAACAAAAAGCCTTGTAAATGTTATCCTTAATCAATCTACTCACCTTCCATGAACCAACTCTTTTTAGCCACATCAATAATATATCTTTCTACGCCATAAATTTTCTTAACTTTCACTAATCATGATTATAGATCATAAAATGTGATCCCAAAAGTTTATACAAAAGAACACATAATAATCTAACCCAAAAAGCCAATCTTTCCTATTTTTACCTTGGCGTAAGATCTCTATCCAATGTCAAATCCCTGCTACCTTTTCTTTCACCCATAGTTTACCGTTTGGGCGGCCAAATTTAGCAAATGACCGGCCAAAACCGGTGTTCTTAACCGGCACGAGTGCAGAGCCGAAGGTACGGCCGGGAAAACATCTCCGTACCAATTGGAGAAGCCGGTCATCTTATCTTATCGTGGGTCCCATTGAATTTCACATGTCAAAGTCACCGGTTTACGACAGCTGTAATGCGCGTCGCCGTGAAAATAAGAGCGGCGTACAAAAAATACGACCGGTCAGCATGTTTTTCAAGCACTTCAATTCCGGAATACAACAGTGCATTTTAAATAATTAATATATAACGTACATATTGAAAATGATAAAAATATATATTTTAAAATGAAAGTAAATGTCAGCCAGCTCAAGTTCTTTGTATAAGTACGAACGGTCTCCGGTGCATAATATTTTGAAATACAGCCGTCACGCATTTTTAAAGGTCAAACATTTTATCACATTATTTTCATTTTTCAATTTATGCATTTTCACATGCCTTTCACTTACATGAGTACTTTGTTTTAACCTATTAATTAGTCAATGATATCAAATTTCTATAAACTATAGAAATTTTTAAGTAGCTGCTTTTAGATTAGATTACATTAGATTGTATTTTAGTTTTTTTATCAACATTTCACCTAATCTATCATATCAAGATGTCAAGATGTCAGATAATGTTCATGATGGATCAAGAAGTGTGATCTGAAAGGTCTATCTGCTTCACCTCTGTGAGCATCGCCTAGAGGCAATTAGTGCTAAGTGTTCCATTCATTCTTGTGAGAGAGAACCACTACTCGTGAAACATGGGTCAATGAGTTTGACTCAAAAAAACTACAAAATCACATATCACAATTTGACTTGTTGTGGAAAATATCTCCTACTTTTTTCAAACAGCTAATTTTTTTTAAAAATTATTAATTTATATAAATTTTGGTTAAAAAATTATTTATTTGTAACTATATTATTTAGAAAATTGCCACAATCATAAAAAAGAAAAAAAAATTAGTTATAATATTCTATTTTTCTTTTTCTATAAGGTTTGATAATACTTTTTAATATTGGTATTTTAAAAATGATTATGAATTATTTTTTTTCATTTTATTAGTTTATATCGAATGAAAAGATAATTTTATGTAATCTTATTTATCAATATATTAATAATGAATTATTTTTCCCATTTTATTAGCTTAAATTGAATGAAAAGATGATTTTTGCCGATATTTCTATTAATTTTTTATTTGAATTTAATTATTTATTTTGAAAAGTTTAGTTGTATGACTTTTTTTCAGCTACACAAATTATATAATTGTTATGATTTTTTAGCATATTGTATGTGTTTGAAATGACATTGAAAATTATTATCTCAATTATAATAATTATAATTTTTTATACCATCAAAAGAGCTATCTTGCGTGAAAGTCTCCATATAATTGTTTTTCTTTGTTAATTAAAGCTAGCTTATTGATAGGGAAAAAAAGTACAAATTAAATAGTTCATCATGCAAGACCATGTAGGGTCACTCAAGAACACTGACAAAAATAAATAACATCACAATTTAGTAGACCACACAAGGTCACCAAATGACATTGTACCACAACAAAATACATATATCTACATCACATCACTAGCCATGCAAGGCCCACATAATATAGTATAGTATAATATGTTCATCGTCTATACCAAATAGACAATTTTTACATATATGTAGAAAAAACATAATGGAGCATTTTTAAAAATTCAAACTTCCAACAAATATGTCCTGATTTGACCTTACTAATTCCACTGTATAGTCTTCTCCTTGATTTCTAGTAAAAACTGGTCCTCCTTATTTCCAAGATCTTTCTCCATAGTATAGTTGAGCATTTCTTGTTATATATTTTCTAGAATTGTAGATAGCTTCTAAATTCATACAGTTGTTAAGATTTTGTATTATATATATTGTAGATGACAAATATTGATCTTATGTTAGTATGTGTACACATCTTGTTGAATCTATATTCAATCGAAATAGTTTTGACAATTAATTAAAAGATAAATTTGTGTCTAGTGGTGGTACTCATAATTAATGCATTTCACTTCAAGCTTCCAATATGTCTAATAAAAGAAACAACATAGTGTTGTCTCTACAATGAAATATGATCTTATATATATTTTTATTTCTTCTGTATATTAAAGGTTGGTGAAATCAAGCATGGAGAACAGGCCATCAACCTCTCCAAATCTAGTACAACACATTCTTTTCATTACTTTTTGATATTGGTATGACCTACAACTTAGATATCAATTTCAATTCCTCCTCATCTATCTCAAGACTGTTTTAAGCATTCAAATTTATATTATAAATTTATGACTTAGTCAAATTATTCTTGAAATCAAATGAACCAAGCTTTTACCTTCCAAATATATTAAATTATCTAGTAAATTGCATTTTAACCAATATTGACATGTGGATTTCTACTTAGTTTATAATGTATTCATTTGACTTTATTAAATATTCAAAACTAAAACATTATAATTCAAAATTACACTAGCTTTAGTAAGAGCTTTTAAAAGATATAGATAGATACATATAGATATAGATATATATATATATATATAGATATATCTATATATATATATCTATATATATATCTATATATATCTATATATATATATATATATAACAAAAAAAGAACTATTAACACCAATTATATAGATATATATATATATATATATATATATATATATATATATATATATATATATATATATATATATATATATATATATATATATAACAAAAAAAAAAAAAAAAACTATTAACACCAATTAACATAATTTCTACTTTCAATTGGAAATGACTAGTTATGTGTGATAATTGTTATGAATTATTTCAAAAAAAATAAAATTCATTTTTATATTTGAGCCCATGTATATAATGAGTGTGAAATTGATCTTAAATAGTTTTTATTCATAGATCAAAACTTTAACATTTAAAATTTAAGTATCCTTTTCTATTTGACTATTTTGAGTTAATTAAAACTATGAGTTATTTGGATTTTACACACTCTAAGTTTTGTATTTTTTCATTGATGAGCATCAAGATTTTTCGCCTAGCCCAAGTCCAAGGGGGACCACCTTCCAATAAACATATTCTTGACTAAGAAGCCACTAATTTAACTTAGACGCCACAATGGAAGTCCAAGAGCCACCACTTGGATTTCTAACACTAGATGTCAACTTGAAGATTTGAATATGGATCTCCATCTTGATGTCACATCCCTCATATTACCATAACTCTATATGTTTTTGGTTTTATACCATAGATATTTATATTCCATGTATTTTATCAAAACAATGTTTTTGTTTGGTTTGTTACCATAGATATTCATATTTCATTTACTTTATCATAACAGTGGTTCAAATTGTTTAAATGAAATGATATTATGTTATATGTTCTTAAAATTGAGTTGTAATTGAGTTATTGCACATGTATTATGATCAAGATGATGATTACGAACTAACTATATATTTCTTGATTGAGTGGTTGCAAGAGATGATCGTCCTTCAAAGAGGGAGGGAAAGTATTACTAGATTGTTACAAGTGTGGTTGTTGTTGCACCAAAAGATCGACTTGTTAATGCCCGATACAACCTCTAGACTTTTAGAAGATATAAGAGGCTATTAAACCATGTCACAAATCCTGATGGGGGACGTTGGTGGTTAGTCCAACAATCCCTCACTCAGCGTCACCTGAGGGGATTCAAACTTCTGACCAAACTCTACTATCACTTGTTACAAGTGTGGTTACTGTTGCACCAAAAGATCAACATGTTAATGCCCGATTCAACCACTAGACTTATAGAAGACACAAGAGGTTGTTAAACCGTGTCACAAATCCTGAAGGGGGGCGTTGGCGGGTATTGCAACATAGATATAGGATGAAAACATGGTCATGAGCTTTGAGCTATCTGAGTCTCTAAATTGGTATGTATTGGCTAGGTCGAAGTTGATGCAAGCCTAGGAAGTAAAGGTTTGGACTACATTCCTAGTTTGGTTGCTTTGTCAACTAGATAAATTGATAATATTTCTATCGTTAGGATAATACGTCTTGGACCTAGACCTTTGATTAACCTAGATCCTTAGTAGGATTTAAGACATTAATTTATTAGTAAAATCAATTAATGATTTTAAACACACACACACACACATTTAAGTTTAGTATACATAATATGTATACATGTGTGCATACACACACTTTATTACGACAGTCTATATATATAGTTGTATATTGTATTACTATGATATATATAATAGTAGTAATAGAGTGTTTGTGTGTGTATAGACACACCGATTAAAATTAACATTTTATTATAACCCTTGTAGTATCAACTAAATATACATTCCTTAATCTTTACATAGAATTTGAATTTCATTGAGTGCTCATGTGAATTTGATTTGAGTAATGAAATCATAATTTGAGTGGGATCTTTTAAAAGCCATGTCTTGGAAGTAGGTGATCATAAACCTTTGGACTAACTCATTTGAGTATATCATCAAACTAGCATAATGTAATTAATGTTGAGAGAATGGAGAGGAACCACCTCTAGCTAAAATGAAACACTCAAATTTCGTGTGACATGTAATTTGGTAAAAACATTTAAAAAAAAAAAGAAATTCGATTCTTAGTTTTGGGGGATACGAATACAAACAAAAATGAAAACCCTTTCTTGGTGCATTGAAAAAGTACATCCTTTTTCTGGAAGCACTTTTATCTTTTCCTTTCACTGTTGAAAACAACTCTCTGGGCTACCAATTCTTTAGAGGGAAAAATGAGTTATTCCATAGAGTTCTAGAAACTCTCTATGTTTTCATGTGTATATGCTTCCATAATGTCATTCCATCATAGACTTTATAATAATGCATTCAAACTTTAGTAAGTTATGTGGTTTCTCTAAAATGAATATAAATGAAAGGCCAAGAAAAGCGGTTCTAAAAAATTTAACTCAAAAAATAATAATGGTAGACATTCTGGAACTAGTTCAAGGGGTTCAAGTTTAAATTTTCCAAATAAAAAATAATTTCCATGAAAATGACAACAATAGCTTATTATCCAAGCTTTAATCAAACCTGCTTGAAGGTACACAAATACAAGAAGATAATCTTACTTCTTAATAGGGATTTGTGGTGGGATATTAACTTAAATAATTTTGTATCATACTTAATGCCGAATAGATAAAGAAATTAAAATATCTAGAGTAATGTAAATATTATTTATAGATGTTCGCTGGTAGAGCCTTGATTGTATAGAAAGTTAATAAAGGTATACATAATTTTAATCTATATTCCACCATTACTATTGTATGTACGAACAATGATGAGCATAACACAATATGAGACTAGTGTTTTGCAACCATACCTTAAATGAGGAATGTTAAACATACTAAAAATGCTAATAGTTGATAAATTGTTGAAACTACAAGTTGAACCAAGATCAGTTCAAACAAGAAAGTACTAAAACTAGAGTCTAGTCTATTTCTACATCCCAAGTCTGTGCAATATGACTAAGAGACAACTTGGTTAGTCAATGTGACTAAGTCCTAATTCATACCCAATCGAGTAGGGTGAAGAACTTGAATACACATCTTATGTGTTCTTGAATCTAGAAACCTTGGCCAAGGTACACTAAGCTATGTAGTGTTAGTTAGTTTGATTCCTCTAGTAGATACACCACCTAGTCAGAGGCCATACTAGATAGGAGTGGATATAGTGTGTAATCAGCTAGAGTTGTGTAGGAACAACCACCAGTTTTAGATGACTTGACTCATCACCATGTTTACACCCCTACGAAGGGTCGGGCCACTTTCAGTAGGAAGTTGTGCAAGGGGGATGCGTAGATCCGTGGTTGGGTGGTAAGAATGCCCTGGTGATATTTTCCCTCCATGAACAAGTACATCGATCTAATCAAGAAAGATAGAACAAAATCCAATGCTAGTACAGTCATAGTGAGTTTCTATACTTACTTCATCTTTCTTTTTTAAGTTAATTGTCAAAGATGATGCATGTTAAATTATCTTTCATTTTAGCAATTTATAGTTCTGTTTAGATGTAATTTCTTTATTTATGTTTAAAAAAATTAATAGGTAATGTTAGCTTTCACTTAGTTTACATTTTGTATTTTATATTGGTTTATAGTTCTTTCTGTTTCAACAATTAGCTAGTTTTATTGTCTACCTTATCTATTTGCATGTTACATATGGTATCAGAGCTTTGAGTTCTACACTGAACCTAGGGCTTGCCACCAAGGAAACCTACTGAGAAAACTAAAATGAAGAATTTTGGTTTAAAACTAAAATGAAGCATTTTGGTTTTTTCCAAGATGTAGATTTATACAAGCAAATGCAAAAGATCTCAAGACCCAACATATGTCAAACTTGGGAGGGTCACGAATCGAGAGCATGATTACTCTCAACAATCTCCAGTTTCAGAAACAAAAAACTTTTGTTTAAGCCATAAAGAGGTTTAGAAAGAAAAGACGAAAGTGGACACTAACAATAAGAGCATTGGTTAGGGCATCAATATTGTTTGAGTTGAAACTAAAACCCAAACCCTCTTCTGAAAACTAGTCAGAGATGAAACTGAAACCCAAACCTTATTTTAGAACCTCATTTGTAGATCTAGTTGAGCCTATAAATCTAGTAGATCACTGCATACCTACCCTGAGTTACATGTTAATTCTTTACTTAGACTTAGAGGGATAGGAAGAGCCCATTATGAGTAACTTCAAGGAAGCTCTTAGATAGAGATCTTGAATGTATATAGCTATGTAAATGTGGTAACAATTTTGGCCATGAATGTAAATATAAGTATAATTACAATTTTGACAGTGAATATAAATTTATAAGATTTTTGTTTTGTGTACCTAAGTTTCACGTTATATTTCAATGCATTAGTTAGTTTTAATTTATAATTGTACACTATCCTAAAAAGTTACTAACCATAATTGGATGCTCCATTAGGCCCAATCTTGGTGATTTCAAGATCAAATGTTCGTTATGCTTGATCCAGACAACTTGATTTCTCTTTTCCCACTTCTTTTCCTCCATCTCAACACCTATTTTAAATATGAGATCAAAATCCTAGGTATAAAATGACTTAGCCATTTTGTACCGGGGTACATATTAGCTCAGTCATTCTCCACCAAGGTACATATCAACTCAGTCATTCTGTACCCTTGGATTTAGGCCAAGATTGTTCTTGGAAACCTATGTCAGGGTGCTAATGGGAAAAAATATCTCATGGTTGGCTTGGATTAATTTTGAATCCCACAACGATGGATGAGGTTTAAAAACACCTCATCTCTCCTCATTTTTTAACCAAGAACTATACTCAAGAATTTACAATCAAGTGATCAAGAACAATTGAGCAATTGGATTCAAGATTTGAAGGCAAGCATCCAAGATCCAGTTCCTCCATTTCATTCAAGTTCATTCCAAGGAAATCTTCTCCATTGAAGAAATGTTCTCTCCCATGATGGCCAAGTAGAGGAATTCTAAATCAAGAAGATCCTTCCTTCCATCTCGCATTCATCTCTCCTTCTTTGCAAGAGATTATCAAACATATCTATATTGAAGATCTAAGTGTGGCATTCATAGATTCATGCATTTATGAGTAAATTCCTATTATATAAATCAAGGTCAACTCCTTGATTCCAAACATATTCAAGCATCTTCACGGGTATGGGCAATTTTGACATATGTCTATAAGGCTTTAAGCAAGGTGAACCAAACATTTACCTTTCCACATAATTTTAAGAAATTTATTATCATTTTCAAGGTTGATTCCTAAATGGTGGTTTTACCAAGGTAAACCTATTTTACCCAACCTTTTCCCCATTTTTCTGTGTGCAAGAACATGCCACAGAGCTATTAGAACTTTTTTGAGAAAATTGGGAATTGTCGAAGCATCCCTAAAAGTTTCAGGCAAAAACCTAGGGTATAAAATGACTCAACCATTCTATACCTAGGTACAAATAAACTTATCTATTGTATACCCTCTAGAACAAGCTTATATTTGACAGACAAATAGGTTATAGTGTCAAGATCTTATAAAATTGGTTACATGTATTGTCAAGGCTCCGTCTGTTAGTTATTTAGATTTGAAGTAACTTCTTTGCTATTTCATTTCTAGATGCATCTAAATATTTCCTAATATATATATATATATATATATATATATATATATATATATATATATATATATATATATATATATATATATATATATATATATATATATATATATATATATATATATATATATATATATATATTTCTTTATTATCGTTTAACATTTCAAAATTACATATTTAGTGAAGGATCATCGTCCCATTTAGTGCTTAAGTCACCTCTTGAGCCTATTGAAGCATCTTCCTTTCGAATGTGTGATCTTGAAAAGGAGAGGTGATCTACCCTATTTTCATTGCTTCCCTTTTTATACCTCACATTTTTGTGAACTTTACTCAAGACATTTCCTCTTTTGATTTTGGTCGTTAGATTGCATTTATCTTATTGTATGCTTTAAATATTCATATTTGATTTGATGTTTAGATGTTCTTTTCATTAAGTATTCTTAGTTGAAGTTTTCATATTTCTTTCAAAGTTCATATATACATTAGATCTATCCATCTTTCATCTTTTAGTGCAAGAGTGTTATTACATTGATTCCTACTTATAGTTTTTCAATTAGGAGAAGTTGTAGACTTATGGGTTCCTTTAGTCCCGAGTCCTCTTTGTTTCCTAGGAATCTTGATGAGACCAACATGCATACTGATTACATTCCTCCTATTGAGAACAAATATTACCACTTGAGACTTTAAGAGTTCCTCCTATGTAAGTTCAAAAGCTTTCTCATAATTTTGGAAAATTTGAGAAATTGTTAGGACAAGAAAACTCCAATCCCTAGGTCATCTCTATAGTAGAGGGTCTGAGGAAGATAATTCATAATGGTGAACATGATGTTAACATCTTGCATAGTATATCTCATCTCATTGATAACAAAGTCAAGCCTATTAGAGATTGTGCCCAAGAATTATTTTTCATTCCACCTACCACTAGTGTTGAGATCTCCATTCCTATTCCTACCTTAATACTTACCATGTCTACTTATTCTTCACCAATCATAACTACTTAAATTCAAAATACCAATCCTTTATATGTTATCATACCTAATCCTATTGTTCCTTCTTCAAGTGCTCCATGTGTGTTATTACCTTCACCTATGCCCACTTACAATAGTGTTCCTTTTTTATATTCTAACGTTCCTTCCATTTTACATAATGGTCCAAACCTTTCACACATATCTCCTACTACTCTTTCTATTGATTCTACTATCACTAGCTTGGCTCAAACTGTTTCATCTTTGCAACAACAAATTGCTTCTATGACTCAATCCAAGTTTAACTTTCGTAATTGTGACATTGGTAGTCCTTTTCCCTTAGACATCATTCATTTTAGCATTCCTCAATACATGGAATTTCCTCATTTAGAGACTTACAATGGTAAGGGTGATTTTTTGACTCATGTTAAAGCCTTTCAAACATTGTGTAATGATTTCTCTCATGACCATAGATTCATGGCTAAAAATTTTATTAGAACCTTTCAAGATAAAGCCTTGCAATAGCATTATTTGAGCTGACTCTTTATTCTATTGAATCCTTTCAAAAAAATTCTAATGCTTCCATCCAACAATTTCAAAACAATATTGGTCCTAAAATTTCTTTGATTGATTTGATGCATTGCAAACAAGGTGTTAAAGAGAAGTGACTAATTTCATTGGTAGATTTAAGAATTTGCATGCTCATATTTCTTATCCTATGCCTGATGTTGATATATATAATGTATTTTCATTTCTAATTTGAAAAATACATCAGGGATAAGATATTATTTTCTAAATTTTCTTCTTTTACTCAATTATGTGCAATATTTCACAATTATCAACTTGAAGTGAGTTAGTTTGAGAGTACCCCTCTAATGGTTATGATTGATAAGAATGATGCCATAGTTCAATCCTATCAAAAGTTATAGAAACCTAAAAGCTTCATCAAAATCAATAATTCATCAAACCATGTTGATAAGCAAGTGGCAACAACTTCCAAAGGTGTGGCTCCTTTGTCATATATTTTTAGACCTCTTAATTTTACATTTCTTTCTGAATCTTTGCATAATGTGATGTTAAAGTTAATTAGTATTAATGTGATACAAATTCCTCCCGTTAAACCAATTGAAACATCCAAATATTTTCCTAAATACTTTGACCACAATTTTTTTTGGCAATACAATCATCAATCTTGCCATGATACTGAGAAGTGTCTCCATTTGAAATCTATTATTAAAGACCTCATTGATTCCAATGCTATATTTGTTGAGGGTGTTAATGATCAAGGAAACAAATCTATAGCACCTCCCAATCAAAACTTGAAAATTTATACCCACCCTTTACCTTCTCATTCAACTAATAACATCGAATCTACTCAATCTTTACCTTGTTCTTTCACCCATGTTGTTGACTATGACATTGACTGTACTGAAGAAAACAAGTTTTTCAACCTTATTGGTCAATCTAAACCTAAACCCGATATTTTCATTACATTTGATCCTAAAGAGATTATTAAAGAACCTAATGGTCCTCTTTACATTGTAGAAAAAATTAATGGTCTTCTTTCTTGTAATGTCATAGATCCTACTTGCATGGTTAATATTAGGGCCGAAGATTATCTTTGCACTAGACAATTGCAACAAGATTTCTATGATAAATCTAATCTGATGATCCGAACTTGCAATGGTTTCACCTAGATTTGACCCATGGATCCATTACTTTTCCCGTAGAAGTTAGAGGTAAAACTCTAGATGTCACCTTTTTTGTCATCCCAACTTGTAATCAATTTCAAGTTAGGATTGGTCTTCCTTGGCTCACCTCCATGAAAGTTGTAGCCTCTCCTATTCAAAAGTATTTGAAATATCCCCATGATGGAGAAATAATCATGATTAATCATAGTCTCTATCATCCTTTAGCACCTTGAGGGAACTGTGACCTTGACTTATTTTGGCTTTATATGCCTCAACCAACTCAACCTCGCAAATATAATCTTTTTTGATCTTATCATAAATTCAAAACCCAAAAGATTTGTGAGCTTAACAATCTTAAGAAGTTTCCATCTCCTTTCCCTGAACTTGTACTTCTTTCTACACCTTCCACACCTCATCTATATGTTTTTGTTTTGCCTCCTATATCCTATAAATGTTCCATTGATGTCATCTCTTAGCCTAGTGTTGTTCCTTCCATTATTCCTCCTAAAGAAGAAAAGGACCTAAAGTTGATTAATCCTAAACCAAACCAAATCTCAAGAAAAAACCAAACATAACTATTGTACTCATGATCGTTGTTGTAAACATTGTGTTGGAGCCCATGAGTGTGCTTCCCAAAATCTTTCCTCCCTTAAGAAAACTACTAATGCTCTAATTCCCTTTGACCAACCTATGCATCTCCCAAGGGAGGAATTAAATTTGAAAAAGATGAAATTGAACAAACATGATAATTCTATTTGTATCTTAGATTCTATTGTAATTAATTTAGATGAATAAGATACTCTTGGTGATGATGATTTCAATAATCCTAATATAAATAATGATATTCATAGTAGTGATTCTGATGATATGTATGAGCTTATTGATGTTAATCATGATTTACTAGCTATGTTTGCAAAATAATTATCTATTTGTCCTAGTGACAAACAAAGTGACCCATCTTTACAAAAGGTCCTTGTTTGGAGCTAGCTATTGTTCCATTTGTTGTGCTTGATGTTTCTCCTTTTGCGTGTTTCCCACCTTCCATAAACACTACAGATTGAGATGGGTAGTGTAATACCCCAAAAATGGGCTATAGATTCGTTAACCTCCTATATCGACACATCAAATGAAATCGACATCAAAGTCCTAACCTAAGGCACATCTGAACATCATCGAATCTTAATTGATTATCATAAATTCTGCCTTGGGGAATATTCTTAGCAATATTCCTAATTATCCTAATTATCTTTAATTCAATGATTATTTGGTGATAAATCCTATTTATCCTAAAGTTTGATTAATTAAATATTCTCAATATTTAATTAATTAGATTTAATTCTCCCACTTAATTGTTTAATTGAAGTTAATTATATTTATTCCTAAATTGTATTATTTAATTTTGACAATAAATCCCAAAATTCTATGAATAATTGATTAAATTCTTATTTAATTAATTGAAGCAAGTTGTCAATTTTTAATAATATTGTTTTTGAATAAAAGTTTGAAAAATAATTGATTAACCCATAAATCAATTGTTTTAATTTTTAAAATTAGTTAAGTTGGAAATAAATCACTTTATTATTAAATCAATTCATATTAAATCATGCACAATCAGAAAAGCAGACAACTATCAATTATCAATTAAATCTAAACTCTATTTTGAGTTGAACTCTGCTTTTGCATGTTTTTGTGAGTTAAATATCATTTATTTAAAAATAACTCAAAAATCAACCTGAGTTATTTGAGTGATTTATGGCTTTTCTCATGCACCTCCAAAGCCCTAGATTTCTATAAATTAAGGCTTCAGCTCTTCATTAATCAATCCATCCACGAATTGCACACTCGTGCTGCCGAATTGGAGACTGAAGAATCGTTCTTGAGAATTCGAGTTGTTGTGAGATTTTCATTGTTTTTGCATAGTATCCATATCATTTAGAATATCATTGTTAGATCATTTTAGCATATCAATTTTCATATTAGCATAGATCCATATCAAGTTTTCATTATTATAATTGCATCCAAAAACCAAAAAAATAGATTAATTGCATTCATTCCATATCTAGATTTTGCATTCAAATCCTTCATTTAGGTGTTGTCAAGGTCACTGATCTCGGTATAATCTGAGAATACATACTCGCATCTACTAGAAGGCAGTAAATTGCTTGGTTAGTTTAGTTTCATTTATTGCACGATTTCAATTTTAGCTAACCTCTAATGTTTTATTGAAGTGTTGTGTCTATAGAATAGGTACAAAATTCACACACACATTTCTGGTGCCCACCGTGGGGCCCTAAAATGGGTTTCCCTTCAAATTTTATCAATTTCTATCATTTTCTTGTCTTTTTTTGTTCCCAGCTATGATTTTTATTCTATGTCCGTACGAGTTTTGTCAGAAACTTGTACAAGGAGATACCCACTATCGTACGACAGTTGATTTGATCGAGGATCACACAAGTAGAAACCCACTGTCGTCTAGAATCTCGATTGTCATGTGATATGATACGCATTGTCGTACGAGTTTCTGGACTGTCATCTGGAAGGTAACCCACTGTCATACGAGTTTCAGTGCCAGGGTTCAATTGTCATTTCACTTTTTTAGGCAGTTTGTCAGATTTGGTTTTCAGATCTTGACTAACAGCTAACCCTAACAATTGAAATTCTTTATTTTTGATTGATTTTCATTGATTTTTTATTGGAAAAAGTGCAAGAATTGCTAAAAATAGGTAAGAATCTGCTAAGCGCGTTGCGAGGAATTCAGGTAACCTTCTCAGTTGATAACATTTAGATTTGGATTAAAACGAACATCTTGCATGTCTAGCTTGAGTGCCTTCCTTTTCCATATCACACATTTCATTTGAGCTCTAAAAACAAACGTAGATTTGCTTTCAGCATCTTTGTTACACATAGTAAATAGGCCCTATGAACACTATTCATGGCTCTTGAGAGAGTGATTTTCCAGTGAAACTCTTCTCAACGAAGGAACCCTTGTAGGTAGGGAGGATACTGAGGGAGTCTCATGTTCCACTAGATCCGTGTGTCTTCAACTTTTGATCGAGGCATTCTCTCTCCAGAGAGGTTGATAGATCATAAGGGGTTGATGTCATAGATCTTTGTGAGATAATTTTGGTCTTAGTGTGTCGGATTAATCTGTTAGGTTTGTTTGGGTTAAAAGTGAAAAGGCTAGGGTATTATGCTCTACTTCCTTTTTGGATAGTACCAGAAACCCAAATCCTTGAATCTAGAACCAGTCTCCTTGTGGTATATCTTGTGAGTCACCTTTAGAGAGGGTTAACCATAGTGGACATTCCCTTAATTGGGTCAACCACATTGATGAAACCTCAAGCGGTAATAGCCATTTTCACTGTGGAAGTGACAACCGCTATATAAATGTCTCATTGGAAGAAATCTCCACAGGTGTAGTCTTTTGTTGGGCTATCAGATCTCCCTAGCAGATCCTGAAGATTAAGTTCTCAGACTGTGTCAAAACCCTGATGCACCTGGATTGGAGTTCACCTTCTTGGATCACAAAAGTTGCAAAGTCAGACCATTACTAAAAAACCTAGTGAGGCCAAATTTTCATTTTCTAGGAATATGTGCGTTAATGCAAAACTTTTTGGAACATACACAATTAGCACTCCTAAGGATTAGCACAAATAAGTCAGTTGATTGTTCATGTGCAAGGTTGCTTTTGCCCTTGTTTATTGTTTTTAGACATGCTTGAAATCACTTGCTTGCTATTTTGCATGCTTGCTTATCTATCTGGTTACTAAAAATGAACAAATCTGTTACAATCCTCAAATCTAGACATTGAAATTTGCAAACAATCTGAAACTGAAAACCCAAAATTTGCAAAAATTGAAGTAAAACACCTTTCTAGAGTCAACAATCATTTTGTAAAGTCAAAAAGTCATATGAATTTTGGCTATTGTTGTTTTAGAACCCCCAGATTGTCGTATGGTATCATGTATATTATCGTACGAGTTTTGCTACCAGTCATTTTCAAAAATTCAAAATCCCTGCTATCAACTGTCATGCGAGTTTTGCAATAGTCGTATGAGTTTTTCAATTTTCATTTCATGCTATACCCACTATCGTACAAGCCTGCAAAGAGTCATTTGAGAAATTTTAAAAAGTTGTCAGAACTATCAGAGACCCAACTTTTCCAGCCTATTTCCAGAATCTGTCAAACAAATCACTATGTCAGGAATAGAACAGAAAATACTGAGAATCCAATCATTTTCCTAAAGTGGCCTTTTGAATCCGATTTAGCCTTCTGTTTAATCAATTTGAGTCTTTATCATCTTGTGTCAAAACCTTGTCATAACTATCAATCTTCAATCAATCATCAAAATGGCTAAGTGTTGTGAACTCATGTCCACTATCTTTTGGGAGTCTACCCATACATCTAGGGCACAATATCCCTCATCTAAGTCAAATCTATGCTTCAATCAATCAAACCTTGACAAGGTTGTGTCATCTGATCATCTTGATTCAATTCCTTCTTCAGTTGTCTTCATCATATTCTTTCGATTCACCCAAGGTTAATGGTGGAAACTAGAGCTTCCTCTCACAAGAAATCTGGGGAAATATCTCATACTTTACCTTTGACTCACATAGGTCCAACTTTTGAGAAACTCTTCAATTATGGTCTTTACGAAGATGACGGTGCTGGCAACCTTCGATTAAAAACTGGTTACATTCCTCCTTCATCAACTCACGAAGGTACCCAACAAACTCCACATCAATCTATCCCAGGTAGAACTCCTACCATGTCTCAAGCAGGGACAAATTTGAGCTCTCAAAGAGCTCACTCTCAACATGGTGCAAATCAGGAACCCACACCTGAAGAAATTGCTCAATATCAAAACGATGATAACTTCAAACGAATGAAGAAGCATTTCTTGAAAGAAGACAGAGAAGCATACTTTTTACAATTGGCTCATCAAGGAGCTAAACTTCCTCCCAACTTTAATATTGAAGATATCATTACACATGAGGAAGAAACTCCACTCATAGCTATGATGAAATAGATGCATGCCATGCAAGTCAAGCTTAATAACCTTGAGAAAGAAAAGGAACCCAAGGAGTTCTCCATGGAGGCCCTGTGTCCTTTTCTATTTGACAAAGACTTGCACATGCCACCATTCCCAAAAAGAGTGGAGATGCCTAAGTATGATAAGTATGATGGACACTCAGATCCCCAAGATCATGTCAAAGAATTCTATACACAATCTATGGAGTTCATACATGAACCAACCTATCTAATGCATCTCTTCCCTCGATCTCTAGGGGGAGCAACCATTCATTGGTTCTCTAGATTGCCTTCTACTATCAAAACTTTCGAGGAGTTGATCAAATTGTTCTATCATCAATACTCCTACAACATTCAACATCTAGTCACCATGATCGATATCTACAATCTCAAACAATATCCAGGGGAACCATTCTTGACATTTCTCAAAAGATGGAGGAAGAAATTCTCTTTATATGCTAGGCCTATTCCAGAAATCGAGAAACTGGAAATCTTCATCAATAATCTTGTCCCAGAGATCAACTATCTTTTACAAATGCAAGATCATACATCTTTTGATAAGATGGTAGACAATGCTATCAAAATCGAAAAAGTGCTTGTGAAAAAAGGGGAAATCACACTTCAAAAAGACAAGTACGAATCAAGATCCAGTTCTAAAGACAAGAATAAAAACTGGAACAAGAATAAGGGCATTGTCACAGATGGTGTTGTTGATACTATCCATGCCCCATCAAAGGCACCAACTTTCAATCTAACTATTGGTACCCAAGCCATAAAAGCTTTAGAACAAAAGGTGCCTGAATCATCTCAAAAGAAGCCAGAGTATAAAAAGTGGTCCACTGATAATAAATGAACATTCACTCCTCTTGGAGAATCTTTAGGATCAGCTATGAGAACTCTGTTGGCCAATAACATCATCTCTTTGCCTAAGATCCGACCACCTAATTCTGAGCCTAAACCAAAATGGTGGAGAGAGAATGAATTCTATGATTTCCATCGAGGTAAAGGTCACAAAACTAATAACTGCTTACGCTTGAAACATACTATTCAAGATCTGATTGATAAGGGAGATATCACTATTGATAATCATAAGAGCAATAATGATCATACAACATTCACAGAACCATTTCTGAAACATGGTCAAGAAGTCTCATCTTCTCAACCTAATATGGGGGCAAAGGTCAATTATGCTTACCCTGGAAATAATGTTGTTATCAATATGGTTGAACCTTGTCTCTCTGAAGATTGCAATGTCATCATAATTGTACTAAGAGATAGAGATCATTCTTTAGCTAACGTAGTTACTTGATCACAAGCTCAGGCACATCTGAATGGACAAATCCCAAATTCATCACATGTCCCTAAGATGCCCTTCAATCTTTCTTCCGCTTCCAAACAGAAGGCTATTTCTAAATCTTCCAATCCTAAAGATACAAGGCCAACATCTTATAGCATTGTTCAACAACTCCAACACACTAATGCGAAAATCTCCATGTTTGAGTTGCTTCGAATATCTCCAGCTCATAGAGCCATTCTAGACAAAGCTTTGCTTAGATCCAATGTTCCTGATGACCTTGATTTAGATAGGTTCCAGACTATGGTTCGACATCTTACGTCTTCGCAGTATATATCCTTTTCAGAGGAAGATGACAACTCCTTGAGTCACCCACATAACCAGCCCTTACATATAGAAGTCTTGATCCAGAACTGTAGAGTCAAATATGTGTTGATAGATGGAGGTGCTGGCCTAAACATTTGTTCTTACAGCTTGATCACACAATTGGGCTTTTCAAAATTGGCTATTGATCCTAGAAAGAAAATAACTATCAAAGCCTATGATGAACAAGAAAGATCTTCTAAAGGCACCATTGTCTTACCTATAAGGGCAGGTCCAGTTATCAGAGATACTATATGTCAAGTTCTTGATCTACCTTTGGCTTACAACATTCTTCTAGGGAGACCATGGATACATGAGATGAAAGCTATTCCTTCTACATTTCACCAATGCTTGAAATTTCATTATGAAGGAGTAGAGGTCACTATTCCAACAGACATATCCACCACTTGCAATACATTGAAGGAAAGTGCAGATAAGCTTGTGCCTAATAACAGAGAATCTTCCATTGAACCAACTAAAGAAGCATCCACATCTAAAATGGAAGATCTTGCAAAAGAGGTTAATATCAAAGAAAATAGTATGGGAGAATATACTATGGAGCTAGTCTTATCTTTGACATCTCTCCCTATCTCACCTAAGTCTTATGGACAATCTTTGAAACAATCCAAACCAGAATCTAAAGAACCTCTTGAGGCATATAAAAAGAATTTTGTAGCAGAACAAGTCTCCAAGCAAGAATTTGAAGAGGATGAAGCTATGCTTGCATGGCTTTACAAAGATGAACCTGAATCTCAAGTTGTCCAAACTAGTGATTCTATAGTATCCAAAATCCCTTCTAAGGCATATGGTCCAGGAGATAAATTAATAGCTAAGATGGGATATTCAGGTAAAGGACCTCTAGGAGTCAGAGGAAAAGGTCTTGAAGCACCTCTCCCACATACTGGTAGAGCGAATAAAGACAAAGTTGGCTTAGGTTTTAAAAAGAAACTCTTTCACCTCAAAGGTAATTGTTCTCATGTCATAGAGTAGATCGCACTAGATGAACCTCTTCTTAAGAAGGAGGAAGCTGAACCATTAGATAGTGATTCAGATAGCTCAAAACTCATCCCCTATGAAAAATTGCCTAAAGAGATCAAAGACCTTCTTGATGATAAAGATGATCCAATCAAAAGAATTAATGTAGTAGAAACACAAGAACCTTCTATCAATCAAGAGATATTTGCAACACAAGCACCAGCTAATCTTGAAAATAATCAAGAAGAGGAAGGTGGTAGTCATTCTAAGATAGATTCTCATGAGTATGAATTCAAATCAGAATCTGAGAGTAACCCTTCTTGGGGTATTCATCCTGACTTTACTCATGTTCTTAGATTTCCTAGAGGCATAGATGAAGAATCTAATGACTATGAATGGGGAGCCATTCTAGAAGAAGATGAGCTTATTACAGAGAAACATGTTGATTTTATTCACCAATATGCACCTAATCCCAATGTAAGTCTAGAGTGAAATGAGGAACCTATCGAGTCTGATTCACCTATGGCTGAATTGGACTCCCATAATGACATTGAGCCTATTCACGAATTGAATGTCTTAAGTTGTAATATCACCTTTGAACTCAAGCGTCGGGTTAGGACCAATGATGACAGATCCATATCCGTAAACACTATCTCCCAATATTTCCCCACTTTGACTATCCAATATCCAGAACTTATTGATCAAACCTCCACAAATCTGAGCCATGGTATTTATACCTTCCCAAATGACTATGCCCTTGCTTGCTACCTCAATGTAGTTGAGCCTATGAGTACTTCCATCAATGAACCGAGCGTTAGCATGACGGAGTTGGACATCAAATATCTTAGTTAGAAAAATAAGAATAAAAAGAAAAAGAAAAGGAGTTCTGAGGGTGAAAACCACTTTGTGGCAGTCTCAAAACCTACAAAAGTAAAAATAAAAGACATATCCGAAGGTGAAAAACTCTTTGAGGCACCTAAGGATGAGATATTTGATGTCCTTCCGAGTCATTTACAGGATAGATCTCCAGTTCTAATTGAGCCCACTCAACCTATCAATTTGGGAATAGCAGAGGAACCACAATTGATCCATGTAGCACAATCTTTATCAGAAGAAGAGAAGCAAAAATTTACAACATTCCTAACAGAGAAGAAGATCAACTTTGCATGGAAATATTCAGATATGCTAGGGTTGGATCCTAATCTTATAATGCATCATTTATCTATAGCTCCAAATGTCAAACCTGTTAAGCAAAAATTGAGAAAGATGCATCCTCATGTTGCACTCTTGGTAAAAGCTGAATTAGAGAAGCTCCTGAAAGCTGGATTCATCTGAGTTATTGACTATGCCGAGTGAATCTCTAATATTGTACCTGTTTCAAAACTAGATAAATCAATCAGAGTATGCACAGACTTTAGAGATGTAAATAGAGCATGCCCTAAGGATGATTTTCTATTACCTAACATTGATATGATAGTGGACATGACTGCGGGCTTTGAGATGTATTCTTTAATGGATGGTTTTTTGGATATAATCAAATAAAAATTGCTCCAAAGGATCAAGAGAAAACTGCTTTCACATGTGCGTGGGGTACCTTCTGTTGGAATGTCATGCCATTTGGGCTTAAAAATGCTGGTGCTACATATCAAAGAGCCATGACATCTATTTTTCATGACATGATGCATAGGACTATGGAGGATTATGTTGATGATACTTTAGCAAAATCTATGATTAGAGCTACACATCTAGATGACTTGAGCAAGATACGAGACAAAATGGAGAAATTTAGTCTCAAATTAAATCCTAAGAAGTGTGCTTTTGGTGTCACTTCTGGAAAGCTCTTAGGATACATAGTTTTAAAGAAGGGCATTGAAGTTGATCTAGCTAAAGTAAAGGCTATAATGGAAATGCAACCTCCAAAGAATATTAGTCAAATGAGGACATTGCAAGGAAGAGTTCAATCTATCAGAAGATTCATATCACAGCTAGCAGATATATCACAACCTTTTACAAAAACATTACATAAAGGTGTGACCTTTGCATGGAATGAAGAATGTGAGAACAACTTTAACCATATCAAGAAGTATCTATCAAATCCTCCTATTTTGATGCCTCCTATTCATGGGAAGCCATTAATCTTATATGTCTCTGCTACAGATACATCACTGGGGGCATTGCTAGCACAACATGATGAGAACAAAAAGGAAAGAGCTATATACTATATCACTAGAACATTGGTTGCATATGAGAAGAACTATTCAATGATTGAGGAAGCTTGTCTAGCTGTGATCTTTGCATCACAGAAACTAAGATACTAAATGTTAGCTCATACCACACAATTGGTAGCTAAGATTGATCCACTCAAGTACCTACTAAGCAAAGCTTCCCTCACAGGTAGATTAGCTAAATGGGTTATGCTCTTAAGTGAATTTGACATTGAATATGTGGAAAGAAAGGCTATCAAAGGACAAGTTATTGTTGATCAATTAGCAAATGCACCTATGATTGATGATACACCAATGCAAATGAAATTTTCAAATTCTTCTATTATGACTCTTTCTTCTAGAGAATGGCAGTTATTCTTTGATGGCTCCTATACACAAAATGGATCGGGAGCAGGCATATTGTTCATAACTCCTCAAGGATACTCGATCCCAAAATCATTCAGATTAAAGTTCCCTTGCACAAACAATATTTCTGAATATGAAGCCCTTTTGAATGGTATGAAAATAGCAATTGAGTGGAGGGTAACAGAACTACACATTCATGGAGACTCGCAACTTGTTATCCATCAAGTCAATGATGTATACCAAACTAAAGATGAAAATATCATTCCTTACAAGAGAATGGTAGATGATCTAAAGAAGTATTTCCTATCTATCACATTTGAGTAAATTCCTAGAACAGAGAATAAGGCTGCCGATGCAATGGCAACACTATCTACTTTACTATACCAGCCTGAACATGAGCTATGCTACAAGTTCCTAATGGAAGCACTATCTTATCCTGCATATGATTCCCCCAAAACCCGCATGATCTGCATTGTTGCTGGTCATGATTCATCCAGATACAAAAACCTATTTTCCTATCTCCAAGACCAAATCATTCCCGATACCTTCAACTACCATGAAAAGAGATACCTTATCCGTAATGCCTCCCGATATGTCATCATTGGTCATGATCTGTACAAATGAGGTCTAGATGGTACGCTACTTAGATGTTTAGAACGGGAAGAGTCTCAACGTGCATTAGAAGAAGTCCATGATGGTATTTGTGGGTCACACTCAAACGGTTTAACACTAACTCGAAAACTTATTAGGGCTAGGTACTATTGGCCTAAGATGGAGAAAGAGGCTATCAAATTTGCTAAGAATTGTCAAAAGTGTCAAGTGCATGGCAACTTAATTCATGCTCCAGGGAGAGATCTAATTCCCTTTACTACACAATGGCCTTTTCACCAATGGGCATTTGATCTTATAGGAGCTATACATCCTCATTCTTCTAATGGACACACCCATATAATCATAGCTACATATTATTTTACAAAATGGGTAGAAGTGGTCCCTTTGACACAAGCAACTGGCAAGCAAATATCTATGTTCATATTGAACTATATCATATGCAGATATGGGATACCTTATTCCATAATCACAAATAATGGTGGATAGTTCAAGAATGAAGATCTAGATGATTTATGTGCTAAATTCAAGATTACACAACATTGGTCATCTATCTACTATCCTCAAGGGAATGGACAAGCCAAGGCTTCTAACAAGAATCTATTGAAAATCTTGCACCGAACAGTTAATAAAATAGGAAGAGACTGGCACCTCATGATCAATCCAGCTCTCTGGACCTACAGAATAAGTATCAGAACACCTATTGGGGCTTCACCATTCACTTTAGTTTATGGGTCTGAAGCAGTACTACCTATTGAGGTTGAAATCCCATCACTAAGAATCAAAATGCATGGTCTAGTAACTGATGATGACTATAGAGTGTCTAGGTTGAAAGAAATTGAACTACTAGATGAGCGTAGACAAGCAGCATATGATCATCTCAGAGTGTATCAGAAAAGAATGTCTAGAGGCTACAACAAGAAAGTCAGACATAAAGAATTTCAAGTTGGTGATCTAGTCTTGAGAGAGAATCCTAAAAATCAATCACATCGAGAACGCAAGGGGAAGTTTGAACCCAACTGGTTGGGTCCCTTTGTAATCATTGCTACTTTTGGCTCTAGTGCCTATCAACTCTCAACGACTGAAGGAGAACAGCTCTGAGAACCAATCAACATTCTGCATCTGAAGAAATTCTATGCCTAAGGCATTCAATGTATGGTAAAATGTCCTAAAAAAAATCTTAAAAATCTGAAAAAGTCCTGAAAAAATGAACATCTTGGTGAAAACCTAGCAATAGGTGCCTTGATGATTCACAAAAAAAGTAAAAAATATCAAAAGTACAAAAAAATTAAAAAAATGAAAAAAAAAAAAAGAGAAAAAGAAAAGGTGCCTTGGTGAAAACCTGGAAACAGGCGCCTTGGTAGAAAAAATAGAATCTCTACCTAGATGGTGAAAACCTAGCAAATGGGTGCCACTTGTTTCAAAATGCTCCATCTATCAACACAATCTTGGTCTTTCCCAGCTTTCAGTCTTGCTTTAGTTTGTACATATCTCCCAGTTTGTTTCTGCATTTCCAGTTTTCAATAAGTTGGTCTATACACCAATCAGCTCAAGCATCTGTATCCTATCAATGCTTAACACTTGGGGGCAATCAATGTCATATCCTATGGTCTCCAGTATACTTTAGACGTGTCATATCCAGTAAGATTCCTTTGAAGCTTCATTTGAGTCAATCAGTCAGTCTCGTCTCCAGAAAGGATTTTGCATCAACATCAACATCAAACATCAAACAACAAACTGAAAACAATCTGTGCTTTTCATGCTTTTATCTCCTTGTATGCTTATTGATTCGCATTGAGATTTTTGCATATTGTGTCCTTCGAGCTCTTCGATGATGTCCTTTACAGGATTTAGAGAGTGATGACTAGGGGCATAATCTTTTCTTTGTCTTCTGCTTGTATGTGAAAATCTAACAACTTTGGAAATTCTAGATTGAAATGGTGTCCGACTGTAAGAGCCTCTATCTCGAATTGGATGGCCATGCGTGCCTCGACCATTGATACCCGGAAAATTCAAAGAAGTTTGATCTAACTATTGTCTTTTTTGAGTGAGTTCTTTCTCCTATTGTGAAATGTGAGCTTACCTAAGGATGTGAACGATAAAGGGTCACTACGGGTAATTCACATTGGATTTAGAATGATCTCTTGACTGTTTGATGTGTTTGCACCGCAAGGCGTATTCAAGACATCACAACATTTATGTTTTGATGCTTATACAAATTGCTATATCAAAATGGACATGATATTCAGGTCATCTTGGTGTTTGTGCCTTGGTGCTTATATCTAATCTGACATTCCAAAAAACAAAATCAATATTCATATATCCATGGTTGCCTAATCAGTGGGTGTTGTATTGATTCTTGCGCATACAAATCAATATTCATATGTCTATAGTTTCATAACTAGTGGGCATTGTATTGATTTATCTGGTTACCTAAAAATTCAATGATAAGAATGACCGACACATGATCAGTGACTAGGTCCTAGGTCTTAGGTTGCATTTCATTCTGCATGTCTCTTTGCATTTTGCACTTTGCATGATCTCACAATGGCTAAATAAATTTCAATGCTTAAACAATTCTTCAAATCGCATCTTCAAATCTAACAAGAGCTGAATCTCACATGAAGGTTCCTCCAACAAAACAACAAGTAGAATCTTTTTTCGGGATCAAAATCAAAATCAAAATCTGAGATCATTTACTATGTCAAAATCGCGATTTAAAATTTTTGGACCCAAGATGATTTACTGCTTGCATAATCAACCTTCCATCATCATCGAAATCTTGAATTCAACTTAATTGATTATCTTACATCAAACTATCAAAATTTCAACTTGGTCAACCATGGTCAACTCATGGTCTTACCTAGTCAAACTTGGTCTTCAGGACCTCTCACGATGCAAAATGTGTTCTCGAACATGTACAACCACTTCTCAAATCAATTAACATGCTTCTAAACTATAACATTGACTTTTCTTGTCAGATTTCAATTTTAATCCCGAAGGGGGCATGGTATTGCACATCATTCAAAGTCTGTAATCATATCTTTATTGATATCATATCTTTCCTCAGTAATCAAGACAACAACCACGTCTAGTTACTGATTCATCAAAAAGGCCTCATCGCTCGGGGCAAATCAATCATCACTCGGGGCATATCAGATTCATCGAGATCCATATCAATCTGGTATTCTCTTAATCTTCTAAATTGTATCAGTTTTTGCAACTATCGGTTCAATTGTGTTATTTCCTTGGTTCTTCGAAAACTGAAGGGTTCGAATGTGATACCAATGTGATTCAATATAAGGACAATTGGGTCTGGAATCGGTCACTCACTTCTTCATAATCATAAGGTTTGGAATCAGGCATTTTGACACTTTTTCGCAATCATCAGTTCATTACTGTTATAGTTAACATTATCTTTGGTCATTCAGGACCTATTATCTTCATATCAATTTCAATCAGTTTCTATCTCATATCACAATTTCCATTCCATATCAATATCAATTTCAAACATCAGTTTCAATATCATACACAAACTGTCTTTGAACCACTGTGCTTCGCACAGTAATTCAAAGAGGGGCAAAATGTAATACCCCAAAAATGGGCTGTAGATTCGTTAACCTCCTATATCGACACATCGAACGAAATCAACATCAAAGTCCTAACCTAAGGCACATCTGAACATCATCGAATCTTAATTGATTATCATAAATTCTGCATTGGGGAATATTCCTAGCAATATTCCTAGTTATCTTTAATTTAATGATTATTTGGTGATAAATCCTATTTATCCTAAAGTTTGATTAATTGAATATTCTCAAGATTTAATTAATTAGATTTAATTCTCCCACTTAATTGTTTAATTGAAGTTAATTATATTTATTCCTAAATTGTATTATTTAATTTTGACAATAAATCCCAAAATCCTATGAATAATTGATTAAATTCTTATTTAATTAATTAAAGCAAGTTGTCAATTTTTAATAATATTGTTTTTGAATAAAAGTTTAAAAAATAATTGATTAACCCATAAATCAATTGTTTTAATTTTCAAAATCAGTTAAGTTGGAAATAAATCACTTTATTATTAAATCAATTCATATTAAATCATGCACAATCAGAAAAGCAGACAACTATCAATTATCAATTAAATCTAAACTCTATTTTGAGTTTAACTCTACTTTTGCATGTTTTTTGTGAGTTAAATATCATTTATTTAAAAATAACTCAAAAATCAACCTGAGTTATTTGAGTGATTTATGGCTTTTCTCATGCACCTCCAAAGCCCTAGATTTCTATAAATTAAGGCTTCAGCTCTTCATTAATCAATCCATCCACGAATTGCACACTCACATTGCCGAATTGGAGACTGAAGAATCGATCTTGAGAATTTGAGTTGTTGTGAGATTTTCATTATTTTTGCATAGTATCCATATCATTTAGAATATCATTGTTAGATCATTTTAGCATATCAATTTTCATATTAGCATAGATCCATATCAAGTTTTCATTATTATAATTGCATAGAAAAACCAAAAAAATAGATTAATTGCATTCATTCCATATCTAGATTTTGCATTCAAATCCTTCGTTTAGGTGTCGTCAAGGTCACTGATCTCGGTATAATCTGAGAATACATACTCACATCTACTAGAAGGCAGTAAATCGCCTGGTTAGTTTAGTTTCATTTATTGCACGATTTCAATTTTAGCTAACCTCTAATGTTTTACTGAAGTGTTGTGTCTACAGAAAAGGTACAAAATTCACACACACAGGTAGTAGGGGGGCAGGTGATATGCTTGAATAGCCCCTCTTCTATGATGAATTATTTATATTTTCTCATTGTAATGTGCTTCCCTCGTGATGTGCTACTTGTTATATGTTTTTTTAGATTTCTTTAGATGACCATTGTTTCTCTATTGGAGCAAGGTGATGAAGGAATCAACATGTTGTTAAATTTCTCTCTTTGTATCCCATTCCTTCTATATGTTGTTACATGTTATGTTGTGCATGTGCCATTGTTTGTAAATGTGCCTTCATATCATTGTCTAATTAGGGATGATGCAAAATGATAGCTACCTATTATATTTGGTCTTCATGATGCTCGTATAAAAAGACTCTCCTTCATTAATCTTATGTGGCATTCTTTCACTGTGCTTGTAGTTCTTCTACCTTTGGGGAATGATGATAGTTCATTTTGATATAATTCTAATATGCATGAGTTATCATATGATCATACTAACCCCTAAGTTAGTAGATCTCTTTCATTCTCTCTTTTGTCATGTGTTCATTTCCATCGAATAACATCATAACTATATTATAGAACATCCTAATTGCATCAACATCCTTGACATATGATATGCTTGTTTATTGCCTTTGACCTTTGTTCATAGCCATGAAATTGGTCTACCTAAGGCCATAATGAGAGAAGAATAATGATCCTTACTTAACAAGTCCTCAAATACTATCTTTCAAGGTCATCCCACTTTAAACAAAAGTACATAAGTCAAATATATCGACAACAATCATCTAATTTTGTTGGCCAAGTTCAAATTCATGTACTAAGTTCATTTCCTAAAATGTAAAGTTTAGTTTCACAAACATAAATTTGAATTAGAGCTGAGTATATTTAGTTTTATAGACTATGAGGCATTTATCTTCATAAATATGTATTTTTCTAGACATAAATATCTTCTCAACATTTTCAATGCAACATATTCTCCATTCCAATTCTAACTAAATATCACAGTTTTTAAAAAAATCCATAGATTCAATATACATTTATTGCTCTTTTAATTATTTACCTAGATTAACCTCTCGCAAAAACTATATCACAACTCTAATAAAATTTAAACACCTCAGAAAATAATAATACTAATTTTTCAATTTTTGTTTCAATAGTAATGTAGTTCTTTTTAGCTAGTGAGAGTTTGCAACTAACAAAAATAATTGAATGATCTTCTTTACCTAATGATTGAACTAGGATTACATCTATAACTATTCAAGAAACATCTATATGAATGTGAAAAGGTATTGACCAATCTTAAAAAATAAGCACTCACCAAACCCTTAAAAAAACTAACAAAAATAATTGAATGATCTTCTTTACCTAATGATTGAACTAGGATTACATCTATAACTATTCAAGAAACATCTATATGAATGTGAAAAGGTATTGACCAATCTTAAAAAATAAGTACTCACCAAACCCTTAAAAAAACAAAGTAGAGGAGACTTTAGTCATCAAATTTATCAAATAATTTTTTTACAACACTTGATTATTCAATAAGTTCATTTATCCAAATCTTTTGCTGACAACAAAAATATTTTAAAAAATAATTATGGGATAATTAAATTTGAATGAATATATTATTTGTACAAAATAGTACTATGATGTACAACTCCATACGAAAATCTAATTTAACTTACGCACAATAGATTTTGGCATAATTTTCATTAATATGATCCTCATATTCCAACTTCACAATATTATAAAAATGCAAAAACATAAAATAACAAGAGCTCTGTAGAGCTAGAGTCCCTGCCTTGTGCAAGGAAAAAGAAGTATTAAGCATTACAATAAAGGAAATAAGATAAGCGCATAACCCGTTTATTTGAAGAGAGCAAATTAGGATAGACATTTTCCTATATTGTATAACCAGAAGCACAAATTACAAATGTGGCAGCAATTTTTATTTTCAAGTTGGCACAATGGAGTGAGTCATCTTGTTTGACCCTAATTAACCATTTCAATCATGTAGATCAATGATAACAAAGAAATACTGGAGCCAACGTGTGTAGAAATTGAAAAATCCATCCTTATCCTATCATAGCAGCTCATCTTCATTTATGTGTTTCTTGTCATTGTGTGGCAATCGATTATCAACAGATTTGGCACAATTTGGCATGGTTTTTTTTTAATAAATGGTAGTTCATGTAAGAGGTTGGAATGCATTCTAAAAACCGTTGAGTTAACTATGCACAACTCTAAAAGAATTATTTAAGCAAGTTGTTAATTGTTGAGTTCTATATTTTACAATGATTATTATGAATACTATTGTTGAGAGGTAGGAAATGAATAATGAAATAGAAACATATAATGTGATTTGTCCATAGAGATAGTTAGCATTTGGATTTATTTTAGCTAAAAAAAGAAAAAGAAAAACTACGCGGAAGGATTTATGCACTCCAATGCAGATTTAAAAATGGAATGAGTTTTTGGGATGCTTTGAAATTGGTCGCTCTAGAGCCTCTATTGCTTCTTTAACGATTCCTCCAATCTAAATACTACACATTTATTAGGGTTTAGCTATTGCTTCATGCATACTCTCTCATGATAATCATTTATCCGCCTCTTGCTTTTTGCCCAAAAAACTATTTTTTTGGATTTATTGGTTGAATGCATTTCTGCTATTTTGAGCAATTAGTTGTTAATACATCATGATTACTATTTTTTCCTGCTAAAAAACCCCATATGTGACCTTTGTAATATAAAAATTTATAGCCATGGATGAAAGCATACAGTTCGAGGGTAGTTTATCTTCTCTCTCTTTGCGCACAACTGTCATTTAGGAAGAACTACTCTGTGATTTATTAATCTACGGCCTTTCTCAGCAAAGATCACCCCTAATGGGCAATATTTTGTGATTATTTATTTACAATGTGTTTTTCTTTCATTTGCACACAGTGAATATGTATATTGTATTTCTCTACATTTGTAGCCATAGAGCCGTTTCTGGAGTGTTGTGTGCCTTTTGTGGGGTCTGCGACTGTATTACAAATACAACATTCTCAACCCTCTTTTGAAATCTCTAAAATATTTTTACAAAACAAATTTTTTAAATCCTTAAAAAAAATTGAAAAGCCCTATAATTTTTTTTTTTATAATATTAACGGAGCCTCCAAACTCTTAACAAATTTTCATCTAAAATTGCAGAAAATTCTTTACTTAAAAATAAACCTTGAAGGAAACTAAAAAAGAAAAAATAAACGCTGAAGGAAACTAAATCAAACTTTCTTTTAGCAAATTGTGAACAATATAACAACACATGTGAAGTTGTTTTTATCTAAATTTGCAAAACTTCTAAGAGCTAAAAACTCTAAATTGTACAATCACAGGATGTAGGAGACCAAGTTCTGTGGCTTCTAATTTCCAACAGATTTTGTCTAAAATTTCAATCTTTTGGAAAGAAAGAGAAAACTTTAAAACAACATGATATGCATACTAAATTAGACAATAATCAGCTCATTCGGCAGTAGATTCACCTATAAACTGTAAGCTTGAATGAAAAAATCTTCAAAACATTGCTCCAAAATTTCTAGTGTTATCTCTCCCTCCCCTTCTCCCCTTCCTCCTCCTTTGCAGCGCTGCTATTTTTTTTCTTCCCATCAAATTAATTTAACTATAGCATGGGTAATTAAATGTTACATCAAAGCTAATTTTACCTCCTCCATCTGCTCTACAACTTTTTCCGTCCCATCAAATTATTTAACTCTGACATGGGAATTAAATGTTACGTAAAACCAATGTACTGTCTGCAGCGAAGACAATAAGTGGACACCTTTTTTACAAATTTTCATAATAAAAGAGAAAAAACCACCAAAAATAGAAACAATCAATCAGAAAAAACAAAAAATCATTCATAAATTCAATTTTTAAATTCTCAACTTTTCAAACTATAGAAAAGAGAAAAAATTTATCTTTGATTTGCCCCCAACTAATAAAAAGCAAAGTGATCAACTGAAAACATTAGTTCCCTGCCTATAAAAGCAGGGACTAAAAATCCATATAATCGTATTATTTTGTATGGAGAATAACGAGAATGATCTAGTGGATAAGGAGTAAACTGGCCGTATAGAAATATAAACCGGCGAGAAGCCGTTAGTTTCGAGGCGTCGTCCCCCATTTTAACCGTTCGGCCACCGCCTTGGGGGGGCGGCAAATTTGTTGTTGTTAGGCAGACAAAAGCGTGGACCAAAACCAAAGAGAAAAAAACAAAACTATTTGTTCGTCAGGCGTGTAAGCGACGATATTCAACATTGATTAGGCGAATTAAAGAGTTAGATTTCCGTTAGCGGAGCGAGATATTAGAGTGAAAAATAACGGAGGAAAACGCGGTAAGAGGGATTTGCTGCTTCAATGAGGGTTCACAAGACGGTGGATAAAAAAGAGTTAATTCCACGCACTCACCCATCTTCTGTCGGCGTAAGCCCCCTTTCTTCTTCTTCTTCTTCCGCCGCTCTTCATCTCCCCTTATAAATAGCTACCCGCCTTTCATTACCGACCATAAGCTTTCCTCCCGATTTCGGTGTTTCAATTCGCTTTTGCAGAGAAATAAGTTCTTGTGTTGTGTTGTGTTTTCATGGTGATGGCTCCGAGGAAGGACGGTTCAGAAGTTAAATACAGAGGAGTGAGAAGGCGGCCATGGGGTCGCTACGCAGCGGAGATCAGAGATCCGATAAAGAAATCGAGAGTTTGGCTAGGAACTTTTGATACTGCCGAGGAGGCCGCCAAAGCTTATGACGATGCCGCTATTTCCTTCAGAGGCGCAAAGGCTAAGACGAATTTCAGCTACTTCGGCACCGGCCGAAGTGGGAAGCAACAATTTGAGGCATGTTCGATGGAAAAGCGAGTTGCAAAGGCTAATGCTTCGTTTTCGGCTTTCCAGGGTGCGGATATTCAGCCGTACTTCTGGTCTGGCGGTGGGAAAGGGGATCTCGTTTGTCTTGACAGGAGACTGAATCATTGCAAGAGGGAAATCTCGAGGGAAAATGTTCAGAGCGATTGTGATTCCTTGTCGGCTGTTATAGATGAGGAACGAGAGGCAGAGGCTCCTTCTGTGAAGAGATTGCCGCTTTTGGATCTTAATTATCCTCCCGTTGACAACGAAGTAGTTTGGCAATAGATCTGCTCAGAAGAGAGATTTCTGATCTGCAAGTGTTTGAGATCTTTTCTTTTTCCTTTTTTTGATACAAATGATTTCTGATGCAACTTTAACCTTCAGAGATCCAAGGGAATTGACAACGATTGAATGAATGTATATGTAAAGCCCTCAGTAATATCGAAAGGGTTCCAATTTTGGGGTTCTTTATAAGTAGTACTGAAAATTTGGTTCTATTATGATGTCTTTTTCTCTTCCACGGTTATGAAATGTTACGGACATGAGCAATTATGATAAATTTTGTTCTCATTGCTATCGCTGTTTCAAAATTGACTGTTACATTTATTCTTCAAACACGGTTTCATCTTCTCAAAGATAAAGACAGAGAAATGATTTCTTGCTTTATTTCAAATGTATGTATTTATGTATGTCGAACGCTTTTGTTGTGTATAACAGTGTGTAGTTATGCGATTTGCGATCTATCATTTTAGTTTTTCATTCTTTAAAATAATAAATATGAAGAAATGCGAGCTGAAACATCTATAAGAAATAATCTCCATTGCTATTACAGACTGTAAAAGCATCATGTCTCTTGAGGATACAGGCATTCTGGATCTCTCGTAAAGCATTATATTTAATGCTTTGCCGACCAAATAAACAGCTGAAAATGAGGCGTCTATTGTGCGTTATTCAACCTCAAGCTTATCGCGTAAATAAAGTTTCAATCCTGTTCCAGATCTCACAGAATAAAATACCTTGAAAAGAGGTCGATAATTCAGATCGCAGCACCAAAGTCCGGCAGAAATTGTAGGAATCAGATACCTAGTTTGCTTTTCTATTTTTTTATTTCGCACGTGACAGTGACGGGCTGTTGAGCTAAAGAAGGGCGGCTTTATCGGCGGCATCAATTGTAAGTTTGTGAGTTGAAGCCGATCTCCATGAAAAATTTGTGGCGTTGCATCTGATAAAAGAAAGTCGCCCAAATTTCATGCGCACATCCCAAACGGTTTTCTAACGAATCCACACCATTGTCAAACTATGTATTTGTGCCAGTGACGCGTTTTCTCTTCGTTTCAGACGTATACGCATCTTAGATGATCGATCGTCAAAGCAAAATCGCCGTGCTGGAAGAGCATCATATTCCGTTTTAAGGAGGTTGAATAAATCGGTTTCAGAGCTTCATTATCTCGCCGATAGGTGGGAACGGCCAAGAATCCACAAGCGGAATATCGTAAGACAAAAAAAATTCAAAATAGTACAAAGAAAGCTGTTAAAGACTCTAGAATCTTAGTCCAATAGCTGGAAAAAGGACGCGGCAAATCCGAACGGCAGATTAAACAACACGTCAAAGCTCAGAAATACCAGTGGAAAGGGACTCAAAACTGCTAAAATCTCGTAAAGTCGAAGCTATCGAAACAGGCGAACGGAAGAAATTTAGATCGGATAATGGAAAAAAAGCAGAAAAAGAGTTACAAACAGCCTTCAATTTCGACCGCAGTTTCTAAGGTACGGATAAATTCTGAGTCTCTAGAAGAAATAACAGAGATATATAATAATAATATCGTCATTGAATGCTCAGCCTTGTTTTGCTCAGTGTTTGAGACGGTGATTTCAATGGCGGAGAAAAGCTCAGAATCCGCGTCCTCTTGAAGACGACACTTTCGGCGCTCAGATCGATTTTTTTTACAAGGGCGGCTTTGGAAAGAACGGGCCGGTGCCAGTTGTCATCACCGATTACCGGTGCGATCGGTGATGGTCCACTCACTTTATAGTGTCTTTTTCCCGCTCGTCGGCGGACATACCGACAAGTCGAAACAAAAGAATTATCGTGGCCATTAAAATAGAAATATCAGCTTCCCTTTTAACGGGTCTTTACGCATTACGTGGCATGCAAAAAAGGTCGTCCGGATTTGTGTCCTTAATTTTGTGCCGCCTTACAAAGTTATGAATATGCGTAGTGGAGAGGAGACTATTTTTGTGTTTTGCTTACGTAAGAATCGTGCAAAAGACGCGGGAAATGGAGAAGCCGCCATTGTGAGTATTATTTTGTTTTTGTTTTTGTGTGGTGGTGATCCGCGGAGGGCGTTTCGTGTCCCGATTTAGTTCTGGCGGACAGGTGGCGTTAATGAAGAGAAAGGAGACATCATCTCACTCTCCCATGATTATGATATTCTTAAATACAACTTTTATTTCTCCTTGGATAGCTGTTCTTATCTTTGAGTTGTTTGGTAAACTCAAGTCCTGCTTCGCCCACCCCGCGGCCGAATCGTTTGTCCCGACGCGATTGCCACGTTCATAAATAATTGTTTTTTTTCACGTTTCAAGATAATGCGATAGTTTTTCGTACGTGGTCGTTAATCCCCTTGAAATAGCGATATGAAAGCTTGGCTATTAGCCCAGGATGACATAGGCAGTGGAAGGTGATACTCGGTAAATCGAGAGACTTGGGAAGGTATCACTTGCAATATCTATAGAGTTAACTTTGTACATTTATAGATTTTAAAGTGTATATTTCATTTCAATAATTTTTTTATGTTGTTTTAGTATTTGATTCAATTGTTTATAGCTATTGTTCTAGTTTTTGAGTAGTAACTATTGGTCATGACAAAGTGTTGTCAAGAATCTACTTAAAGATACTTCAATAATTGTATATTACAACTATTTCAAAAATTGTTAATATTTATGCACAAGTGGGCAACTTTTGGTCCATGTGAAATTTATTAATAGGTTTTTAGTTATCAATTTTTTGATTTCTTAAAAGTTAGTAATTTGAGAGTTGGGTAAGGAAGGAGTGAACCAAAATTGGAAGATGGGCGATGATTGGTGCTCTTCCGCTAAGATTAGCTTTTACTTATTTCTAATTTTTCTCTATCTTTCCTTTAGATTGATTGTATATTATGACTAAGGTAATTGAGCTTCATAATGGATATTAGAATGACATTAAATATTGGATTTATAATATTTAAAAATATAATCGTATGCACTTAATTCAAATATTTTGGCATGTAACTTGATGGATAATGGCCAAATTAGACTAATGTGTTGGTTGAAAAAAGAAAAAATAATGTTTATTGTTAGGGTACTAGGGGATGTGATAACAACTACAATTAATTTTAGGAGATTAAATTGATTGAATTCATCACTATTTAATTAATACTCATTATTCATTCACTTTTCACTTGATCTCATTGCTAGCTTATTGACTTAATCATCCTCCTTTTATAGTCCAACTTAGGTCAATAAATTCAAACATTTATTTACTTAAGTTCACCATCCCTTTTCAAAAACTTATGCTTATTTATTTAATTTTCATTTTTTCATTTGCTTTACATTAGTGGGACAAAATTTGTTAACCCACTAATATCTCACTTGCACACTAACCTTATTCAACCTCCTTCAAATCATGCACAATCCCAAAATATGTATACATTTATGGCCCTTGTACGCAAGGCATGTGCCTTTGTACATGTGCATGATCGTTAAAGGACTTATCCATTCCCCAATGGTACTCCAAAGTAGCCCTTTAATCCTCACCATCTACTTTTCTCAAGAGGAATCTCTACCATTGATTTTCCCTCAACCCATCCACCCTCTCCATCCACTAATCATGTAAGAATATTTAGATCTACTCTCATCTTTCCAAAGGTCTCAACTAATATGATCCCTTGATGTTTTCTTCAAATCATAGGGTCGTCTAATATTATAGCTAAAAATCTATATATATGGTACTACCCTAAGCTATTTGGACAACATCCTTATATATAATATCATGCTACTAGTGAAGGTACTCACATACTACCAAATCGATCATCCTTAAGAACAACCACCATAGCTTGGTAAAACAAGCATTAGTGTTTGTGAGAACTTTGTTTTATTTTCATTAATGTTTACTAACCTTTATGCTTAATCCAAGCATTGGATTTAATTGTGAGTATATGGAGTAAAGTATTTTGTTCATTTGTGTGCTCCTATTTCATGTGCATAATGATCTCATCAATTTCACATGGAGTAGTGGTTTTTATCCAAGGGATTAACACATCTACAAACTTTACAACAATAAAGAAGAATATTAAACATATTTTGTATTTAGGTGTTAAATGTATTGTGAGGTCCATGTAAGGTCACACTACCCCTTCAGATGCAATTATAGCTCTCTACAAGATCTTATTCATTGTGAGTATTATGGTTGTGTAGTTTTATTAATTAAAGATACAAGTTAACACAAAATTTGCATTCTTAAGAATCGACAAAACTATATTTCAATTTCAATATCAAATTTATCTCTTCAATGTTAATTTTAATATTATTACATGGTATATTTTTCTTCCATTCATTTGATTATTAATGAGTAGAAATTTTTCATAATTTTGAATCTCAAATTTTTATACTTTTTCAAGTTAAAAGCGATCCTTCAACCATCCATCATTTATGTTGAAAACATTTCTAGTTACAAATACATACAAGAATATTGACAAAAAGCTAATTTGTTCACCATCCACATGAGTACTCTATAGCAATCAATTATCTTAATACTAACAAGTATTTGTTAATACACAAGTGGTCTAATAGATTTTGCATGTGATTAAAAAACAAATAATAAGTATATTCAAGGCTAAGTTTCTAGGGAAGACCGGCCAATAGTTGGGGGAAGATCCTACTCTTGGTATAATACTTGTGTTTATCATGGGATTAGTGCTTGCAACATATTTATATTATATATTGTCAATTATCTCAATAGTAATTGACCAAATGATCAAACATTTATTAAAATAGAAACTTACATGAACACATGAGAAATTATGAATGACATATTTAAACACCATAAATACCTTTATCAACAAGTCTAATCAATACTTTTTTTTCCTTTATATAAAATATTACAACTACCCAATATAAGCATACCATTTATAAAATAAGTTGCTTATGTGAACAAGTTTACTCTTATGTGGAAAATAAGAATAAAAAGTAAGTACAATAAATACTTTATTGTAAAATGTAAAAGGTTGTCAAAAAGCTTTATGATTATTCAAAATTAAAATAAGTTTTTATTTTGAATAAGAATAAATATTTATATAACAATATATAATAAGTATTTTGTATTCAACACTTGAATGATTTATGTTGGATTTAAAGGTTAATATAGTAAGATCTATGCTTACCAGAAGTGATTGAGATCATCCTGTTTGCATTAAGTCATATTTTAAATTAAAAAGTGATGTTCTAACAACAAATGATATTGTTTTATTCAAGTATTAAATATTTCATAGCAATTTTTTTATATCAAATCTATAAAATTCTTTTAAAATACTCTTTTCTGAACATGCAAATATAATAAGTTGTATATTAACTCACACCTCCAAACCTTAATTGTAAAGAGATAAAAATAGACATCCTATTTATTAAAAATGAAAAGTCCTATGCAATTTTCCATAAAGATTAAATAGACATCCTATTTATTAAAAATGGAAAGTCCTGTACAATTTTCCATAAAGATTAAAAAATAAAAAAAATTAATTTGCACGGATTACTAGCTCTTCTCCCGTGACCAGCAGTAGTTACGGCATACGAAATATTTGATCCAGAAAGTGAGAGTGGAAGTGAGATAAATACTTTATTTTCAGTACTTCAAACAATGGAAGAATGAGAAAAGGAACCCCGTGTGGGATATTCTATGTGCATTGCTCGTTTATCATAATCCCATCATTTCACCATGGGACCTCTGAAACGGCAGAAAACTTTTCAATCAGACAGAGATCCTACAAAAAGAATATCAATTAAAGAAACGCATTTCATAAGCCGGTCTGGAAAATTCGTCCTTCTTCTTCTTCATCCAAAGGCGGAGGAAGATTGAGATCGAAGAGCGGCGATCTTCTCGCCGGAGGGCCCTCGGCCGGCACCGCCGTCCTGGCCGCCGGCCCCGCTTCTGAATCTTCAACAACAGACGAAGAATCACAGTCGCTGTGAGCGTTTCCCGTTTCAATTTCCTCTTTCTTGATAGAAAAATTCTTTCCATTTCCAGGAAAGACGAGATCGCCCTTCTCCAGGGCAAGCAAGAAAAGTTGCCGATTTGTTGACGGATTATTTGCAGAGAAGGAAGCTTCAAGTTTCTTCACAGGCTTCACCGGCGAGCAGGCATGGAAATCCAGGGTGCTATTTTCACTGGAGCTCTGGTTCGCCATGGCGGACGATGAATAGGCGAAATTAGTCTTTGCCTTTGAGCCTTTGAAAGAAAGAGCTGCAGCGTCGTAAGCCCTAGCGGCCTGCTCGGCCGTGTCGAAAGTTCCGAGCCAAACCCTAAGTCTTTTCACTGGATCTCTGATCTCTGCTGCGAATCGACCCCAGGGCCGCTTCCTCACGCCTCTGTAACGAACTTCCAGGCCATCTTTACGCGGCGCCATTTGCAGGGAAACTTGCAGAAATTGAAAAATGAAAAATGGTTAGGGTTGTGCCGGCTTAGGGTTTGGCCTGGGTTATTTATAGCAGAGAAAAGGAAGAGATGAGGAAAAGGAGTGGAAGAAGGCGTGGAGATTCTTCCGGTTGCGCCGTCGCGTTTCAGTTTTTTCAAGGAAGGCGACCGGCGACTACGGGTCTCTGACCACGCCGCCGCGATTTTAAAGGCGTCACGGCGGCGCATCTTTTATTCGTCGTCTTTAACTTTTATAGGTAATCCGCTTTTCTTTGTAATTTCTCATGTACCCACAGACATTGACATTGACATTGACATTGACATTGACGCTTTTCTCTTTACAGAAATTGATTGCTTTCACGTGCATTAACACCACTTTCTTTCCTTTTTCTCATCTAATTTTCCACCGCCTCTCAAAGAGAAGTGGCTATGGAGTCATATGAATATTTGGGCTCATTCTAACTAGAGACAAGTCAAATTTTGTATATAGTTATTAAGATTCAATTGTGTAGTTTTTGAGTCAAATTTATTGACTAATATTTTGAGTAGTGGTTCACAAGAATCCATCTCTTACAAGAATGAATGACACACTTATCACTCATTGTATCTAGGTGATGCTCACAAGGGTGAAGTATTAGGTCTTTCCGAGAGGTCACCAATCCCTGTATTGCTACAACTCAAGTATGCTTAACCATGGAGTTTTCTACAAGCTAAGTGGGCTTATGTTGTCTTATGAAACATTCATTATAGAGCCCCTTTAGCTTGTCAATTGATAAGGAGGAGATATTTTCCACGGTAAGTCAAATTTTGATAGTGGTACTAGGATTCAACTATGTAGTTTTTGAGTCAAACTTATTGACCCATGTTTATGAGTAGTGGTTCATAAGAACCCATCTGTCATGAGAATAAATGGAACAAACAACACTCATTACATTTAGGTTAGTCTCACATGGGTGTGCTTTCTTTACATAGATGCATGAGGTCCATTTTATATTGTTGCATCTTTTCTAGCCTCCTTCCTCAACACATACACCTTAATTTTGTATGTCTCAAGCTTGTAAATGGTGCATAGATTTATTTTTATTTTTTTAAAACAAATGTTTTTGTAAGGGATTGAAGAGTTTAAAGTTATTGTTTGTGCTTTTAGTAGTAATGAGGATTGCTAGATGATTTGTTATGTGAACATAGGTATTTAATTGGTCATTTCTAAGTGCTAATCAAAACATTAGTTTAGATGACCTCAATAATTATGTGCTACAACCACTAATAAAATTTTCATTTCTAACATCAACTTTCATACTAACAAAGAGATGATAGTTTATAATTTGCATAATTTATTTTTGCATATATATACTTTAACTTTTCTAGAACTAACACTTGTAAGCATTAAGTACATGAATAGAGGACATATTGAAAGGGATTTTATCATCGACAATATTAAACTATCATATGATTTCAAGCTATCCATAAATTAAAATTTAAAATAGGTTTTAGAGTCCACAAAGTTTTCTTAGTTTTTTTGAATTCCTATCAAGTCTCATCTTGTTCTACTTGAGGACACTTTTCCTCCAACCACAAACCTGACGCTCCCCCGCACACCTTCCTTGAAAAAGTGGTCCAACCCTTCATGAGGGTGTAGATAGAGGACTAGGTTTAGTTGCCATATGATAACATTGGTTAAGGTGATTTTTACAAGGGGCTCAGTGCTGGTTTGTTCATTGCAGGTAGGTTCACTATTGGTTGGGCTAACTACCCCGATACAAAGATTTATAACAGAAGGGTCTTAGAGACAAAACGTGAATTGATATGGTTGCATATGCATATGCATGAAACAGTTATAGTTGAAACCACAGTGCTATTCGAATGCAACAGATTTAGTTATAAGTCTTTCGTATCACATCCCTCCTGACTAGTGAAACTTTATGATGTTTTAAATGATGCCCTAGACATATATTTGGTTTTCATAATTTCATAAACAATGGTTTTTCTTAATTGATGCCCTAGATGTATATATGGTTTTCATAAATAGTGGTTTTTCTTAATTGATGCCCTAGATGCTTTATTTTGGTTTATATTTCTTGCTTATCATTGAAGAGTGGTTCGGATTTAATAAGAGGAATGATATAATGTTGTGTTCTTATCTTGATCTATGAAGTTAATTTATTGCATATATATTATGTTGGGATGATGATTACGAATTTACTACTTTTCTTTGACTAAGTGGTTGCAAGAAATGCTCATCCTCTGAGGAAGGGGGGAAAGTATGACCAAGAAATGGGGATGCAAAGATGTTCATGAACTTAATCTATCTGGGTCTCGGTACTGGTAAGTACTGGCTAGGTCAAGGTTGAATGCAAACCTAGAAGTATACGTTGAACCAGGTTCTAGTAAGCCTTACCATGTCAATTAGTCAAATTTGATAGTAATCCAATTTGGATAGGATCTTTCGCCTTAGGCATAGACCTTTGCTTGATCTATTGTCCTTACTATGGTTTAGTGATAACTTTTGGTGTTATTATTTGAAAGTATATTAATGAATACTCTTACTCACACACACACACACACACATAATTGTATATCGAAATATAGATGTTATCATGGTCTCTCTCTCTCTCTCTCTCTCTCTTTATATATATATATCTGTGTGTGTGTGTGCAGGATCATGGTATACCAAGCTATGACCTTAAGTGCCAATAAAAATCAGAAAATTAGGGTTAGTCATCTTGACGTAAAAAGTTGAACATCTTATCAATCTTATATCAAAAAATTGTAAGAATAGAATATGTAGGAAATGGAATGTAGTTTCTAAACTACTAGCCCTTTTTCTGAAAAAAAAAATCTAATTGTTGAAAATTTTAGATTTCAATGCAGTAGTACGAAATTTTTAGGAAAAAGATAAAAAAACACTTTTATGTCTGACCACTTTAATCATAATCAAATGATGACATTTTTTCACAAGATTCTAGATATAAGTAGTAGACTCATGCCCGATTGTGACACATATTTTTGTGTAATTTTTTCCCAACTAAATAATTAATTGTGAATTTTTTGCTACAAATTTCTCAGAGTAAACAAACTCCCGTGTCTGACCACCTTAACTAATTCTAAACTTTACAAAATTGATTTTTTTTTAATATAGTAGGTGAAGCATAGAATGTGACGCATGTTTCGAATTTCAAAAAGGTTAAATGATTCGAAAATTATAGTTGTTTTTCAATCAGTCTGTCAATTAGGACTTTAGAGGTAACTTGATTAGAGAATAAGTAAAAATTACTTACTCAACTCGAAATTTGACAACAATTATATTGATGGAAAGCTAATAATCTCTTTTAAAAACACTTTTCATTTCATCAAATTCGGGTGGAAAAAAGGTCGTCAACTACACAACGAAGTTTTGGAAATTAGAGGAAATATGGTAAACACGTTTTTCTGGGTTGACCATCTATGGCATTCCAAAGCCAAAACCCGAGGCAAATCCTGAGCCAAATTGGATATCCGAAGCCAAATCAAGCATTCGAAATATAATCGGATACACGATTTGGACAGGTTTGAATTCAAATTTCACTTTTCCCACCAACGTCATTTGGGTTGTTTTTTTGTTTGAAATTTTCATTAGTTGATTTATAGGGATTGAATTTATGATTTTTTAACTTATATTTGTTCATTAGTATATTTTAATTTATAAAAGAAAATAACAAATAATAAATATAAATAATAAAAGTTAATATAAATATAATAATATAAAAGAAAGCTTTTCAAATAATATAATAATAAGATAATTATTACTATTATAAATAATATATATATATATATATATATATATATATATATATATATATATATATATATATATATATATATATATGTTCATTAGTGTATTTTAATTTATATTTATACATGAAGAAAAGAAACAAAAGTTACGTTGGGTTTTATTGATTTGTAATTACATCCATAGCCTGAAAATAAGTTCCATCTATCTTTGGAGGTACATAAGGGACAAAGAAAGGAAAGGAAAGAAGTTTCTAATAAAGCCAACAATAAGAAGGAACTCATTTCCTCTTATACATGCAGATTTTTACATCTTTATCAAGCATGTTTAATTTCAACCAACTTTTCTCTTTGATAGTATTCTAAGAATAATATCTCATACATAGAAGACTTTTATGTTTTTCATAATTTGGAAGAATGTTTCATTATACAACCGTGTATGTATGAGTATTACATGAACGCGTAAGTCTGATTCTATTCCTTAGCTTATACTTTTGCTTTTAAAGGAAGGAACTTCAAAGAATTCTAACAACTAAAATGAATAATAAGTCTTTTAAAAAGGATAGGAATTCTTGTTTGTGTCTCCACTAATGGTATTAATGATTCCTTTCATAAAGAGAGTTTTTCCTATAAAAATCTCAGCTATGAGACAAGGTAGTTAAAACGTTGGTGATAATTTGGAAAAATAACAAGCCACCAGACCTTTCTATATGAAGGATAGATTATGGAATTATTGGGGATGGAATTCTGATAGTTAAGGTATAATATACATGTGTAATACTAGCAATTTCTTTACCATACAACTGTATGCTTGTCATTGTGATTAAGGACATAGGCTTACATGAAATTATATTAGTTGTATGGTAAAGAAATTTATTTCCTCGATGTTTTGCAAGGAATTAAACCAAAACATGTAGTCCTAGAATTCAATAGAGTATTGATTAATAGGGACTTAATGGAAACTACATCTCTATATTGTAAAAAAAAATAAGCAACTTATAATTTTTGTTGCTATAGACAAATTAGGTTGTTAACTTTGAGACCATGAATTAAAGGAAATATTAATCTAGTCCATCGATAACTATGTTAGGGCATATAAAACTATTCCTCTAATTTAGAACATTATATGAGAGTTGAATGCAATAATCTTAACATGGGTGGTTAAAGGATTATATAACAACTTCATTTTTAATGTGAACTAATCATAATAGAGCATGAAGCTTATACTCATATGCTTGTAAGGTACAACTTTAGCTCCCTTATGAGTATATAAGTGTAAGGAGTGTATGTTGTACATTTATATACCCATTGGTGTTAAGCAAATTGCAATTTACCAAAATGTGAGCAACAAAGTAAACTAGATAAGTAACCAAGATAGGATGGTTAATCATGTTGGATTCTAATGATGAGTATATCAGTATTAGAGTGAATAAACATGAATCTCTCTATTGATTATGTTTCTTAATAAAAAAGAGTAATACTAGTAGAACCATGAGTCGTATGTGCAAATAATTAACCCACTGCATTTTGTAGGAGATTTTGTACCAAGTCAGATTGGGTGAAGAACTACTCTGTGTGTTTAACATGTTGTATTAGAAACCTTGGCCAAGGTGAACTAATTGATGCTAGTGTTAGTTAGTTCATAATGTTCCAAAAGCATTCCTAGTCATAGGTCATACTAGTTATGAGTAGCTATAAAGTATGACTGACTAGGGTTATATAGGATCATACACTATATTTAGACGACTTGTTTATCACCATGTCTGCATCCCTTGCGAAGGGCCGAACCCATTTTGAGTAGGAAGTGAGCAAGAGGGATTAGTAGTAGATACATGGTTAGGTGGTAAAAATTCCCTAGTGATAGTCCCCCCCCATGTTAGATTAAAGTACATAAAAGAAAGTCAGAACATAATCAATGATGCTTGTTCACCCACAGTAAGAATTTTTCCTTGCTTCATATTTTATGTCAAGTTCGATGATTAAGATAATACATGATGAGATATCTCTCTAAAGAAATTTTAAGTTTCAATTTAATGCAATTTATTTAATTATGTTTATAAAAAAAGACAAACACTAGAATGTTAGCTTATAATTATTTTTATAAGTCTTTCTTTTAGTACTAATGCATGCTTCTTTATATTTAGAAGTTAGTTGTTTATTATCTTTCTTAGAACTTCTTAGCTTGTTACATATGGTATCAAAAAGAGTAAGACTAGTATAACCATGAGTGTTATGTGCAAATAATTAGCCTACTGCATTCTGTAGGAGATTTTGTACCAAGTCAGATTGGGTGAAGAAATAAACTACTTATTTAACATGTTGCATTAGAAACCTTCGCCAAGGTACACTAATTGATGCTAGTGAACTAGTCAGCTCATAATGTTTTGGATGCATTCCCAGTCAAAGGTCATACTAATTAGGAGTAGCTATAGAGTATGACTAGCTAGGGTTATGTAGGATTATACACCAGATTTAGATGACTTATTTATCACCATATTTATATCCCTTGTGAAGGGTCAAACCCGCTTCGAGTAGGAAATGAGAAAGGGAGAACAGTAGTAAATATGTGGTTGGGTGGTAAAAATGCTCCAGTGATACTCCCCCCAATGTTACATTGAAGTACATAAAAGAAAGTCAGAATGGAACCACTGATGCTAGTTCACCCACAGTAAGAATTTTTCCTTATTGTGTATTTTATATCAAGTTTGTTGATTAAGATAATACATGATGAGATATCTCTCTTTGAGCAATTTTATGTTTCAGTTTAATGCAATTGCATTAATTATGTTTATATAAAAAAAGAAACACTGGAGTGTTGTCTTATAATTATTTTTACAAGTCTTTCTTTTAGTACTAATGCATGCTTCTTTATATTCAAATGTTAGTTGTTTATCATACAACTAACATTTGAGCAAGATAATACATGATGAGATATCTCTCTTTGAGCAATTTTATGTTTCAATTTAATGCAATTGCATTAATTATGTTTATATAAAAAAAGAAACACTAGAGTGTTATCTTATAATTATTTTTACAAGTCTTGCTTTTAGTACTAATGCATGCTTCTTTATATTCAAATGTTAGTTGTTTATCATCTTTCTTAGGACTTATTAGCTTGTTACATATGGTATCAGAAAGAGTAACACTAGCAGAACCATGAGTCTTATGTGTAAATAATTATCCTACCGCATTCTATAGGAGATTTTGTACCAAGTCAGACTGGGTGAAGAACTAGATTACATGTTTAACATGTTGCATTAGGAACCTTGGCCAGTGTGCACTATTTGATGCTAGTGTTAGACAGTTTGTAATATTCCAGATGCATTCCTAATTAGAGGTCATACTAGTTAGGAGTAACTATAGAGTATGATTGACTAGGTTATGTAGGATTATACACTAGATTTAGATAGCTTGTTTATCACCATGTTTAAATCCTTTACAAAGGGTTAGACCTACTTTCGGTTTAGTGCTTTTGCTTTAATTATGTTTATAAAAAAAAGAAACACTAGAATGTTAGCTTATAAATATTTTTACAAGTCTTGTTTTTAGTATTAATGCATGCTTCTTTATATTCAATAGTTAGTTCTTTATTATCTTTCTTAGAACTTCTTTTCTTTTTACATATGGTATCATAAAAAGTAAGACTAGTAGAACCATGAGTCTTATGCATAAATAATTATCCTACCAAATTTTGTGGGAGATTTTGTACCAAGTCAAATTGAGTGAAGAACTAGATTTCATGTTTAACATGTTGCATTAGAAACCTTGGCCAAGGTGCACTAATTGATGCTAGTGTTAGTCATCTCATAATGTTTCAGATGCATTACTATTCAACGGTCATACTAGTTAGGAGCAGTTATAGAGTAAGACCGACTAGGGTTATGTAGGATCATACACTAGATTTAGATAATTTGTTTATCACCATGTTTACATCCCTTGCTAAGGGTCGGGCCTGCTTTGGGTAGAAAGCGAGCAAGGGGGATTAGTAGTAGATCTGTGGTTGGGTGGTAAAAATGTCCCAGTGATATTCCCACTCCCCATGTTACATTGAAGTACATAAAAGAAAGTCAAAACAAAATTAGTGATGCTAGTTCACCCATAGTAAGAAATTTTCATTACTTCGTATTTTCTATCAAGTTTGATGATTAAGATAATACCTAATGAGATATCTCTCTTTGAAATTTTTTATGTTTTATTTTAATGCAATTTCTCTAATTATGTTTATAAAAAAAAGACAACACTAGAATGTTAGCTTATAATTATTTTTACAAGTATTTCTTTTAGTACTAATGCATGCATCTTTATATTCAACAATTAGTTTTTTATTATCTTGTTTAGTGTAATACCCACCCCTTTACTACCATTCATGTTTGTAATGTCAACCCTTTTTAAGACCACTTTCTATGAATATTAGATCTTTGGTTACATTTAATAATTTAGTGCTATGATAATTTAATCATTTGATTTATACTATGTTAGTTAGATGATTATGTTATTTACATATGATGATGTTACTTATGTTATGGTTTTTACTAACCTCATACTTGCATTTGTATGGTTGGCATGTATATTTTATATTTTTGTTTAATGTGCCTGATGTGGTTGAGGGACGAAGTTGTAGTTACTTGCTTGCGAGATCCACACAATCAATTGATCCTCACCATTGTCTGTTATATATATATATATATATATATATATATATATATATATATATATATATATATATATATATATATATAAGTTTGTACATGCTTGTCTTTTATGCAGGATTTCAGGTACTGAACATCGACTTCTCTGAATTGCCAAGATGAGCACGCCCTATCGTATTATCTCAGTGGTAAGAAAGGGGAGATAGTATCCATGTATAAATCCCAACCTAAGCCATTTATTGTCCTCAAATAGTGGACAAGTATCTTATCTAATTTAAAATGAAACTATAACCTAGAACATCTCACGGTTCTCTAGAAAGAAGTGGTACATGAAGCTCTCAGCTTAGATCCTCACTAGTGACACCTCTAAAATGAGAATTATGTTGCTATATGCTTCTACTATGCTTCTATTATGCTTAATCTAGCTCAAATTGACACAATTATTATGCTAAAATGCTCAAAATGCTCTTAGAATGCTTTCAATTGCCTATAGTAACAATACTTTTGCAAATGAAATTCTAAGATGGAAATGCTCTCCAAAATGCCTCATATTTATAGTAAATGTCCAAGGATAGGGGGTGGAGTGAAGTAATCATGGTTATCCCTTGGTTGAGTCAAATACTTTGCATTGTTCATAAATGGGGGGACAAATGAGGGGACAAGCCTTTAAATGGTTTCAAAGCTTTGGACAATTTAAATGTTTGAGTGATTTATGTCTTTTTGTCCTCAATTCTTATTGGTCAATCACTTTGTTGAAAGAAAATAAGATTTATTAAATTCAATTAATTAATTAAATTTAGCCATGTATGGGTAATGGGTTCATTTTTATTTTTATTAAAACAACTATACAATTAATTGATTAAAATCACTTATATATTATTTTTGCCCCTTTAAGCTTTGATTTAATTATTTAACATCATTATTTAATTTCTCCTTTGCTTTAATTGATTTTGTCCCTCTTTATTTAATTATGTCCATTTTTACTTGATTTAATCCCTTTAATGATTTTATTGATTTTTGAGCCATTTATTGATTTTTGCCATTTTAAAAGAACTTGTCCAATTTTGTGTGTCTACAAATGCCCCTCTTTGAATTGATGTACGAAGAACATTGATTCAAATAATCTTAAGAGTCCTAATTGCTGGTTCACTGCTATGCCTCTGATTCTGATTAATTGTTGCCTCTAATGATACAAATTTTTTTATGATGCCCCACTGATTCCATGATGTTTGATTGGGACTTCCATTTGATACCCTGATGCCTCCTCATAAATTAAAACATATTAATTTCTTGATTTGAAAAATTTGATGATGTTTGATTTCTCGAACATGTTTTCATTTCTGAAAATTTGATTATCTATCATGATTTAAGAATATGCCCCATTTATTTTGATTAGTCAATATAGGTCCACATCCATTTTCACCTCCAAAATCAGGTCAAAATACCTTAAATAGGTTGATAACCCTTGTTTTACTATTCATTTTTACTTTTCATCTTTGGTAATTTTGCTCTGATCCTCTGGTGAATTTCGAGATGGTTGTGCCGATTCGTGAGCATAGATTCGAGAGGTGCCAGAGATATGCGAGGCCACCTAAGTATGCACCTCCGGTAAGTCATTCCCAACTCCGTATTTACATTTATGGTGCATTTATTACAATTTCCTTGTTTCATCATTGCGTGTAATGTGTAAAATCTCGCCTAGGATTAATTGAATGTCGCTTAGACCGTTTAACTGTCGCCTCCATGCTTTTCTCTCCTGCTTCCGTGTGTTTTAATACCGCTTAAGAAACTTTCATTCTTGCCTAGGAATAATATATTCACTCCTAAAGCTAGGTTAAAATGCTCCTTTTCCTGTATGCTATCGCATATGAAAACCCTAGCCATTTTACTGTCGCTTAGGCAAACATTCTCTGTCGCGTAACATGATTCACTGTCGTGTATCAGGGAAACTATCGCCTAACACCTGAATAGTGTCACTTTTCCTATTTTCATTATCTCCTATGGTAAAATGTCACCTGACATAGGTAAAATCACGCCTGCTGATGTTTTTGAAAAATTGTCACTTATACCTGATTGTGTCTGATGAAGAATTTGATAACTTTTGATGATAGGTACGAATGATTAGGTTAGGTCGATTGCTTTCAACAAAACAATTGGTTTAGGATATCAGGATAGTAGTACCACGGAATATGATTTGTCAATCCAATGAGGATAGTTATTGATAGGATAAATCAATCAGTGTGAAAACTGATATGATTTTGATACTACTTAGTTCATTCTCAGGATACAAAGACACGAACAAATGGTATGGAGTGTGATTACTTGATACTGTTGATAAGATTGACTTGAGATAAGTCCTTGATATGATATACTGATATGATTCCTTTGCTTTGCCAACAGGCTCACTTTCCTACCTTATATATCCGTTCAGTTGCATCATGGGTTATTGATTTAGGTCAGGCACTGACTGCGGCCGAGTATCGCGTGGTTGAGCGATGTGGTTTGAGTTTCTTGCTTGATCTCCCATGGTTTTAGCTGAACCATGGGTTACTTACTACAATGGCAGAGCGATGGCACTCCGACCACAACACCTTTCATTTACCATATGGAGAGATGATGATCATGCCTGAGGACGTGTATCGATTACTACGAATCCCTTGCAGAGGGGAGTTGGTATACTATGACTCCATCTATGATTCTATTGTCTGCCGACGAGTGTTCAGGGAAAACACTATAGGTGATGGGGGTACTATCACATGGCCTTAGTTTGCTTCTTTTTCAAGATTGCCAGCCATATTTGGTGCCTTGATTGGTGGTTTGCTCCTTCCTGACCGACGAGGTTGCGATTTTTCTGTTGGATGGGGTAGGATACTGGAGGATTTGCTTGCTCATCCTCGACGCTTTGATTGGGGTTCTTGCATCCTTGCTCAGCTTTATCATGATTTACATGAGGTAGTGTACAAACAGAGTTCTGGTTTATCAGCTGGTGCTATTGTTCTTCAGTTATGGATATGGGAGCATCTTCCCATTACTAGGCCCATTTCTGATAGGAGACGACCGCGGGGATATCCTTATGTTTTTATATATACTGGGATGGTTACTCAACATCATTTGGGTCATCTAGACTACTGGCGCTGACAGATAGATGATATTGATCAGGTGATATGGCGTCCCTACCTTGGTTGTGATCTATAGAGAGAGGATGAGGATGAGTTATCTTACATGTTTGCCCCTCGATGGATGATTGGGCGCACTACTACTATTGAGCGCTTCTGCTTCGGCAGAGTTTTGAGATAGTATGGTCAGATGCAGGGTATGCCTTAGGGCAATGCTTTATATGCACGAGTACAGGCAAAGACATCTATGTGGGGGCCTTGTATTGATTATGAGTTTGCCTTGGATCAAATTATGGGTATGACTATGTGCAGATGGGAGATGCTTGTTGGTATGGCAGATGCCAGTATGTCTCGTGAGTATGAGGACTGGTGGGCCCGTAACAGGTTCATCCGTTTCACTGATCCTTCAGAGCCTATTCCTGGTCGACGTGATGGTGGTGGTGTCGTTGGTGGTGGTGGTAGACATAGGAGAGGATGTGGATGTAGAGATCCTCATGATGATAGACATGGTCGGGGTGATGGCAGAGATATACAGGCTGATGCAGTCCCGACGGTTCATCCTAGAGCAGCAGTTAGGCAGGATAGAGCTCATAGACAATAGAGAGCTCGGAGATAGGCTCACATTGATGGTGCTAGATAGATTCTTAGAGGTTTAGATCCATTGGTGTAGTTATAGCGAGTAGCTTTGGAACATCAGGATGATAATGTTCAGCAGGATCAGGCACAATAGGTGCCTCCACCAGTTCAGCAGCCACAAGATCAGGGGCAGGATGCACAAGATGTTCCCATGATTGGTTCCTTAGCCCGAGATCTATAGTTACTGAGGACCGATATGTCCACTATTGTTGGGCAATTATCTTAGGTTGCTTCCTTGATGCAACAGTTTGTTTCAGCCATGGTTGTTCCGAGACAGGACGGAGCGAGCACTTCTCAGGCTCCTTCTCCACTAGATGGTAGAGATCCAAGTGCCACAGGATCGTGATTGACTGCTGACAGACTCATCCCTCATTAATGTCCTCTATTTCATATTTTATGCTCTATGATTGATCAGGACCTTTGATGTATCCCTTTTGATGATATTGTAGCTTGATATACTTGATGTATTGGATCATTGATGAATACTTTTTTGATGATATATGATGATATACTCCTTGTTCTCTTGATGAGTTTGTTTATGAGATTATCTTTTATGCAACTATATGATGTGTTATGCATTTACGAGCTATGCTATGGATGCAGTTATCTTATGTTATGATATAGATAAGTGAGTGCAATGATGTATGCTTTTCTATTTTTCAATGTATGGATACAAAATGTTTGATGGAAATGCACATGTATGTTCCTGTGTTTTTGATGATTTTTGAAGTATTTAGATGCATGCAATGCAAACTCTTATTTATATGAATGTATGATGTATGGAACATGATTTTTTTTCTTTTCTTTTGATATATGAGTAATGAATAATGATTAATCCTATGTATGAATGCAAAAGATAATCTCACTTGCATTGTTTGAAATCAAGGATTATGATGAATGTTTGAATTTAACCTTCCCCCATTTCTTTGATGTTTAAAACAACTCAAGTTTTATTGATGTGCCCCCCTTTATCCTTGGAAATTAACCATAAATAAATGCAATTAACTTAACATGATAATGCAATGCAATTAATCTAACATGATAATGCAACCTAAGTGTTGTAATCACCTAAAAATGGTCATCTAGACTATTAGCCCATTTTGCTAAAATCATCAATTGCTTATTCTTGATCAAATCCTAATTCTATCATTTATTCGATTATTTTCTATGAGCTAACCATCTTATTCTAAGTCTTTATTTAATTAAAAAGAATATTCCCTCCCCTTTTATTAAATAAAAAGCCCCCACTTTTCTCCTTATCCTAAGTTGCACAAATAAAGCATTATTCTTATTTTATAAAAAGGAGAAAAAATATTTTTTATCTCATATGGACACAAAAGTCAACTCTTATTTTTTCATTGGAGGATACTTGTGCACATGGATTGCTCCTCTTTGATGCTCCACCATTGATTAAATCTTTTGCCTCTTAATCTCCATGGTCCATTCCTTCTTAGTCCTTATAAAAGGAGAGTTCTCTTCTTCATTCTAGATCCCCAACTTTTTATGCTGCAGGATTTCTTGGAGACTTTAGAGCTTTTGAAGACTTTGGAACCTTTTGGAGATCTTTCTACATTTAGCTTTCATTCTTGCATTCTTAGCTTAGCTTCATGTTTATGCTTTCTTAGATTACTTTCCTTTCAAGCTCTAGCTTAGATCTCACATAGTCTAAATAGTAAGGATTTGTAATACTTCTATCTGTAATACCCCAAAAATGGGCTATAAGTTCATTAATCTCCTACATCTTCAATTCGAACGAAATCGACATCAAAGTCCTAACCTAAGGCACATCTAAACATCATCGAATCATAATTGATTATCTTAAATTTTGCATCGGGGAATATTCCTAGTAATATTCTTAATTATCTTAATTATCTTTAATTTAATGATTATTTGGCGATAAATCACATTTATCCTAAGTTTGATTAATTGAATATTTTCATATTTAATTAATTAGATTTAATATTTGCCACTTAATTGTGTAATTAAATTTAATTCTATCTATTATTAATTATATTATTTAATTTTGATAATAAATCTAATATCATATGAATAATTGATTAAATTTTTATTTAATTAATTAAAGCAAGTTGTCATTATTTAATAATATAATTTTTAATAAAAATTTGATTAAATAATTGATTAACCCATAAATCAATTGTTTTATTTTTAAAAACAGTTAAGTTGGAAATAAATCACTTTATTATTAAATTAATTCATAAATAAAACATGCACAATCATAAAAGCAGACAACTATCAATTGTCAATTAAAGCTAAACTCTATTTTGAGTTAAAACTTAGCTTTTGCATGTTTTTGTGAGTTAATTATCTTTTATTTAAAAATAACTCAAAAATCAAGTTGAGTTATTTGAGTGATTTATGGCTTTTATCCATGCACCTCCCAAGCCCTGGATTTCTATAAATTAAAGGCTTCAGCTCTTCACAAATCATCTCATATTTTGCACAATCACGCTGGAGAATTAGAATTGAAGAATCAAAGCTCTTGCGAATCGACATCTTTGTGAGATCAATCTTATTTTTGCATTCATATTACATATCATTGTTAGATTCATAGCATATCAGTTTTCAATAGCATTCATAGCATATCAATTTCATTTAGCATAGATTTCATATCAGTTTTTACAATTATTATTGCATAGAAAAATCTAAAAAAATAGAATAATTGCATTCAATCTCATATCTAGATCTTTTGCATTCAAATCCTTCATTTAGGTGTCGTCTAGGTCACTGATCTCGATAATAATCTGAGAACATTAATCTCGCACCTACTAGAAGGCAGTAAATCGCTTGGTTAGTTTAGCTTTCAATTTTGCACGATTTTGATTATAGCTAACCTCTAATATTTTACTGAGTGTTGTGTCTACAGATCAGGTACAATTTTCACACACACATTTCTGGCGCCCACCGTAGGGCAACCCACCTTTGCATGCTGGTTTTGATTTTTTTTGGGAGCTAAAACTCTAAAGTTTCAAAGATTTAATTTTATCTCCCAAACAGCTTGGAATTTTGGTCTGAAATTTTTTTTTCAAGTTGATGACATGTCAGGAAAGCTACAGTAAAAAATATAGAATTTTCTGAGATGTTTTGAATTTTTAATAATTTTTTCTTAAAATTATAGAAAAAATTAATATCTGACGCAAATTAGCATATTTTTTGAAAATTTTTATATTTTCAGAAATCTCTTTAAATTATACAGGGGGTCCATTTTTTGTGTTTTAAATTTGGACATGATATCATAGCTCAAATAGTCAATTTACAAAAACTAGTCTATTTTGATAAAATAGGTCTCTAGGGCACAAATGAAGAGATTTTTCTAAAATTTTTGCATTTTTGGAAAGCTCTCTATTTTTTAGCAAGGGTCTCTATTCTAAATTTCTATTTTTGTGGCCAAAATCATATCAAAAAAATTAGATCTTGTTGACTAGGTCAAATGCAGCAAAAAAAATAAAGTTTTGTGATGGGTATGCACTTATTTTTTTACATGGTTCAATGAATGATATGATTTGTCATTTGGGTTAATTGCTAGTTATTATTACTGATAATAATTGATTTTTAGAGCTAACCTTATGGTTTTCATAAGTTGAATATATTTTGCATATCTTGTTTGCTTGTTTGCTTGTTGGAGAGTTCGTCATTTGCTTGCATGGAAAAGCTCAACAAAAATTGCTAAAAATCAAGTAAAATCTACTAAGCGCGTTGCGAGGATCCCAGGTATTCTCCTTCATCTAATAATATTTTGATTTGGGACTTAAAATAAATCTCTTATGTGTCAAGCTTGTGTGCATCTTTTCATGCTTTTGATCTATTTCTACACACTTGCATAATTGATACTAGGTTGTGAACCCTTAAGGATTCATTAAGTAGTCTTAGAATACTTGTGATTGATCTTGATTGCTATCTTGGGTTATTGGACTCGCTAATCCGCCGGCCCCTCATTTCCGCCCCATGGTTGCAATCTCAGCGCCATAAAGGGGAGGGGTCAACAGGACAGAAGCGTTAAGTGTTCCACTTGGCAACCCTTTTGTGCTTTTAGGAACTCACTTATTTTCTAAGTTGGGGACTCATTTTCAGCTTGTGTGAGGTGTTAAGTGTTCCACCTTGTGGACTCATCTCATATTCGCTTTAAGCGTTAAGTGTTCCTCTTTCTACTTTTTAGGTACTTTTGGTAGATTTACTTTCGGGAATATATCTGTGCTCACATAGTAATTAGGCCCTATGAACACTATTCATGATTCTTGAGAGATTGGATTCCCAGCAAAATCCTTCTTGACGAAAGAATCCTTGTAGGTAGGGAGGATACTTAGTGCATTTCACATTCAACTTGGTTAGTGCATCTTCTCTTATTGATCGACACATTCTCTCTCCGGAGAGGTTGATAGATCACGTAGGGTTGATATCACGAGCTTTGGTGAATCAAAATTGGTTAGTGTGTCTTCTCTTATTGATTGATACATTCTCTCCTCGGAGAGGTTGATAGATCACGTGGAGTTGATATCACAGACCTTGGTGGAACAAAACTTTGTCTTAGCGTGTCGGATTAATCTGCTTGTTTTGTTTGGGTTAAAAGTGAAGAGGTGTCAAAACCTTGAATCTGGAGCCAAGTCCCCTCGTGGTATACTATTGTGAGTCATCTTTAGAGAGGGTTAACCGTAGTGGACAATCCCTTCACAGGGTAAACTGCGTTGACGGAACCTCGAGCGGTCATAGCTATTTTCGCCGTGGTAGTGACAGCAGCTATATAAATGTCCTTGTGGAAGAAATCTCCACGGGTATGGTTCATTGTTGGGTTGTCAGATCTCCCTAGCAGCTCTTGAAGATTAAGTTCTCGGACTGTGTCAAAACCCTCGTGCGCCGGGATTGGAGTTCACCCCTTTGAATCATAAAAGTTGCAGAGTCAAACCATTACTAAAAAATCTAGAGAGGCCAATTTTTCATTCTCAGGTATATGTGTGTTATTGCAAAACTTTTCAGAACATACACAATTAGTACTCTTAGGGATTAGCACAATTTGGTCACTTGATTGTTCATGCGCAAGGTTGCTTTTGTCCTTGTTCATTATTTTCAGACGTGCTTGGAATCACTTGCTTGCTGTTCTGCGTGCTTGTTTATCTACTTGGCTATTAAAAATGATCAAATTTGGTATAACCTTCAAAATCTGGATAGTACAATTTGCAAACAATCCAAAATTGAAACCCTTAAATTTTGCAAAAATTGACGTAAAGTTCTTTCTGGAGTCAAAAGTCATTTCAGGAAGTCAACTGTTGTACGAGTTTTGTCAACTGTCGTTTCATAGACTACCCAGTGTCGTACGAGTCTGCAAAGTGTCATTTGGAAAAATTTGAGAGAGTTGTCAGAAATTGTCAAATTGCAAGATATCTAATGTTTCCAGCCTAGTTCCAGAATCTGTCAAAAATATCATTGTGTCAGGAATAGAGCAATAGCTATTGAGAATCAGTACACATGTCTCAAAGAATCAGTACATATGAGGAAGAAATTTTGATCGCCACTATGATGAAGCAGCTGCAAGCTATGCAAGTCCAGCTTGACAAACTTGAGAAAGAAAAGGAACCTCTATACTCTTTTCCATTTGATAAAGACTTGTACATGTCACCATGCCCCCGAAAAAAATTTGAGCAATATGATACCTCTTCCACGGAGAGTGACACATCTAGCTTTGGAGACTATGATGACTATGACGACAGACAATGTAATGATACCTATGACACCTCTGTTCCTAAGAGTCCTCCTCATCGTTCATTCTTGCTTACTACAAATGGGCCGTCACATTGGATAGATCATGAGGGTGATCCATATGATTCTGATTATGAAAGAGACTTTGACGATTTCTATGCACAATACCTAGATGATCCATCTGTTTCACTTGAGGAAGAGAAAGTTTACCACACTGATTATAAACATGCATACTATAAGGATCTCTCCTCTAAGAACTCTCAGGCTGAAAATAAAGATTACACTCTCAAGCAAGATCATGTTAATGTTGAACTTTTGTTTGGTGATGGTTCCCTTCTATCCCCTACTTCCTCCAATACTCGTACATTTCCTAAAGCTTCTGAGTCTTTCAAATCTTTCACAGAATCTTCATCTGACACAAGCCCTGATACTTTTCATGTGGTTCCCTATAGTTATCCTCCAGGGCTACCTCTTAAAGAAACTCAAGCTAACCTTCACTTGCCTGCAAATACTTTCAATAATGATAAACCTAAAGAGCCTAAGCCTTCATATGCTATAATGCCTACTTCAGCTAGTCCTTCACCATCTCTTCCAAAATCATCCATACAATCCCAACATGCTTCCTTGTCCTTAGAAGTGGCTCCATGTCAAGAGGACTCTAAAAATGATAAAGAAAAGAACATAAAGAAAGATCAAGATCAAGAACCCTCCATGTCATCCACTCCTTTTCCCGATGTCTCTTATCCGCTTCATGGTTCTTTTGATCCTATACACCCTTTTTCATGCATTCCACCATGTCTTAAGTCTTCGCCTAAGCAAGATCAAGCTACTACTTACACTGTTGAGCTTATTGACAATCAAAATGACCTTACTACACTTGCGCTTTCCAAAGATGATACTTCCATTAAGGTTGGTAAAAATAGTGTTGTTACTTCCAATGTTAAGCCTATTGAAAAACAAGAGAAAAATTATGCGCTGGTGCTATCCAAAGATCCTTGTCAAGATCAAAGTCTCCCATCTTCTTGTTCTACCATTCCATGTTCACTTCCGCTTTCTGCTCTTCCTAAGTCTTTGCAAGCTTCGAACGATCCTATCAAAGAAAATGCTCTTATTCAAGATGTCCAGGATCCTATTGAAAATTATAATGCTCACTCTAAAGATGCTGATATCCTTGGTTGTCATATAGATGCTAACGAACTTATTGATTATCCTTTTGCATCTTCCACTTCCATCCTTGGAGCTCTTCCACCACTACTAAGGGCTTCATGCCTTCCTTCCATCTTGGGTCCTTATGTCCCTTCAATTTCCCCTCCTAACTCTCCTGATTTGCCATCCATCTTAGGTCCTTACATACCTCCATCTCCCATCTTTCCTCAAGATCAACATAGATGCATACCCTTAAATCCTTTTCATCCACCCACCCATCTAAACCAGTCATATCCTCCTCCTTCTTCCACAAGTCCCAAGTCCTTTGGAAGTAACTTGAATGTTCAATACAAGAAAAAGAAGTAATACAAGAATCCATCAAAAAAAGATCACCATGTCTCCTCTAATAGACATGGAAGCATAAAGTCAAAAGAGATATCTAAGAAAAAAAATACAAGACAAGTATGGGTTCCAAAATCCATCATTGAAGATATTCTCTCTAGATCATCAAAAGGAAATAAAAAGCCTACGGCTATATGGATTCCAAAGTCTCTCTTGAAAGAGTCTGGTGTTGAGCAAAAAGTGAAATTGACATTCAAGCTTCCCAAGGCTTCCACTTCATTTCCCTCCAAAAATATTCTTCCATTTCATGCGCCTAAACTTCAACCTCTGCTATCCATTCGCCATATTCCTTCATGTATTCCTTCATTCACATTTCCTCCACCCTCTTGCCACCCTTCAAGGTGTGTGTTTACATTGATCTTGCCTTCCTTTCCATCTACCCTTTCACAATCCTTCCATTCATTAACCTTCTACCTTCTATCCTTTTTCCTCACTTGCCTATTCCTCCTATCTTCCAACCTCACTCGCTTTACATAAAACCCTATCCTCTATTTTTCTCTTCCATGTTCCTTTCCCTATCAGCATCTTTGACCATATCATTTTGAATCTTTGGCATATCATGGTTTATCCTTTCAAGGAGCATTATCTAAAAAGCTTGCCTTCTTCCAAAAAAGAAATGAAAAAATAAAAAAAAAATGAAAATGTGCCTTGGTGAAAACCTAGAAATAGGCACCTTGGTAGCAAAAGTAAAGAGAAATTTTTTTTCATCCTAAGGTGAAAACCACTCCCTTGTGGTGCCTTGGATAAGTACCATGATGAAAACCTGGCAATTAGGCATCATGCATAGTTCTTCTACATATTTCATCCTTTCCATCTTCTCTCTTTTATCTTGACAATGTTGATCTATACATGAATGTTTGGCTATTTTGTGAGCTATTTTACGGTGATCTTGCTTTCATTCCTTCCATGTTTAGCCTTCATATCCATTTTCCTCCATTTATTTTCGCCTATCACTATCCTTTTCCCCTTTGGTCTTGATCTAATAAAAAAAGAAAGAAAGAAAGAAAGAGTAAAACACAATGCTATGAAGCCTCTTGACATGTTTACTCTTTTGGACTGCATCCTATCCTGCTCTGGCACTATGCTTTTGTGACTTATCGTATGCTGGCCTTTCATTGCTTGTCCAAATGCACTTTACATGAAAATTTTTCCCTAGCTTGAGTATTCTTGAGGAGTTTGCCTTTGAGGATTTCTTCCCTTCATTTTCCTTCATTCTCTTATCTTCCATCTCTTCCACTAGCTTGCTAATCCCTCTTATTCTCTACCTTGCTAGACGTTGGGACTGCATGACATGATCTTTCTTGAGAGTTTGGAAATGGAAAAAGATGCTATTAGGTATACCAAGTATCAGAATAAGTATCAGAACAATTATCAGAATTAGTATCAGAATCAGTATCAGAACCAGTATCAAAATGAGTGTCAGAACAAGTATCAGAACACATACTGGGGCTACACCTTTCGCTTTAGTTTATGGGTCTGAAGCGGTGCTACCTATTGAGGTTGAAATCCCATCACTCTGAATCAAAATGCATGGACTTGTCACTGATGAAGACTACAGAGTGTCGAGGTTACAAGAACTTGAACTACTAGATGAGCGCAGACAAGCAGCGTATGATCATCTCAGAGTGTATCAGAAAAGAATGTCTAGAGGCTACAACAAGAAAGTTAGACATAGAGAATTTCAGGTTGGCAATCTAGTGTTGAGAGAAAATCCTAAAAATCAATCACATCGAGAACGCAAGGGGAAGTTCAAACCCAATTGGTTAGGTCCCTTTGTTATCACTGCTACTTTTGGCTCTGGTGCCTATCAACTCTCAATGACTGAAGGAGAACAGCTCCGAGAACCAATCAACGTTCTCCATCTGAAGAAATTCTACGCTTAAGGCATTCAGTGCTTGGTAAATGTCCTGAAAAAAATCTTAAAAATTAGAAAAAGTCCTAAAAAAATGAACATCTTGGTGAAAACCTAGCAATAGGCGCCTTGATGATTCACAAAAAAATAAAAAAATATCAAAAGTACAAAAAAATTGAAAAAATGAAAAATACAAAAAAATGAAAAAAGAAAGAAAAAGTGCCTTGGTGAAAACCTGGAAACAGGCGCCTTGGTAGCAAAAATAGAATCTCTACCAAGATGGTGAAAACCTGGCAAACAGGCGCCACTTGTTCCAAAATGCTCCATCTATCAGCACAATCTTGGTCTTTCCCAGCTTTCAGTCTTACTTTAGTTTGTACATATCTCCCGGTTTGTTTTTGCATATCCTAGTTTCAATAAGTCGGTCTGTACACCAATCAGCTCAAGCGTCTGTATCCTATCAATGTTCAAAGTTGGGGGCAATCAATGTCATATCCTATGGTCTCCCATGTATCTTAGACATTTCCTATCCAATCAGAGTCCTTTGAAGCTTCCTATTGAGTCAGTCAGTCTGTCTCATCTCCAGCAAGGATTTTGCATCAAAAACAATCAAACATCAAACTCAAACTGAAAACAATCTACTCTTTTCATGCTTTTATCTCCTTGTAGGCTTACTGATTCACATTGAGATTTTTGCATATTGTGTCCCTTCGAGCTCTTCAATGATGTGCTTTATAGGATTTAGAGAGTGATGATTGGGGGCATAATCTTTTCTTTGTCTTCTGCTTGTATGTGAAAATATAACATCTTTGGAACTTCTAGATTGAAATGGTGTCCGACTGTAAGAGCCTCTATCTCGAATTGGATGGCCATGCGTACCTCGACCATTGATACCCAGACAATTCAAAGAAGTTTGATCTAACTATTATCTTTTTGAGTAAGTTCTTTCTCCTACTATGGAATGCAATCTTGCCTAAGGATGTGAACGATAAAGGGTCACTACGGGTAATTCATATTGGATTTAGAATGATCTCTTGACTGTTTGATGTGTTTGCAATGCAAGGCGTACTCAGGTCATCACGACGTGTATGTTTTGATGCTTGTACAAATTGCTATATCAAAATGGACATGATATTCAGGTCATCCTGGCATTTGTGCCTTGATGCTTATATTTAATCCAACATTTTAAAAATAAAGTCAATATTCATATATCCATGGTTGTTGTCCAGTGGGTGTTGTATTGATTCTTGTGCATACAAATCGATATTCATATGTCTATGGTTTCATGGCTAGTGGGCATTGTATTGATTTATCCAGTTACCTAAAAGTTCAATGATGATAACAAATCGACATATGATCAGTGACTAGGTCCTCGGTCTTAGGTTGCATTTCATTTTGCATGTCTCATTTCATTTTGCATGTTGCATGATCTCACAATGATTAAACGAACTCCAATGCTTAAACGATTCTTCAGATCGCATCTTCCAGTCTAACAAGAGCTGAATCTCACACGAAGGTTCCTCCAATGAAATAGCAAGTAGAATCCTTTTTCGGGATCAAAATTCAAATCTGAGATCATTCATATTATTAACTACTTGCATATTCGACCTTCAATCATCACAGAAATCTAGTATTCAACTTAACTGATTCTCTTACATCAAACTATCAAAATTTTAACTTGGTCAACCATGGTCAACTCATGGTCAAACCTAGTCAAATTCGGTCTACAGGACCTCCAAACGATGCAGAATGTGTTCTTGAACGTGTATAACCACACTTCTCAAATCAATTAACATGCTTCTAAACTATAACACTGACTTTTCTTGTCAGATTTCAATTTTAATCCTGAAGGGGGCATGGTATTGCACATCATTCAAAGTCTGTAAATCAAATTCTATAGATCAAATCTATCAATATCTTTCATTAGTGACCAAGACAATAATCACGTCTAGTCGCTGATTCATCAAAAGTCCTCATCGCTCGGGGCAAATCTATCATCACTTGGGGCATATTAGATTCATCAAGATCCATATCAATTTGGTATTCTCCTAATCTTGTAAACTGTATCAGTTTTTGCAACCATCAGATCATAGTGTTCTTTCTTTGGTTCTTCGACAACTAAAGGGTTTGGATGTGATACTTGCTAGTTCTACTAAGACAATCGAGTCTAGAATGGGTCACTCACTTCTTATCAATCCTAAGGTTCAGAATCAGGCATTTTGACACTTTTTCACAATCATAGGTTCATTTGCTGCTACAGTGAACATTATCTTTGGTCATTCAAGACCTATTATCTCCATATCAATTCAATATCAATCAACTCCTATCTCAATATCTTTCAATCGGTTTCTATCTTGAGATCGGTTTATCTTTTGAATCAGTTTCATATCTTTATCAAACACAGACTATCTTTGAACCACTGCGCTTCGCACAGTAATTCAAAGAGGGGCAAAATGTAATACCCCAAAAATGGGCTATAAGTTCATTAATCTCCTACATCTTCAATTCGAACGAAATCGATATCAAAGTCCTAACCTAAGGCACATCTAAACATCATCGAATCATAATTGATTATCTTAAATTTTGCATCGGAGAATATTCCTAGTAATATTCCTAATTATCTTAATTATCTTTAATTTAATGATTATTTGGTGATAAATCACATTTATCCTAAGTTTGATTAATTGAATATTTTCATATTTAATTAATTAAATTTAATATTTTCCACTTAATTGTGTAATTAAATTTAAATCTATCTATTATTAATTATATTATTTAATTTTGACAATAAATCTAATATCATATGAATAATTGATTAAATTTTTATTTAATTAATTAAAGCAAGTTGTCATTATTTAATAATATAGTTTTTAATAAAAGTTTGATTAAATAATTGATTAACCCATAAATCAATTATTTTATTTTTAAAAGTAGTTAAGTTGGAAATAAATCACTTTATTATTAAATTAATTCATAAATAAAACATGCACAATCATAAAAGCAGACAACTATCAATTATCAATTAAAGCTAAACTCTATTTTGAGTTAAAACTTAGCTTTTGCATGTTTTTGTGAGTTAATTATCTTTTATTTAAAAATAACTCAAAAATCAAGTTGAGTTATTTGAGTGATTTATGGCTTTTATCCATGCACCTCCCAAGCCCTGGATTTCTATAAATTAAAGGCTTCAGCTCTTCACAAATCATCTCATATTTTGCACAATCACGCTGGAGAATTAGAATTGAAGAATCAAAGCTCTTGCGAATCGACATCTTTGTGAGATCAATCTTATTTTTGCATTCATATTACATATCATTGTTAGATTCATAGCATATCAGTTTTTAATAGCATTCATAGCATATCAATTTCATTTAGCATAGATTTCATATCAGTTTTTACAATTATTATTGCATAGAAAAATCCAAAAAAATAGAATAATTGCATTCAATCTCATATCTAGATCTTTTGCATTCAAATCCTTCATTTAGGTGTCGTCTAGGTCACTGATCTCGATAATAATCTGAGAACATTAATCTCGCACCTACTAGAAGGCAGTAAATCGCTTGGTTAGTTTAGCTTTCAATTTTGCACGATTTTGATTATAGCTAACCTCTAATGTTTTACTGAGTGTTGTGTCTACAGATCAGGTACAATTTTCACACACACACTATCTTTCATTTTTATAGCTTAGCTTGCATTTCCATTTCTAGCATAGTTGCATTGCATTTGCATTTTCATTTGATTCTTGGGGATATTGGCATTCTTTCCCTTGTCTTCATCTGAATCTCCCATTGCATGGTTTACTAGCAAGGTTATTGACTTAATAGCTCTAGCTGAGAGCATTCTTAACACCCTTGCACTCCATGCCTAGGGAGCTCTAAATCAATTTCTCAAAGTTTTCAATCCATGGATTCTCTTGGAAGCAATGATTTAGAGAAGTGCACTATTTAGTGTGTACATTTTTGGCACCCAACGTAGGGCAGAGCATTATTGTTTTGTCCTTAATTTGCTACATTTCCGTTAATTTTTAATCAATTTTTAGCTTCATTTTCGGCTGCTCAGGTTTTTCAGTCTTAGATTATCACGTGATAGTTTTTCGGTATCATGCAATAGTTCACGTATGGTTGTGTGATACTTTACCAATTAAAGTATCGCCCCATTTGAGACATTCTATTGCCCTGTTTGAGACATTCTGTCGCCAACTGGCACCCATTTTAAAAAAAATTTCACATATGGTATCAAAAATTTAATTGTGATATTTCGTTGGAAAGCTCTTTCCAAGCCTAATCCAACCATGTTGGTTTCATTTTTAAATTTTTCCATTTGATCAGCTATTTTATTTGCAGATTATCTGATTTTTGATGTGCTAACCATTGTGGAGCTAACAAGTTGTGCTTGTAGGTGCTCTCATTGTTTGAAATATTTTGCCAAAAGAATGCATGTCAAAGCTTCAAAGGCAAAAGGGCTACTAATTGTGTTTTGCAGGGCTGCCCAAGGCCTAAAAATAACCAATTGCTTGTTTATTTACTTTTCTTTTAAGTGCGGCATATACTAGTTGTCTCATTTCTTAGGCACTTAAGATCTTGTTGTAGGAGTCTTTTGGTGGTAGGAAATTATGCTCTTCACCCTTGTGGTGAACTAGAAATCCTGACCCACTTTTAGACTTTGAAAACAAGAGGGTAATTGAACTCTTTGTTTGGTGTGTTTGGGGGAGATTCTTGAGCTAGGAGATTATGCTCTTCACCCTTGAGGTGAACTAGAAATCTTGACACTTAAAAGTCAATCCACTTTTTGTTTAGCATTAGACTCCTTTAGCGGGCCTACTCTTGAGCAATCAAGAGGAACGACCCAAGTGGGGACAAGCTAATACCAAGCTATTCCAACCCACTATAATCTCAAAGCTATCAAGGACACAAAACCTTGGTAGACGTACTGCTTGTCTTCGCTTGATGTGAGTACTTGTGGGATTATGACCATGAGGAAAATGTTGAGCAAGAATGCTTAAGGTACTCTTGTGGCCACGAGGTCCATTACTTGTCACAAGGTAAAGAGTCCCTTTGGGGAGCAAGAGGGGTGCTACGAACGGAAGCCCATACTAAGAACCATAGATAGAAGCTACCCAATTTTTGCTGCTTAGCTTCTTGGTGCAAGGATTGATCCAAGTGGAATAACCCAGATCACCCCAAGATTACTCACCATCTGTGTTCCTTTGGTTGTGTCATTGGCACTTCCACGACAACGCCAACATCTATTATGGGCAACCACTTTGTGTGAGACAATGGAACATCAAGTGTGGGCCAACTTGCTAAGTATTGAGCCTTTGTCCTTCTAAGCTAGCAAGTGCTTGAACTGTTCTCATTGTGATATACCCATGCAAATGTTCTCGAACATACAAACATCGCGGTAGTCCTCTTAAAATTTTTCATTTTGATATCACAACTGCTTGTCTTTGCAAGGTTGCTTTCGCCCTTGTGCAAGTGTTCTATGACATGTTTGATCACCTACTATTTGAAAACTTATCTATTTCCTGATATTACCATGCTTGAAACAAAAAAATTGTACTTGCAATCTACAACATTGACCAAATTGCTTTCAAAACTGAGTTTTTCACATTCACTGGTCAAGATTTGTACGATACTAAAACATCATCGCATACCTTCAACCAAGAGTCCTGAGTTATTTTGTTGTCCTGCTACTATTGCAATTCAAAGCTGTTAAACTTGCATTTTAACCTGCTGTAGAGTGTCTTTTTTTGTTCTTATTTGAAGCTGGTTTGTTACCTACATGCTTAGGATTGTTCTAGAATAAAACAAATGAGCTAAAACTATTGGATTTGAGCCTATCGAATGTCACTTTTGATCACTTGTCAAAACACGGTTACCTATCTAGCTACTTGCTAATCAAGCTTCTTGCTCACATCTAGGCTTGTGTCAATTGACTGTTGTAAGTTCTTGAGCACTTTGACCAGCCATCTCTATTGTTCTATCTCGACAAGTGATCATCATTGGCTTTTGCTTATCTCAACATCTAAGAAACTTTGTCTCATTTTATTGGTTGAACAACATTCTTTTTCATGCCGGTTACAACTCAGTCTCAATTTGAACAAGGGAGTCACCCTCCATTTAATTATACGCAGTAACCTTCTCCTATTAGACACTCAGGAGTGCCTGTTAGCAATGCTAGTTCTAGTTCTGAGGATTCTAAGGCCACCCCATGGTACAAAGGAGGTTTCCTCTTTTCAGCATTTAAGTCCTTCAAAAACACAGACAGTGTCTCACTCACCTTGCCCGAACAAGAAAAGTTTCACCATTTGCAAGATCACTTTGAGCATAGAGACAACCAAAAGTGCTTAGACAAGGAACATAGTGAGAACATAATGGATGCTACTAGGCGCATGGCTATGAGAGGCATGTCTCACGAGCAACCCCAGACTAGTGGTTATGAGCATAGACCACTTTTTGATGTTCATGACAATTATGGCAACAACACGCCACCTAGGTCTCCTACAAGATGAACTTTTGCTATACCTTCTTCACCTCCTAGACCACCTCCCTCTCACCATGAGGAAGAGGCCGCTGATGAAATTTCTAGTGAGGATCTTATTGCATTTGAACAAGATGAAGTCTCCCAATGAAAGATGCTTAAGCTTTTAGAGTGCAATGGAGACCAATATTTCCAATACATGACTTCTAGATACAAACTTCCTCCCGGCTATGATGTCAGAAAAATTGTCCAACAAAGAGTACCAACTGAATTGGAAGTCCTTAGAGAGGAACTACGTCAGACAAATCAACATCTTACTCAAATGGCAATAGAAAGAGAACCTCCAAAGGTTTCCTTTGTGGAATCTATTTGTGCTCTTCCTTTTGATAGAAGTCTATACATGGTCCCATTTCCTAGGGATATTGAGGTTCCTAAGTATGACAAATATGATGGAAACGGTGATCCCCACGACCATGTGCGTCACTTTTATGCTCTTAACATGGACTTTCTTCATGAAGACACATTTTTGCTGCGAATATTCCCTCGAAGCTTAAGAGGACAAGCTTTAGAATGATTTGCCAAGTTGACACCTCCTTTGAAGACTTTTGATGAATTGGCTATGCACTTTACACAACACTATTCATACAATATCCAACAGCCTATCACCATGATAGACCTTGGCGCTTTAAGGCAAAATCAAGGAGAGCCATTTGTTACTTATCTACAACATTGGAGATCATTGTATTCTAGATATTCTCGTCCACTGCTTGAGAGCGAAAAGATTGACATTTTTGTCAACACTCTAGTGCCTAAGCTATATTATGATCTAAGGAAACAACTTTTCTCCTCTTTCAATGACATAGTTGAAAGTGCATATAGGATTGAAGATGTGGCCATCAGAAAGGGTGATATTGTTATTAATAAAGATACTAGAGGCAATGGCAAGGATAAGAACAAACCTTGGAATAGAAACAAGTATGTTGTTAATGATGGTGTGGTAGAAATCCCTAAAGCTAAAGAGCCTGCTTTCAACCTTTCTAATGCCATCTATGTAGCAAAACAACAAGAAGCTGCCAACACTCGAGATGCTCCTAAGCCTCAATATGCTGATAAGCCAAAGAAGTAATTTCGACGACGGGTCTATACCCCATTGGTTGAACCATATGATGTGATCCTTAAGACTTTGGTTGCCAATAATTATCTTACGCTTCGTGAGAAAACTCATCCCTATGATCCGCCAGTTAAGCCAGATTGGTGGAGAGAGGATTATTACTACCACTATCATAGAAACAAGGTACACAAGACTAACAATTGTTTCATGCTTAAAGATATTATACAAGATCTCATTGATGGAGGCACAATTCTCACAGATGGCTTAGTTAAAAATTTTGATCACCAGGATTTCAAAGATCCTCTACCTAAGTATGACAAGGGGGAGTCCTCTCAACCAAATAAGAAGAATCATGATGCTAAGATCAACTACACATATACTTTTGATTCGCCTATGATCAACATGGTAGAGCCTGTTGAGAGTGTTCTTATGACGTGACCTCAAGATGATAATAAAGTCGATCAGGGTATGCCAAAGTTGGTCTTGCAAACATGTGGTAGTTCATCTTCCTGAAGTGAGACACTGAACGCTGTTACTAGGGGGCAAGCTAAACTAGTCCTTAAAACTACGCTTGATCCTAAACAAGCCTCATCTTCCAAACCAGTAGTTCCTTTAGCTTTGTCTAGCTATGATCTTGTCCATCAGTTGCAACGGACACCAACATAGATATCTATTTTTGAGTTGCTTGAGCTATCCCCTTTGCACAAGGAGATCCTTGAAAAGGCTCTACGTATAGCTAATGTCCCTAATGACATTGACCCAAATAGGTTCCAGGCTATGGTTAACCACATCTCATCAGCTCACTATCTCTCCTTCTCAGAAGCAGATGACACATCTCTTAACCACCCTCAAAACCTTTCCTTACACATGGAAGTTATGGTCTACCACACCCGAGTCCGCCGAGTCCTGATAGACAATGGTGCTGGGTTAAATATTGTTTCTTTCAATGTCATACAACAACTGGGTTTATTAGAATTTTTTGTCGATCCTAAGCAGAAAATCATTATAAAAGCATATGATGAAGTTGAAAGATCTTCCAAAGGTCTTGTCATGCTACCTATTCAAGTGGGCCATGTCATGAAAGATATCATGTTCCAAGTGTTGGACATCCCACTTGCTTATAACATTCTTTTGGGTCATCCTTGGATCCATGACATGCAAGTTGTTCCTTCTACATACCATCAGTGCATCAAATTCCCTCATAACGGAGTTGAAATTTTTATTCCAAGGGATCATTCTATTGCTATTAATGCTCTTGTTGCTGTTGAAATGTTTGTTCCTCATAACAAACCCTCTAATGATCCTACTGCATCCCTGGTTGCCATTGAGAAAAAATTTAAGATGATGAGCCTTGGTATGGGTGAATACACGCTGGATTCCCTTGCTGCTATGCCTACTTCTCCTAGATCATATGGGAGACCTTCTGATAAGATGAATCCTTCTGCTTCTGCTATGATAGTTTTTGGTAATTTTGTTCAAGCATCCGTACCCTTAGAGGCAGAAAGGGAAGAATAAGCTATTAGGGCATGGATCTATAGAGATGAAGAAGACAATACCACTATTGCTACTCCTATTTCTCCTAAGTGCTATGGTAAAGGCTATAAAGTTTTGCAAAAAATGGGCTATCAAGGTCAAGGACCTATAAATGCTAATGGACATGCCCTAGTTGAGCCTTTGAGTCACACTAATGGCTGACCCTTTAAGGTTACAATAGGTCTAGGATATGGTGCTGATGATGACCTCCCTACATGTTCTAGAAATGCTCTTGCAATCAGTGATTCAAACACAGATATAGATGAATCACCACTACACACTATGGCTCAAATGGGAGACAATCTTCCTTCTACTTCAGTCCTTTGGGGAGAAGAACACATACCTACTAAGGACACAGTTGAAGCCGCTACACCTAGAAGCTGACAACATAGGAATATTTTGTGGTTAATGAAAAGAGGAGATCTCACAAATAATGATGCTGAAGCCTCTACTTCTAAAGGTCCTAAACCTTCTTGGTGCAAGCATCCCAGTAGAAGCGTAACAACAGATTCAAATGAATATGAATAGGATACTCTCTCCGACAGATCTTCCACAGTGGATATGGAAGTGGATGTGGTTCATACTTATGGTGACCAACCCGATGTAGTTGATGAGTCTTGCGTAGGGTCTGATGAGTTTAATCCATGTATTGCTTTAGTGGACCATGCTGGTCCTTCTATGACAAGTCTAGATCTTAACAATTTCAGAGCTTACCCTATAGGCTTGACCTCTCTTGTCACCAGAGATAACATCCCTCACATAAATGCTATTGAACTAGTCACTTCATTTCATCTTGCAAAACTAGATCTCATAGCTTGGTCCACCCAAGATCAACATGCCATTGAACCTGTTACTTCTTCCACCAGTGAACCAGCAACAAAAAGGATTGAATCAGAAATCAAGTATCTCAATCATCAAATCAAAAGAAAAGAGCAATGGTCGGATGGCAAAAACCACATTGTGGCAGTATCCGAACCTAAAAAAAGTAAAAATAAAGATTTGCTAAAAAATGATGATTATTCAATCAAAGATGAAAAGATGATTCTTTACAAGAACATGGTGAACTTATCTGAAAATAAAATTGTTTATGTCATGGTTACTTTGACATCCATTTTACAATTGAAAAAGCATACATCACGCTTTAAGTTCCTGGTGGAAGAATTACACTATCTTGCTCATAGTCCTTACAATGCCATCATATTTTCCTATCTCCAAGATCATGTTATTCCTGAAAATCTAAAACACAATATGAAGTGCCATCTCATCCATCATGCCTCACACTTTACCCTCATCTCTGGTGACTTGTATAGGAAGGGTCTAGATGAAACTCTCCTTAGGTGTCTAGAAATAGAGGAGTCAGAGAAGGCGCTAGCTGACATTCATGACGGTATATGTGGATCACACTTTAACAACCTTGCGTTAGATTGGAAATTGCTTAGGGCTGGCTACTATTGGTTAGGACCTTATCTCATCACTGCAACATTTGGGTCCAAGGCTTATTGGTTATCTACATTAGAGGAAGCAGAGCTTACCGAGCCTATCAATGTTATATAATTGTAGAAGTTCTATGCCTAAGGTTCTTGAGCTCTTTGTATATATCTTATTGATCCTGAAAAAAATCCAAAAAAAATCATATATGATGCTGAAAAAATCCTAAAAAGCATACAATGTCCTGAAAAAATGAGCATCCTAGTGAAAACCTAGCAATAGGCGCTTTGATGTCTCACCAAAAAAATAAAAAAATTCAAAAAATAAAAAAAAATAAAAAAAAGTGCCTTGGTGAAAACCTGGAAACAGGCACCTTGGTAGCAAAAATACAAAAAAATTGAAAAAAGTCATGAAAAAATCTATCAAGTGGTGAAAACCTGGAAACAAACGCTGTTTGAGACCCTTGCACCTATGTCTATCAGTCTTGCATGGTGCTCCTCTGCTCCACTTCTCGCTTTGTCTCTCCTAGCCTGGAATTGACTCTTATCTTAGTCTAGGGGGCATACATTGTTCTAGCTTATCTTGGGTCTCTTTATGCGTTCGGGTTTCTTGGGCCTCTTGGTTCCAATGGTGTTTTTCAACAACACCCCAATTGTGTTTTTCAACACCACCCCAATTGTGTTTTTCAACACTTTCCTAGCGTCGATTATTTCTCAACACTTATCAGATATCCTATCCACAGTCTTGAATGATGCAATATTTCTCACTAGCAGATGTGATACTCAAAGTTTGACTCTATGACCTACACACACACACTTAAACACTTGACTCACTGAGATTTGCTTGACTTTATTTCTTTGTGTACTGTCTATGGTGATTTCTTTGATGAGTGTTCTCTCCCTAATAGTTTTCGATGATGCTGAGCTAGAAGACTGGGGCATGAGGACATGTTTTATCTGCTTTCTGCCTGTGGGTATATTTTGTTGATCTTGGTTGTCATGAGCATTTATGCTTGTTCCACTTGACTCTAGGATTTACAAGGTATTATCCTTGACTATTTCCACAAGTGCATGCTTATAGTCATCTTGAATTTCTTGTGTCTCGATGTGAGCATAATCTTGCTATACTAAACTTAGGAAATCTCACTGCACTAGTCATCTTGACCTACATGTCTTTGGTGCCTAGGTGGGATTTCCACATTCCTATCTGATATAGATCATATTCAGATTCACATAGTTATACTAGTGTGTATTGTATGATCTTGTGACACTACCAATAATGCTCGATGATGAATATTAGAGTCTAATAGCTTTGTGACCTTGGAAGTAAACCACTTTTCATAATAGCTTGGATTTTTAGGTTCATGTTAGTTAGTTTTGCATCCTGCATATGGAGAGATCTCTCCTTTCATATTTTTTGGACTTATTAGTCACACTGCGCTCACCTTTCACTTCTTCCCGATCATGTCTTTCACTTCTTTTCTTTCATATCACATCATTTTCTATTCATTTCGGGATCGAAACTGAAATCCATTCACCTTGATCGTCTGAATTGCATTTCTCCTTCTTCCACGCAGTTGACTGACCTTTTGAGGCCTGATCCTTCGATCTTGACCGGGGCATTCTTTCCTTCTTCATTCCCATCTCTCTCACCCTTCTAGTCTTTCATTCACATTTCATTTCATCTCTCTCTAAGGTCTTCGCTAGGGCATATCTTCACTACTTGATAGTTATTCTCTTATCTTTCATCTTCGATTAGGATTTCTAGTGATTTGATCATGTTGCTCTTGCTTCTGCCTTCCCTCTACCTGATTTCACTTTCGATCCCGAGGGGGGCAGACACATCATATCCTATTGGCTATTCTCTAGAGCATATGCTTGACCATTTCATTTGCTCTGATTGATCTATCTTTGCGCTTGACATGTTAGTTCTCATCTCGAGTCCTGATACTATCCATCTCTTTCCTAAGTGTTCAGTACTGTCGCTACCAAGTTGATCATGTAGGATTTGCTATCTCTCTGCACTTCATTCTTTGGAGTCAGATCTCTATCTACTTGCCTTCTTGGCTGATCTATTCTTTGACGTAATGTGTTCCCAAATCGATCACACATTAGTCAAAGAGGGGCAAATGTAATCATCTAAAAATGGTCATCTAGACTATTAGCCCCTTGCTAGCATTATTTGCTAAAATCATGAATTGCTTATTCTTGATCAAATCCTAGTTCTATCATTTATTCAATTATTTTCTATGGGCTAACCATTTTATCCTAGGTCTTTATTTAATTAAAAGGAATTCCCTCCCCTTTTATTAAATAAAAAGCCCCCCCACTTTTCCTCTTATCCTAAGTTGCACAAATAAAACATTATTCCTATTTTATAAAAAGGGAAAAAACATTTTTTGTCTTATATGGACACAAAAGTCAACTCTTATTTTCTCATTGAAAGATACTTGTGCACATGGATTGCTCCTCTTTGATGCTCCACCATTGATTAAATCTTTTGCCTCTTAATCTCTATGGTCCATTCTTTCTCATTTCTTATAAAAGGAGAGCTCTCTTCTTCATTCTAGATCCCCAACTTTTTATGCTAACTTTATGCTGAAGGATTTCTTGAAGACTTTAGAGCTTTTGAAGACTTTGGAACCTTTTGGAGATCTTTCTACATTTAGCTTTCATTCTTGCATTCTTAGCTTAGCTTCATGTTTATGCTTTCTTAGATTACTTTCCTTTCAAGCTCTAGCTTAGATCTCACATAGTCTAAATAGTAAGAATTTGTAATACTTCTATCTTTCATTTTTATAGCTTAGCTTGCATTTCTATTTCTAGCATAGTTGCATTGCATTTCTATTTCTAGCATAGTTGCATTGCATTTCTATTTCTATTTGATTCTTGAGGATATTGACATTCTTTCTCTTGTCTTCATCTGAATCTCCCATTGCATGGTTTACTAGCCAGGTTATTGGCTTAATAGCTCTAGCTGAGAGCATTCTTAACACCCTTGCACTCCATGCCTAGGGAGCTCTAAATTGATTTCTCAAGGTTTCCAATCATGGATTCTCTTGGAAGCAATTATTTAGAGAAGTGCACTATTTAGTGTGTATAAGTGTCAACAACTTTTAGCAAATAAATGCCATGAGGATAAATTTTCATCATTGAGCATTTTGGGACCGAAAAGCTAGTACAATCATCATTGACCACATCATGATGATATGAATACCGCTTTTTATCACTTTTTGGTAACCTCATTTTGAAATTGGTACAACCCTCACTAGTTGGATAACCAAACTATGGGAGTCTGATTACCGGTGTCAACGGATTCAATGTTGCAAGTGGATTTTTGGTATTAAGATATGGAAGATCTAAATAGCCAAGGGATCCGTTTGCGTAAACAAGCAAAGGTTAATCCTTCCTCTTATGAGATAGTCCTCGATGGTTCTTTGATGACCATGTTGTTAGACAAATTCTCATAAGTTGATGAATCTTCCTCAAAATAGTCACTCAAAGGAAAGAAAATATCATGCCTCTATCATGGCCAATCTAGTCAAAACATCATTGATTAACTAAAGAGATGTGATAAAAAGTCAATTTCCTAAAAAATTTTTATCAAAAGCTTTAAGTGTTTTGCCATGTTTTCATGATTTTCAAAAAGTATTTCAAAGCATTCTAATCTTTAAGATGTTTTGTCAATTTTTAATCCCGAATAATAAAGTCAATGAAGGCTCATGGATCAGGTTGTAGGATCAAATACTTGGGTGGTGAACAATGATAGCCATCAAAGGTTCACGAAAACCGCTCTCTCTAAAGTTCTAATAAATCTCTCTTTGACATGACTGATTGTAGCATTTATTGAATCCATATGGTACCAAAATTCCAATCCTTTCCTACCCCCAAGTGATAAATGTGATCATGGGACAAACTTAGGGCTGTAGGCAATGCAACAATGTGACTGAAAGCTTTATTATGACTATATACAAATGACAGATGCAATGAAGGTTTACAAATGAGATGTTGAAAATGCAATATGGACACATGTGACTAGGAAAGACAAACTTAAGGGAACAAAAGGCGCTTGTTTACCAAGTTTTCACCCTTTGGATATATCAAGCTCTTTTTTCTTTTTTTTAAAGATTTTCTCTTTTTTTTACTACCAAGGTGCCTATTTGCTAGGTTTTCACCAAGACATTTTTTCTTTTTCCAATTTTTTTGTATTTTTCTTGTTTTCATTTTTTCCCTTTTTTTATCATCAAGGCACCTATTTGCCAGGTTTTCACCAAGACAACATCTTATTTGAATGTTTTTGATCTTTTGTGTTTTTTCATGCTTTTTTTTTTTGGTATTTTCAAGATCTCTTTTGAACTATGTACAATAAATATGATGCTCTCTCATCTGATACTATTGATGGGTTCGTGGAGTTCCTCTCCATCACAATCTGATAACTTATAGGTTCCTGTGCCAAATGAAGATACTATGATGAATGGGCCAAGCCAATTAGCTTCCCATTTGCCTTTATTTTCTCTTTCAACCCAATTCTTTGGGTTCTCTCGCAACACTAAGTCTCCTACCTGAAAGACTCTCGGTTTGATATGTTTATTATAGTTTCTCGAGATTCTATTTTGATACACCTTTCAGGTGCTCATAAGCTTGTGTTTGATGTTCTTCAAGTAACTCCAATTGTTGAAGTCTAGCGACTCTATAGTCTTCATCTATGATCAATCCTTGTAATGACACTTGTAGAGATGGTATTTCAACTTCTAATGGTATAACTACTTCGGCCCCATAGACTAATGAGAATGGTGTGGCTCCTGTAGGGGTTCTTATGCTAGTTCTATAGGCCCACAATGCTGGATTAATTTGCACATGCCAATCCCTTCTTGATTTATTGACCGACCTCTTCAAGATTTTCAAAATATTCTTATTTGTGGCTTCAGCTTGCCCATTTCCCTGAGGGTAATAGATTGATGAGGAGTGATGCGTGATATGAAATGTTGCACAAAGTTCATCAACATCCTTGTTTTTGAATTGTTTTCCATTATCTATTATTATGGCATAAGGAATACCATATCGGCAAATGATGTGATTTAAGATAAACATGGAAATTTGTTTCCCCATTGCTATTATCAAAGGAACCACTTCTACCCACTTAGTGAAATATTCTATTGTGGTTATGATGTATTTGTGCCCATTTGAAGAAGGTGGGTAGATCACCCCAATCAAGTCAAATCCCCATTGGTAAAAAGGCCATGGTGTAACAAATGAGTGTAATTCCTGTGCCGGTGCATGTATCCTGTCACCATGATATTGACATTTTCTACATATCTTTACAAAATGGCAAGCATCCTTTTCTAATGTCCTCCAGAAATACCCTAAGTGAAGGATTTTCTTGGCTAGGTTTAAACTACTTGAGTGTGAACCGCAAATGCTTTTGTGGACCTCATGTAAAGATAACTTAGACTCTTCTTCCTCTAGACATCTAAGTAACATCCCATCAAGACCCTTACGATACAATGTTTCTGAAAGGATTATATAACAGACGGATTGGCGTATGAAGTTGCATTTTTGGGCTTGGGATTGGTCTAAAGGTAGCACTTGGTCTTTGAGATATGTGTATATAGGGCCGTACCAAGGGGAGTCATGTCCATGTAATAGGGCAACAATTTGGGTTTTGAGAAGGTTGAATGCTGGTTTCACCAACTCTTCCACCAAGAACTCTTACTTCTCATTTTGATTTGGTTTTTGTAACAAGGAAGCCAAGGTGGCCATGGTGTCAGCTGCTCTATTTTTCTCTCTAGGAATCTGCTCATCAAAGGTGATCAAGGCAAAATACTTCTTCCATCCATCAATCATAGTCTTATATGGCATCAACTTTTCATCTTTGGTGTTATATTCATTGTTGACTTGATTGATGATGAGTTGAGAATCTCCATAAATTTGTAGCTCTGTGATGTTCCACTCTAAGGCCATTTTGCTGCCTATGACTAGTGCCTCATATTCCGCTATATTATTTGTGCATGGAAACAATAGCTTGTAGGACTTAGGAATAGTGTAACCTTGAGGAGTGACCAATAGTATGCCAGCCCTGGAACCTCCTTGAGTATAAGAGCCATCAAAGTATAACTTCCATGTTTTTGCTTCTATGGTTACAATGGCAGAATCCAGAAATTCCACTTGAATAGTTTGTGTAGAAGTTATGGGATTCTCAGCTAAATGATCCACTATCACTTGCCCTTTTATTGCCTTTCTATCAACATACTCAATGTCAAATTTAGTCAATATCATAACCCACTTGGCTGTCCTACCCGTTAAGGCAGTTTTGCTTAACAAATACTTGAGAGGGTCAATTTTGGCAATTAACTTGACCTTATGCATCAACATATAATGTCTCAACTTTTGAGATGAAAACACCACTGCGAGGCAAGATCATTCCATGAATGTGTAATTAAGTTCATATTTGATCAAAGTCCTACTCAAATAGTAGATAGCTCTTTCCTTTCCTTGTTCATCCTCTTGCACCAAAAGCACTCCTAGGGATCTTTCGGTAGCAGATATGTATAGAAGCAATGCTTTTCCTTTGATTGGCGGCATGAGAATAGGTGGATTTATCAAATAGGTCTTCAATAATGTGAAAGCTTGATCACATTCCTCATCCCACATGAATATAGTATCCTTATGTGGCAATCTGGTGAAGGAATGACACTTTTTAGCCAATTGAGAAATAAACCTTCTTATGGATTGTATTTTGCCTTGTAAGGATCTCATTTGGCCGATGTTCCTAAGTATCTCCATGTCCATTATGGCTTGTAATTTCTCCGGGTCCACTTCAATTCCTTTAGCAAAAACTATATAGCCTAATAACTTGCTAGATTGGACACCAAAGGCACATTTCTTTGGGTTTAATCTAACTTTGAATTGTTCCAACCGAATGAATATCTTTCTTAGAATTTGGAGGTGTTCTTCTCTTTTGTGAGACTTTGCTAGTATGTCGTCCACATAAACCTCTAAAAAGGTGTGCATCATGTCATGGAAGATAGTTGTCATGGCCCTTTGATATGTGGCTCTGACATTTTTAAGGCTGAAGGGCATGACGTTCCAACAAAAGGTGCCCCAAGGGCAAGTAAAAGCTATCTTTTCTTGGTCTTTGGGTGCAATTTTTATCTGGTTGTAACCACTAAAACCATCCATTAATGAGTACATGGAGTGACCTATTGTCAAATTCACTATGGCATCTATGCTCGGGAGTGGGAAATCATCCTTAGGGCATGAAAGATTCAAGTCTCTAAAATCTGTACACACACAAATAGATTTATCATGTTTTGTGATTGGTACAATGTTAGAGATCCATTCAACATATGCTATTGCTCTTATGAATCCAACCTTTAACAATTTTTCCAATTCTTCCTTCACTAGGAGAGTCACATGTGGGTGCATTTTTCATAACTTTTGCTTCATGGGTTTAACCCTAGGTCTAACATTCAAATGATGCATTATGAAATCAGGATCCAATTCGGGTATGTCGGCATATGACCATGCAAAGTTCACTTGTTGTCCTTGGAAAAACTTGATGAAATCTTCTCTTTCTAGAGGTGTAAGTGATGCTGCCAAGTGTATAAACTTTGGATCCAATTCTGTCCCAATGTTGACCTTTTTTGTCAGTTCTATAAGAATAGGTGACCTTTCTTCCTCATGTTCGGGCAAGGTATCCAATCTCTCTTCCTTTGGTGCTACAATTGGGTTTTCACCATAGGAAATGTCTTTTATCTTTATTTTTTTTGGTTCTAGTGGTGCCACATAGTGGTTTTCATCACTATAACTTTTCATTTTTTTATTTTTTTTCATTTTTTTCTTTTGACTAAGAGAATGGACCCCCACTATTCTCATCATGTCTATATCGAATTCGTTGGTGAAAGAGGGTTCAACCACATTAAGGTATTGGCTCATTGCTTGGTCATTTGGAAAATAAAGTAAGTCATTTGGCTCGGTTTGGTCCCAATCAATGAGGTCTGGATGCATCAAAAGTAAGGATTCATTGGGTAAAATGTCATCAATAGGGTTTATGGACATGACTTCATTTGAGGGTTCATACATTGTATCATTTAGATCTATGATGTGAGCTTCCTCGAGATGGTCCATGGAACAAGGGTTAAAATCCCCTTCACTTGAGTCCTCTTCGACTTCTGTGGGAAAAAATGTGGGAAAAACCATGAGTGGATTAAAAATAATGTTTGAATTTCCCTCCTTCTAAGGCATCCAAAATGTCTCAATCCATGCTTGATTGGTAGGTGCATGCCCTATGTTAATATCTTGGATATTAGGTTCTTCATTGATTTGAATTTCTTGCCTTGGGATTTTTACATAAGTATGTATTGCAATCACCTCCTTATCTTGACATGGTTCATCCAATAGGGTATCCTACTCATAATCTCAGGAGTCATCACTATCTCCATCGGATTCTAAGGCATTTACTTGAGGATAAAAGTCTTGCATTGGGCTAGAGCTTTTGCCTTTGTATTGGTAGCCTACTCCAGATTTTTCTTCTTTCGCCCTCCAAGTAGGTTCAATGGGTTCTAGTAATCCTCTATTCCTTTGGCCTAAGGGTCCTCTTCCCTTGTATCCTATCTTCTGCATTATCTCAAACCCTTTCCCATATTGCTTGGTTTGTATATTAACATGCTGGATTCTTTCCATGGGAGTGTTTGAAATATCTTCCTCATCATGATAAAGCCATTGGAGGACTTCATTCTCCTCTTTGTCAAATGTTGCTTTGCCACTCTCTCTTATGAAGTAAGAGTTGTAATTATGAGTTAAGTGTTCTTTAGATGGTTTTCCATGTGTCCTTGGAGATGTGGGCATGTCAAATAGGGAAACAGAGTATTCCCCTACTCCTTTTGAACTAATTTTGCGTTGTTTGTCAAATGCCTCCATCATTTTATCCATTTTCTTGTAGTTTTCCTTTTTAGCTTCATCTTTTTCTTCTCTAGTAGGTTTGTAGAGTACTATCTCTGATTTGGGAATTTGATATGAACCCTCATTAGTTATTGGACCCTCGTAGCTCATCTTTTCCTTTCCCTTAGTTGATGTCGTTGAGCTAGCTTGAGGAGGGTTTTGAGTAGCATTTAATGTTATGATTGGATCATCCATTTTGGTATCTTCAATGGTGACTCTTGGAATGATTCCTTCCCGATTATGTGGAATATATAACTCATGAAGGGGTTTGAGTGCATTGCAATTTTGGAACGGGTTTGAGTCCCCTCCAACAGTGATTTCTTCACCCATGTATGGAAATTTGATGCATTGGTGGTATGTGGATGGGACTACTTGCATCTCATGAATCCAAGGTCTCCCCAACAAAATATTATAAGTTAACTTCATGTCCAATACTTGGCAATTGGTGTCCTTCTTGACGGGTCCCACTTGTATGGGCAATACAATCATGCCTTTAGAGGCCCTTTCGGCTTCATCATAAGCCTTGATAGTGATTTTTTTTGTAGGGTCAATGCAAGACTCGGACAACCCTAAGGATTTAACAAGACTTAATGTACAAATATTAAGGCCAGCTCCTCCATCAATGAGGACTCTTTTGACTCTATGCCTTTCTATTAGGACCTCTATATGCAATGGTAGATTTTTAGGATGGGCTATAGACATGTCATCTTGGTCGGAAAATGAGAGACAATGAGGTGCCACAAGATGACCTACCGTATTTTGGAACTTTTCCTCTTCTAAGTTAGTAGGAATGTTTGTCTCTATTAGAGATTTTTCCAAAATATCTTTATGGTTAGGGGATAACTTCAACAATTCCAAGATAGAGATTTGTGCTGGAGTTCTTTGCAACTGATCAACCAAGCTATAAGGTTTTGCTGCTGTAGAAGGTTGTTTGACCATGATGTTGGACTGTGGAGTGCTAATAACTTTAGGAGCAGCCCCTTGTAGGGTCATTCTAGAATTCTACCCTCTTGTAATGACATTTGATGCCTCTTTTTGGGGCTATTCATTAATTATTATAGCATTCACAATGTTATCATAAGGTGGCGAAAAGTTAATGTTATTGGCGCTTTGTCTCTTGCTATTAGATGACTCCCCTTTGTCATGTTTGTAAAAAGGCTGTTTGAATGCTGTATGATCTTCATTGCTTTGAGGTCCATCAATGGTGATCATGCCATTATCAATTAAGTCTTGCACTATATTCTTTAGCTGCAAGCATTCATTTGTTGTGTGCCCTCGAATCCGATGGTACTCACAATGGCTATTGACACTCCACCAACTAGGCTTGTTATTTGGCTTATAAGGCTAGATGTTGGGTAAAGTAATGAAATTATTAGCCATGAGAGTCTTTAATGCCTTTTCGAGGGGTTCACCCAAGGGTGTGAAGTTCCTTTGAGGAGTGGGCACCAAATATTTATCAAATTTATTATTTCTTGCATTATTTCCTTGGTTGCCCTTATTGGTATTGTTGTTATTGGAAGGTGCATTGGATGTCTGATTAGTATTATTCACCTGATTAGATGTCCTTGTACGAGAAAATGGGACCACCTTCAAGTTGCTAGACTCCACCACACCATCATTAACAATTCCCTTATTGTTGTTCTTATACCGACTATTATTATTGAACCAATTATTCTTTTGATTGTTGCCGTTGTTGGAGTTATTGTTGTTGGAGTTATTCTTATTATCTTTATACAATTTTAGTTCTCCACTTTTGACCAACACTTCCTCCATTGTTACTCTATTTTCAATTAAATCCTGGAAGGTCTTGGGACATTTCATTCATAATCGGTAGTTCAACTCATTGCTTAAACTGTTTATGAAGATAACCATCTTCTCTTTTTCAGGCATGCTCCTAGGATATCTTGCAAAAACTACCTTCCATCTTTGTAGAAAAGTGAGGAATGCCTCTCCATCCTTTTGTTTAGTGTTGCATAATGTTATCATCGTGACCTCATGCTTGATATTATATGAGCAATGGGCCATGAATTTTGAAGCTAACTCTTCGAAGGTCTTAATGCCAGAGGGTAACTTAGAAAACCACTTCATAGCCATGCCTCCTAAGCTTCACGGGAATAGCCTTATTAAATATATTGTATCATGCACAAACTCTAAGCTCAATGCATACAACTCACGTAAGTGGTCTTGGGGATCCAACGTTCCCTCATAGTTATCATACTTGGGGAACACCACATTGATTGGGAATGGTACCATAACCAAGCTTTTATCAAATGGGAATGGACACAATGCTTTGATGGAGAAAGGCTTGGGAGCTCCACTTTGCTTAATGGTATCCAATTGCATTTGAAACATCTTGAACTACTTATTCATGATGTCTAAGGTACTCTCCTCAACTTCTGGTAGTTTGAGTTGGTTAACATCATAGTCATGGGGAAGCTTGAGGCCTTTTTGTGCTAAGTCTAGAAAGTAATTTTCTCTATCTCTATCCATTGCCTTTTCCATGAGCTTTCAGAAATAGGGACATTGGATAGCCTCACTAACCTTTTCATCTGTGGCATCTTCTGCCGTTGCTTTGGTGTTAGTTTGATTATGAGTGTTGTCAATCCCTTGAGCTTTTTGATCTGTCCCTCCATTATTGGTACTGCCTTGGTTATTTATGCCAATGCCCCCATTATTGGCATCACCTTGGTTAGTGAGATCAATACCACTATTATCTTTACCACCCAAACTACCATAATACATCATGTTGTCTTCTACTTCTTGTTTGGGTGATTTTTGGGGTACTCTAGGAGTGGTAGACTCATCTCCTGGGTAAGGGAGCTCTTGTCTCAAATAGGTCCCATCTGCTTGCAAGGTTTGTTTAATGTAGTAAGATCTAGTGAAAGTAGGCATGAACCTTGGAGAGGAAGAGTTGATATTACTCGGGGTCTAATCCTTTGTATGATTTGCAACAATGATGTAGAAACAAGATTTTTTTTGACTAAACTAAAAGTTGGAGCAGTAAGAACGCGGAAAAGGGTACTCAAATATGTGAAATTTTTTTTTTGACCTCTCCTATAAATACTCTCTATTTGCCCTTTTAGATTTTTGGGCATCACTGGCCTGAGTGCAAGCATGACCAAAACTTCTGTACGCTTGAACTGGTTTCTCATTAGGCGGCAGACTGTAGATGTACATGCGGCAGTTTGCTATTATTAAGTGACTTTCTAGTTTTAACAGGCATGTTTGAAAATTATCTAGGCGTGACTTAACTATGTCTACACATTTTTAAACAAGTCACAGGCATGACTGAACCTCTGATAGGCGAGTTTATTTTGTGCATAGGCAGCACCTCTCTGACCAGTTTGTAAGATTTTGGATTTTTAAAAGTTTAAGATCAATCTTTGGAAATTTCTTTGTTTGAAAATAGAAAAACAATCACAACACACACATCACTTTGTCATCATATCCCTAAAAAAAATCTAATGTGTATATTCTCCAATGTTTTTCACAAGTATATCACAAGAAAAAATTCCAAACAGCCTACCTAAAGTCAATTTTGGCTTGTAAACATGGCTCTAAAAGGTGGCCTTGCTATTTTATCTAGGTTTTAATAAATATTTTGTTCAAATAGGTTTCAATCTCTCATCCTCCAAGGAGGCTTCCCACACGCACCGAAGTACGATTTTGTGTAATCCGTTAAGACTACTAGAGGAAGGTTGAAATATCAAAATCCATTTGTCATGCACCCCATTAAGGATACATGCGTTTCATTTTAAAGTGGGTCGGATTCCCGCAACAAAAGTGAGTGTATCCCACTTTGGGCTGTCCCTCTCACTGGCCTCGTTAAGGCAAACTTGGGAGGCGAGCCCACTATTGTTCTAGCATATATATGAAAAATAAGAAATGAACTTAGGCCGACAAGTTTGAGAATTTGGTTCACTCAAAGAGTGAAGAGCATATCCCTATTGTCTTTCTTTGTTCCACACACTTAAAAACATGTTTTTTCTTTCCCAATCTTTTAACAAGGAGATTCTTAGAATTGAAGTGTGAAATTAATTTCCTATTTTATCCCAAGCTTATATCAAAATGAAATGCCGCAATTTAATCAAATGCAAGCTTGATTAGGAGAATACCTTTTTCTTATAGCTAGCATAAAGCTAGGGGCATTTTTGAGAGAATTTTATCATTTTTCACTCACCTTGGAAATAGCTCCTTCCAATGTGCTTATACTCCAGCCAAGTTAGTCAACTCTAACAACCAAAGTGAGGAGAAACCAAAATCAAAATTGACAACACAAAGATTTATGAAATTGAATTTTTAAGCACTCTAATTGCAAATTTTCAAACAAAAATTTGAACTACGGGCTAAAGATCTAATTTAAAGAGACAATTTTTTGTTTATAAGCTTCAATTACATCAAGGTATTTTTGATATACCTGATTGTCTTCATCTTGTGTTAACTCAAGAACAGCTTTGATGTGTGCTTTGTTTTCCCTTTTGATTTTCTTAGCTAGTGCCTTCTCTTCTTTGTTGAACTTGGTTTCTGGCTTCTGCACTTTTGGATGCCTATTCATTTACTGTCAAAATGTACAATTAGAAAGTTAAATGATAGAATTAATCAATCTGCAAACAAATTCTGATAGAAAACTAAAGGCGCCATTGTCCAGCAAATAGGTGATAACAAAATGTTCATAGGCATAATTTTACAAATACCAAACGACACTTTGCAGTGCCACAAGCGATATTAAAAATAAAAAAAAGCATGCACAAATTATTCCTAAGCGTGAACAAAACTTTTAAATTGCAAAAAATTATTATTACAAAGTGACATTTTAACTAACATTAAGCAGAAACTGAAATATCCAAAGCGTGACAGTAATTTAAAAATTGTAACGAAAAGCTTGGACTTAAGCGACAACAAATTTCAAAAAAGTGATATTTCAAGCATCATAAGCGTAACTATTAATCAAAAGTGTGGAGCAAAGCTTTAAGATAAGTGACACTAAAATGAAGCTAGGCGATAGTCCATGAGTCACAGGCGTGACTTGAAGAGAAAAAGGCTGAATGCTTTGTGGTCATAGGCGTGAATCTCCAGTTAATCTGCATGACTACATAGATTGTAGGCAACAGTAAAATAACTGCAAGCATGAACAGACCTCCTATAAGTGTGATTTCACCGATTTCCTACAAGATAAACACGGAAAATAGAGAATACAAGCATACAAATGAAGATCTAAATGATGAAATGAGGCTTAGAGCCCCATAGTGGGCGCCATTTGTGTGATGATGGATATCACCTTCATGAAATTAAGATCTAATAGCATCAATTTAAAGAAAATACAATGCAAATCTAATTTAAAATGAAACTATAATCTAGAACATCTCATGGTTCTCTAGAAAGAAGTGGTACATGAAGCTCTCAGCTTAGATCCTCACTAGTGACACCTCTAAAATGAGAATTATGCTGCTATATGCTTCTACTATGCTTCTATTATGCTTAATCTAGCTCAAATTGACACAATTATTATGCTAAAATGCTCAAAATGCTTTTAGAATGCTTTCAATTGCCTATAGTAACAATGCTTTTGCAAATAAAATTCTAAGATGGAAATGCTCTCCAAAATGCCTCATATTTATAGTAAATGTCCAAGGATAGGGGGTGGAGTGAAGTAATCATGGTTATCCCTTGGTTGAGTCAAATACTTTGCATTGTTCATAAATGGGGGGACAAATGAGGGGACAAGCCTTTAAATGGTTTCAAAGCTTTGGACAATTTAAATGTTTGAGTGATTTATGTCTTTTTGTCCTCAATTCTTATTGGTCAATCACTTTGTTGAAAGAAAATAAGATTTATTAAATTCAATTAATTAATTAAATTTAGCCATGTATGGGTAATGGGTTCATTTTGATTTTTGATTAAAACAACTATACAATTGATTGATTAAAATCACTTATATATTGTTTTTGCCCCTTTAAGCTTTGATTTAATTATTTAACATCATTATTTAATTTCTTCTTTGCTTTAATTGATTTTGTCCCTCTTTATTTAATTATGTCCATTTTTACTTGATTTAATCCCTTTAATGATTTTATTGATTTTTGAGCCATTTATTAATTTTTGCCATTTTAAAAGCACTTGTCCAATTTTGTGTGTCTACATTTATATATATATATATATATATATATATATATATATATATATATATATATATATATATATATAAGTTTGTGCATGCTCATCTTTTATGCAAGATTTCAGGTACTGAACATCGACTTCTCTGAATTGCCAAGATGAGCGCGCCCTATCATATTATCTCAATGGTAAGAAAGGGGAGATAGTATCCATGTATAAATCCCAACCTAAGCCATTTATTATCCTCAAATAGTGGACAAGTATCTTATCTGCTATCCTCTGAATTCATCAAGGTGACATCATTCATGAACCTTTTCTTTGAGCTTGATTATTACTTTATGGGTTTGGTCAGTTTTTCATTCATGTTTGTTTGTTAGGTGTCTTGATGTGAATTTTGTGTTATTAATGCATTAAATATTTAATTAAGATTAATTATGAGATTAAATAATTATATCTAATGAATATGGAAATATTAAATTTATAGATATTTTATTAATGAAAATTAATTAAATATCATTGATTATTTAAAAGACTTAATTAAAAGTCTAATTACGAAAATAAATATTTAATTAAATCAAAATCAAAATCAAAATTAAATATTCAAATAATATAAATTGATATTAATAATCAAATTGCTTATTAAGTGGTGCTAAATATATTAATTATAATTAAAATATAATCATGCAATTTTATGCACACTAGTTAAAAAGAATTGATTTATCAGTTCTAAATTAGAAGGTCGAATTAAGAGACTTAACTAAGGGTTTAGTTATAATTTTTTATAATAAATTAATGAATTGATATTTAATTATGAATTTGCATATTATTAATATACTAAAAATATTAATTGTTAATTAAATATTATTATGCAACTAAAATTACACATTCAGTTAATAAAATTGAAATATAAATTTAAGATTAAAAGTTGAGTGGTTTGCATGAATTGGAATTATTAATTAAATAAAAAACTCTTTTAAATAAATGATTGATATAAATGAAGTTAAGAGTTGAGTTTTGAATACTTGATTGTGAGTTGCATGTTTGAGTTTGGTTTGCTGAGTTTTCTATATTAGAGTCATTTTTGGTCATTTTTGAAGAGATGGGTTTTAGGAATTGTGGACAAGGCTTTTGAGGGTACCTAATTTTGGAAAACTTCAAGCCAAACAAAGATTAGATTTTAGCCTAACATGAAATCAATTCAAAACAAGGAAACTCTAAACTAAGCCATCTCAGATTGAGCTAAAACAGGTGCACCCAAGCACCGTTTGATTTGCTCTTGCTTAAGGGGATGTGGGTGTGCTCTCTAAGCATTTGGAGCATGTTCCTTATGCATTTTAGGACGGATTGAGATCTATGAAAACCTCATAAATGGCACAAAATAGGTATAGAGCACTTGATTTGCCCCTAAGGCCTCAAGGATCAAATGATGTTGAAATGAAGATTAAGCTACATGATGTTTATGCTAAGATTGATTTTAACCAAAGTAGAGATGTGATATGATGCTATGCTTATGCAAAACAATGGAAGAAACTAGGTTAATCCATTAAAGCTATATTAAGATGAGCTAAAATGCTTGAAAGTAAGCTAAGTTAAGATGATTATGCTTAAGGCTAGAAATAAAAAGGCATGATAACAATGCATGAGAATAAAAGTTAAGGTAATGAATTTATTCTTGAAAGGAGGAGCATTTATAGGATTTGGGAAGGAGGAATGAGTGGCCAGGATCAAAATCCTTAAGAGAGGCCAAGATTCATTCAAAGGGGAGCACATGAATTGTGCTAGTTTAGGGCCACCTCCTTGTGACAAGTGTCATAACGGCATTGGGTTGAAAGATGGGAGGAATGTGCACAATTTGGGAAATGTGCCTAAGGTCAACGGGTGTAAGAAAGGGGTGAGGGGCTTCTTAAATGGATGACAAATACATGTAAGAGGGATAAGGAAGCCTTAAATGCACTTAATGCATGTAAGAGAAGTCTCTAGAAGTTTGTTGACTTTGGGTTAAGCTTAGGAGTTGGCTAACCTTGGTTAGGGAATGTGATAGGATTAGGGGGGGGGATTAGGATTAGGATTAGGGTTAGGACTTTCTAGAAGAGTCTAGAATTTCCTTGGGATAAACATGGATTTTAAGAAATAAATAAAGATTTATTTATTTCCATGGTTTGGATTTGAGAATATTTATTAAAATGAATTTAACAAATATGAGGATTAAATATTTAATCTTATTTAAATATTTTGAGTTGGGATTAGGGTTAGGAAATGATGGGATTAGCCTTTAATCAAAATTAAAGAAGGATTAGAAGATTCTGGAAGAGGTTAGTGGTCTTAAAGAAATTGGCCAAGTTTTGGGCAAAAAATAAATAAATAATTTATTTTGGGATTTTTGGTCAATTTATTAATTAAATAATTAATAAATAAAGAGATAATGTTTAAATAAGATTTAAACATTTTTGGGAGGGATTTTTTAATTAAATATTTTTAATTAAGGTAAAGGGATTTAATGACATAAAAAATAAAAAAATAAAAAAATAAAAAAAATAAATAATTAATTAATAAATGATGATGTCATCAGAGATTTTTCAAAAAATAAAAATACTTTATTTTCTAAAGGATTTTTAGGTGTCTACATTTTTCCCCTCTTTGATGCGATGCCGCAAGTGGCGTGGCATCAAAGGCAAGAAAATAAGATGCCCAAGGCTAGAATTTAGAGGAATAAGGGATTGTGGCCCCTCGAGAAAATAACGTAAGGAGTAAACGTTGTAGAATTTTCTCGAAAGGAAACAAAGAAGGAAAGACTGAGGAAGCAGGGGAGATAAATAACCAAGCTTCCAAGAGCAAAGATGGGTGAATGCAAGATGAGATGGAATGCAAAATGCAGGATGCAGCTACATGAGAGATGCAAGATGCAAGATTAATTCTATATGATGCAAGATGCAAGGGATTGGGGGAAGCTCCAAGTGCAAATGTGGAGAGCACAACCTAGTTTAATATAGAAATGCTAGAGACCTACCAAGGATACTGGGATCACGAGGCCTTGTCACCAGTGTTGCATAGGACTGATGCTAAAAAGACATGCAGGGTTGCCTCAGCATCATGCATGAAACCCGAAGGAGGCATGGTGGAAACGATGCTGAAGAAACCACAAACACACAACTGACTCATAGGCAGAAGCAAAAGATCAAAAGACCTTGCCCCAGATTATCCTCATTCGCAGCGCACCATGATATAAAGGATCATGGCGACTTTGAGTAGAGAACAACGAGAAGCCGTAAAAGGTTAACAAGACCCAAAAGACAAAATCCAAGGTCAAAATGAGAACTCCAAAAGGACATCCTTTGCCAAGGAGAGAGATTTGATGTGATTGATGGTGGGAAGATTGGTCTGAATGTGTGGAAGGATGCATTGACACGGACTTAGTGTGCTTGGTGGAAGATTAGGTTAGACAAGAAGGATACAACTGAGGGGACCTGTGATTAGGCTTAGGTCAGACAAAATAGAAGCATACATTTGTGCGGACCCAATGCTGATGGGGAGAATGTTGTGTTGCTGATCGGAAAATGATGCAATTCAAAGATGGTCATGATGATCAAGAATAGTCGACAATTGATGTTGTTGAAGTACAAGGCTGGGTAGGACAAAGTGTGATGATCAAATGCTACTGCAGGACTGATAAGGACTATGTACAACAAGAGATGAGGATATGTACAATGGACGGGAAAAGAGATACAATGGATATGTACAGAAGCTCAGGATTGGGGATAGGAAGATCTCACTATACAGGTTATGGTACATGAAGGATCACGCTATACAGGATATGGTACAAAATATGTGCAAGATATGGTACAAGATATGTGCAGGTGGGATTGCGGATTGGCTGGAGGATCATGAAAAAGAGGAATGCTGGGGGATGGTGGATGGGGATGGTAGAAAAAAGATTGAGATGTTGGGATGGAGGGATGGGAGTTTGATAGATAATGACTCGGTCCACTATGTATGGCGCCTGTTTGCCAGGTTTTCACCAACATACTTGTCCAAGGTGCTTGAATTGCCAAGTTTTCACCATTGAACGATTGTTTTTCTTTTTTCCTTTTTTTGCTTTGTTTGTATTTTTTTTCTTTTTCCAATTTTTATGGATTTTCTGAATATGTAGATCTGGTTCAGGCATAGAACCTCTTCAAATGTATGATGTTGATTGGATCATTCAAAGGCTCACCTTCTAGTGTAGATAACTGATAAGCTCCAGAGCTGAAGCATGCTATGACAACATAGGGGCCCAACCAAGTAGGCTCAAACTTGCCTTTCTTTTCTCTGTTTTCTTGAACTTTCTAATTTTCTTTGAGGACCATGTCACCAACTTGAAATTGTCTGGGATGGACCTTCTTGTTATAACTCCTTTTGAGTTGATTCTGGTATGCAACCAGGTGATCATATGCTTGTTGTCTCTTTTCATCTAACAGGTCTAGTTGTGTGAGACGGGCCACACGATAGTCTTCATTAGTGGTGTAGTTCTTCATGGAGACTCACAATGATGGGAGCTCAACCTTGATCGGTAGAATGACTTTGGCACCATATACAAGGAAATATGGGGTGGTGCCTATGGGAGTGCGATAAGAAGTACGGTAGGCCCAAAGGGCAGGATTGATTTGGAGGTGCCAGTCACGACCAGAATCATTGACAACCTTCTTGAGGATTTTCAGGATAGTTTTATTGGTTGCCTCAGCTTGGCCATTTCCTTGAGGGAAATATGGACTAGAGAAACGGTGATGGATGTGGAGTCTAGCACATAGATCATCCACATGCTGGTTTTCAAAAGGTGTGCCATGGTCAGTGAAGATGGTAGATGGTATGCCAAAGCGGCAAATGATGTGGTAAAGGATGAACTTGGATATTTGGATGCCAGTAGTGAGGGTGAGCGAGATCGCTTCAACCCATTTGGTGAAGTACTCTGTGGTAGTTATTATGTACTTGTGTCCATCTGAGGAAAGGGGAGTGATTAATCCGACAATGTCAAAGCCCCAACATGAAAATGGCCAAGGTGGCGCAATGGGCTACAAATTTTGTGCTGGTGCATGAATCAAATTTGCATGCTGCTGACATGGTAAACATTTTCTGACAAACTCACAAGCATCATGTTCCATGGTGGGCCAATAGTACCCAACTCGAAACAACTACTTAGCTAGAATCATGCCACTCGTGTGGGCACCGCAAATTCCAGCGTGGACCTCTTGTAAAGCCAGGATGGCCTCGTTTGAATCTAAACACCTAGAGAGGATATTGTGATACCCTCGACGATAAAGGGTGTTGGCTACAAGAGTGTAGCGGGAAGCTCTGTGAATAAGGTTTTGGCGTTGGTTATTGGTGAGATGGGGAGATATGATACCATTATTTAGATATGCATGGATGTTATGGTACCATGGGGACTGGGGACCAACCAAGACACACACCATTTCTGCATCGACGTTCTCATAAGTTGGTGTATGTAGCTGCTCAACTAGGAATTCATACTGTGATGTGTCGCGTGGGATTTATAACAAGGACCCAATAGTTTCCATTGCGTCTGCTGCTTTGTTCTGAAGTCTAGGTATCTGTGTGAATTGTAGATTCAGGAAATGCTCTTTCAATCTATCCATGAGTTCTTTGTAAGGTAACAACTTGTCATCCTTTATTTGATATTCATCTGGGACTTGCTTGATAATCAATTGTGAATCGCCGAACACTTGTAGTTCTGTGATATTCCATTGAATGGCTATTTTGAGATGTAAGATGAGTGCCTCATATTCTGCAATGTTGTTGGTACATGAAAATCCCAACTTGAATGATTTTGGGATGTAGTCACCTTGAGGTGTGATGAATAGGATTCCGGCCCCTGATCCATGTGATGTGTAGGAGCCATCAAAGTATAGTTTCCACATGGGTTGTTCTTCGATCATACATAAGTGTTCATTAGGGAATTCCATGATTAGTGGATAAGCATCCACCAGTGGTGCTTCTGCTAGTTGATCAGCAATGACTTGCCCTTTGATTGCTTTCTGATCTATGTACTGGATGTCAAACTCGCTAAGTATCATGACCCATTTTGCCATATGACCTGTGAGAGTTGTCTTTGATAGTAGATATTTGAGGGGGTCCACTTTTGAAATGAGCCTGATTGTGTGACTGAGCATGTAATGTCTAAGCTTTTGAGTGGTAAAAACCACTGCAAGACATGCTTTTTCCATGGGTGAGTAATTAAGCTCATAGCCGACAAGAGTTCGACTAATGTAGTAGATGGCTCTCTCTTTGTTTTCATCATCATGCTGAGCTAGGAGTGCCCCCAGTGCTGTAGTGGTTGTTGAGATGTAGAGTATGAGAGGGCGTCCTGGAACTGGTGGTACTAAGATTGGAGAATTGGCTAGATACTCCTTGAGCTTATCAAAGCTACTTTGACAAATGGGATCCCATTTGAAGCTTGTGTCTTTGCATAAAAGATGCGTAAAAGGTTGGCACTTGTCTGCAGCTGAGAAATGAACCGACACACTGATTGAAGCTTTCCTTGTAGGCTTCTAAGCTATCTAAGTGTTCTTGGGGGAGGCATTTCTATTATTGATTTGACCTTTTTAGGGTCAATCTCTATGCCTCGTCGTGATACTATGAAACCTAGGAGCTTTCCAGATGTAACACCAAAGACACATTTCTTTGGATTGAGCCATAACCCATAGTGTTGCAGGTGATCAAACACACTCTCAAGAATGTCAAGATGTTCATGGCGTGTCTTTGATTTTGCAAGAATATCATCCACATAGTCCTCTAGGATCTTGTGGATCATGTCATGGAAGATTGCTGTCATCACTCTCTGATATGTGGCTCCGACATTCTTTAGACCAAAGGGCATCATGTTATAGCAAAAGGTACCCCATGGAGTGGTGAATGCTATTTTGTGTTGATCTTCTGCTACTATATGAATCTGATTGTATCTAGAGAAACCATCCATTAGTGACAACATTTCATGGCCCACTGTAAGATCTATGATCATGTCTATGTTAGGTAGCAGGAAATCATCTTTAGAACATGCCTTGTTTAGGTCCCTGAAATCCGTACAAATTTGGATGTCACCAGAAGGCTTTGTGATAGGTACCATGTTGGAGATCCAATCTAAGTAATCTATAGCTCTGATAATCTTTGCATCCTGGAGCTTTTCTAGTTCTGATTTTACCAATAGAGCTACTTTGGGATGCATTTTGTGTAGCTTCTACTTTACTAGCTTAACATTGGGGTCTACAGCTAGATGATGAACAACAAGTTTAGGATCAAGTCCAGGCATGTGTGTGTATGACCATGCAAAGTTCGTAGTAGCTTCTTGAAGTAGCGTAGTGAAAGCCATTTCTTCACCTTCTATCATGTTGGCTACAATGTAGGTGATTCTCAGACATTCCTCTGTACCTAAGTTGACTAGCTTGGTTTCTTCTATGATGATAGGTGACTGCTCAGGTCTGTAATCCTGGATGGGAGGAAGAGGCAAGTCTTCATCTTCTAGCGCTTGAATTGCCAAGTTTTCACTAGAAGATACACTCTTTATTTTTACTTTTTTGTAATCAGAATGTGCCCCAGAAGGGTTTTCACATAAGGACTCATGTTTTACTCTTTCTATTTCTCTTTTGCAGCTAAAGCTTGCCTCCTCTCCAAAGTATCCTTCTGGGTCAAGCTTGTAGATGTGAGTTGACTCTGAATCTTGAACTGAGTGTGGGCCTGATGCCCCCATGAATTCTAGGAGTGCTTCTGTGCTTTGGAACTCATTGATGTGTGTGATGCTTGGTTGGTTCCAGTCTATGAGTTCAAGGTGGGTGAGGGGAAGTTCTATGAGATTGATGGCAAGTTGTCAGAGGACAGAAGTCCCCAGGAGGGTTTCATCGTCAAAGATATCATCGTAGGATCTGATTTCTTTCTCTTTAGGGATGTCTTTGATCTGTATGAGGTCATCTTGGCTATTTAAGAGGGGAACACTAGTCATGTTGGTGCCCCCAGTTGCGGTATTGGGCCCTTGTATATGCAGGCGAGGGGTATTAAAGCCAAGACCCTGATGTTGTGGGTTCTTGGATGCTGTAATTGGGTCTTTGCTTCCACCTTCTTGTGGTCCTAGACCACCACCTTGGTAGTTCCATTGCTTAGTAGTGTACTTGTGTGATTGTGGGTATTTATTTTTGAAGTAGCCAAGAAGTTGTTTGTCAGGTGGTGGGGGATCTTTGTACAACCACCTATTAATGTCAGGATCCATTTCTTGACTATTTAATGTGCCATGGGATTCAAAAGTCATAGGTCCCATTCTCTTGATTTCATGATGCTCTTCAATAGGATTGCTTTGGTGATTTGGGTTCCCTTGAGTATGTGGATCAAGCGGGAGGGACCCTATGGCAAATGCATCATGTAGGCTATATTCACCACAACCCTGGTTATTGATCTTGATAGAAGAGAGGGTGGAGGTGAGAATGGTTTCTGGATCGCAATGGGATTGGGATGAGATGGCAATAGAAGTACCAATGTCAGTTCCAGGACAATGAGTGGAGTGAGGGAATGATGCTTCCATTGCATGACAATATGCGAAGGGTTGGGGGTCAGCATGGATGGTAACCTCAGTGCCTTGATGTGGAAATTTGATGCACTGATGGTAAGTAGTGTAATACCCCAAAAATGGGCTATAAGTTCATTAATCTCCTACATCTTCAATTCGAACAAAATCGACATCAAAGTCCTAACCTAAGGCACATCTAAACATCATCGAATCATAATTGATTATCTTAAATTTTGCATCAGAGAATATTCCTAGTAATATTCCTAATTATCTTAATTATCTTTAATTTAATGATTATTTGGCGATAAATCACATTTATCCTAAAAATTTGATTAATTGAATATTTTCATATTTAATTAATTAGATTTAATATTTGCCACTTAATTATGTAATTAAATTTAATTCTATCTATTATTAATTGTATTATTTAATTTTGACAATAAATCAAAATTCCTATCTTTAATTGATTAAATTCTTATTTAATTAATTAAAGCATGTTGTCATTATTTAATAATATAATTTTTAATAAAAGTTTGAATAAATAGTTAATTAACCCATAAATTAATTATTTATTTTCAAAAATCAGTTGAGTTGAGGATAAATCACTTTATTTATTTATTTAATTCTTAATTATTATGCATATTCAAAAGAAACAGTTAAACTCCAAATCAGAAAATCAATGCAAGTTATTGACTTTTTGGAACTCAACATCCTTTTGGAGTTCAAAAAGCTGATCTAAACTCTAATTTGAGTTAAAAAGCTATTTTTGCATGTTTTTGCATGATTTTGAGAATTAACTATCTTTTATGATCAGATAACTCAAAAATCAAGATGAGTTAATTTGAGTGATTTATGGCTTTTATTCATGCACCTCCAAAGCCCTGGATTTCTATAAATTAAGGCTTTAGCTCTTCACAAATCATCTCATATTTTGCACAATCACGCTGGAGAATTGGAGACTGAGGAATCAACTTGCGAATTCAAAGCTTTGTGAGATCAATCTTATTTTTTTTGCATTCATATTACATATCATTGTTAGATTCATAGCATATCAATTTTCAATAGCATTCATAGCATATCAATTTCATTTAGCATAGATTTCATATCAGTTTTTATCATTCTTATTGCATAGAAAATATCAAAAATATAGATTAATTGCATTTATTCCATATCTAGAATTGCATTCAAATCCTTCATTTAGGTGTCGTCTAGGTCACTGATCTCGATAATAATCTGAGAACATTAATCTCGCACCTACTAGAAGGCAGTAAATCGCTTGGTTAGATAGCTTTCAATTTTGCACGATTTTGATTATAGCTAACCTCTAATGTTTTACTGAGTGTTGTGTTTACAGATCAGGTACAATTTTCACACACACATTTCTGGCGCCCACCGTGGGGCAACCCACCTTTGCATGCTGGTTTTGATTTTTTTTTGGGAGCTAAAACCCCAAAGTTTCAAAGATTTAATTTTATCTCCCAAATGGCTTGGAATTTTGGTTTGAAATTTTTTTTGTAGGTTGGTGACATGCTATGGAAGCTTCAGTAAAAAATTTAGAATTTTCTGAAATGTTTTGAATTTTTAATAATTTTTTCTTGAAATTCCGGAAAAAATTAATATCTGACGCAAATCAGCATTATTTTCAAAAATTTTTATATTTTCCGAAAGCTCTTTAAATTTTACAGGGGGTCCATTCTTTGTGTTTTAAATTTGGACATAATATCATAGCTCAAATAGTCAATTTACAAAAACTGGTCTGTTTTGATAAAATGGGTCTCTAGGGCACAAATGAAGAGATTTTTCTAAAATTTTTACATTTTTGGAAAGCTCTCTATTTTTTAGTAGGGATCTCTACTCTGAATTTCTATTTGTGTAGCCAAAATCATATCAAAAAAATTAGATCTTGTTGACTAGGTCAAATGCAGCAAAAAAAAAATAAAGTTTTGTGATGGGTATGCACTTATTTTTTTACATGGTTCAATGAATGATATGAGTTGTCATTTGGGTTGATTGCTGGTTATTATTACTGATAATAATTGATTTTTAGAGCTAACCCTATGGTTTTCATAAGTTGAATATATTTTGCATATCTTGTTTGCTTGTTTGCTTGTTGGAGAGTTCGTCACTTGCTTGCATGGAAAAGCTCAACAAAAATTGCTAAAAATCAAGTAAAATCTACTAAGCGCGTTGCAAGGATCCCAGGTATTCTCCTTCATCTAATAATATTTTGATTTGGGACTTAAAATAAATCTCTTATGTGTCAAGCTTGTGTGCATCTTTTCATGCTTTTGATCTATTTCTACACACTTGCATAATTGATACTAGGTTGTGAACCCTTAAGGATTCATTAAGTAGTCTTAGAATACTTGTGATTGATCTTGATTGCTATCTTGGGTTATTGGACTCGCTAATCCACCGGCCCCTCATTTCCGCCCCGTGGTTGCAATCTCAGCGCCATAAAGGGGAGGGGTCAACAGGACAGAAGCGTTAAATGTTCCACTTGGCAACCCTTTTGTGCTTTTAGGAACTCCCTTGTTTTCTAAGTTGTGGACTCATTTTTAGCTTGTGTGAGGTGTTAAGTGTTCCACCTTGTGGACTCATCTCATATTCGCTTTAAACGTTAAGTGTTCCTCTTTCTACTTTTTGGATGCTTTTGGTAGATTTGCTTTCGGAACATACATCTGTGCTCACATAGTAATTAGGCCCTATGAACACTATTTGTGATTCTTGAGAGATTGGATTCCTAGCGAAATCCTTCTTGACGATAGAATCCTTGTAGGTAGGGAGGATACTTAGTGCGTTTCACATTCAACTTAGTTAGTGAGTCTTCTCTTATTGATCGACACATTCTCTCTCCGGAGAGGTTGATAGATCATGTGGGGTTGATATCACAAGCTTTGGTGAATCAAAATTGGTTAGTGCGTCTTCTCTTATTGATTGATACATTCTCTCCCCGGAGAGGTTGATAGATCACGTGGAGTTGATATCACAGACCTTGGTGGAACAAAACTTTGTCTTAGCGTGTCGGATTAATCTGCTTGCTTTGTTTGGGTTAAAAGTGAAGAGGTGTCAAAACCTTGAATCTGGAGCCAAGTCCCCTTATGGTATACTATTGTGAGTCATCTTTAGAGAGGGTTAACCGTAGCAGACAATCCCTTCACAGGGCAAACTGCGTTGACGGAACCTCAAGCGGTAATAGCCATTTTCGCCATGGTAGTGACAACCGCTATATAAATGTCCTTGTGGAAGAAATCTCCACGGGTATGGTTCATTGTTGGGTTGTCAGATCTCCCTAGCAGCTCTTGAAGATTAAGTTCTCAGACTGTGTCAAAACCCTGGTGCGCCGGGATTGGAGTTCACCCCTTTGAATCATAAAAGTTGCAGAGTCAAACCATTACTAAAAACCCTAGAGAGGCCAATTTTTCACTTTCAGGTATATGTGCGTTATTGCAAAACTTTTTCAGAACATACACAATTAGTACTCTCAGGGATTAGCACAATTTGGTCACTTGATTGTTCATGCGCAAGGTTGCTTTTGCCCTTGTTCATTATTTTCAGACGTGCTTGGAATCACTTGCTTGCTATTTTGCGTGCTTATTTATCTACTTGGCTATTAAAAATGATCAAATCTGGTATAACCTTCAAAATCTGGACAATACAATTTGCAAACAATCCAAAACTGAAGACCTTACATTTTGCAAAAATTGACGTAAAATCTTTTCTGGAGTCAAAAGTTGTACGAGTTTTGTCCAGTGTCATTTCAGTATTACCCAACTGTCGTATGAGTTTAGCAACTGTCATTTCATAGACTACCCAGTGTCGTACGAGTCTGCAGAGTGTCGTTTGGAAAAATTTGAGAAAGTTGTCAGAAATTGTCAAATTGCAAGATATCCAATGTTTCCAGCCTAGTTCCAGAATTTGTCAAAAATATCATTGTGTCAGGAATAGAGCGATAGCTATTGAGAATCAGTACACATGTCTCAAAGAATCAGTAAACATGAGGAAGAAATTTTGATCGCCGCTATAATGAAACAGATACATGCTATGCAAGTCCAGCTTGACAAACTTGAGAAAGAGAAGGAATCTAAAAAGTTCTCCATGGAATCTTTATACTCTTTTCCATTTGATAAAGACTTGTACATGTCACCATGCCCCCGGAAAAAAATTGAGCAATATGATACCTCTTCCATGGAGAGTGACACATCTAGCTTTGAAGACTATGATGACTATGATGACAGAAAATGTAATGATACCTATGACACCTCTGTTCCTAAGAGTCCTCCTCGTCGTTCGTTCCTACTTACTACAAATGGGCCATCACATTGGATAGATCAGGAGAGTGATCCATATGATTCTGATTATCAAAGAGACTTTGATGATTTCTATGCACAATACCTAGATGATCCATCTATTTCACTTGAGGAAGAGAAAGTTTACCACACTGATTATAAACATGCATACTATAAGGATCTCTCCTCTAAGAACTCTCAGGCTGAAAATAAAGATTACACTCTCAAGCAAGATCATGTTAATGTTGGACCTTTGTCTTGTGATGGTTCCCTTCCATCCCCTACTTCCTCCAATACCCATACATTTCCTAAAGCTTCCGAGTCTTTCAAATCTTTCACAGAACCTTCATCTGACACAAGCCCTGATACTTTTCATGTGGTTCCCTATAGTTATCCCCCAGGGCTACCTCTTAAAGAAACTCAAGCTAACCTTCACTTGGCTGCAAAGACTTTCAATAATGATAAATCTAAAGAGCCTAAGCCTTCATATGCTATAATCCCTACTTCAGCTAGTCCTTCACCATCTCTTCCAAAATCATCCATACAATCCCAACATGCTTCCTTGTCCTTAGAAGTGGCTCCATGTCAAGAGGACTCTAAAAATGATGAAAAAAAGAATATAAAGAAAGATCAAGATCAAGAACCCTCCATGTCATCCACTCCTTTTCACGATGTCTCTTATCTACCTCAGGGTTCTTTTGATCCTGTACCCCCTTTTTCATGCATTCCACCATGTCTTAAGTCTTCACCTAAGCAAGATCAAGCTACTACTTACACTGTTGAGCTTATTGACAATCAAAATAACCTTACTACGCTTGCGCTTTCCAAAGATGATACTTCCATTAAGGTTGGTAAAAATGGTGTTCCTTCCAATGTCAAGCCTATTGAAAAACAAGAAAAATTTTTTGCGCTTATGCTATCCGAAGATCCTTGTCAAGATCAAAGTCTTTCATCTTCTTGTTCTACCACTCCATGTTCACTTCCACTTTCTACTCTTCCTAAGTCTTCGCAAGCTTTGAATGATCCTATCAAAGAAAATGTTCTTATTCAAGATGTCCAGGATCCTATTGAAAATTCTAATTCTCACTCTAAAGATGCTGATATCCTTGGTTGTCATATAGATGCTGATGAACTTATTGATTATCCTTTTGTATCTTCCACTTCCATCCTTGGACCTCTTCCACCACTACTAAAGGCTTCACGTCTTCCTTCCATCTTGGGTCCTTATGTCCCTTCACTTTCCCCTCCTAACTTTCCTAATTCACCATCCATCTTGGGTCCTTACATACCTCCATCTCCTATCTTTCCTCAAGATCAACATAGATGCATACCCTTGAATCCTTTTCATCCACCCACCCATCTAAACCAGTCATCTCCTCCTTCCACAAGTCCCAAGTCTTTTGGAAGTAACTTGAATGTTCAATACAAGAAAAAGAAGCAATACAATAATCCATCAAAAAAAGATCACCATGTCTCCTCTAATAGACATGGAAACATAAAGTCAAAAGAGATATCTAAGAAAAAAACTACAAGACAAGTATGGGTTCCAAAATCCATCATTCAAGATATTCTCTCTAGATCATCAAAAGGAAATAAAAATCCTAAGGCTATATGGATTCCAAAGTCTCTCTTGAAAGAGTCTGGTGTTGAGCAAAAAGTGAAGTTGACATTCAAGCTTCCAAAGGCTTCCACTTCATCTCCCTCCAAAAATATTCTTCCATTCCATGTGCCTAAACCAAAACCTCTGCTATCCATTCGCCATATTCCTTCACGTATTCCTTCATTCACGATTCCTCCATCCTCTCACCACCCTTCAAGGTATGTGTTGACGTTGATCTTGCCTTCCTTTCCACCTACCCTTTTACAATCCTTCCATGCATTATCCTTATACCTCCTATCCTTTTTCCTCATTTGCCTATTCCTCCTATCTTCCACCTCACTTGCTTTACATAAAACCTTATCCTCCATTTTTCTCTTCCATCTCCCTTTCCCTATCAGCATCTTTGAGCATATCATTTTGAATCTTTGGCATATCATGGTTTATCCTTTCAAGGAGCATTACATAAAAAGCTTGCCTTCTTCCAAAAAAAATTAAAAAAAAAATTAAAAAAAAATTAAAAAAAAAATTGAAAATGTGCCTTGGTGAAAACCTGGAAACAGGCACCTTGGTAGCAAAAGTAAAATTTTTTTTTATCCTAAGGTGAAAACCACTCCCTTGTGGTGCCTTGGATAAGTACCATGATGAAAACCTGGCAATCAGGCATCATGCGTAGTTCTTCTACATATTTCATCCATTCCATCTTCTCTCTTTGATCTTGACAATGTTGATCTACACACGAACATTTGGCTATCTTGTGAGCTATCTTATGATGATCTTGCTTTCATTCCCTTCTTGTTTAGCCTTCATATCCATCTTCCTCCATTCATTTTCGCCTATCGCTATCCTTTTCCCCTTTGGTCTTGATCTAATAAAAAAAGAAAGAAAGAGTGAAACACAGTGCTATGAAGCCTCTTGACATGTCTACTCCTTTGGATTGCATTCTTTCCTGCTCTTGCATTATGATTTTGTGACTTATCCTATGCTAGCCTTTCATTGCTTGTCCAAATGCGCTTTACATGACAATTTTTCCCTAGCTTGGGTATTCTTGAGGAGTTTCCCCTTGAGGATTTCTTCCCTTCATTCTCCTTCATTCTCTTGTCTTCCATCTCTTCCACTAGCTTGCCAATCCCTCTTGTTCTCCACCTTGCTAGACATTGGGACTACACGATATAATCTTGCTTGGGAGTTTGCAATGGAAAAAGATGCTATCAAGTATACCAAGTATCAGAACAATTATCAGAACAATTATCAGAATCAGTATCAGAATCAGTATCAGAACCAGTATCAAAATAAGCATCAGAACCAGTATCAGAACAATTATCATAATCAATATCAGAATCAGTATCAGAACCAGTATCAGAACAATTATCAGAATTAGTATCAGAATCAGTATCAGAACCAGTATCAGAACCAGTATCAGAACAAGTATCAGAATGGGCCTACAAAACAAGTATCAGAACACCTACAGGGGCTACACCTTTCGCTTTAGTTTATGGGTCTGAAGCGGTACTGCCTATTGAGGTTGAAATCCCATCACTCAGGATTAGAATCCATGGACTTGTCACTGATGAAGACTACAGAGTGTCGAGGTTACAAGAACTTGAACTACTAGATGAGCGCAGACAAGTAGCGTATGATCATCTCAGAGTGTATCAGAAAAGAATGTCTAGAGGCTACAACAAGAAAGTCAGACATAGAGAATTTCAGGTTGGCGATCTAGTGTTGAGAGAAAATCCTAAAAATCAATCACATCGAGAACGCAAGGGGAAGTTCGAACCCAACTGGCTGGGTCCCTTTGTTATCACTGCTACTTTTGGCTTTGGTGCCTATCAACTCTCAACGACTGAAGGAGAACAGCTCTGAGAACCAATCAACGTTCTCCATCTGAAGAAATTCTACGCCTATGGCATTCAGTGCTTGGTAAATGTCCTGAAAAAAATCTTAAAAATTAGAAAAAGTCCTGAAAAAATGAACATCTTGGTGAAAACCTAGCAATAGGCGCCTTGATGATTCGCAAAAAAATCAAAAAAATATCAAAAGTACAAAAAAAAAAATAAAAAATCAAAAATACAAAAAAATGAGAAAAAAAAAGTGCCTTGGTGAAAACCTGGAAACAGGCACCTCGGTAGCAAAAATAGAATCTCTACCAAGATGGTGAAAACTCGGCAAACGGGCACCACTTGTTCCAAAATGCTCCATCTATCAGCACAATCTTGGTCTTTCCCAGCTTTCAGTCTTGCTTTAGTTTGTACATATCTCCCGGTTTGTTTCTGCATATCCTGGTTTCAATAAGTCGGTCTGTACACCAATCAGCTCAAGCGTCTGTATCCTATCAATGTTCAAAGTTGGGGGCAATCAATGTCATATCCTATGGTCTCCCATGTATCTTAGACGTTTCATATCCACTCAGAGTCCTTTGAAGCTTCAAGTTGAGTCAGTCAGTCAGTCTCGTCTCCAGAAAGGATTTTGCATCAACAACAATCAAACATCAAAACTCAACTGAAAACAATCTGTTCTTTTCATGCTTTTATCTCCTTGTAGGCTTACTGATTCACATTGAGATTTTTGCATATTGTGTCCCTTCGAGCTCTTCGATGATGTCTTTTATAGGATTTAGAGAGTGATGACTGGGGGCATAATCTTTTCTTTGTCTTCTGCTTGTATGTGAAAATCTAACAACTTTGGAAATTCTGGATTGAAATGGTGTCCGACTGTAAGAGCCTCTATCTCAAATTGGATGGCCATGCGTACCTCGACCATTGATACCCAGACAATTCAAGGAAGTTTGCTCTAACTATTATCTTTTTGAGTAAGTTCTTTCTCCTACTGTGGAACACAATCTTGCCTAAGGATGTGAACGATAAAGGGTCACTACGGGTAATTCACATTGGATTTAGAATGATCTCTTGACTGTTTGATGTGTTTGCAATGCAAGGCGTACTCAGGTCATCACGACGTGTATGTTTTGATGCTTGTACAAATTGCTATATCAAAATGGACATGATATTCAGGTCATCCTGGCGCTTGTGCCTTGGTGCTTATATCTAATCCGACATTTCGAAAATAAAATCAATATTCATATATCCATGGTTGTTGACCAGTGGGTGTTGTATTGATTCTTGCGCATACAAATTGATATTCATATGTCTATGGTTTCATGGCTAGTGGGCATTGTATTGATTTATCCGGTTACCTAAAAGTTCAATGATGATAACAAATCGACATATGATCAGTGACTAGGTCCTAGGTCTTAGGTTGCATTTCATTTTGCATGTCTCATTGCATTTTGCATGTTTACATGATCTCACAATGCTTAAATGATTCTTCAAATCGCATCTTCAAGTCTAACAAGAGCTGAATCTCACACGAAGGTTCCTCCAATGAAATAGCAAGTAGAATCCTTTTTCGGGATCAAAATTCAAATCTGAGATCATTCATATTATTAACTACTTGCATATTCGACCTTCAATCATCACAGAAATCTAGTATTCAACTTAACTGATTATCTTACATCAAACTATCAAAATTTCAACTTGGTCAACCATGGTCAACTCATGGTCAAACCTAGTCAAACTTGGTCTTTTGGGACCTCCAAATGATGCAGAATGCGTTCTCGGACATGTATAACCACTTCTCAGATCAATTAACATGCTTCTAAACTATCAACGCTGACTTTTCTTGTCAGATTTCAATTTTAATCCCGAAGGGGGCATGCTATTGCACATCATTCAAAGTCTGTAAATCAAATTCTATCGATCAAATCTATCAATATCTTTCATCAGTGATCAAGACAACAATCACGTCTAGTCACTGATTCATCAAAAGTCCTCATCGCTCGGGGCAAATCTATCATCACTTGGGGCATATCAGATTCATCGATCCATATCAATCTGGTATTCTCTCAATCTTGTAAACTGTATCAGTTTTTGCAACCATCAGATCATAGTGTTCTTTCCTTGGTTCTTCGACAACTGAAAGATTCAGATGTGATACTTGCTAGTTCTGCTAAGACAATCGAGTCTAGAACGGGTCACTCACTTCTTATCAATCCTAAGGTTCAGAATCAGGCATTTTGACACTTTTTCACAATCATAGGTTCATTTGCTGCTACAGTGAACATTATCTTTGGTCATTCAAGATCTATTATCTCCATATCAATTCAATATCAATCAACTCCTATCTCAATATCTTTCAATCGGTTTCTATCTTGAGATCGGTTTATCTTTTGAATCAGTTTCATATCTTTATCAAACACAGACTATCTTTGAACCGCTGCGCTTCGCACAGTAATTCAAAGAGGGGCAAAATGTAATACCCCAAAAATGGGCTATAAGTTCATTAATCTCCTACATCTTCAATTCGAACAAAATCGACATCAAAGTCCTAACCTAAGGCACATCTAAACATCATCGAATCATAATTGATTATCTTAAATTTTGCATCAGGGAATATTCCTAGTAATATTCCTAATTATTTTAATTATCTTTAATTTAATGATTATTTGGCGATAAATCACATTTATCCTAAAAATTTGATTAATTGAATATTTTCATATTTAATTAATTAGATTTAATATTTGCCGCTTAATTATGTAATTAAATTTAATTCTATCTATTATTAATTGTATTATTTAATTTTGACAATAAATCAAAATTCCTATCTTTAATTGATTAAATTCTTATTTAATTAATTAAAGCATGTTGTCATTATTTAATAATATAATTTTTAATAAAAGTTTGAATAAATAGTTAATTAACCCATAAATTAATTATTTATTTTCAAAAATCAGTTGAGTTGAGGATAAATCACTTTATTTATTTATTTAATTCTTAATTATTATGCATATTCAAAAGAAACAGTTAAACTCCAAATCAGAAAATCAATGCAAGTTATTGACTTTTTGGAACTCAACATCCTTTTGGAGTTCAAAAAGCTGATCTAAACTCTAATTTGAGTTAAAAAGCTATTTTTGCATGTTTTTGCATGATTTTGAGAATTAACTATCTTTTATGATCAGATAACTCAAAAATCAAGATGAGTTAATTTGAGTGATTTATGGCTTTTATTCATGCACCTCCAAAGCCCTGGATTTCTATAAATTAAGGCTTTAGCTCTTCACAAATCATCTCATATTTTGCACAATCACGCTGGAGAATTGGAGACTGAGGAATCAACTTGCGAATTCAAAGCTTTGTGAGATCAATCTTATTTTTTTTGCATTCATATTACATATCATTGTTAGATTCATAGCATATCAATTTTCAATAGCATTCATAGCATATCAATTTCATTTAGCATAGATTTCATATCAGTTTTTATCATTCTTATTGCATAGAAAATATCAAAAATATAGATTAATTGCATTTATTCCATATCTAGAATTGCATTCAAATCCTTCATTTAGGTGTCGTCTAGGTCACTGATCTCGATAATAATCTGAGAACATTAATCTCGCACCTACTAGAAGGCAGTAAATCGCTTGGTTAGATAGCTTTCAATTTTGCACGATTTTGATTATAGCTAACCTCTAATGTTTTACTGAGTGTTGTGTTTACAAATCAGGTACAATTTTCACACACACAAATATATGGTACAACCTTAATGGAATGAATCCATGGTCGGCCTAGGAGGATATTAAATGGTAGGTCAAGATCAACAACATGGCAAATAGTATCTTGTGTTGTTGGGCCCAACTGAATGGGAAAAGTAATGGTACCTTCAGAGGTATGCTCCAAATTATCATAGGATTTGATAGTGATTACTTCATGTGCTATATCGGCCTAGGTGAACCCAATCTGCTGAATGAATTTCAAAGTACACAAGTTCAGGGTTGAGCCATTATCTATTAAGACCCGTTTGATGGCAAAGTCTCTGACCATGATAGCAATGCGGAGAGGGAGAGTATGGTCAGGTGCAACATGTGGCATGTCAGATGGTTTGAAGGATAAAGCATAGGTTACAGATAGATGTCCCACAAGGGTCTCAAACTGGGTGGTGTTAATGTCTGTGGGGACATGTCCTTCTTTGAGAGCTCGGTCAAGAATCTCTTGATGGAGAGGTGAAGTGCAGAGAAGGTCCAAGATGGATATTTGGGTTGGTGTGTTCCCAAGATGTTCTATGAGGTTATACTGTGCATTGTGTGCATTGTGTACTGGCCTTGGATGGGCACCAGTAATAGTTATCCGACCTCTACGAGTGGTAACAACACATTGACTGTCTTCTCCTCTGACATGGATGGTATTGACTGTGGGCTCAACTTGGATAATACATCCAACAATATTGTCATAATTGATATAGGCAGTAGTGTGATCTTCTTGCTTGCCTTTGCCATGATTCTAGGAATGATTGGTTTTAGTTTGGTTGTTCCCAGCATTGTGTTGCAGGAACACATTCTGATAAATTTGCAAATTGGCATTTGGCGAGGCTTGAGTGGGTGTATCTACTTGAATCTCTTTTTGATCAATGAGATCTTGGATATAGTTTTTGAGTCTCATACACTTCAGGGTAGTGTGTCCTTTGACACGATGATAATCACAATATTCATGATCTTTGTACCAATCAGGCTTGGGAGTGCTATCATCAATTGGCTGAATTGGTGGATATGTAATCAAGTTGGCCTTGGCCATTCGATGAAATATAACATCCAAAGGTTCACCCAGCGGTGTGAAGGTCTTCTTTAGATAATTTTGAACTCTAGGTTTGTTCTGCTTGGGAGCAATATTGACGGCATTGACTTGACTATTTGGATTACCTTGATAAGCTTGATGGGCTTGTTGCTGATAATTTTGCTGATTATTCCAAGAATGATATTGTTGCGTGGGTTGCTGATGAACTTGAGGAGGTTGCTAATAGACAGGTGCTTGTTGTTGTTGGTATGCGGGAGTTGATGGAGGACTAGCCATGACAAATTGGACATGCTTGGTATTAGTGGCTCCATCAGTAACAACGTTCTTGTTATGATTCCAGTAATGAGATTTATCATTGCTGGGTTTTTGGGCATCATTTTTGAAGTGTCAAATTGTGCCTTCATCTAGGAGGGCCTTTTCAATACCTATCCCCTTGCTCTTGATATCTTGATAGGTTTGGAGACAATTCATCCTTATGAAATGGGATAGCTTAGGATGTAGATTATCAATAAAGATTTTGGTCAAATGCTTTTCAAGCGGCTGGTATGATAACCTGGTAGTAAGGTTCTGCCATCGTTGTAAGTATTCTGCTAGGCTTTCTCCATCTTTTTGTTTTGAGTTGCAAAGATCTAACAAGGTCAACTCATTCTCACCATTGTGGGCATAGTGGGCAATGAACTTCTCAGAAAGTTCGGAAAAGGTTTTGATAGTCCCACAGGGTATTTTGTAGAACCATTCAACAACGGTTTCTCCCAAACTTTTGGGGAATAGGCGTAAGAAATAGTTATCACTGTAAGCCACTTCTTGGCATACCATATAGAATTCTTTAATATGATTGACTGGATCTCCTTTCCCCCGATATTTATCAAACTTAGGTGTCTCAAAGTGCTTAGGGAAAGGTATAGCAGCAATGGATCGGTCAAACAGATAAGGACACACCTCTCAAACCTGTAAGTTTTGTCCTCAGTACTAGTTTGAAGCTCTTTAAGAGTGTTCTTCATGGCTTCCCATTCAGCATTGATTGGTGTTTGAGCGGGTACTCCCATTTGAATTGGGTACTATTGAGTGGGATATGGAGATGGCCTAGCAGGATAGGTAGATTGGAGTGGATTTTGGAGTGATGTTTGCTAGGGATATTGTTGATGCGGCATAGGGGGATATTGCGGTGGTGGATATGAGACTACTTGCTGGTGTTGTGGGATGACTAAGAGTTTTTGCTGTGACTAATAGGAGGAAACTTGTTGCTGTTGGGGAATGATGGGGGTTTGTTGCTGTGACTGAAGGTATGGTTGCTGTGGGGGTGGCTGGTGGAATGATGTAGCTTGTTGGTAAGATGGTCCTTGCTGAACTTGGCTTTTTGGCTGACCGATATAAGTCGGGTGCATTCCCATATTGCTTAAGGGTGGAACTAATGTAGGGAAGCTCGAAGCAAAGGGTGACTGGGAAAGATAACTTGTGAAATGGGATGAACTTTGCTACTAAGGTGGAGGAACTTGCTGAAAAGCACTGGGTGTTGGGAATGGATAGCTTGTGAAAGATGAGGTTGGTGGAGGTTGAGATGGTTGCTATTGTGCTGCTTGTGAGAAGGTGGCTTGTTGGTTTGCAAATATGGATGTAGGAGAGTGAGTTGGTATTCCAAAGGCTTTCATGTCTTCTTGAGTGAGACCCCAACGAGGACCAGTGTGAGGTGGGAATTGTGTTGCAGCGGATTCTGGGAAGGTAGATGTGATGGGAGTTTGGGGCATGAACGGTGGCTTTGAAAAACCCATGGAAGGCATTCATGTGGTGAAGGCATTTTGTTGGGTTTGTGCCTGGGTAGACGCTTGTTGGGGGGGAAATGAATAGAATGCTTGCGTTCCCCATGAAAAGGGTGATGTGGAAGCTTGCTGATTTTGAAAGGGGAATGATTGTGTTGCCCCCAGAGTAGATGATGTAGAGGGTTGCTAGGTGAAAGAGGGAAATGATTGCGTTGACCCCTGAAAAAGATGGTATGGATGCAGAAGCTTGTGGAGTGAAAGGGAAAGATGATTGCGTCCCTCTTGGCACAAAAGGTGTGGATGTGGGAACTTGTGAAGTGAAGGGGAAGGATGATTGCATCCCTCCTAGAGTGAAAGGTGCTATTTGGCTTATGGAAGATGGCAGAACTACTTGTGTAAAGGCTTGCATAAGAGGTGGGAGTTGATTTTGGGACAAGCGTTGGATTTGTGCAAGAGCTTGAGCAGCCATGGTGGATGATGAAATACCTGTGATAGGGAATGGAGCAGATGGTTTTATAGCTTGTGTTACAGGACTGGCGAATCTTCCTTGCAAAAGAAGAGGAATGGTGGAGGTTTCTTGTAATGTTTGCAAGGTTGGATCAAGGAATGGTTGGATGAATGGAGAGTATACTTGTGTTGGGATTTGGATAGTGCTTATGGGAATGTGAGGATGGAGATATGGTGGAATGGAAGTCTGCACTTGTGCAAAGTTGGTGAACATGCTTTGCTGATTTTAGGCCATGAGTGCATTGACTACTGGTGGATTCTCTGGATGATTCAAAAATGTTTCTATTGCCAGAGGAGCTGAGGGGATATTGGGATCATCCCATGTATTTCCAGTTTGTATTTGGGCATCATAGGCTATCATTACGCTGGCAAAAATGTTGGGATCGGATGAACTGGTGATTGGATAAGGATTCATGTTCCTTCTTTTTCTAGATCCAGATCTTGTCTCGACAGGCAGGGAGATGCAGATGCTTAGATGGATGCAAGATGTTTTCTAAAAGATTCTAAAGAATGATAGATGCAAGCTTAAGGAATTTCTAAGGAATGATGAATTTCTAGAATGCGATGCAAGGATTGGTGAAATGCTTGGATTTGGATCAAGGATGGTGGAAGATTGATGGGAGATGGTGACAGATTGGTAAAAAAGCTTGGTGATGATGGAGGCTTGATGGGATGCTCTGATTTGGGTCAAGATTGGGTGGAGGATTGGTGGGATGTTGGTGGAAGAATACTAAGTGTCAATAATGAGCTTCTATTTTTCCCAATGGAGGATCAGTGATAGGATTTGGCCAACCTAGGATAGACTAATGATCTTCGGTCAACTAGATTCTTATCAATACAAGCCAATCTCTTGCTCGAGATGATAAGGCTATGCAAGGACAAGTTGGATTTCCTTTAGAAAATGCTCTATCAAAAAAGGGGATGATATCTGATTTGGGATAAGGGATGGAAACAACTCAAAGGTTTTGATCACTAAGTACTTGTGGATTTGGATCTCTGTATTTGGCGCAAAAGGATGGTGAGTTCTGATTTGGATATCGGATGCTGGATTTTGGATGAAGGATATGGAACTCTAACTGTGGATTGCTGATGGAAAGATAGTGAAGGATGATGGAACAATGCTCTCTCTAAAAGGATGATGCAAATGCAATTGAGATGGATGATCTATGATGCTGCTAGGAAGATGATGATGAATGTAGCTAAGGACTCTAGAATGCAACTAAGGATTTGATGATGATGCAAGGATGAAACTAGGATGAATCTAGGATGAAGGACTACCAAGATAGGATTTTGAGATCTAAAGGTAGATTGGGACATGCAATGGATCCAACTAATCTTCTCTTTCAAGATTGACGTAGCGATGGTTCACTCGGAATCGGTAGGCAAACTTTTTGACTCTTGCATTATAGCCAATAATATTAAGTCTTTCTTGATTTTTTTCTTCTGCTTGGGTTGCTTGGATAGATGATTGATGGCTCTTAAGGTTTCTTTCTGCAACTTTCTTCTCTTGATAATCTTTGGATTTGGGCAACTTAGCTTTCAGATGTTTGATCAAATTGGGCATAACTTGGGAAAATTCTGATAAGTTTGGTTTGAGACAAAAGGCTTCTTGGATATCTGATACCAAAGGGGTTCTCTACAAAATGTTCTAAGTATCTCAAACTGGGTTTGTTGATCAATTTGATGTTTCCCAATGGGAAAGGATAGATTTCAACAAAGATTTTAGGAAAAGCAATCTCCACAAGGGACAAAGCAACCTTGTGGGATACAAACAAGATAACTGACTCTGATAAAGCTTTGAAAGTGTATGTTCCAACAATGTTTTCACAGAGTATTGACTGTCAAACACTTCAAATAGATCTACCTAAGGAAGGTGAGTATCAAAATTGCTTGCCCACAGCTTGGTACCCCCCAGAAGGGAATACAAATGGTGAGTAATCTTGAGGCGACCTGGTAAACCCCTTGGAATCAGTCCTTGCACAAGGATTTTGATACTTTTAGATGTAGATAGGGTAGCCTCTATTTTATCAAATTTTTAATAGTTTCGTGGAGTCTCCATACCCGGTTATGCTGACCACCTGTGACTCACTTAAGAGCCTAGCCAACAATGTTGGGGGAGGAATATTTACCTGTCCCTAGACATTTGCATTTGGCACAAAACGCCTGTGGATTAGGAGATGTAAGTGAGTACTTTTTGCCTTCACTTTATTTATATACTAGCCGGGGGGGATACCAGTTTGAGGTCATTCTCCGAGGAGGAAGCATTTTTCTCCTTGGATAGGCCTCGCTAAAAGTAGAACAAGTGAACTTGTCCGAGTCCAAATGTTCTACGTTGCTTACTTTAACAAGGATTTACAAAATTTTAAAGCTCCTAGATGCACATCAAGCAAGTTGTTCTTTTTCCCAAATTGATTAAGTGATGGTTGAATTTGAATAACTGAAGACACAAGTGTTTAGGCTTTGATTTGTTCTTTTTCCAAAAGACTTTCAAGCGTTTGCAGTTGTTTTGACTTGGGGATTCAAGATTGAATTATCATGTTGATTTAGAACTTTGAAGTGCTTTGTTTTGTCCTTAAGGCATTCGAGATTGAATTTGCGCTTTGCTTGAACTGAAGAGGAAGGAATAGAGAATTTTTTATTTTAATGCATTCAAGATTGGGTTTGATTTTCAAATGGACAATAACAATTTAGGACCTAAGTTCATTTTTGTTTAATTTCATTCAAGATTGGTTTTTCTTTTTGACCCTTTCCTTTGATTGATTTTTTTGTACCTACAAAAAAAAAGACAATAGTTAGAATCTGTAAGGAAAAATCAAAGTTAAGAAAATTTAAAAGCATTAGTTTACCACTCTCTGGAATGAATGCATAGAGACAAAGCACAAATGCGCAGGAAATTGTGACAGATGCGCAGCAACATAAAAATAGATTTTGCACAAATGCGCAACAATATGGCATGTATGCATAGTTACAAATGATTCTATCCTGATGTGATTTTATAAAATTGCCATTTTGATAGAGTGCACATGCGCAAGTCTTTTTAATGTATGCACAACTAATTGAGATAAAAGCACCACAGATTTTGATTAATGCGTAGTGTTACAGATGCGCAATTATATTGACAAATACATAGTTTTTAATGATGTATGCTCAGCTTTTCCAAATTTTATATAAATGCGTAGTTTTTTAGGATGTATGCACAACTTTAACCCAAAACAGAATGTTAAGACCTAGAATTTTCAGAAATAGAAGAGAAAAACGGCCATGAAATGTTGATTTTGATGTAGATAATCAGGACAGGGGTCCCACCGGGTGTGATAGAATGTGGACAAGGCTTTTGAGGGTACCTGGTTTTGGAAAACTTCAAGCCAAACAAAGATTAGATTTTAGCCTAACATGAAATCAATTCAAAACAAGGAAACTCTAAACTAAGCCACCTCAGATTGAGCTAAAACAGGTGCACCTAAGCACTGTTTGATTTGCTCTTGCTTAAGGGGATGTGGGTGTGCTCTCTAAGCATTTGGAGCATGTTCCTTATGCATTTTAGAACGGATTGAGATCTATGAAAACCTCATAAATAGCACAAAATAGGTATAGAGCACCTGATTTTCCCCTAAGGCCTCAAGGATCAAATGATGTTGAAATGAAGATTAAGCTACATGATGTTTATGCTAAGATTGATTTTAACCAAAGTAGAGATGTGATATGATGCTATGCTTATGCAAAATAATGGAAGAAACTAGGTTAATCCATTAAAGCTATATTAAGATGAGCTAAAATGCTTGAAAGTAAGCTAAGTTAAGATGATTATGCTTAAGGCTAGAAATAAAAAGGCATGATAACAATGCATGAGAATAAAAGTTAAGCTAATGAATTTACTCTTGAAAGGAGGAGCATTTATAGGATTTGGGAAGGAGGAATGAGTGGCCAAGATCAAAATCCTTAAGAGAGGCCAAGATTCATTCAAAGGGGAGCACATGGATTGTTCTAGTTTAGGGCCACCTCCTTGTGACAAGTGTCATAAGGGCATTGGGTTGAAAGATGGGAGGAATGTGCACAATTTGGGAAATGTGCCTAAGGTCAAAGGGTGTAAGAAAGGGGTGAGGGGCTTCTTAAATGCATGATAAATGCATGTAAGAGGGATAAGGAGGCCTCAAATGCACTTAATGCATGTAAGAGAAGTCTCTAGAAGTTTGTTGACTTTGGGTTAAGCTTAGGAGTTGGCTAACCTTGGTTAGGGAATGTGACAGGATTAGGGGGGTGGATTAGGATTAGGATTAGGGTTAGGACTTTCTGGAAGAGTCTAGAATTTCCTTAGGATAAACATGGATTTTAGGAAATAAATAAACATTTATTTATTTCCATGGTTTAGGTTTGAGAATATTTATTAAAATGAATTTAACAAATATGAGGATTAAATATTTAATCTTATTTAAATATTTTGAGTTGGGATTAGGGTTAGGAAATGATGGGATTAGCCTTTAATCAAAATTAAAGAAGGATTAGAAGATTCTGGAAGAGGTTAGTGGTCTTCAGGAAATTGGCCAAGTTTTGGGCAAAAAATAAATAAATAATTTATTTTGGGATTTTTGGTCAATTTATTAATTAAATAATTAATAAATAAAGAGATAATGTTTAAATAAGATTTAAACATTTTTGGGAGGGATTTTTTAATTAAATATTTTTAATTAAGGTAAAGGGATTTAATGACATAAAAAATAAAAAAAATAAATAATTAATTAATAAATGATGATGTCATCAGGGATTTTTCAGAAAATAAAAATACTTTATTTTCTAAAGGATTTTTAGGTGTCTACAGGAATTGCAGGTTTTGGCTCTGGTTCTGGATTTCAAGGAAATTTATGGAAAGCTGGAATTTTGGATTGTGGATTGTGTTCTTCCCAAATCATTCTTGGATTTGAGGTATGGTTTTGAACTTTTATATTTTTTTTAATCCTATGTAAGTTTCCATTTTGAAAAGCTTGTCTTCTTCATGCCCGAGATCTGTGAGATTGTCAAATTGTCTTTCTCCTTGAAATTTGGTAAACCAGATTCTTCTTGTGTAAATTATGTGGAAACATTTGGGTAGGGTTTCATCTTTGAGGATTTTATTTTGTGTGGTTGTGTTTGGAATATTTGCATGGTAAAGACATCTCTGTTATTAGGTTTTTGAGGAAATCATATACCTTTTTGGTCTTCCCTTTGATTTATTGAATTTTTCCTCCTTGAATATATATATATATATATATATATATATATATATATATATATATATATATATATATATATATATATATATATATGAGCATAACCTTTTAATAGAATTAAAAAAAAGAGATTGTTATTTTTTTATTCATTATTGATTGTAAACTCTTAAGAAAAAAATTATTATGTAAACTTAGTAACATGTTTTAGGTTAATTTCTCCTGGGTTCCCTAGCGAGGCATTACATTTAGAACTTCTTAGTTTGTTACATATGGTATCAGATATACCAAGTTCTACACTAGACACAGGGCTCATCACCAACAAAAATTAACCATGAAACTAAAACAAAGCATTTTGGTTTTACTAGGATGTAGATCTTTACCAAAAAATGAAAGAAAGTTTGAGACCCTAGCTCAGTCAAACTGGAAAATGCAATGTACCAAGAATATGACTACTCCAAATGCAAACCATTAGGTGACGATGAGACTTTTTTTGAATCACTAAAGAGCTTCAAGAAGTAGAGGCATGAATGGACACTTGAGATTAGGGCATATGTTAAGGCAACCCTATTGTCTAAGATGAAACCTGAGACCAAACTAAAATATAAAATTCCACCTAAGAAGAATCCTAAAACCAAATCAAATTCTAAATACCATATTGTAGGTGTTGTGGTAGAACCAAAAAATCTAGTTAATCATAGGGTACCTACCCCGGGCTACAAACTTCACCCATACTATGATCTAGAGGATCGAGAATAGCCCATTACGAGTAGTGAGGGGAACTCTTAGATAGAGCACCCTATTGTATATAGTAATGCAAATCCAAATGAAAATAAAATTTTGGTCATTAATATAAATAGGATTTTGATAATGAGTATAAATATGTCAATTTTGTTGTGTACTCTACATATCGATTGTATTGAAATGAAACATTTATTTTGCAATTTATAACATAATGTTTAATTTAGTTAAAACAATTAAGTTTTTCACTACAAGTGATTGAGAAAACTTGTCATGGATAGCACAAGGAACAACAATAGTCGATCTGAAACCCCAGACTCACCAACTAGGAAATTGGTTAGATTCCTACAGATGATGCATGAGACTCATACCCATATTGGGTATCTAGAATAGAGAATAGGAAACATAGATGAAATTGGGGAAGGGGGAACTGAGTCTCCAACAAGGGATAGATATGATAGGCAAGAACATATCAACAAGAATAGGGGAGATAAATCCCATAACCAAAATTGGAATACGAAGAGAAACCCTGGAATTGAGATCATATTAGAAGATATGAAAAAGGTTAAACCACTCTGGCATGATAGAACAGTTCTAGGGGATTTTGCTAAAGCATGGTTAACTGGTGTGGTAAAATAATCTAACATTGGAGACTACACTAAGACCCAAAAATAAGTTTAGGGATCCTATCAACTGACGGGAGAAGCAGTCGGTTGGTGGAAAAACAAAAGACCCGAGTTAAGTTTGAAACCTGCAAAAGTAACTTGGGATAAGTTCATAGAGTTGTTCAAGTAGAGATGGTTGCCTCAACTCTTCTATGAATAGAAATTATTTGAATTTCAAGACCTTAGGTAGGGAGAGCTTTCCATGTATGATTTTTTAGGAATAACAATCCATAATACAACTGAGAGGGGGGGGGGGGGGGTGAATTAGTTGTCTGATAGAATATTAAATTTTAAACTTTGAATAGTGGTAATATCAGATCCAATAAACACAATGAATGCCAACACAATAACACAATATTTTGGTCTCGGTGAAACCCTATTAAAGGTAAAAACCCCAGTGGGAATTAGCACCCACAAATGATGTATTGAGAGTATAGTATCCTTGTTAGAAGATTTAGCCTTGTTAGGAGCTTATTGAAACATTATAGTACACAGTCCTTGTTAGAGGATAGGCCCTATTAGGATTCAAGAAAAGAAAGGGGGGCTTATTGCCCAAAGAAGGTTAAATCCACCTTTAGAACTCACTATTTGCAACAAGTGTATAAAATACACAATCTTTTGAACTATTTGGCAATAATTGTCTTTGCTTGATTAGTTCCAATGAAGTTCACCAGTAATCCTCTTCTCTACATCTAGCAGACACAAGCTCACAACTTTTACAATCTTATTTACATCACATACATTCTCACCATGTCTTTTCCAAAGAAAAGAACTTACATATATACCCTATTACATTCTACATGATCAGGTCAGCCAATTAGGATTTCCTAATTACATAAACTCTTGCTAAGATATAGACAGTATCTAAAGAAAGTATACAATGATTTCATTACAATAATTAAGGACTGACATCCTTAATTTACATATGCCAAACAAAATGCATGCTACACCTCTGAAGTCGGCTCCCAAATAAGTCTTCTCCAGATCACATGCCATAGCTAATGTCATCTAGCATTCCATACCTTGCGTTGACCAAAAAATATCCTTTAGTACCTTGTCTTTCATCTCTAAAGCTCGCATACACCTTATCCATATCTTCTGTAAGATATACCAGAAACACAGAGACTCGCTCTGTTAGCTTCCACTATCATTGTGCAGTAACTAGTCTTCACCAAAACATTTGTAACTCATCCAATATGCAACATTACATGATGCGATCTTGGATATAATATCACAACATCTTCCTGTACTCTCATTTATCTTCACACATTCTAAAATATTCGTACGGTGTCCCTACACTATCATAATCAACCTGTACTCTTCATAAAGACATGTTGACATCACTGACAAACCAAAAATGACAACAGTATGAATGCCCATTAAATAACATAGTGATTAAAAATATAGAATGTATCAATTACCATCCCATGCATTAGCAATATCCAACAATCTCCCCCTTTGGCATTGATGTCAACATATGGGAAAATCCATCATCTGAAAGTTATATCAATCCAAAGCTCTGCAACCAAACAATACTCTCACAGTATTCCTTCATACAATCTTCCCATACAGTAGGGATTTTCTCATAGCAACACTCCCCCTTTGACAATAATGGCAAAGGGTGCCATGAGTCATCAACTGTTCTTCAACACCTTCCTTCCATGATCACTCCCCCTGAGGAGTAGATCCCTACATCTAGTCCAAAATATGATAAGGCTCTGAAAACCTTTAGACTGATGCATCCCTGCATCATTTAACTCTAACTAGGAGGGGCTTAAACCCCAAGAATACCTATGAGATATTCAAAGGTATCTTTTGGCAATGACTTTGTGAAGATGTTTGCAATTTTTTCCTTTGTACTAATATACTCTAACTTTATTTCCTTCTCCATGACCTTGTCTCTCAAGAAGTGATGTTTGATAGAAATATGTTTAGTTTGTTGACATATTCACTATACTGGTATTGTCACAATGGATAACCACAGGCTCATTAAAATTTATTCCAATGTCTTTCAACATTTGCTTCATCCAAATAATTTGAGTGCAATTTATAGCAGCACCAACATACTCTAATTCAGTAGTCGATTTGTTGGAATTAGGAGAGATAGGTAGTAAGAGGGGAGGGGTGAATCAGTGCCTTTAAAACTTTACTTGCAAAAACTTTCAGATCTATAACTGAATACTTGTGATAACCGATCAAAATAACTTGAATATAATTGTGTAAATTAATTATCTAGTTAACTTAAGAAAGTAAACAATATGAAATCAATATGACAATCACATAACACAAGTATTTTGGTAACGCAGAAACCCTTGTAAGAAGGTAAAAATTGCGGTGGGGATGACACCCACAAATTCTTCACTAGTGCAGATAGAAAAGGTTTGCCTGTTAAGGCTACAAGTTTTGATCACTTCTAGTGATCTTACCCTATTAGGAGTAACATGTTAGATCAGCTAGATCTACCTAGTTATAGGATTTAAACAACACTAATGAAGTGTGTACTCAGTTAAGAGATTTACATAATACTGTTAAGTCTACCCTGTTAAGAGATTTATCTAAAAACTCTATCACAATTTTCAGAAAGTAATAGGCAATTATCTGCTAGTTGACAACTCAATTGTCTGAAATAGATCTATAAGTGCTTATCAAAATATCACCTTATCTGTGATGGTTCTCTACTCTGTTATGCTCGGTAGCCTTCTCTGATTCTGCTCAATCTGATATCCTCTGTACTCTGTTCTGCTCGGTATACAGATTGTCTTGAAGATAGGCAATTTCTTCAAGTGCTCCGTGATTCATATATATTAGTTCACCCAACCTCATGAAATGGTGCAAACATACAAAAAATATATAGTGTTCCATTTTTGCCACCTTAGAAAAAATTAGGTTACAAGAATAATCATAACCCTAAGATCTACGGTGCAAAATAAGCTAGATCAACTATTACAATAAGATAAACATTATATTTAATGAGTATCTTTTACAATAAATGCTCCTCGATCTTGGTAAACTATTTTATGATCTATTGTAACCGTTTGCATAGAAGAATGTGCCATTTCAGATTACTATGCCATTTTCTATGATAATTGGTAAACACTATATAATCTGCTCGGTGTATACTATGATGCTCGGTGTTTACTAACCATTGGTGTCAGTGTCGCTGGTGCTCAGTAAACTATGTGATGCTTGGTGTAAAGGCTTTACCAACTGCTCTGTCTTACTTCTGGTTACCAACCAACTCAATATAAGTAACTGACCAACCTGTTTACTATCCTTTGATACTAATGACAACCTTAAATGCTCAATAGAGATGAAAAATCTCCCCCTTTGGCATTAGTATCAAAACTTTGAATGTATATAGAAAAAATGTTTCTATATATTCCTTATGTCTCTACCATATACATATCCAAAAAAATTTCTAAGTACAAAGTACTCCCCCTCGGTGCATGCTCCTAGTAGTATGTAATATACATATCAAAGTATACTTATTTGGCATATACATGGTTTCCCCCTTTTTGATAATAATGCCAAATGCAAAAAAAAAATATATAATGTATACTTACATCTTATAAAAAATGTGTGGATGGGTTTTCTTTATAGACTCCAAGAGGTTGTCCCATTCCTCTTTCAAGTTGGTAAGAGCAATATGCTCAAGATCGACTTGTGCATGCCTGTCAAAGATATTATCCAACACCAAAATCTCTGGTGTTGCGACAAGTTGTTCAGCTTTGACAATATGTACTTCAAAAATTTTCAGGTAAGGAGTGAGTTCTTTTTGTAACTCTGTAACTTGATTGCTGATGTGTGCTTCTTGTTTCCTTAAATCTGCTATCAGCCACCAGAGTTCCTGAACTCTGTTAATATGCTTTAAGAAAGTAGTTGGCTTGATGATAGCTGCTTGTGTACTCAACTTTATCTCTGCTTCTAAACCTTTTATCTTTTCACCAACTTCTACAGTGAAGGTGTTTGAAGTACAAAGCTTGATGAGAAATTGATAGATTATCTGGGTAATAGATTTTACCTCAGTAATGACCTCAGATAATTTTACCTTGTTTAGTGCCACTTCTATGCTAATCCTTTCTGCCAATTTGTTCTGAATCGTTGATTCTACCCATTCTTCTATTCTTTTGTCTGCATCTATATTAGGGGCATTGATTTTGTCAGCGAGTGTAGCAAGTTGATCTAAGATGGGAGTATTTTCATCAATATTTGTTTCCAGTACTATCTATTTTAGGATATCCCTCACATCATTTAACACTTCTTTACATTTGTGTTCTTGCCTTAACTTCTCTTGTGCCGCTTTCCTTGAACATAATTCCCCATATCTACTTAGTTCCTCGAGGCTTAGGGTTCTCAGGTCACATTCTAGTATAATGATAACTTCATCAATGGTGACTGGCCCTTTGGCTTTCTTCTTCTTCTTCTTTTGAGCAAGAGGTGACTTCTTCTCACTTATGACAATAGCTTTTTCTTCACTTTTCAGAGTATCTTTCCCAATTGACACTGTATCATCCTTCTACTCCTTGGTAGATGGTGTGGGAGTCTCGGTTGTAGTGTCAGGTGGGTTCACCTCAGTTGACTTTGTTTCTTTTGGTTCCTTTGTTTCTATAGACTGTGCCTCTATTTTATTAGGCTCATTTGTATCTGCAGGTTGCTCAAGTGCTTGTATCTTAGTTGTATCTTTATTTGGCTCAGGATGAGAAGCATCAGGTTGTACTTGTGAAATTATTTCAATTGCCTCTGCAAGTATAGGTAGTTCACCTGGTAGAGATGTGAACACACTATCAGTGTCTAATGCTTCATCTTTGTTTGGTGCAATTGTCACATCTTCATCATCCTCATCATCAGGATCACCGTTAGTGATGTCCTAAATGAGTGCATCATCATCGGTTTTCTTTTCCAAGTGGATCTTAACTTGATCCGGTGCATCCTGTGGAATTCTAATTTCTTCCTTTTGTTCAGTGATATTAATTACCTCAGTAACTGATATACCGGTGTCCTCTATTTTCTTTCCTTTGTTATCATCGATTCCTTTACCTTTTGAACTGTGTCTCTTCTTAGATAGTTTCAGGAATGCTTCCTGTTCAGCTTTCTCTTCTACTTTCAAAAATTGATGTCCATAGAGAATCACATATGACATCCATATCATCCACATTCTCATCGATTATCTGCATAGCTCTATTCTTGACTAGAAATCTAGCCTGATACTTTGTCATGTATTCACTTACAACAACATAGCTAAAGTGTGAGGCTGCATGACTTAGTGATTGTGCTCTTTTCCTTTTCTCTGTGTCTAGTGCAATAGCTCATCTCTCACTTATTTTATCATCAAGTTCCTTCAGCAATTAACATGTGAATTCCATCAGTAATCTCATGAACTTAATCATAATCTGGATGATAACATGTTCTAGATTTGTCTTGTCCTCAATTGACATTTTGTCAAATTTGCCTATGCCTGAATCTGTAAGATTTCCATTCTCAATTATATCTTCAATTATTTCTTCTATTGTACTTTCCCTATTACGAACTAACTTGAATTGATCAGGATCATTTTCGGTGTCAGTCTCCTCTATATCTTCTTTACTTCTTATGTATTTCCTCTTTTTCTTTATAGTCTCAGCTACTTTCTTGGTCTTTCTCTTAACATATTTTCATGTCAGAGTAGCTACTTTTCTTTTTACTACTTTTACTACTTCTACTTGCTCGATATATTGTGCAACAGTTGACGAACGTGTCTTCATTCCTTCAGGTTCTGGTAGCTACATTTCCTGTTCATCATTGGTGGGAGGAACCAGTGTGTGATCCTTTTCTTTGTCTGACTCAGTTTCCTTGCTATCATAGGGCTTGTCAGCCAATTGTAACTGACCTTCGGTTGCTTCTTTAACTAGTGACTCCTTAGATGAGTCAGATGCATTTCCATATTTTTCTGTGAGATCTTTTCTCATTTTCTTCGCACTTCTAGACATTTTTTCGATCTCTATGTCTATTTTGATTCGTGACTTAGCTTCCTCATATACGCCAAACCTACTAGCAGTGATGTCTATCAGTAATGCCAGCAATGCATTGATAGATTTCAAAGTGAAATCATGATTCATTTCATATCCCATCGGTGCTAACCATTTTGTTCTCAGCTCTACTACCTTTATCATTGAGTGGTCTGTGCTTACTACAAAACATATATCATCTTTAAATTTACTCACTAATTCCTTTGGAATTCTACTCCTTTGTTGCATTTTTGCCTGAAATTCTTTGAAATATGCATTGAATTCCTTATTTAGATTGTCTCCTAGACTTTTCATCATTTCACCAATTTGTGCAGTTATCGGCTTGTCTGATTGCCAGTTTACTTTATCGATACCTGATACATATTTTTGCAGATAGAAAAATGTATAGACTAGTAGTGATCTGTACTTACATGTATTGGACTTCTTTGCTTTTATTGTCTTCATATTATCATGCAGTTGGTGTGGTAGCAATTCGACAAGATCTACCTGGTGATCTTTCTTCACAATTTTATATGCCATGTCCACAATGCTATAGGGTACACTATTTGGTCTGCTAGATTGAAATATCTTGTACCTGATGACATGAGCTGTGAATTTTACCACTGGATCTTTGATAGTTGAGATTTTTAGTGCCCTACCATCCCATTGAGCTCTAGTGTTCTTTTCAACATCGGGATGAGATGAAATTCAAAAGGCTTTGGCTTTGTCGGTTGTAGGGTACCCTGTAAGCCTACTGATAATCTTCTTTGTGACCTCAACAGGTTTATCTAGCCATAATTTTCCATCATGAAATCTGCTTAGCACGATTCTTATCCAGTCATTTTGGAAGGATTGCAGGAAGTATGTAAAACACCATAACCCTGAATCCTCAATCTTCTTGTATTTGGATTTAATCTTTCCATCCGGTCCATAGACTTGTTGATAAGTAGTAATGGTCTCAAAATCACATACTTCATCAATTTTGCAGTGAATATAGGCCTTAACGTCTTCTGTTAACAAAACCCTATCTGGAATACTAGAAAATGCACCCATATCATCTGTTTGTGCTATGACCTTGGGATGAGGTTTGAATTTCTCCTTGGCAAAATGTGCCCTTACAATTAATTCTACTTCCTCCTCAATGTTTTGTGATTTGCTTACTGTCGATGTTGATGCCATAAATTATTTCTTAGGGTTTCGGCAAGCAATAGATAACCAGTGTTCGGTAGCCAGATGAACTTACTCATTATCATCAAAGAATTGTCGTCGGTTCGATCTACAGTAGCTTTGAATATTTTTTGAAAATATTTAGCTCGAACTCTTCTTTATAAAATCTCTATTCTTCGAAATCACAATGTAATAATGAGCTCTGTTTCTGCGTATTTATAGATTTTTTGATATTCTCACTCAAACTTTGGTGCATTAAATATGTGACCTAACTTCTGATATGAAATAGCTGTCAACTCGATAATGTCTACAATTTCCTTTTGCTCAGTTAACATAGAATTTCTTCATCAGTTTGCACTGTTGTCGGTTAACCTTGTATAGTGATTACCGACGGGTAACCAACTCATGTTTCTTCTTTTACCGACTAAGTGACATTTGTAAACTTATAACACATAAACCATAGTGCATCTTTATTCATGCAGATTTGGTATTTGTTCATCATATAAGGAACTATATGTAAAATGTGATCATTTAAAATGTCAGTTCCATACATACCTTTGTCATCTTAAGTGGAGGTACCGATGTCACCCAATCCAGTGGACGAGGTTTCACCGACAGTGTTACTTGACTTACCATTCTCATTAGATGCCTTCTTCCACATTGTGTTCCTTAACTTCGTAATATCTGCAATGTTATATCCACTCTCAAATATATGGTTTTCATCAGGTGCTCGGTCTCTGCAGTTCTTGCTTACATGACCGACCTTGTGACAATGCATACATGCCATTCTTGCATTTGTCCAATTTCTTGATTGTACAATCTGATTCTTTCTGTAATAGTTTGTTGTAATATGTCCATACCGACCACATATAGTACAATTAGTCCATGTATTATAATCCCAAACATATGAGTTACCTTGTCTCTTCGGTTGATATAGCTTTCGTTGTAGTTTCTCTTTAGGTGTCCAGACTTGTTTCATTTTCACCTTGCAGTCCCTTGCAGTGTGTCCATGCTTATTACAAGTATAGCATATTTTCTCCTTAGTAGTATTATTAGCAATTCCATTCTTCTTAGCTCTACATTCGTAAGCTGGATGTCCAAACTTACCACAGTAATAACAATATCCATTGAATTTAGGAATGACAAGAGGTTTACCTTGTGCTTTGCTTCTGCACACATTAGATGTATGTCTTGGTTTTCCGCAATGATAACATGTCATCACTTTAGGTTTTTGACTTTGATTGTTGTTGACTTTTTTATCTTGTTGTGATGATTCTCCTTCACTGGTGTAGCCTATACCAGCTCTACTTTCGAATCTCCTTTGATTAGTCAGGAAATCATCAATCTTTTTAGAAATGTCCTCAGCTATCTTCATCATTTCATTATGTTGCTTTTGTATCTTTATTTCATTTCTTATTTTTTCATTATCTTCTCTGAGTATTGCAACATCTTCAAGTCTTCTTGATAATTCTTTGTTTACTCGGTTCATTTCTTGATTTACTATCATAATCTGATTTGATACTTGGAAGTGATAATCAGTGAGTCTCTATATTTCACTTTCTTTTGCTTGAAGTTGTTCAGTCATCAGTCTTCAGTCTTCAATAGCTAGATTCTGATCTTGTTCAGTTTGTCTAGCATTGTTCATGATTTCTGCCATTCTCACCATTTGAGATTCATGACCGATTTGAAGTGCTTTCACTTGCTTAGATAGATGCTAATTCTTTTAAGATAAATTAGAGATTATGCTTTTGGATCCATTAGAGATGCTTCCAGAGCTTGATCCAATATGATCAAATATTTCATCAATAGGTTCTTCATGATAACTGATTCCATTCAGCTGAATTGCAAGGTTCTTCCTTTCAACTAGTAATTTCTTTAGTTCTTCCTTGGCTTGTTTATACTATTCCACAAACATCTGTATTTGTATCTTCTGATTCTCAATAGTCTTGTCAAGCTTGTATCTCTCCATGACTTAGATCTTTACCCTTCAGTGGTTAGACTATTCAATAAGAGAACTGAGCTCTGATACCAATTGTTGGAATTAGGAGAGATAGGTACTAAGAGGGGAGGGGTGAATTAGTGCCTTCAAAACTTTATTTGAAAAAAACTTTCAGATCTATAACTGAATACTTGTGATAACCGATCAAAATAACTTGAATATAATTGTGTAAATCAATCATCTAGTTAACTTAAGAAAGTAAACAACATGAAATCAATATGAAAATCACATAACACAAGTATTTTGGTAACGTAGAAACCCTTGTAAGAAGATAAAAATTGCGGTGGGGATGACACCCACAAATTCTTCACTACTATAGATAGAAAAGGTTTGCCTATTAAGGCTACAAGTTTTGATCACTTCTAGTGATCTTACCCTATTAGGAGTAACATGTTAGATCAGCTAGATCTACCTAGTTATAGAATTTAAACAACACTAATGAAGTGTGTACTCAGTTAAGAGATTTACATAAGACTGTTAAGTCTACTCTGTTAAGAGATTTATCTAAAAACTCTATCACAATTTTCAGAAAGTAATAGGCAATTATCTGCTAGTTGACAACTCAATTGTCTGAAATAGATCTATAAGTGCTTATCAAAATATCATCTTATTTGTGATGGTTCTCTACTCTAATCTTCTTGGTAGCCTTCTTTGATTCTACTTGATCTGATATCCTCTGTACTCTTTTCTACTCGGTATACTGATTGTCTTGAAGATAGGCAATTTCTTCAAGTGCTACATGATTCATATATATTAGTTCACCCAACCTCATGAAATGGTGTGAACATATAAAAAATATATAGTGTTCTATTTTTTCCGCCTTAGCAAAAATTAGGTTACAAGAATAATCATAACCCTAAGATCTACGGTGCAAAATAAGCTAGATCAACTATTACAATAAGATAAACATTACATTTAATGAGTATCTTTTACAATAAATGCTCCTCAATCTTGGTAAACCATTTTACGATCTGTTGTAACCGTTTGCATAGAAGAATGTGCCATTTCAGATTACTATGCCATTTTCTATGATCATAGGTAAACATTGTATAATCTGCTCAGTGTATACTATGATGCTTGGTGTTTACTAACCATTGGTGTCGGTGTCACTGGTGCTCGGTAAACTATGTGATGCTTAGTGTAAAGGCTTTACCGACTGCTCTGTCTTACTTCTGGTTACTGACCAACTCAATATAAGTAACTGACTGACCTGTTTACTATCCTTTGATACTAATGACAACCTTAAATTCTCAATAGAGATTAACAAGATTGAGCTATACAATCTTGCTTCTTACTTAGCCATGAAACCAACTTTTTCCCAAGGAAAAATGCACCACCACTAGTACTCTTTTTGTCATCAATGTTTCCTGCCCAATTAGCATTAATATAAGCATGAAGTTCAAAGCTATCATTTCTATCATGCCATAAGCCATAGTCTATTGTTGCTTTCAGATATCTCAATATCCTTTTCACAATAGCTAGGTGTATCTCTTTAGGTTTTTCCTGATATCTAGCCACAATTCCAACAACATTAGCAATATCTGGTCTAGTGTGAGTCAGATATTATAATTCTCCAACCATTGATCTGTACTTGGTCTGAAAAAAACACTTTGATTCATCATCAATTGTTAGCTTATTACCAGTCACCATGGGTGTGCCAACTGATTTACAGTCCTCCATTCCAAAAAAATTCAACATTTTTTTAAGATATTTAGTTTGAGAAATAAAAATTCCATCTTTGCTCTAATTTATTTGCCATCAAAGAAAGAATTTCATTTTGCTAATCATGGACATCTCAAACTCATTTTCCATTTCTTTAGAAAATTTCTCACATAGGTCATCATTGCCTCCAAAGATAATATCATCAACAAAGACTTGTATTATCAAAACTCCATCTTCACTAGTTCTTAAATACAAATTACTGTCAGCATTACCTTTTCTAAATCCAAGCCATAGTAAGTACTTGTCTAACCTTGTATACCAAGCCCTTGGAGCTTGCTTTAGCCCATATAGAGATTTCTTCAACTTGCGTACCATGTCTCCATCTTTGCATAAAGGAAATCCATCAGGTTGTTCTATATACACTTCTTCGGGATCCCCATTTAGGAATGCAGATTTCACATCCATCTGATATACCTTGAAGTTCTTATGTGCAACATAAGCCAAAAAATAATCTCACAGCTTCTATTCTAGCAGCAAGAGCAAATATCTCTTCAAAGTCTATGCCTTCTTGTTGTGAATAGCCTTTACATACCAATCTTGCCTTGTTTCTTACAACAACCCCTTCTTCATTCATTTTGTTTCTAAAAACCGATTTAGTTCCTATTAAATTTTTATTTTTAGGTTTAGGAACCAATTCCCAAGTGTTATTCCTCTTTATCTGATCTAAATATTCCTTCATAGCATTTATCCAAGATTCATCTCTATAAGATTCATCTGTAGTCTTTGGTTCAACTTGTGAAATCAAACAAATTTCTTCTCTAGCCTTTGATCTAGTCATTACTCCTTGATTAGTATTACCAATAATTTGATTTTCAGGATGATTATTCTTTACATACCTTAGAGTTTTAGGAATCTTGGTAGCCTCATCATCACAAGTCGCATTTTCGCATTCAGTCTCAACAAGTTCTTCTTTTGTAGCAGTAGCCTCTTTGATATCTATATTCTGATTACAGTCATACACTCTCTCTTGTGTCTAAAACCTTTCATCTATCTTTACATTGTGACTTTCAATCATCTTCCTCAATCTCAGATTGAAACATTTGTAATATTTTCTTTTAGTAGAATAGCCAAGGAAAATTCCTTCATCACTTCTAGCATCAAACTTCCCTATCTCATCATCTCTCTTGATATAGCACTTACTACCAAATATTCTAAAATATTTTACAGTAGGAGTATGATTAAACCATAATTCATAAGGAGTCATACTTGTACCTTCTTTGATTTGAATTTTGTTCAATGTGTACACTGCTGTCCCAACAACCTCTCTCTAATGTATATGAGATACATTTCCTTCAAGCAACATTGTCCTAGCAGCATCAAGTATAGTCATGTTTCTTCACTCTACTATCCCATTCTATTGTGGATTCCTAGGAGCATATGTTTGTCTCTGTATTCCATTCTCTTTGTAGTATGAATTGAATAGGTCTGAAGTAAAATCTCCACCTCTATCTGACCTCAAACATTTTATCTTTAAACTTTATTCATTCTCTACTTTTTCTCTGAATATCTTGAATTTATCAAATGCCTCTGATTTCTCTTTCCAATAAGTAACCCACATCATTCTAGAAAAGTCATCAACAAAAAGTATGAAATACCTTTCACCATAGTATGATTTTGTCCTTGTAGGTCCACATAGGTCTGTATGTACTAGATCCAACTTTCTCTTTGATGTATATGCTTTTCTTTTATAACTGCTTCTAGTCTATTTTCCCATAACACATTCTCTGCATACAATGTTAGATGGTTTCACAATCTTTAGTAGATCTCTTATTACATTAGTCAAACTTGCCTTCACAATGTTATCAAAATTAACATGAAAAAATCTTCTGTGCCATAACCAATTGTCATCTACCTTCGCAACAAAACAAGAGACTCCAGATGTATTTAATTCAAATACATTACCTCTAGATTTAGTACCAGTTGCAATCAACTTTCCTTCCTTACTTCTGATAAAACATTTACCATTATTAAATTGTAATTGAAACTCTTTGTCCATCAACTATGCAACACTCAACAAGTTATGCTTAAGTCCATAAACAAGTAGTACATTATCAGTGTTAGTCTTTCCATCTAGAGTAATAGATCCTACTCCTATGATAGGTTTAGGAAGATTATCTCCAAACCTTACAACACCACCATCATACTTCACTAATTTAAAAAACTTGTTTTTGTCTCCAATCATATGATGTGAACAACCACTGTCTATAATCCATTCAATTTTCTTATCAACATGTGACACTAAAGCCTTTTTCCTCATGTACAGGATCATCTCTAATAGTAACAAATCCAATCTCCTCATAATCTAAATCATCATCATCAGAAATACCTTCACTAGCATAATAACATTCCTTATCCTTCTTAGACTTAAAAAAAATAGGCTTGTACTTAAGAACTCTTGTAAGACATCTAGATGCAAAATAACCAACCTTATTGCATGAAAAACATTTCAAAGGTAATTTTCCTTCAAATTTACCCTTACCTCTCTTTTCTCTTCTAGTGATCAGTGCAACAAGTTCATCCATCTTTCTTTCTTCAGCCATTATCTATTCCCATTCCTTGACATATTCTCCAAGCTCTTCTTTCAGGCTCTCACTATTGGTGCTTGTAAGTGCAGACATTATCTTCTTGTGTGCAAATGCCTTAAATGCAGATTCAACTTTAGGTATAGAGTCTCCCATTTCTACAGCTTCAAAAGTAGTTAGCTTTGCAATCAACATCTCTCTGCTAAAGTTCAGAGTCAAAGGTATAGTCTCTTGAATAGATAGAGCCTTAAACTTGTAAGTAGGAGTCAATGATCTAAGGATCTTCGCAATGACTTCTTCTTCATCATAAGTGCCTCCATAGTTTTTGATTCCAACCACAACTTCTGTAACCCTTTGAACATAAGCCCTAATGCTTTCATCATCATTCATTTGTAGCTTCTCCATCTTTATTTTCCAGTTCTATAACTTCTCTTTCTTGGAATACTTGTCTCCTTCATATAGAGCTTCTAATCTTTTCCAAATCTGGTGTACCAAATCCAAGTGTTCAACTTCAGTAAATTCACCTTCAGAGAGTGCACTGATTAATGCTTCTCTTGCAACCATGTTGTAAGAGAATACCTTCTTCTCATCATCAATAGATGATGACAAGTCATTCTCAGTCTTTATAATCACCTTATTCTTTGTGATCAACCAATAGTCAATGCCCAAACATAGAAAATGAGTTCGCATCTTGTTCCTCCAACTGTCAAAGTTTTTAGGATCAAATTTTGGACCATCCTTCCTATAGAATGCCATCACCAAGATCACCTCTAGTTATTAAGCTGTCTCTCTAAGGACCAGTAGCTCTGATACCAATTGTTAAGAATAATAGTAAACAATACAACTGAGTGGGGGGGTGAATTAGTTGTATGATAGAATATTAAAATTTAAACTTTGAATAACAACAATATCAGATCCAATGAACACAATGAATGCCAACACAATAACACAATATTTTGGTCTCGGGGAAACCTTGTTAAATGTAAAAACCCTAGTGGAAATTAGCACCCACAAATGATGTACTGAGAGTATAGTATCCTTGTTAGAAGATTTAGTCCTGTTAGGAGCTTATTAAAACATTACAGTACAAAGTCCTTGTTAGAGGACAAACCCTGTTAGGAGTCAAGAAAAGAAAGGGGGGCTTACTACCCAAAGAAGGTTAAATCCACCTTTAGAACTCACTATTCGCAACAAGTGTATATGAAGAAATACACAATCTTTTGAACTGTCAGGCAACAACTATTTTTCCTTGATCAGTTCCAATGAAGTTCACCAGTAATCCTCTTCTCTACATCCAACAGACACAAGCTCACAAATTTTATAATCTTCTTTACATCACATACATTCTCACCATGTCTTTTCCAAAGAAAAGAACTTACATATATACCCTATTACATTCTACATGATCAGGTCAGCCAATTAGGCTTTCCTAATTACATAAACATTTACATAAACTCTTGCTAAGATACACATGGTATCTATAACAAGTATACAATGATTCCATTACAATAATTAAGGACCAACATTCTTAATTTACATTCACCAAATAAAATGCACGCTACACCTCTGAAGTTGACTCCCAAATAATTCTTCTCTAGATCACATGTCATAGATGATGTCATCCAACATTTTGTACCTTATGTTGACCAACGAACATCCTTTAGTACCTTGTCTTTCATCTCTTAAGCTCGCATACACCTAATCCATATCTTCTATAAGATATATCAAAAACATAAAGACTCACTATGTCAGCTTCCATTGTCACTGTCCAGTAACCAGTCATCACAAAAACATTTGTAACTCATCCAATATGCAACATTACATGATGGTATCTTGGATATAATATCACAACATCTTCCTAACTATCATCTATCTTCGCACGTTTTGAAAAATCCATACACTATCATAATCAGCCTGTACTCTTCACAAAGAAATATGTTGACATCAGTGACAAACCACAAATGACAATAGTATGAATGCCCATTCAGTTACGTAGTGATTAAAAATATAGAATGTATCAATCACCACCCCATGCATTAGCAATATCCAAAAATTTACACAAAAAAAATTCAACAAATTACTCAAATATGTTCCCCAACTTCAAGTAGACAAAAAATTCTAAATGAGAAAGTATATTATGGGTCTCAATAATTGGATCAATGGCCCTATAGATGTTCTTACCCCAACCACCACCTCCAAAGCTTATGAAAATGCTATTCAGCAAGAGTTGAAACTCAAAAAAGATGACACCATTAGGGACAAGAGTCAAAAGAAGGTAAAGTGGTCACAACCCTCTCAACCATTTAAGAAAAGATTATATTGATTTGACACAATCACCAAGAGTGGTAAGGGTTTTAAAGGGAATAAACAAGATTCTGGAGTAGACAAAAGGGTTTCTCTAATATCAAAAGAAAAAATGAAACAATAAACAAGGAAAATGAAAATAAAGGTCCTCCACGAAGATGTTACACCTATGGGGGTGAGCACTATGCCAACCAGTGCCCTACCAGATCTCAGGGTGGGAAAGTACAAAGGAAATCCTTGCCTAACTAGCATACAACATTCTAGTAGAGAATCCACACGATAGTAGATAATAGGCAAGTAGAATACCAAATCACTCTAATTGATACAAATGGTATGCTTTATGGTAATCCTATAACGATTTTAATTGACATTGAAGAAACTAAAAGTTTAATTTCACCTAGAATGATAGGTATATTTCCTAAAAGAACTAGGTTCATGGATGATGCATGGCCAATAGGATATGTAAATCAGTCTAGAGCTTGAATAGAAAAATTTGTGTTTAAGGCTATGGTTTAACTTTCATGCTTCATAATAGGAGTAAATTTGTATGTGGCACCTTTAGGGTCATATGGTTCATTATTCTAGGGAAACTGGTTATGGAAACACTACACAAGAGTGGATCATTCACCAAAATAGTAGAATGCTTAGATGACCTAGGTAATGTAGTAATTTTGCAAGCCATTCAATGAGAAGTCAAGTTGAGACATCTCTCTACCATTCAACTATGATGTAGTCAAAAAAAGGGGTGTTAGTTAATTGATGTCAAAATGAAAGAATTAAATGAGTCGAAGTTGTTGGAGATTTGCCACCAGGCCAATATTGACTGTATGTTTGTCATTGATGACAACATATGGAAAGTAGCATGCATGGAAGTCTTATGCAATAAGCTTTCAGCATACATAGCATGGACATGATATCAGCATGATATCATGGGTGCAAAGGTTAACTATTAGTACAAAGAGTTATATAGTAGCTGGTGTCAGCAATGTTCTTGACAGAGTAACATGTAGTGTTCTATGTATGGTTGTTCATAAAGTTGTCATGGAGCCTTGCACACTTGGATATATGTTGAAGACATGTTAGTGATGTTTCAATTATGGAGGCATAGTTTGTTGATGAGTAGAAGTGAAGTTATGCAGTCGCTATTCACTAGCAGCAGTTTCCTATGTTTGTTCTAAAGAGCTGACAAAAATTTTATTGGTTATGTAGTTGTGCCTATATTGATGGTATGCACCCTTAGATTTAAGCTTAGAAAAGAGTTATTAATGTTTAGTTAAGAGTGCATGAGTTAATTCAGTTTACAGAGAAAGTTCCAATTGTTTTGGTAGAGCCGACAGTGTGTAGCGTGCGTCTACAATTATTTTATTAGACAAGTCCCAGAATGTGTTGCGTGCATAGTAGAGCTGAAAGAATGTTTATTGGAGTGTTTTGTGGTTTTTGTATTATGATTTCAAGGTGGTTCTAATAGGCCGACTTGATTATATCATTTGGAGGAAAGATATTTATAGGCAGACATTTGTGATTACTGAAGTGTGGTTCATGGTTGATTAAGCAGAGCAGAGAAGAGTGTGTGAAGTATTGAGCCATCAAAAGAAGGTCTATGTGACCAAGTAAAGTACTTGTGCTATTCATTGGAACTGATCTAGATAGTAGGTCAAAGTGCAGTTCACAAAGATCCAAATATAGTGTGTATTTGTTATTCAGAAGGTTGTAGCCTTCGCCCATTTGAGCAGTAAGCTCTCAGATATTGCATCCTCTCCCCTAACAGGGACAATTTTAAAAGAATCATAATAGGGTCCGACCCTTGACCAGGTCTACTATACTAAATATATTGTAAAGAAACTCCTAATAGGGTTAAGGATCTTCTAACAAGGATCATAATACTCTAGTGCAGAATATTAGTGGGTATCAAGTCCCACCGAGGTTTTTACCTATTTGGGTTTCCCTGTAACCAAAATATTGATGTTGTGTTCATGTGTTTTTTCATTGTGTTTATGCTTTATGTTTAAGTATACTTAATTGGATAAAGAATTGAATCTTGTAGATAACTGATTCACCCCCCCCCACCCCCCCTCTTAGTTATCTCTTGGGACTATTCCTAACAAAAGTCAACTATTTTGATGACATGTACATATATGAAACAAGGTACCATGATGAGATAAAAATAGAGGGGGTGATGAACAAGAAGATTCCTTTGAAGATAAATATCTGTATCTTTGTGACTATTAGGATGTGTTTCCTAAAGAGCTACAAGATTAACTTTTGAAAGAATTTTTAATTACTCAATATATTTAGTACCATGAGTTGAGCTTATATCCAAAGCTCCTTACATAATGACCACTATGGAACTCATGGAGTTGAAAGAACAATTGCAAAAGTTTCTTAGTAAAGGTTTGATATGACCTAGTGTGTCATCATGGGGGGCACCCATTATATTTGTTAAGAAGAAGGATGGAACCCTTTTCTTATGTGTGTACTATAACATGTACCTTCATAGGGTTAGTATCATCAATAATTCAAAATAAACACTAAATTACCACAAATAGAAATCTATTTAGGCTAATAATTGACAATTAAGCACTCTATGTATCTCTATTTAGGGATGCTAATGATAAAGCTCTTAGCAAGCCTCCATTAGTGACAGTCCTAAAATAAGAATGATAAGCAAAGCTAATAACAATGTTAATTCAAAATTGAAACTATCTAATTAGATCCTAGATTTTCCTTTCTAGCTCTAATTTGCAAGAGGTTTGATGCTATTCTCAGATTTTTGGATGATTTTTTCTTCAATTATGCCTTGATTTTATAGATTTTGGCAAGGGTAGGGGGTGTAGTTGAGTTAATCATGATTGAGTTGGGGTTAAGTCCTTGGTTCCACCCTTTGGAGACAATTTAAATGGATTGTCCTCAAAGCTTGGGAGAAGAAGATAAGATGGGTGGACAAGATGCTCTTTCCAAATGAGTGATTGAGATTCAATTTAGGCTTGATCCATGTGAGCTTGGTTCTTAATTCCTATTGGTTGAGGATTTTTCCTCCCATGTGGTGTTGACAGAAAATAGGAATTAATTAATTGATTTTACTTAATTTTTTTAGCCATGCATACCCCTTGAATGGGTTTATTTGATTTAAATTGAACTATGTAATTAATTATATTAATTACTATTAGAAAGTAAAGTCCACCAAGAGAACTGAGAGGGGGGGGGGTGAATTAGTTATCAGATAAATACAAATTTTATCAACTTCAATAGATTTTAACCATGTAAGCAATGTAATCAACAACCATAGAAAGATATACATACACAATAACACAATGACACAAGATATGTTGACTAGGGAACCTCTTGATTGAAGAGTAAACCCCAGTGGGAATGATGCCCACAAAAGATGCACTAATATGAAAGTTCCTTGTGAGAGGATGGACTTTGTTAGGAGTCTTATGAAATACATTTAGTACATATGAGTCCCTGTTAGGAGACTTTTAATCCCTGCTAAAAGATTCTAACTCTGTTAGGAGTTATGGAAGACAGAAGGACCCACTGCCCAAACAACTTCAAGTAAAATATCATTCAACACACTATCCAACTGATATTTGTATTACTCAACATAATAATACCAAAAGATTACTAATCTCAACAATTAAATACTCCTTCTTTGACTGTACCAAGCCGCACCAATTGCTTCATCAGATCTCAATACCAGATCTCTATACTTCGCATATCCTCTTCCAAAAACTATTGCACAATTCTGCAATTCACTTTCAAATACAATACACAACTACATTTTACAATAAGGAAAACATTCCTTCCTTTATACCACACTCAAGTAGTTACAAATGAGTCAACATACATGTTACAAAATAAAATCTTCCACACGTTACATAAAAATTTCAAAAAACTGTCAGCTTCCAATTAAGATAATTCTTCACTTGTGTGACCTTGGATCTTGCACTCACATCCACATCACTAACATCATGTCTTCAACTACTTCATAACTGTACATGATCAGATTCAATCCCAATTATGAGATATCATCCGATTTCCACAAACCGCTACTCAGGAACACTGCCTAAATACTACTTCCACTGATTTCCTCATAACTACCATGAATAAATGAATTTATGTATGTGCTCTTAAACATGATCTCATAGAACATCATAGAGTAAGTCCTCAACTCTACATAGCTTCATCATCAATATCCCATGTACGCTAACTTAAAAACTATCTATTTCTGCTAATCTTCAGTAGATCACTATGTTGACATCAATGATAATCAAAGTCATGAATGCAACAACAACTGCTATAGAATGGTTGTGAATACTCCCCCATAGGATATATTTAACATTCATTCCTAACAATCTCCCCCATTGGCATTGATGGCAACATAGATGAAAAAACATCCGAGTTCCATGAATACCAACACAACAACACTACTGGTCTAAAAATTCTTCAAGTCCTCTTCATCAATCAAATCTTGCTTCATTTTCCTATTCAATTCTCTCCAATAAATGGTTTTTCATGTATAATTCTCCCCCATTGACATCAATGATAGATGTTTCATCATTATGTCAACAACAACTTCAATGTCAAAAGACACTTTTTCAGAAAATACATTTACTAGAGTCCTCATGACTCAGCTCAGATACACACTCCCCCATAGAGGAAGTACCACCATCTAGTCTAGAAGAAAGATAGGGCTCATATACCACTGGATAGATGCAACAATCTGCATCACTTCTCAAAAGTAGGCTGGGGCATAACCCCAAGCATACCTCTCAGATACTCAAATGTATCCTTAGGACAATTTTTTGTAAATATGTTTGCAATCTGCTCCTTTGTGCTTATATACTCAAGTATGACTTCTTTCTCTGCAAATTTCTCTCTCACTACATGATATTTTATCTCTATATGCTTTGTCTTAGAATGTGATATAGGATTCTTAGACATACTAACTGTGCTGGTGTTATCACAATGTATAACAACAGGCTCAACAAATTTTATTCCAATATCCTTTAACATTTGTTTCATCGAAATTGTTTGATTACAATTGTTTGCTACTACCATATACTCTACTTCTGCTGTGCTCTGGGAAATACAATTCTTCTTCTTGCTTAGCCAAGAAACCAATCTTCCTCCAAGGAAAAATGCTCCACCACTAGTGCTCTTTTTGTCATCAACGCTACCTCCCCAATCAACATCTGTCTATGCACAAAGGGTAAAATCATTAGATTTTTCATACAATAATCCATACTCAATTGTGCCTCTTAAGTACCTCAATATCCTCTTTACTACTACATAATGTGATTCTCTAGGTTCATCTTGAAATCTTGCAACAATTCCAACTGCATGTGATATATCTGGTCTTGTATGAGTTAAATATTGCAATCCTCCAATCATAGATCTGTACTTCTTCTGTTCTACTGTAGGAGTCTCATCTGTGTTAGATAACTTGTTTCCAGTTACCACAGGTGTTCCAACTGGTTTACAATTCTCCATTCCAAATCTCTTCGATAAATCATTCAAGTACTTTGTCTGACTTACAAAGAAACCATCACTGTTCTGTGTTATCGGCAATCTTAAAAAGTATTTCATTTCACCAATCATACTCATTTCAAATTCACTCTTCATTTCATCTAAAAATTTATCAGTAGCTTCATCTTCTCCTCCAAAGATAATATCATCAACAAAAATAACAACAACCAACAAACCATTTTCAATTTCCTTTGTGTATAGGTTGCTATCAGCCATGCCTTTTGTAAATCCTAACTTTATCAAATACTTATCCAATCTTGCATACCAAGTTTTGGGTGCTTGTTTCAGTCCATATAAAGCTTTCTTTAGTTTACATACCATATATCATTCTTTAGTTAAAGGAAAACCTTCAGGCTGCTCAATGTAGTCTTCTTCTTCCAATTCTCCATTCAGAAATGCTGACTTCACATCCATCTGATACACTTTGAATTTCTTATAAGCTGCATAAGCCAAAAACATTCTTACTGCTTCAATTCTTGCTACTGGTGCAAATGTTTCTTCATAGTCAATTCCTTCTTACTGTGAGTATCCTTTACATACCAATCTTGCTTTGTTCTTTACAACTTCCCCTTGTTCATTCATCTTGTTTTTGAATACCCATTTAGTTCCTATAACATTCTTATCTTTAGGCCTAGGGACCAATTCCCAAGTCTTGTTCTTTTCAATCTGATCTAGTTCTTCTTTCATAGCTTTAATCTAATGTTCATCTTCATAGGCTTCACTAGTATATTTAGGTTCAATTTGAGAAATTAAACACAACTATTCTTATACCTTATTTCGAGTAAGAACTCCTCTGTCTATGCTTCCAATAATCTTATCAAAAGGATGATTCCTTGACAAATTCCTGTTAGGTGTTACTGTCTCAGTTCTTATTTCTGTTGTAGGTTCTTTAATGATTTCTTCATTGTAGCTTTCATTCAAAAAATCACTGTCAGTCTCATAGAACAATTGTGTATTCTCTGGATTATTTCTAGGATGAGTTCCTTCATCTAATTCATAATCAAGCATTCTTTCCTAAATTTTGAACTTTTCATCAACTTTAACATTTGCGCTCTCAACAATAGTTTTAGTTATTTTATTGTAACATCTATAAGCTTTTCTCTTCAATGAATATCCAAGAAATATACCTTCATCACTTCTAGGAGCAAACTTTCCAATGTCAGCATCTCTCTTAATATAAAATTTGCTTCCAAAAATTCTAAAATACTTAACTAATGGTGCATGTCCAAACCATAGTTCATAGGGTGTCTTGTCTGTGTCTACTCTAATTTGTACTCTGTTCATTGTATACATTGTTGTGTTCACTTCTTCTCTCCAGAATATCTTTGCCAAGTCATTCTCAAATAACATAGCTCTTTCTACCTCAGTCACTGATCTGTTCCTTCTTTCTGCAATACCATTTTGTTCTGGTGTCCTATGGGCTGAAAATTGTCTCTTAATACTATTCACTTCACAAAAAACTGTTAAATTCTTTTGAAGTAAATTTTGCACCTCTATATGATCTCAAACATTTAATATTCATTCCAGATTCATTTTCAACTTTGTTCTTAATAACCTTAAACTTATCAAATGCTTCAAATTTTTCTTTAAGAAATGCAATCCACATCATTCTTGTAAAATCATCAACAAGAATCATAAAGTACCTTTCTCCATAGAATCCTCTAGTCCTTATGGGACTGCTCAAATCTGTATGAACAATTTCCAACTTCTCTACTGTTGTAAACTTCTTGCTGGGAAATGAGCTTCTCTTCTATTTAGCCATCACACATTCCTTGCAAATCATATTAGTAGGCTTCATAATTTTAGGAAAATTTATTACTGCAAGTGTAGTACTCACTTTCACAATGTTATCAAAGTTTATATGACAAAATCATCTGCGCCATAACCAACTATCATCAATCTTAGTAATCAAGCATGTCATCTCAGTAAGATTCAACTAAAATACATTACCTCTAGTTCTTGATCCAGTACCAATCACATTACCATCCTTGTCTTTGATTACACAAGTTTTCTCAGTAAACCAAACTTGATATCCTTTGTCAACTATCTATCCAACACTCAAAAGATTATGTTTCAAACCATCCACAAAGTAAACATCATCAATATTAGTCTTTCCATCAAGAGTAATAGATCCTATACCTTTTATCAAACAAGGTGCATTGTTTCCAACTCTAACAATTCCTCCATCATAATTGTTAAACTTTATGAAGTTTTTCATGTCTCTAGTCATATGATGTGAACAAACACTATCTATAATCCAATCAACTTTCTTTTCTACTTGAGAAACTAAAGCTTTTTCTTCCTTAATTTCTATTTTAGGATTTTCTTCTTTAATTGCTATAAATCCTATATCATCATTCTCAGTATCACTTTCACTCAAAGATTTCTCCAAACTAGCTCCATGTTCTTCATCATTAGCATAATAGCATTCTTTAGATCTTCTAGGTTTAAATTTGTTTCTATACTTCTTAACTCTCTTAGGACATTTAGATACAAAATGACCAAATTCTTGACAAGTCCAACATTAAAAAATTTTCTTACCGTCTGGTTCTCTTTTCACAAGCAAGGCAATACCTTCTTCAATCTTCCTATCTTCTTCATTTCTAGATCTACTGTTGCTAGCATAATCTCCACTTACACTGATGCTTCTCAACAAAGTAGGGCAAACACTAAGTGCACTGAATGCTGTCTCCATTCTAGGTAAATCTCCTGATAGCCTCAAGTTCATCTCTGCTACTTCTAATCTTCCAAGAAGAGTTTCTCTGGTAAAGTTTTTAGTACATGGTATAACTTGTTCAATCATCTGTGTTGTCTGCTTAAATGCAGGAGTCAATGTCCTCAGAATTTTCCATATCACTTCATTCTTTGTCTTGGTTCCTCCACAAGATTTTATACCTACAACAATCTTTGACATTCTACCAATATAGCTTCTAACAGATTCATCTTCCATCATTCTTATATCTTCAAATGCACATATCCAATTATGTAATCTAACTTTCTTTGCATGTTCATCACCTTCAAAAGTAGATTGTAAAGCTAACCAAATTTCATGAGATGTTTTTAGATATTTTACCTGACTATACTCATTTTCTGGAACGGCTAACAAAAGTGCTTCTCTGGCAATTATGTTACAAATGAATAGATCTCTTTCTTCAGTAGTACATTCTTCAATCTTGTCTTCATCAATGATAGTCTTCTGATTCTTTGTGTAATGCCCCACCAAGGAACCCTTGGCTCAAGAACATTATACTCATTAAGTCATACACAATATATAATTTTTTTCCAATAAAGTAGCATAACATAATCTAATTTGATTTATTTAATGTTACTAGAAGTGAAGAGAATAAAGAGATCATACTACTTGTCCTGCTCAATTAACAAATTGTTATTCTTGCATACCTGAATATTGCTAACTTTCTTTTACATGATGACCACCATGTCCAACACTTGTAACTACACACATGTCTAAACATCTAGATGAAAACATTAGATAAAATTCTATCATAAATAAATTCTTTATTGATAGCTTAGCTATGAGAATCATTATTAAGAAGAAGAGAAAACATTGCAGTAAAAACTTAAATACAAACCCTAAGGGACTGGACCTAGGCCTCGGGGGCTCATCATCGATGGCCTTGCCTACGTTCACACTCAGAGACTTTGTAGTTTGACTCTACCCATTCTAGGCTATCTATTTATAAAATCAAGAAAGTGGGTACGCAACCCTTTCTAAGGCCCTATTCCCTAGACAATTTTTTTTTTCCATCGGCTGCCACCCACTTAGGTGGAACCTAAATACAGTCCTCTACTTAATCCATAACTTGATACTAATTCCATAACTCAAGGTAGAGTTAAAATCATTATATTATAAAATAATATATCATTTTCTTTTATTAGGTATCTAGTTTATAAAGTACCAATCCTAAATCATAGCTTACAGGATAAATAAGAAAGATACAAGGGAGCTTTGTCCAACCCTTTTATTATAATTCTAATAGTCATTTCTTATATAATTAAAAGTAAAGTCAATATCTTAGCAAGATTCACCACTGGTAATAATTATTTTTTATTTTTTCATAATAGTGTGAACTTCGCAACCCTATCAAAAAAATAATTCAATAAATATGACTATTCTATAAGGCATTGAGAAATGAATGACAAATAAATTTTTATTATAATATAACAAGTGAGTGTACTAAATAGATTATCTTTCAATAAATTTCAAATTCTTAAGAGATGACTTAAAAGATTATCTTTCTAAACTTATGAGATAAGCAAAGCCTCAAGACATAGGATTTCCTCATTGTTTTAATTTGAAAATTGTTGATCATATATACAAAATAGTAATTTTATAACTATCTATAATTCTTATTAATAGAAAAAAAAGATTTATTTCACTTAAATAAATAAAACTCAAAATCAATCAATACTGCTATTGCATATATAAATGTTCCAGCACCTTCTTATTATGCCAAGTCATTTGTAAGTATCCAAAAGATAATTTTTTTTATCTAGTGTTAATTTATATTAAACAAAATAACTATGTTTCTAAATATTCATACTCTATTAAAATTTATGGTAATTGTTACATTTACAAATTTCTAACAGACAAGGTTAATTATGTATAATTTCTATGAACCCTAGCCAACTTCAAGATTTTAATATGATTCTAGAGGGGAAGAAAATGTATAAAATGCCCTAGTTATGAGAATCCAAAAATATCCAACAATTTATGGACAACTACATTTGAAACTCTATTATATAAATATCTAACTGCTTATACATTTCAATAAAATAACACTGACTTAAAATAGCTATCAACAAAACTTACTTATTTAATCCAAAAGATAATTCATTACAATATCTAAAACATAAGGAAATAGTGCTCAATAAAATTAAATTATTATATTACATAAATTAAAAACAAGACTCATAGACAAATTATTAAATTTATCAAAATCAACATATAAATATTTTCTCACATAGTACAATAGCATAATTCCTCCTTTAGATAGAAAACACATAGAAAACAACAATAGCAATGTGGACAAGTAAACAAATAGAAGGATCATCTCCAGGATAGATCCTACCTAGAATCCTGTGAAGCAAAAAAAATTTGTTGGGGAGAGTAAGATCCAAGCGGTCTCAGCCCAATTCAATCACTTCTTCAGACTCCTCCTTCTGTAAACAAACTCCAGCCTCTTTAGGAGGCAATCTAATTCATGATCCTCTCAGTGAATAATAAATTCTCTCTTCTCAAAACTATAGCTTTCTTATTCTATCCAAAAATTATGTCCTCTCCTCAAATCCAATTTGCTATCTCAACTCCCCTCTCACACATGAATCTTGTAAATAGATTGAAGGGAGTAGTTGCATGGGAAAATCAACCGGTGCAACTATCCCAACTATCTATTAGTTAATAGTTTAGGATAAATATAATTAGTAGATCTATTCCCGTGAAGGAATAAATAATATTAATAATATTTTTAGATTTATGTTCCTTTAATTCAAAGAGGACAATAGATAATTTAATTTTAAGAATAAATTTACTAAGTTACTTAACTAAGGTAATATAATTTACCAAACATATTTACCATCCATGAAAATAACATAGTTTCATTATTATTATTATTATTTTTATAATTAATAGCAACTAACTCTTATATAAATAAAATATATATGGGTATGCTTCTCAAGGAAGTCACTAACCCAATGGAAACTTGGGACCCCTTACAAACTAGAGGTCTTGAGTTCCACTCCCACCCTCTATACTAACAAGACATGCAAGAGAGAGAGAGAGAGTCTATAAAGTAGGAGTAAATATAGGAGTAGGTAATTAGTTTTATTTACTTTTATATTATATTTATTATTTTTGTTTATTCACTTTGCCTTTATTATATTTATCTAAAGCCATATTATACATCAAAATAAATAGAATCGTGACTATAACTAATACGCTCATAGGAACATAATTACAAACACATCAATAAATGAATATATACAGGTATGCATATATGTGTGCACCTATATATGCATACTTTGTATATACAATTAACACATAAAGAGAGAAAATAACATCATTATCCTACATATCTCATAACTAAATAAATGAGACCAACATCAAAGGTTATATAAAATAGGGAACTCAAATCAACCCAAAACCAAACTAAGAGATTAGGCAAAATAATCAAAACTACAGCGTTTTCCTGTGTGTGAACTATGGACCATCTTCGAACAACAATAACGATCAAGGATTTTGAGGGATCACTCAGACCTATGAAGCCAGGTGGAGATGATGTCCAGTACCTGCAAGCCTACATCACCGAGAAGAGATACATGTGCATAGATACATAATAAGACATATGCAAATAGATGACCAGGACTGATACATCATGTGGACCTCAACTAAGTGAGTAACTATGACTTCATCTTGAGTCATGAAACACATCAATCACATATGAAACATGAGACATCATAGATAGTAATGGTTAGATTCAAATCTTTGGGTTATCTCTACTTCCTCATAAACATATAAAGATAAATGATTAATAAACATTAAACATTAATCATAAATGAGTGTATCTAAATCATCTGATAAGCATATCATCACCCATAAACATGAATGTAAACATATAGTTCTAATCATCATAATGCAAAATATCCAAATCAAAGACTCAAAGTATAATCATTGGAGTGGGTATTACACTTTGTGATTAACCAATATCCTGGTCCTAAACAAAGTAAATGTGTCTTTATCTTTTCCTTCGAGCTATCAAAATTTACTCCATCAAACATAGGGCTTTCTTTTCTAAAATGATTCATCATGGAGCTTCTTAAGTTGTCAAAATTTTCTTTCAAGGACCTGCTGCTTTGATACCAATTGTTAGAAAGTAAAGTCCACCAAGATAACTGAGAGGGGGGGGGGGTGAATTAGTTATATGATAAATAAAATTTTTATCAACTTCAATAGAATTGAACCATGTAAGAAATTTAATCAACAACCATAGAAAGATATACACACACAATAACACAATGACACAAGATATGTTGACTAGGGAATGTCTTGATCAAAGAGTAAACCCCGGTGAGAATAATGCTCACAAAAGATGCACTAATATGAAAGTTCCTTGTGAGATGATGGAATCTGTTAGGAGTCTTATGAAATACATTCAGTACATATGAGTCCCTATTAGGAGACTTTGAATCCCTGCTAAAAGATTCTAACTCTGTTAGGGGTTATGGAAGATAGAAGGACCCACTGCCCAAACAACTTCAAGTAAAAGACCACTGAACACACTATCTAACTGATCTTTGTATTACTCAACATAATAATAGAAAAAGATTAATGATATGAACAATTCAATACTCCTCTGACTGTGCCAACCCGCACCAACTGCTTCATCAGATCTCAATACTAGATCTCTATACTTCGCATATCCTCTTCCAACAAGTATTACACAATTCCACAATTCACTTTCAAATACAATACACAACTACATTTTAGAATAAGGAAAACATTCCTTCCTTTATACCACACTCAAGTAATTACAAATGATTCAACATACATGTTACAAAATAAAATCTTCCACACATTACATAAAAATTAAACAAAACTATTAGCTTCCAATTAAGATAATTATTCACTCATGTGACCTCAAATCTTGTGCTTAAATCCACATCACTAACATCATGTTTTCAACTGCTTCATAATTGTACATGATTAGATTCAATCCCGATTAGGAGATATCATCCAATTTCCACAAACCGCTACTCAGGAACACTACCTGAATACTCCTTCCACTGATTTCCTCATAATTGTCATGAATAAATGAACTTCTGTACATGCTCTTAACCATGATCTCATAGAACATCATAGAGTAAGTCCTCAACTCCACATAGCTTCATCTTCAATATCCCACATGTGCTAACTCAAACATTGTCTGCTTCTGCTAATCTTCAATAGATCATTATGTTGACATCAATGACAATCACAGTTATGAATACAATAAAAACTACTACAGAATGGTTGTGAATACTCCCCCATAGGATATATTCAACATTCATTCCTAACAACTACATAATTAATTGATTTATCATGATTTATTTGATTTAAATTGATTTGATAGATTTTGATTTTCAATTATTGTTGGATTTAGGTTCACTTGCAATTTATCTTTGATTTGATCTCGATTTGATTTAGTTGCATTTAATTGTGTTGATATTTGCCTTGATTTATCACTTAATTGATCTTGTCCATTTTCAGGTGATTACATTATGTATACATTACAAAATATTGAACAAAGTGAAGATAAGGAATAGATATCCTTTTCTACACATTGATGATCTATTCAATCAAATGCGAATGACCATAATTTTATCTAAAATAGATTTTTAGTCAGGGTATTATCAGTTGAGGATCAAAGATGAAGACATTTATAAAGCAACATTCAAAATTCATTATGGGCATTAAAAGTTAACTATGCTACCATTTGGGCTAACTAATTCCCAATATGCATTCATGAATCTGATGAATAGTGCGTTCCATGACTATCTAGATATTTTTTTCTAGTATTCTTAGATGACATCTTAATATAATCTAGGAACAAAGAACATATGAAACATTTGCAAATAGTCTTGAAATGACTAAGAGAACATCATTTGTATGATAAATTATCTAAATGGACATTATTTTAGAAAGAAGTGCAATACCTATGGCATATCATATCTACAAAGGGTATAGTCCTGGATCCAACCAAGACCAAAGCTATTACATAGTGGCCATCCCCTAGAAATGTATAGGAAGTAAGAAGTTTTATGGGTCTAGCCATATATTACAAGAAGTTCATGTTGGAATCATTTTTCGTTGCACCAAAAGCTTGAACTATCAGTGCTTGATACAAATGCCAGATTTAACCTGATCCACAGGAGGTGGTTAAGCCATGTCATGAATCTCCAAGGAGGTGCTGACCACCAAGTCAACAATCTCTCCCTCAGCACCAATTGAGTCTTTAGCACCCACTGAAGGGAGAATAGAACCCGTGGCCCAAGGATATGATACCAATGGTTGGAATGATTTTCTATTGCACCAAAATATCAAACTGTCAATGCCTAATACAAATGCCAGATTTAACCTGATCCATGGGAGGTAGTTAAGCCATGTCATGAATCTCCAAGGAGGTGCTAACCACCAAGTCAATAGTTTGTAATGAACTTTTCTCAAATTACATACCCTATAACTTATCTTCAGAGAAAGGGAAAGTGATTTGAATGGTTAGAAAAGTTTTAGGAGGTCTTTAAACTTCTTAAAGAGAAGTTAACTTTGATACTGATTTTAAAAGTGTCAAATCCAAAAGGATAATTTTTAGTGGTAACTAATGCATCTGGGGAAGGCTTAGGTGGGGTGCTAATGTAATATGGGAAAGTGATTGCTTATGAATCACTAAATATCAAGAACTATAAGTTAAATTATGCACCCCATGATTTAGAGCTAGTTTCTATTGTTCACACCTTGTAGTGGTGGTGTCATTATTTCATGGGAAATTAACCTTTGGAGCTCTAATTTGATCATCAAGGGTTGAAATATATATTCACCCAACCTAATCAATATGAATTCCAAAATCTTTTATCATCTGCTTGATCCAAACAATTGTAGAACAATTCAAGGTTGCTGCAACATACTCCGCTTCTGCTGTTGATTGAGAAATACAAATTTTTTTCTTGCTTGTCCAAGTGACAAGTCTATTACCAAGAAACACTGCTCCACCTGAAACACTTTTTCTATCATCAACACATCTTGCCCAATCTGCATTTGTGTACACATGAAGCTCAACATTTTTTGAATTAGGATACCATAGACCATAATCTATAGTGCCCTGCAAGTATCTGAATATTCTCTTTACTACCATGAGGTGACTTTGTTTAGGCTCTGCTGCAAATCTTCCAACTATACCAACTACATTGGAAATGTCAGGTCTAGTCTGAGTAAGCTAAATGTGTTTACCAATCATAGACTTACACAATGTTATATCAATTACTGGTGAGTCATCTTCCTTTGTAAGCTTGCATCCAGTAATCATAGGGGTTCCTACTGGCTTGCAATCATCCATCTTGAATTTCTTCAGTATCTCTTTCACATACTTTGATTGATTAATGAAAATCCCTTTTTCTATCTACTGCACATTTAATCCCAAAAAGTACTTGATAGGACCAATCATACTGATCTCAAACTCATTCTACATTTCTTTGACAAATTCAGCACTGAGTTTGTCATTACCTCCAAAGATAATGTCATCAACAAATATAGCTACAAGTAATAAACCTTCAGATGTCTCTCTAATGAATAGATTACAATATGATGCTCCTTTCTTAAGTCCAATCTTTGTTAAGTATCCATCTAGTCTCTCATACCATCCTCTAGGGGCTTGCTTAAGTCCATAAAGGGCCTTCTTCAATCTGCATACCATATCAGGTCTGTCTGATAAGGTGAATCCTTCAGGCTGCTCAATGTATACTTCTTCTTTTAAGTTTCCATTCAAGAATGCTGATTTGACATCCATCTGATAAAATTTGAAGTTTTTAACTTACCGTAAGCTAAAAACAACTTAATAGCTTCTAATCTACTCATAGGTACAAATGTGTCTAAATAATCAATGCCTTCTCTTTGCACATATCCCTTACATACTAATCTTGCTTTATTTCTTCCTACTGTACCATCTTCATTCATCTTGTTTCTGAATATCCACTTTGTTCCAATCACATTCTTATCACTAGGTCTTGGGACCAGTTCCCAAGTGTCATTCTTAATGATCTGATCAAGTTCTTCTTTCATAGCATCATGCCAATCTGAATCCTTACAAGCATCTTCAACACTTAAAGGTTCAATATGAGATAGTAAACATACCACATCATTGCTAGTTGAGTTCTTTGCTTGTGATCTTGTTAAGAATTTTCCGCTTTGATCTCCAATGATGTCTTTCTTGGAATGATTTCTTGATGTAAACTTTGGAACTTTAGGTGATGCTGAATCATCAGTCTTAGGAGTACCTTCTTCACTTGTCTCAGGGTCATTGAACAACACATCAATGCTGTCAAACATTTCCTCAATAACTATCTCACTAGTGGAGGGTCTAGGTTCTTCTTTAATCATGGGTGAGTAATCATGATATCTTTCTTGAATCATAAACTTTTCATCAATCTTTACATGAGCACTTTCAATGATCTTTTTTAATCTTAAATTGAAACATCTATAAGCTTTACTTTTAGTAGAGTAACCAAGAAAAATACCTTCATCACTTCTTGCATAAAACTTGCCTACTGCTTCATCCCTCTTGATGTAGCACTTGCTTCCAAAGATTCTGAAGTATTTCACAGTGGGAACATTACCAAACCATATCTCAGAAGGTGTTTTGTCAGTGTCAAGCCTTAACTGAATTCTATTGATTGTATACACTGCTGTATTGACCGCATCTCTCCAATAGTTGTGTGCAAATTTTCCTTCTATCATAACGGTGTGTGCTGTATCAAGAATGATCCTATTCCTTCTCTTTGCAATTCAATTCTGCTGAGGTGTTCTAGGTGCACTTAACTATCTCTTTATGCCATGTTCTTTGCAGTACTCATAGAATTTTTCAGAGGTGAATTCTCCTCCTCTATTCGATCACAAACATTTTATCTTTAATCCAGATTCATTCTCAACCTTAGCTTTGAATATTTTGAACTTCTCAAAAGATTTTGACTTATCTTTTAAGAATGCAACCCACATCATCCTAGTATAATCATCAAGAAACAAAATAAAATACCTTTCACCATAGTATGATCTTGTTTGAGTTGGTCCACATAGGTCTGTATTAATCAGATCCAACTTGTTCTCTACTAGATTATGCTTGCTCCTGAATGAATTTCTCACATGCTTCCCCATCACACATTCCCTACATATAGTATCAACTAGCTTTGCTATGCTAGGAAGATGTCTTACTGCTTTAACAATGCTTATCTTTACTATGTTATCAAAATTGATATGACATAGTCTTTTATGCCACAACCAACTGTCATCAACTTTAGCAACAAAAAAACTTTCTTCTGAATTGAGTTGAAAAAAATTACCTCTTGTCTTTGTGCCTGATGCAATCATAACACCATCTTTGTTGTTAATGATTCATTTTTCATCTTTGAACTCCAACTGATAGCCTTTACCAAGTAACTGTCCAACACTGAGAAGGTTATGTTTCAAACCATCAACATAAAGAATATCATCAGTACTGTTCTTTCCATCCAAAGTGATGGCTCCTCTACCAACTATAGGTTTAGGAGTGTTGTCTCCAAATATGACCATACCTCCATTGTATTTGTCCAAATGAACAAACCTGCATTTATGACATGTCATGTGATGTGAACAACCACTATCTATAATCCAGTTTGTTCTTATATCTGCTTGGGAAATCAATGCTAGTTCTTGATTCACTTTATCATTTTTAGGAACTGACTTAATATTTGTTTTGTCTACAATAGAAATGAATCCAAATTCTTCTTCACCTAATTCTTCATCTGAAAATCCATCTCTAGCATAGTAGCATTCCTTAGAATGCTTAGGCTTATAGTCCTTTTTGAACTTTCTAGCTCTAGTGGGACACTTAGATGCAAAGTGACCAATCTTACTACAAGAAAAGCACTTAAATGGTAATTGACCTTCATATTTTCCTTTTCCTTTCTTTTCTATTTTGGAAATCATAGCAATAAAATCATCTAGTGTTTTATCTTCATCATCATCATCAAAATTACCAAAAGTGTTTGTAGATTTCTTACCATGAACTGTTGCTTTGAAAGCTATCTCACTCTTTGGTTCTGTCTTCAATCTTGAAATCTCAAATGCTGAGATTTTTCTGATCAAGGTCTCTCTCTTGAAATTTTATGTAAGCTGCATGGTCTCATCAAGGATGTTGATCTTGCTCTCATATACTGGAGTAAGAGTAGTCATCAACTTGTCCGTAATGTCTTCCTCATAAATCTCTCCACCATTGTTCCTGATTCCAGCAAATACTTCATTAATGCTCTGATTGTAAGCTATGATATTTTCTTCAGGAAACATCTCTAATGAATTGTATCTTTTCTTCCATGTCTTTCTACGTGCATCCTTTTCTTGTTTGTCTCCTTCAAAAATGTCTTCAAGGTGCTTCCAAATTTTGTGGGTTGTATCCATCTTTTTTACTTCTAAAAATTCACCATCAGATAGTGCACTGATAAGGGCTTCTTTAGCTATAGAATTATGATTAAACAATTCCTTTTGAGTGTCAGTAGCATCATCTTGTTCAAGGTCTTCTAAAGTAGGAATCTTGGCTGCTTAGATAGTTACATTGAAAACTTCATAAGCAATACACTGCAAATGGGTCATCATCTTGTTCTTCCAATCAAGATAATTTTCTCCATCAAACTTAGGACTCACTTTCCTGAGCTATGCCATTTGATCAACCTCAAACTGTTAAACTTCTCTTTGAGGCACTTGTCTCTGATACCAATTGTTAGGAATAGTCCCAAGAGATAACTGAGAGGGCGGGAGTGAATCAGTTATCTACAAGTTTCAATTCTTTATCCAATTAAGTATACTTAACATAAAGCATAAACACAATGAAAGAACACTTGAAAAAAACACCAATATTTTGGTTACGGGGAAACCCAAATAGGTAAAAACTCCAGTGGGACTTGATACCGGCTAATATTTTGTACTAGTGTATAATGATCCTTGCTAGAAGATCCTTTACCCTGTTAGGATTAGCTTTACAATATATTAAGTACAATAGACCTGGTTAAGGGTTAGACCCTATTAGGAGTCTTTTACAATTGTCCCTATTAGGGGAGAGGACGCACTATCTGAGAGCTCACTTCTCAAATGGGCGAAGGCTACAACCTTCTGAATAATAGATACACACTATATTTGGATCTTGGTGAACTATGCTTTGACCTACTATCTAGATCAGTTCCAATGAATAGCACACATTCTCTACTTGGTCACATAGACCTTCTTCTGATGGTTCAACACTTCGCACACTCTGCTATGCTCTACTTAATCAACTATGAACCACACTCAAGCAATCACAAATGACTGCCTATAAATATCTTTCTTCCAAATGATATAATCAAGTCAGCATGTTAGAACCACCTTGAAATAATATTAGAGAAACCATAATAAACTCCAACAAACATTTTGTTGGCTCTATTATGCACACAGCTCATTCTGGGACCTGTCTAATAAAATAATTATAGACGCATGCCACACACTATCAGCTCTACCCAAACAACTGGAAAATTCTCTGTAAGATGAATTAACTTATGCACTCTTAACTAAACATAAATAACACTTCTCCAAGCTTAACTCCAAGGGTGCATATCCTCAAGATAGGCGCAACTCAAGAAATAATAAAATCTCTGTCGGCTCTTCTGAACAAACACAAGAAACTACTATTGGTGACTAGCGACTACATAACTTCAGTTGTGTTCATCATTAGACTATGAATTCATAATTGAAACATCACTAACATGTATTCAACATACATCCTAGGGCACATGCCCATAAGACAACTGTATGGACAACCATACACAGAACACTTACTGTAACTTTGTCAGGAACACTGCTGACACAAGCTGCTATATAACTGTCTGTACTTATAGTTAACCTCTGCACCCATGATATCATGCTGATATCATGTCCATGCATCATATACTAAAGGCATACTACATAAGACTTCCATGCATGCTACTTTCCATATGTTGTCATTAATGAGAAACATACAGTCAGTACTGGCCTGCTGGGAAATCTCCAACAATTATTTCATGGGAAATTAACCTTTTGAGCTCTAATTTGATCATCAAGGGTTGAAATATATATTCACCCAACCTAATCTTAATGCACACAAAATAAGGTGGTTGGAATTATTTTTTGACTATGATTTCAAAATAAGATTTATAAAGGGGAAATAAAATTATGTGATTGATGCTTTGAGCTACAGATGACATATAAAAGCTAAATTGCATCAATCCATACAAACTTTAGGCAACGTGTTCTACAACAATTAGAAAGAAATTAAAATTACTTGTAGGTAAAATAATCCCTTCAAAACAACCCTCAAGATCATAGATATGATGGGTTCAGGTTTGAACCAGATGGGTTATGAAGATATGAAGGCAGAATGCATGTGCTCAAGTCCCTTGAATTAAGGAACTTTGTTTAGAAAGAAGTGCATTCTGCACCCTATTCTAGACATCCAAGAGTCACTAAAATCCTAGTGGATGTTTAACCCCTATATTTATGGAAGGAATGAAGAAAGAGGCCACACGATTTGTAGCCAACTACTAAAAATGCCAAAGGATAAAGGTGGGACACCAACATCCAACTAGGTTGCTTCAATCTCATGTAGTGGCAGAATGGAAATATCAGATAATCAGTATGGACTTTGTCCAAGGTTTACCCATGTCATGGAATAAGAATAATTTAATTTTAGTGGTAGTTGATAGACTCAGTAAGTTATCCCATTTTATTCTTGGAAACTTAACAACTTGAGTGCCTATCATAACTCACAAGTTTGTCTAAGATATTTTTAAACTCCACAGAGTACTTGAAAAGATAGTTTTTGACACATATGCTAGGATGACATCCAAATTATGTCAAACTCTTTTAGCAACCCTAGGTACACAATTGAATATTAGTTCAACCTATCATCTGGAGATAGATAGACAAATAGAATGAGTCAATAAGATTATAGAAGACCTTTTATGAATGTACTATATCAACAGTACAAGTGGGGGGACTATTTTCCTTTAGTTGAGGTTGCATATAATAATGCATATCAATCATTCATAAAGATGGCACCATTTGAAGCATTATGTGGAAGGAGGTGAAAAACTCATATAACCTTGGATAAGATAGAATATAGGATAATCCTCAATCCAAAAATGCTTTAAAAAATGGAAGGGTGGGTTAAACTGATTTGACAAATGTTAGCAGAAGCTAACAAGCGACAAAAAAATTTGTAGAAACAAAGAGAACTCCTAAACAATTTGAGGTGGGAGAGAAAGTACTCATTCGAGTTAAACCTTAGAAAAGTGTCATCACATTTGAAAAATCCTCCAAACTAGAAACAAGATATGTAGGACCTTTTGAGGTTTTGGAAGCCCAAACTACAAGATCTAGGGGTGGTCATGATCGAGCCCATGAAGGTGCTTGAGGTACGTAAGCTTCACTTATGAAACAAGGAAGTTAGGTAGTGCAAGGTCCAATGGGACCAATATTCTTAAGACAGTGCCCCCTGGGAGGACTATGATGAAATACATCAACAATCTCCTTTTTTGTTTAATGCTTTCAATCAGTTGAAAGAAGTTTAAACAAAGGATAAAAAATTATTAAATGATGTAAATATGTAATTTCAATAATTTAGAATGATGATTCACAAAGGGAAGGATATGTCACAACCCTCCTAATTACTAAAATTTTATGATGTTTTAAATGATGCCCTAGATGTATATCTAGTTTTCATAAACAACGGTGTTACATAATTGATGCCCTAGACTCTTTATTTTGGTTAACATTTCCTTCTTATCATGTAATAGTGATTCAGATTTTATAAGAGGAATGTTATAATGTTGTGCTCTTATCTTTTTTTGTGAAATTAATTTATTGAATATATATTATGTTGGGATGATGTGTTACAAGCTAGGGTTGCCGTTGCACCAAAAGATCGACCTGTTAATGCCTGATACAACCAGTAGACTTATAGATGACACAGGAGGTAGTTAATTCATGTCACTAATCTCAAGGGGAGCATTGACCATTATGCCAACAATCTCCCCCTCAGCGTTACCTGAGGGGATTCGAACCTGTGACCAAGCTCTGATACCACTTGTTACAAGCTAGGGTTTCTGTTGCACCAAAAGATCGACCTGTTAATGCCTGATACAACCACTAGACTTATAGAAGACATAGGAGGTGGTTAATCCATGTCACAAATCCTGAGGGGAGCGCTAACCATTATGCCAACATGATGAGTACAGACTATCTATTCTTTGACAAAGTGGTTGCATAATAATTTATCATCCTCTGATGAAGGGGGAAAGTATCACTGGGAAAGGGGGATGAAAACATGGTCATGAGCTTAAGCTATTGGAGTATGAGAACTAGTAAGTACTAGCTAGCTCAAGGTTGAATGAAATTCTAGAAGTATAGGTTAACCTAGGTTCTAGTAAGCCTTACCATGTCAGTTAGTTTAATTTGACAGTAATCCAGTTTGGATAAGATTTGTCACCTTAGGCATAGACCTTTGCTTGATCTATTATCCTAACTATGGTTTAGTGATAAATTTTGGTGTTATTATTTGAAATAATATTAATGATTACTCTTATTGGTATATATAGGTAGATATATGTGTAGTATAAAAATATATATCCATGTAATTATATATATGAATATATATGTTATCCTGGTGTCTATACTATATTTATATATATAATGCACATATATTTATTTATTAGAAATATTACACACACACATGACTAAATGAATTTATATATATGATTTGAATCTTATATAAAATTATAATATATGATTGCATTATAATAAAATGCCTGTTCTTTAATTTCATTATTTTAATATTTTAGATTAATTGTTTAAATGGAAAACAAGATTTCTATTTGGCTCATATTTATGTAAATATGAGTGAACATCTTTTTGTATGAGCCACGCCATTATATAGTGTCATGGTTAAAGAGAAATTAAATATAGTTTGGAATTATTTATGTGCATGAGATTAATATCTAAGCCACATCAAACACATGTGGCAAGGTGAATAAAATTTCAAAGGAACTATATTTCATTGAGTAATTATTGATGTGATGAGATAGCTCTTAACAAATAAAAGATGGAATAATATCTTAAGTCATGATAAGATGAATGGAATAGAAGCATCCAATTAGATGGAGCTAGGGCTAGAGTTTGTTTATGAAAAGTAAGAAGTCATTAATTATTAATCGTTACCTGATGAAATGCAATGAAATGAAATGAAAAATGTTTCATTAAGAGAGATTTGGGGCTTGTATGAGCATGAAGCTTATACCCATACCTTACAACAGAGCATGAGGCTTATACTCATACACTTGTAAGGTATAGATTTAGCTCCCTTATGAGTATTTAAGTGTAAGGAGTGGGTGTTGTACAATTCTATACCCATCGGTGTTAAGAAAACTTCAATTTACCAAAGTATGAGGATAAAAGTGAAGCAAATAAGTAACCAAGATAGGATGGTTAATCATGATGGATTCTATTGATGAGTATGTCAATATTAGAGTGAATGAATAGGAATCTATCTATTGAATATGTTTCTCAATCCGAAAGAGTACGACTAATATAATCATGAGACTTATGTGAAAATAATTAGCCTATCGCATTCTATAGGAGATTGCGTACCAAGTCAGATTGGGTGAAGAACTAGATTGCATGTTGTATTAGAAACCTTCAACAAAGTGTACTAATTGATGCTTGTATTAGTCTGTAGACACCTAAAAATCCTTTAGAAAATAAAAGTATTTTTATTTTTTTGAAAACTGCTGATGACATCATCATTAATTAATTTATTTTTATGCCATTATTTCCCTTTATTTTAATTAAACATCTTTAATTAAATAATCCATCCCCAAATGACTTAAATCAAATTTGAGTATTTTCCTCTTTTTTAAATTAATATTTAATAAATGATGTCACATTCCCTAAATAAATTTTATATTTATTTAAAGCCTCAAAACCCTAGAATCTTCTAGCCTTTCCTAAACCCTTCCATTCTTCCCTAAACCTTGCCTAAACCAATTTAGGAGATGTTTCCTACATTACTTAGCCTAATCCAAGTCTCTTTGACTTTCGGTCAAACCCCTTCATTAATGAGCCTTACAGACTCATTAATAGCCTCTTACACACTTTTTAAGGCCTCTTACAGACTCATTAAGAGACCCATGTCTCCTCTTCCACCCTTTTTCTCCTTGCACACTTCCCTAGTGTTTCTCACATGTGTGAGAAACCTTAACCCAAGGTCAAACCTTACCATACCCCAAACCTTACCTCAAACTCTACCCCTAACCCTAACTCTCCTTCCTAACCCAAGACCTTAGGAAAATTCCATCAATACTTCTTCCAAGAGAAAATTATTATCTTATTCCTTTATCTTCATGCATTGTTATCATGCCCGTTTACTTCTAGACTTAGCATAATCAATCCCAATTGTTAGATTTCATTGTCTTTTAAGCTTTCATAACACATCTTAGCTTAGCATAATGGATTAAAAATAGTTTATTTCATTGTTTTTCATAGCATATAGCATCACATCACATCTCTATTTGGTTAAAATCAATCTTAGCATAAGCATCATGTAGCTTAATTTGCATCTTAGCTTCATTTTGGTTCCTTGGGCTCTAGGGGAAAATCAGGTCTTCTATACCTAATTCTGTGCCAATATAGAGTATCCATTTTACTTGAATGATCCAAATCCCCCCTAATCATCATTAGGGATATTCTCCATGTGATTCAAGAACACATCCACATCCCTAAAGTGAGAACAAATCAAACAGTGACAGGGTGCTCCCATTTCAGTTCTATCTAAGTGTCTTTGCGAATGTTTTTCTATTTATGCTGAGGAATATGCTGTTAGATTAATTTAACTAATGTTTGAATATCTACACCTATTTCAAACATGTCAACTTTGCACTGATCACATTTTGGCATGCCCGATGGGACTCCACAAGCCTCAAAATTGACTTTTTAAAGGGTTTTTTGGCCAAAAACTCATTTTTAATGCCTTTCAAATGGATTTTTTTACAGTTTCATATGATTTTTTATCATTTTTTGGAAATTTTTGTATGGGGAACGCCCACATGTCATATGGAATCATGCAATTGTCTTTTGGGCCAGTTTTCATACATTTTTACACCATTTTTTACACTTTTTGGACCAAAACTCCTATAGGAACCCTCAATTTTCATATGGGAATGAATGGAGTGTCATACGACACTATAATAAAAACTCATATGGGAGGCAGGGAGCTGATTTGAGGCCCTAAACTTGATTTTTCTTGGTTTTTTGGGCCTGTTTGGGGATCTTAGTGACCCTAAGGCTTAAATCTTGTAATTTCTAACATCCAACACTTAAAGGTACTTCAACGAGGCCAAATTATCACCAAATCACTAAGGCCTTAAGACTCATGAACTCTTATGAAAGTTTAGAAACTCAAACACTTCCTTTTCAGGCTTAAAATGAACTTTTTGAGTGCCCCTAAGGGACTAATCTGCAAATATTTCCTAAACCTTTCCTAAACATTCCTAATCAACTCAAGTAATTCCTAATTGGTCTTAAAGAATTAAAAATCACTTCTAATGGCTTTATTTTTGTTAAAAAGAACATCTTTCAAACAAATCTAGGGTTTTAGAGTGCATTCATGCAATTTAGGAACACTTGAAGTTTTAGGTGCTTAAAAAGAACTTCAAATTTGCATTTCAAATCTAATGGGATCAAAATAAATCCTAAATCATTCTAAATGGTCCTAAATCAAACTTAATGCTTCAGTAAAAGCTAAAATGAACTTCATTTGCAATATCTCGAAGTTCATTTTAAGTCTCATGCAAACTAGGAAGAAAATCAACCAAATCTTTGCTAATCTTTCCTAATTGGTTCCTAAACATTCCTAAAGGTTCCTAAAATTTCCTAATTCAGTCCTAAGAATTTTTTATTGATATGAAAAAGTTTCTTGTTGCAAAATCTTGAATGTCTTTTAAAAGTTTCATGCATCAAGAAAATCTAGGAACACCTCTTTTGGGCATAAAATTGAAATCTAAAGCACACAAATATTGAATGCCTCTAAAGAAATCAAGGTTCAAATCAAAGACTCATGTTTATTTTCATCAAAAAGAATAAATCTTGAATGTCCTAGATTTCAATCAAAGCATTTTATTCTCCTTCATTCCAAAAGCTCAAAATTAGGATCCTAAAAGGAACACTCAATCATGAATGCAAAGGGTAAAAGTTTTGCATAATATTTCAAAAGATTTCAAAGAAATGAACAAATAAAGAACTTAATCACATGTTTTTGCAAGCATTCCTTTCAAAAAAACTTAAAGGTCAATTTGGGAAAGAACTCTCTTCATGATGTTCTTTCTAGGAGTCTTCCATTCTAAAAATCCATGTTAGCTAAGTGAGGGAAAACACTTGAACTTAGAAAAGTTCATTTGTTTTACTTCTAGAAAATCTTGTCCAAAGAGAAACGTGCTTCCTCTTCAGAGAATGACTTCAAACTGGTACTTCCCTGATCGGTATAAAAATAAAGTGTTGAGCAAACTCTTGCTTCATCCCTTCAAGCTCAGGTGATGTGTGTTGATGGTAGCCTGAGGTAGGTGAATATCCCTACTATTTTGGCAAAGTCAACTAGGCTCTTAAGTGGGTCACATGCATACAAACCAATTGGAAGGACACCATAAACCAAATTAGATACTTGTTAATCAGAGGCTTCCTGAGCTACTCCTGAATGTATCAAAATCTTTGTGCAAGGAATGATCCAAGTGGTTTCACAGATCACCTTAAGACACTCACCATCTGTATTCATTTTTGGGATATCAAGTTGTGGGCAAAGATTTTGATACTAGCCTAACTTCTAGGTAGTTTTTCTTGATGTATTTTTCAAAGTTTTAGAATCAGTGGATGAAGAGTTCTACACACCAAAATCCTTTGCCAATATCAAAACCAATCAATCCAAATACAGAAGTCATCAGAGCTTGCAGAATCTTGTCATCCTAGTTTCCCAAATCATGGCCTTCCAGTTATCTTGCATCTAGTCTTGTCCTCCTATCCTAGGTTAGCAGAGTTATCTTGGTCATTCATCATCCCCTTATGTCTTCCTCCAGAGTTAGTCTTTCCTCCCATCTTAATCCAAATCCAAATCCCTGTCTGAGCTCCTTAGTCATCCTAGTCCAAAGCCTTAGTCTTCCAATCCATCTTCATCCTTCATCCAACTTATCTGCAAGTCAGAATGTCTCAAATCTATTATGATGAGTTTGGTTGTCAATTCTATTCTCCCACTCCATCCTATCCCAATGATGATGAAAGCCCTATAGATCACAATAAATAATTTGAAAATATTAGCAAGCTTACCCCAAGTACCTCCCAACATCCAATCATTCCCCCAAACTATCCTATCGTGCCTTCATGCATATCCACTAGCACTCCCTTTCATGTCCTTGGCAAGGGAAATCCACTATCCTATTCATCTACACCTTCTTCCTATATTTAGCCTACATATGCATCCTTCATACCTCCATCTCCTTCTATGGTTGTATCCCAATCACCATCTTCCCATAAAAACACTTCATGCTACTTCCCTTATCCAAAACCCCCATCTCCTCATCCTCCAAAATGTTTTCAAAATCCAAGTCTTCCAATCCATTGCCCCAATCTTCCATCCTATCTTAATCCACCATCTACCACATCTTATCCTAAACATCCATCCTGTCTTAAATCACCATTCGTTATATCCTATTCAAATCTAGCATCTTCCATTCAAACCCACATTGCCATAAATCTGCTTCCATAAGAAGAATGCATCCTTCAAATCATTTCATATCTTGTATCTCAATCCATCACTCCTACCTCACCAAATAGCCAATCTAGTGCACAAGCTTCCTCCAAACCTACTTTTGTGAACTATCTAGTCATGACATTCTCCAATTCCTCTTCAGTACCATCATCCCCCCAAGAAAGTTCAAAATCTTCCACCCCATCTTCACTTGAGGACCATCCTAGCCCTCCATCTTCTACACATTCTAGTCCTTCACCTCAACCTCCATCACAAAAGTCTCCAGGGAGTTTCACAAGGAAGCCAGCAAAAATCCCTTTCCTAATTGTGAGGATTCATGCCATCTCAATCCTTCATGTGAATCCATAAGTCATAAAGCCCCTCCATCTCCTACATCCATCATTCCTCCTCCATCACTCTCACCTATTATCCTTCTTCCATATATCCCACTTATTGATTCTCTTCCATCTCCTAGCATCATTTTGTCATTTGCATGCATTGAATCCATCCAATCTCCATCCACTTCTCCTCCTCACAACATTATCCAAGACACATCCAATGAGCCTCATGAGTTCACCCTTCTTCCTTCCATCACAGTTGTAGAATCTCCCACCCTTTCATCCAAACCATCTGAAGAGTTCACCCTTCTTCTGGCCATCACAATTGCAGAATCTCCCATCTTCTCATCCACTCCTTCTAAAGAGTTCATCCATACATCCTCCATCACCCCATCTACACAAATCCTATCCAGTGAAGATCTTATCCAAAAGTATGTTGAAGAGTCCATCAAACAAAATTAAGATCCTATCATCCCAATCCAAGATCCTACAATCCCAAGTCCTCCAATCCATGAGCCTATCATCCCAATTCCTCCATTTGAAGATCCGTTACCATCTCCCAAAACCAGTCAAAATCCCATCATCCTATCCTCTCCACTTGAGGATCCTCCAATCAAAACTATCCTACTACCATCACTCTATCATCTTGGCCCACTTACATTTGTCAAAGGTAGCCCACTTGAAGCAAAAGCAATAAGTTCCATATCTTCCACCACGACACCAAAAATTGGATGTTTATCTTATTCCCCAAGTTAGAAATATCCTTGTTTGGATAAAATGCTCAAGAAATGGAATTATCAAGGAAAAGGCCTAGGCATCCATAAACAAGGACATTTGGAGCCCATATAGGACAAGAAACATCCAAAATCATGTGGCATTGGTCACACATCTAAAGAAGGCACTTCCTCTAGAAATGTTGGTATAGCTAAAGCTAAATTCAAGCATCCTTCCAAGAACAACACTACATCTTCCTATCGTCCTCCCAAATCATACAATGCAATTCCTCCTCCTCCATCATTGCAACCCAAAAGAACCTATCACATTCCTCCTTCATCCTCCAAATCCATTTTGGGTCCCTATGTCCCAAAATCTACCATTGCATATCCTATACATACCAAATCCATTTTGGGGCCTTACATCCCAAAATATCATCCCCCATATTATCCTACTCAATCCTTCATTCAAAATAAAAACATCCCTAGTCAGCATCAACAAAGGTACATTCCCACATCTCCTATCTGCCAATCTCCTTCCATCTCTCCATCCATATTTCCTCCATCCCGCACATCTCCTCATATTCCTTCCAATGCTTGTCACAATTTAGATGTCATTTCAAGAATTCATAAAGGAAACTATCCACAAAGATCTAAGGATTTTCATGTCTAGTCTAAATGACATGCTCAAGCAAAGAAAAATCCAATCAAGCAATCTAAAGCATCCCTATGGCCACAAAGGCCCATCAAAGAAAAAGAAAAATCTACTACATGGCCGTGAAGGTCCAGCAAAGAAAAAGAAAATTCCAATACGTCCCAATGGCCACAAAGACCCATCAAAGAAAAAACAAAATCCGATGCATCCCAATGGCCACAAAGGCCCACCAAAGCTAAAGTGAAGATGATGTGGATCCCAAAGAAAATATATGTAATGCATTTAAGAGAAGTATCCACAATGGCATCCAAGGTTTCTAAACCCCTAGTTATTCATTCCTCTCCTCCGTCCCCTAAATGCATCTTGGATCCTTATGTCCCAAGATATCCTAGCATAAATCCTCCATCATTTCTTCATCTACCTTCCACTTCCCATGAACTTCATCCACCTTCTTCACAACATGTGCTAATGTTGATCCTGACAACATCCCCCTATCATGATCACTTTCCATCATTCCATCCAAACACTTTCTATCACCATATCTCCCATCTCCCCCATCCCATCCATGCCTTTTCATAATTCCTCCATCCCAACAAAGTTGTACCAACATCCAAAAAAATCAGAAGGTCAGTAGCCAATCAGAATGGATCAACAAATGTCAGTGACAAATCAGAAGGTCAATAATAAATCAAGAAGTCAGCAACAAATTAGAAGACTAGCAGAAGATTAGTGAAAAGGAAACAACAAATCAAAATATCAGTAATGGATCAGCACAAAGTCAACAGAAAATCAGAAAAATCCATAAAAATTGGAAAAATCAAGAAAAATATCAAAAAAGAAAAAGAAAAGAGAAAAAAACATTCATCCAATGGTGGAAACTTGGCAATTCAAGCACCTTGGACAAGTACCATGATAAAAACCTAGAAAATAGGCATCATGCATAGGTGCCCCCCAATTCCTCTATGCAATTGGGGGCCATTCCCTTCTATCACATCTTATCCAACATTTCCTCCATCCCATTTGTCTCTCACTTCCTTCATCCTCCTTTGGATCTTGATGACAAAATAGAGACCACCAGGTATACATGCTTTTGGGCACCTTTTTCGCATCCATCACCATCTCTCAAGCACCTATCCTCTATCCAATCCATTCTTCCTAGCTTCCATCTACCTTCCTCATCCTCTTGTTAGTATATCTTCCATCCAATTGTACCCCATCCTAAAGCCTGTGAAATACATGAGCTATCCTAAGCAGGGGGCATCTTATTCCTTGGTGACTTTCTCACATCCATCTTCCAAATCCTTATCTTCTAGCCCCATCTCCTAGCAGTTCCTCTATCCAATCCTCAAGCATGTCCTCCATCCAAAACATCTAGCATTTCTTCCATCCAAATCCTAAGCAATCCACCAATCTAGTTCCACCATCCAATCCCCAACATTCCTCTATCCAATCCTCAAGAAAATCCACCATCCAATCTCCTTTAAGAAATCCTCTACCCAAATCCTAAGGATTCCTCTATCTAGATACCTCAGTGGGTCCTCCAGCATCCATCTTCCAATCCTCAAGAAAATCCACCATCCAATCTCCCCAAGCACTCCTCTATCCAATCCTCAAGAAAATCTGCCATCCAATCTCCCCAAGCATTCCTCTATCCAATCCTCAAGAAAATCCCCCATCCAATCTCCCTGCACATTGTTCTATCCAATCCTCAAGAAAAACCACCATCTAATCTCCCTGAGCATTCCTCTATCCAATCCTCAAGAAAATTTGCCATCTAATATCCCTAGTATTTTTCCTCTAGCATTCAGAAACATCAACATTTCCCTCCAACATTAATCCTTAAGCATTCCTCCATCTCAATCCTTCAACATTCCTCTATCCAAATCCTTCAGCGGTTCCTCCAATCCAATCTCCCAGCAAATCCTCCAATTCCTCTAAGAAAATCCTCAAAGTTCCTTTGTTTGAATCCTTAAACATTTCCTCCATCACAATCCCTCACCATTTCCTCCATCTTTCCATCACCCAGTATCTTCCCTTGTCATTGGTATCTAGCTATAGGCTATCCCCTTGAAATCCAATGTCATTCATCCATATCCAACCATTACTAGAAATCCTCCAGCATCTTCCAATCCTATCCATATCTTCTAGCTATCCAACATCCAAGATCAAGCCAACTGATCCAATCCAAATCCTTAGTTTTGTTCCTAGTCTTGTGGCAAACCTTGATCTCAATCCAATCATTATGGTTGGGATGCATACTTCCTAAATCCGTGTCATTTTAGGACACATCATCCATCATTCAGCCTATCTACTATCAGTCCATCTTGGATTTCCAGCCTAACTGGGGCATCATCTAGCATATCTTTGCAGCTTTGGCTTCATCCCTAGGTCCTTTGTACATCTTTTCCTGAGCCTTGTACCCTAGCGTCGGTCGTATCTGCACCTAGGCTCATTTGTAAATATGTGTCTTTAGGTCCCATCCTTTGCATTAGTAAACCCTTGAGTCATCGTGACTTATCTAGGTAAGCACTTCAATAATCATCCCTTGGTCCTTTTGAGGTTTGGGAATTTTACCTATCTGTTGTCATAGGAATTCTTATCCAATCATCCACTTCCAGCCAATCCTTAGAGTTTCTCAATCCTTATCCTAAATCATAATCAATACCATCACTACCCTTTGACATAAAATTTGTCTAGGGAATCCTTACTTGTCTTTGTTGGCCTCATCATCTTGAGAAAGAGATTGGCATGCACTGGAAAGAATCCCATCTTCCGAAGATCATTAGTCTATCTTAGGTTGACAAATCCAATCCTATCATATCATATCCTACATTAGGAAGTAGCAACTCATCCCCGATGCTTCCCAATCTCCCACCAATCACACTAGGTCTATGATGATGTATCCTTCCTCATGTTCAGACCAAATCTTCCCACCATCGATCCAATCAGTCATCCCCAATCATCCTACCTATGGAGAAAGGTGTGTAAGATACTTGTTATTTCATTTGGTCCTCTAGATCTTTGTTAATCTTTTGAGCTTCTATACATATCTTCCTATCCATTGTACATATCTTCCCATCTTGTTGTACATATCCTTGCTAGTCTTGCAGCAACATTTGATCATGTAACTTGTCCCATCCATCCTTGTACTTCCGCAAAATCTATTTTCAACTATCCTTGATCACTGTGTTTATTCTTGATCCGTTATTTTCCAATCAGCAACAAAACATTCTCCCCATCAACAAGGGTCTGCATAGATGTATGCTTCTGTATTGTTCAACCTAAGCCTAATCATAGGTCCGTACAGATGTATGCTTCTATTTTGTCTAGCCTAAGCCTAATAATAGGTCTATACAAATGTATGCTTCTGTATTATCCAACCTAAGCCTAATCACGAGTCCACACACATGTATCCTTTTGTATTGTCCGACATAAGCAATCAAATTAGGTCCATGATGATGTATCCTTTTCCATGTTTAGACCTAATCTCCCCCCATCAATCAACCATCAAACTCTTTTCTTGGCTAAGGATGTCTTTTGGAGTTATCATTGTGACCTTGGATTTTGTCCTTTGGGTCTTGTTAATCTTTTAACGACTTCTCGTTGTTCTCTACTCAAAGTTGCCACGGTCCTTTATATCATGGTGTGCAGTGAATGAGGACAATCTGGGGCAAGGTCTTTTGATTTTTTTCTTCTACTTGTGAGTTAGTCGTGTGTTTGTGGTTTCTCCAGCATCATTTCCACCATGCTTCCTTCGGGATTCATGTGTGATGTTGGGGCAACCCTTTGCATGCTTGTCTTTTTGTGTCAATCCTGGTGACAAGGCCTTGTGTTCTTTCATAACCTTGGTAGGTCTCTAGAATTTCTATATCAAATTAGGTTGTGCTCTCAAAAAGATCCAAAGCAAGGAGCTCCCTAAATCCCCCATCCTACATCATCTAGTTTAATTTTGCATCTTCATGTAGCTGCATCTTGCATCCTGCATCATTAAGCATCATATTGCATTCATGCATCCTTGCTCTTGGAAGGTCATCTTTTTATTCTCCCTCCTTCCTCCTCCTTCTCCTTTTATTTACTTTCGAGAAAATTCCACAAAGTTTCCTCTTTGTGTTGTTTTCTTAGGGGGCACAACTCCTTATCCTCTAATTCTAGCCTGGGGCATCTTATTTTGTTGTCTTTGACGCCATGCCACTTGCGGCATCACATCAAAGAGGGAAAAAATGTAGACACCTAAAAATCCTTTAGAAAATAAAAGTATTTTTATTTTTCTGAAAACCCCTATTGACATCATCATTAATTAATTAATTAGTTTATTTCTTTCTTTTTATGCCATTATTTCCCTTTATTTTAATTAAACATATTTAATTAAAGAATCCCTCCCCAAACCACTTAAATCAAATTTGAGTATTTTCCTCTATTTATTAAATCAATATTTAATAAATGATGTCACATTCCCTAAATAAATTTTATATTTATTTAAAGCCTCAAAACCCTATAATCTTCTAGCCTTTCCTAAACCCTTCCAATCTTCCCTAAACCTTCTCTAAACCAATTTACGAGATGTTTCCTACATTTCTTAGCCTAATCCAAGTCTCTTTGACTTTTGGTCAAACCCCTTCATTAATGAGCCTTACAGACTCATTAATAGCCTCTTACACACTCTTTAAGGCCTCTTACAACCTCATTAAGAGACCCATGTCTCCTCTTCCACCCTTGTTCCCCTTGCACACTTCCCTAGTGTTTCTCACACATGCGTGAGAAACCTTAACCCAAGTTTAAACCTTACCATACCCCAGACCTTACCTCAAACTCTACACCTGACCCTAACTCTCCTTCCTAAACCAAGCCCTTAGGAAAATCCTATAAATACTCCTCCTTCCAAGAGAAAATTATTATCTTAGTTCTGTATCTTCATGCATTGCTATCATGCCCATTTACTTATAGACTTAGCATAATCAATCCTAATTGTTAGATTTCATTGTCTTTTAAGCTTTCATAACACATATTAGCTTAGCATAATGGATTAAAAATATTTTATTTCATTGTTTTTCATATCATATAGCATCATATCACATCTCTATTTGGTTAAAATCAATGTTAGCATAAGCATCATGTAGCTTAATCCACATGTTAGCTTAATTTTGGTTCCTTGGGCTCTAGGGGCAAATCATGTCTTCTATACATGATTCTGTGCCAATATAGAGTATCCATGGTCCTTTAATGATCCCAATCCCCCCTAATCATCATTAGGGATATGATCCATGTGATTTGAGAGAACACCCACATCCCTAAAGAGATAACAAATCAAACAGTGACATGGTGCTCCCATTTCAATTCTATTTGAGTGTCTTTGCGAATGTTTTTCTTTTTATGCTTAGGAATATGCTGTTAGATTCATTTTAACTAATGTTTGAATGTCTACGCCTGTTCTGAATAGGTTAAATTTTCACTGATCACATAGTCAATTCGTAATGTTTCAAATACATTCCCAGTCAAAAGACATACTAGTTGGGTATGTGCAGGATCATGGTATGCCAAAAACTGGTGATGTGAAAAAAATCTCCTTTTCACTCATCCAAAAACACACTAAAAAGAGTGTTAAATTTTTAGTAGGCCTGGATGTCAGTACACATGGCCAAAGCTAATTATGATACAAAAGCCTAATAGAGTACCTGATAACAAATTAGATACCCAATATTTTCTAGTAAAAAAAAAAACCTGCAAATAGCGTTGATGCATGAGCATCTTGGGTTGCCTTGCTATTCAGCTCATCTTTGTTCATTCTTCTAGTAAGTGCCAAGTTGTAGTCTTTTCCAAGCCATCTGTGTTGGTTGAGTTCTTGTCTTTGCCAAGCTATCTATGTTGGATGATTTCTTGTATGTGCCGAGTTGTCCAGTGTTGGCCAATATCTCTTGTGTGTGCCGAGTTGTTCAGTGTTGGTTGGGTGTTTCTTCCTATGCTGAGTGAACATTTTATTTGTTGATGCTCAGTTCTTCTTTGACCAAGTTTTTCTATGTTTGGTTTTTAGTTGGAGCTGACTTATGTATTTAATTTAGATCATGAATTTAATGTTTGGATCTTTTATTGGGATGTGTGTAGACCATTTTGGCAGTCAACCTTTTATTATATAAGATCTAGAATCTTTTATAAGCTATTTTGGAAAGTATAAATAGGGGTGTCTAGGGATAGAAAATAGTAGTAGGTAGATAGAAGAGGAAGCTATAAAGAAGAAATAGAGTCTAAGTCTAGATTTTTATAATCTTGTTGGTGTTGGCATTAAGCAGAATTGCCACTAGTGACAACACTTATTTGCATTCTGGGTGCAAACCGAGCAGACAGTGCAAACTAAGCAGACAGTGCAAACCGAGCAGACAATGCAAACCGAGCAGATAGTGCAAACCGAGCAGACAGTGCAAACCGAGTAGACAGTACAAACCGAGCAGACAGTGCAAACCGAGCAGACAGTGCAAACCAAACAAGACAGTGTAAACTGAGTAACATCATGTCTACCGAGTCACCAGTATTTACCAAGTTCAAAACCTACCGAGTGATCAGTATGAACTGTGCCTTCACTTCTACCGAGTGCATGATGATGCCGAGTAATGCAGTGGACGCCGAGTATCAGAAAGTCACCGAGTTAGTTTGAAGGAACTGTGTAACCATACTTGGGCCGACTTAGTAGCACTTATGTTTATTTGTCAAGCTGACTTTGTAATTGTAATTGTAATTAATTGTTTAAGACTTGTATATAAACAATGTTGTAAAAATGTCAAGAAGAATGTAAGAAGCATATATGTGAAAAAGAAAGAAAGGCAGAGATAAGCGAATTACAAAAGGCTTCAGCAGTATAAGGAACAGCAAAGATAAATTCATCACAGAAGGTGATCAGTACATCAGCGAATCTCAATCAACAATCCAGTTGCAAAGCAAGAGATCTACTGTTTCATCCTAACAGGTGAATCAGTACTAAATCCTTTAACCGGGTAGACTTAACAGTCTTTTTGTAAAATCTCTTTACCGAGTGCATACTTCATTGTATGTTTGTAAATCCTTTAACAGGGTGGATTTAGCAATCCTTATTACTCCTAACAGGGTAGATCATCAGAAGTGATCAAATTGTAAGCCTTAACCGGCCAACTTTATTCTGCAGTATTAAAGCTTTGTGGGTTTCATCCCCACCCCAGTTTTACTTTCTTTTTGGAAGGTTTCTGGGTAACCAAATCTATGTGTCATTATTGTGAATGCTCTTAAGTTTCATGCTTTCTGTATGCAAAGGTTAAAAGTAAATTACATGTTAAATTGAAAGAAAATTTGGAGTTACTGATTCACCCCTCCCCTCTCAGTAACTCGGTTAATTCCTGAATATTTCCAACAGTTGGTTGTAACCCGAAAGGCCTCACATCCGGGCATGTATGCGGATAATTAGATGAATCAATAAAGCATATATGTTGTTCCTTCATTCCTTGGCATTGTTCTCTATTTTGTTTGTTTCTGTTGTGTTTACTCTACGAGGTGGCTGGATAGTTAGGTGTGTCTTTAGCCCTAACTATTCATCTCCCTCTTTGCACCAAGCGTTTATCATTTTACATTGCAAAAATAATGGGTTTCTATCATGTATGCAATTTGAGATTGGGTATATGATCATATTCTTCCCAAATTAAGGCAAAAAGCATCAAGTTATGTATAAATTTTGATATTTTGTTATTTTTTTAATGAAATCATTTATTTTTTTGCTAAAAAGTAGGGTTTTGTTTAAATTTGTTAATCATTTTTAAATTTTGATTGTAATTGCAAATTTATTTTTAATGTAACTAGGCATGGACTCAAACAAACCAAAAAACCTCCCTCCAAATAACGAACCCGAAAATAATCTACAACCACTACAAATGAATCCATGACCACTTGGAAAGAATCCACCACCACCTATTAACAAACTAGTTCTCAACCCTTGACCCTTAGAGGAGCTCATAAGTGAAAATTTAAAGCAACTAAGGGGCTTCCAAACACATACGCTGATATCCCCACATTGCGCCCCATGTTTCCCACCTTGAACACCATTGTTGAAAACATGGATAATCTTACAGAGAAATATAATGTTGCATTTCTTTGGCGCAATTCCATGCACATCAAGTTTGATGATGGGCTTGACTATGATGAAGTTATGGGACTAAATATAAATAAGCTTGACATATGTAATCTTTTTGTGAATCCCAAAATGGGATTAAAAGTGGACCCTAAAATTTCCAAGTTGTCAATTAAGTGGTGCACAAATGATGTAATGTGTGACCACTTTTGGGACCGCCGGTGGATGGGTTTTGATAGACCACCCCTCAACAATTTGGAGGTCCCATTTTACTTTATTAAAAAATTATATGTTGAATCTTTTCTTGGTCACAAAGTTAACTATTGGAGCCTGAGATTGAACAAGGACGTAGGCTTAGGCGCTCCTTAGGACAAGCCATGGGCACACCGAATGAAATCCATCACATATGTCCCCTCTAATATTTCACCCCCTCCTATAGTGCAACATCCTGATATTACTATTGAGGCTGATTCAGAGACTATTAGAGCCATTTAAACCTTGATCGATCTACTGGTTAGGCAGAGTGCAACATTGTTACCTCCTTGTGTTGATGGTTCTAGCCCTTCCACATCCTCCATGAGCTCACATGTTTGTGTGCCTCATACTTTCATTATGTGTAAGAATTTGTGTTTGGGTCCCTTGAATGATAGTGATGCATAAGAATACATGCTCAAGGTTAACAATACAACACATGTTGCTATAGGGGCTGAAGCACCTCATGGAGAGGTGCATCACACAAGAGATGAGGAGGGGCATGTAGATCCACGAACTCATACTATTATGGTAAGACTAAAAATTTAACTCGAGTCACACTGTATTTAATTTCAAATGTCCATGTTTTCAATAGAATTTACTTATAATGGCTGTCCACTTATGTATATATATGTGGTCTAGTCATTTTTAGTTGATGATAGAGGAGGAGATGGCACAGGTGGAGGGGTCCACACTTTCAACCATTTCATTTGGCCTTGACACTTCCACAATATATATGTTTTAATGTACTCATTGGTTTCCTTTTTTATATTAGTATATACATGTATTTTCTAATTTTTATGATCATCTTATTACATACTATTGTAGGCTTCACCTGTTTCCATTAGGGAGCAATGTGAGGGGGTTCAGGTGCTAGGTGTTGACAAGGGGAAGGTATTAAATTGTTTAGATTGTTTATGCATATGTATACTTTCCACTTGTGCATACTTATTTTTAATTTACATGGCTTATTTGACAAAGGGTGGTGTCTAACAATGTCATGACACTGGTTCGCCACTATAGAATCACAAACATATCAATTCGTAGTGATAGCCCCATGGTACATATATTTCTAAATTTGTTTTTTTATATTTTACTATCAAGTATATACATGATGAATTCATGATTGTATCAAGTGTCTTTTTGAATTTTGTAGGTAACCCTTAGTTTAAGAGGTACAATGCCAAGGCTTTGTATCGTTGTTGACCCAACTGACATTGCTTGAAGAAAGTTCAACACACATAGGTTTTAATGTTAATTCAATTATTTTTTAAATTTATTTTTCTACCAAGGATTTAAAATTAATAGTATAAATCATAGATCAATCTCATGGTTTAAAACATATATAGGTTAGAGCCGACATTGGTAGCATTGTCCCTTCACTAACAAAGACATATGTTAGGACTCCTGACTGCATGAGGAAATAGAGAGGTGAGGTACATGAGAGTTCAATTTTAAAATTTGTTTATTTATTATTGTTGACTATGAATTTGAATTTTTATTTTTAATTTGTAGAAACCTTATAAATTATATAATCTAACTTGGGGTTTCACTTTTGTGTTCTTGCAGGATCCATCAGAACCAAATAATACTTCAAAGAGGCTCCATTTTGATGATCCACCAGTAGAATAGGATGTCCTAGAAACATTTGTAGTTGTTTCTTAATTTGAGATGCCACATGGCACATTTTGAGATGGCGTATGTAACATTGTATCTAGATATGTAGACTACATAAATATTTTGAGATGGCATGTGCCACATTTTATACACAACAATTTCATATATATATAGAACATGTTCATTTTTGGATACTCTATCTTTGTCATGCATTGTATGTATGTATTATTTCCATATTATATCTTCGTCATGAGTTGTATGTTTGTATGTATGTTCATTTTTATATTATACATTTTTCATGCATTGTATGTATGTATTATTTACTTATTATATCTTTGTCATGCATTGTATGCATGTATGTATGTTCATTTCTATATATTATCTTTTTCATGCGTTGTATCTTTGTCATGCGTAATAGACCTAAGTAGGCATCATTTTCAAAGAAACTACCCTCAAAATATTTTGTCCAACCAAAGTAATAGGCTAATAGGTGTAATATCTACCGCAATTGGGCTAATAGACTCCAAATTTCCATACCCTAACTCCATTTCCTTATAGAGTAACCACAACTGGGCTAATATGCATAATAGACATTGGGGACACTTTATTATGGGGTGGTTGCGGATGTTCTATGTGTCTCCATGGGTGGAAAGGGATTGTAATTGGGGTTCACCTAGTCCAATGGAGCTAAATAAGTATATAGTTTGTGTATGCACCCTAAAATGGTTGCCTAGACTTTGGGCCCCCATTCAGCAATTTATCAAATCCCTGAATCAATATTTTCAAAAATCAACATTTTATCAATTATATCAATTTCCTTGATCAAATCCTATTTTATCATTTTTGATTATTTTCTATGGGCTAACCATTTTATCCCAAGTCTTTATTTATTTAAAAGGAATTTCCTCCCCTTTTATTAAATAAAAAGCCCCCACTTTTCCTCTTATCCTAAGTTGCACAAATAAAGCATTATTCCTATTTTATAAAAAGGGAAAAAGCACTTTTTGTCTCATATGGACACAAAAGTCAACTCTTATTTTCTCATTGGAGGATATTTGTGCACATGGATTGCTTCTTTTTGATGCTCCACCCTTGATTAAATCGTTTGCCTCTTAATCTCCATGGTCCATTTCTTTTCAATTCCTTTAAAAGGAGAGCTCTCTTCTCATTCTTGGATCCATCTTTTGAATACTAACCTTATGCTACAGGATTTCTTGGAGGCTTTGGAGCTTTTTGAAGACATTCTTGCATCCATCTTTTATTTCTTGCATCATAGCTTCATATTTATGCTTTTCTAGATTAGCTTCATTTCTATGCTCTAGATTAGCTCACATAGCTTAATTAGCAAGGGTTTGTAATACTTGTATCTTTCATTTCCATAGCTTAGCTTGCATCTTCACTCTTAGTATAGCTTGCATTGCATTGCATTCTCATATTGATTTTTCAGGATATTAGCACTCTTGCCCTTGTCTCTTTGAATCTCCCATTGTGTGGTTTACTAGCAAGGTTGCATGCTTTAATAGCTCTAGCTGAGAGCACCATCAACATCCTTGTGACTCCATGCCTAGGGAGCTCTAGGTCACTTTCTCAAGGTTTCCCATTCATAGATTCCCTTGGAAGTAATGACTTAGAGAAGTGCACTATTTAGTGTGTACATTTTTGGTGCCCACCGCGGGGCAGAACACTCTTGTTTTGTCCTTCATTTTTATGCATTTTCACACTTTTTTTGGTCACTTTTTAGCTTACTATTTTTGGAAAATTTTTACTTCTTTTTGGAAGATTATTGTATGATACTTCACCAGTGTCGTGCGATAATTTGTCCTATACTGGTGCGATACTTTACCAATTAAAGTATCATGCTTTGTGAGAGATTCTGTGACACTGGTATTCTATATTCTATCACCTACAGGTAATGTGAACTATCGCAAAGGAGGAAACTATCACACCCGTATGCTGGAAACTATCACACGATATTTCTGGTAGTTGTACTGTCACCTGTGCCTGATAGAGAGTTGTTTATTAGCTTTTTCTTGCTGAGTTTTGATCTAATTAGCTTGTTGGTTTAGTTTGTTGTGGTTAGCAGAGTTTATTTGCAGATTTCATTTGATTTTTGATGTGCTAACCCTTGCAAGGCTAACAAGTTGTGCTTGTAGGTGCTCTCACTGGTTGATTATTTACTTAAAAGAATGCATGTCAAAGCCTCAAATGCACAAGGGCTACTAACAGTTTTTGTAGGGCTGCCCAAAGCATAAAAATAAATCAAGTGCTTGTTTAATTGCTTTCATTTTGAGTGTGGCATCTACTAGTTGCTTCATTTAGTAGGCACTTAATAGCTTGTTGTAGGAATCTTTGGGTGGTAGGAGAAGTATGCTCTTCACCCTTGTGGTGAACCAAAAAATCTTGACCCATCTTTAGATTTTGAAAGCAAGAGAGTAATTGAACCTTTTCTTGGTGTGTTTGGGAGATATTTTTGAGCTAGGATATTATGCTCTTCATCCTTGAGGTGTAACAGAAATCCTGACACTCAAAGATTGATCCACTCTTTGTTTAGCTTTTACAATCCTTTAGCGGGCCTGCTCTTGAGCAATCAAGAGGAATGACCCAAGTGGGGAGAAGCTTTTTGCAAGCTATTCTAACCCACTATAAACTCAAGGCTATCAAGGATACAAAACCCTGGTAGATGTAGTACTTGTCTTCACTTGATATGAGTACTTGTGGGATTGTGACCATGAGAAAAATGTTGAGAAAGAATGCTTAAGGTACTCTTGTGGCTATGAGGTCCATTACTTTCTGTGAGGTAAGGAGTCCCTTTGAGGAGCAAGAGGGGTATTATGAACAGAAGCCCTTACTAAGAACCATAGATAGAAGCTACCCTATTTTTCTGCTTAACATCTTGGTGCAAGGATTGATCCTAGTGGACTAACCCAGATCACCCCAAGATTACTCACTATCTGTGTTTCTTTGGTTATGTCATTAACACTTCCATGACAAAGCCAATATCTATTATGGGCAACCACTTTATGTGAGGCAATGGGACATCGAGCGTGGGCCAAGTTTTTAAGTAATTAGCCATTGTCTTTTTAGGCTAGTAAGTGCTTGAAGTGTTATCACTGTGATCTACCCATGTGAGCGTTCTCAAATATCAAACATCACAGTAGCATTCATAGGATTTTTCACTTTGATATCACAATTGCTTATCTTATCAAGGTTGCTTCCGCCCTTGTGCAAGTGTTTTATGACATGTTTGATCACCTACTGCTTGCAAACTTGTCTGATTACTGCTAGTACTATGTTTGGAGTTGAAAAATTGAACCATCAAACTGAAACATTGATTGAATTGCCTTTAAAACTGAGTTTTTTTATGTTCACTGGTCAAGAGTCATACGATACTAGAAAACCATCGCACACCCTCCTGAGAAATATCACATGATACTTTGTTGCTACTGTTGTATCACTTGTCTATTATACATTCTATTGCACCAGCTGCCTAGAAACTATCATACTGCCTTATGTGAAATATCTCCTAGAGAAATTATATCACTCTGTTAGCCTAGAAACTATCACATAGAGTCCTTTTGCTATCTCACTGCTGCTTGCAATCTGAAGTTGATTTGTGTCACTTCCAGTCTTCCTTGGTCAGTCTAGATCTCAGATCTTAGGTGTTGTGACATGTTGCTCAATATCCAAATGAATTTCAATGGTACCAAATTGCAATAAATGACTCTTGGTCTTCTTTCTTCCGCTTCTTCCATGTCTTCCTAGTCTTCCATTTTCATCCTTTCTCTTCTTTCTTCATGATTCTTCCTAAATTCTTCATGTCTTCTTGATTCTTTTCCTCTTATTATCTAGTCTACCTTCTTCTATTTCATCTCTTCTATTCATTTCTTCCATACTTGATTCCTTCTCTTCTATAATCATGAATTTCAGCTACCTTGTTATGGAACCTCTTAAGAAGGGATGATCTCGAAATCATTTCTCAATTCGAAGAATTTTATTCCTTCAATAGTCCTTCTGGATATCTCACGGGTGACAAACTTAAAGCAAAAATAAAAGAAAAGATGATTGAATCAGATGCCTTTGCTAGGATCATAGACATGATCATATCAAGACCTCCTAATTCCAAACATTCTTCATCTTCTAAGTCTTCACATTCCAAGTCTTATCATGACTCTTCTAGACATTATTCACATTCCTCATTATACAAGTCTTATTCCTCTACTAGGTCCTCACCTTCTTCTTCTTCACAATCTTGTTCCTCTTCTACTTCTCCCAAGAGTCTTACTTCTCTTCTCGAGACATACCATGATGAGCAACATGATAATCCTCCTAATACCTCTTCCATGAAGAGTGACACACCCATCTTTGATGACTATGATGACTCTGACGACTATGATGATGGACAATGTAATGATACTTATGACACCTCTATTCCTAAGAGTCCTCATCATGTGCTCATGCTTACTGGAAATGGGTCATCACATTGGATAGATCATGATGGTGATCCATATGAATTTGATTTTGAAAGAGACTATGATGCTTGTTGTGAACAATATGATACATCTATTTCTATTAAGGAAGAAAAATCTTTCCGTGCTAATTATAAACATAGATGCTATGAGAATTTCTCCTCTAAGAACTCTCATGCTGAAAATAAAGATTACACTCTCGAGAAAGATCATGTTGATGATAGACCTTTGTCTTGTGATGGTTCCCTTTCATCCCCTACTTCTTCCAATACCCATACATTTCCTAAGGCTTCCAAGTCTTCCAAATTTTTCACAAATCCTTCATCCAACAAAGATCCTAATACTTTTCATGTGGTTCCCTATATTTATCCTCAAGGGCTACTTCTTAAAGAAACTCAAGCTAACCTTCATTTGGTTGCAAATACTCTCAATAATGCTAAACCTAAAGAGCCTGAGCCTTTATGCGCTATAATGCCTACTTCAGCTAGTCCTTCACCATCTTTTCCAAAGTCTTCCATACAATTCCAACATGCTTCCTTGTCCTTAGAAGTGGCACCATGTCAAGAGGACTTTAAAAATGATAAAGAAAAGAACATAAAGAAAGATCAAGATCAAGAACTCTCCATGTCATCCAATCCTTTTCATGATGTCTCTCATCCATTTCGTGGTTCTTTTGATCCTCTACACCCTTTCTCATCCATTCCACCATATCTTCAATCTTCTCCTAAGCAAGATCAAGCTACTACTTCCAATGTTGAGCCTATTGAAAATCAAGAGAAAAATGATGCATTTATGCTATCCAAAGCTCCTTGTCAAGATCAAAATCTTCCATCTTCTTGTTCTACCACTCCATGTTTGCTTCCACTTTCTACTCTTCCTAAGTCTTTGCAAGCTTTGAACAATCCTATCGAAGAAGGTTCTCCTATTCAAGATGTTCATGATTCTATTGGAAATCCTAATGCTCACTCTGAAGATGCTGATGTCCTCGGTTGTCATATAGATGTTGATGAAATTATTGATTATCCTTTTTCATCTTCCACTTTCATCCTCAGAACTCCTCCACCAATACTAAGGGCTTCACACCTTCCTTCCATCTTGGGCCCTTATGTCCCTTCCCTTTCCCCTCCTAACTCTCCTAATTCATCATCCATCTTGGGTCCCTATGTCCCTCCATCTCCTATATTTCCTCAAGATCAACATAGATGCATACCCTTGAATCCTTTTTATCCACCCACCCATCTAAAATAGTCATATCCTCCTTCTTCTTCCACAAGTCCCAAGTCTTTTGGAAGTAAGTTGAATGTTCAATACAAGAAAAAGAAGCAATACAAGAATCCATCAAAAAAAGATCACCATGTCTCCTCTAGTCGACATGGAGGTAAAAAGTCAAAAGAGATATCTAAGAAGAAAACTATAGGACAAGTATAGGTTCCAAAATCCATCATTGAAGATATTCTCTCTAAATCATCAAAAAGAAATGAAAAGCCTAAGGCTATATGGATTCCAAAGTTTCTCTTGAAAGAGTCTAATATTGAACAAAAAGTGAAGTTGACATTCAAGCTTTCAAAGGCTTCCACCTCATCTTTTTCCAAAAACATTCTTCCATTCCATGCGCCTGAATTGCAACCTCTGCTAAACATTCACCATATTCCTTCTCATATTCCTTCATTCACATTTGCTCCATCCTCTTGCCACCCTTCAAGGTGTGTGTTGACATTGATCTTGCCTTCCTTTCCATCTACCCTTTCACAATCCTTTCATTCCTTATCCTTCTACCTTCTATCCTTTTTCCTCATTTGCCTATTCCTCCTATCTTCCAACCTCACTCGCTTTACATAAAACCTTATCCTCCATTTTTCTCTTCCATCTCCCTTTCCCTGTCAACATCTTTGCGCATATCATTTTGAATCCTTGGCATATCATGGTTTATCCTTTCAGGAGCATTAGCTAAAAATCTTGCCTTCTTCCAAAAAAATAAAAATAAAATTCAAAAAATTGAAAAATAGAAAAAAAATGAAAAAAAGAATGAAAAAATTGAAAATGTGCCTTGGTGGAAACTTGGAAATAGGCGCCTTGGTAGCAAAAGTAAAGAAAAATAAATTTGTCCTATGGTGAAAACCACTCCCTTGTGGTGCCTTGGATAAGTACCATGATGAAAACTTGGCAGTCAGGCATCATGCGTAGTTCTTCTACATATTTCATCCATTCCATCTTCTCTCATTGATCTTGACAATGTTGACCTATACAAGAACATTTGGCTATCTTGTGAGCTATCTTACGATGATCTCGCTTTCATTTCATTCATGTTTATCCTTCAAATTTATTTTCCTCCATTCATTCTAGTCTTTCGCTATCATTTTCCCCTTTGGTCTTGATCTAATAAAAAAGAGTAAAAAATGATGCTATGAAGCCTCTTGACATGTCTACTCCTTTGGACTGCATCCTTTCCTTCTTTTTCATTATGCTTTTGTGACTTATCCTATGCTGGCCTTTCATTGCTTGTCCAAATGTGCTTTGCATGATAATTTTTCCCTAGCTTGGGTACTTTTGAGGAGTTTTCCTTTGAGGATTTCTTCCCTTCATTCTCCTTCATTCTCTTGTCTTCCATCTCTTCCACTAGCTTGCTATTCCCTCTTGTCCTCCACCTTGCTAGAAATTGGGACTACATGATGTGATCTTGCTTGGGAGTTTGATGCCCATTCAGTCTGGGGGCATCCTTTGTACATACTTATTGATCCTGAAAAAATCCAAAAAAATGGTATATTGGCAAAAAATTCTAAAAATTGGAAAATGTCCTAAAAAAATGATCATCTTAGTGAAACCTAGCAATAGGCGCTTTGATATATCTCCAAAAAAATTATATATTTCAAAAATACCAAAAAATCAAAAAATTCAATATCCCAAAAAATAGTCACACTTACCCAACTATGTTTTTCAACACTCCCCTAGCATCCAGTGTTTCTCAACACTTATAAGATATCCTACCTGCAGTCTAGAATGATGCAATATTTCTCACTAGTAGATGCGATACTTGAAGTTTGACTCTATGACCTACACACACACACTTAAACACTCGACTCGCTGAGACTTGTTTGACTTTATTTCTTTATGTGCTATCTATGATGATTTCTTTGATGATTGTTCTCTCCCTAATAAATTTTTATGATGCTGAGCTAGAAGACTAGGGGCATGAAGACATGTTTTATTGCTTTTTATTCTTGTGGGTATATTTTTTCCTAACTATCATTAGCATTTATGCTTGTTCCACTTGACATTGGGGTCTACAAGCTATTATCCTTGACTATTTTCACAAGTGCATACTTCTAGCCATCTTGACTTTCCTTGTGTCTCGATGCAAGTATAATGTTGCCATATTAAACTTAGGAAATCTCACTGCACTAGTCATCTTGACTTATATGTCTTTAATGCTTAGGGGGGATTCCAACATATCTATCTGATATAGATCATATTTAGATTCACATAGTCATACTAGTGTGCATTATATGATCTTGTGATGCTACCAATAATGCTTGATGATGAATATTAGAGTCTAAAAGCTCTGTGACCTTGCAAGTAAACCACTTTTCATTGTAGCTTGCATTTCTAGGTTCATGATAGTTAGTCTTGCATCTTGCATACGTAGAGAGCTCTCCTTTTCATCTTTCATGGACTTGTTAGTCAAACTATGTTCACCTTTCACTTCTTCCTGATCATGTCTTTTGCTTCTTGTCTTTCATATCACATCATTTTCTATCCATTTTTAGGATCAAAATCGAAATCTGAGTTCATCTTGATAGTCAAAATGGCATTTCAAAACTTTCACCCTCTTCTACGCAGTTGAATGACCATTTGAGGCCCGATCCTTCAATCTTTGTTGGGGCATCTTCATTTCTTCATCCCCATCTCTTTCAACCTTCTAGTCTTTCATTCACTTTCATTCGATTCATCTCTCTGAGGTTTGACTTGATTTTTATCCTATATCTTTCTTAGTCAAACCTAGTCCAACTGGGGCATGTCTTCACTACTTGATGGTTATCCTATCATGTTTCACCTTTGATTATGATTTCTGGTGACTTGATCAGATTTATCAATTTGTTGTTTCTCCTCTACCTAATTTCAATTTCAATTCTAAGGGGAGAGTACCTATCATCTTTAATCTTTGATTCAACTTATCAATTAGCTTTTCTTGAGATTCTTATCTCTTATTTGACTTTACAATTACTTATATACAACGGTGATTGGCCTTGTCTTTCAGCTTATGCTTATGCTTGTCCTGATGTATTCCCATCCGTCGAACACACATCTAAGTTGTTTTGTGATCCCAAATCAATCTCACATTTCAATTCTTCTTTGGCCACATGTGATCTCAAATCAATCTCAGATCACACAAAGAGGGGCAAATGTATGCACCCTAAAATGGTCGCCTAGAATTTGGGCCCCCATTTAGCAATTTATCAAATCCCTGAATCAATATTTTCAAAAATTAACATTTTATCAATTATATCAAGTTCCTTGATCAAATCCTATTTTATCATTTTTTATTATTTTCTATGGGCTAACCATTTTATCTGAAGTCTTTATTTATTTAAAAGGAATTTCCCCCCCTTTTATTAAATAAAAAGCCCCCACGTTTCCTCTTATCCTAAGTTGCACAAATAAAGCATTATTCCTATTTTATAAAAAGGGAAAAAGAACTTTTTGTCTCATATGGACACAAAAGTCAACTTTTATTTTCTCATTAGAGGATATTTGTGCACATGGATTGCTCCTCTTTTATGCTCCACCCTTGATTAAATCTTTTTCCTCTTAATCTCCATGGTCCATTTCTTTTCAATTCCTTTAGAAGGAGAGCTCTCTTCTCATTCTTGGATCCATCTTTTGAATACTAACCTTATGCTATAGGATTGCTTGGAGGCTTTGGAGCTTTTTGAAGACATTCTTCCATCCATCTTTCATTTCTTGCATCATAGCTTCATATTTATGCTTTCCTAGATTAACTTCATTTCTATGCTCTAGATTAGCTCACATAGCTTAATTATCAAGGGTTTTTAATACTTGTATCTTTCATTTCCATAGCTTAGATTTCATCTTCACTCTTAGTATAGCTTGCATTGAATTGCATTCTCATATTGATTCTTGAAGATATTGGCACTCTTTCCCTTGTCTCTTTGAATCTCCCATTGTGTGGTTTACTAGCAAGGTTGCATTCTTCAATAGCTCTAGCTGAGAGCACCATCAACATCCTTGTGACTCCATGCCTAGGGAGCTCTAGGTCACTTTCTCAAGGTTTCCCATTCATGGATTCCCTTGGAAGTAATGACTTAGAGAAGTGCACTATTTAGTGTGTATAGTTTGGTCCTAGGAAGAATGGTTTGAAAGATATGCAATGGTGCAAATTTCAACTGAGCGTCACTACAAATTTTTGCATAGAGTGAGATCACCCTACCAAATTCAAATGAGGTCGAATCTATTAGAATGGAGAGAGGTTATTGTAGGCCTTTCCAAAATGGTCTTGTAGCACCTAATGCCTCAACGACATCCCTCACAAGTTTGAAGTTACACGCCTATAAAATTTTATGCCCAATCATGCTTAATCCACCTTGGGGACACTTTGGTAGGGTGTAGTCATAGATGTTCAAGTGTCTCCATGGAAAAAATAGGGTTGTCACTAGGGTTCACCTAGGAAATTGAAGCTAATGGAGCAGGTGGTTTGGTCCTAGGATGAACAGTTTGAGAGATATGAAGTGGTGCAAATTTCAATTGAGCATCACTACAAATTTTGGCATAGAGCGAGATCACTCTACCAAATTCATTCGAGGTTGAATATATCATAATAGAGAGAGGTTATTGTAGTAATTTCCAACATGTTCCTATAGCAGCTGACGGATTGACGATATCTCTCATGAGTTCCTAGTTACAAGCCTATAAATTTTGTTGCCCAATTGTACTTAGTACACCTTGGGGACACTTTGGTATGGGATAGTCATGGATGTTTGAGTGTTTCCATGTGAAGAATAGGGTTGTCACTAGGGTTCACTCAAACAACTATAACTAACAGAGTATAGGATTTGTTCCCAAGATGAATGGTTAGAAAGATACACAATGGTACAACTTTCAACTGAGAATCACTGTAACTTTTGGCATAGAATGAGATCCCTCTGCCAAATTCAAATGAGGTTGAATCTCTCAAAATAGAGAGAGGTTATTGTAGGAAGTTCCAAAATGGTCCTGTATCACCTAATGGATTGACGATATCTCTCATGAGCTCCAAGTTATGGGCCTATAAATTTTGTTTCCCAATCATGCTTAGTGCACCTTGGGGACACTTTGGTATGGGGTAGTCATGGATGTTTAAGCATCTTTGTGGGAAGAATGGGTTTGGCACTGGGGTTCACTTGGCCAACCAAAGCTAATAGAGAAAATGGTTTGGTCCTAGGATGAATGGTTTGAAATATGTAGTGGTGAAACTTTCAACTCAACATCACTACAATTTTTGGCATAGAGAAAGATGGCCCTAACAAATTCAAACAAGGTCCATTCTCTCAAAAAGGAGAGAGTTTATTGTAGGCCTTTCCAACATGGTCTTGTAGCACCTGACATCTCGATGATATCTCTCATGAACTCCGAGTTACGAGGATATAAATTTTTCTGCCTGATCATTCTTAGTGCACCTTAGGGACACTTTGGTATGGGGTAGTCATAGATGTTTGAGCATCTCCATGGGAAGAATAGGGTTTTCACTTGGGTTTAACCAACCAACTAGAGCTAGCAGAGAAGAGTGTTTGGTCCCAGAATTAATGGTTTGAAAGATACAAAGTGATGCAACTTTTAACTAAGCATCACTATAACTTTTGGTATAGAGAAAGATTGCCCTGCCAAATTCAAATGATTTAGAATCTTTCATAACTGAGAGAGATTATTGTAGGCCTTGCAAACATGGTCTTGTAGCACCTAACAGCTTGATTGTATCTCTCATGAGCTTTAAGTTATGGGCCTATTAATTTTTCTACCCAATCATGCTTAGTGACCCTTGGGGACACTTTGGTATGGGGTAGTCATGGATTTTCTAGAGTCTTCGTGGGTGGAATAGGGTTTTCACTAGGGTTCACCTAGCCAACCAGAGATAATGGAATAGATATTTTGGTCCCAGATGAACAAATTGAAAGATACATAGTGGTGTTGTTGGCATGTGATGTTTTGGAGTATTGGAAATATTCTAAGGGTCATCATTTATGGAAACACTTATGATAGTATGATCGCATGTTGTGGAGATTTCCATTGGATTCACAGTCATGAAAATGACTAAGTCCAGAATCAGGAAAATAGGGTACAGTGCCATAGTTTTGGATAGCAATGAAGATATACAAGGTATTATGGGTTGAGAAGTTAACTAGAGGTATTTTAGGATATCTACATGCCTTAGTTAAGATTAGATGAGTTTTGGATAGCTGGTGTGCAAGATATAGTGTTCAGAAGATGAGAAAAGACAATAAAATAGTATATCAGGGTACATGAACAGTTGTGAAGATTAATGAAAGCATAATGGATATGGTAACATGTAAGACTTTTAAATAAAGTATAATTCTGACTCTTTGGTGATATAAGAGTGTCAAATCCATATATATCATTTGCATAAGTTTCTATTATGTTTTTCATGACAATTGTGGAGCCGACTGGAAGGCTAATTTTGTATAAATATAGATTGCTCTTGTGAAAGAAATGATATGGATGATGCGTAGATGATAATTTTGTGAATAGAATAGTAGAAGTCAGATGTGAGATCAGTAAGAGGCTGAGCTACAACTAGAACTATCTAAGCAAGATAAGTGCTTGTATTGTTCCCCTTTTGAAAACTACTTTGGGACAGTTTTGATTGTAAGAGCAGTGTGCTCACCACCTTTAACCAAGTTTTTTGTATGCCCCTTATAGGGCTTTTGTAATCCTCTAAAAAGAAAATGTACTATGTAATAATCAGCTCCTAACAGGGCTAGGAATCCTAACAAGGACATTATATTTTAGTACATATTTGTGGGTACCATCCCCACCAAGGTTTCCTCGAGAACAAATCATGGTGTCATGAGTAATGTGTTATGCTTATCTGTTCTTTTTATTTTTGCATTACTTTGGATTGTTTATAATTGTTTGAAGTTAAAATCAAAGTTCTGTAATATTGATTCACCCCCCTCTTAGTATTACCTAATCCTAATAGGTGCAACTTTCAACTGAGCATCGTTGCCACTTTTGTCACTTTTACATCAATGACACTTATAACACTGGAAACATGACCAATGTGACTTAGAAAAACTAAAAACATTATTTTTATTCTAGCTTGACCTTACTTGACCATTTTGACCACATTGACCCACCCTTGGCCAATAGGGCTTAATAGGCTAAATGGTTACATAGTGAGATAAACAAAATCTAATGAAATCTATATTACAATTGAAATATATATTACAATCAAAATCTACTACATTATAGGAGCTTGAGTGTAGACACAACCTCATATACAAATACATCATATATCATTAATACAACCATATTATGTATAAATGAATCAATGTTATCAAAATTCCTAGATACCAAATTACGAAAAATCTTAGATACAAAACTATATATAAAAGATCCTATATAATAAGTGTGTCCTTTCTACTCCTTAATGTATAGGTTTAACCAATGGTATGTGATGAAATCTACATTCTGAAGGTGAAAGAACAAGTTAATAGAGAGAACAAGAAGTTTATAGGTTGACATAAAGATTATTAATGTATAACTAACTAAAAAAACCAAAGAACATGACAAACAAATGCATAGTGAACTTTACTATCATTTTTTATGAGCTAATCAAATGCACGCCTCAATCTTCTATATCTATCATATATGTATCCAATTGCACTTACAATCCACATATTGGCTCAAACAAATGAAGAAGAAAATTGCAATTAATGTATTAAATGTAAGTGTAATGAACATGGAAAACCTTGTAGTGAGTTTATATTACCTAGTGAAGTGAAGGGTCATCTCTCTAATTGAGGGTATTCAATATTGCTTCATGATCAGAAATACTAATAGTCCAAAGTTTTTTTTTCTTTGTTCTTCCTTGATTCTTCAACAAATTAACATGTTCTTCTATAACAAGGTGTGAATACATGATAATGGTTTTGTGCTTCACATAGTCTTCAAATGTAGGAATGTCATTCTTTCTAATCATGTACGTGAGTAGTCATGTTTCCACAACATCAAATGATCCTGTTGGATATGTGAACCCATCATCATCTGTCATCAGTTTTGTAAGATTCTTCTTTCATTGTACATGACATGCTAACTAGTAATCCAACCTCTCATCATTCCCCTATGGTGCAACCAATGAAAAAAAATGTCCTAGTTGTAGAAGATCTGAAAGATGGTTGTACTCAAGTGAAAAGTCCATGTCATCATTTAATGCAAACAACATGAGAGACAAAAGAGTTAAATAATGCCAAACCCACACATTGACTCACAATGATCCCAATCACACTGAAGACACCTGTGATAAAAACAAGCTAACTCTCATGTCCAAATGGCCCATGTAGTAGCATCTGAGATTTGTAATGAATGCATTTTTGAAGAATATTTCTCTGTCTGATAGTCCAACCTATCTCCTATTGTGCCCAAATCAACCAACCAAAAGAATCTGCATACTATTTAATCAATAGTCCCCCTTGTGACAATGTTGAAGTACACAAATCAACAATAGAATAAGCATCAAGGAATTATGCACCTGAAATCCACAATTTCTCCTTAACTAGATCCCTCTTTACACAAGTACTTTCTCTATCATGTTCCCCTTTTCCATGTCCAACCTCAAAAAAACTCCAAATATGAGGTACACCTCCCTCTACATGCATTCTACGTAACCAATAAAATATACGAGCATTCTTGAATTGACTTGTGCAATTATCTGACCAAATGAGATGTCTATCCATAGCAATATCATTTTATTGCACCCACTCAAAATAATTCTCAAAGCAATGATGGACATACTCGTGAAAGTGAGATCTATCATCACTCATATGAAAATGGTATTCTCTAAATATCTTATGTTCATCTTCTGTACAATTGGGGAATGTCTATATGTTATGTGCACAAAAATAGAAATATGAATGGAATTATAATTTATTGAGCTTGCAATTTATTTTGGGGCTACAATGCATAGTTCTCTGCAAAGTCAACAACTAATATAATAGTGCCAATTGGGAAAGTGTCCTTACATATTCTAAATTGTTGATCCAACCACTGACACCTATGACTATGCCTTGCATACTTGTAAACAAGATTCTTCTTGAAATCTGAAATAAAATCGGTTACATTGCATTCTTTTGTAACCAAATCACATCTAGAACCTTCACCTCCACTTTTCAATGTATATTTAACCATGTCATAAACCCTTTTTTGGATAATTATCTTTCCAAAATAGCGTTCATATCCCTCATGAAAACATGAAACAAACTTCACTAACCCACCACATTCTGAGCACTTGTCATTTAAGAAATCATTTCTATAAAAGAAACAACCATATTCTATAGGACATAAAAATGATCTAGCAAATCTCTTGATGATCTTGGAAGAATACTTGCACCATACTCCTCCAACATTTCAGAGCATGTAAATTAGAATGAAGGGATCACAATAGTTCATGGTGCATTAAAAACTCCACATGGTATTTTCAACAAAAAGCATTTTGAATCTTCAGAGGTACACAAAAAATAGCTTGAAGGCTTCAAAATCCCTTTGTGATATTTGCAATGTTGGATGTGTCTAAATTTTTTGAACAACATTATTTGACTCACCTCCAAATAATGTTTAGGATACAGGGTGCAGTCTTGAATGCCAATTCTCAACTTCAAGACATCCTTCACATTTGGTGACACTCTTGAGTTAGATTGCCAAAATAGTTGAATTTGGTCCTTTACAACATGTAAGTCTCCCACCATAAGCCCATGTATCATTTTGAAGAGGATCATCAAGTCTTTCTCTTCTTGCAAGTTCTCTATCCAAAGTTTTATGATTTAGGTTCAAGTCAACATAAGTTTGTCTCATCAAACGAGCCTTTATCAAATGATGACTTACTAAGGAGTTTGTAATAACCCTCTGAGAGACTCTCTTGTCTTTTTACTTAGTAGTCTTCCCAATGATATTGAGAGCACTAAAAATATTTCTCATAATAATAGAATTCCTCTCCATTTTCTTGTTCACACAAATCTTCAATTTGATGAGTATAGGTCTCATATTTTGCATCTTTAACAACTACACAAACATTTATGTCTTGTGGCTAAAAAATGGATTAAAAAGTCTAAGCCCACAACCAAATGGTTCTTTGTGATCTCTTTCCATCAAAATTTCTCATTATGTTCTCATCAAATTCAACTAACCATTTTGTTGTTCTTGAAAGTATCAAAATTGAAATTTGTCTTTCTTCCTCACAAGGGACTTCATTTCTCATATAATTTGGAGATGTGTAATGTTGATTTGGTTCTTTTGCACCATTCTTATTGTCAATTCCTTCATATTCAGTTAGCAGATTTCCATTTCCAATGACTAATCTTCCATTGTCCACATCTATATGTTCATTTTCAAACCCTACATTTTCATCTTCAATCCATGCATTCTCTTTTTCAAGGTTATTGTCATAATTCATTTCAAATTCAATTTATTCTTCACTTGAAACAATATTTACGGGTGGGACTATGGCCTCACCTTCATTAATATTTAACATACCTTGTCTCTTGTTCCAATGACTAATCATATCTCTTTCTCTATACACTTGAATTTCTTCATTTGTAAGCTTCCTCTTCCATTTACGCATTTGATGACTATTACTCCCCATGGTGAGACCAAAAAGGTGATGCAATACCTTTGATAATCAAGAAATTTCCAGCAAAAGGACTGAAAAAGTTTTTTTTGGTCTTCCACAGCTCCAATCCTGTAAAATTCTCTACAAACAATGTGCTTCTCGGATTGAGGGACCCAAAGAATAATAATTTGGTTTTGGATGCAAGTAAACTAAATTGGATATTCAATTACAAATTGGATATTCTATTTTAGATCAGATATTCTATTTCAGATCAGATATCCAATTTCAGATCAAATATCCGATTTGCTACAACCCAAATTTTGGTTTTCATTTGAATGCTATTTTCAATTTTGATTTTAGTTTTCAATTTTAGTTTTAGATTTCATCTTTTATAAAATTAATATTATGATATAAACATTTGTATTAATAAATTAGTATTATATTATTATTATTATTTATATTAGTATTGTAAAATAGTATAATTTTAGTATTATATTATATTAATATTAGTATGATGTTTAGTAATATTAGTATTAGAGAGAGAGAGTAAGGGATATATATATATAGAGAGAATATATCATTAAATATAATATACTATATAATATATCACATGATCTAAAAGGGAATATCTAATAACATATATTTTTAAATTTTGTACATTATTTAAATAATTTTATAAAGATAATATTTAAATTAAAAAATATTATAAAAAAATATAAAATAAAATAATAAATAAATTAAACACCAATGAAAAATATAAATTAAATAATCATAAATTCAATCCCTATAAATCAACTAATGAAAATTTCAAATAAAAAACAACCCAAATGACATTGGTGGGAAAAGTGAGATTTGAATTCAAATGTGTCCAAATTGGGTATCTGATTATATTTCAGATACCTGATTTGGTTTTGGATACCTAATTATGCTTTGGATTTGTCTTGGGTTTTGGTTTTGGAATGCCAAACATGGATGGTCAACCCAAAAAATGTGTTTACCATATTTTTGTTGATCTCAAGACTTCGACCATGTAGCTGATGACCTCTTTTCACCTGAATTTAATGAAATGAAAAGGGTTTCTTAAAAATATTATCAGCTTTCCATCAATATAATTGCTATCAAATTTTGAGTTCAGTAAGTAATTATTATTTATTTTCCAATTGAGTTACCTCTAAAGTCTTGATTGAAAAACAACTGTAACTTTCAAATGGTTTAACCTTTTTAAAATCTGAAACATGCATCACATTCTTTGCTTCATCTTGATGCAAAAGAAGGGTAGGAGGGGCCAAGGAATGGCACACCCAACCTGAACCACCTTTCTTAACAACACACAGAAGAAACAACAACACAGTGGGAGAGAGAAAATGCAAGATCATTCATATATTAACTCAAATTGATTTATACATGCCGGGCTATAAGGCTTTCCTAGTTTCAGCCAAATATTACAATGAAATACATAAGTCCTCAAACATGCGAGGATCTGTGAACAATCTCAATCTTCTATCTTCTATCTTCTATCCAAAACTGACTCTCTAAACTCTAACCAAACAACTACATTTATACAAGAGGCTACCAAACTGAGTCGGCCTTCAGATCCATAATCAATGAAAGGAATGGTCAGATTTGGAACCACATGCTTCCAAAGGATGGATACCAACATTAAATCAACAACCCATAATCAATGCATAAGTCGGCCTCAACAGAAATTGAAAAGAAACCCGCCAGTAAGAAAAGCCAACCGAGCGCCAGGAAAGCATCACCGAGCACTAGGGAAGTTACTGAGCACCAAAGAGATAATTGACCAACACTGACAAATAAAGGAAACTGAGCAACGCTGAACCAACTCAGTCAAAGCAGGAACTGAGCAACACAAACAAACTCAAATCTATTTTTGGTGACACAGGATTGCCAAGGACACGAGATGCTCCTGTATCAGACACCTGGGGTTATTTGAAAATGATTATTTGAATCATTCAGAAGGTATGATCCAAGTTGCATCCAACTTAGACTGTGAAATCCATGAACTGTCTTCAATTGGTATGTTCTTCCACTTTACCAGATATTCCATATACTGTTTACCTCTTGCACTTCTGCCAATTCTCTATTCCAAAATATGCTCCACTTCTTCATTCTATTTCTTAGGATATTCCATCGGTACTGTCATGTCTTCTTTAGGTTCATGAAACTCATACAAATCAACAATGCTAAAAATGGGTGATATATCCATGTCATCAGGTAACTCAACTTCATATGCATTTCCATTGTCAAATTTTCTCAAAATCTTGCAAGGTCCAAACTTCTTCATCTTCAACTTCCCATATGTTCCAATAGGAAATATACCTTTTCTCAAATGAACCATCACTTGATCACCAACATCAAAAGTCTTATGTCTTCTTGATCTATCAGCTCTATCTTTGTATTTCTGATTACTCTTTTCCAGCTTAAGCTTCACATCTTCATGAAATGTCTTCATGTACTCAGCAAATTTTTCTCCTTCAACACTTCTCTTTCTTTCATCATCAATGTCTCTTAAATTAGATATACCTCTCAGTTGTATGCCATTCACAATCTCAAAAGGTGTTTTTCCAGTACTCCTATTCACTAAATTATTGTATGCAAACTCTTCTTGTGCCAACATAGAATCCTAATTACCTAGTGTGTCTCCAACTAAACATCTCAAAAGATTTCCCAAGCTTCTATTCAAAACTTATGTCTGTCCATCGGTTTGTGGGTGAAATATAGAACTATACTTCAACTCAGTACCCAACTTTCTCCAAAGAGTCTTCCAAAAGTATCCGACAAACTTAATGTCTTGGTAAAAGATAATACTCCTCAATAATCCATGCAATCTGACAATTTCCTTAAAGAAAAGATTTGCTACATGTACTACATCTGATATCTTTCTACAAGGTATAATATGTGCCATTTTAGAAAATCTATCCACAACCACAAATATAGAATCATTATCTCAGACTGTCTTCGGTAAGCCAAGAAAAAAATCCATACTGATGTCAATCCAAGGTTTCTCAGGTACATCAATCGGTGTATACAATCTAGTATTCTGACTAACTCCTTTTGCAACTTGACAAACTCCACAACTTTTCACAAATTTTTGAACATCTTTATACAACTGAGGCCCAAAGTATTTTTCCTTAAGCAAACTCCATGTCTTATCAATACCAAAATGTCCTGCCAAACCAGCACTATATTTCTCTTTTATCAAATTAGTTCTCATAGGTCCTCTCGGTATACACAACTGAATACCTTTAAACAACATACCTCCTTGTATAAAATATTCATCCCATTTAGTACTCTGTTGATCTTGAATAGGCACTCTGCACTTTCTCCATGGCTCAAAAAAATTAGGATCAAATTCATAAGAATCTCTCATGTCATCAAAGCCTAAAATTCCAATTTTCATCTCGGTCATCAAAGATCTCCTTCTACTCAATGCATCAACAACTCAGTTAGTGACTCCACTCTTATACTTTATCACAAATGTATAAATCTACAAATACTCAACCCATTTCATATGTCTCTTATTCAACTTATTCAGACTACCTAAATACTTTAAAGCCTTATGATCGGTATACAACACAAACTCACTCAGTATCAAATAATGTCTCCATTTGTTCAATTCTTGAACAATAGCATAGAATTATTGATCATACATAGAATATTTTCTATTTGCATCATTCAAATTTTCACTAACGAAAGTAACAGGTTTACCTTCTTCACTCAACACAGCTCCAATTACACTTCCACTTGCATCACATTCCACTTGAAATACCTTATTGAAATCAGGCAATGCCAAAACATGTAATTCAACTAACTTCTATTTCAAAGTTTCAAAAATTTTATCAGCTCCATGTGTCCACTTGAATTCTCTTTTGTCTCCTCTCATAGTCTCAGTCATAGCATTACAAATTGAATTGAAAATCCTTATGAACTTTCGGTAAAAACTTGCCAAACCATGAAATGATCTTACCTCACTAGCATTCATAGGTGTAGGCCAATTAAAAATAGCTTCAACCTTTTCAGGATCCATTTTCAAACCATCAGCTGAAATCACAAATCCCAAATACACAATCTCCCCTTTCATGAATGAACACTTTTTCAGATTTATCAGCAACTAAATTCTTCTTTTAATCTCTTCAAAACTTGTCTAACATGGAAAAAATTTTCTTCTCTAGTCTTACTGAATATCAGAATATCATCAAGATATACAATCATAAAATTACCCTAGAATTTCTTCAAAACTTCATTCATCAACCTCATAAAAGTACTCGGTGCATTAGTTAAACCAAAAGGCATAACCAACCACTCATACAAACCTTCTTTTGTCTTGAAAGCAGTCTTCTATTCATCACCTTCTCTAATTATAATCTGATGATACCCACTTTTCAAATCAATCTTGGTAATATACTTTGCTCCAGTAAAACTATCCATTATATCATCCATTCTCGGTATAGGAAACCTATGCCTCACTATTATCCTGTTGATTGCTCTGGAATCAGTACACATTCACTATTCTCCATTCTTCTTCGGTGCAAATACCATAGGTACTACACAAGGACTCAAACTTTCTCCAATCAAACCTTTCTGCAACAACTCTTGAATCTGTCGGTTCAATTCCTGATTCTAGGTAGGTGTCAACCGATGAGTTGCCTTGTTCGGTAAACTAGCTCCAGGGATTAGATCCATACAATGATCAATGCTTCTTTTTTGTGGAAAACCATCAAGTACATTATTAGAAAGGATTTCACTATACTCAGTGAGTAATTTTTCAATCTCCTCAGGGACATTATCCTCTATTTTCTTACTCGGTTTGTTAGGAATCACAACAAAACATACATCATTTCTCTTTAAATCCTTAAAAAAATTTCTTCTTTACATCAAGAAAACTTTCACAGATGTGCAAACATTACTAACGGGTTCTTCCATTAAAGGTAACAAGATTTGTTTTTTTCCATTAGTCACAATAGTATACTTATGTAATCTCCCATCATATATAGCATGCCTATCATATTGCCAAGGTCTACCCAATAAAATATCACAACAATCCGTAGGCATGATATTACATAACACCTTATCATAGTACATTCCAATCTTGAAATTCGCATAACATTGTTCACTTACCAGGTGTTGACACCTGAAAATTTTCAAGTTCTAAATAGACAAGACGTCAGGGAAGTATGATGTTCAATTTCAGTTTTATATAATCTTCCTATGATAAAAAATTAAAAAGGAATAAAACCATGTATGTTTGTCATTTTCTATTTTTATACATTAAGTTGTTAATTGTTTTATTTCAAATAATTTAATGTATATTCATTTTGAAATGAAATTATTCTAAAAATGATGAATAAAACAAATTAAGTGAAAAAAGATGACAAAAGGGAGTTAAACAATCAACCTCTCAAGCCGACCTGTTTTCCTACCTACCTACACTGCTACCCCCTAACCAGTTAGTCTATTTGTTTTCTTCGAGATGATTAGGAGGAGATATTTATTTATTTTTGTTTTCATGTGCAGGTGAGAAGTTAAGACAACCTTTTACACAGGGAGTAATCTCTCCTTTAATTACTTTTCAAATTTAATAATGAACATATTATTTGTCTATGTATTTATCTATTTTCTAATTTTAGGAAAAAGAATAGGGAGAGGGAGTTGAACACTCGACATCTCGACCCATCCCTTTTCCTACCTAAGTACCTGACCCTACCCCTACCAGTTGTTCTATGTTATTCCTTAAGAGTGTAGGTGTAAATAAAGGTATAAGCTAGAGATAATCTTGTTTTCTTTGAAATAAATTATTAAAATCAATATTTTGTGTATGAGATAGAAATTTTATATTTTGTGATCACTAATAATTGTTTTAATCTTAATTTATGTTTTACTCCTAAAACCCTAAAAGTTAAAAATATATGATAAAGTAAATGTATAATTTGATGATTTTTTTTTTTTAGGGTTTTGATACATTTTTTTATATTGATTTCTAATTTTCATATCCTACATGTAATTTGGTATTTTCACCTTAATGTATTTTTAACTTCAATATTTTTATCTAATAAGGTGAAAAGGCTATTAGTATGTTTACATTATTATTGAATTTTAGTTGTGTATAATGTAAATTGATTTTTCATATCTATTTAGGGTTTGCCATTTACTCTTTAGTTTCAAATCCCTAAAAGTAACTTTTCACCTTATTCTCTTATTTAATTTTAGGGTAAAGTGGGTATTAATAATTTTACCCTACTTTAATTTGTTTTTAGCTTTTCATTTATGAATTAGTTGATTTATTAATATGTATGTTTTAGAGTTTCTTTTTAGAAAGTGAGATTTTTAGATTCTCAAAATTATATGTATTTTTATGATTGTAATATTATTTTACATTAGAAATATTTTGTAACATTAGGGTGATTATTTTGTAAAATTAATATGTTAGCCCTAAGTGGATTCTTTTGATTCTTAGGGTAAAATACATTTCTCTTTTCATTACATGGATTATAAGACCTTTTCCCTAATGCTTTCAAAATATGTCTATATTGTAATAAACATTGCATTATGTTTATGAATGGATTTTCTTCTAAAGTAAATGCATTATATTTTAGTTTGAAGTAAAAGTAAAATTCTAAATGTAATGTCGTGTTTTTATTTTTATGTTTTAGAAATTATCTCATTATTAGAATCCTTTATGATTTAATAATTAATATAATTGCTTATATTTTTTATAATTAATGTGGATGATATATAATTAACTATTTTCCACTTTATTTATCAAGGACATATTTAAAGTATGAAACCTATTTATTTTTCAATTAATTATTAATTAATAAATGAATAATAAATAGCTTTTATATAAGATTAATATATTACATATATAATGATTTTTATGTTTAGGTTTTATATAAGCTAATGTTAGGTGTTTTTGTGCAAGAAATTAAATGGCGGATTATTATGCACAGATCACCAAAGAACATTAAATCAATGTAATTGTAAGGGAAATATTTCTTGAAAAACCATTATTATGGTTTAATTGTACTTCTTTGGGTTAGTTAATATGATTAGGTCATGTGAAAGGGCATGCCCTTTCATAGAGAACCGTTGGGAAATATATTTATTTTGATTCATTTTGTAATCTAAAAAAAACAATCAATATCATGACAAAAATTGGAAAACTATCCCAACTCTGAGATTTGAACATAATGTCCAAATTCTGAAGTGTAAATATCAGATAAGCGCTTATGCCTTAAAGTTAATATAGTTTTTTTATGTTCAATTAGTTTTTCAAATTACTTTGTGAACCAGGACATCCTATTGTGTTCTCTATTTGATGCATTTATTTATGATTAATTTATGCAATTTGAATATGAGTAGCATGGTTTGAGAACCTGTTACTATTCCTTTCAGGCTCTTAAGTTGGGTTAAAAACCATATGACTAATTGTATAGGTTGTTTAAATTATTGTTTCAATTGAAAGCCTGTAAGTTGATGGTCTCGCTTTATAGGAGTGAGTTACCTTAAAACCATCTCCGTCTATACGTAGGATTTATATAATTGACTCTATTCCCGATTTGGTATCAGGCACTGGTCTATCTTTTCATTTGAAATTGTCATCTATTCTTTCTGTAGTTTATGCATTATATCTGTTCTCTTCTTCATAAAATGTTCAATTAGGTTTTAATAATATTTTCAAACCTTAGTTTAGATTTCAAGCTATCTGACAATTAGGATATTAGGTTTATTTTTCTCCAAAGGATTGTTAACCCCTTTGGAAAGATTTACTTTTGTTGTGCACGTATTTGTGTAGTTAGAAAGCGTATTTGATTCAGGCCTACCAGCCTTGGCTAAATTAAGAAAAAATTGCAGAGGAACTTGTTTGTGCTTGTCAGTTGGTCTCAAAATGGTCCAGCATTTTTGAGCACCAACAAATTGGTGACTCTACTGTTGATGCTATCGGTAAAGGATAGTTTTAGGATCTTTGGTTACTATTACATAAACTCTACTGGGATAAAGGACTCAGAGTAGTTATATTTTCCTCACAAAAGGTGAGGTGGTGACTCTAAAACTCAATATCAGGAAAAGCCTATGTTATGGAGAAGATCTCTAAAGAATGACGGTCATGTTTTTAACAACAGTTATGTTAATCCAATGTTTGAACCAAACAATGAAGAAAGGGTTACAGGAAGTGAAAATGATCGGTTTAAGGTTTTTTCTAATCCAATGTATAACATGGATAACGAGTGGGGAAACACTAATGATCCTTGTGACAATCAAAATAGTGGGGGAAGAAAAGGTGACAATGATCAGAGAGATGAAAATCATTGGAGAAAAGGCGGTGATAAAGGACTATATGATCAAACTAATAAAATGACTCTCTTTGGATATGAGTAGAGAGATAATAATACAAATCATTCTGGTCATGATTATAATGGAGTTGAACAAAATCATAATGCACAATATAATGGAAATATCTATAGTTTATTCAACAATGATAAACATAGTTACTCCCAGTATGGTGGAGGTTCACAAAAATGGAGAAATAATGATCATTGTTTTAATAATTTTGAGGAAAATTATAATGAAAAGCATTATAACAATATACACAGAAATTAAAATATTAATAAAAGATATTTACATGTAGAGGATGAATATTATACAAAAAATAAAAATGATATGCATGGTAAAAATGTTCGTAGTTTATCAAATAATAATAAACATTTTCAAAGTGCCAGTTATGTTCAAAATCAGCAAAACGGTGGTGAGATGGCGGGTAAATTTAATAATTATAGGGGAGTTAATTATTATAATAAAGATGAGTACCCTAAATTTTGTGGGAAAAGTAACAATGGCTCTTACCTGCTGTTAAATAAGAAGCTATTCGACAAGCATGTAAATGATGTACAAAATATTTACCATCAACAAGGTGAACCTCATTTTCAGGCAAGAAGCTCTACATTGAACCAACATGTTAATAATTACAATGTAAATAATAATCAACAATATGAAGATCCACTTGAGCCAAAGAATATATATCCACTTGTGCAAAAGGGAAAATATGAGAAAGGAAATATTCCAAGTGAAAAATATAATAATAAACTTCATAGTCTTGCGCAAAACATCCTGCCAAGTCAGCATGTATGTAATATGCATTACATCAATTTGTATGCACATGATGGTGAGAATATTATAAATAAGAAAAGTGATAATGAACAATAAGATGGGATCCATCTATTCACGCAAAGGGAGGAATGTGCCCAAAGAAATATCACATACACTGATAACTATAGTATGCAGCAATATATTAGTCCCAGGCATCATCATATAAAGCCCACACAGCAAGGGGAGCAACACAAATATCCCACGCAATGTTTACATTGTCTTGCGCAACCCATGAAGGATTCTATGTAGTATTATGGTCAACAAAATAATAATGAAGAGGAGTATATGAAAAATGATGCCCACGTAGATTATGGTAAAAAATAGCACTCTGGGAAATTGTGTGAACAACTATGTGCTTTAGCACAAGACCAAGAGTATATGAAGCAGTTCGAGTCTATCAACAGTAGCACCATTTGGATTATGGAGAAAGAAATTTGAAGCAGTACCAAATAAAAAATAAACAATATGATGGTGAATTTACTTATAAACAACAAGCTAATTATTATAAATTTGCGCAGAAGAGGGATTATGAAGAAAATAATATTGAGCATTACAATAATAATACACTAAATGAGCAACATGATGTTTTCATACCTACACAAAAGGAAGAATGTGCGGATGAAAATATGGTAAACCAGAAAATACAAGATAAATATAATAGTTTTATGCAGCCCAACCAGCACGTACACCAACATAATGGTTTGCAGAATGATAAAACTCAGTATTTTGGGCACTCTTGTGAGCAGCCAGAAAGGATTCATTACTTTGCGCAGAAGGATAATGAGCAGTTTGACAATGGTTCTTATAAACAACACAATGATAATCATAAACTTGTGAGAAATGGATATGGTTAAAGGAATATTTACCATACACAAAATGAATTTCACAAAAATAAAACACAGCATGAAGAATCTATGCAGCTTTTGAATATACCAGCGCAGGGCATGGGAAGTATGAATAAAAAAAAAGAGCACAATAGTAATATGTATTGTCATGCGCAAAAGGAGGACGGTCACCCAACAAATATTACACTCGAAAATAATAATAACCAGAGAAATAATAATATATATTACCAAAATCAAATGTAGCATTTTGGGGCTCACGTGCATGCAGAGAGGGAAATAAATAATAGTTTATATGAGCAGCCAGAAGAGTTTCTACCACTTGCGCAAAAGAAGAAACATGTAAATATACAAAATAAATAATATAAAAATTATTTTGATAAGTAGCCAAATAAGATGCATATATTCAGGCAGGAAGAAAATGAATATAATAATAAAAATATTCATGCTAGCCTTGAGGATACAAAAGGTAATAAAGAATTTCATTACAACAAGATAATTATTTTTATAATGGAAACATTAATGTGAGGGAAGATAAAAATGATATTTAAAATAATGCTGGGTTTGATAGAGCAGAATGTGGATACCAAGTACATGATGCGCATCGATATCGGAAGGATATTAAAACTAAAGATAATAATGTTCACCAATATAGGCATAGGGAAAATAATTACGGTGATAAAAATATTCACATTTGTTTTAAAAATATGAATAAAGATATTTACTCACAGCAAGATAATTATTTTTATAATGGAGGAAATAAAGTACATAGTTAATACATTGAAGAAAAAAATAATTATAACCATCATCAAAGTGTTGGAGAATATACATATCCCAGATACTATGCACAAAGCCAAGGTGGTGCACAGGTTTTTCATACTTATACAGATGATTTAAGTAATGAATGCTTGCAGTAGAGTGGAGATTTCACACAGGGAAGATGAGAAAATTAACATATTAATGCAGAGCCTAATAAAGGAAGAAATGGCCTGTACGCAAAGAAGGAAGGTGATAATAATTTATGTGAGTAGCCAAATGAGCCTCATCAACTTGCGCAGAAGGGGGATGAATCATGCATGTCTCCCTTGAATGCATTCATTACTTTAAAATGGTATGATAATGAAAATGTGGTGAGTTTGTTTATGAGGATGATGGATATCTTCTGTGAAATACCTTTTGATATTAGGCCAAATGTTTTAAACAAAATTTACAGTTTAGGAGTAACTCGTGAGTAGATAAAACTCATTTTTAAAAGTGTATTCGATGATTTGATGGAATAAAATGAATGCATTGAAAAATCTACAGAGAGTCCTAATGAAATTTTATACGAAGAAGAAAATTGTGAACAGATTGAGAAAACATATACATCGAATCAGATTTGTGTGGAAACGAGTGAAAATCATGATCAGGGGGAAAATCTTCTCAATATAGAACAAAAGTATGTGCAAAAGAATAAATTAAACATTTATTATAGTTATTGGGATGAGCATGATCAGGTTATATTTGATAAAATAAAAACTCAAAGGAGTGAAACATTTGATGAAGGAAATATGTTTATAAAGGGTTTTGAAAAAGATGAATTTTTTGGATATGGACCATGTGTTAATCCATTATGTGAAATAAGTGAAATCTCTTTGGAATATGAAAAGGATATCCCACAGTTAGAAAATGTGTCGCATGGTGAACAAATTTATTACATTGGGAATTGTGATGATTGGCATGAGAATTATGTTCAATGCATTTCAAGAAGGCATAAAATGTTATATGACCAAAACAAGGTTTTCGAGAGAGGTAAGGTTACCTGCTTAGGTAAGTATCTCTTTTAGAAATCAATTCTTTTTAAGCTTTTTATTTTACATTTGATATTTTCAGCATGAGAATTATTATTTTGGAGAGCTAACTAAGTTTATTTTGGTTTATTTTTTTATCACTATTTTATATCGTTAATACTTTATGTTTAGTGGTCTGCCTCTCCAGAGAATGTTGGATTCTCGCAGTGTCCAGGTATGGACCCATGTCCCCAATAAGAGCCACTGTTGACACCTAAAAATTTTCAAGTTCTAAATGGACAAGACGTTAGGGAAGTATGATGATCAATTTCAGTTTTATATAATCTTCCTATGATAAAAAATAAAAAAGGAATAAAACCATGTATGTTTGTCATTTTCTATTTTTATACATTAGGTTGTTAATTGTTTTATTTCAAATTATTTAATGTATATTCATTTTGAAATGAAATTATTCTAAAAATGATGAATAAAATAAATTTACTGAAAAAAGAAGGTGAGAGGGAGTTGAACACTCAACCTCTCAAGCCGACCTTTTTTCCTACCTACCTAACCTCCTACGCCCTAACGAGTTAGTCTATTTGTTTTCTTCGAGAGGATTAGGAGGAGATATTTATTTATTTTTGTTTTCATGTGCAGGTGAGAAGTTAAGACAACCTTTTACACAGGGAGTAATCTCTCCTTTAATTACTTTTCAAATTTAATAATAAACATATTATTTGTCTATGTATTTATCTATTTTCTGATTTTAGGAAAAAGAATAGGGAGAGGGAGTTGAACACTCGACATCTCGACCCATCCCTTTTCCTACCTAAGTACCTGACCCTACCCCTACCAGTTGCTCTATGTTATTCCTTGAGAGTGTAGGTGTAAATAAAGGTATAAGCTAGAGATAATCTTGTTTTCTTTGAAATAAATTATTAAAATCAATATTTTGTGTATGAGATAGAAATTTTATATTTTGTGATCACTAATAATTGTTTTAATCTTAATTTATGTTTTACTCCTAAAACCCTAAAAGTTAAAAATATATGATAAAGTAAATGTATAATTTGATGAATATTTTTTTTTTTAGGGTTTTGATACATTTTTTTATATTGATTTCTAATTTTCATATCCTACATGTAATTTGGTATTTTCACCTTAATGTATTTTTAACTTCAATATTTTTATCTAATAAGGTGAAAAGGCTGTTAGTATTTTTACATTATTATTGAATTTTAGTTGTGTATAATGTAAATTGATTTTTCATATCTATTTAGGGTTTGCCATTTACTCTTTAGTTTCAAATCCCTAAAAGTAACTTTTCACCTTATTCTCTTATTTAATTTTAGGGTAAAGTGGGTATTAATAATTTTACCCTACTTTAATTTGTTTTTAGCTTTTCATTTATGAATTAGTTGATTTATTAATATGTATGTTTTAAAGTTTCTTTGTAGAAAGTGAGATTTTTAGATTCCCAAAATTATATGTATTTTTATGATTGTAATATTATTTTACATTAGAAATATTTTGTAACATTAGGGTGATTGTTTTTTTAAAATTAATATGTTAGCCCTAAGTGGATTGTTTTGATTCTTAGGATAAAATAAATTTCTCTTTTCATTACATGGATTATAAGACCTTTTCCCTAATGCTTTCAAAATATGTCTATATTGTAATAAACATTGCATTATGTTTATGAATGGACTTTCTTCTAAAGTAAATGCATTATGTTTTAGTTTGAAGTAAAAGTAAAATTCTAAACGTAATGTCATGTTTTTATTTTTATGTTTTAGAAATTATCTCATTATTAGAATCCTTTATGATTTAATAATTAATATAATTGCTTATATTTTTTATAATTAATGTGGATGATATATAATTAATTATTTTCCACTTTATTTATCAAGTACACATTTAAAGTATGAAACCTATTTATTTTTCAATTAATTATTAATTAATAAATGAATAATAAATATCTTTTATATAAGATTAATATATTACATATGTAATGATTTTTATTTTTAGGTTTTAAGGTAAGGTAATGTTAGGTGTTTTTGTGCAGGAAATTAAATGGTGGATTATTATGCACAGAACACCAAAGAACATTAAATCAATGTACTTGTAAGTGAAATATTTCTCGAAAACCATTATTATGGCTTAGTTGTACTTCTTAGGGTTAGTTAATATGATTAGGTGATGTGAAAGGGCATGTCCTTTCACAGAGAACCATTGGGAAATATATTTATTCTGATTCATTTTGTAATCTAAAAAAAACAATCAATATCACAAAAAAAATTGGAAAACTATCCCAACTCACAGATTTGAACATAATGTCCAAATTCTCAAGTGCAAATATCAGATAAGTTCTTATGCCTTAAAGTTAATATAGTTTTTTTATGTTCAATTAGTTTTTCAGATTACTCTGTGAACCAGGTATCCTACTATGTTCTCTATTTGATGTATTTATTTATGATTAATTTATGTAATTTGTATATTAGTAGCATGGTCTGTGAACCTGTTACTATTCCTTTTGGGCTCTTTAGTTGGGTTAAAAACCATAGGACTAATTGTATAAGTTTTTTAAATTCTTGTTTCAATTGAAAGCCTGTAGGTTGATGGTCTCGCTTTACAGGAATGAGTTACCTTAAAACCATCTCCGTCTATACGTAGGATTGATATAATTGACTCTATTCCAGATTTGGTATTAGGCAGTAGTCTATCTCTTCATTTGAAATTGTCATTTGTTCTTTCTGTAGTTTACGTATTATATCTATTATATTCTTCACAAAATGTTCAGTTAGGTTTTAATAATATTTTCAAACCTTAGTTTAGATTTCAAGCTATCTGACAATTAGGATATTAGGTTTATTTTTCTCCAAAGGATTGTTAACCCCTTTGGAAAGATTTTCTTTTTTTGTGCACGTATTTATGTAGTTAGAAAGAGTGTTTGATTCAGGCCTACCAGCCTTGGCTAAATCAAGCCAAAATTGTAGAGGCACTTGTTTGTGCCTATCAGTTGGTCTCAAAATGGTCCAGCATTTTTTAGCACCAAAAAATTGGTGACTCTACTAGGGATGCTATTAGTAAAGGACAATTTCAGAATCTTTGGTTACTATTACAGAGACTCTACTGGGATAAAGGACTCAGAGCAGTTATATTTTCCTCACAGAAGGTGAGGTGGTGACTCTAAAATTCAGTATCAGGCAAAGCCTATGTTAGGGAGAAGATCTCTAAAGAACAACGTCCATGTTTTTAACAATAGTTATGTTAATCCAATGTTTGAACCAAGCAATGAAGAAAGGGTTACAGGAAGTGAAAATGATTGGTTTAAGGTTTTTTCTAATCCAATGTATAACATGGATAACAAGTGGGGAAACACTAATGATCCTTATGAAAATCAAAACAATGGGGAAAGAAAAGGTGACAATGATTAGAGAGATGAAAATCATTGGAGAAAAGTCGGTGATAAAGGACTGCATGATCAAAATAATAGAACGACTCTCTTCGGATATGAGCAGAGAGATAATAAAATAAATCATTCTGGTCATGATTGAAATGGATTTGAACAAAATCATAATGCGCAGTATAATGGAAATATCTATAGTTTATTCAAAAACAATGAACACAGTTACTCTCAGTATGGTGGAGGTTCACAACAACAGAGAGATAATGATCATTTTTTTAATAATTTTGATCAAAATTATAGTGAAAATCATTATGACAATATACATGGAAATAAAATATATTTATGTGCAGAGCATGAATATTATACAGAAAATAAAAATGATATACATGGTAAAAATGTCTGTAGTTTATCAAATAATTATATACATTTTCAAAATGCCAATTATGTTCAAAATCGGCAAAACGGTGGTGAGATGGTGGGTAAATTTAATAATTATATGGGATTTAATTATTATAATAAAGATGAGTACCCTAAAGTTTGTGGGAAAAGTAACAATGGCTCTTACCTGTTGTTAAATAAGAAGCTATTTGATGGGCATGTAAATGATGTAGAGAATATTTACCATCAACAAGGTTAACCTCATTTTTAGGCAAGAAGCTCTACATTGAACCAACATGTTAATAATTATGAAGTAAATAACAATCAACAATATGGAGATCAATGTGAGCCAAAGAATCTATATCCACTTGTGCAAAAGGGGAAATATGAGAAAGGAAATATTCCAAGTGAAAAATATAATAATAAACTTCATAGTCTTGCACAAAATAGCCTGGCAAGTCAGCATGTATGTAATATGCATTACATCAATTCGTATGCACACGAAGGTGAGAATATTATAAATAAGAAAAGTGATAATGAACAGCAAGATGGGATCCATCTATTCACGCAAAGGGAGGAATGTGCCCAAAGAAATATCACATACACTGATAACTATAGTATGCAGTAATATATTAGTCCCATGCATCATGATATAAAGCCTATGCAGCAAGGGGAGCAACACAAATATCGCACACAACATTTACATTATCTTGTGCAACCCATGGAGGATTCTACGCAGTATTGTGGTCAACCAAATAATAATGAAGATGAGTATATGAAAAATGATGCCCATGCAGCTTATGGTGAAAAATAGCACTCTAGGAAATTGCGTGAACAACTATGTGGTTTAGCGCAAGACCAAGAGTATATGAAGCAAGCTCGAGTCTATCAGCAACATCACCATTTGGATTATGGAGAAAGAAATTTACAGCAGTACCAAATAAAAAATAAATAATATGATGGTGAATGTACTTATAAACAACAAGCTAATTATTATAAATTTGTGCAGAAGAGGGATTATGAAGAAAATAATATTGAGCATTACAATAATAATACACAAAATCAACAGCATCAGCAACATGATTTTTCATACCTGCGCAAAAGGAAGAATGTGCGAATGAAAATATGGTAAACCAACAAATACAAGATAAATATAATATTTTTATGTAGCCCAACCAGCATGTACACCAACATAATGGTTTGCAGAATGATAAAACTCAGCATTTTGAGAACTCGCGTGAGTAGCCAGAAAGGATTCATTACTTTTCATACAAGGATAATGAGCAGTTTGATAATGGTTCTTATAAACAAGACAACAATAATCATAAACTTGTGAGAAATGGATATGGTTTAAGGAATATTTACCATACACAAAATGAATTTCTCAAAAATAAAACCTAGCATGAAGAATCTACACAGTTTTTGAATATACCAGCGCATGGCATGGGAAGTACGAATGAAAAGAAAGAGCACAATAGTAATATGTATTGTCATGCGCAAAAGGAGGACGGTCTCCCAATAAATATTACACTAGAAAATAATAATAACCAGAGAAATAATAATATATATTACCAAAATCAAATGTAGCATTTTGGGGCTCACGTGCATGCAAAGAGGGAAATAAATAATAGTTTATATGAGCAGCCGAAAGAGTTTCTACCACTTGCGCTGAAGGAGAAACATGTAAGTATACAAAATAAACAATATAAAAATTATTTTGATAAGCAGCCATATAAGATGCATAGATTCATGCAGGAAGAAAATGAATATAATAATAAAAATATTCATGCCAGCCTTGAGGATACAAAAGGTAATAAAGAATTTCATTTACAACAAGATAATTATTTTTATAATGGAAACATTAATGTGAGGGAAGATAAAAATGATATTCAAAATAATGCTGGTTTTGATAGAGCAGAATGTGGATACCAAGTACATGATGCGCAATGATATCTGGAGGATATTAAAAGTAAAGGTAATAATGTTCACCAATACAAGCACAGGGAAAATAATTACAGTGATAAAAATATTCACATTGGTTTTAAAAATATGAATGAAGATTTTTATTCACAGCAAGATAATTATTTTTATAATGGAGGAAATAAAGTACATAGTCAATACATTGAAGATAAAAATAATTATAACCATGATCAAAGTGCTGGAGAATATACATATCCCAGAAATCGTGCACAAAACCAGGGTGGTGCATTGGTTTTTAATACTTATACAGATGATTTCAGTAATGAATGTTTGCAGTAGAGTGGAGATTGCACATAGGGAAGACGAGAAAATTATCATATTAATGCAAAGCCTAATAAAGAAAGAAATGGCCTATACGCAAAGAAGGAAGGTGATAATAATTTATGTAAGCAACCAAATGAGCCTCATCAACTTGCGTAGAAGGGGGATGAATCATGCATGTCTCCCTTGAATGCATTCATTACTTTAAAATGGTATGATAATGAATATGTGGTGAGTTTGTTTATGAGGGTGATGGATATCTTCCATGAAATACCTTCTGATATTAGGCCAAATTATTTAAACAAAATATACAGTTTAGGAGTAATTTGTGAGCAGATAAAACTCATTTTTAAAATTGTATTTGATGATTTGATGAAAGAAAATGAATGCATTGAAAAATCTATAGAGAGCCCTAATGCAATTTTATATGAAGAAGAAAATTGTGAATAGATTGAGGAAACATATACACCGGATTAGATTTGTGTGGAAATGAGTGAAAATCATGATCATGGGGAAAATATTCTCAATACAGAACAAAAGTATGTGCAAAAGAATTAATTAAACATTTATTATAGTTATTGGGATGAGCATGATCATATTATATTTGATTAAATAAAAACTCGAAGTAGTGAAACATTTGATGAAGGAAATATGTTTATAAAGGGTTTTGAAAAAGATGAAGAATTTTCTGGATATGGACCATGTGTTAATCCATTATGTGAAATAAGTGAAATCTCTCTGGAATATGGAAAGGATATCCCACAGTCTAGAAATAGTGTCGCATGGTGAATGAATTTATTACATTGGGAATTATGATGATTGGCATGAGAATTATGTTCAATGCATTTCAAGAAGGCATAAAATGTTATATGACCAAAACAAGGTTTTCAACAGAGGTAAGGTTACTTGCTCAGGTAAGTTTCTCTTTTAGAAATCAATTCTTTTTAAGCTTTTTATTTTATATTTGATATTTTCAGCATGAGAATTATTATTTTGGAGAGATAACTAAGTTTATTTTGGTTTATTTATTTATCACTATTTTATATCGTTAATACTTTATGTTTAGTGGTCTACTTCTCCAGAGAATGTTGGATTCTCGCTGTGTCTAGGTATGGACCTATGTCCCTAATAAGAGCCACTGTTGACACCTAAAAAATTTCAAGTTCTAAATGGACAAGACGTCAGGGAAGTATGATGTTCAATTTTAGTTTTATATAATCTTCCTATGATAAAAAATAAAAAAGGAATAAAACCATGTATGTTTGCCATTTTCTATTTTTATACATTAGGTTGTTAATTGTTTTATTTCAAATTATTTAATGTATATTCATTTTCAAATGAAATTATTCTAAAAATGATGAATAAAATAAATTACGTGAAAAAAGACAGCGAGAGGGAGTTGAACACTCAACCTCTCAAGCCGACCTTTTTTCCTACCTACCTACCCTCCTACGCCCTAACGAGTTAGTCTATTTGTTTTCTTCGAGAGGATTAGGAGGAGATATTTATTTATTTTTATTTTCATGTGCAGGTGAGAAGTTAAGACAACCTTTTACACAGGGAGTAATCTCTCCTTTAATTACTTTTCAAAATTAATAATGAACATATTATTTGTCTATGTATTTATCTATTTTCCAATTTTAGGAAAAGAATGGGGAGAGGGAGTTGAACACTAGACCTCTTGACCCATCCCTTTTCCTACCTAACTACCCGACCCCACCCCTACCAGTTACTCTTTGTTATTCCTTGAGAGTGTAGGTTTAAATAAAGGTATAAGCTAAAGATAATCTTATTTCCTTTGAAATAAATTATTAAAATGAATATTTTGTGTATGAGATAGAAATTTTATATTTTGTGATCACTAATAATTATTTTAATCTTAATTTATGTTTTACTCCTAAAACCCTAAAAGTTAAAAATATATGATAAAGTAAATCTATAATTTGATGAATATTATTTTGTTTAGGGTTTTGATACCTTTTTTATATTGATTTCTAATTTTCATATCCTACATGTAATTTGGTATTTTCACCTTAACGTATTTTTAACTTCAATATTTTTATCTAATAAGGTGAAAAGGCTGTTAGTATTTTTACATTATTATTGAATTTTAGTTGTGTATAATGTAAATAGATTTTTCATATCTATTTAAGGTTTTCCATTTACTCTTTAGTTTCAAATCCCTAAAAGTAACTTTTCACCTTATTCTCTTATTTAATTTTAGGGTAAAGTGGGTATTAATAATTTTACCCTACTTTAATTTGTTTTTAGCTTTTCATTTATGAATTAGTTGATTTATTAATATGTATGTTTTAGAGTTTCTTTTTAGAAAGTGAGATTTTTAGATTCACAAAATTATATGTATTTTTATGATTGTAATAGTATTTTACATTAGAAATATTTTGTAACATTAGGGTGATTGTTTTTTAAAATTAATATGTTAGCCCTAAGTGGATTGTTTTGATTCTTAGGGTAAAATACATTTCTCTTTTCATTAGATGGATTATAAGACATTTTCCCTAATGCTTTAAAAATATGTCTATATTGTAATAAACATTGTATTATGTTTATGAATGGATTTTCTTCTAAAGTAAATGCATTATGTTTTAGTTTGAAGTAAAAGTAAAATTCTAAACGTAGTGTCATGTTTTTATTTTTATGTTTTAGAAATTATCTCATTATTAGAATCCTTTATGATTTAATAATTAATATAATTGCTTATATATTTTATAATTAATGTGGATGATATATAATTAATTATTTTCCACTTTATTTATCAAGTACATATTTAAAGTATGAAACCTATTTATTTTTCAATTAATTACTAATTAATAAATGAATAATAAATAACTTTTATATAAGATTAATATATTACATCTGTAATGATTTTTATTTTTAGGTTTTAAGATAAGGTAATGTTAGGTGTTTTTGTGCAAGAAATTAAATGGTGGATTATTATGCACAGAACACCAAAGAACATTAAATCAATGTACTTGTAAGGGAAATATTTCTTGAAAAACCATTATTATGGTTTAGTTGTACTTCTTAGGGTTAGTTAATATGATTAGGTCATGTGAAAGGGCATGTCCTTTCACAGAGAACCATTGGGAAATATATTTATTCTGATTCATTTTGTAATCTAAAAAAAAATTCAATATCACGAAAAAAATTGGAAAACTATCCCAGCTCACAGATTTGAACATAATGTCCAAATTCTCAAGTGTAAATATCATATAAGTGCTTATGCCTTAAAGTTAATATAGTATTTTTTATGGTCAATTAGTTTTTTGGATTACTGTGTGAGCCAGGGTATCCTACTATGTTCTCTATTTGATGCATTTATTTATGATTAATTTATGCAATTTGAATATTAATAGCATGGTCTGCGAACCTGTTACTATTCCTTTCGAGCTTTAAGTTGGGTTAAAAACCATAGGACTAATTGTATAAGTTGTTTAAATTCTTGTTTCAGTTGAAAGCCTATAGGTTGATGGTCTCACTTTACAGGAGTCAGTTACCTTAAAAATGTCTCCATCTATACTTAGGATTGATATAACCGACTCTATTCTCGATTTGGTTTTAGGCACTGGTCTATCTTTTCATTTGAAATTGTCATTTTTTTCTCTCTATAGTTTATGTATTATATTTGTTATCTTCTTCATAAAATGTTCGATTAGTTTTTAATAATATTTTCAAACCTTAGTTTAGATTTAAAGCTATTTGACAATTAGGATATTAGGTTTATTTTTCTCCAAAGGATTGTTAACCCCTTTGGAAAGATTTTCTTTTATTGTGCATGTATTTGTGCAGTTAGAAAGCGTATTTGATTCAGGCCTACCAGCCTTGGCTAAATCAAGCCAGAATTGTAGAGGCACTTGTTTGTGCTTCTCAGTTGGTCTCAAAATGGTCCAACATTTTTGAGCACCAACACCAAGAGTGTATGCTCATATTTGATCCATGAAATCTGATAGGGCTTCCAATGTTTCAACCTTTCCAACTGCAACTTTGTGACCATCTCTTCAGATGCCAGATTCTTCAAGCTACCATTGTTAATGATTACCTTCCAAACTTTGTCAGAAACTCTACATCTGGTCTTGAACAAACTTTTCCTTACCAGGTATTCCTTTTTAGTTCCATTCCACAATGCTCTTCTTACCATCAAGTTATTTTCCTTCTCAGGTTCATTCAATGACTCTTCTTGCACCAAAGCATTTCTACTGTTACCAGCCTTCTTACTAGCATGTGTACACTCAAATGATCTATGTCCTTCTCCAAAATTGTAACAAGTTCCTCAGAAACTTCCTCTATTATAACCACCTTGGTAGTTACTGCCTTTGCCTCTAGATGAACTTTCACCTTTCCACTCGGTCTTTCATTTATTTAGAGTTGTCTTTTTTGGTTCAGATATACTATTTTCACCATAAGATCTACCTCTTCCTCTAGGGAATATACCACCTAAACCTCTTTGTCTTTGCTCATGTCTCTTGTTCAATTTCTCCTCAGCTTTCAATGCAAATTGATAAGCCTCTCTAATGGTCTCCAATTTGACCAAACTAATTTCTTCTTGGATGGAAACTCTCAAACCATTCAGCTATCTAGCAATTCTTTCCACATCATCTTCATCATGTCCAGATCTGATATCTAATCTATATAATTACTCAATATAACCCTTTACCGAGCTATCTTTCTACCTCAAACTTTGCATTTGCCTAACTAGGTTAATCTGATAATCACAAGGTAAAAACTTTCCTTTCAATTTATTCACCATTTTACTCCATACCTTGATTTTGTCTTTGTGTTTCCTCTTTCTGTCCAACTGCAGATGTTCCCACCATAAGGATGCATGACTTTTCAAATTTGTGCTTGCAATTTTCACTTTCTTGTCTTCAGGTACATTTTCATACTCAAAATACTTTTCCATCTCTGTGATCCAATCCACTAATTTGTCAGAGTCCAACTTTCAACCATACTCTAGAGGATTAAACTGTGGTGTAGACTTCAGACTTATCAAAGCCTTCAATAATCTTTCCTCACCTTGATCCATCATAGGTGCGGGTGCTACATCACCTTGTTCTACCTCAATTTCATCATCACTAACATTTTCAAGATCTCTTCCTCTTCTCTAGGCTGTTTCAACAACTTCCAATCTAGAAATAATTTGTCTCAACATGTCTGCCAATCCTAGATCTGCATCTCACCTCCCACAAACCATCTTGAAAACCCTCTGCAACTGTAGGTCATATTGCAATCATCTACCCCAACACAATTCAACTAGGGCTTCACAAGAAGGAACCTTCAAATCTAGATTCACAAACATAGATCCAGATCTAACCTCGCTCTGATACCACCTAATGCAATAATAGGGAAGGGGGGGCCAAGGAATGGCACACCCAACCTGAACCACCTTTCTCAACAACACATGGAAGCAAAAACAACATAGTGGGAGAGAGAAAATGTAGGATCATTCATATATTAACTCAAATTGATTCATACATGCTGGGCTATAAGGCTTTCCCAGTTTCAGCTAGCTATTACAATGAAATACAGAAGTCCTCAAACATGTGAAGATCTATGAACAATCTCAATCTTCTATCTTGTACCTTCTATCCAAAACTGACTCCCTAAACTCTAACGAAACAACTTACAAGAGGCTATCGAAATGAGTCGGCCTTCATATCCACAATCAATAGAAGGAATGGTCAGATCTGGGACCACACGCTTCACAAGGATGGATACTAGCATTAAATCCATGACCCATAATCAATGCATAAGTCGGCCTCAATAAAACTCAAAAGAAAACCACCAGTAAGCAAAGCCAACCGAGTGCCAAATAAGCATCACCGAGTGCCAAAGAGATTACCGACGAACATCGGCGAACAAAGGAAATCGAGCAACATCGAAAAAACTCGGTCAAAGCAGGAACCGAGCAACACAAAAAAACTCAAATTTGTTTTTGGTGACATAGGATTTACAAGGACCCGAGATGCTCCTACATCACATCTACTGTAAGAAATTTTTTTTTTTTTCAATTTTTCAAAGTTTAGAATTAGTTAATGTGGTTAGAGACGAGAGTTTTTTATTCTAAAAAAGTTATAGCAAAAAATTCATAATTAATTATTTAGTTGGAAAAAAATTACACAAAAATATGTGTCACATCCAAGCATGAGTCTACTACTTATATATAGAATCTTGTGAAAAAATATCATCATTTTATTGTGATTAAGGTGGTCAGACATACACACTTTTTATCTTTTTCTTAAAATTTTTGTACTACTACATTCAAATCTAAAATTTTCAACAATTAGATTTTTTTTTTCAAAAAAGGGCTAGTAGTTTAGAAACTAAATTCAATTTCCTATATATTCTATTCTTACCAATTTTTGACATAAGGTTGATAAGTTGTTCAATTTTTACGTCAAGTTGACTAACCCTGATTTTATGATTTTTCATTGCCACTTAAGGTCATAGCTTGGTATACCATGATCCTACACATACCTAGTTAGGAGTAGCTATAGAGTATGACCAACTATGGTTATGTAGGATCATACACCAGATTCATATGACTTATTTATCACCATGTTTACATCCCTTGTGAAGGGTTGGCCTCACTTGGAGTAGGAAGTGAGCAAGGGGGGTTGGTAGTAGATCTGTGGTTGGGTTGTAAAAACACCCTAGTGATACTTCCCCCTTCTCCCCCCTCACTGTTACATTGAAGTACATAAAAGAAAGTCAGAATGAAATTAGTGATTTTAGTTCACCCATAGTAAGAATTTTTCCTTACTTCGTATTTTATATCAAGTTTGATCATTAAGATAATACATGATGAGATATATCTATTTGAGATATTTTATGTTTCATTTTACTGTAATTGTTTTAATTATAGTTATAAAAAAGAAACAACAATAGAATGTTATCTTATAATTTTTTTTACAAGCCTTGCTTTTAGTAGTAATGCATGCTTCTTTATATTCAACAATTACTTGTTTATAATCTTGCTTAGAACTTATTAGCTTGTGAATAGTATAATCATGGGTATGAATGGAAGTGAAAAGAAAGGATCGCCAAAATGAATGGTATGAAAATATGAATAGGGTTGAATAGTGGTAGATAAGATAATATGATATGGAACGGGGAATATAGGACCTATCCTTAATCTAAATTCCCAAAAGGAAAGTTCCAAATGGATTAATCACAAAGAAGTGATCAATGGACAAATGAATCAAACAATGGAGAACATGAAGAAAGGAGGAAATCCTATAATCTGCTATAGAAAGTATGTATTTGAAATCTTAAATGAATAGAAGGAAAATACTAACCTCAAAATAGGGAAAATTTGGAAAATGCTAATTTCTCATGTCTATGCACAGTTTCAAGAAATTCTACAACCTGCTCCAGACTGGAAATGTCGAGACAGAGAAAACTTGGAAAAATTTTGTCCTTTTGAGGTTAGGTCAAATTTGACCCAGATAGCGGGGAAAAATCTTACCCTGGGGCACAACCTTACCCCCCATTGAAGGTCATCCTTGACCTGAAACAACTCCAATGGAAATTCTATTTGTGGATCTCGGAAGTTCGCTGAAAATGGTATCCAGATCTGAACTTCAATTTGTTGTCCTGTACCTGTATTTGCAAGAAAAATAGTTTTTGTTGTTTGGATGGGGGGTTTTCCTTGGTCAAACCCTAGTTTGGAATCAACCTTGAAATGTAATTGAAATTGCAATATGTATAAACAAAGTAAATAGAACTATTCACCTTGCTTATGTTGAAGTCCTTGTGGAGGATTTGAATCCTTGAATCCACAAGTAGGGATGCTCCAAATGAATGTAGAAATATGTGTTGGATGTCTCAAATCAATGGCATTAGATCTTTAACACCAATCTCTAATGTATCTTTGCATAGGAAGAGGCTTGGATGAATGTAGATGGAGAAATCTTCAAGGGGACTCCAAAGAGATTGAATCCTTCAATAGCTAACAATGGACCTCCTTGTTGAATTACTGAATGGATGATTACTTGAATTATTGAAGATGAATGAATGCTTTCTTTCTTTTCTTCTCCTTCTTGCTTATTTGCACTTGAGAGCTTGATGTCTTGATCACGAAAGGTGGATGCAATTGCTTGATTATGGATGTGAAAATGAAAGAAGAAGGCCTCATTTTATAGTGATCTAGGGCACAAACTTCTAGAGAGGCCAACATTGGAAAATTAAATCCCAATTAATCTTAACCCCTAGAAATGGACCTACATTAAATGAAATATAAGGGTTTACCATTCTGAAACCTAAAACTGCCGACTCAGAAGTGAGAAAATAAAACTTTCTGAAGCCAGACATCTTGAAACTCCTGGAAACTAAAATTTGGACCTGGGGTCAGGGACAAGGTTGACTCTACACTAGGTCAAAGTCAAGGTCTACCTTGACCTAGGTTAGGGTTTAGGTCATCCTTGACCCCTCAGGTCATCCTTGACCCAGAAAGTCAAAGTCTCCAATTTCTCAGAGAAAGTCTGTTAGAAAGAGGCTGGAAATAGGGGAGAGAAGTAAAATAGGGGGAAATAGCCAGATCCATGCAAAGACCCAATCAAGGCACTTGACATGACCCTAGACCACTTACTCAGAGGGCTGAATGCTCTTATCATGGAAGTGCTTCCATTTTAAGATGATACATTAAGCCCCCACTTTAGCAAGAGTATGGGCTCGATGCAAACTCTTGGTAAGGGAGATCATAATGAAAAGATAATCTTATTAAAATCAAAGGGACAAAGAGATCCTCAAGCCCCCAGGGACTCAAGTCTTTGTCAAATCCAAGATCACAATAAGAGAGACATCTCTAAAGAGAGAGAGAGAGAGAGAGAGAGAGGGTGTGATTATCTCACCCTATGAGAACATATGTCTCATTGTGAATGACACAAGGAAATGGTGCAACTGGAAAGATGGAATTGAACTACCTAGTGAATATGGCTACTCACTAGTGAACCCATCAAGAATTCACCCTTAGGAATATTCTATTCCATAAGAGTAAAACCAAAAGAAAAAGAGATCCAGTCTTAAGGACACCTTCAACCTTAAGGGATCAAAAATTTGAAACTGGAGGGATCAAGAGATCCTAAAATATAAATCCATGCTTTAAGGATTAATCACTAATCTAAAAAGGGAGAAAAATATCCTTGAAAAATAATATATGTGTATCAAAAAGTGTGTGTGCAATAGGTGAGAAGAGCATATGCCCCTACATTAAATTCATTGCTAACACTTTAACAAGAGAAATGGCTTTAACAGAAACATAAACAACTCCACTAATAACGTTTCCACCCCAAGATGCCCCTAGATGAAGACAAATCAAAGGAAATAACACATAAACATAGAAAGAACACAGAAGGGATCTACCTGCCGTGGGGTCAGTATGATCATAAGATAATATATATATGATATTATTGCAAATGAATTGACGTCATTCCCCAAAGAAAGTAGAACTACAATCACAAAGGAGGAAAGATCACATAAGAGATACGAAGAAGAATATTTCTAGACCATGACCTGGAGACAAAAAAGAATCAGTGCTACCAAGTCCCGGATCTAAGTAGATTACACAAGGAAACATTTATGAACAATAGCATAGGTACAACATAACATGAAATGACATATAGAAGAATAGACATACATATAGAGGAATCATACAATAGGTTCAATTCCTTTATCACCTTGTACCAACCAAGTAACAAGGGTTGTATAAAAGAATCTAAGAACATTTAGAAAACACATCATGGGAGAAGCACAGTACAATAGGAAAACACACAACAAAGCTACCATAAAGGACAAGCTAATCAAGCATGCCACCTAATCTCCCCATCTCATTCTATATCATTTAGGGAAGGTGGGTAACTTGCAAGAGGGACTATATCCAACATAGTAGGAATGATATCCAGTTCCAAACAAGGATCCTCTTGAGAATAACTATGTTCGATACTAGGTGTAAGTGTTAATTGTGATGAAAGCATATTAGGTAAATTAATGTCAATGTCAATAGTCTCATATTCATCATTAACATGATCAAGAGTATCTTCTTCATCTAGATTAATCAAAATAGGATCTAAGGTATGAATAGAATCATCATAATCATGCATCTTAACATCATTATTAGTAACAACATCATGCATAGGCTTATCAGAAGAAAGTAAAGAATTTTGAAGAATAGAATTACAAGCTTTAGCTTGAGCATGATGCTTCTTATGACGTTCATTAGAAGATTGATTATGTTTTTCTTTTCTTGAAATATGTTTAGAACTAGGAGGAACAATTATAGGATCCTTCATAGGTTCTTTAGGAAGATTAATAGGATTATTAGTAGTCAGAAGATCAACAGTAGGAGCTTGATTAATAGATGTAGAATCCATGGATAAATGAAGTATGGAAGGTGAAGGCAAAAGACCATGATTAAGATCCATCGGAGGTACACTTAATTCAAGAATCTTACGATGCTTATAGGCTTGATATGAGCGAAAAATATTATTAGGTCAAGAAGAACATGAATTAGGTAATGAAGGCCAAAAGAAATCCAAAATAGCACAATCCTTGGGCCTAGAAGGTTGATATAAATTATGATTAACCTATTGGTATTAAGTATGTTTGTCATTAGTGACAACACTTATTCAGACTCTGTATGTTTACCGAGCAAACAGGATAGTGTTTACCGAGCAGACAAGACACTGTTTATCGAGCAGACAGGACAATGTTTACCAAGCAGACATAATAGTGTTTATCGAACAGACTGAGATTCACAGTGCTTACTAAGTTATCATTAATGAGTGATGAAATGAGCAGTTTTTATCGAGTGCCAGCATGGTAAATAGGGAATTTAGTTTCTATCGAGTGACACTATATCTACCGAGTCTCCAGTATATATTGAGTTCGAAACTAAAAATGAGTGGTTAGTATGGACCGAGCCTCCACTTCTACCAAGAGCATGACAATGCTGAGTAACACAGTGGATACCGAGTATCAGAAAGTCACTGAGTTAGTTTACAGTAATCAAGTAACTATATTTGGGCCAACTCAGTAATATTTCTGTTAGCTTGTTTGAGAGCTGACTTTGTAATTATTTTATAATTATTTTGGATTGATATATAAACATTGTTTTGTATCATATCCAAGGTGAAAAAGAAGTGAGAAGTGTGAAAAAGAGAAGAAAGGTAGAGATAAGAAAATTACAAAGGGCTACAACAGTATAAGGAGCAGCAAAAATATATCTATCACAAAAGGTGATCAATACATCAAAGAATCTCAATCAGCAAGTACAGTTGCAAGTAAGAGATCTATTATTTCATCCTAACAGGTGAATCAGCTTAAAATCCTTTAACAGGGTAGACTTAATAGTCTTTATAAAATATCTTAACCGAGTGCATACTTCTTTGTATGTTTGTAAATCCTCTAACAAGGTGGACCTAGCAGTCCTTATTGCTCCTAACAGGGCAGATCATCAGAAGTGATCATTGTAAGCCTTAACCGGCAAACTTTATATTGCAGTATTGAAGTTTTGTGGGTATCATCCCCACCCCAGTTTTACTTTCTATTTGGAAGGTTTTTGGGTCACCAAATCTCTATGTTCAAAGTGTTATGAATGTTTTATTCTTTCTATGACTCATGCATGCAGTTAACTTATTGATCTAAATGTTATTTGGAATATGGTTAAGATCTGAATTTGTTAAAAGTTTTGAAGTTACTGATTCACCCCTCCCCTCTCAGTAACTTGGCTAGTCTTGAATATTTCCAACAATTGGTATCAAATCTTTTTGGTTCTCAGGATAAAGTTTGACAGCTTGAGAAAAGATTTAGGACAATGGAGATATTCAAACTTAACAAAGTAATTGAGAATGAAAAGCTAGATCTAGAAATGGCCATAGTTCAACTCAAGGAAGCAAAAGAGCATCTTTTCCTATCCCTAAAAAGAAGGAACTTGCAAATCAGATGAATGAACACCAGTATGTTGAAGAAAAGATTGAAGATTTTTTCCCTTCAAGCAACTTAGATGAGGTAAACAATGCAATCAAAGAAATTATAGAAAAGAATGGATCTCTGCAAGAAGAAGTAAGAAAATTGAAAAGAGAACAGGAAATTCAGTCAACAAGATTCTGTGAAATCTTAGAACAAAGAAACAAGATGAAAGATGAAATAGATGGAAAGAACAATGAAATCTAGAATCAAACTCTTCAGCTAGAAAACTTTATTGATGAAGTCTCCAATACAAATGAAGAAATCTTGACTCTGAGATCAGAACATGAAAATATAAGAGAGGAGTTGAGATCTGAAAAGAAAATCAATTTAAGATTGGTCAATGACCTAGACACTGAAAGGGAAATCAATGAGAGAATGTTGAAATCTCAAGATGATATAAATCAGGTGTATGAATGAAACCTTCATAAGAAAAAAGGAAAAGTAGGACTTGGATACAAAGAGGAAGGTGAATCCTCCAAACAAGGTACTCAAAAGAATCAGAAACCCACTTGTAATCACTGTGGTAAAATTGGTCATACTTCAAACAAATGTTGGAACAATGGAAAAGCACAATTCAATGGAAAATGCTACAATTGCAATCAACATGGTCATAAAGAAAATGAATGCAAGGAGAAACCAAGATTTAAAGGAAAATGTCACAAATGTAACAAACAAGGCCACAAGGCATCAGTGTGCAAAACTAAAACACCCATTCCAGTAGAACAAATTGTGAAAGCAATATTTGGTTGGGATTACAACACTTGGTGAAGGTGTCATTACTATGGAGAATATGGACACATTGGCATGAATTGTGTAAGGCATCACTTGAGAAAAAAGGAAACTACCATAATATGTTATAAATGCGTGAAGCTTGGTCACATAGCTAAAAATTGCATGAATTCAGGCAAAGTTGAAGATGAAAAGAAAGAAAAAGCAGATAGCATCAGGAAGTAGATGAGACAACAGTGGATTCCTAAATGTATCGAGCAAACCAGTCCAAGTAATGAAGTCACTCATGAAGAGGGTGGCTCTATCAATTCTAACTAAGTCTCCAAGAAAGCACTGGAATTATATCTTCATAGACATATTCCAAAATAGTTCTAGAATTGAAAGGAAGAAAGATCCAAATCAGTATGCAAGATACAGCAGGATCACAAGAAGGTCAGTATCAGTTATCATCGAGCAAGGTCGGGAGTAACCTAATTTCATATGGTTACCGAGTAAGGTCGGATCAGTATGAATTCATATGTTCTCCTAGTTGTGGAATCTTCACCGAGCAATTAATGCATAGTGGATGACAGTCTATCAAGTTCAATACCCTAATTTCTATGGAGCATTAATGACAAAATTTTAACAAAAAGCATGAAATTGAGTTATTCTTCACCGTGAATATCAACATATTGAGTAGAGAAATTTCTAGTGCGATCAAGTGATTCAAAGAAAAATTTTGCAGCAGAAATTTCTTCGAAGAATTTTTTCTTTTTCTACTAAGCTACCATGGCATCATCCAACACCAAAGTAAATAAAGGTTCAGAAATGTTAGTTCAAGGAGAATGGAAAGCACTGGATTTCAAACTCATGCCCGCGATTGCCAAAACCCTAGACCTGAGTGGAGGTCAATCTCAGATTCCTCCAAAGGTACTTCTTGTAAATGACATTCACCATCATTTTAAAGGTACAATTCAAGAGCTTGGAACCCTAGAGATAGATGTTGTTCATGATGAACTGTGCGTTGATGGTGTTCTCAAACCAAAACATAAACATTTGGAAGATAAGGGTTTGACACATATCACCCACTTGCCTCAGAGTTTCCAGATAAAATGGATTAGATATATCCTAAGCCAACTGCAGGAAGGTAAAATTTGGCTTGAGCAACCAATGGAAATAATAGAGAAGATGATTCATCAAATCACTAGTCTTCCCATGCTTGCCAAGGCTAAATCTACAAAAACCCTAGGTTGGGTAGAGCTGGAAAAGAAAACCCTAGCCGAATGGGATGGTAGAGGTATGAGAATAAATAGTATTACTGAGGTAGAAATAAAATTTGGCATATATGTCATAGCACACAAGATATACAGTTCAAGTCGACAGAATAGTGTTTCATGTGAAGCAGTTGACCTAGCCTATAAAATTGTGAAGAACAATCTGACATTTGACCTAGCAGATTTATTGTTGAAACAGTTCAACAAGAATATGGAGAGCATCCAAACCTCAAGGAACAATCCATGTAAGTTTGGCTCGCTATTGGTTTGTTTATTTTTCTATGCTCAAAATTTTTTCCCATCAAAAGGCACGGTAAAATGGAGAAAGGATGTGCCTGTTATCCATTATCTTCAGTACCTTCTTCAGTTTTGAATACCTCAGTAAGTACTTTAGATTGTACAGTTGTAAATACTTCAATTTTTGGTTTATCAAGTATTCCAGTTAGCATTCCATCAGTTGGAAGTTTATCATTTTTCACTACAAGTCCTACTATGTCTATAATAATTTCTACTACAAAGGCAATAAGTATAAAGACTCAACCAAGTACAAAATTTTTGAGTAAGAATATAGAAGAGGACATAGATTTAGATGAGGAGATAGAAATTCCACAATTAGATTGTGCAAATCTTTCAGCAGACCAAATGAAAACAATTGGTGAACTCCTCCAGAAGAAAGAAAAGCAGAAGAAACTAAAAGAAGAAAGAGATAAGGAATATAAGATCATTGAGGATGCCAAGAATATTTTGACAAAAACAATAGGTGTTGAAGTTGATTCCTCTCAACACATTTTGTTACAGTTGGCAGAGGCAGCAAATAAGTTCAATGAGGATTCCTCTAGATCAAATAAGTTGCTTGAGAAGGCTGAGAAGAAGTTTGAAAATAAAGTGCTTGAGCACATTGCTTAGCAAATAGCTATCAATCAGGCAGGGTTATCTTCAGTTTTGACTAGCATTGAGTCCTCGTATTCCAAGGTAACATCATTTTTTGTCAAAGTATGTAATGTTGCCGAGTTCTCAAAGGAGATTAAAGAAAAAATAAATAAGATTGATGAGGATCTGAAGATTAGTGCATAGAAGTTGCAACTTGAACCTAGTTCAAGCTCTGCACATCATATGATAGTCAGATTCCTATCTGATAAGCAGTTAGAGTTATTGAGAGAAGATGCAAGCATCAGGTCAACATTAATAGATATTCAGAACATGATCCTTCCCATCATGGATACAATGCAGAAACATATTGCACAATCAAAAACATTGATCCATGACAATCAGTTTTCAATTGCAGATCACATGATTGAACTCTCTGTAGAAGTCCAAGTTGCACTCCATTCGTGCAAGATTTTGCAAGAAAATTGGGATAGAACTCTAGCATTAACAAGTAAGGTACATTCTGATTTTCTCTCACACTTTGGCATCTATGTGTAAAGTATTTGTATATGCACCTTTGGCATTATTGTCAAAAAGGGGGAGAAAGTATATAAGATATCTAAGATATGTAAGGGGGAGAAATTATATGAGAGAAATAGGAAATATAAGTATGAGGTGAAATAAGATATTTGTATATATACTATATGGGGGAGACATGAAATGTATATACAATAGTATGACAAAGATAAATTTTTGAAAAATCAAAAATAGATTCAACATGATTTTTTGGGCAATAAGTGTTTTTGTCACTAATGCCAAAGGGGGAGATTGTTGGCAATAAGTATGTTTGTCATTAGTGACAACACTTATTCAAACTCGGTATGTTTACTGAGCAGACAGGACAGTGTTTACCGAGTAGACAAGACAGTGTTTACTGAGTAGATAGGACAGTGTTTACCAAGCAGATAGAATAGTGTTTACCGAACAGACTGAGATTTGTAGTGCTTACTGAGTTATCATTAACGAGTGATGAAATGAGTAGTGTTTACTAAGTGCTAGTATATGGTAAATAGGGAATTCAGTTTCTACCAAGTGACACTATATCTACTGAGTCTCCAGTATATACCGAGTTTGAAACTACAACTGAGTGGTTAGTATGGACCAAGCCTCCACTTCTACCGAGAGCATGATGATGCTGAGTAACGTAGTGGATGCTGAGTATCAAAAAGTCACCGAGTAACTATATTTGGGCCGACTTAGTAATATTTGTGTTAACTTGTTTGAGAGCTGACTTTGTAATTATTTTATAATTGTTTTGGATTGATATATAAACATTGTTTTGTATCATATCCAAGGTGAAAAAGAAGTGAGAAGTGTGAAAAAGAGAAGAAAGGAAGAGATAAGAAAATTACAAAAGGCTACAGTAGTATAAGGAGTAGCAAAGATATATCTATCACAGAAGGTGATCAGTACATCAAAGAATCTCAATCAACAAGTATAGTTGCAAGTAAGAGATCTACTATTTCATCCTAACAGGTGAATCAGCTTAAAATCCTTTAACAGGGTAGACTTAACAGTCTTTGTAAAATCTCTTAACCGAGTGCATACTTCTTTGTATGTTTGTAAATCCTCTAACAAGGTGGACCTAGTAGTCCTTATTGCTCCTAACATGGCAGATCATCAGAAGTCATCATTGTAAGCCTTAACCGGAAAACTTTATACTGCAGTATTGAAGTTTTGTGGGTATCATCCCCACCCTAGTTTTACTTTCTATTTGGAAGGTTTCTGGGTCACCAAATCTCTATGTTCAAAGTGTTATGAATGTTTTATTCTTTGTGTTACTCATGCATGTGTAATACCCCAAAAATGGGCTATAAGTTCATTAATCTCCTACATCTTCAATTTGAATGAAATCGACATCAAAGTCCTAATCTAAGGCACATCTAAACATCATCGAATCATAATTGATTATCTTAAATTTTGGATCAGGGAATATTCCTAGCAAATTCCTAATCATCATAATTATCTTTAATTTTATAATTATTTGGCAATAAATCACATTTATCCTAAAGTTTGATTAATTGAATATTTTCATATTTAATTAATTAGATTTAATATTTGCCACTTAATTATGTAATTAAATTTAATTATATCTATTATTAATTGTATTATTTAATTTTGACAATAAATCTAATATCATATGAATAATTGATTAAATTCTTATTTAATTAATTAAAGCAAGTTGTCATTATTTAATAATATAATTTTTAATAAAAGTTTGATTAAATAGTTAATTAACCCATAAATTAATTATTTTACTTCAAAAATTAGTTAAGTTGGAAATAAATCACTTTATTATTAAATTAATTCATAAATAAAACATGCACAATCATAAAAGCAGACAACTATCAATTATCAATTAAAACTAAACTCTATTTTGAGTTAAAACTTAGCTTTTGCATATTTTTGTGAGTTAATTATCCTTTATTTAAAAATAACTCAAAAATCAACCTAAGTTATTTGAGTGATTTATGGCCTTTTTTCCCATGCACCTCCAAAGCCTAAATTTCTATAAAAACCAAGCCTCATCTCTTCATAATTGATCTCTCAATCATCTCTCAAATTTGCATCCAAGCATCTCATAATTTTGCAAGCTTACTTTGCCAAAGTCATCTACGAATTGCACAATCACGCTGGAGAATTGGAATTGAAGAATCAAAGCTCTTGCGAATCGACATCTTTGTGAGATCAATCTTATTTTTGCATTCATATTGCATATCATTGTTAGATTAGCATTGCATATCAATTTTCAATAGCATTCATAGAATATCAATTTCATCTAGCATAGATTCATATCAAGTTTTTTTCATTCCTCATTGCATCATAAAATCCAAAAAAAAAAAAGATTAATTGCATTCAATTTATATCTAGATCAATTGCATTCAAATCCTTCATTTAGGTGTCGTCTAGGTCACTGATCTCGATTACAATCTGAGAACATCAATCTCGCACCTATTAGAAGGCAGTAAATCACTTGGTTAGATTAGTTTTCAATTTTGCATGATTTTGATTATAGCTAACCTCTAATATTTTACTAAGTGTTGTGTCTACAGATTAGGTACAAAATTCACACACACATTTCTGGTGCCCACCGTGGGGCAACCCACCTTTGCATGCTGGTTTTGATTTTTTTTGGGAGCTAAAACCCCAAAGTTTCAAAGATTTAATTTTATCTCCCAAAAACCTTGGAGTTTTGGTCTGAAATTTGTTTTGCGGGCTGGTGTTATATCAGGGAAGCATTGATAAAAAATTTAGAATTTTCTAAATTTTTTTGAAGTTTTAATAATTTTTTTTTAATTTTTCATAAAAAATTAATTTTTGGCACAAATTAGAATATTTTTTAGAAATTTTTACATTTTTGGAAAGCTCTTCAAATTATACAGGGGGTCTATTATTTGTGTTTTAAATTTGGATGCAATTTAATAGCTCAAATAGTCAATTTACAAAAATTAGTCTATTTTGATAAAACAAGTCTCTATGGCACAAATGAAGAGATTTTTCTAAAATTTTTCCATTTTTAGAAAGGTCTCTATTTTTTAGTAGGGGTCTCTATTTTGAATTTCTATTTTTGTGGCCAAAATCATATCAACAAAATCAGATCTTGTTGACTAGGTCAAATGCAGCCAAAAAAATAAAAAAATAAATTTTTTTTGTGATGGGTATGCACTTATTTTTTTTACATGGTTCAATGAATGATATGAGTTGTCATTTGGGTTAATTGCTGGTTATTATTGCTGATAATAATTGATTTTTAAAGCTAACCCTATGGTTTTCATAAGTTGAATATATTTTGCATATCTTGTTTGCTTGTTTTCTTGTTGGGGAGTTTGTCACTTGCTTGCATGGAAAAGCTCAACAAAAATTGCTAAAAATCAGGTAAAATCTACTAAGTGTGTTGCAAGGATCCTAGGTATTCTCCTTCATCTAATAATATTTCAATTTGGCCTTAAAATAAATCTCTCGTGTGTCTAGCTTGGGTGATTCTTTTCATGCTTTTGTTCTACACACTTGCATAATTGATACTAGATTGTGACCCCTTAAGGATTCATTAAGTAGTCTTAGATACTTGTGATTGATCTTGATTGCTATCCTAGGTTATTGGACTCGCTAATCCACCGACCTCTCATTTCCGCCCCGTGGTTGCAATCTCAGCACCATAAAGGGGAGGGGTCAACAGGACAGAAGCGTTAAGTGTTCCACTTGGCAACCCTTTTGTGCTTTTAGGAACTCACTTGTTTTCTAAGTTGTGGACTCATTTTCAGCTTGTGTGAGGTGTTAAGTGTTCCACCTTGTGGACTCATCTCATATTTTCTTTAAGTGTTAAGTGTTCCTCTTTCTACTTTTTGGATGCTTTTGGTAGATTTGCTTTCGGGAATATATCTGTGCTCACATAGTAATTAGGCCCTATGAACACTATTCATGATTCTTGAGAGATTGGATTCCTAGAGAAACCTTTCTTGATGACAAAATCCTTGTAGGTAGGGAGGATACTTAGTGCATTTCACATTTAGCTTGGTTAGTGCGTCTTCTCTTATTGATCGATACATTCTCTCTCCAGAGAGGTTGATAGATCACGTGGGGTTGATATCATGAGCTTTGGTGAATCAAAATTGGTTAGTGCATCTTCTCTTATTGATTGATACATTCTCTCCCCGGAGAGGTTGATAGATCACGTGGAGTTGATATCACAGACCTTGGTGGAACAAAACTTTGTCTTAGCGTGTCGGATTAATCTGCTTGCTTTGTTTGGGTTAAAAGTGAAAAGGTGTCAAAAACCTTAGATCTGGAGCCAAGTCCCCTTGTGGTATAAATCTGTGAGTCAACTTTAGAGAGGGTTAACCATAGCGGACAATCCCTTCACAGGGAAAACTGCGTTGACGGAACCTCAAGCGGTAATAGCCATTTTCGCCATGGTAGTGATAGCCGCTATATAAATGTCCTTGTGGAAGAAATCTCCACGGGTATGGTTCATTGTTGGGTTGTCAGATCTCCCTAGAAGCTCTTGAAGATTAAGTTCTTAGACTGTGTCAAAACCCTAGTGCGCTAGGATTGGAGTTCACCCCTTTGAATCATAAAAGTTGCAGAGTCAAACCATTACTAAAAACCCTAGAGAGGCCAATTTTTCACTTTCAGGTATATGTGTGTTATTGCAAAACTTTTCAGAACATACACAATTAGTACTCTCAGGGATTAGCACAATTTGGTCACTTGATTGTTCATGCGCAAGGTTGCTTTTTCCCTTGTTCATTATTTTCAGACGTGCTTGGAATCACTTGCTTGCTATTCTGCGTGCTTGTTTATCTGCTTGGCTATTAAAAATGATCAAATCTGGTATAACCTTCAAAATCTGGATAGTAAAATTTGTAAACAATCCAAAATTGAAGACCTTAAATTTTGCAAAAATTGACGTAAAATATTTCTAGAGTCAAAAGTCATTTCAAGAAGTCAAAAGTCATATGAATTTTGTCAAGTGTCATTTCAGTATTGCCCATCTGTCGTACGATTGAGAACCCAGTGTCGTACGAGTTTTCAAACTAGCAAATTCAAGAAAGTCAAAACCCTGTTAGCAACTGTCGTACAAGTTTTGTCAACTGTCGTTTCATTGCTACCCAATTGTCATACGAGTTTAGCAACTGTCGTTTCATAGACTACCTAGTGTCGTACGAGTCTGCAAAGTGTCGTTTGGAAAAATTTGAGAGAGTTGTTAGAAATTGTCAAATTACAAGATATCCAATGTTTTCAGCCTAGTTCCAGAATCTATCGAACAAAATATCATTGTGTCAAGAACAAATCAGTAGCTATTGAAAATCAGTACACATGAGGAAGAAATTCTAATCGCCGCTATGATGAAGCAGTTGCAAGCTATGCAAATCCAGCTTGACAAACTTGAGAAAGAAAAGGAACCTCTATACTCTTTTCCATTTGATAAAGACTTGTACATGTCACCATGCCCCCGAAAAAAATTTGAGCAATATGATACCTCTTCCATGGAGAGTGACACATCTAGCTTTGGAGACTATGATGACTATGATGACAAACAATGTAATGATACCTATGACACCTCTGTTCCTAAGAGCCCTCCTCATCGTTCATTCCTGCTTACTACAAATGGGCCGTCACATTGGATAGATCGTGATGGTGATCCATATGATTCTCATTTTGCAAGAGACTTTGATAGCTTTTATGGACAATACCTTGATGATGATCCATCTACTACTACTGAAGACTATAAAATACATCGTGCTAGCTTGAAACGTCAATACTATAAGGATCTCTTCTATAAGAACTCTCCAGCTGAAAATAAAGATTACACTCTCAAGCAAGATCATGTTAATGCTGAACCTTTGTCTGGTGATGGTTCCCTTCCATCCCCTACTTCCTCCAATACCCGTACATTTCCTAAAGCTTCTGAGTCTTTCAAATCTTTCACAGAACCTTCATCTGATACAAGCCCTGATACTTTTCATGCGATTCCCTATAGTTATCCTCCAGGGCTACCTCTTAAAGAAACTTAAGCTAACCTTCACCTGGCTACAAATACTTTCAATGATGATAAACCTAAAGAGCCTAAGCCTTCATATGCTACAATGCCTACTTCAGCTAGTCCTTCACCATCTCTTCCAAATTCATCCATACAATCCCAACATGCTTCATTGTCCTTAGAAGTGGCTCCATGTCAAGAGGATTCCAAAAATGATGAAGAAAAGAACATAAAGAAAGATCAAGATCAAGAACCCTCCATTTCATCCACTCCTTTTCCCGATGTCTCTTATCCACTTCATGGTTCTTTTGATCCTATACACCCTTTTTCATGCATTCCACCATGTCTTAAGTCTTCACCTAAGCAAGATCAAGCTACTACTTACACTATTGAGCTTATTGACAATCAAAATAACCTTACTACGCTTGCGCTTTCCAAAGATGATACTTCCATTAAGGTTGGTAAAAATGGTGTTCCTTCCAATGTTAAGCCTATTGAAAAACAAGAGAAAAATTATGCACTTATGCTATCTGAAGATCCTTGTCAAGATCAAAGTCTTCCATCTTCTTGTTCTACCATTCTATGTTCACTTCTGCTTTCTACTCTTCCTAAGTCTTCGCAAGCTTTGAATGATCCTATCAAAGAAAATGCTCTTATTCAAGATGTCTAGGATCCTATTGAAAATTCTAATGCTCACTTTGAAGATGTTGATATCCTTGGTTGTCATATAGATGCTGATGAACTTATTAATTATCCTTTTGCATCTTCCACTTCCATCCTCGGACCTCTTCCACCACTACTAAGGACTTCACATCTTCCTTCCATATTGGGTCCTTATGTCCCTTCACTTTCCCCTCCTAACTCTCCTAATTCACCATCCATCTTGGGTCCTTACATCCCTCCATCTCCCATCTTTCCTCAAGATCAACATAGATGCATACCCTTGAATCCTTTTCATCCACCCACCCATTTAAACCAGTCATATCCTCCTTCTTCCACAAATCCCTAGTCTTTTGGAAGTAACTTGAATGTTCAATACAAGAAAAAGAAGCAATACAAGAATCCATCAAAAAGAGAAGATCACCATGTCTCCTCTAAACGACATGGAGGCATAAAGTCAAAAGAGATATCTAAAAACAAAATTACAAGACAAGTATGGGTTCCAAAATCCATCATTAAAGATATTATCTCTAAATCATCAAAAGGAAATAAAAAGCCCACGACTATATGGATTCCAAAGTCTCTCTTGAAAGAGTCTGGTGTTGAACAAAAAGTGAAATTGACATTCAAGCTTCCAAAGGCTTCCACTACATCTCCTTCCAAAAATATTCTTCCATTTCATGTGCCCAAACCTCAACCTCTGCTATCCATTCACCATATTCTTTCACGTATTCCTTCATTCATGTTTCCTCCACCCTCTCGCCACCCTTCAAGGTGTGTGTTTATGTTGATCTTGCCTTCCTTTCCATCTACCCTTTCACAATCCTTCCATTCATTAACCTTCTACCTTCTATCTTTTTTCCTCATTTGCCTATTTCTCCTATCTTCCAACCTCACTCGCTTTACATAAAACCCTATCCTCCATTTTTCTCTTCCATGTTCCTTTCCCTATCAGCATCTTTGAGCATATCATTTTGAATCCTTGGAATATCATGGTTTATCCTTTCAAGGAGCATTATCTAAAAAGCTTGCCTTCTTCCAAAATAAAAAATAAAAAAAATTGAAAATGTGCCTTGGTGAAAACCTGGAAATGGGCACCTTGGTAGCAAAAGTAAAGAGAAATAAATTCATCCTATGGTGAAAACCACTTCCTTGTGGCACCTTGGATAAGTACCATGATGAAAACCTGGCAATCAGGCATCATGCGTAGTTCTTCTACATATTTCATCCATTCCATCTTCTCTCTTTGATCTTAACAATGTTGATCTATACATGAATATTTGACTATTTTGTGAGCTATCTTACGATGATCTTGCTTTCATTCCTTTCATGTTTAGCCTTCATATCCATCTTCCTCCATTCAATTTCACCTATCGCTATCCTTTTCCCCTTTGGTCTTGATCTAATAAAAAAAGAAAGAAAGAGTAAAACACAGTGCTATGAAGCCTCTTAACATGTCTACTCCTTTGGATTGTATTCTTTCCTGCTCTTGCACTACGCTTTTGTGACTTATCCTATACTAGCCTTTCCCTAATTATCCAAATATGCTTTACATGATGATTTTTCCCTAGCTTGAGTATTCTTGAGGAGTTTTCCCTTGAGGATTTCTTCCCTTCATTCTCCTTCATTCTCTTGTCTTCCATCTCTTCCACCAGCTTGCTAATCCCTCTTGTTCTCCACCTTGCTAGACATTGGGACTGCATGATATGATTGTGCTTGGGAGTTTGTAAATGGAAAAAGATGCTATCAAGTATACCAAGTATCAGAATAATTATCAGAACAAGTATCACAACCAGTATCAAAACAAGTATCACAACCAGTATCAAAACAAGCATCAGAACCAGTATCAGAACAATTATCAGAATCAGTATCAAAATCAATATTAGAACCAGTATCAGAACAATTATCAAAATCAGTATCAGAACTAGTATCAGAACAATTATCAGAATTAGTATCAGAATCAATATCAAAACCAATATCAGAACAAGTATCAGAATAGGCCTACAAAACAAGTATCAAAACACCTACTAGGGCTACACCTTTCGCTTTAGTTTATGGGTCTGAAGCGGTACTGCCTATTGAGGTTGAAATCCCATCACTCAAAATCAGAATGCATGGTCTAGTAACTGATAATGACTACAGAGTGTCTAGGTTACAAGAATTGGAACTACTAGATGAGCGCAGACAAGCAGCGTATGATCATCTCAGAGTGTATCAGAAAAGAATGTCTAGAGGCTACAACAACAAAGTCAGACACAGAGAATTTTAGGTTGGTGATCTACTGTTGAGAGAAAATCCTAAAAATCAATCACATCGAGAACGCAAGGGGAAGTTCAAACCCAATTGGCTGGGTCCCTTTGTTATCACTGCTACTTTTGGCTCCGGTGCCTATCAACTCTCAACGACTGAAGGAGAACAGCTCTGAGAACCAATCAACGTTCTCCATCTGAAGAAATTCTACGCCTAAGACATTTAGTGCTTGGTAAATGTCCTGAAAAAATCTTTAAAATTGGAAAAAGTCTTGAAAAAATAAATATCTTGGTGAAAACCTATCAATAAGGCACCTTGATGATTCACAAAAAAATGAAAAATATCAAAAGTACAAAAAAAATAAAAAAAATAAAAAGTACAAAAAAAATAAAATAAAATAAAAAGTACAAAAAAATAAAAAAAAATAAAAAGTACAAAAAAATCAAAAAATATCATAAGTACAAAAAAATTGAAAAATATCAAAAATTCAGAAAAAAAATTGAAAAATGAAAAATACAAAAAAGAAAAAAGAAAAAAAAGAAAAAGTGCCTTGGTGAAAACCTAGAAACAGGTGCCTTGGTAGCAAAAATAGAATCTCTGCCAAGATGGTGAAAACCCGACAAATGGGTGCCACTTGTTCAAAATGCTCCATCTATTAGCACAATCTTGGTCTTTCCCAGCTTTTAGTCTTGCTTTAGTTTGTACATATCTCCCGGTTTGTTTCAACATTTCCAGTTTTCAATAAGTCAGTTTGTACACCAATCGGCTCAAGCGTCTGTATCCTATCAATGTTTAACACTTGGGGGCAATCAATGTCATATCCTATGGTCTCCCATGTATCTTAGATGGATCATATCTAGTCAGAGTCCTTTGAAGCTTCATGTGAGTCAGTCAGTCAGTCTTGTCTCTAGAAAGGATTTTGCATCTACAACAACGCAATCAAACATCAAAACTCAACTAAAAACAATCTATGTTTTTTACAGGCTTTTATCTCCTTGTATGCTTACTAATTCGCATTGAGATTTTTGCGTATTGTGTCCCTTCGAGCTCTTCGATGATGTCCTTTATAGGATTTAGAGAGTGATGACTGGGGGCATAATCTTTTCTTTGTCTTCTGCTTGTATGTGAAAATCTAATAACTTTGAAAATTTTGGATTGAAATGGTGTCCGACTATAAGAACCTCTATCTCGAATTGGATGGCCATGCGTACCTCGACCATTGATAGCCAAAAAATTCAAGGATGTTTGATCTAACTATTATCTTTTTGAAGTAAATTCTTTCTCCTACTGTGAAACACGATCTTGCCTAAGGAGGTGAATGATAAAGGGTCACTACGGGTAATTCACACTGGATTTAGAATGATCTCTTGACTATTTGATGTGTTTGTCATGCAAGGCGTATTCAGGTCATCATGACATTCATATTTTGATGCTTATACAAATTTCTATATCAAAATGGACGTGAATTCAGGTCATCCTAGCGTTTGTGCCTTGATGCTTATATCTAATCCGACATTCCGAAAATAAAATCAATATTCATATGTCCATGTTTGTTTGACTAGTGGGGGTTGTATTGATTCTTGTGCATACAAATCAATATTCATATGTCTATGGTTTTTTTTTAGCTAGTGGGCATTGTATTGATTTATCCGGTTACCTAAAAGTTCAATGATGATAACAAATCGACATATGATCAGTGAGTAGGTCCTAGGTCTTAGGTTGCATTTCATATTGCATGCTTCTTTGCATTTTCATCTTTGCATGATCTCACAATGACTAAACAAACTTCAATGCTTAAACAATTCTCCACTTGTCTCTTCAAATCTAACAAGAGCTAAATCTTACACGAAGGTTCCTCCAATGAAATAGCAAGTAGAATCCTTTTCGGGATCAAAATTGAAATCTAAGATCATTTATCTTATTCACTACTTGCATAATCAACCTTCAATTATCACAAAAATCCAGTATTCAACTTAACTGATTAGCTTTCATCAAACTATCAAAATTTCAACTTGGTCAACCATGGTCAACTCATGGTCAAACCTAGTCAAACTTGGTCTTTTGGACCTCCAACCGATGCAGCATGCATTTTCAGACGCGTTTAACCACTTCTCAAATCAATTAAAATGCTTCTAAACTATAACGTTGACTTTTCTTGTCAGATTTCAATTTTAATCTCGAAGGGGGCATGGTATTGCACATCATTCAAAGTCTGTAAATCAAATTCTATTGATCAAATCTATCAATATCTTTCATCAGTAATCAAGACAAACAATCACGTCTAGTTACTGATTCATCAAAAAAAAAGACCTCATCGCTCGGGGCAAATCTATCATCACTTGGGGCATATCAAATTCATCGATCCATATCAATCTGGTATTCTCCTAATCTTGTAAACTGTATCAGTTTTTGCACCCATCGGTTCATTGGTGTTCTTCCCTTGATTCTTTGGCAACTGAAGGATTCGGATGTGATACCTGCTAGTTCTGCTAAGACAATCGAGTCTAGAATGAGTCACTCACTTCTTTGTAATCCTAAGGTTTGGAATCAGTTGTTTTGACACTTTTTTGCAATCCGCGGTTCATCGCTGCTATAGTGAACATTATCTTTGGTCATTCAAGACCTATTATCTTCATATCAAATCAATATCAATCAACTTCTGTCTCATATCAATTATCAATTTCGCATCAGTTTCATATCTCTATCAAACACAGACTTTCTTTGAACCACAGCGCTTCGCACAGTAATTCAAAGAGGGGCAAAATGTAATACCCCAAAAATGGGCTATAAGTTCATTAATCTCCTACATCTTCAATTCGAATGAAATTGACATCAAAGTCCTAATCTAAGGCACATCTAAACATCATCGAATCATAATTGATTATCTTAAATTCTGCATCAGGGAATATTCCTAGCAAATTCCTAATCATCATAATTATCTTTAATTTTATAATTATTTGGCAATAATTCACATTTATCCTAAAGTTTGATTAATTGAATATTTTCATATTTAATTAATTAGATTTAATATTTGCCACTTAATTATGTAATTAAATTTAATTATATCTATTATTAATTGTATTATTTAATTTTGACAATAAATCTAATATTTAATTAATTAAAGCAATTTGTCATTATTTAATAATATAATTTTTAATAAAAATTTGATTAAATAGTTAATTAACCCATAAATTAATTATTTTACTTCAAAAATTAGTTAAGTTGGAAATAAATCACTTTATTATTAAATTAATTCATAAATAAAACATGCACAATCATAAAAGCAGACAACTATCAATTATCAATTAAAGCTAAACTCTATTTTGAGTTAAAACTTAGCTTTTGCATGTTTTTGTGAGTTAATTATCTTTTATTTAAAAATAACTCAAAAATCAACCTGAGTTATTTGAGTGATTTATGGCTTTTTTTCCCATGCACCTCCAAAGCCTAGATTTCTATAAAAACCAAGCCTCATCTCTTCATAATTGATCTCTCAATCATCTCTCAAATTTGCATCCAAGCATCTCATAATTTTGCAAGCTTACTTTTCCAAAGTCATCTACGAATTGCACAATCACGCTGGAGAATTGGAATTGAAGAATCAAAGCTCTTGCGAATCGACATCTTTGTGAGATCAATCTTATTTTTGCATTCATATTGCATATCATTGTTAGATTAGCATTGCATATCAATTTTCAATAGCATTCATAGCATATCAATTTCATCTAGCATAGATTCATATCAAGTTTTTTTCATTCCTTATTGCATCATAAAATCCAAAAAAAAAATAGATTAATTGCATTCAATTCATATCTAGATCAATTGCATTCAAATCCTTCGTTTAGGTGTCGTCTAGGTCACTGATCTTGATTACAATCTGAGAACATCAATCTCGCACCTATTAGAAGGCAGTAAATCGCTTGGTTAGATTAGTTTTCAATTTTGCACGATTTTGATTATAGCTAACCTCTAATGTTTTACTGAGTGTTGTGTCTATAGATCAGGTACAAAATTCACACACACAGCATGCAGTTAGCTTATTGATCTAAATATTATTTGGAATATGGTTAAGATCTAAATTTGTTAAAAGTTTTGAAGTTACTGATTCACCCCTCCCCTCTCAGTAACTTGGCTAGTCTTGAATATTTCCAACATAACCATCTTCACTTCTTCATCATGAAAAATTTTAAGACATTTATGGATAGGTGAAGCAACAACATGCGTGGCATTTAACCATGGAAAAGCAAGCTTAACTTGAAACTGATCAGAAGTAGGAACAACAAAAAAGGTAGTGTTCACAATTTTACCACAAAGTTCAACCGACAAGTTAATAGAAATAAATGATCTATAGAGAAAACCATTACAAGTTTGAATCCACACATCAGATGTATCATAAGAATCACATTGCAAGTTTTTCATAAAAATATTTTCTTCAGTAATTAAATTGACTAGAGATGTAGATTCAACAAGACAACCAAGAGTAGGTATCCAAGAAATCCTAGCATAAATATAAAGGGGACCATCAGGAGCTTTAATGGTCTTAGAATCATCAAAGGTAATCAAAATTTCCCAAGGTCTTTTATTATTAGGTTGTGTATCATCTTAAAATGGAAGCACTTCCATTTTGATAGGTTTAGCACCCTCTTTTAGTTCATTTATCATGATAGACTTGCATTTAGGATGCATTCTGCACTTGATTCCTTCATTCTAGGTGAAATTAGGGTTAGGATCCTGAGGATTCTCCTCAATTTCCCTCTTCTATGGCTCTAATTTTCTAGGTAGGACTTAGAAATAGGTCCTCCTGGCCTTCATCATATTCATCATAGGATTTTGTGCCACTCCCTAACACTCTGCCCTATTTTGACATAATTTCTAGGTCTCTAGGCATCCTCGAGACCTCTTGTTTCTCATTCTGACTGGATCTGGACCTTTGGGTGAAGGATGAGGTCATCCCTAACCTAGGTCAGAGACTAGGTCATCCTTGACCTAGTTCAAAGACTAGGTTGTCCTTGACCTAGGTCAGAGATAAGGTAGTCCTTGACCTCCTTCAGGATTTGATCCCCCTTTTCAAATTTGGTCCTGGAGGGCCCCAAAATTAATGTCGAGCTTTTGGATCTAAGTGCGGAAGGGTTTTAATTTAAAATTCATTAAATTATTTTCCCTCCTTAGTTGGTTATTATGATTGGACCATAATTCGAGGTGAAATTTGAATTATGGGTCCTCACATTACTCTAGGAGCCTCACCTTGAAACCTCTATATAAGGACTCTCATTTGCCTTCATTTTCACAAGAAGGACAACAAGACCAAGCAATTTCATGATAAAGTATCCATCAAGTGGAGACAACACAAGCTATCAAGTGAAGTGAAGATGGAAGATTTCAAGAGGATGATATAGAAGACAAGCCATTGTTGATATCAAACATTTTTGTGAGCACACCATTATGAACATCTATTTGGAGCAAGAGAGATCCTTTCTTCCTTGATCCACCATTATCAATATTCAAGCATTCAAAGATACGATCATGGGGTAGCAATTATGGATTATGAGTTTGGTAGGAGTACTTTATGATACAGGAGCATCTCGAGTCCTTGGCAATCCTATGTCAGCAAAAATAGTTTAGAGTTTTGTCTGTGTTGCTTGGTTTCTACTTTCACTGAGTTGGTCGGTAGTTGGTTAGTTTCCTTTGGTTACTGAGTGTGGTTAGTTATCTCCTAGGAAGTTAGTTAGTTCACTGGCACTCGACATTGTTTGTCTGCTACTGGGTTATCTTGCTTACCAACGCATCTAGTTTTGTTTCCTATTGTGGCTGACTTGTGCATTTATATTGGATCATGGAATTAATGCTGTAATCTATCATTGGGAAGTGTGTGGTTCCAAATTTGACTGTTACTTCTATTAATTATGGATCTAAAGGCTGACTCAGCTCGGTAACTTCTTGTATAAATGTAGACGTTTTCTTGTAGTTTAGAGAGGGATTTTGGATAGAAGATAGTAGACATTAGAATTGTGATTTGTAGTAGATCCTTGCATGTTTGAGGTCTTATATAATTAATTATAATATCAGGCCCTAACTGGGAAGGCCTTATAGCCTGACATGTATGATTCAAATTGCTGATAATATATGACTGATCTGGCATTCTCTCTCTCACTCTTGTTATTTGTTGCTTCCACATGTGTGTTGCAGGCTTGGATCATTAGGGTGCACCATCCATTGGCCCCTCTTGCTCCTTGTCTTTGCATCAGGTGGTATCAGAGCCAAGTTGAGATCTTAATCTAGGTTTGTGGATCTAGGTTTGCAGGTTCCTCTTGAAGCCTTAGTTGATTGTTGGGGGGTAGCAGATTGTGATCTGACCTACAATTGTAGAAGGTTGTCAAGATGGTTCATGGGAGGTGAGATGTAGATCCAAGATTGGCAGATATGCTAAGACAGATTGCTGCTAGATTAGAAACAATGGAGACAGCCCAAAGAAGAGGTAAACATCTTGAAGATTTTAGTGATGACAAAATTGAGGAAGAACAGGCGAATGCAGAACCTGCTCCTGTTATGGATCAAGGTGAAGAAAGATTTTTGAAGGCATTGACAAGTCTAAAGTCAACACCACATTTTAATCCTCCTGAGTATAGTCGAATGCTGGATTCTGATGAATTGGTGGACTCAATCACTGAGATGAAAAAATATTTTGAGTATGAAAACATTCCTGAGGATAAGAAGGTGAAGATTGCAAGCACAAAGTTGAAAAGTCATGCATCCTTATGGTGGGAACATCTATAATTGGATAAAAAAAGGAAAGGTAAAGACAACATCAAGGTATGGAGTAAAATGGTGAACAAATTGAAAGGAAAGTTCTTACCCTGTGATTATCAGATTAACCTAGTTTGGTGAATGCAAAGTTTGAGACAAAAAAATAGCTCGGTAAAAGAGTATAATAAAGAATTCTATAGATTAGATATCATATCTAGACATGATGAAGATGATGTGGAAATAATCGACAAATACCTGAATGGTTTGAGGGTTTCCATCCAAGAGAAAATTAGTATGGTCAAATTGGAGAACATTGAAGAGGCTTATCAATTTGCTTTGAAAGCCAAGGAGAAATTGAACAAGAGACATGAGCAAAGATAGAGAGGTCAAGGTGGTAGATTCCTTAGAGGAAGAGGTAGATCTAATGGTGAAAATGGTAGATCTAAACCAAAAAATACAAATCTGGATAAAGGCAAGTCCGAGTGGAAAGGTGAAAGTTCTAGAGGCAGAGGTAGTAACTACCGAGGTGGTTATGGTAGAGGAAGCTTTTGAGGAACTTTTTATAACTATGGAGAGGAAGGACATAGATCTTTTGAATGTACACATGCTAGTAAGGAGGCTGGTAGCAATAGAAATGCTTTGGTGCAAGAAGAGTCACTGAATGAACCTAAGAAGGAAAATAACTTGACGGTAAGGAAAGCACTATGGAATGAAAGCAAGAAGGAAGATCCGGTAAGGAAAAGTTTTTTCAAGACCAGATGTAGAGTTTCTGACAAATTTTGGAAGGTAATCATTCACAGTGGTAGCTCGGAGAACCTAGCATCTGAAGAGATGGTCACAAAATTATAGTTGGAAAGGTTGGTACATCTGAAGCCCTATCAAATTTCATGGATCAAAGATGAACATACTGTAATACCCCAAAAATGGGCTATAGGTTCATTGACCTCCTATATCTTCAATTCGAATGAAATGGACATCGAAGTCCTAACCTAAGGCACATCTGAACATCATCAAATCCTAATTGATTATCATAAATTCTGCATCAGGGAATATTCCTAGCAATATTCCTAATTATCCTAATAATCTTTGATTTAATGATTATTTGGTGATAAATCCTATTTATCCTAAAATTTGATTAATTGAATATTCTCAATATTTAATTAATTAGATCTAATTTTGCCACTTAATTATTTAATTAAAGTTAATTATGTTTATTCCTAAATTGTATTATTTAATTTTGACAATAAATCCAAAATCCTATGAATAATTGATTAAATTCTTATTTAATTAATTAAAGCAAGTTGTCAATTTTTAATAATATTGTTTTTGAATAAAAAGTTTGAAAAATAATTGATTAACCCATAAATCAATTGTTTTATTTTTCAAAATCAGTTAAGTTGGAAATAAATCACTTTATTATTAAATTAATTCACAAATAAATCATGCACAATCAGAAAAGCAAACAACTATCAATTATCAATTAAAGCTAAACTCTATTTTGAGTTGAACTCTACTTTTGAATGTTTTTGTGAGTTAAATATCCTTTATTTAAAAATAACTCAAAAATCAACCTGAGTTATTTGAGTGATTTATGGCTTTCTTCCATGCATCCTCAAAGCCCTAGATTTCTATAAATTAAGGCTTTAGCTCTTCATAACTCATCTCACAAGTTTGCATACTTACTTTGCCAAAATCCATCCATGAATTGCACACGCACGCTGTTAAATTGGAGACTGAAGAATCGATCTTGAGAATTTGAGTTGTGAGATTTTCATTTGTCATTACATAGTTTTCATATCATTTCTTAGCTTAGTTTGCATATCAGTTTTCCATATCATTGTTAGAATAGATTCATATAAGTTTATTTCATATTATTGCACAGAAAAACCAAAAAAATAGATTAATTGCATTCATTCCATATCTAGATTTTGCATTCAAATCCTTCGTTTAGGTGTCATCAAGGTCACTGATCTTGGTATAATCTGAGAATACACACTCACATCTACTAGAAGGCAGTAAATCGCCTGGTTAGATTAGTTTTCATTTCATTGCACGATTTTGATTTTAGCTAACCTCTAATGTTTTACTGAAGTGTTGTATCTATAGATCAGGTACAAAATTCACACACACATTTATGGTACCCACTGTGGGGCCCTGAAATAGGTTTCCCTTCAAATTGTATCAATTTCTATCATTTCTTGTCTTTTCTGTTCCAAGCTACAATTTTTTTATTCTCTATCCATACAATTTTCGTATGAGTTTTGTCAGAAACTCACACTAGAAAATGCCCACTATGTACGACAGTTGATTTGATCAAAGATCACATAAGTAGAAACCCACTATCATTGGGAAGCTTGATTGTTATTTGATCTGATACCTAGTGTCGTATGAGTTTCTAGACTGTCGTCTGGAAGGTAACCCACTATCGTATGAGTTTCACTGCCAGAGTTTCAATTGTCATTTCACTTTTTCAGGTAGTTTGTCAGATTTGGTTTTCAAATTTTGACTAACAGCTAACCCTAACAATTGAAATTCTCTATTTTTGATTGATTTTCACTAGCTTTTGATTGGAAAAAGTGCAAGAGTTGCTAAAAATAGGTAAGAATCTACTAAGTGCATTGTGAGGAATTCAGGTAACCTTCTTAGCTAATAATGTTTCAATTTGGATTAAAATGAACATCTTGCATGTCTAGCTTGAGTGCCTTTCTTTTCCATATCACACATTTCATTTGGGCTCTAAAAATGAACATAGATTTGCTTTCAACATCTTTGTTACACATAGTAAATAAGCCCTATGAACACTATTTGTGGCTCTTGAGAGAGTGAGTTTCCAGCGAAACTCTTCTCAACGAAGGAACCCTTGTAGGTAGGGAGGATACTGAGGGAGTCTCACATTCCACTAGATCTGTGTGTCTTCAACTTTTGATCGATGCATTCTCTCTCCGAAGAGGTTGATAGATCATAAGGGGTTGATGTCATAGATCTTTGTGAGATAATCTTGGTCTTAGCATGTTGGATTAATCTATTTTCTTTGTTTGGGTTACAAGTGAAAAGGCTAGGGGATTATGCTCTACTTCCTTTTTGGATAGTACCAAAAACCCAAATCCTTGAATCTGAAACTAGTCTCCATGTGGTATATCTTGTGAGTCACCTTTAGAGAGGGTTAACCATAGTGGACATTCCCTTAATTGGGTCAACCATGTTGATAGAACCTCAAGCGGTAATAGCTCGCCTGTAGTGACAACCGCTATATAAATATCCTGTTGGAAGAAATCTCCATAGGTGTGGTCTCTTGTTGGGCTATCAAATCTCCCTAGCAGATCCTGAAGATTAAGTTCTTAGACTATGTCAAAACCCCGGTGCGCTTGGATTGGAGTTTGCCCTCTTGGATCATAAAAGTTGTAGAGTCAAACCATTACTAAAAACCCTAGTGAGGCCAAATTTTCATTTTCTAGAAATATGTGCATTATTGTAAAACTTTTTGGAACATACACAATTAGCACTACTAAGGATTAGCATAAATAAGTCACTTGATTGTTCATGTGCAAGGTTGCTTTTGCCCTTGTTCATTTTTTTTAGACATGCTTGAAATCACTTGCTTGCTATTTTTCATGCTTGCTTATCTATCTGGTTACTAAAAATGAACAAATTTGTTACAATCCTCAAATCTGGACGTTGAAATTTGCAAACAATCTGAAACTGAAAACCCAAAATTTGCAAAAATTAAAGTAAAACACCTTCTGGAGTCAACGGTCATTTTGTAAAGTCAGAAAGTCATACGACTTTTAGCTATTGTCATTTCAGAACCCCCAGATTGTCGTATGGTATCACATATATGGTCATAAAATTTTTATTGCCAGTCAATTTCAAAAGGTCAAAATTCCCGCTATCAACTATCGTGCAAGTTTTGCAATAGTCATATGATATTTTCAATTTTCATTTCATGCTATACCCACTGTCGTACGAGCCTACAGAGAGTTGTTTGAGAAATTTCATAAGTTGTCAAATAGTTGTCAGAATTATCAGAGACCCAGCTTTTCCAGCCTATTTCCAGAATCTGTCAAACAAATCATTATGTCAGGAACATAGCAGAAAATACTAAGAATCCAATCATTTTCCTAAAGTGGCCTTTTGAATCTAATTTAGCCTTCTATTGAATCGATTTGAGTCTTTATCATCTTGTATCAAAACCTTGTCATAACTATCAATCTTCAATCAATCATCAAAATGACTAAGTGTTGTGAATTCATGTCCACTTTCTTTTGGGAATCTACCCATACATCCAAGGCATAGTATCCCTCATCTAAGTCAAATGTATGCTTCAATCAATCAAACCTTGACAAGGTTGCGTCATCTGATCATCTTGGGTCAATTCCTTCTGCAGTTGTCTTCATCATATTCTTTCGATTCACCCAAGGTTAATGGTGGAAACTAGAGCTTCCTCTCACAAGAAATCTGGGGAAATATCTCATACTTTACCTTTGACTCACATAGGTCCAACTTTTGAGCAACTCTTCAATTCTAGTCTTTACAAAGATGATGATGCTAGCGACCTTCGATTAAAAATTGGTTACATTCCTCCTTCATCAACTCCCAGAGGTACCCAAAAAACTCCACATCAATCTATCCCAGGTATAACTCCTACCATGTCTCAAGCAGGGACAAAGTTGGGCTCTCAAAGAGCTCAATCTCAATATGGTGCAGATCAGGAACCCACACTTGAAGAAATTGCTCAATATCAAAATGATGATAACTTCAAATGAATGATGAGGCATTTCTTGAAAGAAGACAGAGAGGCATACTTTTTTCAATTAGCTCATCAAGGAGATAAACATCCTCCCAACTTTAATGTTGAAGATATCATTACACATGAGGAAGAAACTCCACTCACAGCTATGATGAAATAGATGCATGCCATGCAAGTCAAACTTAATAACCTTGAGAAAGAAAAGGAACCCAAGGAGTTCTCCATGGAGGCCCTATGTCCTTTTCCATTTGACAAAGACTTGTACATGCCACCATTCCTGAAAAGAGTGGAGATGCCTAAGTATGATAAGTATGATGGACACTTAGATCCCCAAGATCATGTCAGAGAATTCTATACACAATCTGTGGAGTTCATGCATGAACCAACCTATCTAATGCATCTCTTCCCTCGATCTCTAGGGGGAGAAGCCATTCATTGGTTCTCTAGATTGCCTTGTACTATCAAAAATTTCAAGGAGTTGATCAAATTGTTCTATCAGCAATACTCCTACAACATTCAACATCTAGTCACCATGATTGATATCTGTAATCTCAAGCAATATCCAAGGGAACCATTCCTAATGTTTCTCAAGAGATGGAGGAAGAAATTCTCTCTATATGCTAGACCTATTCCAGAAATTGAGAAATTAGAAATCTTCATCAATAATCTTGTCCCAGAGATCAATTATCCTTTACAAATGCAAGATCATACATCTTTTGATAAAATAGTTGACAATGCAATCAAGATTGAAAAAGTACTTGTGAAAAAAGGAGAAATCACACTTCAAAAAGACAAGTACGAATTAGGATCCAGTTCTAAAGACAAGAATAAAAACTAAAAAAGAATAAAGGCATTGTTGTAGATGGTGTTTTTGATACTATCCATCCCCCATCAAAGGCACCATCTTTCAATCTCACTATTGGTACCCAAGCCATAAAAGCTTCAGAACAAAAGGTGCCTGAATCATCTCAAAAGAAGCCAGAGTACAAAAAGTAGTCCACTGATAATAAATGAACATTCACTCCTCTTGGAGAATCTTTAGAATCAGCTATGAGAACTCTATTGGCCATCAACATCATCTCTTTTCTTGAGATCCGACCACCTAATTCTGAGTGTAAACCAAAATGGTGGAAAGAGAACAAATTTTGTGATTTCCTGGGGTAAAGGTCACAAAACTAATAATTGCTTACGCTTGAAACATACTATTCAAGATCTGATTGATAAGGGAGATATCACCATTGAAAATCATAAGAGAAATAATGATCATATAGCATTGACAAAACCATTTTCGAAACATGGTCAAGAAGTTTCAGCTTCTCAACCTAATATGGGGGCAAAGGTCAATTATGCTTACCCTAGAAAATATGTTGTTGTCAATATGGTTGAACCTTGTCTCTTTGAACATTGCAATGTCATCACAATTGTACGAAGAGATAGAGATCATTCTTTAGCTAACGCAGTTACTTGATCACAAGCTTAGGCACATCTGAACAAACAAATCCTAGATTCATCACATGTCCCTAAGATGCCCTTCAATCTTTCTTTCACTTCCAAATAGAAGGTTGTTTCTAAATCTTCCAATCCTAAAGATATGAGGCCAACATCTTATAGCATTGTTCAACAACTCCAACACACTAATGCAAAGATCTCCATGTTTGAGTTGCTTTGGATATCTCCAGGTCATAGAGCCATTTTAGACAAAGCTTTTCTCAGATCCAATGTTCTTGATGACCTTGATTTAGACAAGTTCCAGACTATGGTTGGACATCTTACGTCTCCACAGTATATATCCTTTTTAGAGGAAGATGACAACTCCTTGAGTCACCCACATAACTAGCCCTTGCATATAGAAGTCTTGATCTAGAACCGTAGAGTCAAACATGTGTTGATAGATGGAGGGGCTGGCTTAAACATTTGTTCTTACAGCTTGATCAGACAATTGGGATTTTCAGAATTGGCTATTGATCCTAGAAAGAAAATAACTATCAAAGCCTATGACAAACAAGAAAGATCTTCTAAAGGCACCGTTGTCTTACCTATCAGAGCAGGTCTAGTTATCAGAGATACTATATGTCAAGTTCTTGATCTACCTTTGGCTTACAATATTCTTCTAGGGAGACCATGGATACATGAGAAGAAGGCTATTCCTTCTACATTTCATCAATGCTTGAAATTTCCTTATGAAGGAGTAGAGATCACTATTCTAGCAGACATATCCACCACTTGCAATACATTGAAAGAAAGTGTAGATAAGCTTGTGCCTAATAACAAAGAATCTTCCATTGAACCAACTAAAGAAGCATCCACATCTAAAATGGAAGATCTTGCAAAAGAGGTTAATATCAAAGAAAATAGTATGGGATAATATACTATGGAGCCACTCTTATCTTTGACATCTCTCCCTATCTCACCAAAGTCTTATGGACAATCTTTGAAACAATCCAAACCAAAATCTAAAGAACCTCTTGAGGCATATAAAAAGAATTTTATAGCAGAACAAGTCTCCAAGCAAGCATTTGAAGAGGATGAAGCTATGCTTGCATGGCTATACAAATATGAATCTGAATCCCATGATATTCAAACTAGTAACTCAATAGTATCAAAAGATCCTTCTAAGTCCTATGGTCTAGGAGATAAATTAATAGCTAAGATGGGATATTCAAGTAAAGGACCTCTAGGAGTCAGAGGAAAAGGTCTTGAGGCACCTCTTCCACATACTGGTAGAGCAAACAAAAACAAGGTTGGCTTAAGATTTAAAAAGAAACCCTTTCACCTCAAAGGTAATTGTTGTCATGTCATAGAGTAGATCGCACCAGATGAACCTCTTCTTAAGAAGGAGGAAGCTGAACCATCAGATAGTGATTCAGATAGCTCAGAACTAATCCCCTATGAAAAATTGCCTAAAGAGATCAAAGACCTTCTTGATGATAAAGATGATCCAATCAAAATAATTAATGTAGTAGAAACACAAGAACCTACTATCAATCAAGAGATAGTTGCAACAAAAGAACCAACTAATTTTGAAAACAATCAAGAAGAGGAAGGTGGTAGTCATTCTGAGATAGATTCCCATGAATATGAATTCAAATCAGAATTTGAGGGTAACCCTTCTACGGGTATTCATCCTGACTTTACTCATGCTCTTAGATTTCCTAGAGGCATAGATGAAGAATCTAATGACTATGAATGGGGATCCATTCCAGAAGAAGATGAGCTTATTACAGAGAAACATGTTGATGTTATTCACCAATATGCACCTAATCCCAACGTAGGTCTAGAGTGAAATGAGGAACCTATCGAGTCTGATCCACCTATCACTGAATTGGAATCACACAATGACATTGATCCTATTCATGAATTGAATGTCTTAAGTTGTAATATCACCTTTGAACTTGAGTGTCAGGTTAGGACTAGTGATGACAGATCCATATTCGTAAACACTATTTCCCAATCTTTCCCCACTTTGACTATCCAATATCCAGACCTTATTGATCAAACCTCCACAAATCTGAGCCATGGTATTTATGCCTTCCCAAATGACTATGCCCTTTCTTTCTACCTCAATGTAGTTGAGCCTATGAGTACTTCCATCAGTGAAATGAGTGTTAGCATGACGGAGTCAGACATCAAATATCTTAGTCAGAAAAATAAGAATAAAAAGAAAAAGAAAAAGAGTTCTGAGGGTGAAAACCACTTTGTGGCAGTCTCAAAACCTACAAAAGTAAAAATAAAAGACATATCCAAAGGTGAAAACCTCTCTGAGGTGCCTTAGGATGAGATATTTGATCTCCTTCTGAGTCATTTATAGGACAGATCTCTAGTTCTAATTGAGCCCACTCAATCCATCAACTTGGGAACAACAGAAGAGCCACAGTTGATTCATGTAGCACAATCTTTATCAGAAGAAGGGAAGCAAAAATTTACAACATTTTTAACAGAGAAGAAGATCAACTTTGCATCGAAATATTCAAATATGCTAGGATTGGATCCTAATCTTATAATGCATCATTTATCTATAGCTCCAAATGTCAAACGTGTCAAGCAAAAGTTAAGAAAGATGCATCCTCATGTTGCACTCTTGGTGAAAGCTGAATTAGAGAAGGTCCTAAAAGTAGGATTCATCTAAGTTATTAACTATGCTGAGTGGATCTCTAATATTGTACCTATTTCAAAACCAGATAAATCAATTAGAGTGTGCACAGACTTTAGAGATGTGAATAGAGCATGCCCTAAGGATGATTTTACACTACCTAAAATTGATATGATAGTGGACATGACTGGCGGCTTTGAGATGTATTCTCTAATGGATGGTTTTTTTGGATATAATCAAATAAAAATTTCTCCAAAGGATCAAGAGAAAACTACTTTTACATGTGCATGGGGCACCTTCTATTGGAATGTCATGCCATTGGGGCTTAAAAATGCTGGTGCTACATATCAAAGAGCCATGACATCTATTTTTCATGACATGCATAGGACTATGGAGGATTATGTTGATGATACTCTAGAAAAATATATGCTTAGGGCTTCACATATAGATGACTTGAGCAAGATACTAGATAGAATGGAGAAATTTAGTCTCAGATTAAATCCTAAGAAGTGTGCTTTTGGTGTCACTTCTGGAAAGCTCTTAGGATACATTGTTTCAAAAAAGGGAATTGAAGTTGATCTAGCTAAAGTAAAGGCTATAATGGAAATCCAACCTCCAAAGAATATTAGTCAAATGAGGACATTCCAAGGAAGAGTTCAATCTATTAGAAGATTCATATCACAGCTGGCAGATATATCACAACCTTTTACAAAAACATTACATAAGGTGTGACCTTTGCATGGAATGAAGAATGTGATAACAACTTCAATCATATCAAGAAGTATGTATCCAATCCTCCTATTTTGATGCCTCCTATTCATGGGAAGCCATTGATCTTATATGTCTCCACAATAGATACATCACTAGGGGCATTGCTAGCACAACATGATGAGAACAAAAAGGAAAGAGCTATATACTATATCAGTAGGACATTGGTTACATATGAGAAGAACTATTCAATGATCGAGAAAGCTTGTCTAGCTATGATCTTTGCATCATAGAAATTGAGACACTACATGTTAGCTCATACCACACATTTGGTAGCTAAGATTGATCCACTCAAGTACCTTCTAAGAAAAGCTGCCCTCATAGGTAGATTAGCTAAATGGGTCATGCTCTTAAGTGAATTTGACATTGAATATGTTGAGAGAAAAGCTATCAAAGGATAGGTTATTGCTGATCAATTAGTAGATGCACCTCTGATTGATAATACACCAATGCAAATGAAATTTCTAGATTCCTCTATCATGATTCTTTCTTCTAGAGAATGACAGTTATTCTTTGATGGCTCCTATACACAAAATGGATCGAGAGTAGGCATATTGTTCATAACTCCTCAAGGGTACTCAATCACAAAAGCATTCAGACTAAAGTTCCCTTGCACAAACAATATTTTTGAATATGAAGCCCTTTTGAATGGTATGAAAATAGCAATTGAGTGGTGAGTAACAGAATTACACATTCATGGAGACTCTCAACTTGTTATCCATCAAGTCAATGATGTGTACCAAACTAAAGATGAAAAGCTCATTCCTTACAAGAGAATGGTAGATGATCTAAAGAAGTATTTCCTATCTATCACATTTGAGAAAATTCCTAGAATGAAGAATAAGGCTATCAATGCAATGGCAACACTATCTACTTTATTACAATAGCCTGAACATGAGCTACACTACAAGTTCTTGGTGGAAGCACTATCTTGTCCTGCATATGATTCCCCCAAAACCCACATGATTTTCACTATTGTTGGTCATGATTCATCTAGATACACAAACCCATTTTCATATCTCCAAGACCAAATCATTCTCGATAACTTCAACTGCCATGAAAAGAGATACCTTATCCGTAATGCCTCCCGATATGTCATCATTGGTCATGATCTATACAAATGAGGTCTAGATAGTACACTACTTAGATGTTTAGAATGGGAAGAGTCTCAATGTGCATTAGAGGAAGTCCATTATGGTATTTGTGGGTTACACTCAAATGGTTTAACACTAGCTTGAAAACTTATTAGGGATGGGTACTATTGGCCTAAGATGGAGAAAGAGGCTATCAAATTTGCTAAGAATTGTCAAAAATGCCAAGTGCATGGCAACTTAATTCATGCTCTAGGGAGAGATCTAATTCCCTTTACTACACAATGGCCTTTTCACCAATGGGCATTTGATCTTATAGGAGCTATACATTCTCATTCTTATAATGGACACACCCACATAATCACATCTACAAATTATTTTACAAAATGGGTCGAAGCGGTCCCTTTGATACAAGCAACTGGAAATTAAATATCTATGTTCATATTGAACTATATCATATGCAGATATGGGATACCTCATTCCACAATCAGAGGTAATGGTGGAAAATTCAAGAACAAAGACCTAGATGACCTATGTGCCAAATTCAAGATCACACAACATTGGTCTTCTATCTACTATCCTCAAGGGAATGAACAAGTAGTGGCTTCTAACAAGAATCTGTTGAAAATCTTGCACCGTATAGTTAATAAAATAGGAAGAGACTGACATCTCATAATCAATCCAGCTCTCTAGGCCTACAGAACAAGTATCAGAACACCTATTGGGGCTACACCTTTTGCTTTAGTTTATGGGTCTGAAGCAGTACTACGTATTGAGGTTGAAATCCCATCACTCAGAATCAGAATGCATGATCTAGTAACTGATGATGACTACAGAGTGTCTAGGTTGCAAGAACTTGAACTACTAGATGAGTGTTAACAAGCAGTGTATGATCATCTCAGAGTGTATCAGAAAAGAATTTCTAGAGGCTACAACAAGAAAGTCAGACATAGAGAATTTCAAGTTGGTGAACTAGTCTTGAGAGAGAATCCTAAAAATCAATCACATTGAGAACGTAAAGGGAAGTTTGAACCCAACTGGCTAGGTCCCTTTGTAATCACTACTACTTTTGGCTCTGGTGCCTATCAACTCTCAATGATTGAAGGAGAACGGCTTCGAGAACCAATCAACGTTCTCCATCTGAAGAAATTCTACACCTAAGGCATTCAGTCTATGGTAAAATGTCTTGAAGAAAATCATAAAAATCTGGAAAAAGTCCTAAAAAAATGAACATCTTGGTGAAAACCTAGCAATGGGTGCCTTGATGATTCACAAAAAAATTGAAAAATAAAAAATACAAAAAAATGAGAAAAAGAAAAAGTGCCTTGGTGAAAACTTGGAAACAGGCACCTTGGTAGCAAAAATAGAATCTCTGCCAAGATGGTGAAAATGCAGCAAATGGGTGCCACTTGTTTCAAAATGCTCCATCTATCAGTGCAATCTTGGTCTTACCCAGCTTTCAGTCTTGCTTTAGTTTGTACATATCTCCTGGTTTGTTTCTACATTTCCAATTTTTAATAAGTTGGTCTACACGCCAATCTGCTCAAGCGTCTATATCCTTTCAATGTTCAAAACTTGGGGGCAATCAAAGTCATATCCTATGGCCTCCAATGTATCTTAGATGTATCATATCTAGTCAGAGTCCTTTGAAGCTTCATTTGAGTTAGTCAGTCAGTCTCATCTCCAGAAAGGATTTTGCATCTACAACAACACAATTAAACATCAAACACAAACTGAAAACAATGTGCTTCATGCTTTTATCTCCTTGTATGCTTACTAATTCACATTGAGATATCTTGCATATTGTGTCCCTTTGAGCTCTTTAATGATGTCCTTTATCAGATTTAGTGAGTGATGATTGGGGGCATAATCTTTTCTTTGTCTTCTGCTTGTATGTGAAAATCTAACAACTTTGGAAATTCTAGATTGAAATGGTGTCCGACTGTAAGAGCTTCTATCTCGAATTGGATGGCCATGCGTACCTCGACCATTGATACCCAAAAAATTCAAGGAAGTTTGATCTAACTATTGTCTTTTTGAGTGAGTTCTTTCTCCTACTATGAAATGCGATCTTACCCAAGGATGTGGATGATAAAAGGGTCACTACAGGTAATTCACATTGGATTTAGAATAATCTCTTGACTGCTTGATGAGTTTGTATGCAAGGCATATTCAGGTCATCATGACATTTATATTTTGATGCTTATGCAAATTGCTATATCAAAATGGACATGATATTCAGGTCATCCTGGCATTTGTGCCTTGATGCTTATATCTAATCCGACATTCCAAAAACAAAATCAATATTCATATGTCTATGGTTTCATAACTAGTGGGCATTGTATTGATTTATCTCGTTACCTAAAAATTCAATGATGAGAATGACCGACACATGATCAGTGACTAGGTCCTAGGTCTTAGGTTGCATTTCATTTTTCTTGGTTCTTTGCATCTTGCATGTTTGCATGATCTCACAAATGGCTAAACGAACTTCAATGCTTAAACAATTGTTCAAATATCTCTTCAAAATCTAACAAGAGCTTAATCTTACATGAAGGTTCCTCCAATGAAATAACAAGTAGAATCCTTTTTCGGGATCAAAATCAAAATCTGAGATCATTCATATTATTAACTACTTGCATAATCGACCTTCATTCATCATAGGAATTCAAAATTCAACTGAACTGATTATCTTACATCAAACTATCAAAATTTTAACTTGGTCAACCATGGTCAACTCATGGTTTCACCTAGTCAAACTTGGTCTTCAGGACCTCCAAATGATGCAGAATGCATTTTCAAACGTGAATATCCACTTCTCAAATCAATTAACATGCTTCTAAACTATAACACTGACTTTTCTTGTCATATTTCAATTTTAATCCTGAAGGGGGCATGGTATTACACATCATTCAAAGTCTATAATTAAATTTTGGAATCATATCTTTCCTCAGTAATCAAGACAACAACCACGTCTAGTTGCCGATTCATCAAAAGATCTCATCGCTCGGGGAAAATCAATCATCACTCGGGGCATATCAGATTCATCGAGATCCATATCAATCTGGTATTCTCTTAATCTTGTAAATTGTATCATTTTTTGCAACTATCGGTTCAATTGTGTTATTTCCTTGGTTCTTCAGAAACTAAAGGTTCGGATGTGATACCAATGTGATTCAATATAAGGACAATCGGGTCTGGAATCAATCACTCACTTCTTCGCAATCATAAGGTTTAGAATCAGGCATTTTGACACTTTTCCGCAATCATCAGTTCATTTACTGATATAGTTAACATTATCTTTTGTCATTCAGGACCTATTATCTTCATATCAAATCTTTCAATCAGCTTCTGTCTCATATCAATATCAATTTCAAACATCAGTTTCAATATCATACATAGATTGTCTTTGAACCACTGCACTTCGCACAGTAATTTAAAGAGGGGCAAAATGTAATACCCCAAAAATGGGCTATAGGTTCATTGACCTCCTACATCTTCAATTCGAATGAAATTGACATCGAAGTCCTAACCTAAGGCACATCTGAACATCATTGAATCCTAATTGATTATCATAAATTCTGCATCAGGGAATACTCCTAGCAATATTCCTAATTATCCTAATTATCTTTGATTTAATGATTATTTGGCGATAAATCTTATTTATCCTAAAATTTGATTAATTGAATATTCTCAATATTTAATTAATTAGATCTAATTTTGCCACTTAATTATTTAATTGAAGTTAATTATGTTTATTCCTAAATTGTATTATTTAATTTTGACAATAAATCCAAAATCCTATGAATAATTGATTAAATTCTTATTTAATTAATTAAAGCAAGTTGTCAATTAATAATATTGTTTTTGAATAAAAAGTTTGAAAAATAATTAACCCATAAATCAATTGTTTTATTTTTCAAAATCAGTTAAGTTGGAAATAAATCACTTTATTATTAAATTAATTCATAAATAAATCATGCACGATCAGAAAAGCAGACAACTATCAATTATCAATTAAAGCTAAACTCTATTTTGAGTTGAACTCTGCTTTTGCATGTTTTTGTGAGTTAAATATCCTTTATTTAAAAATAACTCAAAAATCAACCTGAGTTATTTGAGTGATTTATGGCTTTCTTCCATGCATCCTCAAAGCCCTAGATTTCTATAAATTAAGGCTTCAACTCTTCATAACTCATCTCACAAGTTTGCATACTTACTCTGCCAAAATCCATCCATGAACTTCACACTCACACTGTCGAATTGGAGACTAAAGAATTGATCTTGAGAATTCGAGTTGTTTTGAGATTTTCATTTGTCATTGCATAGTTTTCATATCATTTCTTAGCTTAGTTTGCATATCAATTTTCCATATCATTGTTAGAATAGATTCATATAAGTTTATTTCATATTATTGGACAGAAAAACCAAAAAAATAGATTAATTGCATTCATTCAATATCTAGATTTTGCATTCAAATCCTTCATTTAGGTGTCATCAAGGTCACTGATCTCAGTATAATCTGAGAATACACACTCACATCTACTAGAAGGCAGTAAATCAGCTGGTTAGATTAGTTTTCATTTCATTGCACGATTTCGATTTCAGCTAACCTCTAATGTTTTATTGAAGTGTTGTGTCTACAGATCAGGTACAAAATTCACACACACACATACACTCTTGGTAAGTGAACAATGTTATGTGAATTTGAAGATTGGAAAGTACTATGATAAGGTGTTATGTGATATCATGCCTATGGATTGTTGTCATATTTTGTTGGGTAGACCTTGGCAATATGATAGACATGCTATATATGATAGGAGATTGCATAAGTATACTATTGTCGCTGATGGAAAGAAACAAATCTTGTTAATACCATTGATGGAAGAACCTATTAGTAATGTTTTCACATCTGTGAAAGTTTGCGCGATGGAAGGGAGGAAGTTTGTAAATTCTTTGAAGAGGAATGATGTATGTTTTGTTGTGATTCCTAATAAACCAAGTAAGAAAATAGAGGATAATGTCCCTGAGGAGATTGATAAGTTACTCACCAAGTACAGTGATATCATTTTTTATAATGTACCTGATGGTTTGCCACCAAAAAGAAGAAGCATTGATCATTGTATGGATCTAATCCTTGGAGCTAGTTTACCGAATAAGGAACCTCATTGGTTGACATCTACCAAGAATCAGGAATTGAACTGACAGACTAAAGAATTTTTGGAGAAAGGTTTGATCAAAGAAAGTTTGAGTCCTTATGCAGTACCTATTGTATTGGCACTGAAGAAGAATGGAGAATGGAGAATGTGTACTAATTCTAGAGAAATCAATAAGATAACAGTTAAGTATAGGTTTGCTATACCGAGAATGGATGATATAATGGACAGTTTGATTGGAGCAAAGTATTTCAAAAAGATTGATTTGAAAAGTGGGTATCATCATATCAGAATCAAAGAAGGTGATGAATGGAAGATCGCTTTCAAGACAAAAGAAGGTTTGTATGAGTGGTTAGTTATGCCCTTTGGGTTAACTAATGAACCAAGTACTTTTATGAGGTTGATGAATGAGGTTTTGAAGAAATTCTTGGGTAAGTTTGTGATTGTATATCTTCATGATATTTTGATATTCAGTAAGACCAGAGAAGAACTTTTGTTGAATGTTAGACAAGTTCTACAAAGATTGAAAGAGGAAAAGTTGCTGATAAATCTGAAAAAGTGTTCGTTCATGAAGGAAGAGATTGTGTATTTGGGATTTGTTATTTCAGTTGATGGTTTGAAGATGGATCCCAAAAAGGTTGAAGCTATTTTGAATTGGCCTACACCTATGAGTGCTATTGAGGTAAGATCATTTGATGGTTTGGCAAGTTTTTTCTAAAAGTTCATAAGGAATTTTAGTTCAATTTGTAATGTTATGACTGAGACTATGAGAGGAGACAAAAGATAATTCAAGTGGACACATGGAACTGACAAAAGTTTTGAGACCTTGAAGCAAAAGGTCATTGAATTACCTATTTTGGCATTACCTGATGTCAGTAAAGTATTTCAAGTAGAATGTGATGCAAGTGGAAGTGCAATTGGAGCTGTGTTGAGCCAAGAAGGTAAACTTGTTTCTTTCTTTAGTGAAAACTTGAATGATGCTAGAAGGAAATATTCTGTGTATGATCAAGAATTCTATGCTATTGTTCAAGTACCAAAGAAATGGAGACATTATTTGATACCAAGTGAATTTGTGTTGTATACTGATCATAAGGCTTTACAATATTTGGGTAGTCAAAATAAGTTGAATCAGAGACATATGAAATGGTTTGAGTATTTGCAGAGTTATACATTTGTGATAAAGCATAAGAGTGGAGTCACTAATCGAGTTGTTGATGCATTGAGTAGAAGAAGATATTTGATGACCGAGATGAAAATTGAAGTTCTTGGTTTTGATGAGATGAGAGGTTTGTATGAGAATGACCCTGATTTTTCTGAGCCATGGAGAAAGTGTAGATAACCTATTTCAGATCAACAAGACACTAAATGGGATGAATATTTCATTCAGGAAGGTATGTTGTTCAAAGGTATTCATTTGTGTATACCGAGAGAGGTAATGAGATCTAATTTGATAAAAGAGAAACATAGTAGTGGTTTGGCTGGATATTTTGGTATTGATAAAACATGGAATTTTCTTAAGAAGTACTATTGGCTGAAGCTATATAAAGATGTTTAGAAATTTGTGAAAAGTTTTAGAATTTGTCAAGTTACAAAAGGAGTAAGTCAGAATACTAGATTGTATACACCGATTGTTGTTCCTGAGAAACCTTGGATTGATATCAGTATGGACTTTGTTCTTGGCTTACCGAAGATAGTAAGAGGTAATGATTCTATATTTGTTGTTGCGGATAGATTTTATAAGATGGCACATTTTATACCTTGTTGAAAGACATCAAATGTAGTACATGTAGCAGATCTTCTCTTTAAGGAAATTGTTAGATTGCATGGATTACCAAGGAGTATTATCTCTGACTGAGATAGTAAATTTGTTGGTTATTTTTGGAAAACAATTTGGAAGAAATTTGGCACTGAATTAAAATATAGTTCTACATTACACCCACAAACCGATGGACAGACTGAGGTTGTGAATAGAAGTTTGGGAAATCTTTTGAGATGTTTAGTTAGAGACACACCGATTAATTAGGATTTTGTGTTAGCACAAGCAGAGTTTGCATATAATAATTCAGTGAATAGGAGTACTCAAAAGACACCATTTGAGATTGTGAATGGCATACAACTAAGAGGAATATTTGATTTGAGAGACATTGCTGATGAGAAGAAGAGAAGTACTAAAGGAGTAAAATTTGCTGAGTGTATGAAGACATTGCATGAAGATGTGAAGCTGAAGTTGGAAGATAGTAATCAGAAATACAAAGATAGAGTTGATAGATCAAGGAGACATACAAATTTTGATGAAGGTGATGAAGTGATGGTTCATTTAAAGAAAGGTCAATTTCCTATTGGAACATATGGAAAGCTGAAGATGAAGAAGTTCGGACCTTGCAAGATTCTGAGGAAATTTGACATTGCAAATGCATATGAGATTGAGTTACCTGATGACATGGACATATTAGTGATTTTCAACATTGCTAATTTTTATGAGTATCCTGAACCTGATGAAGAAGTGATAGTACCGATAGAATATCCTAAGAAGCAAAATGATGAAATTGAATAGATTTTGAAGGAAAGAGTTGGCAAAAGTACAAGAGGAAAATAGTACATGGAATATCTAGTTAAGTGGAATAATAGACCGATGAAAGATAGTTCTTGGATTTCACAGTCTAAGTTGGATGCAGCTCAAACCAGACCTACCAAATGATTTGGAGAATCATTTCAAAATAACCCCAGGTGTCTGATGCAGAAGCATCTCGAGTCCTTGGAAATCCTGTGTCACCAAAAATAATTTGAAGTTTTGTCTGTGTTGCTCAATTTTTGCTTTGACCAAGTTGGTTATCTCCTAGGTGGTGGGTTAGTTCACTGGCCCTCGATGTTGTCTTTTTGCTGCTCAGTTATCTTGCTTACCGATGGGTCTAGTTTTGTTTCCTATTGTGGCCAACTTGTGCATTTATATTGGATCATCGAATTAATGCTGGAATCCATCATTGGGAAGCATGTGGTCCTAGATTTGACCATTACTTCCATTAATTATGAATCTGAAGGCTAACTCAGCTTGGTAGCTTCTTGTATAAATGTAGATGTTTGGTTGTAGTTTAGAGAGGGAGTTTGGATAGAAGATAGTAGACATTAGAATTGTGATTTGTAGGAGATCCTCACATGTTTGAGGAATTTAATTCATTGTAATATCGGGCCCTAGCCAGGAAGGCCTTACAACCTAACATGTATGATTCAAATTGATGATAATATATGATTGATCTGGCATTATCTCTCTCACTCTTGTTGTTTGTTGCTTTTCACTCTTGTTGTTTGTTGCTTTCACATGTGTGTTGTAGGCTTGGATCATTCGGGTGGAGGGGCCAAAGGATGATGTACCTAATGATCCAAGCCTGCAACACACATGCAGAAGCAACAAACAACAAGAGTGAGAGAGAGAATGCCAGTCCAGTCATATATTATCATCAATTTGAATCATAAATACCAGGTTGTAAGGCCTTCCGGATTAGGGCCTGATGTTACAATGAATTATAGAAGTCCTCAAACATGAAATAATCTGCTACAAATCACAATTCTAATGTCTACTATCTTCTATCCAAACTCCCTCTCTAAACTATAACCAAACATCTACATTTATACAAGAAGCTACCGAGCTGAGTCAGCCTTCAGATCCATAATTAATGGATGTAATGATCAAATCTGGGACCACACACTTCCCAATGATGGATTCTAGCATTGATTCTATGATCCAATATAAATGTACAAGTTGGCCACAATAGGAAACAAAACTAGACCCGTTGGTAAGCAAGATAACCGAGCAGCAGACAGATAACACCGAGTGCCAGTGAACTAACTAATCACCTAGGAGATAACCAACCACACTCGATAACCAAAGGAAACCGACCAACTAATGAGCAACTTGGTCAAAGTAGAAACTGAACAACATAGAAAAAACTCCAAATTGTTTTTGGTGATACAGGATTGCCAAGGACCCAAGATGCTCCTACATCACTTTAGCCTTGGGGCATTTGTATGCTTTCTTATCTTATTCAAATCTATGCATTTCTTTCTCATACACATTCATGCTAGGGTTTCAATCTAGAGGATTAGATCTTGGCATTACACATTCAATACAAACACACATTCTATTACAACTGGCTATTCGTGAAGGTGGAGATCACCAAAATAGGGGTTTGATTAAGGCAAAACCCTATATAGCCACCCAAAAACACCATTTTCAGATATCTACAGTCATTGTTTTGAGAATTGAAGTGCAGATTTGAATAGCCTTTTTGGTGAACTTTCGATATTCGTGAACAAAATTTTCTGTTGGAGCTGTGAGGGGTAGGATCCTATCCTGAGGTAAGACCTTGCCCTGCTATCTAGGTCAAAGACGACCTGCTTCCAGGAAGACAAAATTTTTTTGGGTTTTCTTTGTTGCAATTTTCTGGTCCCGGATCTGATTGCAAAATTTCTCGAGACTATACACAGGCATCAAAAAATAGGTATTTTCCAAATTTATTCCATCATGAGGTATGTATCTTATCTTGTCTAATTTTCAAGCATTTCTAGATTTGCATTACTTATTCAATTCCAACTCAAGCATACAAATGAATAGTGAGGAATGTTAGATGCATTGTTAAAGCTCCATTTTTCACCTATTTAGGTTGTTTTTGAGGTTTAGGTTGAGTCTTCAATTTAGGCTTTGGTTTTGGTTGAGGTTGAGATGGAACTTGAGGTTGAATCTGAGGTTGAGGCTGAGGTGGAGATACAGATTGAACAACATGCTCCACTTGATTAACAATGTGATTAAGATCATCTATCTTTGAATCATACACAATATCAATAGAAGATGGATGAGCAATGGTATTAGTATCATGCGTGGGTAAAGGATTCATATAGATTTGAAGATTTTGATTTGGAGGAGAGAAAAATTTGTTCCCTTTACCATCAAGATTATCAACAGATAAGGCATTAGAATCAATTAATTCTTGAACGTTATGTTTTAAAGAATAACATTTCTTAGTATCATGACCATTCTAATGATGATATTGACAAAAATCTTAGGATGAAAAGATTTAGATGCAATTTTAGTAGGTAAAAGAGGTCGAATAGGAGGTTAAGTAATCATATTAGTAGTTAACAATATATTCATAATAGAATGTAAAGATTCAGAAAGAGTAGTAAACGTATGATTTAATTGAAAAGTAGTGGATGCAGAAGTGGCACTGTGAGATGCAACAACAACTTGATCAGCAACTGCATTCGCTTGTTTGTTTATCTTGACATAGTTGTTGAATTTTTAAATTTTTTTGGATTAGGAGCAACATCACTTTTATCAACTAGAACATGAGCCATTGGAGTGTTTCCCTCAAATTGACTCACTTGTAATTGTTAATGATGAAGCGTTGCACAAAGTTGTTGAAAATAGGTAAATTCAATAAGAAGAATCTTATCTCTAATATCCTTTTGTAAATTTTAAATAAACATACGTTGAATATCAATATCAGGAACATGATAGGAAATATGAGTATGTAAATGCTTAAATCTACCAATAAATTCAGTCAATTTTTCCTTAGCACTTTGTTTACAGTGTATTAAATCAGTCAAAGACACTTGTGGGAAAATGTTGTTTTGAAATTGTTGAATAAAAGAATTGGCAAGTTGTGGAAATGAATCAATACACTAAGGGGGCAAGGAACAATACCATTGTAAGGCCTTGTCCTGAAAATTTCTAGCAAACAACTTGGCTAAAATTGTATGGTCATGAGAATAATCACTACAAAGGATTTGAAATTTTTTAACGTGATGAATGGGGTCTCCTTTTCCATTATAATTCTCAAGATGAGGCATATCAACTTGCTGACAAATAGGAGTGTGAATGATATCTCAGGAAAAAAGACTTCCCATGTCACATGTAGGAATGCTAAACTTGTTTTGAGTCAAGGATGCTAGTTGTTGTTGTAAAGATGACACAATTTGAGCCAAACTGATGATTGTTGAATGATTAGAAGAAATAGGAGGAATAGAAACATTAGAAACACTAGGTAAAGTGTAAGAAGCTATAAGAATAGAAGACACAACTGGAGGAACACTTGGAACTACAGTTGGAAGAGGATTGGAATAAGTAAAAGGAACATTATGATAAGAAGGTTGTGATGTAGGAAGGGACATAGGAGGAACACTCATAGGAATAGAGGGAACCATCATAGTTATCAAAGGAGTATAGGTAGGAATACTAGGTAAAGGAATAGAAGAAGGTTCTACACTAGTGACAGGAGGAATCAACCTTAAATATTGAGCTTATTGATCTAAAGGTTTAACATTTGAATGGATGATATGTGTAAGATCATGCAAGAGGTTACCACCTTGATCACTATCATGAAGAACTTTCTTAAGAGCATCGATAGCTTGAATAAAATCTTGATTATGGTTCTCTTGAATAAGCCAATTACCCATTTTATCAAGTTCAGTTGAAAGTTTTAAGACTTGTTTAGGAGGAACTCTTAAAGCATCATCCTCATCATGAGATGAGTGAGAAGAGTTTTTCTCCATAATAGGATTGAAATCATGAATAATCAAATTATCATCCGGGTTCCTAAGAAAAGGAGAGGAAGACTCGGGATCAAAGGCACCCATATGTATATGACTTTGTCTAAGCAGAATATTATAAGTAGGACTAGTAGTAGTAAAGCTCATAAACCAATGCAGTGCAAATGAACTAAACTAAGAAAACATAAAGCATGAATATTTTTGTATTTTGAAAGAGATTTTGCAATTTTTTTGTATTTTTGAAATATAGATGCAAGTAATCTAATTAGCATGCAAGATTTAACATAAAAGAAAAATCTAACACCAACAAGATAATATAAAGGGAAATATAACACCACAAAACACAATAGGGCATCTAATTCCACAAAAGAAAAGAGGGTAAGTATGTCGGGTTCACCAAAATGAAGAGTAATTATGGGTATGAATGGAAGTGAATAGAAAGGATCACCAAAATGAATGGTATGAAAATATGAATAGGGTTGAATAGTGGTAGATAAGATAATATGATATGAAAGGGGGAATATAGGACCTATCCTTAATCCAAATTCCCAAAAGGAAAGATCCAAATGGATTAATCATAAAGAAGTGATCAATGCACAAATGAATCAAACAATGGAGAACATGAAGAAAGGAGGAAATCCTATAATCTACTATAGAAAGTACGTACTTGAAATCTTAAATGAATAGAAGGAAAATACTAACCTCAAAATAGGGAAAATCTAGAAAATGCTGATTTCTAATGTCTGTGCACAGTTTTAGGAAATTCTGCAACCTACTCCAAACTAGAAATGCCGAGATAGAGAAAACCTAGAAAAATTTTGTCCTTTTGAGGTCAGGTCAACTATGACCCAGATAGCGGGGCACAATCTTACCCCCCACTGAAGGTCATCCCTGACCTGAAACAACTCTGACAAAATTTATGTTCACGGATCTCAGAAGTTCACTGAAAAGGGTATCTAGATCTGAACTTCAATTCACTATCCTGTACCTGTATCTACAAGAAAAATGGTTTTTGTTGTTTGGATGGGGGGTTTGCCTTGGTCAAACCCTAGTTTGGAATCAACCTTGAAATGTAATTGAAATTGCAATATGTATAAACAAAGTAAATGGAACCATTCACCTTGCTTATGTTGAAGTCCTTGTGGAGGATTCGAATCCTTCCACAAGTAGGGATGCTCCAAATGAATGTACAAATATGTGTTGGATGTCTCAAATCAAGGGCATTAGATCTTCAACACCAATCTTGAATGTATCTTTGCATAGGAAGGGGCTTGGATGAATGTAGATGGATAAATCTTCAAGGGGACTCCAAAGAGCTTGAATCCTTCAATAGCTAACAATGGATCTCCTTGATGAATGCTTGAATGGATGATTACTTGAATGCTTGAAGATGAATGAATGCTTTTTTTCTTTCCTTTTCCTTCTTGCTTATTTTCACTTGAGAGCGTGATGTCTTGATCATGAAAGGTGGATGCAATTGCTTGATTGTGGATGTGAAAATGAAAGCGGAAGGCCTCCTTTTATAGTGATCTAGGGCACAAACTTATAGAGAGGCCGACATTGGAAAATTAAATCATAATTAATCTTAACCTCTAGAAATGGACCTAGGTTAAATGCAATTTAAGGGTTTACCATTCCGAAACCCGAAAGAGTCTACCCGCAAGTGAGAAAATAAAACTTTCCAAAGCCCGACATCTTGAAACTTCTGGAAACTAAAATTTGGACCTAGGCTCAGGGACAAGGTTAACTTTTCCCTAGGTTAGATTCAAGGTTGACCTTGACCTAGGTTAGGGTCTAGGTCTTCCTTGACCCTTCATCTCGTCCTTGACCTAGAAAGTCAAAGTCTCCAATTTCTTAGAGAAAGTCTATCAGAAAGAGGCTGGAAATAGGGGAGAGAAGTAGAATAGGGGGGAAACAACCAGATCCATGCAAAGACCCCACAAGGTGCTTGATATGACACTAGACCACTTACTCAGAGAGCTAAATGCTTTTATCATGGAAATGCTTCCATTTTTAGATGATACAACTTGTTACATTCTTCCAATGCCTTCTGCAAAATTGAACACTTTCATTTGTAGAAAATTTTAACTCTATCTTCACAATAACCTTTGGTCTTCTTAATTTTGATTGCATAGTTCACAATCAATGATGCATAATCATACTCGCTTCATACCACTTTCAACACATACTTCTATTTTTTGGATACAAAATTATTGCTACACACACAAAAACATACATACATCTAATACATATGTTGGCCTAGCCACAAAACATGTCGACTTAAGTTATAAAAGATATTACAATATCGTTTAACGCACTAGCACCAAACCTAAAGAATAGGTCATGCATATTAAACCTTCATACCACATTACCATAGGACCTAAAGATAGGTCACACATAAGATATGTACATTTCATAACACAATTGCAGAGATACAAGTGTACACTAGAACCGATGGCAGACTACAACCAAGTCCATGACTTGATCAACAAAAATTATGAAATAATCGATGGATAGAACAATATAGAACCTGTTTAGGAATTGAATGTAACTTGTTATACTAAATAAATATGATACATTGCACGAATGTCCAAGTAGCGGGGATACTCAAAAGAGCTTTGAATTAAAACAGTCAAATATATCCATCCAAAACTTCATACTTTTGCATTCACTAAATATCATAGATGTACCAAAGGATAAATTTTAATAATTGGAATGAAGACATCCATCATTATAATCTACTACCAAAAAAAACTGCATAGAATGAATCTGATATGCACAATACCGAAGCATAACCCATAGACAACCAATTGGTACTGACATACAATCGATATAAGGTTTTTGACATCAATGAAAATAATGCCAACATCTTCTCAATAATCTCAATAATCTCCCCCTTGGCATTGATGGAAAAATAACAAAACAAGAAAAATCTAAAACATCGAAGAACCAAAAACTCCCCCTTAGTTATATATTACTTTTCAGTTTTTCTTTCCTAATTTTCTCTCCCCCTTTTTCCACTATCACTAATACAAAAATAACAATAAACTACTAAAAATTGTATATAAATGACTAAACTTAGTCACATGACTATTAGTAGTTTATTTATAGTCATTTATAATGAGACTAAATTTGTGACTAAACTATTTTAGTCATTGATTTGGTCATTAATTTAGTCATGACTGTGATTTAGTTATTCATTAATTTATTAATATATTTAGTCATTAATTTAGTCATATATTTTAGTGATATTAAGTCACCATAGAATCGAACCAATATCCTTCTTCTTGTAAAGTTGGTGCTCTTCCATTGAGCTAGCACCCTTTAAAGAATAATCATCAAAACCTATACAACCTACATAATTGAATCATGATAGCAATAACATCTTTGTACAATCTTTGTATTTTTTTTATATCCAATCTTTTGCTAGAAATATTGACTAAAATGCTACCAGTTTGGTTGGTCTTATCTTCATCAAATAAATGGTGCATGTTATCAAGCTAAAAGTAATATAAAAATAATCAAAATGAAAAGAAAGGTATCAAAATTATTATTATTATATTTCTACAATGCACAAGGTATTTCCTGTGTGGTTGTTTCTGATTTGATTGTATGAAAATTTTAGCGTCAACTTTTGAGATCAACTCTTGATGATGCAAAATCCTAATTAAATGTATAAAGCTAATATGCCATTCACATTCTTACCTTGCCTCTTCTTGATGAGTGATTAGAATAGTTGAATGACAAATACATATATTTTTAATACATATAGTGTTTTCAAAAGCTTGCATCTACTAAATATATAAAATTGATCTTAACACAAGAAATTAAATCAATAAAATTAAGATAAAATTTTTTATTTTTTTTTTTGGAAGAAAATCTTTGATACATTACCTTCTTACATCAATTGATGACACTCTTGATAGTTGGAAATAAACATAATGATTTTCAAAGATCGAGATAGCCTAGTGTATATCCAATCATAACTAATATGTATGTTTTATGGGCACCAATATGACAATAAAGGAAGATTAATGGGATTGTAAAAATGACAAAAAAAAATGTTGATTGTAAAGGGTACCATTAGTACTAGTAAATAATCAAGCAAGAAAATAGCAAGTAGACATTACTAAAAATATTAAACACATCTAAACAAAGGAAATAAAAAATCTAGGTGAAATATTTTTAGTAAACCGCCTTCTTGAAAGACCTCCACAGATTTACATAAACCAAAGGGTTGGATGCATGAACTCGAGGGGCTAGGTGAAGGATTAATAACTATACTAATTTTATATACACATGAACTAATGGGCTAGACACCATTGGTTTTGATTGATAAGTTTTGTTTGATGAACTTTGGATTATGCTAAGATCTATTAAATGACTAAAACTAGAAGCACTCTTTATACAATCACTATCATGGAGGTCAAATATATTGTCTCTCAAGATATTGACATACATTGATTTTAAAGAGAAATTTGTTATATTGAGAATTTGTGGTCTCACACATCATGGAGAATTCTCATACATAATTTATGATCATTTATTCAAAAAGTTATTGCTTGCGATGGAAAAAATTATGATATCTTTGCATACAATAGGAACAAGAAAATATTTTAAACATAAAATTCATGTCATTCCACTCCAACATATTTCTAAATATTTTTCTTCTTAAAAATTTGAATGTATCTTGTTGGGTTGGATTTGGACTGTGATTAATCATACACCATATTTTAGACCATTAATGAATAATCCTATGGTGAGGTTAAAAAAAAACACAACATACAAAAGATATGTAATCTACAAAATAAAATACTTGAAAGCTATAAAAAAAATTGAAATAAAAAAATCCATTCAAAGGCCTTGATTATTGAGCAGACCCTTTCCCATATGATGTATTACTTCAACAACTATCAATCTAAACAACAGTTAGGTCTAACAAGGAAGATTTCATCAGCTACCAAACACTAATTAGAACAATATGGTCCTCCCCTTCAAACAATTATGTGCTAACATATCATAATGGGCTATATTATATGAAACCAATGCTTAATTATAAAACAAAATTCATAGGGAGACATATTGCTTGGAGTTTCTAGATGACCCTCATAGTTGTTTTTGATTTAATATTTTGATTGAATTTGTCCATTCACAAACAATAACATGCACACAAAATAATGGGTGCAAACTATTACATAGGTCACCTAGAAACTCTAAGCACCACTCCAAAATAGTTGAGGTATTCCCAATAGAGAACCATCATAATTGTGTTATGCCAATAAGTCAAAATTCCTAAAGAAGCCCCTAGCCAATGCAAAATATGAGTACCACCCATGAACATCAAACATGATGAAACTATTGTCATTTCAAGAAACTCAAAACTCCTAACACAATGAACATGACTATAACTAAGAAATGTAGGCATGGCTAAAAAAACAAAAAAATTAAGCTCTACTACTGTGATCGCAGGAAGTTCACAATCTCATGCTAAGAAACCAAGATTTAGAAAGTAGTTCTGAGTTGAGTCAAACTAAGTGTGGCCCATGAAGACAAGAATTGAACAAATTATAATTTTGAGATCTCAATACTATTGACTCAATAACTATGACTATAATTTAAAAAATACAGGCATGGCCAATGAAAAAAAGGTCTAGGCTTTACCATAGTCACACAAGGGAGGCCAAATTTCCATGTTAAACAAAAGAACAAAAGAAAAGATGTGTATACCAACAAATAAGATACCTATATCCCTATTTTCCTAGGTGATTGAAAAACAAAAATAAGTATTCCCAAGGAATTCATGACTATTGTTGATGGTAAACATAGTAAAAGTAATCATAGAGAAAGGAACACTAGAGCTATACCACTACCACTACAGAAAAACCAAACTAGAGACCCAATAACAAAAGATTATTTACAGGTATTGATGGTAAAACAACAAAATAGAAAAACTCCAAAACATTCAAGAACCAAAAACTCCCCCTAAATTAGATATTGCTTTTTAGTTTTTCTTTCCTAATTTTCTCTCCTCCTTTTTTCCATAATCACTAGTACAAAAACAACAATAAACTACTAAAAAATACATATAAATGACTAAACTTAGTCACCTGACTATTAGTAGTTTATTTGTAGTAATTTATAATGTTACCAAACTTATGACTAAACTATTTTAGTTATTGATTTGGTCATTGACTTAGTCATTTATTTAGTCATTAATTTAGTCATATATTTAGCCATTAATTTAGTCATTACTTTAGTCATATATTTAGTCATATTGATACTCCTAAAGAGTTATTTTATTTTCATTTGTTTTGTTAAAGTCATATTGATTGTCAAAGTAAGTTGGTAAAGAAAACAACTCAGTCGGTAAAGGAAAAGATAGTTTTGGTAAAGGAAAATGAGAGATAGGCACCGGTTAGTTACCAAGTCACAGTAGTTACCAAGTTGAAGAGAAAGATAGTTACCAAGGTGAGTATAAGTGTTACCGAGTAATACAGGTTGACATAATAGATTATATTAGATACATTGAATCTGGACACCAAGCATAAAATGTTTTACATAATTCAAGAAGATTGTTTGGTAAAACATTGGAGATATAAACAAAATGATTTTGCATGATTAAAAGGTAAGATCCACCAATGGAAATTAAGTAGAATATATAAATTGGAGATGTAACCAATGCTAGCACCATTTAAGGAAAAAAAACTAGAACTTTTCCACCGATTCTAGATCAAGTATAAAAGGTTCAGTGTATGAAGATCCGAGTGAGAGCACTGAAGAGAAATTACAGAGAGCGGGTGATGATCAAACTAAGAAGAATGTGAAGGTGATGAAGAGGATAGAAGCTATTGAGTACATAATTTGAATTGTGATTGAAATGCAGAATGAGGTAATATGATATTGAGCATATTGAGTCTAACAAGCATTTTGTGATGCATTATTACATACATTTCTAGTACTGGTTTATAGTGTAATCAAAATTGTAAAATCCCTTAACTGGCTAGGCCCTAATAGGTCTTAATTTTTAAATCCTTTAATAGGGTACATCTCTTAGATTAGAGTTGTAAAATCCTTTATCAAGGTAAACTGAATAAGTCTTTGTATGAGCCTAGCAAGGTAAATAATCTTAATAGGGTAAGCTATTAGAAATAGCTAATTTTGTAGCTCTAACCATTAAAAATTTTTACTACAATAGTGGAGGATTGTGGGTACCATTCCCACCATAGTTTTTCCCTCTGACCAAGGGTTGTTACGAGACCAAAAATCATGGTGTTATGAGTTGTGTTTTATGTTTTAATTTCTATGTTTTATGGTGATGTATGCAAAGTTTATAATTCAGTAAATATTTAGAATAAGTTGATAAAAGTTTTTGAAGTACCGATTCACCCCTCCCCTCTCAGTACATAACTTTCCATTGTTAATCCAATAATATTTAGTTATATTAAGGCATGATGAGATCAAATCACCATCCTCCTACTTATAAAGAAGATTCTATTTCATTGAACTAACACCCTTTAAATAATTATCATCACAACCTAGATAATTGAATCCTGATAGAAATATCTAATCTTTATACAATCTTTTTTTTTATATTTGATCTTTTGCTAGAAATCTTGACTAAAATGCTAGCAGTCTAGTTGATCTTTATCTTCATCGAATAAATGGTGCATGTTGTCAATCTACAAGTAATATAAAAATAATCAAAATGAAAAGAAAGGTATCAAAATTAATATTATTATATTTCTACAATGCACGAGATATTTCTTGTATGGTTGTTTCTGAATTTGATTGTATGAAAATTTCAGCATCAACTTTTGAGATCAACTCTTGATGATGTAAAATCCTAATTAAATATATAAAGTTGATGTGCCATTTATATTCTTACCTTGCTTCTTCTTGATGAGTGATTAGAATAGTTGAATGAAAAATACATACAAAAGCATCTACTAAATGTATAAAATTGATCTTAACACAAGAAATTAAATCATTAAAATTAAAATAATTTTATTTTTTTTAAGAAAATATTTGATACATTACCTTCTTACATCAATTGATGACACTCTTGATGGTTGACAATAAACATACTAATTTACAAAGATCAAGATATCCTAGTGTATATCCAATCATAACTAATATGTATGTTTTATGGGCACCAATATGACAATAAAGGAAGACTAATGGGATTGTAAAAATGACAAAAGAAAAAAAGAAGTTGAGTGTAAAGGGTACCATTAGTAATAATAAGTAATCAAGCAAGCAACTCGCAAGTAGACATTACTAAAAATCTTAAACACATCTAAATAGTGGAAATAAAAATGTTAGGTGAAATATTTTTAGTAAACTTCCTTCTTGAAAGACCTCCATAAATTTACATAAACCAAAGGGCTGGATGCATGAACTTGAGAGGCTAGGTGAAGGATTAATAACTATACTTCCTTCATGTATGCGTGAACTAATGGACTAGACACCATTGTTTTTTATTTATTAAGTTCCATTTGATGAACTCTGGATTATGATAAGAACTATTACATGGCTAAAACCAAAATCCCTCTTACGATCACTATCATGGATTTAAAATATACTATCTCTCAAGATATTGACATACATTGATTTTAAAGAGAAATTTGTTATATTGAGAATTTGTGGTCTCATACATCATGGAGAATTCTCATACACAACTAATGATCATATATTCAAAAATTTATTGCTTGTGGGGGAAAAAATTATGATATCTTTGCACACAATAGGAACAAGAAAAGTTTTTTTTAACATGAAATTCATGTTGTTCCACTCCAACATATTTATAAATGGTTTTCTTCTTGCAAATTTGAATGTATCTTATTAGATTGGATTTGGACTGTGATTAATCATACACCATATTTTAGACAATTAATGAATAATCCTATGGTTAAATTATAAAAAAAACACAACATACAAAAGATATGTAATCTACAAAATGAAATACTTGAAAGCTATAAAAAAAAATTAAAATCAACAAAGCCATTTAAAGGCCTTGATTATTGAGCAGACCCTTTCCCATATGATGCATTACTCCAACAATTATCAATCTAAACAACAGCTAGGTCCAACAAGGAAAATTTCATCAGCTACCAAACACTAATTAGAATAATATGGTCCTCCCCTTCAAACACTTTTGTGATAACATATCATAATGGGCTACATTATATTTAGCCACTGCTTAATTATATAACAAAATTGACAAGGAAACATATTGCTTGGAGTTTCTAGATGACCCTCATAGTTGTTTTTGATTCAATATTTCAATTGAATTTCTTCATTCACCAACAGGAACATGCACACAAAAGAATGGGCGTGAACTATTTCGAGTAGAAACTATTACATAGGTCACCCAGAAACTCTGAGCACCACTACAAAATAGTTGAGGTATGCCCAATATGGAACCATCATAATTGTGTTATGCCAATAAGCCAAAATTCCTAAAGAAGCCCTAGTCGATGCAAAATATGAGTACCACCCATGAACATCAAACATGATGCAACTATTGTCATTTCAATAAACTCAAAACTCCTAACACAATGAACATGACTATAACTAAGAAATGTAGGCATGCCTAGCAAGAACAAAAAAATTAGGCTCTACTACTGTCACCACAAGAAGTTCACAATCTCATGCCAAGAAACCAAGATTTAGAAAGTAGCTCTGAGTTGATTCAAACTAAGTGTGACCCATGAAGACAAGAATTGAACGCATTATAGTTTTGAGATCTCAATACTATTGACTCGATAACTATGACTGTAATTTTAAAAATGCAGGCATGGCCAAGGAAAAAAGGTAGGCTTTACCATAGTTACACAAGGGAGGCCAAATTTCCATGTTAAACAAAAGAACAATAGAAAAGATGTTTGTACTAGCAAATAGGATACCTAGATTGTTAGGGATAAGGTGTCTCAACCTTGGATAATTCTTATTCTTATTATTTGTTTTGTAAATGTATTTTTTGCAAATAATGAAATTAAGTGTGAGTGTACATGTTGATGTGTCACTCCACTTGATGTGTCAGCATCTTGTGCGTAAGGAGATCATGATTGAAATGGTCATGATAGATTCCTATGATGTGTAAGAACTATTTAAGGAATGTGCTATGATAGGTGTAAGAGCATCTTATGACTTGGGCCTATTTGGGTGCCCAAGAAGAAGTGGTTGGTGTGTGTAAGAGAATATGCCAAAAATAGGTTGGTATGATAGATTCTCTTACACTTCTCTTGTGACCGTTATTTTTGGTAGATTCTATGACAAGCTATCATAGTATATTCTAGGGATGGATGCCTATTCTTGGGATTGCATGTAATAGCTGTGTACATGTGGCTTTGTGCATGGGTCTTGGTGGTTGGATGCCAAACTCCTTTTATGGGTATTTGTTGGGTCCTTAGGAGTCTATATATATGATATTGCTTCTATGGGAGAGTATATGAGTTTTACTTGTCTCTCATCTCCTAAAAGAACTTGCATTGAATGTGTGTTGTAGTGTTTGTGTTGAAGATAATACATTGTGCAGGTTTTGGAGGGGTGGGGTTGTTTTACCAAAAGGTTTTTCCCCACCGACATATCTTTGTGTTTATGTGTTTCAATCTTCTCTATCTATTTTCTGTATGCATGGTATATGGCTGCAATATCTTTGTTAAAGTAGTTAACGAATCTGAAATTGGAAGGATTTAAAAAGAATTTTCACAATACTTTCCTTTAGAGATTAGTGTAGGAAGCTATTTTCGCACCTGAGTTTCCTTATAAGTGGTATCGGAGCCTGATCAACTTTTGATCCTAGTTGTTGGGTAGGGTTTTTTGAGCTAATCTTAAGTTGAGTGGGATTTTTTGTGCAAAACATTCTGAATCTTATATGCAGATTGAGATGGCAAGTTCCTCATACAGTAGAATGGAGGTGGGGAAATTTAATGGCACTAATTTCGAGTTGTAGAAACTCAAGATGGAAGACATGCTTGAAGACCACAATCTATGGGAGGCTACTTCACATGATGTGAAACCTATAGTGATATCTCAAGTGGATTGGGAGGTCAAGGATCAAAAGGCTAAGGGTCTCATCAGACTTTGTCTAGCAGATGTCATTCTTCTAAATGTTCTTGATGAGACTACTACAAATTCTTTGTGGAAACAACTTGGAACTGTGTATCAGGCCAAATCTCTAGTGAATAAGTTGTTCTAGAGAAAGAAGTTTTATTCTTTAAGAATGGAGGAAGGTGGATTGGTAACTGATCATCTCAATGCATTCAATTTATTGATTGCATAGTTGGCATCATCCGGTGCCAAGATTAAGGAGGAGGATCATTGTATGACCCTGCTTTGTTCCTTGCTAAATTCATGTGACCATCTTGTGATGGCTCTCATGAGTACTATAGTCACATTCCATATGGATGATGTGGTATCTTTGCTATTATCCGAGGAGATGTGAAGAAAGACTTTGGATTCATCTAAGGAAGCCCTTTTTGTTCGCGGGAGATCCAACGACAGAGGAAAGCAGAATGACAACAAGTCAAAGAAGGGTAGATCAAAATCCCATGGGAGTTCTAAGACTCCTGGAAAGTCCAAGGCAAAATGTTGGAACTATGATAAAACTGGGCACTTCCAGAGGGACTGCAAAGAACCGAAGAAGAAGAAGAAGAAAGGCTCAGACTCAGCTTCCAAAAAATCTCAAGAAGATGGAGATGCTTTTATTTCAGCTTTGGCAGCCCATGCATCTGATGATGTGTGGTTAGTTGAGTTGGGAGCTTCTTTTCACATGACCTCTCATCAAAATTGGTTCTCGAAATATGAAGAGTTCGATGGTGGAAATGTGTACTTGGGTGATGATTCTCACCTAAAGACAGTTGGATGCGGAAGGGTCACTATCAGATTTCCTGATGGACGAGTAAAGGGAATCAATGGAGTTATGCACATTTCAAGTTTGGCATGAAACCTATTATCTATAAGTATGATGAATGATGTAGGTGTGCAAGTTGTCTTTTTGAAAGATGGATGCAAGATGATGAGAGGTTCTATGGTGCTCACTAGAGGTACTAGGAGAGGTACTTTGTTTCAGCTTGAAGCATGCATTTCTCAGTGCAATAGTTCTTCTATTTCAAAGAAGAGAGCGGCTATCACTTCATCCCCACCATCTGAACAAGTAGTAAAGAAGACTGTGGGAATGGGTTTCGATGGTAGTGCAGTAAGTGTACCTAAGGGTGCAAACACTTTGGAAGGCAAGCTTCCTACAAAAAAGATGATGCTATGGCATATGAGATTTGGCCACATTGGTGAGAAGGGTCTTAGGACCCTGAAAAATAAAAACCTCATTGAGGGGTTAAATGATTGCAATCTTGAGTTTGACTTCTGCGAACACTGTGTCTATGGTAAACAAAATCATGTTCAATTTTAATCTACTTCTCACAAATCTTCTGATGTTTTGGATCTTGTTCATTCTGATGTAATTGGTCCTGTAAAAGTTCCTTCAATCTCCAAGTCTATATTTTTTGTATCTTTCATAGATGATTACAGTAGAAGGACTTGGATTTATTTCCTTAAAAGTAAGACACAAGTCTTTAGTCAGTTCAAGGAATTTAAAGCCCTTGTAGAGAATTAGACTAGTAAGAAGATTAAGTGTGTGAGAACTAATAATGGTGGTGAGTTTTGCTCAGCAAAGTTTGAATAGTTCTGTAAAGAACAAGGTATCGAGAGGCATAAGACAACTCCTTATACCCCACAAAAAATTGGAGTTGTAGAGAGAATGAATAGGACACTGATGGAGAAGGCTAGGAGTATGCTTAGTGGAGCTGGTTTTATAACAAAGTTTTTGGGCCGAAGTTGTGGCCACTGCTCGCTATCTAGTTAATAGATCTCCTACATTAGCTCTTGTTGGTAAGACACCCATGGAGGTGTGGTCTAGTAAGAAGCTTTCAATTAGAAATCTTCATGTTTTTGGTTGTGAAGCTTATGCACATGTTCCAAAGGAGAAAAGATCTATGTTGGAAAAAAAAGCTGTCAAATGTATTTTCATCAGATACAGTGCTGGTGTGAAAGGATACAAGCTTTGGGATCCTGTGACTAGTAAGGTGTTGTATAGTAGAAATGTTATTTTTAGAGAGATAACATCTTCTCCTATTGTGCTACAACTAGATGAAAAAGAAAAGGAAAAAGATGTTGTTTAGTTGCCTCCTACCCCTGAGAAGACTGAACAGAGGGACCATGTTGGGTTTAATGATGAGGAGAGCTCTAGCAACTCTGATAGTTCAGAAGAAGAGGAAGAACAAACTCAAACTTAGCCCTTGAGGAGATCCACAAGAGAAAGAAAGCAACCAAAAAGGTTTGGTTATTCTATGTTAGATTCCAGTTGTGTTTTTGCTTTGATTACTAACACTGATGAGCCTAGATCTATGAAAGAGGCTTTGGGCATGGAAGATACAGGTTCCTTGATTGAGGCTATGGATGATGAGATGGCTTCATTGGAGAAAAAAAAAACTTGGGACCTTATACCTTTTCCTAAAGGGAGAAAATATATTGGCTGTAAATGGGTGTTCAGGAAGAAATTCTATGCAAATTGCAATGTTGAAAGGTACAAAGCTAGATTGGTTGCAAAGGGGTATTCACAAGTGGAGGGAATAGATTATGGTGAAATATTCTCTCCTGTTGCAAAGTTGACATCCATTAGATTTTTGTTATCTCTTGTTGCATCATATGATTTAGAGATAGAATAGATGGATGTGAAGAAAACTTTCCTTCATGGTGATTTGGAGGAAGAGATTTGTATGTCATAGCCTGAGCACTACATTGTTAAAGGTAAAGAATCCTTAGTTTGTAGATTAAAGAAATCTCTATATGGTTTGAAGCAATCTCCTAAGATGTGGTACCTTAAGTTTGATGCCTTTGTGTTGTCAATTGGATTTGTAAGATCAAATTAGATCATTGTGTTTATTTCAGAGTTGAAAATGATCACCTTCTTATTGTTTCATTATATGTTGATGATATGTTGTTGTTTGGGAAGGGTAAGGGTATGATTTATGATTTTAAATCTTAGTTGTCAGCACAGTTTGATATGAAAGATTTTGGGGTAGTAAGGTACATCTTGGGTATGGAAATTAGTAGAGATAGGTCTAACAGAAAACTTTGGTTGAGTCAGAGTAAGTATGTGAAGTCTGTGTTGGACAGGTTCAGTATGGTAGATTGTAGACCACTTTGTGTTCCTATTTCTATGGGAACAAAGTTATCTGTAGATGATTGTCCAAAATCTCCTAGTGAGGTGGAGGACATGAGTAGAGTACCTTATGCTAGTGTAGTAGGTAGTCTTATGTATGCTATGGTCTATACTAGACCAGAGATTACCCAAGCAGTGGGAGTCCTAAGCCAGTTTATGGCTAACCCTGGACGGGTACATTGGGATGCAGTTAAGTGAGTATTTAGATATTTGAGGGGTACATCAGATTACTCCATATGTTATCATGGTAACTCTTCTAGATCTCTGCATTTAGTTTGTATTCATGGCTTTGTGGATTCAGATTGGGCAGGTGATATTGATAGTAGGAGATCCACCAGTGCTTATGTGTTCACTATGTTTGGTGGTGCCATTAGTTGGATGAGTAAGTGACAACCTGTGGTTGCTTTGTCCACTATAGAAGCTAAGTACATGGCTGCTACTCACGCTTGTAAGGAAGCCATTTGGTTTAGGATATTGTTTTTTGATGTTGGTGTTAATGCAGCACAAATTACTATTTGGTGTGACAGTCAGAGCGCTATTTACCTTTCAAAAAATCCAACTTTCCATGCCAGAACAAAGCACATTGATGTGCAGTTTCACTTTGTGAGAGATATGGTGGAAGATGGAAAGGTAAATTTGGAGAAGGTAGATACTATGAATAATGTTGCAGATGCATTAACAAAACCAGTGGGCACTAAGAAGTCCAGATGGTGTTCGGAGTCTATGGGCCTTTTTCCCTATAGCGGTTAAAGTTCCTGTTATGTTCATGTTGCTCTTACAAGGTGTTCGACAAGTGGGAGAATGTTAGGAATAAGGTGTCTCAACCTTGGATAATTCTTATTCTTATTATTTTTTTTGTAAATGTATTTTTTTCAAATAATGAAATTAAGTGTGAGTGTACATGTCTAGTTGGCATGTTGATGTGTCACTCCACTTGATGTGTCGGCATCTTGTACGTAAGGAGATCATGACTGAAATGGTCATGATGGATTCCTATGATGCATAAGAACTATTTATGGAATGTGCTATGATAGGTGTAAGAGCATCTTATGACTTGGGCCTATTTTGGTGCCCAAGAAGAAGTGGTTGGTGTGTGTAAGAGAATATGCCAAAAATAGGTTGGTATGATAGATTCTCTTACACTTCTCTTGTGACCATTATTTTTGGTGGATTCTATGAAAAGTTGTCATAGTCTATTCTAGGGATGGATGCCTATTCTTGGGATTGCATGTAATAGCTATGTACATGTGGCTTTGTGCATGGGTCTTAGTGGTTGGATGCCAAACTACTTTTATGGGTATTTGTTGGGTCCTGAGGAGTCTATATATATGATGTTGCTTCTATGGGATTGTATATGAGTTTTACTTGTCTCTCATCTCTTGAAAGAACTTGCATTGCAAGTGTGTTGTAGTCTTTGTGTTGAAGATAATACATTGTGCAGGTTTTGGAGGGGTGGGGTTGTTTTACAGAAAGGTTTTTCCCCACTGGCATATCTTTGTGTTTATGTGTTTCAATCTTCTCTATCTATTTTTTGTATGCATCATATATGGCTGCAATATCTTTGTTAAAGTAGTTAATGAATCTAAAATTGTAAGGATTTAAAAAGAATTTGCACAATACTTTCCCTTAGAGATTAGTGTAGGAAGCTGTTTCCACACCTGAGTTTCCTTACATAGATTCTTGTTTCTCTAGGAGATTGAAAACCAAAAATAGGCATTCCCAAGGAGTTCACAACTATTGTTGATGGTAAAAGTAGTAAAAGTAATCACAGAGAAAGGAAAACTACACCTATACCACTACCACTGAAAAAAAAAAAAAACCAAAACCAAACTAGAGACCTAATAACAAAAAATATTCCAACTTTCTAGATAAATTGTAACAATCTAATAGACTAATAGACTTTATATGACATCAAAAAAAAATTATCCAACAAAACCCTCATATTATTCAAAAATCATGCCCCATTAAGGACTCAAACCAACAACCTTCAAGTAGAGTATCTATACCCCTCTTATAATCAACATAGGCTACAAATGGAATTCCACATAGATAGATTGGATTTCCATTTTCCAATAGTAGATTATTCTGTGTAAGTGTAGTATTGGCCAACTACAAGGAAAGAAAGTGACGACTAAAGACAATAGCTACATGATGCAATGAAATAAAATTATCATCCATAGGCTTTATCAACCTCGATGGTACAATAGTAGGGCCCCTATATGTCATCATCCCCAAAAAGAAAATGATCAACAAATCAACACTACAATATGAATTTAAACCCACACTTAATATATGATTTAGGTGAGAAGACGTCCTATCTTAAACAATTAAGAAACATACTTCATGAAAAGGCAAGATTTATTTAAGGTTGACTTAGTACTTACCACCCATAGGCCATCCCAATGGCCATTTCACATAATTTTGTAGAAGTGAGTACTCTTTTATAATCCCATACGTATTACAAATAGCTATTAATCATCTATAGGAACTCAAAACATTCTTTTGATGAAAAAATATAAATTTTACATGCACTAGCTCTATATCATGGTTCCTCGGCAACAACAGTTGGGTTGCTAAAGATTTTGGCAGTAGTTGCCCCTTTTTTGGTGGGGATGGGCTCACCTTCTAGGGTGTATGGAGTATTTTTTTCGTATTTTGAGACCAGGACATTCAAGGGTGAGGGGCCAACATATGAAACTTAGGGAATACTACCTACAAAATGGATTAGCATATTTTGTGCTCACACATAATATTATGACAATATAAGCTATTATATTTAGAAATTAAGATCAATCAAATATTTCCCAAGTCAATCTATATGAATCCATATAAGACTAAGTGTGTCCTTTTTTTTTTATCTTTATGGTTTTGTTTCATTGTTCTATAAGCAATTGAAATCATTATTCATTGGTGACCTCCTGACAGTTTCAACTGATAACACATCGGATTTTTCAAAGGAGTGCATCAGTTTTGTAGGTGTGAAAATTTACTAGCTTATTCATAGTTGCCAAATAGACAATATTTAGGAAAAATTACTTAGTTTCACCTCAATTCCTTCTAATGAGGTTATGTCTTGGTGCAGCCAAACAAAAACTTGTTTGTTTGCATCCAAAATCTTCTAGACATGGACTTTCTATGGATTTTATCAGGTTTGTATTTACTTCCTCCCTATTTTGGAAGGAATGTCATCATCTAGTAGTGCAACTCTGGAATGACATATTGTCGTTGCAGCTACTATTAATCCAATTAATTCTATTATTCACTTTGTATCCATAGGACACAGGCGTAGGAGAATTGAATTCAAAGACTCAAAACAAAAAAAAATATTCTCTAGAAAATCTTGTTTCAAGAGAGACCACTATCCATCAAATCATTTAGAAACCTTGTCTCTCAAATGTCTTCAGATAGCCAGATAATTTTTCTATATAATTTAGAAAGCTATATAGTATTTAGAAGATCCAACTAATGAGTTTTAAGTTAGATTTATACACCAAGTTGTAAATAACATTGCTAAGACATTTAGAATATGTAATAATTAACTAGTTCTTGATCAAAACGGTATCGACGTATATGGTTTGACATAGAGAATTAATATTTGTCACTTTTTCAAAATCTAATGCTCATTTTGTGTCATATTCATGAATAAAACCATAATGAAAGAGTATTTGTGGTTTCTTTTCATTTTGTGTTTCAGTTATAGTAGGCAAGAGGAGTGTCTTTTTGCACTAGTTAACCACTAATAGCATGAATAGTAGATCTTTGAACTCAACAACACATTCCAACTTTAAATAAATAAATAGAAAGGAGGATATTCATTGAGGACAGCGAGTTCACTAAAGAGAAGTTCAAGATGCATAAACAATATGTTGAATGGAGAGAAATGGGGTTTCATGGATCAAGAGAAAATGCATTGGGATTCATCAAGAAAAAAATATAAAACATGGTCTACAAAAAAGGAACAACAATAGTCATTTGAAGAGGATCTACAATTATAGAATGGAGAACAGTGGAAAAGATTCAAAACCCATGTCAAAAGTCATCAAATAGCAACACTTTATACAAAGGAGAATGTAGTTGTATAAAGGAACAATGGTGCTAAGTGATATGTATATCATTCTATGAGATTAACAAAGAATCAAAGAGATTACTACTACAAACACAATAAAATAATATATTACAATGCACAAATATAGAGATAGAAGAAAGAGCAACAATTTTTGTGGATAGTTGATGTAAGATTAGATCAAAACTAGATTTCAAGAAGAGAGATTCATGAAGAATGGTGGATCTTAAAACCTCTACAAACCCAATATGGTCATATGATATTTAAACAAATAGAGGCAATGAATGATTTTATGCCACTTTAAAAACCCTCGTACTTTGTGCTGATACGGATTGAGATAGTCCACTACTATTATAATGAATATCAAAAAAGTGAAATCTTAGATCAACAGATCTCAACGCTATACAGAAACCACCATGTGACCATGTTTGATTGATAAGTATAGATTGAGACTCAATACTCTCTTGTTTCCAACCAAGTTCATGGATTTATTACTATTGTACTTGTATGTCAAACATACACAACTACCTTTTAGGTGTCCCTATCTACACCATGAAAATTTTAAAATCGACAGGATTTCCAATAGAAAACTCATATATTTACTTTCCAACTAATGCTTGAAATATCCTCTTGCAATCCATACATCGAATACAATAATCCTTTTGTCCGCACTTGTAGATACTATAAATTGTCTTTTTGTGCAACTCTACAACTCCCATAATAGATGAACAGTGTTGGTTTCTATGATATGCTTTTGGTTTCCAAACACCTCCACCCTCCTTATCAGTCCACGTAATAAAAAATGATCATTTTCCCTAGGAGCAAAGCATAAATATTCCCAAGGAATAAATGATATACTATTAATAATACCTTTTATATGAGGTTTCTCTTCCAAAAATGGTACTTTTTCTTAGAAACAATCAAGTTTATAATTGATACTTGGTTGTTTTCACCATCTTAAGTGTAAAAAAAGTACAAGCTATCTCCATATGGATGTCATGTCATGTCTTCTAGCCATGTTCTCTGTAGAGAAGATTGGTAATTAGTTGTACTAAGTAAGGGCACATGTAGTCCTTTTCCTTGAAGTTGTTTGCTAACATCTACCTCACTAGAGGACTTCAAGACTCTATTTAGAGCTCACCCAATTAAGGGATTTACAATGAGAACCTATTAAATTTCACCCAGGTAAGGGATTTTCTTATTATAAATGCTAGGGCGAAACAAGTTGAGTGATCTGGGTGTAGCACTAACTTCTTGACAAATCCAATCTAATTTCTTCTCTCTATAACTTCTCACAAATTTGACTCTATCAAATCTCTGATCAAAACCCTAATTAATTTCACAATCAACCATAATAATTGTAAATAACAATATCAACCTTCACAACATCACACTAACCTTTTCCATTATGAGTAGTACTACTTATATACACTTCTAGCATTGACTACATGAAATCTAAATACTTTCCCTCCAAAGTGATAATCTTGATGTAAAATACACTTTCCTATGATCAGGCTGCTTATAATAAGATTTGCATTATATATCTCCAAAATAGCCAAACACATTTTGACTTCTCCAATGCATCACCTTAGATCTTCCTTAAATAATATCTCTCACTGATATCTCTCACTGATCAACCAAATGAGTCATGGTTGGAACCACACTTTACTCTAACCATGCTAATACTATAGATGTGACTGCACCTTGTAATTCTTCATATATCATGACTGCTACCAAATTATTGACCTCTTTGTCTACTGATCTTCTTGACTTAACCAATTTCCTTCATTACCAATCACTTAACCTTCACACTAATTACATCTTTCACTTCATTGATAAATTATCCAAATTAGTTTCCATCAATGACAACCAAACCAATTGCTTCCTATTACTACAACCATCTCAACTCCCAATCTCATCATAATTCCAATAGATCAATTGTGTGTTATTGATTTTGTCTTGAATTAAATTCAAAATGCAAGTGGTTTGAGGTCTATACGTTATCTATGTTGCATTTGGCAAGTAAATCTCTCTCGGTGGGTCTGAAACTCTCACTTTCCAAGGGTTTGGAAAAAATAATGTCTTTTGACCTATCATCCTCTAGTCAAAACTCATGAAACCTTGGAGTTTGATAGGTCCCTATATGTACTCTAGAATCATGTAGGTTTTGGAGTGGGCCAAAAAAGTGCTGAATTCTGGAAAGCATCCCTAAACTTGGCATCTCTATGTGATAGGAAAAGACATGTGTGATCAGAGTTGGATGATCATGTAAAAGGATCAAGGAAGGTTTTTGGATGAATTAGAAGTTTTGTTTGAAGGATTTCAAGGTGTGTAGAAGACCACTAAAGTTTGGTTGTGATCAGAGATAACAAGGACTAGTAAGTGACCCTGTGATCTAGACTTGATTAGCCATATTAGCCCTCTAGTGTGGTATTGGTCTAGTAGTCAAAAAATTGGTTGGGAACACAATTTTAGAGTATTGTTTGTGCCTTCTAAAAGGGTATCTAGAAAGCCTTCTTGTTTGTCTAGGTTATCACAGAAGAATTAGTTATCCTTTGTTTCCCCAATTAGGAGACCTAATTGGAATTAGGCCTATTCAAAGGGTGTATGAGTGAAATATGATGAAGGGGTGTATTTGGGTTTTTCTAACCTATTTAATCTAAGTTTTTTGGCTATAAAAACATCTGTTCATGATTTTGTGTGATAAGTTGGTCTTGTGGGCCATCTAGACCCCTAAAAATTCAAGTTAATCCCAAAAAATGATACAAAGGTGTGCAAGCCTTGAGTTGTTTATTTGAAATTTGTCCTATTAGGGATATATAGAAGCCTTTGAGGATATCAAATTTCTCAAGTAAAGCATTGTATTGGGGTAGGGATCTCATGAAGTAAATTTCTAGTAAGGTGGTAACATATGGTTGTCTCTATTTAGACCTAGTTGAGTCTAGGGATTCAAACAATCCTGTTGCCTCCTCATCATAGAAGTGAAGCAATGAGATTTCATGAGAGTTCATGCTCCTAGTAATACTCCATATTGAATGTTCTTAACTGAAAAAGAAACTTCATGGTTAAGCTCATTCAAGATGGAGTATTATTGGGATGGGTCACCTCCCAGGAAGTCCTAGTGCTTCACCTCTGTGAGAATTAACTAGATGTAATGAGTGATAAGTGTTCCATTCATTATCATGATATGAGATTACAAGGATTTCTATAGAATGGTTCATAAGGCACAACACTTGTTGAAGGTTTTTCTAATGGGGTTGCTAGTAGATTGGGTTAATGTTAGGAATGGGGACACTGAGAGGGGCAGGGGGGGTGGGGTGAATCAGTCTTCACTATATTTTATCTTTTCACTTAATCTTTAAACTAGACTTAAATGCTTAAGTACTAAAATGAACATTCACATAAACATGAAACATGAAATCAACACATAACACCAATATGGTTATAGGGAAACCCAAATAGGTAAAAACCCCAGTGGGAATTGACACCCAATAATATTTTGTGCTAGTGTTTTATGATCCTTGTTAGAATATCCTTAACCCTATTAGGAGTTGCTTTACAATGTATTAAGTACAATAGAACTTGTCAAGGGTCAGACCTTGTTAGGAGTCTTTTACAATAGTCCCTATTAGGGGAGTGGATACACTATCCTAGAGCTCACTGCTCAAGTGGTGAAGGCTACAACCTTCTGATCTCAGATACACACTATATCTACTGGTTGAACTATCATTGTGACACTACTTGTCTAATCAGTTCCTTTGATGTGTCAATGATTTGACCTTTTTGCAAAGCTCTAATACATCTTATAGACTCTTCGCATACTTCTACTCTACTTATCACAACTCTATATCATCTTCCATACCTATTACAATGGGCGCATCTCATATTTATATGCACATACAAAACAAATAACTAGGTCAGCCCTTTAACCGATTACATACAACACTTCTAATTGAATTGGCTCAAGTGTGTTTACAAAAAAACATATTTACATGTTGGAAACCTAATTACAATAGGCACATAGCCTTTACAACATTAGAATATAACTGCAAATCAAAATGCTAACAGTCGGCTGCTTACTTTTTTCTTCTCTGGCACACACTGGCTGTGTAACTTCAATTGTCTATAACTTTGGCATACTTTCATATCTGATCATGCACTCATAGACTAAGCATGAATATAGTCTAACCAAATTATCTTTTAGGGTGCACACCATAACTCAGTCATACACACATGTGCTGATGCTCTGAGCTTCAGGTACTCTGTACACTATCCACTCTTCAACGCTTAACTGATTTCTGATATTCTCTTCAAGTGCACTGACTCCAAACTACTATATGACTTTGTTGCCATAATGAAAACACTATAAAAAGTCATATACACTAGTATATCCAACTTGCCAACAATCTCCCCCTTTTTCATTGATGGCAACAAAGGAATATGGCCAAGTTGCTAATTTTTCCTAAATACAAAAAACTTTTGTCTTATATCTCCCTTATACATAACTTTCTATCTTATATCTCCTTATACATATCTATACCATATTCTATACATACTCCCCCTTTGACATTAATGAAAAAGGTGCTTCAAAACTATATATACAACTACTTACTATGATAAAACATCTGAATATGCTATCTACAGGTTTGGATCTCCTTCTTCCAAAATGTGATCAGGGAATTCACAATCTAGAGATGGGCGCATAATGCATATTGTATCTTCTCCATCTTCTCAAAATCTATGCTAGGACCTTGATTATATGTCATCATGGTGGCATCAATCTCCTTGATATTCTGATTAAGTATGTCTAATGAGGGTGCAAGAGCATTCCTTAGCTAAGTCTACCTAGCCCTTATCTTGGTCATCTCTTTTTCTACCTTCTCAATCTTATCTATCTGTCCTTGGTAGACATTATTACACATGTTCACATCAACAGATGGATCTTCCACTAATTTCCTTATGCTGTCTATCATGGCTTTTGCCTCTTGAATCTTCTTGTATAGATCACCAGTCAACTTGTCCTAGTTCATACAATCAGCAATGATCTTTCTTCCCTTTGCTACAAACTCCTTCAAAGATTCTTGACCATTCTTTAGTGAGTTTAGGTCAAGTGAAAAATTTCTAACTAATTTAGTGAGCCTTTTCTTCAAATACTTCTGTTCTGCAACTAGGGATGCAGATTCTTCCAGGCTAGAGAAATTGATATTGAACTAAGAAATGACTACACTTACATCATCAATAAAGTGTACCTTGGATAGTTTCTTTTCTACTGGTAACAAGCTATTCAGGATGTTCACTGAATCTACAAGGAGGGGATTCCTCATCACTTCTTTTTCCTTTGCCTTCTCCATAGCTAAGATGCTAAACTTAATTAGGTCTTCTTCTCCCCATGAATCCAAACTTGTTGTGTTAGGTGTCAAACTTGACAAAAATGTTGCTGAGGGAAGTGGAGTGATAGGAGTATTGTCCATAACTTCATATTTTACCTTCATCACTTCAAATAATGGTTTATTTCTCTCTACTTCTTTTTCTTTTTCTTTTTCTTCTTCTTTCTTTTCATCTGTTATATCCTCAATCAGTATTTCTTCTTGATGAGTGGGAGGAGTGTTACTACACAAGTTCTCAGCTTCTTGAGTGCTTACAAATGCCTCTTCAAACTTGTCCAACTCAATGTCAGTGGCTGTCATGGCTATATCTACATTATCAATGATAATGGTGCCATCCTTTAGTGACTATGTCACGGGCGTAGAGTTATCTTTCTCTATTTTTGTTTCAACTGCAGGTGCTAAGTCTTGAGGACCTATCACTAATGCATTAGTGGGCTCTACCACCTTGACTTCCTTTGAGGGTACTTGAGCTATGGGCACAGTAGGTGGATACATGTGCCTATTCATAAAGACCTTCTCAAAGGCTTTCTTTGTTTCCTTAACAACTAGCTCAAATTTTTTATCCATTATATTCAATGTTCTTGTCTTGGTCCTAAGGTGAGGCTTCACCAGATCTAACAATAACTTTTTCTCTTCTAGCTTGCATACTGGAAGGGTTTCATCTAAAGTCTTTTCTCTTATCCTTAGATCTTCTTCAATAGCCTGTCTCTTTTGGAACTCTAAGATATTCCATACTTTATTAGGAATCATAGTCTTTAATTCTAAGACTATCTTCTTAAACTTTAACATATGTTTGACAATCATTCCATGTATCTCTGATTTGTCAATTTCACTGTATTTCTCATAGAACTTTTCTACTTGATCAATTCTTCCTTCATCAATAATTCTTGTGCTTAACACACTCAGACTAGGTTTGAAACTTACTTTAGGAGGTTCTTGAGTGTTCCTTTTGTTTCTTATTACTCTCGAGGATGGATGACTAGAGCTAATCTCTTTCTTCCTCTTAGGCATTTCCTTATACTCAGAATGAGCAATAAGGTCAATGGTTTCCTTGGGCTCAGAAGGAGTAACAATAGTTTTACCCTTTTGAACATCAAATTTTTCTATCTTCACCTTTTTCAACTTAGGATCATCTAATTCAGTCTTTGTTGTTGTCGTTCTCTCAATTTCCAAAGCAATCTTTTGTTCCCTTGCTTTGTGTAGGTCTGCTTGAGACACTCCATGAATTCTCAAGATCTTTGAGGTGACTTTGGCAACCTTTATTTTAGTTGCTGCACTGTTCAAGACTGCATCAACTTCTCTTATTTTCTCTACATAGGATCCCTATCTTGGCTCATTAGGGTCTTTAGGGGCTGAAAGCAAAACTTGTGCATAAGCTTCTAGAATGGGCTCTTAAACTTCATATCCTAGTGGATGAATCCACTTTGTTCTTGGTTCAACTACCTCCATGCATGTTGTGTCAGTCTCAACCATGAAGCAAATAGTATCCTTGTATTTCTCAATAATGTTGTTTGGTATCCTGTACCTCATCTGCATTTTAACCCTGAATGTCTTTAACTCTAGTGTCATGTAGTCTGTCAAAGTTCTCTCAGTACATGCCTTGAGAGATATCTATGGTATTGTGGGAATGGATTTGTCTAGTTTCAAATCAGATACCTTTCCAACAATATAGAAGTACATGTATATGATCAAAGACCCAAATCTGAATATCTTGGTCTTATCATGCTTGATTGCCTTGATGTTGTCAGTTAGTTGTGCATGCAAGATCTCACACAGATTGAACTCTCCATTTTCCTTCACTAGTCTTATGGCTACAAGAATTGTGGCTGCAGACACACTGTTTACCCTACTGGTGTGTTGGAACCTATATCCTAGTATCATGGACATCAATTTGATGTCATCTTGATCAATAGGCTCAATAATCATACCGCACCTATCACTTCTTGATTTAAAAGTTTGTTCAACAATTTTCCTCACATCTTTTCCCATTGGAAGGATGATGCCTATCCTTGAGAGGCCTATCATCTCATGAATTAGGTCACCATTAATTCTGACCAGCACTTCACCTATCCAAAATAGGCCATCATGAATCTTGCTTAGTAGAATCTTGATCCATTATGATTCATAGAACTCATATGTCATAGCATACTCCACTATAGGTTGATTGTTCCACTACACATACTCATCCATGAAGGTTTTGTCTGGTTTCATCATTTTTTCCATGTGCACTCTTAATCTATCCAATCCTACTAGTTCTTTCTTACAGTGAATGTATGCCCTAATGTCCTTAACATGCATAATGCCCATAGGTGTGCAGGAGAATGCCCCTTCTAGGTCATCAAGTGTTGATTTAAATGGATGCCTCTTGAACACATATATTTTATTCTCCGCAACATCAAATACTATAGGAGTAGCCATCACTTGGATATCACTTTCCAAATGATCTTGAAGACTTCTTGAATCAACATGATGAACTAGGGTTTCTGCAACTGATCAAATTCATAAGAAATCACTTGAGAAATCAAATTTCAATTCTTCTCAATCAAATGCTAGGGCTCTTATGCTCTCCAATCACTCTCAATTCAAATGCAATGAGAGATCTTTAAAGTTATGTCTACTTTAAACTAGAAAATCTACCATTAATTCTTGCCGCGTAAACCAGGCTGTCACTTGAAATTTTCTATCTTCCATTCTGCAAAAAATCAGCTAGTGCACTTTTGCACATAGGTTATTTTGGTCTCCAAAAGCTTAAGTCCAAAGGCACATACTCTGAGAGTGAGTATACCATCCGTGTAGGGGGCTAGAGCTAAATTAGCTCCCCCTATGACCCTGAGGGCCATTCATCTAGATATAGAGGGTACGCCCATTGTGGATGCATCCAATACATACTCATCAACTTTGTCCTTCTTTGCTTCTAACCAAATCAAGGTCACATCTTCTGAAGCTTGCACAAAATTGACTTCTCCTTCGGGATCCAAAACTAATTTTTTGGGCTTTTTAGGGCTTTCCTAACCTTTTGTCCTTGGCCTAAAAAACTTTGAGATGTGTCCAACCTTGTTACAAGAGTGACAAATGAATGGAGGCCTTATATTCCTCAGTGCATTGACATGAGTCAACATCTTACATTGTCTAGCTGAGCGACCCTTATAGTTACATATCTGACATATAACATTTTGAGAACTTCTTACATTTGACTGATTCTGATTTCTTTGATTATGCTAAGTCTTGTTCTTTTGACTTGTCTTGCAATTCATAGCTCTATGACCAAATTTATTGCATGAATAACTGTAACCATTGAAAGGTCTTACCTCTATACAGTTCCTTTCTATGTGTCCATGCTTGTTACATGCATAAAAAGTGTGGTCTACTAGCTTGGGCTCATTCTTAGGTGGTTTAATATGATCCTTAGTCTAACTTCCAGTCTCCTTATCATCTGAGGTACCTCTTGATGCTTTCATTCTTGCTCACATGTTGTCAATCTAATTTTGTGCTTCATTGTATCCAATGCAGCCAGTATCTCCTTTAGCTCTTCTGGCATACAACTAAGATTCTATCAAATCAGAACTACTGTGTAATTTATCAATGTGATTCTCAGCATCTTTCAATTTAGATTCAAAGCTTTCTTTGTTGTTTCTTAGCTCTAAGATTTCCATGTTTTCTTGCCTCAATTCTTCATTCAGTTGAAGGTTCTCTTTGACCTATTCATCATAGACCTCCTGATTGTTAGTCAACTTATGATCAAATTCTTCAAGTTGTTCTTTCAAGGATGTATTTTCTTCATTCAGCTTCTTAACCATTATTCCTAGATCACTAGTAGAGCATTCTTACAAATCCTTCCTTAGCCTTTTGATGACTTATTGAGCATCACTGAGTTTTTCCTTAAGTTCTTCAGTTTCTTTTTCAAATCTATCCAGGTCTTCAAGAACGGCTTCTAGATTTCTTTTCAGATGTTTCATTTCTACTTTTTCCATGATCTCCTCAAGTGGTTACACTTCTTTGCTAAGGACCAGAGCTCTGATGCCAATTGTTAGGAATGGGAACACTAAGAGGGGGGGTGAATTAGTGTTCACTATATTTTATCTTTTCACTTAATATTTAAATTGAACTTAAATGCTTAAGTACTAAAATGAGCATTCACATAAACATGAAACATGAAATCAACACATAACACCAATATGGTTATGAGGAAATGAAATAGGTAAAAACCCCAATGGGAATTGACACCCACTACTATTCTATACTAGTTTTTTATGATCCTTGTTAGGAGATCCTTAACCCTATTAGGAGTTTCTTTACAATGGATTAAGTATAGTAGACCTTGTTAAGGGTCAAACCCTATTAGGAGTCTTTTAAAATAGTCCATGTTATGGGAGTGGACGCACTATCCTAGAGCTCACTGCTCAAGTGGTGAAGGCTACAACCTTCTGATCTTAGATAAACACTATATCTGCTAGATGAACTGTCACTGTGACACTTCTTGTCTGATCATTTCCTTCAATGCACTGATGCTTTGACCTCTTGCAAAGCTCTAATACATCTTATAGACTCTTTGCATACTTCTTCTCTACTTATCACAACTCTATATCATCTTCCATACCTATTACAATGGGCGCATCTCATATTTATATGCACATACAAAATAAATAACTAGGTTGGCCCTTTAATTGATTACATACAATACTTCTAATTGAATTGGATTAAGCGTGTTTACAAACAAACACATTTAAAAGTTGGAAACCTAATTACAATAGGTTCATAGCCTTTACAAAATTAGAATATAACTGCAAATCAAAATGCTAATAGTCGGCTACTTACTCTGTTCTTCTTTGGCACACACTGGCTGTGTAACTTCAATTGTCTATAACTTTGGCATACTTGCATATCTGATCATGTGCTCATAGAATAAGTATGAATATAATCTAACCAACTTATCTTTTATGGCACACACCATAACTTGGTTGTAGCATGTACACTGATGCTTTGAGCTTTAGGTACTCTGTACACTGTCTAGTCTTCAACACTTAACCAATTTCTGATCTCTCTTCAAGTGCACTGACTCCAAACTACTATATGACTTTGTTTCCATAATGAAAACACTATAACAAGTCATATACACTAGTATAGCCAACTTGCCAACAATTTAACCATGGAGGAAACTTTGTAGTTAAGCGCGTTCAAGATGCAGTAGTACTGGGATGGGTGACCTTCTAAGAAGTCATGGTGCTTCACCTCTATGAGCATCACGTAGATGAAATGAGTGTTAAGTGTTCCATTTTTTCTTATGAGAGATAGGTTCATGTGAACCATTAGTCATGAAAAATGGGTCAATGAGTTTGACTAACAAAAACTACACAGTTGAATCCTGATAACAATGTCACAATTTGACTTGTGGAAAATACCTCCTACTTACAAATTGGGAGTCTGTGATAAGAGAATCCATTTCATGTGGTACGCTTCCCATACCTTGACCCTTTTTATTTTTAAACTAAGGTGAGGTTTAAGTTATCTCCTTATCTATTTTATTAAGTGATTTATTAGTAAGGTGTAACCAGTAATGTATGTCCTAGGATATGAATGATAAAGGGTTATTGAAGGCATAACATCATTCATTGTACACAAACAAAAATATATATTGTTTTCTTTTTCACACAAGATAGACTCAGGTCATCTTTTCTCTACATGCCTCGATGCTTATGTAATCTTGCAATATAAACTAGAAGTAACACTTAGGTCATCCCAACATTATAAGTCTCGATGTTTACATTTACTTTCCACATCACATCCGATGGAAGTAGTATTTATATTATCATGGTTTCACTATATCCAATGAGGGTTGTAGTAACTTCTATCTCCCAAAATTCTTGATGATGATAAACAAAGCTAAAAAGATCAAAAGTGACAAGTTAGGTGCATGTAGGTTTGCATTCATTATATTGTTACATTATTTTGGTATAAATCAACTATGGATTAGCTTCGATTGTTGGCAAGTGAGAAGTTCTTGAAGGTGTATATGTTCTCATTTTTGGAATTTTTGGAAATTTGACTACACTATTATGATTTAGTTTTGTCATTATGGCAACAAAGTCATACGGAGTTTTGGAGTCAGTGTATAACTTAGAAGATCAAAAATATGGCTAAGCATGGAAGATTGGATAGTTAGCAGAGCATCAATGCCCATGTGTATGACCAAGCTATGGAATGCTCCCTTGAAGATAAGCTTCAGAGTATGTAATCATGCTAAGTCTAAGAGCACATGATCATATCAGTTAGTATGAAGAAGTTACAGTCAAATGAAGTGACACAGACAATGAGCGGCAGAACAGAACTGAGCTTGGAGCCGACTGTTTGTATTTTGATTAGCACTTATAATATTGTTTTGTAAAGTATATTCACCTATTTTATTTAGTTTATAGACATGCTAAGTATCATTTTATGTAAACACACTTGATCCAATTCATTTGGAAGCTCTCTATGTAATAGGTTGAAGGCTGACCTAGTGAATAATTTTGCTTGCGCATATAAATAAGACATCCACCTTTGTAATTAAGTGTGTGATATGAAATAGAGTTGATAGGAGTAGAGAAGAAGTATGTGAAGAGTAGTTAGAATGTTGTAGATATTTACAAGAGGTTAAAGCATCAGCATACCAAAGGAACTGATCAAACAAGCAGTGTGACACCAAATAGTTCACCTTGTAGATATAGTGTGTATCTAAGATCCCGAAGGTTGTAGCCTTCACCACTTGAGAAGTGAGCTCTAGGAAAGTGTGTCCCCACCCCTAACAGGGTTATTGTAAAAAAATCCTAACAGGGTCCAACCCTTGACGAGGTTATTTTACTAAAAGTATTGTAAATATCAACTCCTAACAGGGTGGCAAGATCTTCTAATAGGGATCATAAAACACTAGTGCAGTTCTTAGTGGGTGTCAATTCCCACTGGGGTTTTTACCTATTTGGGTTTCCCCGTAATCATATTTGGTTTTATGTGTTGTGGTTTTTTATCTTACTTGCATGGATATTTTGTTCAGTACTTAAGCAATAAAGTTAAGAATCAAGATAGCAGAAAAATTAATAATATATAGAACACTGATTCACCCCCCCTCTCAGTGTTCCCATTCCTAACAATTAGTATCAAAGCTCTAGACCTCTGAAGAAAATTTTAACCACTTGAGGAGATCATGGATATAGCAGAAGTGAAACATTTGAAGAAGAGTCTTGAAGAGCTCTTGAAGATCTTGACAAATCTGAAAAAGAAAATGAAGAACTAAAAGATAAGGTTAGTAATTCTCAAGTAATCATCAAGAAATTGAAAAAAGACTTGAAAGACTGTTCCACAAGTGATTTGGGAAAAATGGTTAAAAAGTTGAATAGGAAAACACATCTCTAAAGGATCAAATTGAAGAGTTGGATGAAAATCTATTCAATAATCAATAAGCTTATGAAGAATAGGTCAAAGAAAACAAATAGTTGAATGAAGAACTAAGGCAAGAAAACATGAAAATCTTGGAGCTGGAAAACATCAAGAAGAAAGTAGAATCAAAATTGACTGAAGCAAAGAATCACATTAACAAGCTGCACACAAGCAAGGATCTAATAGAGTCACAGTTGTATGCACAAAAGATTAAAGGAGATACCAGTGGTATTTGATACAATGAAGCCCAAGTTTAGATTGATGTTATGCGAGATAGAATGAAATCTCCTGAAGAACCGAAAAAAGCCAAGAAGATTGATGATCATACTAAAGCTCAAGTAGAACCATCTAAAGATGAGTGCAAGCCTGTAAAACAAACTTGTTATGCCTATAACAAGCATGGACATATAGTAAGAGATTGTAAAGAGGTAAGACCTTTCAATGGCTTTTTTTATTCATGCAATAAGTTTGGTCATAGATCTATGAACTGTAGATCAAACAAAAGAAATCAGACTCAGCAAAATTAGAGAAGTCATCTAGAGCAGAATGTTAGAATTCCTTAGAACATTACATGTTAGATATGTAATTATAATGGTCACACATCTAGATAGTGCAAAATGGTAACCCACATCAATGTGCTGAGGAATATAAGGCCTCCAGTTATTTTTCACTCACGCAACAAGGCTGGACACATCTCAAGGTTCTACACATCAAAAGTACAAAGATAGGAAAGCCCTAAAAAATTTTAAGGATCAATATTAGCTGAAGTAGGAGAATTCAAGTTTGTGCAAGCTACAGAAGATGTGAGCTTGATTTGGATAGAAGAAAAGAAGGATAAGGTTGATGAGTATGTATTGGATGCATTCACAATGGATGCACCCTCTACATTCGGACGAATTACACTCATGGTCATAGGGGGAGCTAGATTAGCTCTAGACCCCTACACGACTGGTATACTCACCCTCAGAGTATGTGCCTTGGACTATAACTACCTAATTGATAGCAAAGACAAAGAATGAAATTCATAGTTGTATTGTGCATTTACGCGGCAAGCATTAATGGAAAAAAACTACTTTATCATCACTAGAGATTCATTAATCACTCATTTGCAATCAAATTTAAGCGTTTAGAGATCACATGAGTTCTAGTAGTTGAGTTGAGAAGTATTGTAGTTAGATTTATTAGCAAAGAAGCAAGATTGGATTTTGCAAGCCCTAGTTTAGACACGACAATCCAGAAGCCCTTGGAAATCTCTTTGAAGCATTCAATCAAGTAATTCATGGCTACACCAGTCATTTTTTATGTTGCTAAAAGGAAAAGATATGTGTTTAAGAAGAATCCATTCAAGTCTACCTTAGATGACCTAGAAGGAGCCTTTTCAAGAACCCCAATGGGCATTATGCACCTAGAAGAAATATGTGCATATGCATATTTCAAGAAGGAACTAGTTGGTTTGGATAGAATAAGGTCGCACCTTGAAACAATGATGAATCCTGATAAAACATTCATGGATGAGTTCGTGCACCTTGAAAATCATGCAATCATTGAGTATTCCACAATGTATGAATTCTATGAATCCAAATAGATTAAGATCTTGTTGAGAAGAATTCATGATGACCTATTCTAGATAGGTGAAGTTCTAGTTTGCATCATAGATGATCTCATTTATGAGATGACTGGTCTATCAAGAATAGGCACCATTCTTCTTGTTGGTAAGGATGAGAGGAAATTGGTTGAGCATGCTTGTAAGTCACGCAGTGACAAGTGCATTATGACCATAGAGCCAATTGAGGAGAAAGACATCAAGTTAATGGCTATGATTCTTGGTTATAGGTTTCAACATACAAACAAGGTAAATAATGTGTCCACAACCACTATTCTAGAAGCCATCAAAATTGTGAAAGAACATGGTGAATTCAACGTGTGTGAGATCTTGCACACGTAGTTGATAGACAACATAAGGGCCATCAAGCATGACAAGAGAAAGATATTCAGGTTTGGGTCACTGATAATCTATATGTACTTTGATATAGTTGGAAAAGTTTCATATTTGTACCTAGATAAGAGTCTACCTACAATGCCTCAAATATCACTAAATTCATCAACTGAGAGTACCTTAAAAGATTATATGGAGTTAGAGATAAAAACATTCAGGATAAAGATGCAGATGAGGTATAAGATACCTAAGAGCATTGTTGAGAAGTACAAGGATAGTATTTGATTCATGGTAGAGATAAACATTACATGCATGGAAGTTGTAGAACCTAGAACTAAGTGGATTCATCCACTTGGTTATGAAGTTGAGGAACATATCCTAGAAGAATATGTAAAAGTCATCCTTTCAATGTGAAAGGATCCCAATGAACCAAGATGGGGAACATATGAGGAAAAGACAAGATAGGTAGATGCAGTCTTGAACAGTGCTATGACCAAGAGGAAATCCTCTAAGATTACCTCTGAGATATTCAAGATTCATGGTGTGACCCAAGCAAACTTGGATAAGGCAAGGGAAGCCAAAATTGCTATGCAAGTTGAGAGCACACCCTCCTCTAATGTTAAAATAGAGAAGTCTGATGACCCTAAGGAGAAGAAAATAAAAATTGAAAAAATAGATGATCCAAAAGAAAAGAATAAGATAGATGATATCACTCCTGCACCCATAAATACAATTGACTTAGAGTCCACTGAAGAATCTTCTGAGACAAGTAAGGTGACTAAGTGGAAGAAGTAGATAGTCTCAAGCCATCCATCAGCAAAAGCCACAAGAAACTGAGGCTGAAATGTTCAACCACCTCCTGAGGTAGGATTCCTACCAAGTTTGCAAGTGTTGAGATCCAGAGTGGTAGATGAAGGTAGACTTGATTAGATATCTAAGTTTTATGATAGATATCATGAGATAGACAAATCTGAGATCCATGATATGCTAATCAAACATATGATCAAATTCAAGAAGACTGTGCTAGAACTAAGGATAGTGATTCCATATAAAATTTGGGATATTTTGGACATATTGAAAAGACAAGCTGCTGAAGAAGACTTCAGAATAAGAGAAAAGATAGTGGATGACAACTTTCTAGTATGCTCAGTTGAAGAAAAGTCTTTGTTAATGAACTTAGTAAAGTCACACCTTAGAACCAAAATGAGAACCCTTCATATTATGAATAAGGATTATGAATTGATTTCTAAGGAGACTGAAAATTCCTTTGAGAAGGTGTTTTTAGAACAATGCATGGAACCAACATCTGCACCCACAACCCAAGTTCCTATTAAGCAAGCCAAAGTAGTTGAGGGTATAAATGCACCTATGACAGGTCCACAGGATTCAACACCAATAGTGACAGTGTCTAATGATGCAATAAAGTATGCACCCATGCCTAAAACACAAAAAGATGACACGCTAATGATTGATAATGTGGAGATATCAATGGCGTCCACTGAAAAAGATAGAAAAATTTGAGGAAGCCTTTGTGATTATAGAAGAGGTAGAAGTACTATGTGGTAATGGAACTCATATGTAGCAAAAGGAAGTGCAGATTGAAGACATAACAGGATAGAAAGATGAAGAGGAGAAAGAAGAAGAAAAAGAAGAAGAAGAGGAGAAAGAAGAAGGAGAAAAGGAAAATGAACTTGAAGAAGAGCCATCTATTGGAATGGCAGTGAAGGTTAATACTGAAATCATGGACAGTGCACCTCTCACTCCCAAGCCCTCAATGTCATTGTTGTCAGGTTTGACCCCTGACACAACCAGTCTAGATTCTTGGGGAGAAGAAGACTTGATCAAAATTAGTGTACTAGCAATGGAGAAGGCAAAGGAAAAACACGTAATGAGAAAACCTATGTTTGTAGAATCAGTCAACATCATAAACAACTTACTACCTAAAGACAAAATAGTATCAAGTGTACATTCAACAGATGATGTAAGCACTATCTTGACATATTTCAAAGAAAACTTTTTAAGCCTTGAAGAATCAACATCCAAGGTTGTAGAAGAAAAGTATCTTGAGAAAAGATTGAATGAACTAACAAAAAACTTCGCACTTGACCTCATTTCACTAAAATTTGGTCAAGCTTTGTTGAAGGAAATTACAGCTAAAGGAAGGAAAATAATAGCTAACAGTATGGATAAGGACAAACTGACTGGAGATGTTTCTAAGAAGATTCAGGAAGTAGAAGCCATGATAGATGCAGTAAGGAAATCAGTAAAAGATCCCTCCTCAGATCTAAACATGTGCAACAATTTCTATTAGGGTCAGTTAGACAAAATTGGGAAGGAAGAGCAAGAAATGGCCAAGATAAGGGCTAGGCAAGCACAATTAAGACATGCACTTGCACCCTTTTTAAATGTACTAAATCATAATATTAAGGAGATTGATGCCACTATGGTGACATATGATCAAGGTCTAAGTTCAGATTTGGAGAAGATGGAAAAATTGACTTATGCACTATTTGCCCATCTCCAGACAGTGGATACACTGAAAAGGTTTTGGCAAAATTAAATTGCAAAGCTTCAGATTGCTTACCTAGATGTATTATCAATGTAAGTACTTGAAGTTCAGTTTTTGTGCACCTTTGTCATTAATGTCAAAGGGGGAGTATATTATATAGTAGAAGGGATGATATGGATATGATGTAAAGGGGAGTAGAGTACATAGTAAAAGGGAGTTATAAGATAGAGTATATGTTAGAAAATTTTTGTGTAAGAAACAGTTAATAACTTCGCCATATTCCTTTGTCGCCATTAATAAAAAAGGGGGAGATTTTTGGCAAGTTGAATATACTATTATGAATTATTTTTTTCATCATGGCAAAAAATTCATATGAATTTTTGGAGTCAGCACATAACTTAGAAGATCAGAAATATGGTTAAGTATGGAAGACTAGACAATTAGCAGAGCATCAGTGCACATGCGTATGATTGAGTTATGGAATGCACCCTTGAAGATAAGCTTTTGATTATGTAATCTATTACAATAACTAAGAGGGAGGGTGAATCAGTTATCCAAATCCCAAAATAATAATGAGTAATCCAAAATAGTGTTTCTCTAATTTCTGTCAGTCAGTAAACATATATATGATTCACTGTCAGTATTTTTACCGATCTTCAGTTAAAGCTCTTTAGTAGTTACCAATCAAATCAAATAGCTAAAATGTAAAGTATAATAATAATAAATCATCACAATAAACACATAACACAATGATTTAATGTGGAAACCCTGTTAAGGGAAAAACCACCTAGGAGCTGGCAACCCAAAAATTTCACTCTTCTAAAGTGAGGCCTGTGAGGACCCAACCCTATCAAAGGTTACAATACACACTGTTAGGTGTGACCTGGTTAGAGGATTTTGCACTAGAAGTTATCTTTCAATCTTATGTCACTCATTGTGCTGATTTAAAGGATAACAATGTTTCACTTGTCAAAATGAAACACAAATAAGACTTCAAAGTCCACTCCGTTAAGAGATTTTCACTATTTACAACTATTAGAAAGTAACAATAGATTGATCTACCTTAATACAACAAATTATAGTTGCAGATCAGTGTCATGCTCAACAATGTTTTCTAACCAATATATCACTTCAAATCTAATATCAATATCACTTACAAACTATCAGTTCTATGCTCTGTGTAGCTCAGTTTGTTCATTGTGCAGCTCAGTTTCTACTGCTCGATTCAGTAACCTGTTTGATCAGAAATGCATGAATGCTAGTTCATGCTTAGCTTCTGTAGTATCTCCTCTTTTTTCTTTGATTTTTTCCTTAAATAAGCATGTAAGTCATTTTATTTTCATCTATCAAATTTTGCCGCTTTAAAATTCCTTGGTTGATGTGTCATTAACACGTTTCAATCTCCTTCGTTAGATCTTCCTTGAATTTTGTTAGCTGTAGATCCTTGTAACAAACTTTGACTTTTCACCTTGAAATCATGTGAATCCAGCTCATCAGTTTTGTCGTCAAATTGTCTAGTCAATAATATCATTAAATGCTTTTTTGTTCTCCTTGATTAACAAAGAAATGCATTGGTAAACCTTCATCGGTTAAACTTGTGCTCGATATACAACACACTACATCGGTGTATACTATCATCAGTGTTTACACTGAGGATGTCGGTAAACATTAAACTGTTCTCCTTTACCGACCAACACTGCTTTGTGTCTTTTAGTTCCATTCTCCATAATAGATGAATACAACATACTAAAGTCAATATAATGAGATCAAAGACTCATCAATAAGTGATCCAGAATAAGTTATCCAATGCATTCCTTATCCTTATCTATTGTGACCTTCTTTCACCATTCTTTAGATGTCTCAGTAATGATAACTTACAAGATAAGTACTGTAAAACTAATAAGAAACTGGTTGACATCAATGACAACATAATACTGATTTAACATATTGTATATCTATACAACTACTTTTCATGTGATCTTCAATCACTATTTCAACAATCTCTCCAATCAGTTGTAAATCAGTTGTAGGTTCAATAGTAATCATGCTAAGTCTAAGAGCACATGATCATATCTGTTAGTATGAAGAAGTTACAGTCAAATGAAGTGACACAAACAGTGAGTGACAAAATAGAACAGAGCTTGGAGCTGACTGTTGTTATTTTGATTACCACTTATAATATTGTTTTGTAAAGGCTATGAACCTATTTTATTTAGGTTATAGACATGTTAAATATCATTGTATGTAAACATGCTTGAGCCAATTCATTTGGAAGCATTGTATGTAATAGGTTGAAGGCCGACCTAGTGAATAATTTTGTTTGCACATATAAATAAGACATATGCCTTTGTAATTAAGTGTGTGATGTGAAATAGGGTTGATAGGAGTAGAGAAGAAGTATACAAAGAGAAATTAGAATGATATAGAGCTTTACAAGAGGTTAAAGCATTAGCACACCAAAGAAACTGATCAGACAAGCAATGTCACAATAGTAGTTCACCTTGCAGATATAGTGTGTATCTGAGATCCTAAAGGTTGTAGCTTTCACCACTTGAGTAGTGAGCTCTAGGATAGTGTGTCCCCACCCCTAATAGGGTTATTGTAAAAGACTCCTAACGGGGTCTAACCCTTGACCAGATTACTGTACCAAAAGAATTGTAAAGATCAACTCCTAATAGGGTTGTAAGATCTTCTAATAGGGATCATAAAACACTAGTGCAATTCTTAGTGGGTGTCAATTCCCACTAGGGTTTTTACCTATTTGGGTTTCCCTATAATCATATTTGGTGTTATGTGTTGTGGTTGTTTATCTTACTTGCATGGATATTCAGTTTAGTACTTAAGAAATAAAGTTAAGATTCAAGATAACAGAAAAAGTAATAATATATAGAACACTAATTCAGCCCCCCCCCCCCCCCCCCCCCAGTATTACCATTCCTAACAGGAAACACATACCTCTATGATGGTTTCCTATGGTGGAAATAATTTTTTGGTAATATGTTAAGTAAAAAATGTGTAAGTACAGAGTTAGTTTCCATAATACAGACCAAAAATCATGTAATACTTATCTTTATAGTTTGTGAGCATAAAGATATGTTCTATGGGATATAATAAAGCTTATGTTGTGATTTCTTGAGTTTTTTCTTTGTCTGGACAAATTTACCTGGTTATGAAGTTGTGTGGGCATAGTATGCAGTGAAAATAGGGCACCTGAGCAGACATGATGATTAAGATAATAACATAAGGTACTTTTGCAATATGATTTATAAATTATGATATATCCTCACCTATCTTATCATTTTTATGGTTTCATAATATCTTTTTGTTGCGAATAAAGTGTAAAGACACATTTTTTGAAGAACTAGTGAGTTGAAAAGGAAATTAAGATGATCAGGTGTGTGTGTGTGTGTCTATATATATATATATATATATATATATATATGAAGGCTTTGAGTTGTGAAAGCCATAATGGATGGATTGAAAATTTGTGATGACTGAATAAAGTGGAGATTTTTGGATTATTGTTTTGAACCTCAATTGGAACTACTTTGGCATAGCAGACATTGTTCTATTTCAATTTTTTTTTTACAAGATAAATTTGTAATACTAGACAGTGAGTCCTTTGTAAGAGTAGTGAGCTCAATTTTTTATTCACCCTAACAAGGTTATAGACTCCTAAAATGTTCTATCCTCTAACAACGACATGTGCTAATGTAATATTATTCTCCTAGTATGGCAAGCTCTCCTAACCAAAACATTATACTCTTAGTGCAGAATTTTTGGGTACCATCCCCACTGGGGTTTCCCTTTGCCAAATTTTTCTCAAGAGAAGATCACGATGTTATGAGTTATTTACTTTATGTGTATGTTCTTATTTTATTTATTGTATGGTTAAGTTTGAATTGGTTTAGAAAGTATAAAAGTGTTGCAATATTGATTCACCCCCCCTCCCCCCCCTCTTAGTATTTATTGATCCTAACAATTGGTAGCAAAGTTTAAGGCCCTTCAAGATAAAGCCTAACAACTTGAGGGAGATCCTGATGGATTAAAGTAGTTTGGAAGAAAACTTTGAGGCAACATTTGAAGACTTGGATAAGGCTAATGCTAAAAATACTAAATTAAAGTATAAGCTAAAAAAGGCTAAAGACTATATCAAGAGGCTCAAAGATCAGATTGACATTTCAAGGAAAAATATGCAAGAACTAGTTGAGAAGATGAGGGAGCCCGAGAATGATTTATCTGACCTAATTGAAAAAATTAAATAGGAAAAGGATGCACTAAAGCATGAATGTGAGATCACTACTTTTAAAATGACCAAAGAAATTCAACAAGAGAAAGAAGAAAATAGAAAACTTGAAGAAGCCTTGAAGAATGCAAATGTACAGATGGGAAGAATGCATCTAGAAATCAATGATGTCAAAATCAAGTATGAATAACTCGAGAAATACAATATCGTCATTAAGGGAGAACTTCTTGAAGAGAAGAATCACATTGAGAAACTTCATGCAAGAAGAAACAAGATTGATGAACAGATTGAGAAACAAAAGCCTAAAGGTGACAAAACTGGAGTGAGTTTTGATAAAGCTGAATGTTCTAAATCTCAAGATAAACAATATGAAGGTAGGACAAATGAAACTCCTAATCAGAAAGAACAACCTAATAAAGATAAGAAACCTAGAGAGAAGATCAAACCTTTTAGAGGAAGATTATTTGTGTAGACACCTAAATTCATCCTTTTAACATTAATTAAATTTAATTTAGTTAATGATCCCAAATAACATTAGAGTTAATTTTTTTTAATTAATTATATTTGTTAAATTCATCTATTTATTTAATTAAATTTATTTAATTAAATAAATTCATTAATTAACAGTATTTGAATTAAATTTAATTTAATACATGTTCCTCTATAGTCCCCTTTTAAATAAATTTTTAAATTTATTTAATCCCCTCACATTCTTTATTTCTACTAAACCATGATTAAATTTAATTTAATTTAATTTAATCCTAAATTCAACCTAGATGCTATCCTACACACATCACTTTCTGTCTAATAAGCCTACTCACTAATTAACTAAGGTTAATTAGGCTAATTTTTGGATTCCTACATCCATTAGTCCTAATTATTTGCTTACACATGTGTGAGCAAATTTCCAAAAATGGTCTTTTCAAAAATTGCTAAACTTTGCACAAACAAGACTTCTTACAGTTTATGACATGTCTTACACATTCCAAAATGGTAAAAATGGACTTTTTCACTTACACATCTCTTACACACACTTACACATGTACTTGAAGTACACATTGACCTTTCACATCCCAAGTTACTCACACATGTGTGAGCAAGTCTTAGACTTTGCATGACTTATGTGTCTCCTTGGTGACACCTATGGGGATTCCACATAGATGCCACCTCACCCCAACCCTCCAAAATCCTATAAATAGGACCCTTGTCTCAAGCAAATTCATATTCATTCTTGCATTAGAGTTATTATGCTAGTATATGCTTACAATTGTTCTTAGAGTTTTCTTTACTAACCATTTGGTAGTTGTTAGATTTTTATTATAGATTTAGTCTCATTCCATGCTTTTAGCTTCATTTGTTTTACTTGCATGCCATAGAGCTTGAGGATTGCTTTCATAGCTCCTCCTTGAGATTCTTTGGCCTCTTCCATTTGAATGCTTGAGAGTTTCTTTTATAGCTTCTCCTTGAGCATCTCAAATCTTCATCATACTTGCATCTATAGTGGGATCTATATTTGTGTTGGGAGAGCACACCCACAACCTCTCTAAGAGCTTAAATCAAGCAAGTCTTGGGTGCACTTGCTTCATGCTCATCCGAGGTTATGGTGGAAATTAATGTTTTTTACAAGTTTATGAACATGTTATAATAGATTGATTATGCCTTTTATTGTTAACATTTTCATGTTTAAACTTGTTATTAATAGGTGTATTATCATCATATACATTTTTGGCATGCCTGATGGGACCCACAATCCCATTTACTAACTATTTCTCTTAAATTTGTGAAGGTTTCCCGTAAATTTTCCAAATAGGCATCTCTGCACGACCAGAGGTGTTTCTGCCTAGAAACAGGCATCTCTACAGAGGCATCTCTACCTGTCAACATGTGTCTCTGCCTCTACAAAGGCGTCTCTGCCTCCAGACAGGCGTCTCTGCCAAAAAGAGTTTTTCTCTTTTTTTAATTTATTTTAATCAGTAAAACTTGTGTTTCATAATCACATTAAGGCTAATGATAAGTATTAAAACACCTAATCATATATGCAAATGAAGAAAAATACATGAAGCTAATTAAAACTTTATTTTTGTGCAGATAGGTGTCTCTGCATGTAAACAGGTGTCTCTGCTAGAAGAAGGGGGTTTTTCTTTATCTTATTTTTTAAGTTGATTAAGTAAACATTTTTGACATATTAAGGTTAAAAATCACTGTATTTTTGCTATCACAAACCTTTTTATGCATTTAAAACTTAATAAGAAGATAAAAATTTCAAGCATTGGTGTTTAACTTCTATTTTTGTGCAGATAGGCATCTCCTCCAGTACACAGACATCTCCTCTAGTAAATAGGTGTCTTAGACAGACATGCATTTCTGCATGTACATAGGCATCTCTTCCTGGTAACAGGCATCTCTACTTGTAAACAAGTGTCTTTATCTGATTTTTGCATGTTTTCATAATATCTTGCACTTTGAGTTTTTTGATCTGAGTTTTTTGGAAGACACTGACGTTTTGTGACTTCTAATAGTGATTTTGCAGAATGTTGACCAAGATTTGACCACTTTAAGACTACTAACTTGTTTGTTTTGTAGGATGTTGTTAGAAGACCAAACACACTAAACTATTTATCAAAGTTGTTTTGTAGGTTGCCAAGGAGATTCAATCAAACATTGTGTTTTCTTAATGATTTCTTAGGCACCTAGCATTAAATAGGAAGTCTTTTTCTGTAGATAAATGATTCATTAGCTAGGAAATTATGCTCTTTTCTCCAAGTGAGAAAACCAGAAACCTATAACCTTTTGGATTGTTGTCTTGAAGAAAAGACTTGAAATTAATCATTTATTTGGTGTGTTTGGGAGAAAACCTCATTGGATAGGAGATTATGATCTTTTCCCCTTGAGGGAAAACTAGAAATCCAGACTCCTTCTTGGGCCCAATCCATGCATTTATTTTCAACCCTTTAGATAGGCCTCCCAATGAGGTAAAAAGCTACCAGGAATGACCCACGTGAGAACAAGGTGTAAGCCCACCACTCCAACTCATGTCAATGAAATTTTATTTTTTGGGGTTAAAGCCTTGGAAGCTAGATGACATTTGAGCTTATACATGGCTCTCACCTAACATTTAGTAGGGCCTCATGGTTTGAAACACATTTACATGACTACTTCTGCCAAGGTGCTTTATGGGGCTATATGTCCTAGTAGCGCTTTCACGGACACAAAGAGTGTGTTCGAATGAAGATCCTTACTAAAATCCATTAGTTAGAAGCCACCTAGTTCACCTCTGAAAGGTTGATAATCTACATGTGAGGAGAATAGTAATCTCCCCAAGACACTCACCATATTGATCCCCCTTCAATGTTAATACTATGATAATACGACATCATGAAGCCATTGCGTGCTTGGTGATGGTTGTATTCTAAGGAGTTGTTGGGTGTGTTCCTAAGTTAGTGAGAAAAGGTTTTCAATCTTAGCCAACTTCCTTTTAGGGATAAAGAGTGTGCTTGTTACTTTCATTGCAAAAAACAAATCCATACACTTGAATCTTGCAAGGTTGCTTTGTCCCTTGCAAGACTGGTTTTGACAAATGTACTTGTAACCCAAACATTTGATGTATGTATGAAATCAGTTCTTGCCAAGAACATCCTTTGATCTATCAAGATATTGTCCTCAAGTCATAACAGATAGTGTTAAACATAAGAAAGTAAAACTTTGAGTTACACAAGCCCATAGAGAGAAGAAAATCACTGATCAAAGGATTAAAGCCAACCAATCTTATTGGAAACCCATTCGAGAATTTCTATAAGCTGTCGAGAAAGTAGATAAAATTGTTTACAACAATCGGGTTGCTAATTTTGTTTCCAAGAACAAAGTGAACATGGCCTTTGTCACTTGGGAATCCTATGACTAAGTACCTTTGACCTTCATTCCTCACCTTCTTCAAGTCATTCATCCCTTTCTCATCTTTTAACATCCCTTTCGTCATCCACACCCTAAAACATTAGGAGCATTAATCAGAATATTGGACTTTAAATCAGAATCAGATCAATCCATCTTTCACACCTTCATCATGCCATAGGGTGAAAGAATCATTCCAACAGTGTCTCATAGACCTTAATTCCAAAGCAAACATAAATCCCTTACTACCTTGAGAACTGAGTCTTTCTCTAGTAGTCCTAATCCAGTCCAATTTTGTTTAGGGGATCATCAGTCTATCACCCAAACACAAGAAGACTTTAAATCAAAACCAATCCTATGTTTGCATAATCACAAGGTCTTGTTTCACCTAGGTTTGTTCCAAACCTTTAAATCCAATCAATCCTTGAGGCTTAGTCCCTCTTTAATCCAATTTCATCATTCAATTCAATCCAATCCAATTCAATTAATCCAATCAATCATCCAGACTTAATCATTAGTCCAAGTTGCTCCTAGTTCATCAAATCCTTTCTTTCCACATCTCATCAACTATTCACCTTTCTTCAAATTCAACCATCCTAAGGTCACTCATGCATGGTACTTACCCGATCAAAAGCAAAGCTAAGACAAGAATCTCTCATCATGGCTAATGATCAAGAAACTATCTATCAAGAAGACTTTAATGATGAAGAAGAACCTCACATGGAATTTGACACAGTAATACCTGAAAGTGTCAGTGCTAATCCACGAGCTAAAGAATTTTTTGAGGATCCTATCAACTTAAGCTTAGTGGAAGACCTAATCCAAGCCAAAAGTGTCAATATCTTCATGAATCTTGTTCAAAGAGGTGTTACCCTCCCTAATGATTTTGATGAAACTTTTCTTGAGAACAACCTGATTCAAACCAACAAAAGCAAAGTAGCACCATCAACATCTGATAACACAACTCAAGCTCCCCCTGATATGCTTGAGTTAATTTGACAACTCCTAAACAAGCCTAACTCAAACAATGGGGTGATTAATGATGATTCAAATATGGGTCATGTACCCAAAACACAACTAGGGTCCTTAGGGTGCTACTCTGCTTCTATTTTCTCGAAGCCTAGTGGGGTCCTAAAAAATCAAAATTCTGCACAAGGAAACAACACTAACCAGAGACAAAACACCAATCTTACCCCCTCCAGGGGGACATAATGCATCATTAGGTAGAGGAACACTTCAAGACCATACAATCACTACTAGTCCTCCTGAATTAGTCCAACAAATTGATGAGCTCAAGGGCATGATGTTGGTTATGCAAAAAGGTGGGAAGAAGGAATTTTCTTTTGTAGAAATATGTCCTTATCCTTTTGACAAATCAATCACTCTCCAACCCTTCCCTGCCAATTTTGAAATGCCAAAGTTTGATAAATACAAGGGAGAATCATGCCCTACACAACATATCAAGGAATTTTATGTAGCAGCACAAGAAGTTTCCCACAATGATCATCTTCTCGTAAGACTTTTTACTAGAATTCTTGAAGGACCAGCCTTAGACTAGCTATTGAACCTTCCTCCGGGTTCCATCTCCACATTCCATGATCTCCCAAAAAAATTTGTTACACAATATTCTTATAACATGGAACATCAAGCATCCCTCAGTGATTTGTGTAACATGAAACAAAGAAATGGAGAAACCTTTGTCAATTTCTCCAAAGATGGTGACATCTCGCAAATCGCATGCCTTGGAAAATCCTAGATTCACATCTTTTTGACATCTTTACTAAGAATCTAATTATGGAAATGTCATTTCAGATGAAGATGGCTGCCCCAAATTCCTTTGAGGCACTCATTAAAAAGGGTAAGTCTATTGAAGATGGACTTTTGATGAAAGAAGCAATTAAACACTACACCCCTAATTCATCTAACAATACTATTGATAAACCCAAGTTCTAATCTAAGAACAAAGGTGTTGTTAATGATGGAGTGAATGATGCTAAACATGTCCAAAATGTTCAAGTATCCAACAATAGTAACTAAGGCAATCACAATAACAATGATCATAACAATTGCAACAATAATCAAACCAATTTGAATAACCAAAACAATCAGAATAGTTCAAATAACCAGAATCAAAATAAAGGATCTGGTTATTATGGTTCTCTATTCTTAGGATATGATGGCAATAACAAGAACAACAATTGACAACAACTACGAAGACAATTTACACAGCTGGTAGATTCCCTTGATGTGATCTTTCGACATCTAGTCGACCAAGTGATGATGGTTTATCCTAACACCAGGCCTTTCAATGAAAATCAATCTAAACCCCATTGGTAGAAGGATAATGAATACTATGATTATCATCACATAAAAGGGCATGAGATTAAAAAATGCATGAAGTTTCATAATTTTGTGCAAAATTTGATCGATGATGGTAAAATTGAAGTAGAAGGACAAAATGCCTCTACTTCTAACGCCCAGTTAAAAATGTATTCTAAACCTTTTCTAGAACATAATCAAAACAATGCATCCACATCCAAGGATTTTTCTTACGATTATTCAACAAACTAAATCTCAGGAGATGAACGCACTTGTGGAAAATTAGCTGAAAATGATGTCTGTGGTTTTGACTCATTGTTTGGCCATATTGAACAATCCAACACTCATGTAAAAACATTGACTTTAAAGAGTGTAGATTGGAATGTTACTACTCGCCACCCTCATATAACTATACAAGCTACTATCAATCAACCTATTGTGGATCCACCTACTACACCATCTACCTTGACACGACCTGCATCATGTTATGACTTGCTTTCCCAACTAAAGAAGACCCCTACGTAGATATCCATACTAGAGCCTTTGCATACATCCCCCATTCACAAAGAGGTCCTTGAGAATGCCCTAACTAAGTCTTGCCTCCCAGAAAATATCAATGCCTCTCAATTCCATTCAATGATCAGTAATTTGGCTACCCAACAACACCTGGTGTTCACTGACAAATATTTTTGAGGTCCTAAGCCTCATCATAATAAACCCCTGCATATCCAAGTCATCATCCATAATACCCGAATCAAAAGAGTCCTTATAGACAATGGATCTGGTCTGGATCTTTGTACCTTAAGCATGATTTGCAATATCGGTCTTTCTAAGGACCTCATTGATGTAAATAAGTGAATAACAATAAAAGCATATGATGATAGAGAAAGGGTGAGTAAAGGTCTCATTGCACTCCCCTTACAAGTGGGTCCAGCCCTTATTGAAACTATGTGTCAAGTCCTTGACTTGAATCTACCCTACAATATACTTTTGGGTAGGCCATGGATACATGCTATCTTAGGTGTCCCATCCACATTTCACCAGTGTTTAAAATTCCCACATCATGGAGCTGAAATAAATATTCCTAGAGATCATGAACCCTTTCAATATTGCAAGAGGTTGTAAGGAAAACAATCAAACTACTACCCATTGAATGAATGTGTTTGTCCACCTTCACCAGAGATTCACATCCTGGACACTTCATCTGAAGAACAGTTGTCTAAGCAAGCCAAGGGAAAAGAAAAGGTTACCCAAGAAAATAATCCTGAATCTAAAAATAAAGTTAGATTCATTGATCAAGGCTCGGGGGAATACAAGTTTGAAAATGCCCTATGCATTGGTCAGCTCCCTCCCTCTCCCAGGTCTTATAGAAAACCTTCACAACTTTTTCCCAAGGAAAATAAAGAAACTATGAAATTTAAATAGACTACATTTGAATATTGGGGCTCTCTCTCAGATGTGTTGACACCAAAATTTCTAAGGTTCTAGATGGACAGGATGTCAGGGAAGTATGATGTTAAATTTTAGTTTTATACCATTTGCTTGTATTGAAAAAATTAAAATGATAAAAGAGAAAATGTATTTTCATTTATTAGGTTGTTAATTGTTTTATTCTAATTCCATAAATATATATTTAATTTTGAAAATAAATAATTATTATAAAAATAAAATAGGTTGAACAAAAGGCGGTGAGAGGGAGTTGAACACTCAACCTCTCAAGCTGACCTTTTTCCTACCTATCTACCCTCCTACCCCCTAACCAGTTAGTCTACTTGTTTTCTTCGAGAGGGTTATGAGAAAATACTTATTTATCTTCATTTTTATGTGTAGATGAGAAATAAAAACAACCTCTTACACAGGGAGTTATCTCTTCCCCAATTATCTTTTGTAATTTAAATAATGTGATTATTATTTTATTTATGTATTTACCTATTTTTCTAATTTTAGGAAAAAGAACAGGGAGAGGGAGTTGAACACTCGACCTCTCGACCCATTCCTTTTCCTACCTAACTACCCGACCCTACCCCTACCAATTGCTCTACATTATTCTTTGAGAACGTGTATGTAAATAAATATATAAATTAAAGAAAGCATGAATTGGGTTTGTGAGATAGTAATTTCATGTGTCAAAGTTATTAATAATTATTTTATTTTAATTTTGATTTATCCCCAAAACCCTAGAAGTAAAAAATAAAAGATGGAATAAAAGGTTAAAATTGATATATATTGATTTATTAGGGTTTGGTATATTTTTAATGTTAATTATTTTTCTTTCCCATTTGGAATTTTAACCTAATAATTTTTAACATTAATATATTTCACCAAGTTAGGTGAAAAGTTTTTTAACGTTATTATTAAATTTTAAAGAGGTGTAACATTTTTTTTAGGGTTTGCCATTTATTGAAAATCCCTAAAAAGGTAACTTTTCTTTATTTATTTACTTTAATTTTTAGGGTTAGTTGTATTATTAGGTCCTGTGAAAGGGCATGTCCTTTCACAGGAAACCATTCGGATTCATATTTATAATTATTCAAATGTAAGCAAGAAGACACAATTCTATCACCGCAAAAACATATACCTTCTCATGGATTGAAACTTAATGTCTCAAGATCTCAGGAACGGATATTTGATAAGTGCTTATACCCTATTGATTATATAGTTTTTATGTTCAGTCAATTTATTGGATTACTCTCTAACAAGGGTGTCCTATAATGTTTTCTATTTTATGCATTTATTTATGATCAGTTTGTACAATTTGAATAATGATATCATGGTCTAGGAACCTGTTGTTGTTTCCTTTCAGGCTCTTAAGATGAGTTAAAAACCATAGGACCTATTGTATGAATTATCCTAAAGTTTTGTTTAAATGGAAGCTTATAGGGTGATGGTCTCGTTTTGCAAAAATGACTTATCTTAAAACCGTCTCCAGTTACTTATAGTATTGAATGTATCTGACTCTATTTTCAATATTGTATCAAGCACTGGTCTATCTATTCTTTTGAAATTTTCATTTATTTCTTTTTGTGGAATATATTTCTAATTTGCTATTTTATTTACAAAGCATTAAATTAGGGTTAGCATTAGTTCATAGCTTTAGCCTAAATATTTAGCCATTTGACAGATAGGATATTAGGTTTCTTTTCTTCCAAGGATCAGTAACCCCTTTGGAAGGTTTTTGTTATTTATGCACGTAGTTTGTGTAGTTAGGCAGTATATCTGATTTAGGCCTACTAACCTTGGTTCAATCGAACTAGAATTGTAGAGGCATCTATTGTGCCTATTAGTTGGCCTCAAAATGATCAGCATTTTTGAGCACCAACAAATTGGCGACTCTGCTGGGGATCACCTATCAGTGAAATCAGTTTTAGAATCTCTAGTTAGTGTTATAAAGACTCTACTGGGAAGAAGGATTTAGAATAGTTATTGATTCCTCATAGGAAGTGAGGTGGTGACTCTAGAATATAGTATCAAGTTAAACCTATGTTAGGGAGAAGGTCCCTAAAGAACAATTCATTTGCTGAATTGAAATCAAATAGGAGGAGTAAGAAATCAAAGAAGAAAATGTTGTATGTGTCTCCTGAGAAGCGGCTTGACAAGGATGATCAGGAGATTGCTTGCGAATAGTTTCTCGGTCCTAACCATCAGAGTGATGAAGGAAATATAAATCCTTTTCACTCAAATGTAAATTAGTACAATTACCAAAATGAGGAAGAAGATGATGAAGTTGACATTCAGATACAAAAATCAATCTGAGAGTTTACTGAACTTATCCTCGATAAGGAAAGATTCATAAAGAATTTAAAAAAACAACCAGTTGATATTTTGGAACGCTTTGGTTTGTAGATTAATGATATTGTTACTCCTCCAGAAAGTATAGGAGGATCGAAACAAATCAATGAAGGAGAAAAGGTTGATGAAGGGGAAATAAATCAAAGTGTCAGAACACTAAAGTATACTCCCCCTCACAGAAATAATAGTGGTCACATTACTCAAAATGATCCTACCAATCCTATGTTTCAAACAAACAATGAAGGGAGAACCACAGGAGATGACAGTGAATGGTTCAAAGTTTTTGATAATCCAATGTGCAATCTGAGTAACAAGAATGGAAGTAGTGATGGTTCCCGTGATAATCAGAATAGTGGGGGAAGAAGGAATGGAAATGATCAGAAAGATGAAAGTCATTGGAGAAGAGATAGCAAACATCCTGATCAAAATGATAAAATTGATTTTCGAGGATATGACCAACATGCACAGTCTAATCACTAGGCTGGAGTTTCACAAAAGCAGGATAATAATAGGCATTTCGGTCATAATTTCAATAGTTTTGAGCAAAATTATAATAATGTGCGAGGAAATGAAAATGTTAATGAAGAATATTGTGAGCTTCAACAATATGAGGGAGATGTTATAAATAATAAAAGGGAACATGTCAATACTTTAAAAAATGCTCACAATGAAAGACATAATAAATTACTGAATATACATTATATGTGTTATGGATCACGACAAGGTGGTACACACCATTACTTCGAAGAAAACATGTAGCATCAAGGTGGGCATTATATATATTCTAATAATACATTTGAATTGTATAAAGGACTAAAAAATCAGCATACAAATAAGTATCACATGCATGATCACAAGCATGCACAAGATTTCATGCATGGAGATAATGGTCAATATTTTGAAAAAGATATTCATGGCATGCATAATGACAAAGCTCAATAGCCTACGGATACATATCAGAGAGATAAGGAAAATCACAATGCAAATCATTATGCTCTACGTGCTGGAAATAATACACAAATTATCCATGCAAAACAACCGGCAAATAATTTGTATGGGTAAGAACAAACATGGCAGTCCAAGCACTCACGTGAGCAGCCATACAAGCAACAAATTATATTCAAACACTCATGCAAAGGAAGGATTGCAAAAAGAAAGATGTAAATAATAAACTTTATGATAAACACTTACCAGATGTTATTGCGCAAGAATGGCAAGATCAGCTCCATCAGCAGCAACTGAATACACACAATGTGTATTACAAACCAGATAACACTCAAAACAATTTTTTGTCAAGGAAAGATATGCATGAAAATCACAAATGGAAATGTGGAGGGGGTCAATTGAACAAACCTTTGCATACATTAAAGGTTGATGATTCATACAGGCTGCAAGCAATAGATGAGTAATATGTCTAGGATTGTGAGTATGATGCGTAGAGAAGACATTGTGACCAGCACATGGAGGATGGGAGGCAATACATCAATGTACAGCCTCATAGTGCATATCAAATGTAGTCCCAACAACTCAACCACGCACGCCCCAGGATTCATGTGCATGGTGAAAACAACCACTACATGCCATCAAAAGTTAAAACATTTGATGAGCACATTAAAAATAGAGGAATTTTCAGGGGCAAGTAGCTAGATGATAAGAATAAAAATTATTTTGACAATGTACATAACAGATATCATAAAGTAGATAGTGATATGCTTGCACAAGATAGGAAGGAGTGCCCTGAATACAATAATCAGCAGATGCAGCCAGATAGGGTTACGCACCATATTGAAAACAATATGCCAGTTGACAAAATGTGAAATACACATGAGTAGCAATATTGTGTTGAGAATGACATACCAAATGGAGGGTTGTGCAGCTCATGTGAGTAGCCATAAAAGCTTGAACTTGTGCAAGAAGGAGAATGTGTCCAGAGTCAGAGAAACTAATATCAGTAGTAGTAGCTTTATAATAACTCATGCCAAAATAAGCATTGCGTGGAGTTGAGTGACAGGTGGAATGGAGGATATACTTCCATAGAACACCATGCTGGGCTATACACTGAGGATGCCGGCACATTTAGGGACAAAAGATATATACACCAACATGTATCTCAAGAACAAGACCACATGCCTTTTAGCCGTCAACTTGCAAAAAGGAATGACCAATATTATAAGGATTATCCTCATGCTGATAATCCACAATCCTAGCATATTGAAAACTCATGTGGGAGACTTCAATGCGCGCAACACTAGCAATAATTCAATGGACATAATATGAACCATGGTTATTGTAATATGTAGCCAGAGGTCATCACGCAACTCTAGGATAGTCATGAATGAAACAACAAAATTCATCATCGTATACCTAGTATGCATTTCCCTAATGCACGTTAGTACGAAGGTAAAGATAAAAGTAATATTTGAAAATGACTTAGTGATAAAGTATATAATCAAAATAAAAACTTATGGGGGTAGTAGTATAACCCAAAATCTACGCAAAGTGAAGATTGGGTAGAAATAAATACTAATAATCAACAATTTAAAAGCATTCAGCCACGTTAGCAATTGTACAATGGCCGGTTTCCACAAGAGGGGGAAAATTATTCCAAGGAAATAAAAGACAAACATGTTTTAGAAAATGAAGATTGTCACTATTATCCACAGCAGCACATTAATAATCACGGGATAAACAATGTGCCAAATAATACTAGCCAGTATAAATGTGATATTCACAATAATAATCAGTTTGATGAAATGAAAGATGGATATCAAATGCATGATGCCCAGTACGGTGGACATAGAGGGATGGGAGATAAACATAAGCCAGGTAATTATTATCAACTTATTGAAAATAATGAATACAATAGAAATATTTATTTTGATTCTGAAAATATAAATAAGGATCATGGTCCAAAACAAAGAAATTATTTATCTAATGGAAATATTAATGCCGGGAAAAGGCAAGCACGTAGTCAATACGTTAACCATAATCAAAATTCTGGAGAATATACACATCCAAGAAATTGTGTACAAAGCCAAAGTGGTGCACAATTTTTAGATGCTGACATGGATTACCTAGATAAGCATTATGCACAAAATAAGAAGAATGATAGTTATTTTCATGAGCAACCTAATGATAGGATGCATATGCAGAATGGAACCCATGATTGTATTAGAACAAGTATTAATAATGATAATGAATATTATTATCCAAATACATAATATTTTGGAGATACACAGTACCAACATGTTGAGAAGCAATGTCACGAAAATAGACATAATCTAAGTGGTGCACCTCAGCATACACATAATCAAATTTATCTAGGTGGAGGCCAAAATTATGCACAAGCATATGGTATGGGCACAAATCAGCGACCTGGAAACCTTGCACAAAAACAACATCAACAATATCAAGGAGGGATGCTAAATCAAATGAATGTGGTTCAGCAGCATCACAGTGGCCAATATGGTAATCTGGAAAATCAATACCGAAGAGGTAATCCTATGCCCCATAATCAATATTTTCAAAATAACAATAATAGAAATTTGTTTGATGCCAGATTTTAGGAAGTGAATGAGAGATATAAGCCATTAGATTTTTCAAATATAACATGTTGTCTTGATCCTATACCAAATAAATTAAAGATTTCTATTCCCAAGTTTACTGGCAATGGATCTCAATTAGTAGAACAGCATGTCATTAATGTCAAAAAAATTGTTTATGAATTTGATATTACTCATGAGGATGTGCGTAAGAAAATGTTAGTTCTTTCACTCAAGGATAGTGTAGATGAGTGGTACAAAAATTTGCCAGATAAATCAATTACCAGTTGGCAAACCTTTGTTGATCAATTTATAGAAGAATTTGGGGATCACAAAGATCCATCCTTTGCAACACATGAATTAACCACTATGAAGAAAAATGTGAATGAAATAGTAAGGGAGTTTAATAAAAGATTTAACAGGGTGTTGAATAAGATTCCAAGGGATATCCGCCCTGTTGACCCTTTTCTAATTACTTTTTATTTGAAAGCTTTTGATGTCAAGATGAATTATGAGATAATGTCTCATAACCCAACAACTTTACAACAGGCTTTCAAAATAGCATTGAATATTGAAAAGAATAGAATAGCTATCGAAAGAATTGATAAAAGAAGTGATCCTAAGCTATTCGATCCTACAGTCCTGAAAAAGAACAGTGAAAGTGATAGAATGGATGAATTAGTAAGTTTTATGAAGAATTTGCAACTAAACAAAAGTCATTTTCAACCAAGAAGACAGGATAGGAATTTCAATAGAAATGATAGATACAGGTTACAGGACATGCCCTATCATACAGAATGGAAAGATGGAAAGCCTTTAAAAAAGCAGACAGACACTCCAGATCCTCTCAAGAAAAATAATCATTTCATAGGGGATGAGTTGTGGTGTGAAATTTGTAAATTGCCTCACCCTCAGGATCAATGCCTTATAGCATAAAATATTCTAGAGGAAGAAAACTAGGGATATGAAGAGAGGCCTATGATAAATGCTCTTTCATCCACACCCTTTTGGTCTGGAGATAGTGATGATTCAGATGGGGAATACATGCCAGATGAAAGCTACAGGAGGTTGTGATACCAATAGGAGCAAAAAGTTTTCTCAGATGATGATAAGAGTTCGATTATTAGGAGGACAACAAAAGAAGAAAGAGAGACTTACACTATAGCAGTGATGGAACAAGTGCTTAACAAATATCACTTGAGGAACAGGAATGTTAACTCAGAAAATGAACAAGCAGTAGGGATATACAAAATTTTGAACAAGAATGTTGAGATAAAGAAAGAAAAGATAGATGCCCCTAAAAGGCATGTTGATCAAACATCAAAGATAAGAAAACCCATGGACAAACAGAGAAATGGTAAGGAAATTTCAAACTATACTTCATTTATGTCTCAAGAATTATCTTAGGTGAAACTTTTTATCCCTCTAATGGAAATAGTTAAATTAACTGATTGCAGGAAGGAAATGATCAAGTTAATAAATGATGTTGTTAAAAAAGATGCAAAGGAACAAAAAGATAATGAAGAATTACTAGTTATTTACCTAGGAACTTCTATTAGTGAAGATGCTACTAAAGTAGATCCTTTCTTTCTAACTTTTTTAATAAACAATAAATTGGTTAAGAATTGTATGTTAGACTCTGGAGCAGCAGTTGATATTATGCCTCATGGGGTAATGAAAATGACCTTGATACTCGTGTTCTCCATATCACCCAATCAAACCTTTCCTCACCCAAACTTCCCCTTACAAATCCTGAACTGATCGATTGGGACCAACAAGATTCACCACCTGCCTTAGACATATGCGATTTAGATGAGGCATTTTTAGCACTTTTTAGACTAAGAAATCTCCAAGACAATGAACACCAGATTCATTACAACAAGCAAGCCTACTTTGGTAGCCAAGTCAACTCCCTTAGTTGCAAAAATGAAGAAAAAGAAAACCAAGAAAATAATGATAAAACATCCTTGGGTGAAAACCTTTCTGAGGCACCTTTGGATGGAGGAAAAGACAAAATAAAGGACGCATCCTCTAGTGAAAACCTCTCTGAGGTGCTAGAGGAGGGGGAAGTTGACTTTCCTTTCATGTCATTACCATTAGAGAAATCTTCTATCCTCATAGAAGAAACAATTGCAGTTAACCTGGGCATAGAAGTAGATCCTAAGATCACCTACATGGCGGCCTCTCTAGATGAGACAGAACAAGAGTCCATGACTACATTTCTTAAGAAAGCCTATATTAACTTTGCATGGACATATGAGGATATGCCTAGACTTGACACTGACTTGGTTGTACATCATCTTGATGTGGATCCTAAAATCAAACCTGTCAAGCAAAAATTACGCAAGATGCATCCACAAGTAGCACTCCTAGTTAAAGCTAAATTGCAAAAGATGCTAGATGCAGAATTCATTAGACCAATAGACTACCTAGAATGGGTCTCAAACATTATACCAATAGGTAAACCCTCTAGGGGCATCCGAATTTGTACTGATTTGAGAGATCTTAGTCTCACCTACCCTAAGGATGATTTTCCACTTCCAAACATTGACATCATAGTGGATTTGACTACTGGGCACAAGATGTTGTCCCTCATGGATGGCTTTTCTAGATATAATCAGATTCATATAGCCATGGAAGACTAGCATAAAACTGCATTCACTACCCCGTGGGGTACATTTTGTTATCAAGTCATTCCCTTTGGTCTCAAGAATGCAGGCGCCACATACCAGAGAGCCATGATGACCATATTTCATGATCTCCTTCATGTGATCATGGAAGATTATGTGGATGATATGTTAGGAAAATCCAAGACATGAGAATCACACATTGATGTCCTCACTACAATCTTTGATAGATTGGAAAAGTATAAGGTTCGATTGAATCCCCAAAAATGTGTCTTTGGTGTGCAATCAGGTAAGCTCTTAGGCTACATTGTGTCTCACAGAGGAATAGAAGTGGATCCTAAGAAGGTGAAAGCCATTTTGGAGATGCCACCTCCTAAAACTTTGAAACAATTAAGGAGCTTGCAAGGAAGACTTCAATCCATCCAGAGATTTGTGTCACAACTAGCAGACAAGGTGCATCCTTTCTCTCACCTACTAAGAAAGGATATTAAATTCATTTGGGACTACTTGTGTCATGATCCTTAGTGAATATGATATTATGTACATAGAATGCAAAGCCATCAAAGGGAAAGAAATAGTAGATCAACTAGCAAAGGCTCCCATTCCTAGAGATCATCCTATTGTCACAGATTTTCCTGATGAAACTATCATGGCTGTCACTCCTAGCATTCAATGAAAGCTTTATTTTGATGGATATTTTACCCAAAAAGGATTGGGGGCAGGAATTCTATTTGTAACACCGCAAGGGGATCTTATCCATAAATCCTATAAACTTACATTTGCTTGCACAAACAACATAGTAGAATATGAGGCCTTGGTCATAGGGTTTTGCCAAGCTGTCAAATGGAAATCAAAAGTTTGCTTGTTTTTGGTGACTCCCAGTTAGTTATCAAACAAGTCAATGATGAATTTCACACCAAGGTTGATAAGTTTCTCCCTTACCGACACATGGTTGAAGATCTCAAACAACATTTTACAAGCCTCATTTTCTAGCAAATCCCAAGAGAAAATAATAAAGTAGCAAATGCCATGGCTACCATTGCTTCACTCATATCTATGCTAGAAACAAGCACACACTGTGAATTTCTTGTCGAGATTCTTATGGTCCCTTCCTATGACCAACCAGATTTTGAGATGGTGTCTAAAATTGTTGGTCCTGAATCACCTTGGTATCAGGAAATCCTCACCTACCTTCATGATAAAACCATTCCCCTCATGCTTACACCTAACCAAAAAAAACCTTCATTCACCACACTTCTCATTACACAATCCTTGGAGAGACTCTTTTTTGATGTCTAAATTCGGAGGAAGCACACATAGCCTTGGAAGAGGTGCATCAAGGAATCTATGGAGCCCATTCTAGTGGTCTCACTTTAGCAAAGAAGTTTCTACACATTGGATACTATTGGCCGACAATGGAACATGATGCCTATCATTATGTGAAAAAGTTTATTCCTTGTCAGCAGCATGCCGATTTGATATACGCTCCCGCTCAATCCCTCCAACCCACCATCACACCTTGGCCTTTCTCCCGCTGGGGTTTTGACCTTGTGGACCAAATATTTCCCAACTCTACTAGTGGTCACAACTATATCCTAGCCGCCACTAAATACTTTACTAAATGGGTTGAAGCAATCCCCCTCACCTATACAACCGGTAAGCAAATTTCCAAGTTTATCCTGAATTGTATCACTCACCGCTATGGCATCCCCAAAGACCTCCATAGTGATAATGGAACACCCTTCAAGAATCAGGATGTCTCTGACCTTTGCAAGAAATTTGGCATTACCCAGCATTGTTCCTCCAAGTATTTCCTGTAGAGCAATGGTCAAGCTAAGGCTATAAATAAAACCATCTTAAAAGTCCTCAAAATGACTATCGATGACACTGGCCGTGATTGGCACCTGCAACTCAATCCCACCCTTTGGTCTTATCACACCTCCATCTGTACTCCTACTAGTGCCACTCCATTTTCCCTTGTCTATGGTAATGAGGCTATCTTACCCATTGAAATTGAGCTCCCTTCCCTTAGGATTTCTCTCAAGAACTTGATGTCTGAAGAAGAATATAGGGTTTCCCCCTTGCAAGAGCTACAAATCCTCGATGAGAGACATCTCAATGACCTTAACCACCTTCATGTGTATCAAAATAACCTATGCTTACATTTTAATAAGAAGATCAAACACCGTGAATTTGATGTAGGTAATTTGGTCCTACAGCACAACATGAAGAATCTTCAAAATTGAGAAAAGAAAGGGAAGTTTGAACCCAATTGGTTGGGCCCATTTATTATTACTGCTAAATTCAATTCTAGGGCATATCAAATAGCAACACCTGAGGGAGATTCGCTCCTTGATCCTATAAATATTGTACATTTGAAGCACTTTTATGCATAGCTCATCATTTTAGTTCCTGTACAGTGTTATTTAGCAAAAATCCTAAAAAGCAAAAATGATCCTAAAAAAATCCTAAAAATTGGAAAAAGACCTGAAAAGATCCTAAACATCAGAAAAAGTCTTAAAGAAATCCTAAAAATTAGAAAAGTAGGAAATCTAAAATAAAAAAATAAAAAAAACCTTCTTCCAATAGTGAAAACTTGGCAAACAAGCACTATGGGCACGTATTATGGTGAAAACTTATCTCAGGCACCATGATAGTAGACTTGGATCCATTGTCTCCCTGTCCACTATACATATCCCTCCTCATCCTAATCCTAGTTTTTAGTCATTGCTTCCCACATAGCCATAAAGATCCAATCATGATTCCCAATAAGCTAAGCTTAACCCCATCACACTGAGCTTCTCCCAGACACAGTGATCGCAAAAGTGCTTATCTAAATCAACATCAAAATCAAATCTTTGAGTTATTATTCCTTTCACATCTTTTGCCAGTGAATATCCATTTCAGTCAATCAATCTTTGCCTTGCAGGATGTGTCCTTCCTCAGTCGACTCAAATCAATCTCATCAATCCTATCTCATTCATGGAAAGAACTATGGACCAAATGACCACTTGGTCAATAGGCCTTCTTTGTTGATTTTATCTTTTTGTATCAGTAGATCCTACCCATGATTATCTCGATCTTCCATATCTTGGTATATTATGACTGGTGAAATCTGATGCAAGTGTCAATTGTGATATGATCTATTTATGGATGCTTTAGGAATGATTTTTTGGTTTCTTAATTATGATTATGTGTATCTTGATGGGGCAATGGGTTAGCATACTTATGTCCCTTAAAAGACCTAAGTGTGCCCAGACCTCTCCACTAAGTATACATCATAGGTTCTATCATAGTTGGGAAATCTACATCTCTATTTCTATAGCTATCTGAGAGTCTAGTCCACGCAATGGAACAATGTCATCTATGCTTTTATAACATATGATGCATAAATCCTATTGCAATATCAAACTAGGGTGTGCTCTCCAACATTAACACAAGTGATCCCACTAAATCATGTAGTTAGGTTGCATTTCAGTTTGTTTCTTTTCTGCATCTTTTGTTTGAGACAAGGATCTTGTTTATTCATCATTCCTCTTCTCTAGTGGTTCAGTTGATCCTATTGGTTATATCAGATACACAAAAAAAAAAAACATAATAATAAATTCATACTAGCTCATTCCATTGCATTCTACCTCATATAGTTAAGATCATTTAGCTACACATTGCATGTCAAATATATCTACTTAACCATTAATCATTATCTTAGCATTGCACATTCATAAACATCACATATGCATAATAAGACATCCATTCATATAAAATTTTCACATCATATAGTACACATTTCACACACATCATGCATCACACATGTTAGTATCATAAATCTTGCAGTATGCACCATCTCATAATCCATCACATAAACTCATGAAATAGTGCCACAAAAATATCTATACATATATCATAACATCATGGTACATCACAAAATGATACATCAAGAAACTCAGTGCTGCTATGCATATGCATCTCATCTAAATACACAAAAAATATATCCTATATAATCAATTGGATCTCACAACCACTGGAAGATGTCCCTGTCATCTTGAATCCTCATGTCCACCCCATCGAGTAGATCTCTCTGCTCATCTCCCACTATCACCACCTATCATCCTCTCTCTCAGTGGCCTAACTACTGATCCTGATGACACCCCTCGAGTCCTCTCTGATATCCCTCACTTTGAGTAAGGCAGTTGTCTCTTCTCTAGAGGTACTGCCTGATAATAGAGGCCCATATAATAGGCTACCTCTCTCCCCATCCTTGATGTCTCTTGCTACACATCCATCATGCCTGTCACTAACTACCCTACACCCACCACTATCACTCCCTATCTCAATAACTCCCACTCCCCTCAGTAAGTCTCTGCCCATCTCTGCCACACATCCCTATCCTCTGTCAGTCACTAGGTGTGAATGTCTTCCTGTCTCTGCATCTCCTCCATCTAGCCCAACAATTGGGCTACCTCCCCTGTCATCCCCTCTGTCTCCATGTCAACTCCCACCCTGGTAACCTACCCTATACCCACTCAACTATGTAGTATGCTCAACTCTCATCACATAGCCTCCATCTGAGCCTCTACTCTCTCTCTCTCTCTCTTTGCCACCCTCACTGCTCTATCCCTCTCTGCTACCACCAAAGCCTCTAACCATCTCACCTCTATATGTACTATGTCTCCCTACTCTTGATCACCTTGCCTCTCATCACCTCCTGATCCTCCTAACCCAATCTCCTCATCCTCCAACAATGGCTCTTAGGCCACCTCCTCTCACTCCCTCTACACCGCCTATGTAGGATAACCTGTCACTGGTCTCTATAATATCCCTCTCTGCCACTGTGTCACCTACCTCTATGCCCCAAACCTAACTCTTGGCACTGCTACTAGTCTCTCCTTATGATCCTTCTCATCCTTGTCCTCATCATCATCCTTAGATTCTACCTCTTTCAACTCGCTCGCCTCTCCTGCTCCTAGCTCTGTCAAACTTGCTAGCCTCTGCCTCTCACACCAAGCTACATACTCAGCTGTCACCCTTGCAACTGCCACTTGTCCCTAGGCTACTATCCATGGTACTAGCTGCATACCTCTCCAGCTAATCCTAGCATTCTGGAGATCTACTCTGATGCCCCATACTGACCCAATCTCCCTCGAGATGATCAGATGTGGATAACTATCTAGTACTATCCCCTGCCTCAACCCAAACTATCTGCATACTCGAGAAGGCATGTATCTCACTATTTGAAAAATCATCCTCTCGATCAACCAAAAATCTATCTGCACATATCCTAGGTACTCTACATCCAGAGCACCATCCTCTCTCCCTGCCTACTCATCCTAGTAGCCCCATGCCTCACGCCCTCTATACGATGTCCACTCGAACCATATCATCTCATCTAATATCCTTTGTTAGGTCTCCATGGATCTCACATCTCCATATGTCAAGGGCACTCGGTACTGAAATGCAAAAGGCTCATAGCACTATCATTGGTCCTCTCCTTGCAATGGTCATACTACTGCAATGTGCTCCCATGCCTAGACTAGTAGCAGTGTCACCCCCGGTCCCATCGTTTGCTAAGTCTGGTATACACACATATGAAGGTCATAATATACCTGTGCTAAAATCATATATCCACATCAAAACTCTATACCATCATCCTCTAGCATCTAGCTCAGCACCCTCACCCATCCAATTGGAAATCCATGCCTTGAGTGGTCCGGCATTAGTCTCCCTCCTACCAATCTGGCTAAGTACAACACTAGCTGGGGTAATCCTACCTCCATCCCCCCTCACCATGACATCCACTACCGGTTAATTGGTAGCTGGTCTACTTGTCATCTGAAGCTCTCCTCCATAAACTACTCCACCCTCTCCAACTAATACTCAACCATCTCCCCTTGAATCGGTATCCACAGAATCCTCCACATGTCCAACAACATCAGTGTTGCCTCCCCAATCGAAAAATGGAAACTCGATGTATCTGAGTACCATCTCTCAATCAATGTTGTCATCAGCGCATTATGCACTCTTAGGCATGGCCACTCATGCACATGTTGTGGGCCACATAAAGTCACCTATCCCCACTCCACTTCAGTTAGCTCCTCTCGCAGCGTCATCATGTCTAGCCATCGCTCTTTCGAGTGAATCCAATAGTCTAGCTCCTACATCCAAGAACCCAACACACTTTTGTCAGTCTCCATTTTTCCTCCATATTAACCTTCAAATTGCCCCTCATCCATAATTCACCTAAGCTCCCCCCTTCAATAGGTAGCTTCCATTTGACAAGGTCACCCCCCTCTTTTTTCAACAGGCCAGTCACCCTACCCTCACCCTTAGAAGGCAGAGTCACCTGTCTCTTGACGAGCAGCTGCGCAGCTGCCCCCACCCCCCTCGAGTGGATTGATGGGTGGCTCCTCCAAAAGATCTTGAGTAGATTCACCTGTTAGAGGATGGATGCCTAAGCCCACTGCTACCAAGTGGAGCTTCCCATATACAGACAGGCGATTACACCTAGACCTCCCAGGTGGAGCTGCTTGTCAATCAATGGGCGGCTACTCCTGGTCCTCCCAGGTGGGCAGAGCCGCCTGTCGACAAATAGGTGGCTTTGCCGGTCCTCCCGAGTGGCTACACCTGGTCCTCCTAGATGGTTGGAGCTACTCGTCGATAGACAAGTGGTTACATCCAGTCCTCCCAGCTAGCGGAGCCACCCATCAGCCGATAGGTGGCACCGCCTATAAGCGGCGGTGCTCCCCTCCTAGGCAGGTGGAGCCATCAATTGGCTCTACCACCTAACACTTTTTCTTCACCCAAAAAATTTCAAAAACCCCAAATCTACCCATATGTCAATCCATTTTTCAAAGACTAAAAAATGATCAAGATAGGCTCAGGCACTTGTCGGATCACCTCTGTTAGCTGCTCGCTGATAGACCCGCACCCGCTCACCCAGTTGCATTATGTCTCATCGTCCAGCCATTCTTCCTTCTCCTCTCCTCTCCTCCTTTTTTCCTTCTTCTTAGGGGTAAAAATGAATCACTTTTCCCCTTCTCCCCCTTTTATAAACAGTCCCTTTTTCAAAAAGAGGAAAAAACTCTTTTTAACCTTTCTTTTTCTTTTTGTTTTCCCTTCCTTTTTAAGTCATGCAAAGTCCTTCTTTGCCCTTTTTTTCATGAAAATTGACCACAATTTTAATTTTGGCTTATTTTCCTGAGGGGGCACATCCTCATACTGAATTTTCTTCTGCGGCTTATATATTTTCTTTTCTTTGACACAATGTCATTTGTTTGACACCGCATCAAAGAGGGGCAAAATGTAGACACCTAAATTCATCCTTTTAACATTAATTTAATTTAATTTAATTAATGATCCCAAATAACATTATACTTAAATTTTTTTAATTAATTATATTTGTTAAATTCATCTATTTATTTAATTAAATTTATTTAATTAAATAAATTCATTAATTAATAGTATTTGAATTAAATTTAAATACTAGCTTTCATAATGTATTATATTTAATTTAATACATGTTCCTCTATAGTCCCCTTTTAAATAAATTTTTAAATTTATTTAATCCCTCACATTCTTTATTTCTAATAAACCATGATTTAATTTAATTTAATTTAATTTAATCCTAAATTCAACCTAGATGCTATCCTACACACATCACTTTCTGTCTAATAAGCCTAGTCACTAATTAACTAAGGTTAATTAGGCTAATTTTTGGATTGCTACATCCATTAGTCCCAATTATTTGCTTACACATGTGTGAGCAAATTTCCAAAAATGGTCTTTTCAAAAATTGCTAAACTTTGGACAAACAAGACTTCTTACATTTTATGACATGTCTTACACATTCCAAAATGGTGAAAATGGACTTTTCACTTACACATCTCTTACACACACTTACACATGTACTTGAAGTACACATTGACCTTTCACATCCCAAATTACTCACACATGTGTAAGCAAGTCTTGGAATTTCAATGACTTATGTGTCTCCTTGGTGGTATCTATGGGGATTCCACATAAATGCCACCTCACCCTAGCCCTCCAAAATCCTATAAATAGGACCCTTGTCTCAAGAAAATTCATATTTATTCTTGCATTAGAGTTATTATGGTACTATATGCTTAGAATTGTTTTTAGAGTTTTCTTTACTAACCATTTGGTAGTTGTTAGATTTTTATTATAGATTTAGTCTCATTTCATACTTTTAGCTTCATTTGTTTTACTTGCATGCCATAGAGCTTGAGGATTGCTTTCATAGCTCCTCCTTGAGCTTATTTGGCCTCTTGCATTTGAATGCTTGAGAATTGCTTTTATAGCTTCTTCTTGAGCATCTCAAATCTTCATCATACTTGCATCTATAGTGGGATCTATACTTGTGTTGGGAGAGCACACCCACAACCTCTCTAAGAGCTTAAATCAAGCAAGTCTTGGGTGCACTTGCTTCATGCTCATTCGAGGTTATGGTGGCAATTAATGTTTTTTACAAGTTTATGAAAATGTTATAATAGATTTATTATGCCTTTTATTGTTAAAATTTTCATGTTTGAACTTGTTCTTAACAGGTGTAGTTTCATCATATACACTTTGAATGCAACAAATTTGGTTACATAAAGAAGGATTGTAAAGGTAAGAATGCTTCAAAACCTTTTTCTGGTTATTTCTTTAATTGTTGGGCATATGGACATAGAAAAAATGAATGTAGAAAACCAAATGAAAGATAGAAGAGTCAAGATTATGTTAGCCAACCTATTTCATCCAATAAGATAATTTGTCACAACTACAAAAAAATTTGGTACATTTTAAGGAACTATAAGTTGAAGACTAGTCAAAATAGGTCTCAACCTGTGAGATCACATGTTACTTGTTTTTAGTACAACAACAAGGGACATATAGCCAAGTACTATAGATATAATGGACCAGTTGGTAATAAAAGACCACCTATAGCAATAAAGAAAAATATTGGTGACATTGGAAAGATCTTAACAAAGTATGTAGATGAGTTTAATCACCTCTTTGTAAAACAAGGAATTGAGGATAATGACAAAATGTGGAAGGAGAAGAATCAAACTAAATCTAAGGATTAGGGTGAAGCATTCCATGCTATTGAATCTTTTCCTGATGCTAATGTCTCTATTTAAGCCTAAATGGCCAAGCATGGCCTTAGGTGGAGAATTGGAAGAGTTCATCAGTAAATTATCTAGCTCCTAGTATGCAAAATGAGAGTCTATGAGGCTATGTGCAGTTGCATAGTTGAGTGTTAATGCTATATTTAAGGTTGCAAGGCCTGAAATGTATTATGGATTGATTGCCAGTAGTTGTATGGGTGACTGGATTTAAACAAACTTTTGGATATACCTTTTGAAAGTTGTTAAAAATGTTTTATGAAGCTATTTAAGGGCATACTTAGTCATTTTGATCACCATTTGAGCATTTTTTAGCAACGTCCTAATTTTTCTGAAGCAAATTGTTTGAGCTCTCAGACTGTGTGTCGCATATAAACCATACTTTTTCTATCAAGGTATTTAATCTATTTGTAAGCTTACTTATTGGCTTTTACAGTTTGAAATCATGGATATACCTCAAGTTTTTGATATAAAAGAAAGGAATAGATAAAAATTCAAGAAAAATTTGTTTAAGTCGATGGAAGACAATCCAGAGGGTGCATTTTTGCAAACTTCTCATGGATTTCTTCATGTTGAAGATATTAGGGCATATATACATTACAAGTATGAGTCAATTGGTGACATAGAGATACATAGAGAGATTATAATCATGTTGGATGAGGATGGAAAATTGAATTCCTCATTCACAAAATTATAAAACCTAAATATTTTGTAATATGTAGAGTTTTATGAGTTTGATGAGCCAGAATGGATAAAGATTGTACTTAGTAGAATTTATAATCAATTCTTTTGGATTGCTAACCAACCAATCAAGATCACTAGAGACCTAATTTACCTATTCACTAGTTTGGAGAACGTAGGATCGATTCTTGTGACTACGAAGAACATGAAGAAATAAGTTGAGACCATGACAGGTTCAAAATAGGATAAGAGAGCCATGACCATTAATGACATCAAGAAGAAGGATGTTAGGATGATAGAAATGATTGTAGGATAAAATATGTACTATAGGAAAAAAGTAAAGTCTACTTCAATAGGAATAATACAGATGGATTATAATATTGTTGTTGAAAATAAGTATTATGATGTTTGTGAGATCCTCATATTGTAGCTATTGGAGAATTTGAGGAAGATAAAGCATGAAAAGTAAAATGCTTTAATATTTGGTTATTAACTTTGCACATATTTATCTACATTATCCATAGATTGTAATCACCCTAAATCAAACTAATAGAACCAAAGGCCCTATTTTCCCTAATTCAAAACAATCTCCTATTATGTTAATTCAATTATTTGAATATTAACATAATTTGATAAAATTGATAAAAAAATTTAAATCAAGAATTTAAACATCATCCATTAATAAAAAATTATATTATTTACTTCCAAGCCTAATTAATTAAAGCAATCCCACTTAAATACATGGCTAAAGTAATTAATTAAAACTAATTAATTAAAAGACTTAAAATACATGTCACCTCTCAAGGAGCAATGAGGAAAAAATTATTCAATGAGAGGTTAATCACATAGATCAACTCACATGGATCAAAGGAGGATGAAATATCAATCACTCCTCTCAAATTGCATCTCAACCATTGAATTGGTTAAGGTTTCTATAAAAGAAGAATTTTAAAACTCACAAATCATCTAGTTAATTGCATTCATACTTACATGTTTCCATTTTGATTTTATAGCTTAATTGTTAACTCACATTTCAATTCAATAGCTTAAATTGGTAATGAATTAATGGATCTTCCTAGTTTAGTTTGATTTCTCATTTCTTAGCTCAATTGCATTGAATCTCTCATTCTAGTAGTGTAATGTCACCGTTTGAAGTCTAAATTTGAGAGAAAAATAGGCTTTACGCATGTTCTTGCTACTTAGAGAGAAATAGGAAGAATTTTCTAGTTTCATTGATTTTGTATTTTCTTGAGAAACTAACAATCTAATGTCTTATTAAGGTGTTGTGTTCTAGGATAATAGGTACAACAATTCACACACACATATATGGCACCCACCATGGGGTAGAGCCCCATATTTCTAACTTTTTAATCAAATTTTGTCATTGTTTGCAGAACTAAGGTCGTATTTGGAACTATGGATCACATTCAGGAAGGAGTGCACCATGCTAAAACAAGGTTGCATCTAGTCTTTCCCAATTCACATTGGTTTAACTTTGTATTGTGTGTAGGACTATTGATCACATTTGGTAAAATTTGGGTTGCATTTGGTTATTGATCGCATCTAGTTTGAAAATAGGGTCACATCTAGGGATTTACATGCAAATTTAAAATTGCTAACTACTAATGGGTGAATTTGATGATGTTGATTGATTTTTCCAAATTAACTATGGTTTGTAGGTCAATTTGACAAAGAAAAACTAGCAACTAAGACTACTAATGTGTGGTTTTGTAGGTTGCCTTATGAATTCAACCAAACACTATGCTTGTCTTTCTTGATTTAATAGGAATTTAATTACAATTTGAGGTCAATTGTTAACCTAATTAGAGGATTATACTCTTTTCCCTTTGGAGAAATCAAAAATTCAAACATTAGGTTGGGATTTGGGGTTAAATTTTTGGTAAATTTACCATACATTTGTATGATGTGTTTGATAGGAGAAAACAACATGGATAGGGGAGTATACTCTTCTCCCTAGTGGAGAGTAAAAAATCTAGATCCTAAGTTGTGAATCCTCTTTGCTTTATTGTTATAATCTTTAGAAGGCCTATTTATTAATGTAAAAATCTCCCAGGAATGACCCAAGTAAGGACGGGTAGAATCCAACTGTTCTACCTCACTATAATAAAGATGCTCCCTTGAGATTAAAATATCAGAAGACTTAGTCAGTTCTGTCCATGGAATCATGACTTGATCATTCCTTGGGCATGCTTTGATCTTATGTAGAGCGGAGATGCTTAAATCTTTCTTGAAAGACTACATAAATTTGAGTACTCATAGGACAATAGGCCTCAATCTCACTTGCAGGACTATGAGAGATGATAATGAACAGATGCCCTCACTAAATTCTCTATGTTAGAGACCACCTAAATTACCCCCAAAAGGTTGGTAATATTTTTGCAAGACAAATAGGAATTGCCCCAATAAGTTCATCATATCAAGCCCTCTTAGATGTTACTTCTCGACTAATATGGCCTCCAAAATCCATTGCATGTTGTTGGACCATCGTATTCTCAAAAGTCTTTGAGTGTGTTCCTAAGATAATGAACAAGCATTTCTAATCTATGCCAAGTTTATAGGGAAACTAGGTGTGTTTGTGGTCTAAAAACAACTCTTCTTTATGTGTTTGAATTAAAATCAAAGATAAGAATCTTGAATTAACAATCACGGATCTTTTCAAACAATTAGAATCCCTAGAATCAGATAGAGAAATTCTAATTTTTGACAAAATTGACAAACTTTTTCTTCGAACAAAACCATCAAAAGATCACATTTAGTATCCTGAGTCACATTTGGTATTCTGAGCCACATCTAGTAAATAAAGGATCACATCTAGTATATCTTGAGTCGCATTTGGATTAGGAGTAGCATCCATGATTTCTTGGATTGCATCTGGTCATCATTCTTGATAGCCACATATAGAGGATCACATCTAGGACATAGAGAACTTTTGCATGTGCTAGAACCTAAATTTTAGGATTTTTGAATACCCTTTTAAGTCTTTTATCATTTTTTTTCATTAGAACCAATAAACATGCAAGTCTAAGATGGTCAATTCTTGAGTGTACCTCACCTACCTTCTTGGTCTTAATCCACATTTTTCAAGTTTTGTAGTCCAACCCAAATCAAATCCAATTAGTTCCCAGCTCACAAACAAGGCATTCTAAACCTTAGACACTGGAGTTTTTTAAAACAACTCATTTTGACTTGGTTCCCAACTAATGAACATGGCATTCTAACCCTTTGACACTGGATCCTCTCACATTTTTAAACCCACACTTACAACCTTAGATAGACACACTTGGACAACTTTCAGACCTTTTTACACAACAAGACACTCAAACAATTACATTATCAATATTTCATGGTTAACACAAGACATAAGTCTTAGAATCTAAAACAAAATCCATTTTCAGATGAAAGCCCATTTTTAACTTTTGAACAACAAGAAACATAAAGGTTACACCCTTTATTCAACACTACCCCTAGTACTACTCATAATGTGACTCCTGGTACTACCAGCATGTCAAATCAAGATGATAACACTTAGGAAGAAAGAAAAAATGGTTAAAATGACAAAGAAGAACAAGCTAATTAAAGGGAAGAAGAGAATCAAAGATATCACTATGATTCTTATAGTGATGGAGATCCCATAGAATAAGATTACCAAAGATGCCAAAAGAGTAAAAGATTCTAGAAATTACTCGAAAGAACATTGGAAGAAAATAAGGAAAAATGATTTTTGGATCAATCTTCTCAAGGAGTGAAGTTACCTAAGGACTATGACATAAGTTTGTCAGGCCAGATTGATTTGAATAAATTACTTTTATTCTAAATTATTGCATTGATACGAAAACAAAATAAAATACAATATATAATATGCAGATTTAGTTACGAGTCGGTCTGTAGTTACAAAGAAAAGAAAAATAAACTATATATCTCTCTACAGTTACAAAGAATAGAAAATTAAATTAAATAATAATAAACTAAAAACTAACAAGAATAGTCTAATAAGCCTGATGATTAATGGTAACATCCCCCCTTAATCTAAAGGGGTTAAACCAATCATGCTCTGAAACTTCTCAAACTTTTCTCAGTCCAGAGCTTTGGTAAAAATATTTGCAGGCTGAGTATCAGTAGGAAAATAATGGAGGTGCACAATTCCATTTTTCACATGGTGTCGAAGAAAATGAAATTTAGTGTTGATGTGTTTAGTACGATCATGAAAGGCTGGATTGTTTTCCATCTTAATTGTTGATTGATTATCAACAAATAGTGGAGTAGAAGAAATTTGTTGGGCTTGTAAATTTGTTAGAATCCTTCAAAGCCATAAGATCTCTTGAGTAGCTTCAGAAGCTGCCATATATTCAGCTTTTGCATAAGAGAGAGCTGGAACAGATTGCTTCTTTGATTTCCATGAAATAGCAGCAGATGCAAGAGACATTAAGAATCTAGTTGTAGATTTTCCATCTTCTAAATCACCTACAAAGTCATAAATATAATATCCAAGTAATGAGAAACTTGTAACTTGGGAGTACCTGAGCCCATAGTTTTGAGTGCCTTTTAAATACCAAAGAACACATTTGGCTGCTAACCAATGACTTTCTTAAGGTTGTTGCATGAATCTAGAGAGAACCCCAATAGAAAAAGAAATATTGGGATGAGTAGTAGTTGCATAAATCAAACTACCAACAAGTTTCCTAAGGGAGTTGGATTAACCAACACCATAGAATCGATGGAAGTGAGCTTGATATTTTTCTCCATTGGATTACTAAGAGATTTGCAATCTATCATGCCAAACTTAGAGAGAAGTTCACCAATATATTTTTTCTAGGAAATAAAAATATACTTGGGATTTTGAATCACCTCAACACCCAAATAGTAATGTAGATGACCTAAATTGGTCATTTCAAACCCTTGCTTCAATTGAGCTTTCACAATTTGAGTAGAAGCCTCATTGTTACTAGTAAGAAATAAATCATCCACATAAACAAAAAGATAAATGATAATTCCATCAACTTTTGAACAAAAAGAGTTGCATCATCAAATTCAAAATGCTAAAAATTCAACTGCAAGAGATGTTGAGTGAGTTTTTGATACCATGCAAGGGGGGGCTTGCTTCAAACCATATAATGATTTAATGAGCTTGCACACCTAGTGTTCTTTTCCATGGACTTCATATCCTTCTGGTTGTGTCATATATATTGTTTCTGTGAGATCACCATTCAAGAATGTGGTTTTTACATCTAGTTGATGTACTTTCCACCCATGTTGTGTGGAAAGAGATAACAAAGCATGAATGGTGGTCCATTTTGTAGTAGGAGAAAAAATTTCATCATAATCTATGCCCTCTTTTTGAGCATAACCTTTGGCAAAATGGCGAGCTTTGTATTTATCAAGTGTGCCATCAACTTTATATTTATTTCTAAAAATCCATATGCAACCAATAGGTTTATAGCCAAGTGGTGGATCAACCAATTCCCATGTACCATTTTTCTGAAGTGCATCATACTCAATTTGCATATCTTTTTGCCACACTTGAATATGCTTAGCTTCTTTATATGAATTTGGTTCAGTATCTATTTTCAAATTTAGTTCATCTGAATTAGTACTGGGAATAGAGGATTGAGTTTGTTGCCTTAGTTTGTAAGAACTTCTTGTACCAGTTTTTCCAATTTAATCTGGTCTTAAATCTTTTAAAATTTTCTCTACCTGTTTGGCCCATTTATGAGAAGATTGAGTTTGGACTAATGTCATGTCTAATGCTTGAGGATGATCTTCATGAGTTATTGATGGTGTTGAAATATTAGGCTCAACATTAGGACATAGATCATTATGAGAGGTGGCCTTTGTGTGCAAAGGAACAATTGCATCAACTTGAGTTGGTGTATCTTGAGAAATAGACTTTTCACATGTATCAAGTCCTTGATGATGTAAGATATCACAAGGAAATTCCATAAAAGGAGAAACTTTTGCAGAGTTATTCAATTTTTTAAAATCATTTGGAGGATTCACAAAATACAACATCACAGGCAATAAAAAACTTTCTATGAACCTCATCATACAACCGATATGCTTTTGAAGAATCTGAATAGCCAAGAAAAATGCACTTCTAACTATGTTGACCCAACTTATTCCTTTGTTCCTTAGGGATCAAAACATAGCAAGTAGAGCCAAAAATTTGAAAGTATCGAACAGCAGCAGGATAGCCATACCATACGTCATAAGGAATTGCTTGGTGGAGAGTAGATGATGGAGATCTATTGCAAAGATAAATTGCTATTTTTTCTGCTTCAGCCCAAAAATGTAATGGGACACCTTTGAAATACAACATTTCCCAAACCATGTTCATGGTCGTTCTATTCATTTTTTCAACAACACCATTTTATTGAGGAGTTCCTGGAATAGTGAGATGATGTTGAATTCCATTTTGATGAAGATAATCCTCAAAAATTAGAGAAGTAAATTCTCCACCATTATTAGTTCAAAGAGTACCAATTTTGGATTGAGCCTGATTTTCAACCATTAGAAAAAACATTTTAAAGATTTCAAAAGCTTCTGATTTTTGCTGCAAGAAATAAATCTAGGTCATACGACTATAATCATCTATGAACAACATGAAATATTTAGATCCTCCAGCAGACATTATAGGTAAAGGCCCACATAAATCTGAATGGATGAGTTGCAATTTTCTTTGTGCCCTCCAAGTGGAACGAGAGAAATAATTTCTCTATTGTTTGGCAAGTATACATGCTTCACATTTTTCAACTATTTTAGGAAAAATAGGCAAACCATCAATACCATTCTTTTTCATAATATGAATGCTATCATAATTAATATGTCCAAATCTTGCATGGCATAAAATATTTGGGGATATTCCACTTTCTTCTGTAAGATAAGAAAAAAATTTAGAATTTGTGGAAATACCATTGAGTTTTAATAACCTTCCATCTTCACAACCAGTAAATGCAATTTCATTATTAGGTATTTTCCTCACAATAACTTGTCCATATTTTAACAAAATAGAGTAGCCTTGTTGTCGAATCAACACTAGTGATAATAAATTACATTGCAATTCTGGAATAAACAATACATTATGCAACACAAAATCTGGAAGATTAGGCAACTTAAACTAAACAATTCCTTTTCCCACAGGCTAGAGACTTGATTTATCTGCTAAGAAAATTGGACCACATACACCTTCATGAAATTCTTCAAAAAAATCACGTCGAAATGTCATATGTTGTGTGGCTCTTGTATCTAAAATCTATGAATCATGCCATGAAGTATTAGATACAAATTCTGAAATAGTAAGCAGTACATATTGATCATTATCACTATCACAAGCAAATTGGGCTGCCTCTAAAACCTTTCCACTTGAAGTTTTATTATCATTATGAATTTTTGTTTTATCTTTTTGTTTAAAGGAGTTTTCTCTAAAACTTTTTATTTTATCCCATGAGAGATTGCATTCATGTTCTTCATGACTACCTTTTCTACTACATCTTTTACAATATAGATGCTGTTGTTAGAAATAGGGAATACTAAGAGGGGGGGGTGAATTAGTATTCTAAAAACTTTTTCTTTTTCCCAATTATGGATATAGAAAAATAACTTGATGCTTGCAAAACAAATTAAACTAAATAATATGCAAAGCAATAAAGCAAATGAACTCATAACACATTATTTTTTCTTGAGGAAACCCTGGTCAAGGGAAAACCCTGATGGGGATGATACCCACAACAATCCACTAATCAAAATTATTAGGTTAAGGATGTTGACCCTGTTAGGAGTCTATTACATGCATATAGTGTTTTTGTCCTGATTAAAGGACTCTAGGCCTTGTTAGAAGCCTCAACCCTGCTAAGAGTTGGTTACAATATAGAATGATTACAAGATGAGATCACTACCCAAAAATGTAATGTACAATTATTTCTGATTACAAAAGGGTAAGGTATAACCTTTCACTACTGCTGAATAGCTTTAGCTTCTTTTCTATCAAGATCTGCTTGCTTTACAACATATATCTTTGCATCATATCATTACATTATTTTATCACATCGAGCATATATCTTCGCTTTACATATTTCTTACATTTATACAAGTTATTAAGAATAATAACTTTTGCAGTCAGCTTTACAAACCTTATACTCCTTTCAAATATACAAAACTAATTCTTCTTACCAAGATTTAACATATAGGATTTCATCCCTTGTATGGTTAAGTCATTATTTTGATAAACAAAATAATCCCTTAACTATTTACTTGTTATGTCTTCTAACTCTGCTCAGTCGGCTCTAACTCTATCTTCGGTAATACTGCAATAACTCCTTTCGTACAAGTCATAAAAACTTGCGCTTCTAGATGTGTCTTCAATATACATCAAAGTATCTATATTCAAGTGCGCAAGCACTGAACCTACTTCTATCAAGATCGCTATCCAAAACTATCTCTGTTTAGACTTAGAAAATACTACTTATACTTAGACAATTTTACTTTGTGCTCTATCATAAGTGCTTTCTATCATAAGCGGTCTTCATATAGATTATATGTTACCATAATGATAAAAACTTGATATCTAACTCAGCCAATTTTCCAACAATCTCCCCCTTTGTCATTGGTGGAAACATATAAGAAAATTGGCTAAGTTATACAAAACTTAAACTTCAAAATTGTGGCCATAACAAAAAATTTCTTCTCTATCCTTATATCTCCAATTATCTTATATAGAGTCTATACTCCCCCTAGGAATATGCCTTCATACTATACAAAAACTATCTATATATCTTACAATTTTCTACTATCACTCCCCCTTTGACAACAATGACAAAAAGGGTGCCAAAACTGTGTAATAAAATGTTTACCTTTGAATTCAAGATTGCAAGGCCGGTAGGCTTGCAATACAATCTGCAAAATTTGTCTTTATACTTTCCAACTCCTTCTCCCATGATTTCTTAACAGCATCTGAAACACTAAGGAGTGCACATAAACCATATGATGCTATTTCATATGCCTTAAGGTTTGCATAGTGAAATTTCTCATAGGATGTCTTGGAGGTAAGAAATTCTTCCAATTGACTCTCTAGAATACTTATCTTGATTGAAATGGGCTCTCTTAATAGAGTGAATCTTCTCAATTTCCTTTCCTTTTCATCACTAAGAATCCTTATATCATCATACTTTTTTCTTATTGTCTTCTCAATATCATATATCTTCACATTCGGATTTGCTAAGAGATTTGCTGCTGTCTGAATTTCTACCTCTTTTTCTTTTATCTTTTCTGCTATATCAGATAGATTGTCTTATGATTTTGTGCATTGCTTGTACATAGATTTTCCTTTCTCCAAACTTCTTCTCAATTCTTTTATGTTAATGTCCAAATTGTCAATGGCATTTCTGATATTCTGACATATAACCTGAAATACTTTTGCTTCATAGGCTGCTTGAGCTTTAACTGTAGCCATGTTTGATAAATTTGTGAATTCATTGTCAAATGCCTGTACAACTTATTTCACTTTTACCTATGGATCTGCATCATTAATTTGACTAGTTATAACATTTTGCAATTTTTGTGTTATTTCAATCAGTGATCCCTCAAGGCTTTTAACTTTCTTATTTTTGCCAATGATTTTATTCAGAGATGAGATCAGCTCTATTTGATCATCATCATCTACTTCTTGTCCAAGATTAGTAAAAATTGATCTATATTATTTCTTCTCTACTGCTACCTCGAGTGTAGGATTTGTTAGGAATGGGAACACTAAGAGGGGGGGTGAATCAATGTTCACTGTATTTTATCTTTTCCCTTAATCTTTAAACTAAACTTAAATGCTTAAGTAATAAAATGAACATACACATAAACATGAAATATGAAATCAACACATAACACCAATATGGTTATGGGGAAACCCAAATAGGTAAAAACCCCGGTGGGAATTGACACCCACTAATATTCTGTACTAGTGTTTTATGATCCTTGTTAGAAGATCCTTAACCTTGTTAGGAGTTTCTTTACAATGTATTAAGTACATTAGACCTTGTCAAGGGTTGGACCTTGTTAGGAGTCTTTTACAATAGTCCCTATTAGGGGAGTGGACTCACTATCCTAGAGTTCACTACTCAAGTGGTGAAGGCTACAACCTTCTAATCTCATATACACACTATATCTGCTGGATGAACTGTCACTATGACACTGCTTGTCAGATCAATTCCTTTGATGCACTAATGCATTGACCTCTTGAAAAGCTCTAATACATCTTATAGTCTCTTCACATACTTCTTCTATACTTATCACAACTCTATATCAACTTCCATACTATTTACAATGGGCACATCTCATATTTATATACGCATACAAAAAAAACAACTAGGTCGGCCCTTAAACCTATTACATACAATGCTTCCAAATGAATTGGCTCAAGCGTGTTTATAATCAAACATATTTACATGTCAGAAACCTAATTACAATAGGTGCATAGCCTTTACATCATTATAATATAACTGCAACTCAAGATACTAACAGTCAGCTTCTTACTCTATTCTTCTCTGGCGCACACTGGTTGTGTAACTTCAATTGTCTGTATCTTTCTCATACTTGCATATCTGATCATGCACTTATAGACTAAGCATGGATATATTCTAAGCAACTTATCTTCTAGGACGCATACCATAATTTAGTCATACACACGTGTTGATGCTCTGAACTTCAGACAACACTATACCAAGTCATATACACTAGTATAGCCAACTTTCCAATAGGATTGATCTGTACCTATTCTTTTTGTCCTGCTTCCTTTGTTTCTTCTTGTGTTCCTGCTTGATTCTGTTCTATTTCCTCTTCTTCTTTATTCTCTGTCATGTGTTCTTGCTCCAAGGCCAAATTGTCAACAATGTCTTCAAGGTTACTAAAGGGATTGTCTTCACTATCCAAAATGATTTTTGTTCCTTCCACATTTATTGATTCATCTGTAATATTGATTTCTGGTGGTGATGATGGTGTAGGACTTTTCTTGTTCTCAGCTTCCAATGCTTGATCTAGTGCACTTGTGTGCTCACTAGGGCCTAAGGTTATTACTTTTATAACTACTTGTTTAGTCTCTTTGTCGATTTCCTCATATTTCCCTTTATCAAGATGGTTCTCCTCTTCATCCTTAAATGAGTATTAAGATCTTTCAAAATTTCTTTGAAATGATCTTCATCCTTAATGTCACAAATCTTCCTTACATGGTTCTCTCTTATCTTATTATCTTTTCATTAGCTCTTTTCTTTCTTTTCAGTAACTTCTCAAATAGTTCATCAGGAATTTTTCCTTGAATACTGTCAAACTTCTTATTTGCCAAAATCATGTGCCTGACAACTGCATTTTCTAGGTTTAATTTCTCAGAATAGTTGTACATCTCACAATATTTGTTGATCTTAGAAAAATCTCCATCATTAATGATCTGAGCATTCACTTTATCTATCTTTGGTTTCCATTTCTTCTTATTGACTCCATTATCTTCATCATCTTTTACTTCCGATACATCTGTTTGCACTGGGTTAACTATTGTTTTCTATCTCTTTCTTGGCCCACTTGCCATTTCTTTAACTCTTTTACCTTGTGGAGTGGTCATTCTAGTTGATTTCCTTGTTTCTTGTACCTTTTCAACTTTTACTATTTTCTCCAAATTCTAGATGTTTACAATTTGGTCTACAACTAATGATAGGGGTGGAATAGACAAAATTTATTTCTGTCTGATGTCTCTTATTGCTACTGTAGTCTACTTCGCAATTAGGAATTCATGTTCTGTCATTCAAGTATCCTTAAGAATTTTCTTGATGTTACTGTCAACTCTCTTTTTAGACAACTCTCTTCATGCAGAGACTTTGCGAAGCTAAAGTTCTCCTCATAAGTCCCAAATATAGAGATTTTTACATCTATCTTTCTTTTAAGCAATCTACTCACATACTCTTCTACTTCAACTTCTGAAATTTCATATCCAAGAGGATCTATAAACTCAACTCCTGGTTCAACTACTTCAATAAAGGTAAAATTAGTGTCAACCATAAAGCATATTTCACCTTTGTACTTCTCGACTATAGCCTATAGAATCCTTGATCTTTTCTTCATCAAGTTCTGAAATGTTTTGATTACCAAGGTTGCGCTCTCATTAACCTTGTTAACAAGGTATCTCAAATACACCTTCTTGATTCTATCCATAGTGGTCCTGTTATCATTCTAGTCTTCTCCAATAGTAAATGGAAATCTTCTCATCAAATGAAAAAACATATATGTAATCAAATATAAGAATCTAAACTGAGAGTTTTTAGTCTTCTTTATCTTCTCAAGGTTCTCAAATAATTGAATTCTCAAAATTTCACACATATCTACTTGAACTTTATCAATGCACATCAAATAGGTTGCATGAATCATTCCAGTTGCCATGTCATCTTATCTAGAGTTAGCACAAAAGCTTGGATGTTAATATCTTGTACACATATCTAACATCATCTTGTAGTATCTTGTTGATTACCATCCCTATACCATTATAGGATGACTTAGTGTTGTCCAATACTATCTTCTTTGCATTCTTCTCATTAAAAGGTATAACTCCAAATTTTGATAAACTAGTTACCTCATGTATTAGGTCTTTAGTGATATCTATTACTCTGTCATCTAGCCAAAAATTCCGATTGTGAATTTTTCTTAAAATTATTTTGGTGCATTCATCATTATCAAATTCATGTTACAGTGAGTACTTCACGATTTCATTTTCTTTCAGATGTTCAAACCCTACTTTTAATGACATATCATGATTGTATAATTTCTCATATTCCTTAGTCAAATCACTTTCACTAAGGGTTTCAATTTTTCATCCCAAATAACCTTTAACATTTTCTAAATGCAAAACTCTATCTAGTATGGATGATAATGCAAGACTAGGGTCTTCTTCCAAGGGTTCTACTAGTTCCCTTTTGACTCTAGGTATAATAGTATCCCTTACATGATGAATAAGTGATACATCCATGACTTCTGTAAAAAATGATAATCTGCTTGATAGATTTGCTTAGTAAAATACCTCAATTTTGTGATTTAGGGCTTTGCATAGATTCAGTGTGAAAATTCTCTATGAAAACTTGCAAACTAATTTCAATCACCTTTGTATTGATCTCCTTATCACTTGTAGTCACCTTAATGATCAAATAATATCAATCATAAGCTTTTAACCTTCAATCTTTCAAGATTCTGACATTGCATTCAATTCTTTTACTGCTTCTTTCCAAAAGTTGTTCCTGCTTTCTTGCAAAACTTCACACTTCTTGCGAACTCGCATAAATTCATATTAGCTCATGCACTCTTAACCATAGCATTAATACATCACATAATACATTACATTAACTATGCAAGACTCAATTCATTCTACACTAATTTCTATAGTATCCTAAGTTCCTACTCTAATGCATTCTTTATGAATTAAAAACTTTGAGATAGCTTAGGAAGAGATTCACACTTACTATCAAATACTTCACATGTCTAATTACCTTGTGTGCTAAATGTGCCTCCTTGATCTGTACCTTTAACAAATTTTAATTCTTTAGAATTACTATAGCATCCTCTTTTACTATTGCTTGCATTCTCATTTCTTCTTGTAAAACTTCTAGGATTAGGGTTTCTCATGTTATTCATTCTACAAAATCTTGATGTATGACCAAATTTGTTGCATATCTGACAAATTATTCCATTATTTCCATATCTCAGTCCTGTCTGATTGATTTGTGATTTTCAATTCTTGGCAATGTGTCCAATCTTGTTGCATCTATAACATATTACTATTGGCAAGTTGTCTATACTGAAGCATATGACTAGATATAGTGTTGTCATTATGGAAACAAAGTCATATGGTAGTTTGGAGATAGCGCACTTAGTCTAAAGATCAGAATTTAGTTAAGTGTTGAAGACTGGACAATATACAGAGTTCCTATAGCTCCAAGCATCAATGCATGTCTTTACGAATGAATTATGGTATGCGCCCTGGAAGTCAAATTTTTTAGACTATACTTATGCTTATTCTATGAGCACATAAGTAGATATGCAAAGATGTGAAAGTTACAGTCAGTTGAAGTTGCACAGCCAGTGTGTGCCAGCAGGGAATAGAGCATGGAGCTGACAATTAGCATTTTGATTTGCGATTATAATATAATATTGTAAAGGTCATGCACGTATTGTATTTAGGTTGCCGACATGTTTATATGTGTAATTGTAAGCATGCTTAAGCCAATTCATTTGGAAGCATTGTTTGTAATTATTTTTAGGGCTGACCTATTTATGTATTTTGTATAGGCGCATAAATATAAGGTGCGCCCATTGTATTCAGTATGGAATTTGTAATAGATTTGTGATAAGCAGAGCAGAGGTATGTGAAGTTAGCATAAGATGTATTAGAGCTTTGCTAGAGGTCAAAGCTTCAGTGCACCAAAGGAACTAATCTAACAAGCATTGTCATAGTGAACAGTTCACCTGTAGATATAGTCTATCTGAATCAGAAGGTTGTAGCCTTCACTATTTGAGTAGTGAGCTCTAGGACAATGAGTCCACTCCCCTAACAGGGATCATTGTAAAAGACTCCTAATAGGGTCTGACCCTTAACAAGGTCTACTATACTCAAAGCATTGTAAAGCTACTCCTAACAGGGTAAAGGATCTTCTAACAAGGATCACAAAACACTAGTGTAGATTATTAGTGGGTATCAAGTCCCACTAGGGTTTTTACCTATTTGGGTTTCCTCGTAACCATATTGGTATCATGTGTTGATTTCATATTTCATGTTTATGTGAATGTTTAATTCAGATCTTAAGCATTTATGTTCAGCATAAAGATTAAAGTTAAAAGTTAAAATACAGTGAACATTGATTCACCCCCCCCCCCCACTCTCAGTGTTCCCATTCCTAACAATTGGTATTAGAGCTTTGGTCCTCAATAAAGAAGTTTAACCACTTGAGGAGACCATGGACAAAGTAGATATGAAACATCTGAAGAAAAATCTTGAAGTCGCTCTTGAACACCTGAACAATTTAGAAAGAGAAATTGAAGAACTAAAAGAAAAAGTCAGTGATGCTCAATTAGTTATCAAATGAATAAGAAAGGATTTGAAAGGATGCTCTAATAGTGAACTTGAAGAAAAAGTCAAGAAGTTGAGTGAAGAAAATGCATCCTTATTAAGTTAGCTTGAAGAATTTAATGACAAACTGATGAACAATCAAGATGTCTACAATGAACAAGTCAAGGAGAACCTTCAACACAATGAAGAAAAAAGTGAAGCTAACTTAGAAATCTTGGAGCTAAAGAATATCAAAAAATCTTGGAATCTGAATTGAAAAAGACAAAGGATCATATTGACAAATTACACACCAGTGCTGATTTGGTAGAATCTCAGTTGTATGAAAGAAGAATCAAAGGAGACACTAGCTGCATTGGATACAATGAAGCACAAAATTAGATTGACAATATGCGAGCAAGAAAGGATTCACAAAAGAACTCTACTAATGATGAGAAGACTAAAGATCAAACCAAAGACAATGGTGGTCCTCCTAAGAATGAGCGCAAGCAAGTAGAACACACTTGATTTGCTTGTAACAAGCATGGACACATTGCAAGAAACTATACAAAGGTAAGACCTTTTAATGGCTACTATTATTCATACAATATATTTGGTCATAAAGCTATGACTTGCAAGACTAGTAAGAAGAATAGGACTCAGCAAGATCAAAGAAATCAGAATCAATGTTAGAAGTTCTTAGAATGTTACATGTCAAATATGTAACTATAATGGTCACCCAGCCAAAACATGTAGAATTGTGACTCATGTCAATGCACTGAGGAATAATAGACCTCCAGTCATTTTTCACTCTTGTAATGAGGCTAGACATATCTCAAGGTTATGTAGATCAAGGATGCAAGGTCAGGAAAGCCCTAAAAATGCCAAAGAACTAGTTTTGGATCCTAAAGTAGAAGTCAAGTTTTTGAAAGACTCAGAGGATGCGAGCTTAATTTGGTCAGGAGAAAAGAAGGATAAAGGTGATGAGAATGTATTGGATGCATTCCCAGTGGATGCACCCTCTACATCTGCATGAATGGCCCTCAGGGTCATAGGAGGAGCTAATTTACCTCTAGACCCCTACGTGGCTAGTATACTCATCCTCAAAGTATGCGCCTTTGGACTTAAGCATTTGGAGTGTATAGGAACCTTCATGCAAGAGTGCACATCCTGATTGTTAGCAGAGCTCGAGTTTGAAATTTTGAAGTGACAACCTAGTTTATGCGACATGCATTAATGGTAGATTTTTCACTTTTAAAGTACACAGAAGTTATTTGATTTCTCATTGCATTCAAATTCAGAGTGATAGAGAGCAGAAAGAGCCTTAGAATTTGTTGTAAATTCTTGGAGATTGAATCTATCATAGCTTTGCTATAGTTATCAGTGCATTTGATTGGTTGCAGTAACCCTAGCTCGTTGCGCCAATTCGAAAGCCATCAGATCATCTCTAAGTTTAGTTGGAAAGTGATTAAAAAGTAAGTCATGGCCACTCCCATAGTTTTTGATGTTTTTGAAAAGAAGAGATATATATTCAAGAGGCACCCATTCAAATCCATCCTAGATAATTTTGAAGGAGCTTTCTCCCGCACGCGTATGGGTGTTGTTACCTTCATTTTTCTCAACTCCCAGTTTTAGTCTTGGTCAATAGAATTCTTTAAGTCAAAGTTGAACTTGAACTTTGTTAAGTTGGTTCAAGTTCAAGTTCAACCCATTACCACTTCCAAGTCTTAAAATGTCCATGCTTGTCTATCCCTCAAAAGGTCTGTCGATCTCAAAGATGAACCCAAACTTGAACCTAGTCCCGAACCTTAAGTTAGTTCAATTTCAAGTTCGCATTTGTAATATGATAGCTTACCCACAAAGAATTCGGCAGGATTCTCTTCTTTTCCAAAAAGAAGGTTTCTATTTTGTTGTGCTCCAAGTACTTATTAAGTTTTGGAAACCGCCATACAGATATTGTCTCATTCAACTAGATGGCTCATGCATGTGAAAATTGGAAATGACAGTGGACAGCATGACCTAGAGGGAGTCATTAATATACAGATATGGTGATCAAGGACTTCTATTTTAACTAACTTAAGTATTGATCAATCTTGTACAGGAAAAGCTAAACCTGAAGTCAAACCTGAACTTGAACCAATTTCTTCACAAGTTCAAGTTCAAGTTCAAGTTCAACACCAAGCTGAACCCAAAGTCTGAGTGACCAGATCAAGTCTAAGGGTAAAAGAAAAGGCTCAGATGTAGAAAGCTACTCCCAATGTCATCGTGGATTTAGACTCATCAGACCCTGATCCAAAGGCAGTTTCAGGAAAAGACCATAGGGTACCTGAGATGGTGGATGATCAACAAATGCAAGAGGAGATAGAAAATACTCTGAAAGACTCACTAGCTCTTTTGAGTAACTATGATACCCAAAAGAAATCCTCTTCTACCCCACCATGGTTGGAGACCCTGGTAGCTAAGAAAAGAAATATGGTTCCTTTATCAGTACCCATTGATTATGTAGTAAGCAGATATCTAGGAAAATCTTCTAAGGTTAAGAAAATGAAGATGGAATCTAAAATCGGTTTTGATGAAAGTAGTGGTCATGTACTGGATGGTAGAGATTCCAAAGCCCAAAGAGGAAAAAGCTCAGGGAGAGGCTTCAATCCAAGATTTTCAAATATCCAAGGTGGATTTAGGGAGAGACACCAGAGCCACCGATATGAGATTTTTTGAGGTATCAAATAAGAAAATTGCCAGTAGAGTCTGGAAAGATGCCAAGGACAAATAGGAAATGAAGGAGGCTATGAAAAATATGGCCCAATATTTCAATGTCATCCAACATCCTAAACCTTTTCCTCTGAGCGAAATTCTAGCCTCCATTGATATGAAATCCCCTGATAATCAACGGTTTCTTGACCAAGTTCAAAGAAGTAAAGCGGTGAGTAAAGCATTTGATGATTGGGTAGAGCATGTAAAAATAGAGGTTTTCAAGTAGCTAAGTCACCTAGATCAAGCTCACAATGAAGGAGATCACCTAATAAAGAAAGTAGAAGCCAGCATTGAAGAATGGGAGCTAGAAAAGACTACCTAGACCAAAGAGCTTCATTGGATTGAAGAAGTTGAGGAGTACGGCTTGAAGAAGTTCCTCGTGGAGAGGTCAGTACCAAGACTGGATGAAAAAGTTATTTATGTTATAAAGGAATGTATAGACTAGAGAAATGAGGCTATGGCCATGGGAATTTCTGAGGTAAAGGTTCTCATGAAGGGGATAAGAATGATAAAAAAAATCATTTCTAATGATATAAAGTGGATTGATGAGTGGTACCAGGAAGCTCAAGAGGTGTCAGATAAATAGGTCGAACAGGTAATCAAAGAGGTAAATACCTAGTTTGATGAGCTCAAAAGGATGAAGACACCTACAGACAAGAATTTCATGAAGATTGCACGGATGGAATCAATGATGATCCTTCAGCAAAATCATTTGGTTATGCACACAGAAAAGATAGCTGAGATCAAAAGGGAGAAAGAAGTCTAGAAATAGAGGATTGATTTTATTGGTTTGCCACATCAACTGATAATGTCTGTGTTTACAACCACATTTGAAGATTAGAAGGCAGTGCGACTTGTAGTGACCTCAACTCCTTAATCGTCTGAGACACTTGGCAACTTTTTGAAGGCATTTTTGCTCCTAGTCCAATTTTTAATGCTTAATGCTTAGGACAGTTATTAGATCTAGAAATATTTACTTTCAAGAAAGACAATTTTACTAAGTTAGTTGTTGAAGCCCTGTGTGGCTATTTATTGAAAAACTTTTAACTATTTAAGGGTTCAGCTCTCTAAGTTTGAGAGAGACTATTTTCTAAAAACTTAACTTCAAGTTTTCTGTAGATTGATATTACAGAATATATGAAATATCCTATAGTGTTGCATATATGTTTAAGCTTTTAAATGATAAATGTTACTGTTTATCTTATGTGATTTATTTTCTTATAGAGATAAGTTATGTTGAATAAAGCTTAACTGTGATATAGATGGATTCTATGCTTAGAAGTGATAGAGAGAATTGTTATTGAAGTTTAGATTAAAGAAATTCAAAGTTTGAGATTGGGATAGAAGTAGATATTTTTCCCTAAAATCTAAACATTCTTTTCATGTTGATGGACTGAATGTTTTCCTTAAGTGATTTCTAGTGAAAAGCACACATGATATTACTTTTCTATGTTCAATAAGATCATATTGGAAATCTTTCTAGAAGGTAGTTGCACCTTGTAATTTGCAGAGATTTTTCTTTTAGCAACTCATTTGTTGGTATTAAGATTTTTATCTTGTTTTCATTCTTTAAAGGAGTTTGAGATTAATTTAGTGAAAAGGGAAAAACTGTATGGTAACAGTTTTTGGCGACTCTACTGGGGAGAGTCTAAGAATAGACTAGGATTGGTATTTTTGCATTCAATGATCAACTATGGTGTTACCCACTGAAGTTATCCCTGGTCGACAAGAACTTCCTCTAGTTTTGCAACTAGGCCTTGATTTTTCTGATACCCAAGAGGATTTAATCGCTGACCTTAATGCAACAGCTTGGAAATTGAGAATGAATGATCAGTAATACCACCAAGTAAGGTTAGTCCTTGAGGAAGAGGAAGAAATTGGAGAGTGGCTCAGAGGCTTGCCTATAGCCTAGGAGGCTGCTATAGTTGACAGGGTAGTCTGAAGGCCTTGAGAATAATTGGTTCTTTTATTTTTTTTAGTTCAATAAGCTGGTTGATAAGAGATTTACAAGGGGAAATAGAGCAAAAGGTCTTGTAGATTTTGATTTTGAAGATCTAGCGAAGCTTGACTTTAAACCCCAGACTCCTTCTAGGCAAAGACATTATAAGACCGCTAGTAGACCTTCTTCTCCCACTAAGTCTCCTCCCCTAACTACTTTTAGTTCCTTGGTCTCACCAGTAACCGTAATTCCCACTTTTGTAAATTTACAGCCCTTGAATTTTATCTTCCCTCTCATGGCACATAATCAACCCTGGGGTGCTGCCATAGGACCTTTAAGCTTAGGAGAAAACCTGGGAAACCTACCTAAAGGTCATGACATCCTACCCAAATTTAGTGGTGATGGAAAGAAAACCCCTCAGGATCATTTGAACACCTTTAACATAGCATGCAAAGTTTTAGTTGTGGGCACTCAATATGTAGCTGTCAGGCTTTTTATCTTGACCTTAACTGAGGCTACAGCTGAGTGGTTTCATAGTCTACCACATGCCTCCATTACTGACTTGGATTCTATGAAAATAACATTTGAGACTAGGTTTAAATCAACTGATGATGCAAATACCCTTTTGATTCAGTTAATTCAAATGAAGAAGGAGATTCAAGTACCTATGAGGGGGTTTGTGGCAAGATTCAACAAGGGAATTCACGTGATTCCAACTACAAGTAGACCAAATGATAAAAATTAGAAAGGATTTTTCTTAAATGCTATGCCTCTTGATGTTGCCTTTCCTTTAAAAAGAGCTAGGCTAGCCACCTTAGTAGCTACTCAGACTCTCACCATTGAATTGGAGGATGATCTCATAACAAGTGGAAAATGGAGAAAAGATGTTCAAGCATCCAGCTCTCAACCTTCTACCTCCTCATTGTCAGACCCTGCAATTCAAAGACTGATGAATGACTTGATAACCATCAAGTGACAATTGCCTAAAACTACCAATCCCTATCAAGATATTCCACGTAAATATCCAATTTAGGCATCCTCAAACTCGGGAAAACAATTTAATTTGCCTCCTGCTTAGCAGAGACTGCAAATTGAACCTCCACCAAATAAAAGAAACATGTGTGTTTTCCATCTTACTAATGAGCATGAGGGAGTTTCATGCCTTGAAAACATAAGATATGCACAGCTTGAAGCTGAGAAGGAAGCAGCAGCAAAGGTGACTATTGAAGACATATCCTCCAAGGTGCCTGGCGACTCTAGAAACTTTTACCTTGAATATGAATCAGACTTTGAAAGGGGCGGAGACATATTCGTAACTTTAGAGGATACCTCTTGCTTAGTTTTGACAAGAAACCAACGTGGAGGAAAAGTGAGTATTTGGGAAAATGTAGCAACTAAAGGTAGTGAAGGGAAAGCCAGTGATCATCCAAAGATCTTGAAAGAAGGTAGTCCACAGGAACAAGTCATGAAAAGGTCTGAATCTGATTCCCCTTTTAGTATAGCTAATTTTTGTAAAACTTAAAAAGTGCAATTTTTTTCTCTAGAATATCTAAAATTGAATCCCCAGGAGTTAGATAAATTGTTTAGTTATGTCAAAGGTTCTCCTGCTAAACCTAGGGCTCAACAGACAAACAATGCATGTTTTAAAGGACAGCCTATAAAGAAGGAAGAGATAGTTGAGCAAAAACCTGCCAAGAAGCCCGTTCCTACTATTCCTTTTGGCTTGAAACTTGAACCTTTTTATGTGTGCCTATTCATTCATGGCTTCAAATTAAACAACTATATCATTAATTCAGGGGCATCGAATAATATTATGCCTTCATCTATGGCCAAAGTATTGGATATCCCTATGAATGATACCTTTGGACACTTCTATTCTATGGATGCCAAACAAGTCCCGCTCCTAGTGTTGGCATTAAGCAGGATTGCTACTAGTGACAACACTTATTTGCATTCTGAGTGCAAATCAAGCAGAACAGTGCAAATCAAGCAGAATAGTGCAAACTGAGCAGGACAGTGCAAACCAATCAGAACAGTACAAACCGAGCAGAACAGTGCAAATCAAGAAGGACAGTGGAAACTAAGCAGGACAGTGTAAATTGAGTGACATTATGTCTACCGAGTCACAGGTATTTACCGAGTTTGAAACTTACCGAGTGGTTAGTATGAACCGTGCCTTCACTTCTACTGAGTGCATGATGATGCTGAGTAATGCAATGGACGCCGAGTATCAGAAAGTCACTGAGTTTGTTTGTAGGAACTGTGTAACCATACTTGGGCCGGCTTAGTAGCACTTATGTTTATTTGTCAAGCTGACTTTGTAATTGTAATTAATTGTTTAGACTTGTATATAAACAATGTTGTAAAAATACCAAGATGTATGAATATGAATATGAAAAAGAGAGAAAGGTAGAGATAAGCGAATTACAAAGGGCTACAGCAGTATAAGAAGCAGCAAAGAAAAATTCATCATAGAAGGTGATCAGTACATCAGTGAATCTCATTCAGCAATCCAGTTGCAAAGTAAGAGATCTACTATTTCATCCTAACAGGTGAATCAGCTTGAAATCCTTTAACCGGGTAGACTTAACAGTCTTTGTAAAATATCTTAACCGAGTGCATACTTCATTGTATGTTTGTAAAACCTCTAACAAGGTGGACCTAGCAGTCCTTATTGCTCCTAGTAGGGCAGATCATCAAAAGTGATCAATGTAAGCCTTAACCGGCCAACTTTATACTGCAGTACTAAAGCTTTGTGGGTTTCATCCCCACCCCAGTTTTACTTTCTTTTGGAAGGTTTCTAGGTAACCAAATCTATGTGTCATTGTTGTGAATGCTTTTAAGTTTCATGCTTTCTATATGCAAAAGGATAAAGTGAACTATATGTTAATACATCTGTTATTGAAAGAAAATTTAGAGTTACTGATTCACCCCTCCCCTCTCAGTAACTTGGTTAATTCTTGAATATTTCCAACAATTGGTATTAGAGCTATATTGGTTCTCAAGATAAAGCTTAACTAGCTTGAGCAAAGATCCAGGACAATGGAGGTATTCAAACTGAACAAGGTGATTGAAAATGAAAAGCTAGATCTGGAAATGGCCATAGCTAAACTTAAAGAAGCAAAAGAACATCTTTCCCAATCCCTAACAAGAAGGAAGGAACTTGCAAATCAGATGAATGATCATAATTACATTGAAGAAAAGATTGAAGATCTTTTTCCCTTAGATAGCTCAGATGAAGAAAACAATGTTGTCAAAGAACTCCTAGAAAAGAATGGGTCTCTGCAGGAAGAAGTGAGAAAATTAAAAAGAGAACAAGAGCTACACTCAACAAGATTTTGTGAGATCTTAGAATAAAGAAACAAGTTGAAAGATGAATTATATGGAAGGAACAATGAAGTCCAAAATAAAACCCTTCAGCTAGAAAACCTAATTGATCAGATCTCCCATACAAATGAGAAAATTCTGACTCTAAGATCAGAAATAGAAAGCACAAGAGAAGAACTAAGATCTGAAAAGAAAATCAATCTAAGATTGGTGGATGACCTAAACACTAAAAAAAAAATCAATGAAAGAATGTTGAAGAGCCAAGAAGACTTAAATCAGCTGTATGATTGAAATCTTCATAGGCAAAAAGGAAAAGCAGGACTTGGATACAAAGGAGAAGGTGAATCTTCTAAGCAAGGTACTCAAAGAAATCAGAAACCTACTTGTAATCATTGTGGAAAAATAGGACATACTTCAAATAAATGTTGGAGCAATGAAAAAGCAGAATTCAATGGAAAATGCTACAACTGCAATCAGCATGGTCACAAAGCAAGTGAATGCAGGGAAAAACCAAGATTCAAAGGTAATTGTCACAAATGCAACAAACAAGGTCACAAGGCATCCGAGTGCAGATCCAAAACATTCAATCCAGCAGAACAAATTATGAAAGCAATGTTTGGATGGGATTACAACACTTGGTGTAGATGTCATTACTATGGAGAATATGGACACATTGGCATGAACTGCATAAAACATCATCTAAGGAAAAGAGATACTACCATAAGATGTTTCAAATGCACTAAACTCGGTCACATAGCCAGAAATTGCATGAATGCTAGTGAAGTTGAAGATGGAAAGTAGAATGAAGCAACTAAGGTTAGGAAAAAGATGAGACAACAGTGGATTCCTAAATCTACCGAGCAAACCAGTCCAAGTAATGGAATGGGTGGCTCTATCGACTCAAACTAAATTCCCAAGAAAGCACTGGAACTGTATTCTCATAGACAACTTTCAAGCAGTTCCAGAACTGAATTAAAAGAAAGATCTAAATCGGCATACAAGATGCAATAAGATCACAAGAAGGTTGGTATCAGTTTTCACCGAGTGAGGTCGGGAGCTATCTAATATGATTACCGAGTGAGGTCGGAGCAATATGAATTCTCAAGTTCACCGAGTTGTGAAGTCTTCACCGAGCAATTAATTCATAGTGGGTGACAGTCTGTCAGAATTCATACCCTAATTTGTACTGAGCATTACTGACAGAGTTGTAAACAAAAGGCAAGAAATCAAACTCATTCTTCACCATGAACTTTAGCATTTTGAGAGCAGAAAATTTCCAGAGCAATCCAGCGATTCAAATACTTTTGCGAAAAGAATTCTCTATGAGCTACCATGGCATCATCCAGCACTTCAGCAAAGAAAGGATCAAAAATGATAATCCAAGGGGAATGGAGAGCACCAAATTTCAAACTCGTGCCTACAATTGCAGCAGCCCTAGACCCGAATGGAGCTCAATCTCAGATTCCTCCTAAGGTACTACTTGTTAACGATATTCGCAATCATTTCAATTGTGCAATTCAAGAGATGGGAAACCTAGAGCTAGATATTGTGCATGAGGAACTGTGTGTGAATGGTATTCTAAAACCTAAGCACAAACATCTGGAAGACAAGGGATTAGTTCACATTACACATTTACCTCAAAACTTTCAGGAGAAATGGGTTAGATACATTCTCAGCTATGTACACGAAGGCAAGATTTGGCTTGAGAAACCAATAGAGATCACTAAGAAGATGATTCACCAAATCACCAGTCTTCCCATGTTAAACAAAGTTAAAAATACCAAAACCTTAGGTCGGCCGGAACTGGAGAAGAAAACCCTAGCCGAGTGGGATGGTAGAGGCATGAAAGTAAGCAGCATTACTGATGTTGAACTGAAGTTTGGAACACACATCATTGCTCATAAAATATACAGTTCAAGTTGATAGAATAGTGTCTCCTGTGAAGCCATAGACCTAGCATACAAAGTGGTAAAGAATAATTTATCATTTGACCTTGCAGATTTGTTGTTAAAATAGTTTAACAAGAACATGGAAAGTATTCAAACTTCCAAAAACAATCCATGTAAGTTTGGATCTCTACTGGTCTGTTTATTTTTCTATGTTCAGAAATTCTTCCCTTCCAAAGGAAAAGTAGTATGGAGAAAGGATGTGCCAATTCTTTATGAGATAAATGAATATATTTCAGAAATGGGTGAAAATTTTGAAAACATCATGGATAGTTATTTTGAGTCTTTCAAGGAGAAAATGAATGACAGATTCTGGATTCCACAGAAGTTGGTGGAAGATTATAAGGATGATATTTGTTTCATGGTGGACTGTGACAGAGTATACATTCAAGCAGCTAAACTGAGGATTGTACATGTAAAATCTCTTCCTTATGAGGTAACATTGATGAAACAAAGAATATCATTGAAGCCCTCCTTAATCAGGCTGTTAATCCCAAAGCTCCATATTTTGGGACATATGAAGAAGCAAAAGTGAGAATTGAATTAAGTATAAAGCTTCCACAGGCAGTAAATAAAGGAAAAAGAGGATAGCCAAAATGCAAATGCTAACCGAGGACAGAAGAGAAGACACTGAAGAAGAAGAGAAAAAGGATGAGAAAATAGAGGAACTAGAACCTGCAAAGAAGAAAGGAAAGGTATTCATTACCAGGGCACCTAAGCCTCCCACTACTGTATTTACAAGGAGAAGTGCAAAGGGTAAAGCAGACAAAAAGGACAAAGATATAATATTCAAAAAGCCTCCTCTAACCCTTCAAGAGAAGATCAAACTTTTGAGAGAAGGATCAGGATCTAGAGTAAGTAATATAAAATCTTTAAAATATGAAACAAGATCAGAAATAGAACAAAAGGAGATTGAAGATGCTATCATTGAAAAGATGGGACAGTGGAAATACTCTCCTGATGAAATAGCCCCACAGATTCCAGGAGCTTTATTAGATCAAGTAAAAATGAGATGGGCCAATGCAAGGCAAACTGTAAAAGACATATTTGATCAAACCCTGAAACAGTTAATGCCCAGCTTGAAAAATGATGAAATAAAGAAGGCATTGAAGGATAATGAAAATAAGATGACACTGAAGTTCAATACTTGTTTAATTCTGATTAACAATATTGAATCGGTTGTGAAGACTGCAAATGCCACATGGAAGAACATATACCATCTTCACCAACCGAGTATTGAATCAGTTATAATAAAAGACATTGAAGATGACAGTGATGAACAGGAAGAAGCCACTGAGGTAGATGATACCGTGAGGATAGCGGCAGAAGTCATTGCATCACTTCCTACCTCTCCAGCAAAAGTTGTTACATCTAGCCGAGAGACATCTTCAAGCATGGTTGTGACAACTTCAACTTTTGTCCAATCACCTATAGCAACAACAGAAGTAACTACCATTTCTTCTACCGAGTTGCAGTCTCCTATTTCATCAAGTTTTCTAGCAGTAAGTATTCCAGTTTTTGATTCTACAAGTGTAAATACTTTAAGTTCTCCAGTAGACAGTATACCATTCTCTATAACCAGTCCTACTATGTCTACTGTCACTACTACTAAGGCATTAAGTACCATAATAGATAAGCCTAAGGCTCAACTGAGTATAAGATTTTTGGGCAAGAATATAGTAGAGGATATAGACCTAGATGAGGAAATAGAGATTCCAACATTGGATTTTGCAAATCTATCAACGGATCAAATGCAAAATATAGGTGAAATCCTCCAAAGGAAAGTGAAGCAAAAGAAGCTTAAAGAGGAGAGAGACAAGGAATAAAATCATTAAGGATGCTAAGGACATTTTGTCAGAAGCATTAGGTATTGAAGTAGACTCCTCCCAACATGTTTTGTTACAGTTAGCAGAAGCAGTAAATAAGTACAATGAGGATTCATCTGGGAAAGACAAGTTAGTTGAAAAAGCCGAGAAGAAATTCAACAATAAAGTGCTTGAGCACATTTCTTAGCACATAGCTATTAATCAAGCAGAATTATCTTGAGTTTTGACAAACATTGAATCTTCCTATTCGAATGTTACCTCTCTTTTGGTCAAACTATGCAATGTTGCCGAGTTCACCAAGGATGTCAAGGATAAAATGAATAAAATTGATGAGGATTTGAAGATTAGCATATAGAAGCTACAACTTGAACCAAGTTCAAACTCTGCTCATCACATGAAAATCTCATTCCTATCAAATATGCAGTCAGAACTACTGAAAGAAGACACAAGGATCCGGTCTACACTGCTAGACATTCAGAACATGATCCTTCCCATCATGAATACAATGTATAAACACATTGAACATTCCAAAACATTAATTCATGACAATCAGTTCTCAATAGCAGATCACATGATTACACTCTCTGCAGAAGTCCAAATTGCAATCCAAACATGCAAGATTCTGCAAGAAAATTGGGACAGAACCCTGGCACTGATAATGAAGGTACATTCTATTTTTCTATCAAATTTTGGATTCTCCCTGTAAAACACTTGTATATACACCTTTGGCATTATCATCAAAATGGGGGAGATATGTATAGAAGAAAAAGTTAGCACATTGAAAGGGGGAGATAATTTATAAAGCCCTATGACAAAGACAAATTTTGAAAAATCAAAATAAATCTCAGCATGGTTCATGTATATAAGTTTTGGGCAATAAGTGTTTTTGTCACTAATGCCAAAGGGGGAGATTGTTGGCATTAAGCAGGATTGCCACTAGTGACAACACTTATTTGCATTCTAAGTGCAAACCGAGCAGAACAGTGCAAACCGAGTAGAATAGTGCAAACCGAGCAGGACAGTGCAAACCGAGTAGGATAGTGCAAATCGAGTAGGACAGTGCAAACCAAGCAGAATAGTGCAAACCGAGCAGAACAGTGCAAACTGAGCAGGACAGTGTAAACCGAGCAGGACAGTGTAAACTAAGTGACATTATGTCTACTGAGTCACAGGTATTTACCGAGTTTGAAACTTACTGAGTGGTTAGTATGAATCGTGCCTTCACTTCTACCGAGTGCATGATGATGCTAAGTAATGCAGTGGATGCCAAGTATCAGAAAGTCACCGAGTTTGTTTGTAGGAACCGTGTAACCATACTTGGGCTGACTTAGTATCACTTATGTTTATTTGTCAAGCCGACTTTGTAATTGTAATTAATTGTTTAGACTTGTATATAAAAAATGTTGTAAAAATACCAATATGTATGAATATGAATATGAAAAAGAGAGAAAGGCAGAGATAAGAAAATTACAAAGGGCTACAGCAGTATAAGAAGTAGCAAAGACAAATTCATCATAGAAGGTGATTAGTACATCAGCGAATCTCATTCAGCAATCCAGTTGCAAAGTAAGAGATCTAATGTTTCATCCTAACAGGTGAATCAACTTGAAATCCTTTAACCGGGTAGACTTAACAGTCTTTGTAAAATCTCTTAACCGAGTGCATACTTCATTGTATGTTTGTAAAACCTCTAACAAGGTGGACCTAGTAGTCCTTATTGCTCATAGCAGGGCAGATCATCAGAAGTGATCAATGTAAGCCTTAACCGGCCAACTTTATACTGCAGTACTAAAGCTTTGTGGGTTTCATCCCCACCCCAGTTTTACTTTCTTTTGGAAGGTTTCTAGGTAACCAAATCTATGTGTCATTATTGTGAATGCTTTTAAGTTTCATGCTTTCTATATGCAAAAGGATAAAGTGAACTATATGTTAATACATCTGTTATTGAAAGAAAATTTGGAGTTACTGATTCACCCCTCCCCTCTCAGTAACTTGGTTAATTCTTGAATATTTCCAACACCTAGGTCAAATCAAAGATGCCTAAGTTGATTTGGTAGCTTTTCAAGATAAGAGATTGAAATTAACCATTTTAGTAGCTGATATTCCAGCTAGCTATGGTATGCTTCTTAGCAGAACTTTTTGTAGGGATCTAGGTGGTGAAATAAAATTGGATTGGTCCCAGGCCATAGTCCCTATAGGAAATAAGAAAGTTACTCTTCTTCCAGAACCCAAATCCAAATACATGGTTTTTCCCTCAGAAGACCCCAAATCCTAGAACTTGTACCAAGAATTTGAGTTTGCTAATTATGTTATCTTATCAAAGGTTAATCTCCCAAATCTAGTGGTTGCAGATGAAGAAGTTCCTTGGACTCTTGAATTCGATGGCAGTTTCTCTTCTATAGGCTCAGGGGCTAGAGTAGTCATCATTTCCCTTGTTGGACTCAAATTTCCTTTTTCATTCAAACTTGAGTTTGAGAACAGTAACACTATGACAAAGTATGAAGCTCTATTGTTAGGTTTAGAGGAAGCCAAGAAGAAGGGGATTGAACTTTTAAAGGCATGTGGTGATGCAGAACTTATTGTCAAACAGGTCAAGAACTTGTTTTCAGTGAAGAATGAGAGATTGAAGCACTACAGAAATAGGGTGTGGGATGAACTCGAGTGGTTTGAAGCCTTTTCAATTGAAGCAATTCCTATGGAATATAACTCAAGAGCTGATGCTCTTGCTGGGTCAGCATCCTTGCTCATACCACACCTAGACTTTATAGAAGATCGTTACACCACTGAAGTCATTCATAGGCCTAGTGTTCCTGATAATTCTTGTTCTTGGCAAGTGTTCAGAGATGATGCTCAAATAAATGAATTTATGTAGGGTTTGGATAAGTTTTCAACCAATTATTATGAAGGGTCAGAGTCTGAATGCCATGAATTCTGTCTAGGGAAGGAATCCAGTGCTTTAGAGGAAGTGATTCAACTTAAAGGAAACTCCATACCAAAAGGATTGGTGGAGTTAGAGAGGCCGTTTGATAGGAGAGATTGTTATTTAAATTCACTCGACATACTAGACACCATTCCTTCAAGTGAATATGAAAAAATTAATATTGGTGATGATTTCAATCCCAAGATGGTTAATTTAGGTGTGTGTTGTGATGAAGATGAAAGAGGTTGTTACACTAATTTGTTAAAATAATATGGTGACATATTTTCTTGGACCTATGATGATTTAAGGAACTTCAGACAGGGACAATTTACGCATCATATTCCCTTGAAGCCCGGTACATCACTGTTTCATCAGAAATTGAGAACATACAATCCGAAGGTGTCGGATTCCATTTTTAAAGAGATTGACAAAATGCTTCAAGCAAGAATTATCTTACCAATACATCATTCCACATGGGTGGCCAACATTGTTCCTATGTGGAAATGGAATGGAGAAATTAGAATATGCATGGATTTTAGGAACCTCAATCAATCAAGCCTTAAAGATAATTTCACCTTACCTATGATGGACCAAATTATTCAAACAGTAGCTGGCTCATAAATGTTGCCATTACTTGATGGTTTTTTGGGATATAACCAAATCAGTGTTGCAGAGGAAGACCATCACAAAATAGCCTTTACCACACCTTGGGGCACATTCACCTATAGGAGAATGCCTTTTGGCTTAATTAATGCTGGAGCCACATTTCAGAGGGCCATGAATTCCACTTTCAGCCATTTGCTAAACAAGACCATCACCATTTACTTGGATGATATGACAGTTTTCTCTAGGAGGCATAAGAAGCATCTAAAGGACTTGAAATAAATTTTGCAAAGGTGTAGGGATCATGGTGTTTCCCTAAATCCAAAGAAGTCAATCTTCTGTGTAACAGAGGTTAAGTTGCTCGGTCATTTAGTTTCAAAGGAGGGCATTAAAATTGATCCAGAAAGAGTCAAAGCTATCAAGCAACTATGTCTACCTGTTAATCAGAAAGGGATTAAATCTTTTTTCGGTCAGTTAACTTCTTAAGGAAGTTTGTACCTGATTTCGCTAAGACATCAAAACTGATGGTAGACCTGTTAAGTGAGAAGTAGAATTTCAAGTGGGATGAACTAGCTGTCAAATCATTTGGTAAGATTAAGGAAGCCATAGCCAATGCTCCGACATTGATACACCCAAATTTCAAAAAAGATTTTATCATCTACTGCTATGCATCAGAACACACAATGTCTGGGGTGTTATTACAAAAAATGATAATGGTGAAGAAGTGCCTATCTCCTTTATGAGTGTCCCGCTTAAGAAACATGAGTTACGCTATTCATAGATAGAAAAATAGGCGTTCGTAGTAGTGAAGGCAGTTAAACAATTCTGATATTATATACTTCATTCACATTCTATGGTCTTTGTTCTAAATTATGTTGTTAAGACCATCTCTACTCAGCAGGAAGTTGCAATGAATAATATGGCTAGCTGGGTTGCAAAGGTGCAGGAATTGAATTTGGAAATTAAGCCTACAAAGCTAGTGAGAGGACAGGGCCTATGTAAACTGATGGTTGAGAATCAAGAAGAACAAAGCTTACCTAATTGCTTGTTCGTAGCAACAAATAACTCATGGTTTTCAGATGTAGCTTTCTTTCTAACCTACAGAGAGCCTCCAAAACACTTATCAGGTAAAGAGAGAAGAAATTTGAGGTTGAAGGTAGCAAAGTATGTCATAGTAGATAATGTTCTATATAAAAAGGGACTGGATGGGATGTTTTTGTGATGTGTTGAAAAGGAACAACAACAAAATTTATTGCAATCATTTCATAATGAAGCATGCGGGGGGCACTATTCTTCCTCTGTGACAACCTTTAAGATCTTGAGAAACTACTACTATTGGCTCAGAATATTTAAAGATGCATATAGGTGGGTGGAAAATTGTGAGAAGTGTAAACTTTTCTCAGGAAAACCTCAGTTGGTTGCTTTACCACTAAGACTTGTGATTATCAAAGAGCCCTTCCAGCAGTGGGGGTTATATTTTATTGGTCCAATCAACCCAACTTCTAGTGGTAGACACACACATATATTGACTATGACTAATTACTTTACCAAGTGGGTGGAGCTGATACCAGTTAAAGTAACCACTTCTGAGATAGTCTGTAGATTCTTAAAAGAAAACATTGTCACTAGATTTGGAGTTCCCCTGAAGATAGTGGCTGATAATGCTTATAATTTCTCCTCTCAAGAGATTCAACTCTTCTACTATGATCATGGTATAAATTTATCTCACTCTTCAGATTATTTTCTATAGGGAAATGGCCAAGAAAAATCTACAAGCAAGAACCTAATTAACATCATGAAGAAACTGGAAGATGAAAAGGGCAAAGACTGGCATAAGAAGTTATACAAGGCACTATGGGTAGATAGAACCTCTCCAAAGAGGGCTATTGTTATGACACTATTTGAATTAGTCTTCGGAGTTGAAATGCAGCTATCACTTCCATTAGAACTAGCCTTTGCCAAGTTACAAAGGTGCGTGGAGAATGAAGTTTTTCAAAGTTCATTGGAGAAGAGGATTTTGTATTTGTCAAAAATAGAAGAAGAGAAGGTAGAGTTAGTTGATCACATCACCATCCATTAGCTTAAAGTGAAGGAGATTTTTTATCATTGTGCTAGGCCAAGAAAATTTATGGTGGGTGATAAGATCCTTCTCTAGGATAAGCATCGAGAGCCAAGAGGAGCGCATGGCAAGTTTGAGTCTCTCTGGAATGGACCATTTGAGATCTCTCAAGCTCTAGGTCCGAATGTGTTCAAGCTGAAATATATTGATGGAGATGAACTACCCCTGTCCTATAATGGGTAGGATCTCAAGCTTTACCAATTGTAAGTCTTTTCTTTTCCTTGCTTGTATATAAAATTTTGGCTTGTGTTTGTAGGAGTAGAAGTTTTTGTTTTGGTAAGTCAGCCCAATCAAATAAAGTTTAAATTGTCTTGTCAATTTAGATTCTAGATTCATTCCTTAGTCTTGAACAGTCATGGTCCCCAGTCAGAGCTAGTTGTTACCTTCATTTTTCTCAGCTCCTGGTTTTAGTCTCGGTCAGTAGAAGTCTTTAAGTTGAACTTGAACTTGAACATTATTAAGTTGGTTCAAGTTCAAGTTCAACCAATTACCGCTTTCGAGTCTTAAAACATCCATGCTTGTCTATCCCTCAAAAGGTCTATCGGTCTCAAAGATGAACCCGAACTTGAACCTAGTCCCGAACCTTAAGTTAGTTCAAGTTCAAGTTTGCATTTGTAATATGATAGCTTACCCACAGAGAATTTGGCGGGATTGTCTTCTTTTCCAAAAAGAATGTTTCTATTTTGTAGCGCTCCAAGTACTTATTAAGTTTTGGAAACTATCGTACAGAAATTGTCTCATTCAACTAGATGGCTCATGCATGTGAAAATTGGAAATGACAGTTGACAGTGTGGCATAGAGGGAGTCATTAATATACAGATATGGTGATCAAGGATTTTCCTTAGGAATTGAGATATTCGTGCCAAAATAGCTAGTGGATTAATTAAGATTGGTCAGATATGTCAAATCAATCATTCTTCCATTAAAACACTTATTATAGACATGCTTTGAAGATTTATTAAGGATCCTACAAGGCATTTGTGAATAAATGAAGAATGATTAAGGCTTTTCTATTAGTTATTTTGTTTGGAGAAGGAGGAGTGACGGAATTGGTGGTGAGAAATTTGCAGAAGGTTGGTGCGTAGTATATTGGTGAGTTATCTTTCCCCTTTGTAGTTTTAGTTTTCAGAGGCTCTTTCTATTGTAAGTTTTTCTCTTCATTTTGGTAAGATGTCATTGTTCCATCCAAAACTTCCAAAAGAGGAGAGTAGAACCCACCTATTAGTTTCTCTTCCAGACATAGGGGATACTTTCTTGTTGAATGTAAACCTAGGGGAGCTTTGTGATAGAGCCCAAAATTCTTCTGAGGGTTCTTTTTCTAGGAAGTTAGCAGGAAGTGGCCTTTTATAAGTTGTTGCATTTCCTCTAGCTCTAATTTTCCCTAAACTGATATTGGAGTGCGCTAAAAAATATGATGCTAAGAATAGATGCATTAAGGATCCATCAGGAGAAATCTTGGTCAAAATCAGTCGAGAGACATTAATGGCGGCCCTCTGAATTCCAGACAAGGAACTGTATGAACCATGGACTTATGCAGAGATAGATCATGTATATGAGGTAGATAAGAAAAAAATATAGCTCCTCGACAGCCCAGGTATGGCTTGCAAAACTAGAGAAAGAAGGATCTAGGTTGCCAAAACCTTTGACAATTGAACACCTCCATAAAGACATAGCCGATATGGTGCTTCTTCTAAATAGGGTGAAAGGGAATCCCACGCATTTCATTGGGAAAACTAGATGTATTATTTCATCTAGAAGATTATAGAAGGAGATAAATTTATTGATTGGGCTGACCTGATAGCGGAAAAGCTCCACAGAGAACTCTTAAATGTAACTAATTTGACTGCATTTTATATGTCTTCCTACCTTGTTTATATCTTAGCATGTTGCTGAGCTTGGGAAGGATTACCTCATGAATTGTGGACAAGTGATATGAGGATATGTGATTATTTCACATGCTTATAGAAGGCAAAGTTCTCCAGTGTGTTCAAAACTATAAATGATAGATTTTTAGGAAAGTTAGTTTTTGAGTTGTGAGGGAAAGAAAATTGTAGGCTTTCTAAGGAAGCTAAGCAAGTGATCAATGTTTATGGCTGTCATTTTATATAGTTTCCAAGATTTACTTATCTTAGGGTTGGAGCATTTGATGAGGAACCCTAAGGCTCCCTAGATTTTGTTTAGATGATGTAGTCTTAATGGAGCTATGCAGGCAACTCGTTCTAGTTGAGCAAAAGGCTGGAACCCTAAAGAAGTCTTCAAGTGTTCTTTTCCCTATTGAATTAGGGTACTACAAGTGCAAAAGCTTCCAAGATGCTATGGCTATCAAAGAGGAATTAGATGCCTTCTGTTTACAAACTTATACTCCCAGGGTCAATTTTGACTATAGAGGCTTTGTAGGAGCAAATCTCAATGTCCCAGAGACATTCATGTACATCCCTGAGATAGAATATATTTGGGCCAACTGTTATGATGAACTGGAGGTAAGGAAAAGACTATGGTCCCAGCTAACTTTGAAACAAATCATCACCTTCAAGATGGATATGGATAAAGATGAGATAGGGGAAGATAGTGAGGTTGATGTTGTAGATTCTCAATACTTGGAGAAGGTCGAAGCTCTCCCTATTCCTGAGTTAGATTGGATGGAGCTAGAAGAAGATGATTTGCATAAAAGAATGAAGAGGGTGATTAAAAGAACAAAAGCATGGCTATTGAAGAAAAGAGTTTATGTTGTTCCTTTGCAGTCAGCCAAGAAACAAATAAAAACCAAGAAGAGGAGTTCAATGAAGAGGACTTCTATTTTAACTAACTTAAGTATTAATCAATCTTGTGTAGGAAATGCTAAACCTGAAGTCAAACCTAAACTTGAACCAATTTCTTCACAAATTCAAGTTCAAGTTCAAGTTCAACACCAAGCTGAACCTGAAGTCCGAGTGACTAGATCAAGTCTAAGGGTAAAAGAAAAGGCTCAGAAGTAGAAAGCTACTCCCAATGTCATCATGGATTTAGACTCATCAGACCCTCATCCAAAGGTAGTTTTAGGAGAAGACCATAGGGTACTAGAGATGGTGGATGATCAACAAATGCAAGAGGAGATAGAAAATACTCCAAAAGACTTGCTAGCTCTTTTGAGTAACTATGAAACCCAAAAGAAATCCTCTGCTGCCCCACCATGGTTGGAGACCTTAGTAGCTAAGAATAGAAATATGGTACCTTTATCAGTACCCATTGATGATGTAGTAAGCAGGTATCTGGGAAAATCTTCTAAGGTTAAGAAAATGAAGATGGAATCTAGAATTGGTTTTGATGAAAGAAGTGGTCACTGGATGGTAGAGATTGCAAAGCCCAAAGAGGACAAAGCTGAGGGAGAGGCTTCAATCCAAGATTTTCAAATATCCAAGGTATATTTAGGGAGAGACACCAGAGCCACCGATATGAGATTTTTTGAGGTATCAAATAAGAAAATTTCCAGTAGAGTTTGGGAAGATGCCAAGGACAAATAGGAAATGAAGGAGGCTATGAAAAGTATGGCCCAATATATCAATGCCATCCAACATCCTAAACCTTTTCCTCTAAGTGAAATGCCAACCTCCATTGATATGAAATCCCCTAATAATCAACAGTTTCTTAACCAAGTTCAAAGAAGCAAGGTGATGAGTAAAGCATTTGATGATTGGGTAGAGCATGTAAAAATAGAGGTTTTCAAGAAGCTAAGTCACCTAGATCAAACCCACAATGAAGGAGATCACCTGGTAAACAAAGTAGAAGCCAGCATTAAAGAATGGGAGCTAGAAAAGACTACCTAGACCAAAGAGCTCCATTGGATTGAAGAAGTTGAGGAGTACGTCTTGAAGAAGTTCCTCACGGAGAGGTCAATACCAGGACTAGATGACAAAGTTCTTTATGTTATAAAGGAATGTATAGACTAGAAAAATGAGGCTATGGACATGGGAATTTATGAGGTAAAGGATCTCATGAAGGGGCTAAGAATGATCAAAGAAATCATTTCTAATGATATAAAGTGGATTGATGAGCAGTGCCAGGAAGCTCAAGAGGTGTCAGATAAATCGGTTGAACAGGTAATCAAAGAGGTAAATAGATAGTTTGACAAGCTCAAAAGGATGAAGACACCTACAGATGAGCATTTCATGAAGATTGCACAGATGGAATCAATGATGATCCTTCAGCAAAATCATTTGGTTATGCACATAGAAAAGATAGCTAAGATCAAAAGGGAGAAAAAGTGTCTCGAAATAGAGGATTGATTTTACTAGTTTTCCACATCAACTGATAATATCCATTTTTACAGTTGCATTTGAAGATTGGAAGCCAGCATGACTTGCAGCGACCTCAACTCCTTAACCCTCTGAAACACTTGGTAACTTTTTGAAGGCATTTTTGCTCCCAGTCCAGTTTTTTATGCTTAATGCTTAGGACAGTTATTGGATCTAGAAATATTTACTTTCAAGAAAGAAAATTTTACTAAGTTAGTTGTTGAAGCCTTGTGTGGCTATTTATTGAAAAACTTTTAACTATTTAAGGGTTCGGCTCTCTGAGTTTGAGAGAAACTATTTTCTAAAAACTTAACTTCAAGTTTTCTAAAGACTGATATTACAGAATATATGAAATATCCTATGGTGTTGCATATATGTTTAAGCTTTTAAATGATAAATACTACTGTTTATCTTATGTAATTTATTTTCTTATATAGATAGGTTATGTTGAATAAAGCTTAACTATGATATAGATGGATTCTATGTTTAGAAGTGATAGAGAGAATTGTTATTGAAGTTTAGATTCAAGAAATTCAAAGTTTGAGATTGGGATAGAAGTAGATATTTTTCTCTAAAATCTACACATTCTTTTTGTGTTGATGGACTGAATGTTTTCCTTAAGTGTTTTATGGTGAAAAGCACACATGATATTACTTTTCTATGTTCAATAAGATCATATTGGAAATCTTTCTAGAAGGTAGTTGCACCTTGTAATTTGCAAATATTTTTCTTTTAGCAACTCATTTGTTGGTATTAAGATTTTTCTCTTCTATTTATTCTTTAAAGGAGTCTAAGATTAATTTAGTGAAAAGGTAAAAACTATATGCTAATAGGTGTCATGCATGTGGAAGACATAAGGGCTTACATCTACTGTAAGAAAGAACCTGTTGGACTAGATAGGTTAAGGGCATACATGGATACCATGTTGAAGCAGGATGAAACTTTCATGGTTGAATACACCAAATGGAATGAACACCCTATTGTTAAGTATGCTACGGCATATGAATTCTATGAGACATAATGGATAAAGATCTTATTGAGTAGAATCCATGATGATTTGTTTTGGATTGGAGATGTTCCAATTAGAATCACAAATGACTTAATTCATGAGATGACATACCTTTCTAGGATAGGCATTGTCCTTCCAATGGGTAAGGATGTCAGGAAAATGGTAGAAAAAGTATGTAAATCAAGGAGTAATAGACACAGCATGACCATCAAGCCGATTGAGCAAGTTGACATCAAATTGATGTCAATGATATTAGGTTACAGGTTTCATCACACTAGCAGGGTGAATAGTTTGTTTGTGGACACTATTCTAGCAGCTATCAGGCTTGTGAAGGAAGATGGGGAGTTCAACTTGTGTGAGATTATTAGTGCATATTATTAGTGGGTATCAAGTCCCACCAGGGTTTTTACCTATTTGGGTTTCCTCATAACCATATTGGTGCATGTGTTGATTTCATGTTTCATGTTTATCTGAATGTTTAATTTAGTTCTTAATCATTTATGTTCAGCATAAAGATTAAAGTTAAAAGTTAAAATACAGTGAACACTGATTCACCCCACCCTCTTAGTGTGCCCATTCCTAACAATTACTTCATTTCTTCTATTCATATCTTCATTAGGTTTCTTATCTGCATGGTTAGTATCTCTAAACATTCTACTACTATTATTATTATTATATTTAGGCTTTTTACAATCAATAGCTCTATGTCCAAAACCATTATAATTATAAAAATAACCATTGAGATGTTTGAATTGCTTACTAGTACAATATTTCTTCATATGACCAAATTTATTATGTGCAAAACATCTACCTTTGAATTGTCTTTGTGTATCTTTAGGTGGTTCTTCTTCTTTAGGTGGATTAGGTATATCTTCAAATTTGTTAGCTTCATCAGTTTTCTTTTCATCTATGCTCTTAGAAACTTTCAGATCTATTTCCTTGCTTTCTTCACTTACCTTAGATGACTTAAAACCAAGACCGGTTTTATCATAGAATGGCTTTTGATAAGACATTTGTTAATCAATCTTCTCACTGGTGGAATATAGTCTTTCAAGTTGTTGCTTAGACACTTTCATAATTGTATTGTACTTTTCAAGTTCAACATACTGTAATTTGGTTTTCTCAAGTTTAGATGTCACTTTACATAGTTTAGATTTTAGATCTTCATTTTTAGATTTTAGATTTGATTCATTCTTGCTATTTCCACCTTTCAAACTTAACTTCAAATTTTCTATCTTTAATTCATGTTTAAGGATCTCATTTTCTTTTTCCAGATTTTCATCACAATCTTCTATTTGAATTGTATATTCCTTCTTTGATTTTAGTTCTTCAAGTTTATCCTTCAGCTTCTCAATGAAGTTCTTTGCATCATCATATTTTCCTTTCAGAGTATCTGTTTCTTCAATAAGCATATCATTCTATTAAGAGCTTCTTCAAGATTCTTCTCTACTTGATCCATATCCATAGAGATCTTACTCAAGTTGTCAGGCTTTCTCTGAATGATTCTTTTCTGAGTAACTAAGCTCTGATACCAATTATTAGAAATAGGGAATACTGAGAGGGGGGGGTGAATCCTTATTCTAAATTTTTTTATTTTGCCCAATTATGGATATAGAAAACTAACTTGATGCTTTCAAAACAAAGTAAACTAAATAATATGCAAAGCAATAAAGAAAATGAACTCATAACACATTATTTGTTCTTGAGGAAACCCTGGTCAAGAGAAAACCCCGATGAGGACAATACTCATAATGATCCACTAATCAAAAGTATCTGGTTAAGGATGTTGACCCTATTAGGAGTCTATTACATGCATATAGTGTCTTTGTCTTGATTAAATGACTCTAGGCCTTCTTAGAAGCCTCAACCATGCTAAGATTTGGTTACAATATAGAATTATTACAAGATGAGCTCACTGCCCAAACATGTAATGTACAATGATTTATGATTACAAAAGGGTAAGGTATAACCTTTCACTACTACTGAATAGCTTCAACTTCTTTGCTATCAAGATCTGCTTGCTTTACAACATATATCTTTGCATCATATCATTACATTATTTTATCACATCAAGCATATATCTTTACTTTACATATTTCTTACATGTATACAAGTTATTAAGAATAATAACTTTTGCAGTCGGCTTTAAAAAACTTATACTCCTTTCAAATATATAAAACTAATTCTTCTTGCCAAGAGTTAACATCTAGGATGTCATCCCTTGTATGGTTAAGTCATTATTTTGATAAACAAAATAATCCCTTAACTATTTACTTGTTCTACCTTCTAACTGTACTCAGTCGGCTCTAACTCTGTCTTCAATAATATTGCAATAACTCCTTTCGTACATGTCATACACACTTGCGCTTCTAGATGTGTCTTCAATATACATCAAAGTATTTGTGTTCAACTGCGCAAGCACTGAACCTACTTCTATGAACATCACTATCCAAAATTGTCTTTTTTTAGACTTAGAAAATACTGCTTATACTTTGACAATTTTACTTTGTGCTCTGTCATAAGTTCTTTTTGTCATAGGTGGTCTTCATACAAATTATATGTTTCCATAATGACAACAACTTGATATCTAACTCAGCCAAATTGCCAACAGTTGTCGATCATTTTGATTATCATTTTGTCTCCATTGACCTCTACTTTTTCCTTTATCATTACAAGTAGTTTTAGAAGAACTCTTAGTCATAGGTTTTTCTTTTTGATGAGCCAAACAAACATTTTCACTAGCATTATCTATTTTCCTTCCAAAAAAAATTTCACATTCAGCTAGCTTTCCAACCAATTGATCAAAAGTAATAGTTTTTAATTGATTACTTGCTTGAAGGGACTCGAGATAAGTGGAATGTGTTGGAAGAAGTGCCTTAATAAAATTCATGAGATAAATATCAATTTTCCCACTAGTAGTATCAACATCTTATTTTATGGCTTTGATTTTAGAAGCCAGACTCATAACATCACCATTCTTCAATTCAAGATTAAATAATTTTAACTGTAATTGAATAAATTATAATTTTGAATGAGAATCGTATAAATCTTTTAATGTGTGAAGTGCATCCCAAGCAAATGTGCATCCTTGTATATGTCGGTAGACATCTCTATTAACTGAAGCTCTTATCAAAGCCAAAGCTTTTGAATTTTTATATTGCCAAATTTATTTTTCTTTAGCATCTGTTGGTTCTACAAGTTGGGTACTTCCATCACAGATTTTATGCCACAAATCATTGAAAATGAGTGTATTTTCTACTTTTTTATGCCATTCCAGCCATGTATCTTTTCCAGTTAAAGTTTCCCCAATCAATGAAATAATAGACTACATTGTGAATCTAAATAAATAATTTGCACAAATTATAGCATGAAATAAACCTAAAAAGAGAAAAAATGAAAGTCACCTCAATATTTGTCGTCACCTCAATATTTTCCCCTTCTTTTTTAATTTATTTAGTAGGCAAAGATAAACTTTCCTTGTATGATTTTGAATTGGAAACTGCAATAAAATATGAAATAGAAAACCTCGCTTTAAATACCACTGTCAGGCCAGGTTGATTTGAATAAATCACTTTTATTCTAAATTATTGCATTGATATGAGAAAAAAAAAATTAAATATACAATATGTAGATTTAGTTACGAGTCTGTCTACAGTTACAAAGAAAAGAAAAATAAACTATCTCTCTATAGTTACAAAGAACAGAAAATTAAACTAAATAATAATAAACTAAAAACTAACAACAATAGTCTAATAATCCTGATGATTAATGGTAACAAAGCCAACTTAAGAAAAAAGAGGATCTCACTCCTATATCTATACTAACATAACAATTACTTTCTATGCAAGCCAAAAAACAAGATTTGAAGAAAGAGAAGGTCAAAATAGAAAAACAATATTCATTAGAACATATTTTTCCTTTCCCTTTTGATAAAGATGTAAGAATAGTACCATCTCCACAACATGTCATAATTCCTAAATATGAAAAATATACTAGCAACTTGGATCCTCAGGATCATGTAATAGAGTTTTGCACATTGAGCATGGAATTTATGCATGAACAAACCCATTTAATCAGTTTATTTCGAAGAATCTTGGGTGGACAAGCAATGGACTATTTTTCCAAACTACCTACAGTGACCATGTTAGACCTATGTAATATGAAATAGAAGAGTGGAGAATCATTCCTAACATTTATACAATGATGGAGTAAGATCTTTGTGAGATATTCTACAAAAAATACCCGAGAGTGAGAAGATGGACATATTCATTTACAATTTGGTGCTTGAAATGAATTTTCCTATACAACTTCAAGGTACACCAAGTTTTGACAAGATGATAGATGGTGCAGTCAAGATCAAGGAAGTCTTGGTTAAGAAAGGATAAATCAATATCTATAAGGAAAATAAGGACAAGTATTATTATAACAACAATAAGAATAAGTACAAATATGGGAATAAGAATAAAAATGTGGTCAATGATGGACTTGTTGATACATCTAATGCAAGACCAAAACCTAAGGTGTTTATGTTAGGAATGGGAAAACTGAGAGGGGGGGTGAATCAGTGTTCTACAATATTAACTTCTGAAACTTAACTCAATAATGAAATTGCTGAGCTGAATATTAAAGCATGTAAAGTAAACAACCATAAAACATAACATGAGATATGATTACAGGGAAACCTTGGCCAAAGGAAAAACCCTAGTGGCAATTAATACCCACTAATAATTGTACTTGTGTATTATGAACATGTTAATGTTCCTTAGCCCTGTTAGGAGATGCCATTATAATGCCTAAGTAAAATGACATTGTTAAGGGTCAAACCTTGTTAGGAGTCTTTAGTAACAAACCCTATTAGGGGTGGTTGGCTCACTTCTAGAGCTCACTACTCAATAGAGAAGGCTACAACCTCCTAGATATCAGATACACACTATATATACAATGGTGAACTACTGCTATGATACTGCTTGTCTGATCAGTTCCTTTTGTGCACTGATGCTTTAACCTCTTGTAAAGCTCTATATCATACTAACTATTCTTCACATACTTCTGATCTTCTTCTATCCACTCTTTATTTTATCCCATGTCTAAATACAAAGGCACATGTCTTATTTATATGCACAAACAAAACTATTCACTAAGTTGGCCTATAACCTATTACATACAATACTTCCAAATGAATTGGCTCAAGCATGTTTACATACATTGATATTAACATGTCTATAAAATAAATACAATAGGCACATAGCCTTTACAAAACAATATTATACATGCTAACCAAAATACTAACAGTCGGCTCCATGCTCTGTTCTATTATGCCGCTTACTGTCTGTGTCACTTCAAATCGTTATAACTTCATCATACTAACTCATCTAACCATGTTTTCTTAACCATAGCTTAATAACATATCCAAAATCTTATCTTCAAGGGCGCATACCAAAACTTGGTCATACGCACATGTGATGATGCTCCCTTCCTTAGGTGCTTAACTGACTGTCATGTCTTCCATACTTAAGCCATTTTTCTGATCTTCTAAGTTATGCGCTAAGTCCAAAACTCTATATGACTTTGTTTCCATAATGAAAACACTGAATCTTAGTCATATACACCAGTATAGTCAACTTGCCAAAAATATCCCCCTTTTTCATTAATAGAAACAAAGGAATATGATGAAGTTACTAAACTGTATCTTACATAAAAAAATTCTAACACATACTTTTATCTTCTTATATACATCATATACTCTATATTATATGTCCCTTCTACTATATACTCTACTCCCATTTACATAATATGTGCTACTCCACATTCTCCCATATTTCTCTACTCCCCCTTTGACATTAATGACAAAGGTGCTAAAAAATGAAACTACAAGTACTTACACAATGAGTACATCTGGGTATGCAATCTGAAGGTTTGCAATTTCTTGCTACCAAAATGACTTTAGTGCATCTATTGTCTGGAGATGGGCACATAGTGCATAAGTTAATTTCTCCATCTTCTCCAAATATGTACATGGACCTTGATCATATGTCACAATAGTGGATTCAATCTCCTTGATATTTTGATTGAGTACATCCAATAAGGGCGCAAGTGCATTTCCTAACTGAGTTTTCCTAGCCCTTATCTTGGCTATCTCTTTCTTTGCCTTCTCAATCTTGTCTAACTGACCTTGGTAGACATTATTACACATATTTATATTTATGGAGGGATCTTCTACTAATTTCCTTACTACTTCTATCATATATTCATCTTCCTAAATCTTCTTGGAAAGGTCTGAAGTAAATTTGTCTTTATTCATACAATCAACTATTATTTTCCTTCCTTTAGCTGTTAAGTCTTTCAGCAAAGCTTGACCAACCTTTAAAGAACTAAGGTCAAGTGTGAAGTTACCTATCAATTCACTTAGCCTCTTCTTAAGATATGTTTCTTCTGCAACCTTGGATGATGATTCTTCTAGGCTTGAGAAGTTTGCTTTAAAACTTGATAGGATGTTGCTTACATCATCCACTAAATGAACTTTTATTACTTTCTTTTCCTCAGGAAGTAGGTTGTTTAGTATTCTTATTGTTTCAAAAAATAATGAATTTCTCATTACTTGTTTCTCCTTTTCTTTCTCCATTGCTAACACACTAATCTTTAGCAGGTCTTCTTCTCCCCATTAATCTATAACTTGTTGTGTCAGGGGTCAAACTTGAGAAAAATGATATTGAGGGCTTAGGGGTAATAAGTATGCTATCCATTACTTCAGTCTTTACCTTCACTGGTAATTCAATAGAGGGCTCATCTGTAGGTTCATCTTCCTTATCTTCCTCTTCTTCTTGTCCAGTTATGTCTTCAATCTGAACTTCTTCTTGTTGTATAGGTGTTTCATCACCACATAGTATCTCAGCATCTTTTGTCCTCACAAAATATTCCTCAAACTTATCTAGGTCTTTATCTATGGTCGTCATTGATATTTCAACATTATCAATTATGATAGTGTCATCTTTTATATCAGGCCTAGGCACAAAATCATATGGACCTGTCATTGGTGCATTTGGGATCTCAGTTACATTTTCTTGCTCAAAGGGAACTTGGGTTGCAGGCACAGATGATGGATGCATGTGTTGTTCCAAAAATACCTTCTCAAATGATTTTTCAATTTCCTTTGCAACCAACTCATAGTCCTTATTCATAATCTGCAGAGTTCTGAGCTTGGTTCTTAGGTGAGGCTTCACCAAGTTTAGCAATAAGGTTTTTTCTTCTACTGAATACATAGGGAGGTTACCATCTAAAATCTTTTCCCTTATTTTGAAATCTTCTTCTATTGCTTGTTTTTTCAAGGAATCCAAAATGTTTCATACATTGACTAGAATGACTGTCTTAAGTTCTAGAACTATCTTCTTGAATTTGATCATGTTCTTTATAATCATACCATGGATCTTAGATTTAACTATCTCATGGTACTTCTCATAGAACTTAGCAATTTGATCAATTTTTCCTTCATCTACAACTCTGGTCCTCAACACTTCAAGATTTGGTAGGAATCCTACCTCAGGAGGTGCTTGAATATTTTTTCCTTGGCTTCTTGTTGACCTTACTGATGGATGGCTTCTTCCAGACTACTTCTTCCTCTTAGGCATCCTTCTAGGCTCATGAGGTGCATGCGTGGACTCTAGATCAATAGTATTTGTTGTCATAGGAGTGTTTTCTTCTATCTTTTCCCTCTTCTGATTAGGGTCATCAGTCTTGTCTATTTTTACTTTTGAAGAGGGTGCACTCTCAAGTTACATTGCAATCTTCCAACACAAACTAATTTGATCTCCTGTGCTCTCAAAGGATTGATCTCAAATGAAAATGTGCAGATAAAAGATCTCTGGTGATTTTAAAAACAACTTTCTGGCATTAATGCTTTCCGCGTAAACACAGATTGCAACAGAGAATTCCAATCTTCATTTCTACTAACAATCAGGCTATGTGCTCTTGTATATTGCATCAACTAGTCTTCAAACAACTATAACCAAAGGTGCATACTCTAAGGGTGAGTATGCCAACTGTGCAGGGGTCTAGAGCTAATCTAGCTCCCATATGACCAAGAGGGTCATTCATCCAAAAGTAGAAGGTGTGTCCATTATGGATGCATCCAATACATATTTATCAACATTATCCTTCTTTACTTCCATCCAAATCTTGCTTGAATCTTTTGTAGCTTTCACAAACTTGACTTCTCCAAATTCATCCAAAATTTATCCTTGATACTTATTACGGCTTTCTTGTCTTTGTGTTTTTGATCTACAGAACTTTGAGATGTGTCCACCCTTTTTACCTATTTGAAAATAACTGGAGGCCTTATATTCCTTGATGCATTGATGTGAGTTACCATACTACACTTTCTAGTTGTATGACCATTATATTTACAAATCTGACATGTAATGTTCTGAGGAATTCTAACATTCTACTGTGGATTATTTCTCTGATTTTTCTGATTTTGATTTATTTGATTTCATCTACAATTTATAGCTCTATGACAAAACTTATTGCATGATTAAAAATAATCATTAAAATGTCCTACCTCTTTACAATCTCTTGCTATGTGTCCATGCTTGTTACAGGCATAACAATTTTTTTTACTGGCTTGCACTCATCCTTAGATGGTTCAATTTTAGCTTCAGTCTGATTTCTAGTCTTCTTAGCTTCTATAGGTTCTTCAGGAGCTTTCATTCTATCTTGCATAGCATCAATTTGAACTTGATCTTCATTGTATCCAATACCAGTGGTATCTCCTTTTAACTTCCAAGCATACAAATGTGACTCTATTAGATCCTTTCTTGTGTGCAACTTATCAATATGATTCTTTGCTTCAGTTAATTTAGATTCTATCTGCTTCTTAATGTCCTCTAACTCCAAGATTTTCATGTTTTCTTGCATCAATTATTCATCCAACTACTTTTTTTCTTTGACCTATTCTTCATAGGATTCCTGAATGTTCAATAGCTTTTCATCCAACTCTTCAATCTGATCCTTCAGAGATGTGTTTTCCTCATTCATCTTTTTGACCATTTTTCCTAAATCACTTGTAGAATAATCTTTAAAATCTTTTCTTAGTTTCTTGATGAATACTTGAGAACCACTAACCTTTAATTTCAGCTCTTCAATTTCTTTTTAAAATCTATCAAGGTCTTCAAAAGCTACTTCAAGATTCTTCTTCAAATGTTTCACTTCTCTTGTATCTATGATCTCCTCAAGTGGTTAAACTTATCTTTAGAGGACCAAAGCTCTGATACCAATTGTTAGGAATGGGAATACTGAGAGGGGGGTTGAATCAGTGTTCTACAATATTAACTTCTGAAACTTAACTTAATAACTTAATTGCTTAACTAAATATTAAAGCATGTAAAGTAAACAACCATAATACATAGCACCAGATATGATTACGAGAAACCTTGGCCAAAGGAAAAAATTTAGTGGGAATTAATACCCACTAATAATTGTACTTGTGTATTATGAACCTGTTAATGTTCCTTATCCCTATTAGGAGCTGCCATTACAATGCTTAAGTACAATGACCTTGTCAAGGGTCAGCCCCTGCTAGGAGTCTTCAGTAAAAAATCCTGTTAGGGGTGGTTGGCTCACTGCCAGAGCTAATGCAGTCAAGGATGGAGAATCCAATTAAGGACTGTCCAAACTTGTAGCCAACACAAATGCAGTAGAATAAAAAAGAACCAAACAAGATCTGAAAGAAAATAGATATCTTTATTCATCAACTAATTGATTACATGCAATGTGTCAAGCTATAAGGCCTTCCCGATTATGGCCAATTATAAATCAAGAAATAGTTCCACAAGATCACATAGGATCCAATACACCTTCAGCTAGTTTAGTCCTGAAATAATAAGCAACCAATGGAAACCCTAAGGTAGATCTACACTTGTACTCACAACCTTCCAAGCAATCTCCTTGTCTCCAAGTCTCAACCACTAGCTCTTCTATTGCAAACTATCAGATAAAAATTTGATCCACAAGATCATGCAAGATCTCTTCCACAAATCCACCACTCTTAGCTATCCCAAGTTTGCAACACAATAGTACACTGGTAGGCATTCCAAGAAGGATCTAAACTTGTACCCATAGGTCACCAAGAAATCTTCTGCTACCTAAGCTCACAAGCTGCTAACTCTACTAGATCTAATCTAACTCTAGATCTTTGCTTCTACCAATCTCCACTACTACCTAAACAAGTACCCAAACATCCTCTTAAATACTAATCTTCAACCTCAAGTTGGCTTTACAAACAATGAAATCCCAAAAGCTAGTCGGCTTCCAAAAGATACAAATATTAAATGCCAATATAGTCGGCTCACAAATAACTTCACAAATATTTAATTCACCAAGTCAGCCTCTAGATCTACATCAAAGAATGTAACACGCTAGATCTAGGTCCCTACACATCCAACGGTTAACCCATAACTCAAGGACATGACCCAAATTAAATGCAATAGTCAACCAAGTTGATTCATCCAAACAACCAAGTTGGTCAACAAGAACACCGAGCACCAGTAAGCAACACCAAGACCCCATCGGTAACCAAACAGCAATAAAAAAACACCAAGTCATTGAGTGACCATCATCCACCGAGATCCATGAGAACTTCCAATTGAGAATCACCACCAAGATCATAGAGCTCTATCAGTGAAGCAAAACACACTTCGACCAAGAACTATTACCCAAATAATTGAGTAAAAGAAAGTCTTTACCGAGCTCATCCACCTCCTTGACTAAGTGCCAAAAAATCACAAGGAACCAAACAAGAAGCCAGGATGCCACTGCATCAAATATCATAGCTTTGATACCACTTGACATAGTCAAGGATGGAGGATCCAATTAAGGACTATCCAAACTTGTAGCCAACACCAACATAGTGGAATAACACAACACCAAACAAGATCTAAAAGAAAATAGATATCTTTATTCATCAACTAACTGATTACATGCAATGTGTCAGACTGTAAGGCCTTCCCAGTTATGACCAATTACAAATCAAGAAATAGTTCCACAAGATCACACAGGATCCAATACACCTTCAGCTAGTTCAGTCCTAGAATAATTAGCAACTGATGGAAACCCTAAGGAAGATCTACACTTGTACTCGCAACCTTCCAAGAAATCTCCTTGTCTCCAAGTCTCAACCAGTACTAGCTCTACTATTGCAAACTATCAGATAACAATCTGATCTACAAGATCATGCAAGATCTCTTCCACAACTCCACCACTCTCAGCTAGCCTAGGTCTACAATAGAACAGTACACTGGTAGGCATTCCAAGAAGGATCTTGACTTGTACCCACAGGTCACCAAGCAATCTTCTGCTACCTAAGCTCACAAGATGCTAACTCTGCTAGATCTAATCTAACTCTAGATATCTACTTCTACTAATCTCCACTACTACCTAAACAACTACCCAAACATCCTCTTAAATACTAATCCCCAGCCATAAGTTAGCTTTACAAACAATTAAATCCCAAAATCTAGTCAACTTCCAAAAGATACAAATATTAAATGCCAATACAGTCAGATCACAAATAACTTCATGAATACTTAATTCACCAAGTTAGCCTCTAGATCTACATCGAAGAATGCAACACACTAGATCTAGGTCCCTACATGTCTAATGGTCAACCCATAACTTGAGGAATGTGACCTAGATTAAATGTAGCAGTCAGCCAGGCCGATTCATCCAAACAACCAAGTCAGTCAGAAAGAACACCAAGCACCAGTAAGAAACACCAAGACCCCATCGGTAACCAAACACTAATCAACAAAACAATAAATTACCGAGTGACCATCATCCACCGAGATCCACCAGAAGTTCCAACTAAGAATCACCACCAAGATCACTAAGCTCCATCAGTGAAGCAAAACACACTTCGATCAAGATTTATTACCCAAATAACCGAGTAAAAGAAAGTCTTTACTAAGCTCATCCACCTCCTTGATTGAGAGTGAAAAAATCACAAGGAACCAAACAAGAAGCCAAGATGCCACTGCTTCAAACTCCTAGGGTACAAAGAAAAGTGTGTCCCACACTTTCTCACCAAAGGGAACATCTGAACAACACCAACTCCACTTCATCTTCACCAAACATTTCCACTCCATTCTAGGAAAGAGAACCAATCAACAAGTCTAACATCCTAAACAAACTGACCCTCCAACACATCACCAAGGATCCAATCAGAATCCCATCTCAGAATCTCCTCACAAGATTTATCACCATCAACCGGTGACTCAAGTTTGCAACTAGCAAATAACACTAAATAGAAACAATTTAGTAACACCAACATCACTGAGGTGTTCCACATCAGGTAACTTTTTACCAATAGCAATCTGATCCAGCACAACCAGATGCTCTATAATTTCCATGTCAGGTACAACTAACTGAACACGAAAACCAATTTCCTCACCAACTTTAACAAGGTCAACAACATCATCGGTAATCACAAGTAAGTCAACAACAAGCACAAGTTGATCCACAGGTTTCGTGGCAGAATCCACCAATTGACCATCAAAACCAATCCCGCATACCTTAGCATGTCTTCTCTCTTGGACCAATCTACAAATCAGCTAGATAACTTTCCTCTGGATTGGCATGCTCCAACTCTGGTAAGCTCTACAAAGCTCATCAACACTTTCCTTCGCAAGGTTCTTAACTCGGTTCTCCACATGATTCAACAAATTTGCTTCCAACCAAGAAAACCTCTCAAAAATCTTCATCTCCACTATATCATGAAGATTTGCAATCGCATCATGGTTCAATCCTCTCAGAGACATCTCCAAAGATCTTCAAAAACCCTCTACAACAAACCCTACACCAACCACCTTGTGACAACCTCCAAGTTGTATGCAATTCAAATCGCAACCTACCACCTTGCATGAACAAATAGGCCAAGATTGCACAAGTTCAATGCCACAGATCTACAACTCGGATCACACACAATCTCTTCGCTAACAAGATCAACTTCACAAGATCAACCTTGCTAGGTCAACCTTCGCTCCAACAAGATCAAACCTTTGTTCTGATACCACTTGACATAGTCAAGGATGGAGGATCTAATTAAGGACTATCCAAAATTGTAGCCAACACCAACATAGTAGAATAACATAGCACCAAACAAGATCTGAAAGAAAATAGATATCTTTATTCATCAACTAACTAATTGCATGCAATGTGCCAAGTTGTAAGGCCTTCCCAGTTACATCCAATTACAAATCAAGAAACAGTTCCACAAGATCACACAGGATCCAATACACCTTCAGCTAGTTTAGTCTTGAAACAATCAGCAACCGATGGAAACCCTAAGGTAGATCTACACTTGTACTCGCAACCTTCCAAGAAATCTCCTTGTCTCCAAGTCTCAACCACTATCTCTACTATTGCAAACTATCAGATAATAATATGATATGCAAGATCATGTAATATCTCTTCTACAACTCCACCACTCTTAGCTAGCCTAGGTCTGCAACATAACAATACACTGGTAGGCATTCCAAGAAGGATCTTAACTTGTACCCACAGGTCACCAAGCAATCTTCTGCTACCTAAGCTTGCAAACTGCTAACTCTACTAGATCTAATCTAACTCTAGATCTCTGCTTCTACCAATCTCCACTACTACCTAAAAAACTACCCAAACATCCTCTTAAATACTAATCCCCAGCCACAAGTAAACTTTACAAACAATTAAATCCCAAAAGCTAGTTAGCTTCCAGAAGATACAAATATTAAATACCAATATAGTCGGCTCACAAATAACTTCAAAAATATTTAATTCACCAAGTCAGCCTCCAGATCCACATTGAAGAATGTAACATGCTAGATCTAGGTCCCTGCACATCCAACGGTCAACCCATAACTTGAGGAATGTGACCTAGATTAAATGCAGCAATCAGCCAAGCCGATTCATCCAAACAACCAAGTCGGTCAGTAAGAACACTGAGTACCAGTAAGAAACACCAAGACCTCATCAGTAACCAAACACTGATCAACAAAACACTAAGTCATTGAGTGACCATCATCCATCGAGATCCACCAAAACTTCCAACTGAGAATCACCACCAAGATCACCGAGCTCCATCGGTGAAGCAAAACACACTTCGACCAAGAACTATTACCCAAATAACTGAGTAAAAGCAAGTCTTTACCGGGATCATCCACCTCCTTGATCGAGTGCCAGAAAATCACAAGGAACTAAACAAGAAGCCAGGATGCCACTGCATCAAGAGCTCACTTCTCAATAGAGAAGGCTACAACCTCCTGGATATCAAATACACACTATATCTACAATGGTAAATTGCTACTGTGACACTGCTTGTTTGATCAGTTCCTTTTGTGCGCTGATGCTTTAACCTCTTGTAAAGCTCTATATCATACTAACTGCTCTTCGTATACTTCTCTTCTTCTATCCACTCTATATTTCACCCCATGTCTAAATACAAAGGTGCATGTCTTAGTTATATTCGCAAACAAAACTATTCACTAAGTCGGCCTATAACCTATTACATACAATGCTTCCAAATGAATTGGCTCAAGCATGTTCACATACATTGATATTAACATGTCTATAACGTAAATACAATAGGCTCATAGCCTTTACAAAACAATATTATACACGCTAACCAAAATAATAACAGTCAGCTCTATGCTCTATTTTGTTCCGTCGCTTAATGTCTATGTCACTTCAACTCACTGTAACTTCATCATACTAACTCATCTAATCATGTGTTCTTAACCATAGCTTAATAACATATCCAAAATCTTATCTTCAAGGGCACATACCAAAACTTAGTCATACACTCATGCACTGATGCTTTATTCCTTAGGTGCTTCACTAGCTGTCATGTCTTCCATACTGAGCCATTTTTTTGATCTTCTATGTTATGAGCTGACTCCAAAAATCTATATAACTTTGTTTCCATAATGACAACACTAAATCTTATTCATATACACCAGTATAGTCAACTTTCGAATAGTTTAATCTTTCTACAAGGTTACAAGCTAGTAAGAGCTCCAATACAACAGTAACACCAATGACTCCTAAGACTTTCAATAAATCCAATAATAGGAATGAGCCTTGGTTATCAAGACCTAAGAGCACATTAACATCTTTGGGAGATACACTTGAGGTGGTCTTGAAGTCACTTTTGGATAATAAGATTATTACAATCCCAGATTCAAAGCCATGGGAACTAGAAGTGAAACTGAAATGATAGAACAATAAGGAATACTATGATTTTCATCATAATAAAGGACTTAAAACCAATAGCTACATGAAACTATGACATGTCATCCAAGACTTAATTGAGGAAGGTAAAGTAAAAAAGTAAAAGTGGATGGACACCATATGAATAATGATCACAAACCATTTCAAACCCCATTGCGTAATTATGAAAAGTGAGGATCTTCTAAAAGAAATAAAATTAATTACACCTACACCGATAATGATAATGTGATTCATATGGTGGAACCATTAAATCAATCCATCAATGTGATTACTCTTAAGGGGGCACAAGATAAGATGGAATCTTCCAATGTTGTGACAAGGATTCAAGCTAAGCTCACCCTTAAAGGAGATTCTACATCAAACCAACCTGTTATAAAAATGGTTCCTAAAATATTTACATTTCCTTCAAATTTCAATCTAGTAGACCAATTTCAATTCACACCTACCCAAATTTCCATTTTAGAATTATTAAAAATCTCTTTGGTCCATTGAGAGATTCTTGATCAAGCCCTTCTTACTAGTAATGTACCTAAGGACTTAGATGTAGATAAATTCCAAACTATGGTTGGTCATATAAATTCCCCACACTATTTTTATTTCTCTCAGCAAGATGATAAGTCTCTGAACCATCCACATAAACAACCATTTCATCTAGAAGTAATAATTCATAAACATCAAGTCAAGCGTGTCTCAATAGATAGAGATGTTGGTTTGAATATATGTACATATAATCTAGTAAAGAAATCAGGGTTCTCTGAGAAGGATTGGTTTTCTTACCCATCAGAGTGAGACTAGTTGAAAAAGATGTGATATATTAGGCTCTTTATCTACTACTTTCCTACAATATTCTTCTTGGAAGGTCGTGGATCCACACAATGCAAGTGATACCTTCTGCTTGTCATAAATGCATAAAATTTCCACACAATAGAGTAGAGGTCACTATTCCTACTGATACAACCCATCCTTGCAATAATCTCAAACAAGCAGATAATATGATTCCCCACAATAAAGAAATTTCTCATAAAGCAGAGACTTCTAAAGAAATGGTCCTACAAAGTTTTGCAAAGAAGATTAATATTCAAGAAATAGGAATGGGATAATACAAAATATATTCCTTGAAGTCCATGATATATTTAGCCTTATCTCCTAGATCCCAAGGAAGAACTTCATCGACATTCACACCCTCCAAAAGTGAAACATTAATGATTCATGAAGGAACAGGGATGGTGAAAGAAAGGGTGTCTCTCGAAGAAGAAATAAATAAAAAATTATCATACAATGGTTATAAAAAGAAGATGAATATGATGGGAATGTCAAAAATTTGGAGATAGCCCTGAGAAAATATGGAAAAGGGTATGCCATCATGAAACAAATGGGCTATAAAGGAAAAGAAAAATTGGGTCAAAATAAGCAAGGAATCATGGAACCAATACACATGGACTTCAGAAATCCTATAGACAAAATTGGAGTAGGTTTTAAAGAAGATACATCCCATCCCGTAGTTGAAGATGGTCCTGTATTCAGCAAATTAGGTGATAAAATGATGAAGAATAAATAGAAGGACAACCAACTTCCTATGAGAGGCTACTACTCTTGCAAGGAGATCTATTGTCAGAACTTAGCACCAATTCCAGACGTGAACAAGAATCAGAAGAAGAACTAGAGGAAGAACAACAACAAAGGCATCCTAACTAGGGGAAATTGGTTATTGTCACTCATATTCTCGACATGCCTCATTTTGAAAATCAACAAGACATACCATCTTTACAAACACCTATTCAAGGAGTAGAGAATCAAGAAGAAGAAAATAATGTTGATGAAGATCAAGAGGTGCCAATGGCTATTGCCCATTTCTTGGAGATCTCAAATGATAGTCAAGTTGATTCACATGAGTATGGGACATACTCTTTGATGCCATAATAGACATAGAGATAGATGTGGTGCATAAATATACTCCTAGAGTTCAAATTGTAGTAGGAGAAAGTTATAATGCTAGGTCACTAGGGTTGGATTCACATAACACTAATGTGAACTCCAATAATAATGATAATGACTTTAATAATCTTAACTCTTTGGAAGAAAACTCAACAGAAATCATCTTTCAAGTTAATAACATTGATAATAACATGGTGTTGTCTCTTGAACCCTATGAATCCTTATCTTTGGTGAATCTTGAGCTTATAGACTAGAATGAATCCACATCCACAAGCCTATTATCCTTTGATAATGACAATACTATAGCTTTCTACCTAAATTATTGTGAACCTTTTACATCTTCCACTAGTGCAAGGAGTGTAAATATGATTGAGGGGGATATTAAGTTTCTCAATATAAAAATTAAAAAGAAAAAGAAAAAGAAATCTGATGGTGAAAACCACATTGTGGCAGTATTAGATTCCAAAATAGTAAAATAAAAAGACATATCCAATGGTGAAAACCTCTTAGAGGTGTCAAAGGATCAGAATCTTGATATTGTTCCTAATCATTTCCAAGAAAGATCTTTAGTATTAATTGTTCCAACACAGCTTATCAATCTGGGAACAACAAAAGCTCCATAAATGATACACATCGCTCAGTCTTTATCAGAAGAGGAGAACCTACAATTTTTTAATTTCTTCAAGGAAAAGAAGATCAATTTTTTGTAGTCTTATTCAGACATGCCTAAACTAGATACAGATCTAATAATGCATCATCTATTTATTGCTCTTGAATTAAGGCTCGCAAAATAAAAATTGAGAACAATGAATCCACATGTGGCATTGTTGGCCAAAGAAGAACTATAAAAATTATTGAAAGTTGGATTCATAAGAGCTATTGACTATGCAAAATGGATATCTAACATAGTTCTTGTCTCCAAAGAGGATAAATCTAAAAGGGTTTGCATAGAATTTAGAGACCTTAACAAAGCTTGTCCAAAAGATGTTTTTATGCTTCCTAACATAGATATGATCATGGATCTTACTACAAGATATGAGATGAATAAATTAATGGATGGGTTCATAAGTCACAACCAAATAAAAATTGCTCCTAAAGACCAAGAGAAAACTGGATTTACATGTACATGGGGTACATACTATTGGAACATAATGTGGATTGGTCTCAAGAATGTAGGCGCAACATACCAAAGGGACATGATGATAATAGTTCATGATATGATACAAAAAAATATGGAAGGTTATGGTGATGGCACATTAGCAAAATCAAAATTTAGAAAAATGCATATAGAGGAGCTGAGGAGAATCTTTGATAGAATGGAGAAGTTCCAACTAAGGTTAAACCCTAAGATGTGCTCATTTAGAGTATCATTCAAAAAATTTCTAGGCTTCATAGTTTCAGAAAAAAGAATTAAATTTGACCCAACAAAGTTAAAATAAATCCTTCAAATACAAACACCCAAAAAAATCAGTCAGATGAGGACAGTTCAAGGTATGTTACAATATATAAGGAGGTTCATATCTCAGTTAGAAGATAAAGCTCAACCATTCATGAAGATGATGTATAAATGAGTTACATTCACATGGGATGCACAATGCGATAAAAATATTTCTCAAGTTAAGTGATATCTGGCGAATTCCCCAATCCTGATGGCTCTAATTCATGTAAAATAGTTTCTACTATATATATCAATAATATACTATATATAGAAATCTAGTCTCCTATGAGTTTAATTACTCAATTATTGAAAAGGCATACTTAGTAGTGGTATTCACATCTCAAAAGGTAAGACATTATATGTTGTCACATAAGGTGAAGGTAGTGGCCAAGATAGATCCACTTAAGTATTTGTTGAATAAAGCAACATTGAGAGGAAAAATAGCAAAATGTGTTGTAGTATTAAGTGATTTTAATATTGAATACATTGAAAAAAAGGCTATCAAGGTTCAAGTGATAGATTATCAACTTCCTGAAGCACCATTGATAGATGACAAACCATTTCATATTGAGCTCACTGATGAAGCAATTATGCACTTTACAAAACATCCATGGAAGATGTATTTTGATGGCTCATTTATAGAACAAGAGTTAGGAGCTGGATATTTTTTCATTACTCCACAAGGATACAAAGTACCAAAGGCATACAAGATGATATTTCCATGCATGAATAACATAGTAGAATATGAAGCCCTAGTGAATAGATTAAAGTTAGCAATAGAATGGAAAATAATTGAGATACATATCTATGGAGACTCACAACTTATTATTAATAAGTTCAATGATGAATATCAAAAAAAGGATGATAAGCTAATTCCCTATAAGAGGATGGTAGATGACCTAAAAAGTATTTTTTCTACATCACATATGAACATATTCCAAGGTTAGAGAATACATTTCTATATGTGATGGATACCTTAGCATCCATGTTACAACTAGAAGAACATCAATTTTGCTATGACTTCCTCATGGAAGAACTCCCTTTTCTGGCCTATGACTCACCCAATTTCCAAATTATATGTTCTATTGAAACCCAAATATTATCTAGATATGCCCATATTTATTCCTACCTTAAAATCAGACCTTCCCTAAAAATTATTTGAGAAATGAAAAAAGTGTTGGCATTAAGTATGATTGTCATTAGTGACTACACTTATTCAGACTTTGCGTGTTTACTGAGAAAAATAGTGTTTACCGAGTAGAATAGTGCTTACTGAGTTATCTTCACTGAGTGATGAGATAAGTAGTGTTTACCGAGTGCCAGCACAGTAAAAAGAGAATTCAGTCTCTACCGAGTGACACTATATCTACTGAGTCTCCAATATATACCGAGTTTGAAACTACAACCGAGTGGTTAGTATGGACCGAGCCTCCACTTCTACCAAGTGCATGACGATGCCAAGTAACGCAATGGATGCCGAGTATCAGAAAGTCACCGAGTTAGTTTTCAGTAACCAAGTCACTATATTTGGGCTGACTCAGTAATACTTGTGTTTTCTTGTTTAGAGATGACTTTGATATTGTTTTGCAATTATTTTGATTGATATATAAACAATGTTTTGTATCCTATCCAAGTGTGTGTGAAAAAGTAAGAAGCGAAAAAGAGAAGAAAGGAAGAGATAAGTGAATTACAAAGGGATACAATAGTATAAGAAGTAGCAGAGACATATCTATCACAGAAGGTGATCAGTACATTAGAAAATCTCAATCAGCAAGAACAGTTGCAAGTAAGAGATCTACTGTTTCAGCCTAACAAGTGAATCAGCCCCAAATCCTTTAACTGGGTAGACTTAACAGTCTTTGCAAAAATCTCTTAACCGAGTGCATACTTCTTTGTATGTTTGTAAATCCTCTAACAAGGTGGACCTAGCAGTCCTTATTGCTCCTAATAGGGCAGATCATCAAAAGTGATCATTGTAAGCCTTAACCGACAAACTTTATACTACAGTATTGAAGTTTAGTGGGTTTCATCCCCACCCCAGTTTTACTTTCTTTTTGAAGGTTTCTGGGTCACCAAATCTCTATGTTCAAAGTGTTATGAATGTTTTATTCTTTTTTTTATTCATGCATACAGTTAGCTTATCAATCTATTGTCATTGAGAAAATGGTTGAGATCTAAAATTAGTAAAAGTTTTGAAGTTACTGATTCACCCCTCCCCTCTTAGTAACCTAGCTAGTCTTGAATATTTCCAACAATTGGTATTAGAGCTATGTGGTTCTTAGAATAAAGTTTGATAGCTTGAGAAAAGATTCAGGACAATGGAGATATTCAGACTTAACAAAGTAATTGAGAATGAAAAGCTATATCTAGAAATGGCCATAACTCAACTCAAGGAAGAAAAATAGCATCTTTCCCTTTCCCTAAAAAGAAGGAAGGAACTTGCAAATCAGATGAATGACCACCAGTATGTTGAAGAAAAGATTGAAGACTTTTTCCCTTCAAGCAACTCAGATGAAGCAAACAATGAAGCAAAAGAACTTCTAGAAAAGAATGGATCTCTGCAAGAAGTAAGAAAATTAAAAAGAGAATAGGAAATTCAGTCAACAAGATTTTGTGAAATCTTGGAACAAAGAAACAAGATGAAAGATGAAATAGATGGAAAGAACAATGAAATCTAGAATCAAACTCTTCAGCTAGAAAACCTTATTAATCAAGTCTCCAATGCAAATGAAGAAATCTTGACTCTAAGATCAGAAAATGAAAATATAAGAGAGGAACTGAGATCTGAAAAGAAAATCAATTTAAGATTGACAAGTGACCTAGATACTAAAAGGCAAATCAATGAAAGAATGTTGAAATCTCAAGAAGATTTGAATCAGGTGTATGAACGGAACCTTCACAGGCAAAAAGGAAAAGCAGGACTTGGATACAAAGAGGAAGGTGAATCCTCCAAACAAGGTACTCAAATGAATTAGAAACCTACTTGTAATCACTGTGGCAAAATTGGTCATACTTCAAACAAATGTTGGAGCAATGGAAAAGAAAAATTCAATGGAAAATGCTACAATTGCAATCAGCATGGTCATAAAGCAAATGAATGCAAGGAGAAACCAAGATTTAAAGGCAAATGTCACAAATGTAACAAACAAGGTCACAAGGCATCAAAATGTAGAACTAAAACACCCAATCCAGCAGAACAAATTATGAAAGCAATGTTTGGTTGGGATTACAACACTTGGTGTAGATGTCATTACTGTGGAGAATATGGACACATTGGCATGAATTGTGTAAGGCATCACTTGAGAAAAAGGGATACTACCATAAGATGTTATAAATGCACTAAGCTTGGTCACATTGCTAAAAATTGCATGAATCTAGGCAAAGTCGAAGATGAAAAGAAAGCTAAAGCAATTAGCATCAAGAAGTAGATGAGACAATAGTGGATCCCTAAACCTACCGAGCAAACTAGTCCAAGTAATGAAGTCACTCATGAAGAGAGTGGCTCTATCAATTCTAACTAAGTCTCCAAGAAAGAATTGGAACTGTATCCTCATAGACATATTCCAAACAGTTCCTGATTGAAAGGAAGAAAGATCCAAATTAGTATGCAAGATATAGGAGAAACGCAGGAAGGTCAGTATTAGTTTCAATTGAGCAAGGTTGGGAGTAACATAATTTCATTCAGTTACTAAATAAGGTTAGAGCAGTATGTTCCCTGAGTTGCGGAATCTTCACCGAGCAATTAATGCTTAGTGGATGACAGTCTGTCGAATTCTATACCCTAATTCCTACAGAGCATTAATGAAAAAGTTTTTAACAAAAAGCATGAAATCAAATTCATTCTTCACCACAAATATCAGCATATTGAGAAGAAAAATTTCTAAGTGCGATCAGATGATTCTAAGTAAAATTTTGCAGTAAAATTTTTTTGAAGAGCTACCATGGCATCATCTAGCACCAAAGTAAAGAAAGGTTTAGAAATGTTAGTTCATGGAGACTGGAAAGCACCGGATTTCAAACTCATGCCCATGATTGCAGAAACCCTAGATCTGAGTGGAGCTCAGTCTCAAATTCCTCCAAAGGTACTTCTTGTAAATGACATTCGCAGTCACTTTAGAGGTACAATTCAAGAACTTGGAACCCCAGAGATAGATGTTGTTCATGATGGACTATGTGTTGATGGTATTCTCAAACCGGAACATAAACATTTGGAAGATAAGGGTTTAACACATATCACCCACTTGCCTCAGAGTTTCCAGATAAAATGGATAAGATATATTCTAAGCCGAGTGCATGAAGGTAAAATTTGGCTTGAGCAACCAACGGAAATATCAAAGAAGATGATTCACTGAATCACTGGTCTTCCCATGCTTGCCAAGGCAAAATCTACAAAAACCCTAGGTCAAGTAGAGCTGGAAAAGAAAACCCTAGCTGAATGGGATGGTAGAGGTATGAGAATAAATAGCATTACTGATGTAGAACTAAAATTTGGCACATATGTAATAGCTCACAAGATATACAGTTCAAGTCGACAAAATAGTGTTCCGTGTGAAGCAGTTGACCTAGCCTATAAAATTGTGAAGAACAATTTGTCATTTGACCTAGCAAATCTATTGTTGAAACAGTTCAACAAGAATATGGAAAGCATCCAAACCTCAAAGAAAAATTCATGTAAGTTTGGCTCACTGTTGGTTTGTTTATTTTTCTATGCTCAAAAGTTTTTCCCATCTAAAGGCACGATAAAATGGAGAAAGGATGTGCCTATTCTTTATCAGATAAATGAGTATATTGCAGAAATGGGTGAGAATTTTACAAGCATAATGGATAATTATTTTGAATCTTTTAAGGAGAAGATGAATAATAGATTCCGGATTCCACTAAAGTTGGTGGAAGATTATAAAGATGATGTTTGTTTTATGGTTGATTGTGATAGAGTATATATTTAGGCAGTAAGGCCCAGGATTGTATGGGTAAAACCTCTTATGAGATAAACATTGATGAGACAAAGGATATAATTGAAGCCCTAATAAATCAACCCGTTGATCTAAAGGCTCCATACTTTGGAACATATGATGAAGCTAAGGTAAGAATTGAGCTAAGCATAAAGCTTCCACAGGGGGTTAACAAAGGTAGAAAGAGGATGGCCAAGATGCAATCTAGCACACCTCTAATGTTAACCAAGGAAAAAGGAGAGGATATTGTAGGAGAAGAAGAAAAGGATGAGAGTAAAGAAGAACAAGTGCTTGTAAAGAAGAAAGGAAAGGTAACTATCACCAAGGAACCCGAGCAACCCACTGCAGTATTCACAAGGAAAAGATCAAGGGACAAGGCAGGAAAAGTCAAGGATGACATAGTACTCAAAAGGCATCCTCCCTCTCTTAAAGAAAAGATTAAGGATTTGAGAGAAGGATCTGGAATTGCAAATTTCAAATCTCTCAACTATGAAACAAGGTCAAAAGCAGAGCAGTAGGAAATTGAAGATGTTGTTATTGAGAAAATGGGAAGATGGAAATACTCACCTGAAGAATTAGCTTCTCAAATCCCAGGAGCTTTATTAAACCCAATCAAGATGAGATGGTCCAATGCAAGGCAAACTGTCAAGGACATCTATGCTCAAACCTTAAGGCAATTGATGCCAAGTTTGAAAAATGATGAAATAAATAAGGCATTGATAGATAATGAGTCCAAGATGACACTAAAATTCAATAGTTGCTTAATTTTGATCAAGGATATAGAGTCAGTTGTGAAGAGTGTAGAATCTATTTGGAAAAACACTTATCATCTTCACAAATGGAGTACTGAAACTATGATAATTAAAGATATTGAAGATGACAGTGATGAAGAAGAAGAAGAAATAGTCCAGATTGATAATGTTGAGATAGAAGAAGCAGGAAAAGAAGCTACCGAGGAAGCTGAGAAGAATGTTGAGGAAGATGATCTAGTTTGGATAGTTGCAGAGGTAATTGCCTCACTTCCCCACTCTCCAGTAAAAATTGTTACATCTAGCCCGGAGAAAACTTCAAGTGTGATTGTGACAACTCCCTTAGATACATCAAATGTCCAATCATCACTAGCACAACTCAATGTATCAATGATAGAAGTGGCTACCACTTCATCTACCGAGCTTCAGCCTCCTTCTTCCACCAAGCTCTAGTCTTCTGTACCTTCTTCAATTTTGAGTTTTTTAGCAGTAAGTACTTCAGATTCTACAGTTGTAAATACTTCATTTTTTGGTTTATCAAATATTCTAGTTAGCATCCCATCAGTTGGAAGTTTATCAATTTTCACTACAAGTCCTACTGTGTCTACCATAATTTCTACTACAAAAGCATTAAGTATAAAGACTCAACTGAGTACAAAATTTTTGAGCAAGAGTGTAGTAGAAGGTAAAGATCTAGATGAGGAGATAGAAATTCCCCAGTTAGATTTTGCAAACCTCACTGCAGATCAAATGCAAATAGTTGGTGAACTCCTCCAGAAGAAAGAAAAGTAGAAGAAACTAAAAGAAGAAAGAGATAAGGAAAATAAAATCATTGAGGATGCCAAGAACATTTTGACAAAAGCTATAGGTGTTGAAGTTGATTCCTCTCAACACATTTTGTTGCAGTTGGCAGAAGCAGTTAACAAGTTCAATGATGATTCCTCTGGAATAGACAAATTGTTTGAGAAGGCTGACAAGAAGTTTGATAATGAAGTGCTTGAGCACATTGCTCAGCAAATAGCTATCAATCAGGCAGGGTTATCATCAGTCTTGACTAGAATTGAGTCCTCCCATTCCAATGTAACATCTCTTTTTGTCAAAATCTGTAATGTTGTCGAGTTCTCAAAGGAGATCAAAGGAAAAATAAATAAGATTGATGAGGATCTGAAGATCAGTGCACAAAAGTTGCAACTTGAACGTAGTTCAAGCTTTGCACATCATATGACAGTCAAATTCCTATCTAATAAGCAGTCAAAATTATTGAGAGAAGATGCAAGGATCAGATCAACATTAATAGATATTCAAAACATGATCCTTCCCATCATGGATACAATGCAAAAACATATTGCATACTCAAAAACATTGATCCATGACAATCAGTTTTCAATTGCAGATCACATGATTGAACTCTGTGCAAAAGTCCAAGTTGCACTTCATACATGCAAGATTCTGCAAGAGAATTGGGATAGAACTCTAGCATTAATAAGTAAGGTACACTCTGATTTTCTCTCACATTTTGGCATCTCCATGTAAAATATTTGTATATACACCTTTGGCATTATTGTCAAAAAGGGGGAGAACGTATATAAGATATATGAGATATGAAAGGGGGAGAAAGTATAAATAGGAAATATGAGTATGAGGAGATACAAGATATTTGTATATATACTGTATGGGGAGACATGAAATGTATATACAATAGTATGAAAAAAAAAAGAGAGACAAATTCAGCATGATTTTTTTTTTGTTTTTGGGCAATAAGTGTTTTTGTCACTAATGCCAAAGGGGGAGATTTTTGGCATTAATTATGATTGTCATTAGTGACTACACTTATTCAAACTCTACATGTTTACTGAGTAGAATAGTGTTTACCAAATAGAATAGTGCTTACCGAGTTATCTTCACTAAGTGATGAGATGAGCAGTGTTTACCGAGTGCTAGCATAGTAAATAGAGAATTTAGTCTCTACCAAGTGACACTATATCTACCGAGTCTCTAGTATATACCGAGTTTGAAACTACAATCGAGTGGTTAGTATGGACCAGGCCTCCACTTCTATCGAGTGCATGACAATTCTGAGTAATGCAATGGATGCCGAGTATCAGAAAGTCACCAAGTTAGTTTGTAGTAACCGAGTCACTATATTTGGGCTGACTCAGTAATACTTGTGTTTGCTTGTTTAGAGTTGACTTTGATATTATTTTGTAATTATTTTGATTGATATATAAATAATGTTTTGTATCCTATCCAAGTGTGTGTGAAAAAGTAAGAAGAGAAAAAGAGAAGAAAGGAAGAGATAAGTGAATTACAAAGGGATACAACAGCATAAGAAGTAGCAAATACATATCTATCACAGAAGGTGATCAGTACATTAGAGAATCTCAATCAGCAAGAACAGTTGCAAGTAAGAGATCTACTGTTTCATCCTAACAGGTGAATCAGCCCCAAATCCTTTAACCGAGTAGACTTAACAGTCTTTGCAAAAATCTCTTAACCGAGTGTATACTTCTTTGTATGTTTGTAAATCCTCTAACAAGGTGGACCTAGCAGTCCTTATTGCTCCTAACAGGGCAGATCATCAGAAGTGATCATTGTAAGCCTTAACCGGCAAACTTTATACTGCAGTATTGAAGTTTAGTGGGTTTCATCCCCACCCTAGTTTTACTTTCTATTTGAAGGTTTCTGGGTCACCAAATCTCTGTGTTCAAAGTGTTATGAATGTTTTATTCTTTCTGTTACTCATGGATACAGTTAGCTTATCAATCTATTGTCATTGAGAAAATGGTTGAGATCTAAAATTAGTTAAAGTTTTGAAGTTACTGATTCACCCCTCCCCTCTCAGTAACCTAGCTAGTCTTGAATATTTCCAACAAAAAGATGTCTTATAAGAGCAACATCACGTTATTTAATCATTGCTAACAACTTGTATAGACGTTCTCTGGACTATACACTACTTAGATGTTTAGAAAATAAAGATACAAGTCATGCATTAAAGGAAGTACATGAAGGTGTGTGTGGGTCTCACTCGAATGGATTTTCATTAGCCAAGAAAATCTTTAAGAGTGGGATACTACTAGCCTACAATGAAAAAATATGCTATTGAATATGCTAAGGCATGCAAGAAATGCCAAGTCCATGAGAACCTGATACATGCTTCATCTAGGGAGTTAATTCCATTTATTACATATTGGCCATTTTAACAATGGTTTTTTGATCTAGTAGGGAAGATTTACCCAAAATCATCCAATGGGCATAAGTATATCATTACAAAAACTGAATACTTTACAAAATGGGTCAAAGATGTACCACTAGACAATGATACAGGAAAGAAAATCTCAATGTTTATCCTAAACTACATTATTTGTAGGTATGGGATACCCTCATCAATTTTAACTAATAATGGAGGGAAATTCAAAAACAAAGACATGAATGACTTGTGTCTGTAATTCAAAATCACTTTGCACTATTCCTCGATCTATTACCCTCAAGGTAACAATTAGGTTGAAGCATCAAATAAAATAATCTTGAATATCTTGCATAGAATGGTAAGAAAATTAGGAAGAGACTGACACTTGCAAATTAATCTAGCATTGTGGGCGTATCACACCAACATCAGAACACCAACCAGAGAAAATCCTTTTGCACTGGTATATGGGTTTGTAGCAGTATTTCCAATTGAAGTAGAGATTCCATCACTAAGGGTTTCATTAAAAAAATTAGTCATTGATGAGAAATATAGAATCTCTCGATTACAAGAGCTATAACTGTTAGATGAGTTCAGGCAACATGCATTTGATCATCTTAAAGTCTACCAAAAGAGGATGTTAAGAGATTACAACAAGAAAGTAAAGCCAATAACATTTTAGGTAGGAGACTTAGTCTTAAGATAAAATCCTAAGAATCAACAACGTCGAGAGAAAAAGTGAAAATTTGAACCCAACTGGCTAGGTCCCTTTGTAATCACAACTTCATTTGGATCAAGATCCTATCAATTGGCTACACCTGAGGAAGATGTACTACTGGATCCGATAAATACCCTCCACCTAAAATGGTTTTATACCTGACATTCTTGAGGCAACATCTGTACATCAAAAAGAGTTCCTAAACAAATCCAAAAACAAAAAATATTGATCTTGAAAAAGAAATCAAAAACACTGAAAAGAAAAAAAATAAAAAATAGTGGAAAAAGTCCTAAAGAAAAAAGATCGTCTTGGTGAAAACCTGAAAAATAGGCAACTTGGTGAAAACCTAGTAAATAGGCACTACTTGTAATCAACGTTCTATCTATCAATATGACACTTGAACGCTTGGCCAATCTAAAGTCCAATTTGTCTATAACTTCAAGTTGCTTTTGTGACAATCAAATCCTAGGCCATGTTATCAGAAAAAAATCCTATTTTCCAAAGAATGGAATTTGTCTATATCAAAGTCCTAGGAAATTTGACTTCCTAGGGGGCAGTGGTCATGGTCATGTGAGCCACAAGGCCACCTGGTCATTATTAGGAGTCTTTTCTAGGGTTTAGATCATTTCTAGTCTGCAATTGAAAATAAAATACACAACCAAAAGTATTTCTTAATGCCACCAACCTAAAACAACAATAGTATTTCTTAAATTCTTGGACCTAAAAAGTGTTCCTAAACACTAGTAATGGAGATAAGAGTGTTCCTAAACACTAACATCAAATAGATAAGACATTTACTACAATAGACATGAACAATAATTGCAAAGAATCTATGATTGATAAATTTTTCTTCAAAGTTCTTGCAAACTAAACAAATGTGTTTCTTAACACTACATGATAAAAATCAAATACTTTTAAATGTATGTTGAGCTTGTATTTCTATGCCTATCTCAAAGATTTCCATGGACTAGAGAACATAAATGAGGAAATCATGAATTCTGCTTAGTTTTCTATGATTTGTTATCAATTTGTAATATTTTTTTTCCCTGAGTAACTCAAATATGTCTAAAAATGACTAAAGAAACAAGGACTTGGGGCATAACATTTTTCTTGTCTTCTTCTTGAGGTAATAAATTATGTGATCTAAGGTGATCATATGGAATGGGTGTCTATGGTAAGAGCCTCCATCATGATTGGAATGCCACATATAGCTCAACCTATTTCCTATGAAAGCTTTTGTGAGGTTTGATTTATTTCCTTGTCTGTTTTAATCTAAAAACAAACACCTTCCTAGTAATATGTGCAAAAATGAGACTATAACCAAGGATATGAATAATAAACGGTCATTACAGTTATGTGTGTGTGTGTTGCACAAGAACAAAAAAAAAATTTATTAATAGGAAGTAACTAACAAAACATTCTATCCTATATGCTTTAATTTTTAGGTTCACTTTCAATATGACATATAAAAAGAAAGCATTCATATTTTCATGATTGCTAAATCTATAAGTGAAAATTATACTAACCTATCAGGTCTGAACTAAAAATCTCTATGATGATAAAAATTTTGGCAAAGTGGTCATTGCTCCCCTCAGGATTTGTGACATGGCTTAACCGCCTCATGTGTCTTCTATAAGTTTAGTGGTTGTATCAGGCATTAACAGGTCGATCTTTTGGTGCAATGACAACTACTACTTGTAACAAATGGTATCAGAGCTTGGTCATAGGTTTGAATCCCCTCAGGTAACACTGAGGGGGAGATTGTTGGCAAAATGGTCATTGCTCCCCTTGGGATTTGTGATATGGCTTAATTGCCTCTTGTGTCTTCTATAAGTCTAGTGGTTGTATCAGGCATTAACAGGTTACTCTTTTGGTGAATGACAACTACTACTTGTAACAAAAAAAACTTATCTTGAATAAATAGTGACATTCCTAGAGGTTAATTCTAGGTAAATTTCATTTTAATTTCATTAAAGCACATTAAGTTCATTTTAGATGCATTCCATATAGCTGCATTAAATTCATTTTAATTGCATGTTCATGGATTAATTTAGATGCATACATTTCAAATTGCATTCATTTTAACTTAGTTGCATTCATTTTAAGTTGCATCGGTATGACAACATGGATGTGATTAACTAACATCAATATGAGTGAAAATTCTAAACATCAACATTTACAGGTTTGACCATGTACATCAAATAATCAATAAGATCAAATCAATGACTAAGTATCTAAACAATGATATCCACGAACCTGCATGATCATGTCAATATCATATATATATTTGCACTGATGCATCCATTACCATACATAAATTTTTTTTAAAAATTCCATACATCGCATCACATTAATTCTCATATGCATGCATAACATGAAGGTACATCAAACCAAATGCATTTGCATCAATACATCCATAAACACAAAACTATAAAAATATCTACATATATCAGTGACATGATACAATGAAATCAATAAATCAAATCTATATAATCACATGACCAAGTATGAACAAGATGAGATCAATATTCAAAATAGATAGGCATATCAAGATCAAGACACGTGTGCAAAAATTAGATAACATCCGTATCAACAAGGTAACAAAATTCAAATGAGAATATATATGTCAGAGTCCAAATTTTATCAGTGTATCGATAAAAAATGGTACATAGTACACCAGAGAGTATATCAAGAGATACATATATCAAAAATGGTACATCAAAATGATACATCAATAGTACAATAATACATCATGTCTAGATCCCTCCCTCATTGGCTTGAGGAGGGGGAGGAGGTAGAGCATCAACTCTAGTGGGTAGAGGAGGTGGCATCGCACCCTCAGGTTGTTGTGCTATAGTAGAATACAAAGGTGTTCTTTATGCTGCTAGAATAGATGAATAGTATAAGGAAAAATAATTAGAAACTCTTTGTCCTTGGTGAGTAGTTGTATGAGAATATCTATCTTTCTCTACTCTCAATGTGGCTATCTACTCATCTTTGTTATATCTCAAGTCCATGAGCTGAGCCTATAATGTGGTGACCTTTGTCCTCAATGAAGCCCTCTCCTACTCACACAAAGATAATGGATCCATATCTCTATCTAGAGGAGGACCTTGAAGTGGATTCCCTCAACCTACACCAATGCTCTCTCTAGGAGCTCTCTACTACTACTCCTTCTGATGAGGAAAGAGTGGGCTAGGATCTCTCCATGGTGGCACAACTCTCAATCTCCTCTGGCGGCCTTGCTGGTCTCCATTCCCTCTAGATGATCATCATCTCCCTCCACCCCCATCTTCACCATCTCCATCTCCCCTGTCTCCTCTATCATCTCCTTGGTCTTGGCCCTTATCCCTGCCTCTCCCCCTTTCCCTACCCCTACCACCATGGGTGTGACTAGGACCATCCTTGGAAGGATCATAATATAAAGCATCCTCGATACAAGGATAAATCTTATCAGGAGTTATAAACCTAGAAAATGGATGTTTCATATAATGAGAATGAAAGACATCTGTAATGCCTCCATCAAATACCTCTGGCATGTAATCTCAGGAAACAAGAACCATCTATGTAATCTCATGTAATGTGGTCTCATATACCAATTGATCTCCCCACTGGCTCTCCTCATCTCGAACCCGAGCATAACCTGCTAAATCTTGGGGCATACCTTGTACTTGCCCATACTATCTCAAAACCCATCTGATGATGAAGCACTCAAAAATATATCGAGTACACCCAATAAGGTATCAACTCTGAAAGAAAAATTGCATTTTTTGAGCATCTGTGCACCACTCCTCGTAGTCCAAGTAAGTTCTTCATATAACATCTTTTACACCATCTAAAATACACCTTGAGTACTTAAAATTTTTGGGGTGGGGCTGCTGGATAAGGCCATAATACATGAAGGTGTGTGATATCTCTGGATCCCTCTCTTAATCAAAATAGGATGTGTCACTAGGATATGCTCCCATGCCCAAATCTACAAGACAGGTATCCCAACTGTCATGGTCTAAGAGTGTTGGTATAAAATCTCATGAAGATCATGGTACATGTGAGCTAAGATACAACTACCCCAAGAAAAACATCATGGAGACCGAATCATGTCCTTAATGACCCGAGACCATCCGCACATGAATCCATGATGTCCTCTATCTAGAATTAGAAGGACACCAATCAATCCAACAAGATAAATGGTAAGACATTCATAGAGGACACCATGTGATCCTAGGATAAATAACGTCATGCAATGGTAGTGTCCTAAAATAATCAACATGCATCTTCCATGGCTATAGTATCACCAGCCTCATCCTCTATCTCAGACCCCATGACTAGGATTCTAAGGATCCACCACATATCCTCAGGGGTCACTGTCATCTCCCTAGTCAAAAATGGAAGGTTTTGTTCTTGAAATTCTACCTCTTAGTAAGAGGAGTCAACAACCATCGATTTACCCCAATGTCAGGTAAATCTATGAGACACCATAAACCACAACAAGCTACAATGTATTGCTATGTTGCATTCAGCTACTCTAAAAGCTCTAAGACCATGAAACAAGAAAAATTAAAGGAAAATTGGCTAAACAAGTTAGATAGATAACCTAAATTGGACAAATTCTAAATAGAAAACCAAAACTGATCCTGCCATCTGGATGTGATTGAGGATTTATAGGATGCAATCCTTTAACAGGATGTGATCCTTTAAGAGTATGTGATCCTTTAATAGGATGTGATCCTTCACACATGGGATATGATTTGGGATTTATAGTATGCAACCCTATTTCAACCAAATAGGACTCACTGATAGAAAAAATTAAAAACAAGTAGAAAATGACCAAATGCGACATGACAAGTTGCAATCCTAGATTAATAGGATGTGATGCAGAATTTGGTTGAAAACCAGATGTGACATGGGATTTATGACATGCGACCCAGGATACTGGGTGTGATCCTAAATTGAATTGGCTATAAAATGTTTAAAATGTAGTAAAAATTTAAATGCAAGTATTCAAAGGGTGTGTCATCGAGTACTTATTGGAGCTTCACAAAGCATGGGGTTCTCATGTCATTGGTCGAGCTCAAATCAATGCCTCTCAACTAGGATCACCATTTTATCTCTCCGATCTTTGAAATTACCAAAGTGAAAAGTGAAAATGAATAGTAAAATGACCCTTTTGGGCCTACTTAAGCCTCCTAAGGACCCTAATGACCTAGGGCACTTTCATAGCAGAATGTAACAGGAGATCCATCTCAAGACCGAAATCAAACTAGGTGATATATATCACTTTAAAATAGTAAAAATAGACTTACAAAGCCAAGTCAACCTTGCAGAGGAAAAGTTAGCTATGGTCAAAATACAATTGACCAAGGGAAGAATGAACAAAAATTACAATAGAAACATGGCATATAAATTTAGTAATGGTTATTACTCAGATGGATAGTCAACATAAGTCAACATACAAAGAAATTTTAGTCAATTAAAGAGTAAAAGTACTCAACGGAGCCTAACTAATGAATATAAGCTTACCAAAAGTTGCACAATGGTTTTTCAACTCATGCATTGAGTTTACACTTTAGGATATTGGTCAAACATTATTCAAACTTGGTCAACTACCATCTTTTAATGGTCAAAGTTGGTCAAATAGTGTTTGTTTAAGACTAAAATCAATCCTAATTAAATTTTGATAGATTCTAACCACTTCATACTTGATCCAAATTAATTTTTATCAATTGAACATTTTCATCAATGGTTGACAACAAGGTTTTATCAAATTTCTATTCTGATTTTGGTCTCGAGGAGGCATGATCATACCTAAAATCAATCATTTCAAACTAATCAATGACTCAAATCAATAAAATCTCCAAACATAAGGTGCATTATAGTTTTCTCTAATCAAGTTGAAACTATTGCGTAATGGACTTCATCAAAAATCATAACAAGTTTATTATTTTTTCCTTTCTGACATTGGTCAATTACATCGCTTAAAATAAAAAAGATTATTTTTCATCATCATATCTATCTTTATTCAATCAAGCTTGGAGTTAGTGTGGTTGATTCTTGTTCAATCAACTTCATAATTGATAGCTTAAAGTTTTCCAATCATGTTGAATTTTGTTCAATCAAGCTCAGAATTCTCAAAATGCAGAGTAGTTCTTGCTGCTCTCTAAATCTTCTAGAATTTAAAGTAGTTCTAGCTTCTCTCTAAATCTCCTAGAATTCAGAGTAGTTCTAGATGCTCTCTAAATCTCCTTGAATCTAGAGTGGCTTCATGATTTCATATCAAACCACTCTCTAAGTCAACATCATCTATTTTCTTTGAATCACTGTGTTTCTTCCATAACAATTCAAAGAGGGGAAAATGTAATCACCCTAAATCAGGCCAGTAGAACCAAAGGCCCTATTTTCCTTAATTTGAAACAATCTCCTAATTATGTTAATTTGATTATTAGCATAATTTGATAAAATCAATAAAATTCCTTAAATCAAGCATTTAAACATCATCAATTGATCAAAAATCATATTAATTACTTCTAAGCCTAATTAATTAGAGCAATCCCACTTAAATACATGGCTAAAGTAATTAATTAAAACCAATTAATTAAAAGACTTAAAATACATGTCACCTCTCAAGAGACAACAAGGACAAAATCAGCCAATGAGAGGTTAATCACATGGATCAAAGGAGGATGAATCTCAATCACTCCTATCAAGTTGCATCTTAATCATCGAATTGATTAAGGTTTCTATAAAAGAAGAATTTTAAAACTCACAAATCATTTAGTTAATTGCATTCATACTTACATGCTGCCATTTTGATTTCATTGCTTAATTGTTAACTCACATTTCAATTCAATAGCTGAAATTGGTAATGAATTCATGGATCGTCATAGTTTAGTTTGATTTCTCATTTCTTAGCTCAATTGCATTGAATCTTTCATTCTAGTAGTGTAATTTCATTGTTTGAAATCTAAATTTGAGAGGAAAATAGGCTTTAGATATACTCTTGCTAGTTAGAGAGCAATAGGACAAATTTTCTAGTTTCATTGATTTTGTATTTTCTTGAGAAACTAACAATCTAATGTCTTATTGAAGTGTTTTGTTGTGGGATAATAGTTACAACAATTCACACACACATAGATTTCCTAGCATGCATCCTCATGCATGGAACCAAGATGAACCAACTATAGTACAAATTAGTAAATACTATAGAATGTTGGAGAAGAGTCACATTGACAGTGAACTCTTTGGCTTATTCAAAGTTTTTCAGAGAGAGATGAAGCAAAGAGAAAGAATCCCAAAGTGGATTGTAGAAAAATATCAAGATAAAATTTGTTTAATGATAGAAACTGATTGTTCTTTCTTCAAAGTTGTTGAGCCTAGAGTAAAGTGGTGTACTCCCATGTGATATGAGGTAGGTGCACAAATTTTGGTACCTCACATAAAACATATCCTCACATCTAAAAAAGATCCTAATAAAGAGTTATGAGGAACCTATAAAGAGAAGTTCCAAAAGGTCTAAGAAGAACTACTAACCAAAGGTGAAAGAAAGAGGAAAATAGAAAAGATGGTTGATAAGATTGCTAAGGGAGAAGACATATCAAAAGGGTAGATGGAAAAAGTAAGGAGGAAGGAAGCTCAGTTGGCTCTTGGATAGGAAATATTAGAACATGAAACCCTACCAACAATAGAACATGTGTACATATCTAATACTCCTCTTGAAGTGATCACATTATAAAATGACACTCCTACACCTCCTAGGAGAATGTCGCAAAGGAAAATAGAAATGAAATATGAGAAGAAGGATGAAGCTACATGTGTGAGGTCATCTAGACCCAAGATGATGACCTCTGGACCTGGTACAAGGAATAAAACCTTGGTTACTCCACCCAAGGATGAATCCCTAGCCAAGAGGTAGAAGATGGAAGAGAAAAATACTAAAGAATAGAAGAGAGAAGAAAGTTGAGGAGATTATGAAAGAAAAGCCTATAGAGAGATAATTATGGAAGCCTGATTTGAAGATGCTGAGAAAAAGAATTATTGAACTGTTAGAATAATTGAGAGGGGAGGTGAATCAATTAGATTAGTTATCCTACAGTCCCAAATACAAAGATGTACCTTATAAAACAATTCCCGCAAATTATATAGCTCGGTAACATAAAATATCAATCTGACTGTTCACTTTACCGATTACCAATTAAATAGCTAATTGTGATTACCGACCAAATCAAGTATGTAGTATGTAAAGTATGATAATAGAAAAATCATCACAAATAACACATAACACAATGATTTAACATGGAAACCCTGTTAAGGGAAAAAACACCTGGGACCGGTAACCCAAAATAATTCACTCTTTTGAAGTGAGCTCGGTGAAGAGCCAACCCTATTAAAGGTTACAAACACATTGTTAGGTGTGACCTTGTTAGAGGATTTAACACTAACAGTTAACTTTTGACTAGCATTCATTATGGGGTCAATAAGATAACAATGTACATTCTCTAAATGACATAGGGTAGAATATAAGACTGTTAAGTCCACTCAGTTAAGAGATTTTCTGAATCAATGGTTAAACTAATATAGTATGATCTGATTCAAATACAACTCAATTATAAATATTTAGATCTATGCTAAGCCCATACAAATCCTTTGATCAATAATTAAATTCACTTCTTTAATATTCATCAACTTATTGTCCCTCGGTAAATAGTTCTCTAATGCAGGAGCATCCTGGGTGTAAGAGCAATCTTGCATCACCCAAAAATATTTCTGTTTTTGTATTCAATAAGGGCTATTTTGTGCAGAGCTGCTATTTATGGAAAGTTACTATTTTTGGTAATTTTTGTATGTGCTCAGAATGATCTGATTTCTTTCTTGGAGGTTCATTTTGGTCATATAAGTCTGCCAGTAAAGTTTCATTGCCAGATCAAGTGTATATTGGAAGATATTGAAGATTTTCGGTATTGGCAGCAGGGGACAGAAACTTTGAACTCAGTTTTGAAGGCTTTAGAGGCCCCGGATGAGGTCGAATTTTGGGCTGAATGAAGCTTGCTTAATTTAGGCGTTGTAGAGCTCCTCGCGCCCTTTCCGAAATGGGGTTACAATAGTCAATCGGGTCAACTGGTGATGACTTATGGTCTTCGGAAGTTGGGTCACCTGAAATGGCGGAAAATGATTTTTTCTTCAAAATTTCTGTTCGGGTTTCAAAATCTATTTTGAGCCGACTATGATGTAATGAAATGTAAAATAAAAATAATTCTAAGTTTGGTCGGCCTTATTGGCTAAAATTCTGGAACCTTCCCAGGCGGTGGAAAATTGCCTATATAAGGAAGGCTGTATTATTGTCTTAGGCAGTTCAGAATAGTTCTGGGTAGTAGATCTGGGTATTGATTTGAGACTTTGTCCTACAGAATATTGTAAGGGAATGCCCATGTGGCTTTGCATATTGTAATTCTGAAAGTTTATAATTCCACATTTGTGGAGATAATAAGAAGCCAATTTTCTGTTCTTGCATATTGTTGTTGTTTCTCTATTGCTGTTATGTGTTTGTGGTATTAAGGGGAGCACCCTTCATCAAGTGGTATCAGAGCAGGAGTTCTTGAGTGTGTAAACAGATCACTGACTGTGAGGCAGTTTGCACCAGGACCGTGGCTAGGGCTTCAGTGCGCATCGCGAAAATGCCTCCACGAAGGGAACGTGGCGGAAGAGCTGGTGTTGTGACACCTGAGGTTAAAGAGCTACAGAGACAAGTGTGAGCATTGCAAGAAGAGATTCGTAGAGGAATGAATCTTAATGTCGGAGACGAAAGCGAGGATGAAGCTGAAGAAGAATATCAAGAAGGAGAAGTTGAAATTGTGAACCGGGAGGAAGAAAGACTTTTTCGGGCGATTTCCAAGATTGGGAAAAGACCTAAGATTGAGGTTCCTACATTTTCTGGAAATCTTAACCCAGAGGAATTGATCGACTGGATCAATGAGTGTGAAGAATATTTTGAGTATGAAGATGTTGAGGATCCTGATAGGGTCAAATTTACGAAGGCCAGACTGAAAGGTCATGCGAAGATATGGTGGCAAGAGATTCAGTTGGAGTGAAATAGAAGGGGAAAGGAGAAAATCATGAGATGGGATCGGATGGTGGATAAATTGAAGCGACAGTTCATTCCTGTTGATTATGAGCTTGACCTACTGAAGAAAATGCAGAGTTTGAAGCAAGCGGGAAGATCTGTTCAGGAGTATACAGAGGAGTTCTATCGACTTCTCATCAGAACAGGCCATGCAGAAGCTGATAAGGAGAAAGTTGCCCGATACCTTAATGGGTTAAGGCCAAGCATTCAGGAGGAGCTGAATCTGGTTTGAATGAACAGTATTGAAGAGGCATACCAATTTGCCCTAAAAGTAGAGGAAAAGCTGAACAAGAAGTTCGAGAGCAGACAAAATGGAAGAGGTCACGGTGGACGATCTGGTGGACGGTCATATGGTGGCCGAAATGAAGATCTGAAAAAGAAGGATGAGGCCAGTAGCAGTCAGAATCAGCGAGGAAATAATTCCAATCGCTTCCAGGATCAGAATAATGGAGATCAGAGAGGAAGAGGAAGAGGACAAGGATCTGGAAGAGGTGGCTTCCGTGGAACATGTTTTCACTGTGGAGAAGAAGGTCATAGGGCATTTGAATGTCCTCAGCGCCAAGGAAGAACAGACAGGAGAAATGAAGGCCAGGCCAGAATTGCACATGTAGATGAAGATGCCAGATCATCAAATTCTGAAGATGCTGAAAGAGGAGAAATGTTGATTAATAGAAGAGTCCTGTTGAGTGGTGAGAATGAACCTGAGCAAAGGAGGAGCTTGTTTCACACCAGGTGCAAGTGTGAAGGTAAATGTTGTGATGTGATTATCGATAGTGGAAGCACTGACAATTTGGTGTCAGAAGAGATGGTGACAAAGTTGAAGCTCAAGAGACAGAAACACCCACATCCATATCGGATTGCCTGGGTGCAAGATGACCACAAGGTCATGGTCAATGAACAATGCCTAGTAAAGTTCAAGGTTGGCGGATACCAAGATGAGGTATTGTGTGATATCATATCTATGGATGCATGTCATATGTTGTTGGGTAGACCATGGCAGTTTGACAGATGTGCTGTACATGATGGTCGTGCGAATACCTATTCCTTGACAAAGGATGGAGTGCGACATAAGCTAAAACCATTGAAGGAGACCGAAGAAAAGGTATGTGGTACTACAAGGATAACTTTTGTTGATGGAAGAAATTTCCTAGATGGTATGAGGCATGAGCATGTATGTTTTGCTTTAATTCCAAAAGCTGGTAAAGAGGAAGTAGAAGATGTTCCTGTAGAAGTTGCAGATTTGTTGAATGAGTTTCAGGATATTGTATCCGATAACATGCCTGATGGATTACCACCAGTCAGGAAGATTAGTCATCAGATGGACTTGATCCCAGGAGCGAGTTTGCCGAATAAGGCAGCACACAGAATGACACCTGCAGAAAGTGAGGAGTTGAACAGACAAGTGCATGAACTGTTAGAGAAAGGATTGATTCGAGAGAGTCTGAGTCCCTGTGCTGTACCAGCGGTATTAGCACCAAAGAAGAATGGAGAATGGAGGATGTGTATAGATTCTAGGGCAATAAACAAGATCACGATCAAGTATAGGTTTCCATTGCCACGAATGGATGATATTATGGACTGTTTGAGTGGAGCTGTGTATTTCTCAAAGATAGATCTGAAGAGTGGATATCATCAGATTCAGATCAGAGAAGGAGATGAATGGAAGAATGCCTTCAAGACAAAGGAAGGACTATATGAGTGGTTAGTCATGCCTTTTGGGCTAACCAATGCACCGAGCACTTTCATGCGGCTCATGAACGAGGTTCTGAAAGAATTTCTGGGTAAGTTTGTCATTGTTTACCTAGATGATATTTTGATTTTTAGCAAGACATTGGAGGAACATATGATGCATATTCGTATGGTATTTGAGAAGTTGAGAGAAGAGAAATTGTTGATTAATTTGAAGAAGTGCAGTTTTGTGAAGAAAGAGTTGGTGTATTTAGGGTTTGTAGTTTCAGGAGAAGGTCTAAAAATGGACCCAGAGAAGGTACAGGCTATCCTTGAATGGCCTACTCCAAGGAATGCTACTGAGAGTTATACATTTGTTTTGAAACACAGGAGTGGAAAGTCTAATAGGGTTGCAGATGCTCTTAGCAGAAGGCAACTACTGCTGACAGAAATGCAGATTGAAGTGGTTGGGTTCAAGGAGCTCAAGAATTTGTATCCAGAGGATCCTGATTTTGGTGAAGCTTGGAAAGCTTGTAAAGATCCTGTTACTCTAGACATGACGAAATGGTTGGATTTCATCATCCAGGATGATATGCTATTCAGAGGGAGTCAGTTGTGCATTCCACGAAGTTCTATGAGGGAGAATCTCATCAAGGAGAAGCATAGCGGAGGATTGGCTGGACATTTTGGTCGTGACAAAACCCTTTCTTTGGTTAGTGAAAATTATTATTGGCCACAGTTGCAGCAAGATGTGAAGAAGTTTGTACAAAGTTGTAGAGTATGTCAGATGGCGAAAGGAGTGAAGCAGAATACAGGGTTGTATCAGCCATTACCCGTACCAGAGAAGCCTTGGGAGGATATCAGCATGGACTTTGTTCTTGGTTTACCGAGGACACAGCGGGGACACGATTCAATTTTTGTGGTGGTTGACAGATTTTCAAAGATGGCACATTTCATTCCCTGCAAGAAGACTAATGATGTTGTTCATGTAGCAGAATTGTTTTTCAGAGAAGTAGTGAGACTTCATGGTTTGCCAAAGACCATAGTTTCAGATTGAGACACTAAGTTTGTTGGATATTTTTGGCGTACATTGTGGAAGAAGTTGAAGATAGATTTGAAGTTCAGTTCATCACATCACCCACAGACTGATGGACAGACAGAGGTGGTGAATAGGAGTTTGGGAAATTTGCTGAGATGTTTGGTTGGAGATAAGCCAACGGGATGGGATTTGATTTTACCACAGGCAGAATTTGCATACAATAATTATGTCAACAGGAGCACTGGTAAATCACCATTCCAGATTGTATATGGAAGTAGTCCAAGAAATGCATCTGAATTAAGGAAGATAGATAAAAGAGAAATAAGTAGTGCTGAAGCTGAGGATTTTGCAGAACACTTGAAGAACATCCATGGGGAGGTGAGGAAGCATATTACCAAGATGAACGCACAGTATAAGGCTAAGGCAGATGAGAAAAGGAGGTATAAAGAATTTCAGGTTGGAGATGAAGTCATGGTTCATTTGCGGAAGGAGCGGTTTCCAGTTGGTACATATAACAAGCTGAAAATGAAGAAGTTTGGACCATGTAGGATACTGAAGAAACATGATTCAGGAAACGCATATGAGGTAGAATTGCCTACTGAGCTAAATATTTCACCAGTTTTTAACATTTCAGATCTGACAGAGTATCATGAAGGAGGTGTTGAAGATGAGATCACAGCAGCACAGTGGAGTATTCCAGCAACTAGTTCAGACACTAAGGAGATCGAAGATATACTGGACAGTCGTGTTGGCAGAAGCACAAGGAGCAGGACATATGAAGAATATCTGGTCAAGTGGAAAGGACGACCTGTTGAAGATTCATCATGGTTAACAAAGGAGGAGGTTAACCGTCTTGGTTTTCCTCTGCACACCTGAGTCGTGACAGGGTCACTTCTCAAATTACCCTGGGTGTCTAATGCAGGAGCATCCTGGGTGTAAGAGCAATCTTGCATCACCCAAAAATATTTCTATTTTTGTATTCAATAAGGGCTATTTTGTGCAGAGCTGCTATTTATGGAAAGTTACTATTTTTGGTAATTTTCGTATGTGCTCAGAATGATCTGATTTCTTTCTTGGAGGTTCATTTTGGTCATATAAGTCTGCCAGTAAAGTTTCATTGCCAGATCAAGTGTATATTGGAAGATATTGAAGATTTTCGGTATTGGCAGCAGGGGACAGAAACTTTGAACTCAGTTTTGAAGGCTTTAGAGGCCCCGGATGAGGTCGAATTTTGGGCTGAATGAAGCTTTCTTAATTTAGACGTTGTAGAGCTCCTCGCGCCCTTTCCGAAATGGGGTTACAATAGTCAATCGGGTCAACTGGTGATGACTTATGGTCTTCGGAAGTTGGGTCACCTGAAATGGCGGAAAATGATTTTTTCTTCAAAATTTCTGTTCGGGTTTCAAAATCTATTTTGAGCCGACTATGATGTAATGAAATGTAAAATAAAAATAATTCTAAGTTTGGTCGGCCTTATTGGCTAAAATTCTGGAACCTTCCTAGGCGGTGGAAAATTGCCTATATAAGGAAGGCTGTATTATTGTCTTAGGCAGTTCAGAATAGTTCTGGGTAGTAGATCTGGGTATTGATTCGAGACTTTGTCCTACAGAATATTGTAAGGGAATGCCCATGTGGCTTTGCATATTGTAATTCTGAAAGTTTGTAATTCCACATTTGTGGAGATAATAAGAAGCCAATTTTCTGTTCTTGCATATTGTTGTTGTTTCTCTATTTCTATTATGTGTTTGTGGTATTAAGGGGAGCACCCTTCATCATTCTCTAACACTCAGTTAACTCTGTAGTTTGGTTCTTTCCATAACCAGTTTGATCAGGCATGCATGAATAGTCTTCACGTGATATCTCTATAGTCTTCTTCCTCCAGCATGTTTCAAAATTAAAATTCATATCTCTTAAATAGACAAGTAAACCATTTTCATTTCAGCCATTAGATTTTACCACTTAATCTCCTTCATCCAATTTTCCTCTTAAAGTTTCCTTGGAAGAAGTGTCATTAACTTGTTTCAATCTCATCCTTTAGATCTCCTCTGAATTTTCTCAGTCATGGATCTCATAAAAAACTTTATCCTTAAACTTGAAATCATAACAATTTCTAGCCTGTCATTTTCTATCGGCTAAACTAAGCATTTAATACTTTCATCCATACTCGGTTAACAAGGAAATGTGTTGGTGAATACTAGCTCGGTTGATATTGTCAGTTGGCATACACAACACTTTGCTCGGTGTATACTGAAATCTTCAATTACCGACCACATTGTCTTGTTCAATTTCAGTTCTTTTCTTTATAACAGATTAATGCAACATAATCAACTCAATAGTATGAAGCCATACACTTATCAATGATTTTCCCAAATTATTCCTTATCCTTATCTATCATATCCTTCTTTTTCATGTAGATATCTTAGTTCTTCATCTTTTCTTACTCTGACAAATGTTTAGATATTTGTAACTAACATGATAAGTACTGTCAAGACTAGTTGAAATCAATGACAACATATTGAATGATTTAATCATCTTCCATATCATTTCAGTGCTCAGTGATTAGATTCCATATCATTTCAGTGCTCGGTGATCTCTAATCACGGTTTCTTCAGTTCATTCAGATATTCAATTAGTTGCAATTCATCATGAACAAGGTAAGATCAACCAACTACCAAAATATTATGGTAGATAAAAGGATGAAGACAAACTTCTGATTGAGGATATGGTTATAAATCATATTCATGTGTTTAAAAAAATCTGCTAGAGCTAGAGGGTAGCATTCCTAAATAACTATATGATAGATTGGAAGTGAGAAAATAGTTAGCCCTTGAGGAAGATGATAACATAAGGGTAAAGGCTATAAAAATAATTTTTCCTATGATATCACTAAAAGAACATGGTAGAATTATAAAGGCAATTAAGCCTCTACTAAGATCAAGGAAAAGATTAATAAAGATAATGGGGAGAAAGTATGAAGATGTGATAGAGGAAATGAAAAAATATATAGACAAAGTGTTATTAGAGATTCAATCTAAGAAATCCAATCCTACTAAGGCTCCCAAGCCCAAATGTATTCAGATAGGTTATGAATAGAGGTAAAATGGAATCACCTCTATTTAAATGTGTAAGTTTAATGTATGGGGGAAATATGAGATCCACTCCTAAATCCAAATTCCCAAAGGAGAGATCCAATTTGATCAACGAAAAGGTTAATGCACAATCGAATCAATCTATGGAGAATATGAAACAGAGAGAAAACCCCTATATTTCCCTATGGTAGAATTGTGCTTGAAATCTAAAATAATTGAAATAAAAGTACTAACCTCAAATTAGGGAAAATCAGGAAAATGCCAATTTCTGATGTCTATGTGTACTTTCAAGAAATTCTGCCACTTGTTTCAAAATGGAAATGGAAAGATGAAGAAAACCCAGAAATATTTTGTCTTTCTAATAGAAGATAGTCTTTGACCCTCATAAAAGGTCAAAGACTACATTCTTTATTTGAAGGTTGATTCTAACTTTGTTCGCAGATCCCAAAAGTTCGTTGAAAAGGGTATCCAAATCTACTCTCAGATCCAAAATTTTGCACCTTTACCTGCAAGGAAAAAAGGGTTTTTGTTGTTTGTTTGAGGGGTTTTCCTTGGTCAAACCCCGGTTTGGAATCAACCTTAATATTGAAATTGAAATGAGAATGCTAGCAAGTAGTAAAAATAGATCTAACAATGAAGCTATGCAATTCAATAGATATGCAATTGTATTTAGAATGTAAACAAGTATATTGATATGAAAGCTTGAACATAACAATGGTAAATGTAAATCAAAACCATGAAAGTAAATACAAAACCTCCATGCTTGTATGCTTGGAATCCACCTTGATATAACAATGAATAGATCTAGAAGATACACATAGGATCTTGAAGGAAGATCACACCATCATGATGGCTAGATCTAGGGTTTGAATGATGAATCTTGAATGCTTGAACCAGATCCCTTCAATGACTTGAATGCTTGAATCCTTGATCTTCAATGGAGAACTTGGATGGAGAAGAAGACTTGAATTCTTGAATGGATGCTTGCTTGATCACCTTGAGAGCTTGAGAGAGGAGATTGCAAAACTTGATTGCTTGATGGAAAAAGAAGATCGCTTGGAAACTTGATTGAGAAAATGAGAGAGGAAGGCCTCCTTTTATAGTGAACTAGCGCACAATCCTCTAGAGGGGCCACCTTGGAGAATTAAATCCCAATTAGGTCCTAACCTTTAGAAAATATACCTAGATTAAATGCAATTTGAGGATTTACCATTCTGAAACCCGAAATGGCCAACCCGGAGGCGGGAAAACAAATATCCTCGAAACCCGACACCTAGAAATCAAGGAAATTTGAAATCTAGATAGGGGGTCAAGGATGAGCTTGTATCTAACCAGGTCAAGGTCAAGGTCAATCCTAACCAGGTTAGGGTCAAGGTTGACTTTGACCCCATAAGGTCAACTTTGACCTTATGATAAAAAACCTCAGGATCCTGACCTAGAATGCTAGGAAATGTAGATTGAAGTGAAAATTAGGGACAGATAGAAGTAGAATGAGGAGAACAAGTATGATCTAAGAAAAGAGCTAATTCAAGGTGCTTGTCATGACCCAGACCACTCACTCAGAGTGCTAAATACTCTTAACATGGAAGTGCTTCCATTTTAAGACAATACGTTAAGCCCCCACTTTAGCAAGAGTATGGATTCGATGCAAACTCTTGGTAAAGGAGAAGAAAGAAGAGAGCCCAGTGGATTTGAAATGAGATAGAATGACACTTAGTTAGGGACACAAGCCCCCAGGCTAAGGATTCTAACTCAACATACGTGCACAAGGGTGTGAAAAATAAAAGGACACAAAAGAGGGGTTAGTACTAAAACAAACCCAAATCAACTAGCATAAGAAACCTTGCTAAGAAACATTTCTTATACTAACATCATATTTAGAAAACTATCTTAAAAGCATACATGTTTACATAAGAAAGATAAGAGCAACACTATAAATGACATAGCTTCATGATCCAGTCCTACTAGCATGAAAGAGAAAAGAGAGAGAGGGAAAAGAGTGATTACCTCACCTGGTAAGATGCCCACCTTACCATGAATCACCCACTACTACATTTGGGGTCAAATTTTGATGGCCATTTGTCAGATTTGCAACGCTAATTTGTCGACAGATGGGTCTGTTGCCATTTTTGCATAGGAAATTGTGACAGAAGATGTATCTGTCAGTTTACCAACACCATATCATATCGAAAACTTGTATTTTAGCAACAGCTTCGTTATGGCATTTTCTACGATTTATCCATCAGAATTCTAACATAATGACCTATTAACTATTGAAAAGATATCATTTCTGACATTATAACTATTGGAATAGCAATAGTTTCCACTTAATTCTAACAAATATACATGTCGGTAATGTTTCATTAATGTCAAAGTTTCTGTCAAAAAATTTCTATTTGCGACACTTAAAATGTCGAAAGAGCGACAGTCCTTCATTATTTCTCTGACAGGTACCCTATCGAACGTATAGCATTACTGTCGAAACTATTGTCATAAATTAGTTTTCTCTGACATTTTATCTATCGAATGCATAGCACTTCTATTGGAATTAATGATTCAATGTCAAAAATCTGATGGATATGCACATTAAAGATAAAACAGCTCAAGAGACCATCATACATTCTCTCTTTCTTCGGTCTATATTATTGACAAAATGTTTTACCTTTCATTAGCTCATCAAATGCAAGGATTTGAAATAATTTAATAGAATATTTTCATGACAACGTATATTATTTAAGTTGACGTTGCATGAATTTATCTACTTCACGCACTTGTAGACTATGAGGATGGCAATAAAGAAGCATGTCCATCATGGCCATGCTTCTTTATCGTTGTCCTCATAGTCTACAAGTGCGCGAAGTAGATAAATTCATTCAACATCAACTTAAATAATATACTTTGTCATGAAAATATTCTATTAAATTATTTCAAATCCCCAGATTTGATGATCTAATGAAAGGTAAAACATTATGTCAATAATATAGACCGAAGAAAGAGAGAACCTATGATGGTCTCTTGAGTTGTTTTATCTACTGTCCTAGCTACCTATTGATCATCAAGAATAATCACCACCTTGCATTTATGTACACTACACAAATTGATCCCAGTCTCACAAAAACATTTTACACTTGTACATCTCATCAATATTGGAGGCCTAAAGTAATTTTATACAATCACTAGCACATTTTGTGCATGGATGAGAAACAGTATCCAAAGTTTCTAGATAACCATTTTTTAGAAGAGGAATGAGTGTAGGCCATAGAAGGGATAATTCCACAATAGAAAGGAAGACATATTTTTAGCCTGGGTCTGGATCCTACCCGAATTGTCGAAGGATCTAGGGCCAGTCTAGAAAGATGTCTTCCCATTCTGTCTGCAACATTGTGTCCATCCATGATCTCAGGAATATCATCATCTTTCTACTCTTCATTTGCCAAAATATATTGCTTCTTCAAGCTTGCAAAGTAATCTTATTAATAAAAGAACTCTTGCCAACATTAGGGTACCCACAGATCAAAATAGTTGATGTTATTGGTGCTTGTGCTCACGGACATTGATTCACTATTTTGAAATAGCCAAATCATTTTTATTTCATTTGTAGAGAAAAGAAGTGGGAGAAAATGAGTGGGTGAAAGTTGATGGAGCGCGAGAGAAGGCATTGCATTTTATTTGATCATGAATGCTCTCTGAAATAACCAATCATGTTTTCTATTCGATTATTTTTGGTGTTTTTTTTTCCATATTCAGTAGATAAAAATCATGGCGGCAACCACTTGGCCATCTTTTTGATGTTACAGTTATTTTACAAAGATACAGGTATGTGGATTTATCATTCAGTTTCTTGTAGTTATTGGTCAAATGCAAATATTTTGTCAAGTTGAAAGGGCAAGATATCAATTTGGTGTTTTCGGTTTATGTTAAAAGTTGATTTGGTAAAATCCTCAAAAAACACACTACATGTTTTAAAATGTAAAGAAGTTGAATGTTAAATGTAAGATATATATCTCATCCATAGTAATCAAAAGAAAGGACATGAAACTTATAAGGAGATTTACCAATCCAAAAATATAAGCAAATAGGAAACATGATTGGTACCTTATGAATTAGTTTTTGAGGTGTACAATCTTCATCAATCTCCTGGGAACAAGACCCCTCCTCATGAAAAATGCATTTAATAGATTAAACAAATCTACAAAACTAAACCAATGGCATGTTTAGAACAAAGAAATAGATTGATAATAATATGCTAAAAATTCTATTATGTTTAATACACGCAAAAGGACCAGTCCCAACAATTCTTAAACATACTTTATCTTATATGATAATAACATGCTAATCAAACTGATAAAGGTGTTATATGCATTTAATCTGCCAATTACTAATTACACAAAAAAAAAATTACAAAACTGAACCAATGGCATGTTCTTCGTGTGGTACAAGGAAGATTTGGCTATGAAAAAAAAAGTGAAACGGCCTCATAATTTTTATTTCAATTGGATAGAGGAGAAAAAGTTGAGCATGAGAGAAGGTATGTGATTTCTTCATCTTTTGAGCATCTGGCTTCATATTCGACTGTGAATTTCAAATGCATTGCATTTTATTTGATCACGAATGCTCTCTGAAATGACCGCATTCTACTGGTGTCGTGCCCTAGCCTGTGCTTTATCTCCATTATTTGATATTATTGGTGCTTGTGCTCAAGGATATCGATTCACTATTTTCAAATGTTTGGATCATTTAGATAGTTACATTTCCTGACTGTTCCTCTCGTACACAGTCAGGAAATGTAACTATCTAATGATTATATGTAATGTTAAATGGATTAAATGCTTTATTCTTGGTAGAAGTAAATGGAAGGAATAGTGTGTATTAAATACAATCTAGTCACTTATTGAATGCTTTGGAGACTATTGGTTTGACTTTCCATGCGCTACCAGTGACTGAGATTCATTAAAAGATACAAAACCCTTCATTTTGGGGTTATTGTGTGTGAATTCAAATGTAGGTTTGATTTGGTTAATGTTTAGAAGAGATCAATAAAGTATTTAAAGGAAATCTTACATGTTTGGAGAGGTTTGAGAGGCACTTATCATGACTGTACCCTCACAAGCATTGGCATAGACTAGTTTTACTAAGTTTCCTTTCTCTATTTTGAGGTTTCCTTTCTTTGCCGCAGGGGTACAGACAGAGGGTTCATTGACAAAATGATCCTTTGAATGGTTACTATGAATATGAATGATTTGATATAGCATATTGCTCATTTTACGTGAAGTTTGGAATAGCTTGTGCAAGGGTGAAAGTAGTTTTGATCATTTTGGTCGTGACTATTCCTCTACACAGTTAGGAAATGTAACTGTCTAATGATTATAAGTAATGTTGAATGGATTAAATGCTTTAATCTTGGTAGAAGTGAATGGAAGGAATAGTGTTGGTGTTAGGTTTCATTTATTATTGAACTCAATGGTTTCCAACATGTGTTGAGGAGTTTTCTCCTTGTTTAATGTTAACTATTCCTACACAATCCACTCATAAAATAGTGAAGTTACAAAATTGAACCGATGGCATGTTTACAACAAAGAAATAGAATGATAATAATATGCTAAAAATACTATTCTGTTTAATACATGCGAAAGGACCACATTCTAAATTGTTGTCACTGAAATGACCGCATTATACTGCTGTCATTCCCTAGCCCATTCTTTAACTCCATTATTTGATGTTATAGGTGCTTGTGCTCAAGGATTTCCATTTTTTTGAAATGTTGACTGTGGTTATCAAATGGATAGCCCGTGAGCTTCTAGCTAGGTGCCATTTGTATTGATAGCTTAGGGCATCAAATGTATTATATCATTGATAGTTGATACTTTGTTAAAAAAGAAATAGGACAAAGAACAATTTTTATTTAGTTTCTCTATTTTGATCCCTAAGTGGCTTACAACCCTAGAGAAGTCTATGTAGATTTACGGATGCAATTGTAGGATACATAGCAGCCGATAATTCATAATAAATCCATGCATCCAATTTGAATAGAAATTAATACAAAGAAGTAGGGTTCTCCAATGGCCCAATCATCTGGACCTTGACTGTCCCCTCAACTAGTGACCCTTCAAAATCAGGTTATCATGCAATCAGTGAGTGATCCTTCATTCTCCTGGTGAGCTTCTAGGTAGGTGCCATTTGTATATTTGATAGCTTAGGGCATCAAATGTATATTGTATCATTGATAGTTGAGAGTTTGTTAAAAGGAAATAGGACAAAGAATGATTTTGATTTAGTTTCTCTATTTTGATCTCTAAGTGGCTTACAACCATGGAGAAGTATATGCAGATTTATGAATGTAGATGCAGGATACATAGTAGTGGATAATTCACAAGAAATCCATGCATCCAATTTGAATAGAAATTACTTCAAAGAAATAGGGTCCTCTGATGGCCCAATCATCAGGACCTTGATTGTCCCCTCAACCAGTGACCCTTCAAAATCAGGTTATCATGCAATCAGTGAGTGATCCTTCATTCTCCTGGTCTACCCTACAACCAAACATATTGGAAATACACAATACAATGATAACAAGTCTTTCGCAATCCCCCTTCCCTCAAGGAACACTATTAACCATCCCTTCCACATAGAATTTCACTATTTTATGAGTGGATTGTGCAGGAACAGTTAACACTAAACAATGAGGAAAATCCTCAACACATCTTGGAAACCATTGAATTCAATAATAAATGAAATCTAACACCAACACTATTCCTTCCATAGTTGCAGGATACACAGCAGTCAATAATTCACAAGAAATCCATGCATCAAATTTTTATAAGGATATCCTACTAATCAATAGGAATTTTCTTGAGATGACCAATTATTATGCATTTTGATGGTAGTGTGCTAGTTCAAAAGGATAATATAAATCTGAAACAATTTTTTCTCATTTTCTCAAACTATAAATGTGGTTAAAGGGAAAATATTATGGCCCCTACACTATGGTTGTTAGCCTAATTAAGACAGGCCTACCTTTGCATATAATAAGAGGCCAACATGAAACAAACATAGAGAGGTTAGGGGGTTGTTCCCTGTCCATAATTTATTATTTATGTGCTAAGTGATGATGGGTATATCGTGTAATTCATACCTAGTGTGTCTCTTTCTTTCTCTCCACATTTCACATTAGGAGTATATGTTATAAAATACTAATGAAATCAACTATAGGTCAAATCTAATCAAAATTGCAATATAAAGATTAAAATAGATCTTGAAGAAATATGGGAACCATTTTTGATAGATATTGTACAAATGAAGAGAATACTCCAAAGAGGAAATGCTTCAATGTGGAACAATTGAAGGACAATATTTTACTTTTATATGCACATCTGCAATGTTTTTGATATATTTTTGAGATAACAAAACCATAGAAAGAATAGCATATAGAAGAAAGTAAAGAATAATGATCATACTTTGAGATATTGTGGAAAATTAAAGGAAATAATTCTTGGTGGGGTTATCATGCAATTAGTGAGTGATCCTTCATTCCCCTCTTCCAGTGACCCTTCAAAACCGGGTAATCATGCAATCAGTGAGTGATCCTTCATTCTCCCGATCTACCCTGCATCCAAACATATTGGAAATACACAATACAATGATAACAAGTCTTTCAAAATCCCCCTTCCCTCAAGGAACACTATCAACCATCCCTTCCACATAGAATTTCACTGTTGTATGAGTGGATTGTGCAGGAACAGTTAACATTAAACAAGGAGAAAACTCCTCAACACATATTTTTTGTAAACATGCCATTGGTTCAGTTTTGTAAAAAAAATTTTGTGTTAAATGCATTTAAATGGAACATTAAGCATAGTAATAATATGCTTAGTCTATTAGTAATTGCAGATTAAATACCCATAACACCTTTATCAGTTTAGCATGTTATTATAAGATACTAAAGAAGACCTACTATTTGTTAGAGAAATCTTCACTATCCCCCACAATGAAGACAATAAAGATTGACCTCCTACCACACAATAAAGAACATTTTAATAAGAATAAGATAGTGCCAAGAAACATTTTCACAAATATAAAACGTGAGGAAAAGTAATAACATTAACAATGCCAAGATTCACAGCATTAAATTTCACCTGCGAATGAGTTTCTGCAGTGGGTTGCCCAGCATCAAAAATATGTTGAGTTGCATTTGAGCTGTAACTAAGAGTATCATGTAGAATAGACCCTAAACTTTGAAAGCATTCTCTAGCCTAGCAATTCAAAATTCAATCTAGGCAAGCATCAGTAAGTGAAATAAATTATAGACATCAACATCAACATCATCATAATCATTAGACATAAATTATAGACATCAACATCAACATAATCATAATCATTTGGAGGGTATTCATTTTGGTCCTTGGATAGTACTATGTTTCTTGAAAGTTCTTGTGATGCTTCTAAACTTTAAAAACATATTTTATGGCTTAATGATAATATAGATTAGTGTTTTGTTTTCTAATGGAATGTTGTTGATCATTCATGGTCTTGAAGAAACTTTTGATTTTTTTGATTCTCAAGTCTTGACGTTGTTTCTCAATGTGATATAGACTAACCACAAGATGGTTTAGTTGGTCCTCTCCTTCTATTTAATCATTTGTCTTCTTCATGGTGTAAGTGTCAATATGTTATAATCCAACATGAAGTGTGGTTCAAATGAAGTTGAACCAAATGCTGACCATGATGGCTATGATCATGATGAAGATAAATATGAATATTAAATCTAAAATATGGCTTGTAATTGAATTTTCATTGTGAATGAAGAAACTATAGATTCAAGCTGAGTGATTCTATGTTGTAGTATATTTGTTCCCTAGATCTACCATATTATATATTTGTAGCCTATAAGGGACATCTTCTGCTCATCCATGTATCATAGCTTGGTGAGAGTTCTTAGGAGAAAGACAAGATGTCAGTGGGAGATGGAGAAACCAATATTAGAACACCACTTGAAGCCTTGCAATGTTGAGAGTGGGATAAAAGCTACACTTGAGACCCTATATAAGGAACAAACTTATTGAGCTTCACTTTGTTTTGAGAATAGTTTTATATTCTATACTAAATAGGGCCAACCACATGAAGGTGGAAGCTCATTTAGCCCCACCCCCCCCCCCCCCCCAACATCACTCGAAATTCCCCGTTAACATCTAACATTCATTCATTATTTCATCCATTAATAAAATGTAACATTCACTAATTATCACATGATAACATTCATTCACACATTAATAAAATGTGACATTCATTAATTATCACATGATAACATTCATTTACACATTATAAAATTTATGAACATTCACTACCACATAATTAAATTCATTGGCATATAAAAATCAATCATTATCAATTAAGGTGCATAGATGACAATCATTTATTTTTTTTTCTTTTGATTTCTAGTTTTTAAGATGTAATTGTAAGATGAGTATTGATATCATCATCATGATCATCTACCCTCTCATTAGATCTCAATGCACGCCTAGTTCTCTATTGATGCAAAGGGGGGTCATCTACAATAACATATAAATGGGTTAAATTAAAAACATTTTATTATAATTAAAAACATTTTAAAGTATTTTAGTACTTTATAGGCCATAATCATATAGCTCTTTACCTGATCTAGTCACATCATCAACATCGAGGTCAGTTTGTCGATCCATGAGAATGTGTGAGATGCTCATGAAAGGAGTCTGGGTACCTACATATGTAATTCAATTATCTAATGTTAGCTAAAAAACTCATGATACATATACTCAAAACCACATAGTAAGTACATTAAAAACCATAAGCATCCCATAGTAAGTACATCACAAATTAATTAGATTAAGCATTGATTGCTTAACTGCACATTTCTATCAAGAAATCAATATTAAATAGATTAAGCAGTGATCACGTAACTGTACATTTCATTCATGTCATTCATCTTCTTCTTCATCCAACTAATCACCATGATCATCATTGATGTCGACATCATCACCACCACCATCATTGTCTTCATCTTAGTCATCATCATTGTCATCGACATCAGCATCATCATCAACATCATCATCGGCAACATCATCATCATCATCATCATCAGTAGCATCATTAGTACCATCGTCAGTAGCATCATCATCATCTTCTTCTTCTTCTTCTTCTTCTTCAAGAAAAGTTGTGTTAGGAATATCATTGACTAACTTTTGTTTGTGATCATCATCTACATCATCTTCTAGTTGTTCGCAATCTTCTTCCATCACATTAGACCTCATCAGCCTTCCTCTTGGATCATGTCTAACAAAAAATGACCAACCCAATTTATGCGGAACCTCTGATTAAAATACCTGCTCACATTGGCTTGGAAGAACATAGGGTTCATCCCCAACTGGCTCAAACCACCTTGTATTAATCATTGGAAATCCATTGTCATGTTCAATAATAGTTCTATCAAGATCATTTTGATTAAGTCGTAGCCTATACCATTTGATGATGAAGAGAACTAATCTGAAGGAATTAAAGTCACACTCAAGTATATCATCCAAAATGCCATAGTATCAATTTTCAGACTCTCGAGGATGTAAGTCATTTCTAGATGAAATATTAGTCACCTGAAAGACTACACTTATCTCAGAATCACAAGTTTTCTTTGTGTCATCCAACTTTTTGATGCAAAATTTATGACCATTGAAAAACATAGCCTTGTGGTGTTTGACCTGCAAAAATATGTAAAACATGTATAAATTAATGTATCGAGAGTTCATAAACGTACGAGTGATTAACAAATTTATAGGTACCTAGAAATATTTTAAACCATTTGCTAAATCTATTTCCCTTTGGGCAACATTTGGATCTCCATTACAATGAGCTTCATTAACCAATGAAGACACAACTTCCCATGTTAATGTGTGACCTAAATGATGACATCGTTCAATCCATTTCATCATCCAATCTTGATTGTTTGCAATATACAAATGTATTTCATCCCACTCTCGAGTAGCTGTACAAAAAATAAATAGATGACTTACAACCGATTAATTTTGAAGATTAAGAATTAATTAATAGCTACAATAACATCTTCTAATTTATTACCTCTCACTTTCCTCATTCTTCCTTCCCCCACCAAGTACTCCCCTTCAAATTTTCTAATGGTGTCGAGATCCCAAATGTGATCTATATAGATCTTTGCTGCAAGCTTAGGAAGATATTAAGTAACATACACCATAGTTAGGTATACCATATATCCCTCCACCATAGAACCCTTAGGACATGCTCTTTGCTAAACCAAAGTCTTTCAAAATTTCAAGTGCCTCTCAACCATCCACATTGACCGAGTGTGTACGGGTCCACACATTTCAATCTCCTCAACTTGGTGTATGAGGTAGTGTTCTTGTGCATTGAAAAAGGTTGAAGGTAGACACTTTTTCTTTTCACACATTGGAAGAGGAATTATTCTCTTCCAGTATTTTATATTTGCTCTATGGATTTCTTTAGATGATAACCACCTATAAGACATTCAAGACACAAAAATATATAAACATGAGACTTTACACAATATATATACAACAAATTGAATAGATAGCATTGCTTACCTCATGTATTTTTCCAAGATCATATATCACTTGTTTGATGTTATTGTCAAAGTTCTATGGGAGAGATAGGGGTAGCACGTACGGTAACAATTATAAAAATAATCATGTCATTCTTTTCTCATATAATACAATGAGAAGTACATGCAATTTACAAATATGTTGTAAATACAAAAGAACATGACTTACCTTGATGAAGGTATGCCAATCATGCATTTTCAACCCTGGCCCAAATTCACCTTTCTTTGATATGGTACTGCTTATGTTAGCAGCAAATCCTGTGGGAAATCAAATTTTTCATATGACTTCTTTTATAACATCACCTTGTTGTTCTATTAATAACCAAGCAATGGCACTTGTATTAATCCATTCTCCATTTCTATTTGATTCAATGAAATTTTTCATTGCATGATTGGATTCATGAATGTCGCTACAAATTTTGACAATTTTTTCTTTGTCACGCCTTCCATCCAATATCTTCCACAATGTCTCCATTACATTCTTTCCAATATGCATAGTATCAAACAAATGCACATCAAGTAGCTGCTTGTAGTAGGGAAACCTACTAAATTGTCTAGGATAACTCTTTAGTCCCTTTGGAAGGTGCTCAGGAGTGTTGCCTTGATGACATTCATGATCATTAATCACATAATCAACAAACAAAACACAATAAAAATATACAAATTCCAAACATAAACCGTTAGGTAGAATGGTAGTACCTTGATGATTAATTCTATTATATTCCAAATTCCATTAGTGAGGTGTCATTCTCCATGGCTTAGATGTAGTCTCTTCTTTCCCACTAAAAAGATGTTTTTTGATAATTCGATAGTTATGATTTTTGTGGAGAAAGTATCTATACTCATCAAACACCTGCTTTCCTAAACTTTTTGAATAACGAGATTTCATCTTTGGACCACAAACTAGACATGCAAATTTTTCCTTTGTTTGAAGACCTACAAGGTAATGATACAATTGGATTAAATATGTTAATTTTTATTTTTAAAATTATCATGTGCAACTTGAATTCACCATAACATACCAAAAAAATGTGTTAGCCCTGGGGCATCATGTATTGTCCATACAAGCATTGCATGGAATTAAAATTGTATGTCTCCTATTGGTCTAGAGATGTCATACATAGTGAAACCTTTCCATAACTCCACCAACTCGTCGATAAGAGGCTCAATATAAACATTCATATCTTTAACTTGGTATTTACCTGGTTGAATGAACAACAACATTACATAATTATTGTGACCATTTTACTACAAGATTTATAATTACATGTAGATAACTATTAAATGATCAAATACCTAGAACAATCATTGCCAACATAATGTGCTCCCTCTTTATTGACATCCATGGAGGAATGTTATTGTTGATGACAAAAATAGGCCAAATAGTGCAAACAGATCTTAGCTCTCCAAATGGATTGACACCATCCGCTGCCACTGAAAGCTTGAGATTTCAAGGTTCTTCAATAAAGTGTGGCCACTTTTCCTCTATGTCCTTAAATATAGAACCATCCACAGGCATTCAAATAATGTCATCTTGACTCCTATTGCGTGCACGGTAATCTATAAATTGTGCCAAGCTATTACACCTAAATAATCTTTGCAAACGTGGTATAATGGGGATGTAACGAAGAACCTTGTGAGGCACCTTTTTTGTTATTTGATCTATTTGATATCTACTCGTATGACATTTAGGGCATTCTATTGCAAATTTATGTTCTTTATGATAAATAATATGATCATTGGGACAAGCATCTATTTCTTGATACTCTATTCCAATATCTTTCATAGTGGCACATAATTCTCGGTATGAGCGAGGGAGAATATTCGATGGTGGTAAAAAGAACTCACCTATCAATCTGTAGAAAAAAATATATGTTGTTAATATTAACAATATTTATGGTACATGTTTCACCATTTAATTACTATAATGACATATATGACATACTGTAGCATACGTGACATTTCTGTGTTGGATAAACCATTCATAACCTTCAAGTTCAACAACAACAATACAACAAAGAGAAGAGTTGTTTGGGAGCCTTCGTAAAGGGGCGTGGCTGCCTTCTCAAGTAGAGGTATATCATGGATGACATCAACATCATCATGATCATCATCATCAGTTGTGCCAATACCAAATGTGTCATGGATCAATGTATTAGTACCATCATTTGGCACATCATTGTCATCTTCTATGGGATCATAATCTTCAACTTCAATATTTGCACCTCCATGATCCTCCACTTCCAAAGCCATATTCTCAATATTTGCACCTCCATGGTCCATATCATGTACTCCCCTAGGGAGGTCAACCTATATTAAAATGAACATAAATAAACCATGATAATGATCTCATCATCAGGTGTATTTCATATATATATTAATTGTTAAATAAATATAATGAAAAACTTACCAATTCATGATAATCAAAGCCTCCTTCAATGTGACCATTATCCCTACAATGTCTCTTAGATATTTTGATTAGCAATATTCTAATGTTTAAGCCCTTACAATTATTGTAGGGACAATAACATTTTCCATCACCTTTTCTTTTCAAGTTCAACCACAATCTATTGATTGCATCCCCATTACCTTCTTCACTTGGATTGTCTGACATGATGCTTCTTCACTTAGATTATCTATAACCTAATTATATATAGAAATTGAAAACTTAGTTATGAAATGATGTTGTATTATAGTATACCAAATTGAAACACTTCTATTATTGTAGTCTTCCACCTCAAACTCTTTCCTATTGTGGCAAGAAAGAAAGATATTCAAATAATATAGTAGTTTGTAAATCATAATAAAATGGAGGCAAGTTGTTGATTGAGGGTGCAAGGAACAACACCCGTTAGTACTTTTATCAAATTGTAAATTTCAATTTTGAACCATTTTATTAATATAGAACATGGATGTAATCTCAAAAAATAACAAAATGTAGACACAACATATTACTTATTTTGTTATTCTACATTACTTACTATTTGAGTGCACGTTCCACTTGCAACTTGATCAAGTCATGTTTGATGCTTCAATTTTGTGTTAACTGTCCTGTAGAAGTACACAATTTTGTATTTTCCTAATATGTTATTCAAAAAACAACAATAGAATAAAATATTTGTTGAGAAAGATCATCATAGGAGTATCAAAAACTCAAGATTTAATGTAACACAACATTATAAGACTCTTACATTCAACCTTCAACTCATGCACCTAATAAATAGGAGACAAAATACATGAAATTGATTAACTAATGAATTGTGTTTTTCTTCTCATCTTAATCAGCCAAATTTATATGAGATTCTAAAGAAGGCCTCACTCTTAATCAACCAAATCTTCTGATTGTCTTCCAATTGTCTAAATGCTTCTTTATTTGTCAACCAATTAATACATGCTACTATATAAAGAAGAAAATCAAAAGACAATGAAGATTTGTCTGACAAAAATGAATACACTAAACTGAAACAATGACATGTTTACAAAAATTATAATAACTCGCAAGAAAAACTAAAACAATGGCATGTTTATAACTCATTAAGAGTGAGGAATAGCTTGTGCTAGGGTGAAAGTAGTTTTCATCATTTTGGTCATGATTGTTCCTCTACATAGTTAGGAAATGTAACTATCTAATGATTATATGTAATGTTGAATGGATTAAATTCTTTATTCTTGGTAGAAGTGAATGGAAGGAATAGTGTTGGTGTTAGGTTTCATTTATTATTGAATTCAATAGTTTCCAATATGTGTTGAGGAGTTTGCTCCTTGTTTAATGTTAACTGTTCCTGCACAATCCACTCATACAACAGTGAAATGCTATGTGGAAGGGATGGTTGATAGTGTTCCTTGAGGGAAGGGGGATTTTGAAAGACTTTTTATCATTGTATTGTGTATTTCCAATATGTTTGGATGCAGGGAAGACCAGGAGAATGAAGGATCACTCACCGATTGCATGATAACCCAGTTTTGAAGGGTCACTGGTTGAGGGGACAGTCAAGGTCCTGATGATTGGGCCATTGGAGGACCCTATTTATTTGTATTAATTTCTATTCAAATTGGATGCATGCATTTCTTGTGAATTATCAGCTACTATGTATCCTACAACTGCATCTGTAAATTTGCATATACTTCTCTATGGTTGTAAGCCACTTATAGATCAAAATAGAGAAACTAAATCAAAATCACTCTTTGTTGTATTTCCTTTTAACAAAGTCTCAACTATCAATGATACAATATACATTTGATTCCCTAAGCTATCAAATATACAAATGGTGCCTACCTAGAAGCTCACCAAGAGAATGAAGGATCGCTCACTGATTGCATGATAACCTAGTTTTGAAGGGTCACTGGTTGAGGGGACAGTCAAGGTCTAGATGATTGGGCCATTGGAGGACCCTAGTTCTTTGTATTAATTTCTATTCAAATTGGATGCATGGATTTATTGTGAATTATCAGCTACTATGTATGCTACAACTACATCCGTAAATCTGCATATACTTCTCTAGGGTTGTAAGCCACTTAGGGATCAAAATAGAGAAACTAAATAAAAATCATTCTTTGTCCTATTTCCTTTTAACAAAGTATCAACTATCAATGATACAATACATTTGATTCCCTAAGCTATCAATACAAATGGTGCCTAGCTAGAAGCTCACGGGCTGTCCATTTGATAACCACAGTCAACATTTCAAAAAAATGGATATCCTTGAGCACAAGCACCTATAACATCAAATAATGGAGTTAAAGCATGGGCTAGGGCATGACAATAGTAGAATGCGGTCATTTTAGTGACAGCAATTTACAATGGCATCATTAAACATATATACCAGTAATATCAACAAACGTGAATCCAAACATTTGAATACAGTGAATCGATATCCTTGAGCACAAGCACCAATAACATCAAATAATAGAGATAAAGCAGTGGCTACGGCACAACACCAGTAGAATGCGGTCATTTCAGAGAGCATTCATGAAGAAATAAAATGAAATGCATTCGAATATGATGCCAGAGGCTTGAAAGATGAAGAAATCACATACCTTCTCCCACACTCAACTTTCACTTCTTGTCACCTGCTCCCTCTATCCAATCGAAATAAAAATGATTAGGCCGTTTCAATTTTTTTTAATCTATACTCTGAATTTGTCAGAATTCTAATGGTCAATTAAACACCCATTGGAATACCGACATAATCGGGGCCTATTACAAAAAAAACAACAAATTCGTAATAAAAAGTTACCCGTCTGAAAATTCTATCGAAATTTGGCCCCAAATGTAGTAGTGACCCTGGAGGGAGAGCCCAATAGGTTCACCCATAAACTGTGCTTGCAATTGTAATGCATCTTCTGACAACTTCTATAATATCCATAGATCCACCTTCTTGTTTCACTATGAATATGAAATGTGTGTCTCCTCAGGATTTAGCAACTTATGTGCATTACCTTCAGAAGATTTAGTATATAGGTGCATGTCTTTTTAGGATTTAGCAACTTATGTGCGTTACCTTCCAAGATTTAGCATATTTGAAATTGGAAATGCGTGTCCCTTCAGGATTTAGCAACTTATGTGTGTTACCTTCCAAGATTTAGCATATTGAAAAAAATTTTAAAATGAGTGTCTCCTTAGGATTTAGCAACTTATGTGTGTTACCATCAGAAGATTTAGCATATAGATGCATGTCTTTTTAGGATTTAGCAACTTATATGCATTACCTTCCAAGATTTAGCATATAAAAATAAAAATATATATTACAAGGGAGACCCTATATATGCCCCCCTCCTTAATATGGTGAAAACATACTATTTTGACATGTTAAGGAAAGGAAAGAACAAGGATAAAGCCTTCTTAAACATCAAGACAATATCCAAAAACAACACCCAGTCCAAGCCAAGAAGCTCACAACTCCTATGAGGCCATGGAAGGGATGAATGAAAAGAGATATCATGCAAGCAGTGAAAATAAAGTAACCCTTATGAGGGATAGAACACTATTCAGTTTCCAAGGTGAGAGATATATCAATCATGGAAACCCAATGTCAAACAATGAAATAGGTTGTGATCAAGGACAAAGATCCTTAATGCAAACCAAAATTTTTATGTATGATTGGACATCACATAATAGATAAATACTGCTTAACCAAGGAAAGAAGTGAATCCCAGAAAAATAGGAGATGGCATCCTTGCCACCCAAGTGTAGGAACAAATATGGAAGAGGATACCTAGTTCACAATGCAAGGAGATATCCTATTTACAACAATGTAAACAATATCCTTAGTGAGGGATATTAACCCCTACATCCAAGAATATAGATAATCATGAAAAGGATATGTCACTCATGGAAAAAGGATCCTCAAAGAAAAAGATCTTATCAACAAGACCCCCACCAAAGACAAAGAGAACGAAAGAGGTACCTTGCCCCCCAGAGATAAGGACAAGAGATACCTTTGCAAAAAAAATGTGTTAGAAAAGATATCTTGAAAAGAAAGGATAGATTCTATGGATGATTAAAAACATAATGCAAAGCCATAGAAAAAAAAGGAGAGAAAGAATACCAATTAAGCCACTATAAAAGACCTAATGGATTCTAGGAGACTGGATGAAGATACACCTCTTGCCCACCAGTCATGAGACAAGAGGGGAAGAACATCTACATTATATCTAAAGGAGCGGAATCCCCTATATCAAAATTATGAAGGAATTGTAAAACTGCATGAGAGTGAGATATAATTCCTAAAGTAGCTTTTTCTCTAACATATAACTTGAAATGTTTACAATTAGAAAGTAAATGTTTGTTACTATAATGAAAAGGACATTTATATTTGTATAAAGCATTGATTGGCATAGGTCTAAAGATTTCTTCCTTCGAATTCATTAGCTCAACATATACCTTCTTAGCCACTTCTTGACAAATATTAATGTTTTCTAAGACAGGTGTGGGGAGAAGAATATGAAGAGGAGGATGATGTTTAGCATCACCTACCTTAACTTGAGATTTTGAACAACCAACACCATACATATCTAGTTTAGAGGGTGTATGAACTGGAAACCTAATACCATGCTCATTAAACCCAAGCCCTAAACCTTTATAACCTTTTTTAGTCACCATATTATATCTGGTACTGTACATATTATGTAAAGCTCCTACACGAGGTGATTGTTTATCATGTTCATGAGTAAAGGTTGTATAAGGTGGAATAATAGGTTTTGAAGAAGTTTCTTTACCATTTCCTTTAATATCGTCATGAATCAGAGGAGAAGGTAAATCAAAGAAATCTTGCACATCTGCATCCTAAACTATAGCTTGAATCCCATCATAAGTATGGGAAGAGCGAGGATGAACAGATGGAGAATTAGGTATCAGATTAGGATTAGGAAGATTAGGATTGATAGGATTAGGATTAGGATTGATAAGATTAGGATTAGCATTGATAGGATTAGGATTAGGAAGATTAGGAGATGGGGTATCATCTACCAAATTCCTCACATAATCCAAAAGACTAATAAGGTTACCACATAAGTCCTTAACCAAAGTTTTAAATGTAGGCAGACTAGTGTCAATCAACTTCACAAAAGCATACGCAAGAGCAAAGTGAAGTTTTATCAACATAATGAAGTGAATGATACTCTCATAAACATCATAGGTATTATAAAGAGATGCTAAAAGAAGGGTAATAAAGAAAATGACCACACACCAAAGCATTTTAACAATCTGCATAAGAGGAGAAATATTTTTGTACGTTATTGAATATATAGATTTTTTTGTATTTTTGAATGCAAGAGCATAAACTAGATCTAATCTAAATGCAAGAAAGGATGTAAAATTTAACACAGTAGGGCATCTAATTACACAAAAGAAAAGGGGTAAGTATGTCAAGTTCACTAAAATGAATAGAGGTAAAATGGAATCACCTCTATTTAAATGTGTAAGTGTAATGTATGGGGGAAATATCAGATCCACTCCTGAATCCAAATTCCCAAAGGAGAGATCCAATTTGATCAACCAAAAGGTTAATGCATAACCGACTCAATCTATGGAGAATATGAAAGATAGAGAAAACCCCTATATTTCCCTATGGTAGAATTGTGCTTGAAATCTGAAATAATTGAAATACAAGTACTAACCTCAAATTAGGGAAAATCAAGAAAATGTCAATTTATGATGTCTGTATATACTTTCGAGCAATTCTGCAACCTATTTCGAACGGGAATGATTGAGACGAAGAAAACCCAAAAATCTTTTGTCTTTCCAATGGCAAGTAGTCTTTGATCCTCATAAAAGGTCAAAGGATACATTCTTTATTTGAAGGTCGATTCTGAATTTGTTTGCAAATCCTGAAAGTTCTCCGAAAAGGGTATCCAAATCTACTCTCAGATCCAAAATTCTGCACCTGTACCTACAAGAAAAAGAGAGTTTTTATTGTTTGTTTGAGGGGTTTTCCTTGGTCAAACCCAAGTTTGGAATCAACCTTAATATTGAAATTGAAATGAGAATTCTAGCAAGTAGTAAAAATAGATCTAACAATGAAGCTATGCAATTCGATAGATATGCAATTATATTTAGAATGCAAACAAGTATATTGATATGAAAGCTTGAACACAACAATGGTAAATGTAAATCAAAACCATGAAAGTAAATACAAAACCTCCATGCTTGTATGCTTGGAATCCACCTTGATAGAACAATGAATGGATCTAGAAGATACACAAAGAATCTTGAAGGAAGATCACACCATCATGATGGCTAGATCTAGGGTTTGAATGATGAATCTTGAATGCTTGAACCAAATCCCTTCAATGGCTTGAATGTTTGAATCCTTGATCTTTAATGGATAACTTGGATGGAGAAGAGGAATTGAATGCTTGAATAAATGATTTCCTAATCACCTTGAGAGCTTGAGAGAGGAGATTACAAAACTTGATTGCTTGATGGCAAAAGAAGATCACTTGGAAACTTGATTGAGAAAATGAGAGAGGAAGGCCTCCTTTATAGTGAATTAGGGCACAATCCTCTAGAGGGGCCACCTTGGAGAATTAAATCCCAATTAGGTCCTAACCTTTAGAAAATATACCTAGATTAAATGCAATTTGAGGATTTACAATTCTGAAACCCGAAATGGCCGACCCGGAGATGGGAAAACAAATATCCCCGAAACCTGACACCCAAAAATTAATGAAATTTGAAATCTGGATAGGGGGTCAAGGACAAGCTTGTATCTAACTAGGTCAGGGTCAAGTTCGATCCTAACTAGGTCAAGGTTGAGGTCAACTTTGACCCCATAAGGTTGACTTTGACCTTATGATCAAAAACCTCAGGATCCTAACCCAGAATGCTAGGAAATGCAAATTGAAGTGAAAATTAGGGAAAGATAGAAGCAGAATGAGGAGAACAAGTATGATCTAAGAAAAGAGCTGATTCAAGGTGCTTGACATGATCCATACCACTCACTCAGAGGGATAAACACTCTTAACATGGAAGTGCTTCCATTTTAAGACGATACATTAAGCCCCCACTTTAGCAAGAGTATGGATTCAATGTAAACTATTGGTAAAGGAGAAGAAAGAAGAGAACCTAGTGGATTCAAAATGAGATAGAATGACACTTAGTTAGGGACACAAGCCCCCAAGCTAAGGATTCTAACTCAACATATGTACACAAGGCTATGAAAAACAAAAGGACACAAAAGAGGGGTTAGTACAAAAACAAATCCAAATCAACTAGCATAAGAAACCTTGCTAAGAAACATTTCTTATACTAACATCATATTTGGAAAAATATCTTAAAAGCATAAATGTTTACACAAGAAAGACAAGAACAACACTATAAATGACATAGCTTCATGATCCAGTCCTACTAGCGTGAAAGCGAAAAGAGAGCGAGGGAAAAGAGTGATTACCTCGACTGGTAAGATGCCCACCTTACCATGAATCACCCTACAGGGAGAGCCCAATAGGTTCACCCATAAACTATACTTGCAATTGTAATGTGTCTTTTGATAGCTTCTAGAATATCCATAGATCCACCTTCTTGTTTCACGATGAATATGAAATGTGTCTCTTCAAAATTTAGCAACTTATGTGCATTACCTTTGGAATATTTAGCATATAGATGCATGTCTTTTCAAGATTTAGCAACTTATGTGCATTACCTTCCAAGATTTAGCATATTTGAAATTAGAAATGCATGTCCCTTCAGGATTTAGCAACTTATGTGTGTTACCTTCCAAGATTTAGCATATTGAAATTTTTTGAAAAATGCACGTCTCCTCAGGATTTAGCAACTTATGTGTGTTACCATCGGAAGATTTAGCATATAGATGTGTGTCTTTTTGGGATTTAGCAACTTATGTGTGTTACCTTCCAAGATTTAGCATATAAAAATAAAAAACTATAGTACAAGGGAGACCCTATATATGCCCCCCTCCTTAATATGGAAAAAACATACTATTTTGACATGTTAAGGAAAAGAAAGAACAAGCATAAAGCCTTCTTAAAAATCAAGACAATATCCAAAAACAACACCCAGTCCAAGCCAAGAAGCTCACAACTCCTATGAGGCCATGGAAGGGATGAATGAAAAGAGATATCATGCAAGAAGTGAAAAGAAAGTAACCCTTATGAGGGATAGACACTGTTTAGTTTCCAAGGTGAGAGATATATCAACCATGGAAACCCAATGTCAAACAATGAAATAGGTTATGATCAAGGACAAAGATCCTTAATGCAAACCAAAAAAAATTTGTATGATTGGATATCACATAATAGATAAATACTACTTAACCAAGAAAAGAAGTGAATCCCAGAAAAATAGAAGGAGATGGCATCCTTGACCCCCAAGTGTAGGAACAAAGATGGAAGAGGATACCTAGTTCACAATGCAAGGAGATATCCTATTTACAACAATATACACCATATCCTTAGAGAGGGATATTAACCCCTACATCCAAGAATATAGATAATCATGAAAAGGATATGTCACTCATGGAAAAAGGATCCTCAAAGAAAAAGATCTTATCAACAAGACCCCCACCAAAGAGGAGTGCTTTAAATAAAATATCATCTTTCAAAAGAGGGAACAAAGATTCAATCATCAAGCCCCCTGCAATCAAGAGGAAGAAGAATCTTTGAAATGAGGGAAATAACTCTAACACCAAAGAAAGGGTGAGATTTTATAAAGAACATAATTTGCAACATAGAGAAGAAGTGATGACTTAGGACAACAACTTCTCATATAAAATGATTATCCATAGTCAGACCATCTATCAATATGATGAAATAATATTGCAATATAAAAAAATACCACTAAGCTAAGGAAAGTGACTCCCTAGACAAAGAGAAAGAAAGAGGTACCTTGCCCCCTAGAGATAAGGACAAGAGATACCTTTGCAAAAAAAAGTCTTAGAAATGATATCTTGGAAAGAAAGGATAGATTCTATGGATGATTAAAAACATAAAACAAAGCCATAGAAAAAAAAGGAGAGAAAGAATACCAATTAAGCCCCAATAAAAGAACTAATGGATTCTAGGAGACTGGATGAAGATACACCTCTTGACCGCGAGTCATGAGACAAGAGGGGAAGAACATCTACATTATATCTAAAGGAGGGGAATCCCCTATATCAAAATTATGAAGGAATTTTAAAACTCAACGAGAGTGAGATATAATTCCTAAAGGAGCTCTTTCTCTAACATATAACTTGAAATGTTTAAAATCAGTAAGTAAATGTTTGTTACTATAATGAAAAGGACATTTGTATTTGTATAAATCATAGATCGACATAGGTCTAAAGATTTCTTTCTTGGAATTCATTAGCTCAACATATACCTTCTTAGCCACTTCTTGACAAGTATTAATGTTTTCTAAGATAGGTGTGGGGAGTAGAATATGAACAAGAGGATGATGTTTAGCATCACCTACCTTAACTTGAGATTTTGAACAACCAACACCATACATATCTAGTTTAGGGGTTATATGAACCGAAAACCTAATACCAGGCTCATTAACCCCAAGCCCCAAACCTTTATAACCTTATTTAGTCACCATATTATATCTGGTAGTGTACATATTATTTAAAGCTTCTACAGGAGGTGTTTATTTATCATGTTCATGAGTAAAGGTTGTATAAGGTGGGATAATAGGCTTTGAAGAAGTTTCTCTACCCTTTCCTTTAATATCATCATGAAATGGAGGAGAAGGTAAATCAAAGAAATCTTGCACATCTGCATCCTGAACTATAGCTTGAATCCCATCATAAGTATAGGAAGAGTGAGGATGAACAGATGGAGAATTTGGTATCAAATTAGGATTAGGAAGATTAGGATTGATAGGATTAGGATTAGGAAGATTAGGAGATGCAGTATCATCTACCAAATTCTTCACATAATCCAAAAGATTAATAAGGCTACCACATAAGTCCTTAACCAAAGTTTTAAATGTAGGTAGACTAGTGTCGGTCAACTTCACAAAAGCATAGGCAAGAGCAAAGTGAAGGGTCATCAACATAATGAAGTGAATGATACTCTCATAAACATCATAGGTATTATAAAGAGATGCTAAAAGAAGGGTAATAAATAACATGACCACACACCAGAGCATTTTAACAATCTCCATAGAAGGTGAAATATTTTTATACGTTATTGAATATATAGATTTTTTTATATTTTTGAATGCAAGAGCATAAACTAGATCTAATCTAAATGCAAGAAAGGATCTAAAATTTAACACAATAGGGCAGCTAATTTCACAAAAGAAAAGGGGTAAGTATGTCAGGTTCACCAAAATGAATAGAGGTAAAATGGAATCACCTCTAGTTAAATGTGTTATTTTAATGTATGGGGGAAATATGAGATCCACTCCTAAATCCAAATTCCCAAAGGAGAGATCCAATTTGATCAACCAAATGGTTAATGCACAATCGAATCAATCTATGGAGAATATGAAAGAGAGAGAAAACCCCTATATTTCCCTATAGTAGAATTGTGCTTGAAATTTGAAATAATTTAAATACAAGTACTAACCTCAAATTAGGGAAAATCTAGAAAATGCCAATTTCTAATGTTTGTGTGTACTTTCAGGCAATTCTGCAACCGGTTTCAGACTGGAAATTCTGAGACAAAGAAAACCCAAAAATCTTTTGTCTTTCTGACGGCAGGTAGTCTTTGACCCTCATAAAAGGTCAAAGGCTACATTCTTTATTTGAAGGTCGATTCTGAATTTTTTCATAGATCCTGGAAGTTCTCCGAAAAGGGTACTCAAATATACTCTCAGATCTAAAATTTTGCACTTGTACTTGCAAGAAAAAGAGGGTTTTTGTTGTTTGTTTGAGGGGTTTTCCTTGGTCAAACTCCAGTTTGGAATCAACCTTAATATTGAAATTTAAATGAGAATGCTAGCAAGTAGTAGAAATAGATCTAACAATGAAGCTATGCAATTCGATAGATATGCAATTGTATTTAGAATGTAAACAAGTATATTGATATGAAAGCTTGAACACATCAATGGTAAATGTAAATCAAAACCATGAAAGTAAATACAAAACCTCCATGCTTGTATGCTTGGAATCCACCTTGATGGAAGAATGAATGGATCTAGAAGATACACAAAGGATCTTGATGGAAGATCACACCATCATGATGGCTAGATCTAGGGTTTGAATGATGAATCTTGAATGCTTGAACCAAATCCCTTCAATGGCTTGAATGCTTGAATCCTTGATCTTCAATGGAGAACTTGGATGGAGAAGAGGAATTGAATGCTTGAATAAATGATTTCCTGATCACCTTCAGAGCTTGAGAGAGGAGATTACAAAACTTGATTGCTTGATGGCATAAGAAGATCGCTTGGAAACTTGATTGAGAAAATGAGAGAGGAAGGCCTCCTCTTATAGTGAGCTAGGGCACAATCCTCTAGAGGGGCCACCTTGGAGAATTAAATCCCAATTAGATCCTAACCTTTAGAAAATATACCTAGATTAAATGCAATTTGAGGATTTACCATTCTGAAACCTAAAATGGGTGACCCGGAGGTGGGAAAACAGATATCCTCGACACATATAAATCAAGGAAATTTGAAATCTAGACAAGGGGTCAACAATGAGCTTTTATCTGACTAGGTCAAGGTTGAGGTCAATCCTAACTAGGTCAAGGTCAAGGTTGACTTTGACCCCATAAGGTCAACTTTGACCTTATGATCAAAAACCTTGGGATCCTGACCCGAAATGCTAGTAAATGTAGATTGAAGTGAAAATTAGGGACATATAGAAGCAAAATGAGGAGAACAAGTATGATCTAAGAAAAGATTTGATTCAAGGTGCTTGGCATGACCCAGACCACTCACTTGGAGGGCCAAATACTCTTAACATGGAAGTGCTTCCATTTTAAGATGATACAGGTTAATATTCTTAGACTGCACACAAGCACAAGCTAAACCTTCTAAGGATGAAAATGATATTAAGAAATTTTATGGTTCTGTGCATGAACCTTATTTCCTTGTTACAGGCATTCGTATATCTTTGGACACATCACATGAGACTATGCACCCTTTTCAAGGCATTTTAGAACCTCCTACTAAAGTTGAGACTTAAAATAAAAATGATAAGGTTCAAGGATTGGATTCTGACATCATTACAAAAGAAGAGATAAGAAAAATCATGGGTGAAGGGAAGGAAGAAGGCAAAGCCGAGAAGGAGATAAAATTTACTTCTAGTTCTGATCAACCTGATGTTAACAAGGAATTACTTTCTAACATTGTTGGCAAGTTATTTAGGGAAGGCATTGAAAGGTGATGAATATCTGGACATCCTTGATGGGAATCAATTGATGAGGCTTTCCTTAATGGCATTTTCTAAGATGAAAGTGAGATCAAAGAAGAAGGCTAAAATTATTGACTAAGTCTTGGACACTATGAACAAGATACTACTAATTCCTCTTGCATTCCAAGGAAGTGACATTGTAGACCAATTGGGAAAATTCTTGGATGATTTTGATGGCCACTTCTCATCCTTGGAAAAGGTCACAACCACTATAATAGAGGAAAAATTCATACAAAAGAAGATGAAAGAGTTGTGCAAGTCCATTTCTTAGGATACAAAAGTACTAGAGATCACCATTTAGAAAATCCAAGCATGCATCAATGAAGGGAGAAATTGTTGGTTGTCATTGATGACAATAAAGAAGTTAACTGGTTGAGTAATTTGAGCCGTAATAAGTGTGTAATGTGTGTTCTTGCATTTTTATTTGGTTTAATGCAATTTTACATAATAATTTTAATCATATACTTTATAGTATGGAAGTTTATTTTGTCATTTTTTAAAGGTATCAGTAAGAGTTTGAAAGTTATATTAGTTCTTATTCACCCCCCCTCTCAGTACCTATTGTTTCTGGCAATTGGTATCAGATCTTTGACTCTCTAGAAGAAAATTTTGACAACTAGGGGAGTAGATATAAGGAGATGGAAAGCTATATGTATGAAAGATAGTTGGAGGCATCCAATGAGATGATTAAAGAGTTGAAGAACAAGATAAAGGCCTCATTAGAAAAAAGAAAAGAATTGTCTGAACAACTAAGAGTAAGTCTAGATAACATTGATGAACTATCTGAAGGCAGTGCTAACTCTAAGGAAGATAAAGAAGAAATATAAGATCTAATGGAAAACAACAAGATCTTGACTAAAGAAGTAACCAAGATGAAAAGAGAACAAGAAAGTTAGGCCATAAGGATGTATGAATATCTTGAAGGAAAAATGAAATATGAAGATGCAAGGAACATTTCTCTACAAGCCAAGAAAATTGTTGAGGATGCACTAAAAGAAAAGGAGGAGAAACTCTCTAGAATATCTTAGGAGAATTAGAAAATCCTTAGTGAAAATGAAAGACTTAGAGAAGACAATGAGAAACTAAAGAAGGAATTGAAATGTGAGAAAGAAGAAAATGAGAAGCTGAACCAAGTCAGTGAAGGAATTCAAAAGATTTGGGAACAACTGAAAAGACAAAGGAGATCCAATGACCTAAACAGTCTAGGTTACACAGTTTAAGGAGCATTTGAATTCAGTGAGTCATCAAAGCCTAAATATGAAAATCCATAAGAAGATCCAAAAGTAGAAACAAATAATCTTGGTAATAAACCTCATAGACCTACTTGTTATAAATGTGGAAATATCGGTCATACAACTAATGTCTGTAGGAGAAAACATATAAGAAAATATTATTCATTTAATGGTTATTGCAATAATTGTGGAAAGTTTGGCCATCAAGCTTATGAGTGCAGATCAATACCTAGTAGTAGATCATCTCAATGGATTTTCAATGGCTACTATAATACATGCAACAATTTTGGACACAAGGAAGAACATTGCAGATCAAGAGTATCATCATCAAGAATACATAACAAACCGGTGAGTGTTATAAGAAAAGAAGGAAACATGAATGTCACATGAACTATTTGTGGGAACCATGGACACATGTCTATGAATTGTTGATTAAAGAACCCTAGAGGTAATACTAGACCATGGAGGAGAATAGGTATGGCATGTTTTCATTGTCATAAGATTAGGTATCTAGAAAGAGATTGTAGGTACAAGAACCAGTCACCAAGAAATGAAGATAGGAAAGGTAAAAAGATTGTTGATCCTTAAGAAGTGAAGAATGAGATGAAGAAGATCTAGAGGAAAGTAGGAGAAAAACTTCAAGAAAAAAAGGTGTGGAAGAGACACCATCCTTTGGTAAAGAGGATCCTACTTCAAACTAAGTAGAATACTTGCTTAGGGGGAGCACTTCATTATAAAATCAGTATACTGGTCCCCTTATGACTATGTGTGGTAAGATCTATCAATATTTTGAGATATATCATAGTGCAATATTATGATTTCTTGAAGTTATGATGATAGGGATACAAGGATTGATATGTTTGCAAGTAAAATTTAAGTTTAGGTATCAACCGGTATAGGTAATATGAAAGGTTAAAAGGTTAAGAGAATTTATTACATTATTGTATAGCCGTTAGTACTCATTAGTATAATATAATTATGAAAAGTAAAGTCATTTGTCACTTTGTAATTTGGTGAAATTACATGAGAGCTTCTGAGAAAACTTAAAAGAAAATACTAAGTGCAATCTAAGCTAGAGAAGTTGAGATTTGAGATTGAACCAATAATTTGAAGGAACCCTAGCCATCAGTTGAGTAGAGCAATGTGAGCTTAACTGTAACAAGAAAATATCTAGTACGGTCATGGTATTCATCATGGCTAGCAACGTAGAAAATCCCAAATTGATTGACATTATCGAGAAAGTATAATCAAAGTAAAAATTACATCCAATGAAATCCATTGAGGTTGATAAATTTGGAGCCCTATCCTCCATCCCTCCACAAGTGTTGTTAATAGAAGACATCATGACTTATATCCTTTGCAAGATTTAGGAGTTGGGAAATTATCAAATTGTCAAGGAATACAACAACATGTGTGTCGATGGAGTACTAAAGGATGAATTCAAACACTTGGAAACCATGGTTTTAATGAATTTCATGCACATGTTGATGGAGTTCAACATAGAATGGGTATGTTATGTTTTGAGAAGATTCCATGACCAATTCATTTGGCTGGATAGACCCATTAAAATCATGAAGTAAATGATCCATATGGTCGCAGGATTCATGATCGATGGGGAACCCTGCACATTAAGGCAAGTTGCAACCTGTGAAGTGGCGTGGTTGACTAAATCAAAATAGGATCATAGAGAAATGATAGTATTTAATATTGAATATCTTGAGGTCATAGTTGCATCAATGATAATAGGCTACAAAGTGTATCAATCTAGCAGATTGAATAGTATAAGAAGTGGTGCAATTCATGACGCATACATAATTGTGAAGGAAGGGATAAAATATGACCTATTTGTTGTGGTGTGAAGTCAACTATTTTAAAATTTGAAAAGAATCCAAAAGGACAAAAATAAATCACTATCATATGGCACACGCCTGGTATGTCTATTCATCTATGTGCAAAATTTCTTTCCCAATAAATGTGAAGTAACTTGGAAAATAGATAGACCTGCTATTTATCAAATGACTAAGTATATTAAGGAGTTGGGAGATAAATTTAATAATACAATGTGGGGATACTTCAAAGGCTTCCACAATAAAAGGTATAAAAGGCTTAGGATCCTAGCACATATAGTGGAAAGGTGCAAGGATACAATGTGTCTCATGGTTAATGTTGATTCATGTATCATTCAAGTAGTAGATCTTAGAACATCATGGGTACCTTCTATGTGATACTCCTAAGAGTTAATTTTGTTGTAATTATTTATGAGGAAGTTATTATATTTGTCAAATTCATTCGATAAAGAAGAAAAGATGAGTTGATGAGGAAGAGAAAGACATTTGGTAAAATGAATAAGTAAACATGGAATTTCAGTAAAGAAGAAGCAAGCATAGGCACCGAGCAAGGAAGAATCGACCACCAAGAAAAAATTTATACCAAGTACCAAACCAAGAAGAGAAGGTAGTTACCAAGTTAAGAAAAATGTGTTATTGAGTAGAACATGCCGACACCAGAATATTTCTAAGTACATTGAACCTGGACACTGATTAGAAAATGGTCTACCAATCTCAAGGAGATCATATAATAGAACATTAGAGATTAAAATCTAATGATTATACATGATTACAAGATAAGTTTATCTAATGAGAATTAAGGATGAAATATGCATTGGAAGTGTACCCAATGCTAGGACTGCTTGAAGATGAATAATCTAGAACATGTAGCACCACTTGAATTTTGTATATAATATGATCAAAGCATGGAGATCATTATGGTATCATATGCATGCGTGAAGATAAATTGGAGATTGTATGTGTGAAGAAGATTAGAGCAGAAGGTAATAAGTAGTGGAGCCACCAAGTAATAGAGTATTGAGGAATAGATTCAGAATTGAGCTATCAAGTACTGAATTGATAGTGTGATGGATACACAGTATGAGGTAAAGAGTTGATAAGAACATAGAGTCTAAATAGCATTTTTTGATGCAAGTTTAATAGATATTTTATAGTTATTGATTAAAAGCTAATCAAAATTATGTAAGTCTGATGAAGGGTGCTCCCCTTAATACCACAAACACATAACAAAAACAGAGAAATAACAACAATATGCAAGAACAAAAAATTGGCTTCTTATTATTTCCACAAATGTGGAATTACAAACTTTAAGAATTACAATATGCAAAGCCACATGGGCATTCCCTTACAATATTATGTAGGACAAAGCCTCGAATCAATACCCAGAACTGTCCCGAACTGCCTAAGACAACACTACAACCTTCCTTATATAGGCAATTTTCCACTGCCTGGGAAGGTTCCAAAATTTTTAGCCAACAAGGCCGACCAAACGTAGAATTATTTTATTTTTCATTTTATTACATCAAAGTCAGCTCAAAATAACTTTTGAAACCCAAACAGAAATTTTGAAGGAAAATCATTTTCTACCATTTCAAGTGACCCAACTTCTGGAGACCATAAGTCATCACCTGTTGACCTGATTGACTATTATAACCCCATTTCGAAAAGGGCACGAGGAGCTCTACAACACTTGAATTAAGCAAGCTTCATTCAGTGAAAATTTGACCTCATTCGGGGCCTCTAAAGCCTTCAAAATTGAGTTCAAAGTTTCTGTACCCTATTTCCAAAACTGAAAAGTTTCAATATCTTCAAAACCAAACTTGATCTACTAATGAAACTTTACAGGTAGGCTGATATGACTAAAATGAACCTCCAACTATGAAATCAGAACATTCCGAGATTGTATGACCAACTTACTAAAAATAGCAAGTTTCCATAAATAGCAGCTCTACACAAGATAGCCCTTATTGAAAAGAAACCAGAAATATTTTTGGGTGATGCAAGATTGCTCTTACACCCAGGATGCTCCTACATCAAAGTCTCTTAACCAAGAAGATCCTAATAGATCTTAATTATAAATCATTTAAGCAGGTACAATTCTTAGATTAGAGTTGTGAAATATCTTAACAAAGTAAACTTAGCAGTCCTTAGAACTCTTAACCAAGTTAATAATCTTAATAGGGTAAGCTATCATAAATAACTAAGCATTGTATCTCTAACTAAGGAAACTTTATTCAACAATAGTGAAGTCTTATGGGTGTCATCCCCACCACAATTTTTATCCTTTAACAAGGATTTATGTGATACCAAAATATTGTGTTATGTGTTTTTTATTACATGTTTTAGTTATTCTCATATGATGCATGCAAATTTTAAGGAATCAATAAATGAATGTGGAGAAAGTTAAAATACATTTAAAAGTATTTTAGAGTACTAATTCACCCCTCCCCTCTCAATACTTACCTTTCCATAGTTGAATCCAATAATTAGTATCAAAGCACAGTAACTTATTAAGGAGTTTAGTCACTTGAGAGGAAAGACCTAGAAAGATAGAAAGCTACAAGTACAAAATAATAATTGACAGTATGGAAATGGAACTGAAAATGGCCAATGCGAAAATTGAATAATTAAGTAGGAAACTAAAACATTCAATCAAAAAAAGGAAAGAGCTTGTACTATAGTTGAAAGATAATCAAGATCAAGTTGAGGAACTAGAAGAACAATCAGAGGGAAGCATGTCTTATGAATCTGATGCATTCATACTAGAACTATCTAAAAATAATTAGAATCTAGTTGATCGGGTGAAAACACCGAAAAGTGAACAAGAAGCACAGTTGGTAAGATGTGTGAAACCATGGAACAAAAAGGAAAAGTTGAGGATGAAAAAATAAATGTTGAGGAAGAGAGAAGGAAAATAAATACAATAATATATGAGAAAGATAGCGAAATAATATATTACAGAATTGTGATCTAAAAATGAACATTTGAAGAATGACTTGAATAGATAAGAAATCAAAGGCAACCTAATGATACCACTACACTCAGTTTCAATGCAAATAATACTGTGAGCAAGGCTTTCGAGGGTACCTGTTATCTGTTTTGAAAGGCTCAAATCAATCAAACATTAAGAGTTTAATCTAGCATACAATCAAAACAAAAACAAGGAAACTCTAAGCTAGCCACCTCAGATTGAGCCAGAAACAGGTGCACCCAAGCACTGTTTGATTTGCTCGGATAAAGGGGGATGTGGGTGTGCTCTCTAAGCACTTGGAGCATACTATAATGCATTCTAAGATGGATTGAAATCCATGAAAACCCCAAAATGGCACAAAAATAGGTATAGAACACCTGATTTGCCCCTAAGGCCTCAAGGATCCAAAAATGCTTTAATGAAGATTAAGCTACATGATGAAGAATCTAAGATTGATTTTAGACCAAATAAGAGATGTGATATGATGCTATGCTATGCAAAACAATAAGAAAAGCTATGTTAATCCATTATTACTAAGCTATGATGAGCTAAAAATGCTTGAAAGTAAACTAAATTAGAATGATTTGCTAAGTTCTAACATGAAAATGGCATCATAACAGTGCATGAGAATGAAAGTAAGCTAATTGATTTTGCTCTTGAAAGGAGGGGTATTTATAGGATTTGGGAAGGAAGAATGAGTGGCCAGGATTGAAATCCTTAAGAGAGGCCAAGATTCATTCAAAGGGGAGCACATGGATTGTGCTAGTTTAGGGATCACCTCCTTGTGACAAGTGTCACAAGGGCATTGGATTGAAAGATGGAAGGAATGTGCACAATTTGGGAAATGTGCCTAAGGTCAAAGGGTGTAAGAAAGGGGTGAGGGGCTTCTTAAATGCACCATAAATGCATGTAAGAGGGATAAGGAGGCCTTAAATGCCTTCAATGCATTTCAAAAAGGGAAGCCCTCTTTGTTGACTTTGGGGTAAGCTTAAGAGTTGGCTAACCTTGTTTAGGGAATGTGACAAGGTTAGGGGAGGAATTAGGATAATCTTAGGATTAGGATGGGTGAAGAGGTTGGGTTTGAGAAGATTCTAGAAGAGTCTAGAATTCTCCTTGGTTTCATGGAATAAAAGTTTATTCATTCCAAAAGCTTAAGTTTTGGGAATATTTATTGAAATATTTTCAATAAATATGAAATTAAATATTTAATCTTAATTAAATATTTTGAGTTGGGATTAGGGTTAGAAAAGATGGGATTAGCCTTTTAATCGAGATTAAGAAGGGATTAGAAGATTTTGGAAGAGGTTAGTGGTCTAAAGGAAATTGGCCAAGTTTTGGGCAAAAAATAAATTAATTATTTATTTTGGGATTTTTGGTCAATTTATTAATTAAAATAATTAATAAATAAGGAGATAATGTTTAAATAAGATTTAAACATTTTTGGAAGGGATTTCTTAATTAAATATTTTTAATTAAGAAAAAGGGATTTAATGACATAAAAATTAATTAATTAATTAATTAAATAATTAATTAATAAATGATGATGTCATCGGGGATTTTTCAAAAAATAAAAATACTTTATTTTTTAAAAGATTTTTAGGTGTCTACATTTTGCCCCTCTTTGATGTGATGCCGCAAGTGGCATGGCGTCAAAGACAAGAAAATAAGATGCCCAAGGCTAGAATTTGGAAGAATGAGGGGTTGTGCCCCCTCGAGAAAATAACACAAGGAGTAAACGTTGTGGAATTTTCTCGAAAGGAAACAAAGAAGGAAGGGCCTAGGAAGAAGGGGAGATAAATAACCAAGCTTCCAAGAGCAAAGATGGGTGAATGCAAGATGAGATGGAATGCAAAATGTAGGATGCAGCTATATGAGGATGCAAGATTAATTTATATGATGCAAGATGCAGGGGATTTGGGGAAGCTCCATGCTTTAGATCTTTGAGAGAGCACAACCTAGTTTAATATAGCAATGCTAGAGACCTGCCAAGGATACTGGGATCACGAGGCCTTGTCACCAATGTTGCATAGGATTGACGCTAAAAAGACACGCAGGGTTGCCCCAACATCACGCATGAACCCAAGAGGCAGCATGGTGGAAATGATGCTGAAGAAACCACAAACACACAACTGACTCACAGGCAAAAGTAAAAGATCAAAAGACCTTGCCCCAGATTGTCCTCATTCGTAGCGCACCATGATATAAAGGATCATGGTGACCTTGAGTAGAGAACAATGAGAAGCCATAAAAGTTTAACAAGACCCAAAGGACAAAAATCCAAGGTCAAAATGATAACTCCAAAAGACAACCTTTGCCAAGGAGAGAGATTTGATTCAATTGATGGTGGGAAGATTGGTCTGAACATGTGGAAGGATACATCGACACGGACCTGGTGTGCTTGGTGGAAGATTAAGTCAGACAGGGAGGATACAACTGAGGGGACCCGTGATTAGGCTTAGGTCAGACAAAACAGAAGCATACATCTGTGCGGACCCGATGCTGATGGGGAGAATGTTGTGTTGCTGATTGGCAAATGATGAAGTTCAAAGATGGTCATGATGATCAAGGATAATCGACAATTGATGTTGTTGAAGTGCAAGGTTGGATAGGACAAGATTTGTGATCAAAAAATGCTGATGTGGGACTGACAAGGACATGTACAACAAGACAGTGACAAGGGATGCCAGACACAAAGGATGAGTCCTAAAGACACATATGTACAAATGAGTTTAGGTGGAGACATGACTGACGCTATGGTACAAGACTCAGGATTAGGATGTACAAAGAACCTGGGGATGAAGCTGAAACTCCAAAAGTATGCAAGATGATGCCCCAGTTGGGCTGGAAGGCCAAGATGGACTGGTGATGGATGATGTGTCCTAAAATGACATGAATTTGGGAAGGACATATCCCAACGATGATGATTGGATTGAGATCAAGGCTTGCTACAAGACTAAGGATTTGGATTGGATGGATTGGCTTGATCTTGGATGTTGGATAGCTAGAGGATGTGGAGAGGATTAAAAGATTGCTAGAAGACTGCTATGAATGGTTGGCAATGGATGAATGGCATTGGATTGCATGAAAGGTAGCCTATAGCTAGATACCAATGACAAGGGAAGATACTGGGTGATGGAAAGATGGAAGAAATTCTTAGGATGAGGATGATGGAACTGCTAGGAGATTTGGATGGAGGAAGATTTGGATTTGGATGGAAGAATGCTTGAGGATTGGATAGAGGAAGATTTGGGGAGATTGGATGGTGGATTTGCTTGAGGTTTGGAAGATGGAATGTTGGAGGAACCACTGAGGGATATGGATGGAGGAATGCTTGGGGAGATTGGATGGTGGATTGGCTTAGGAGACTTGGATGGAGGAAGATTTGGATTTGGATGGAGGAACTGCTTAGGAGACGTGGATGATAGATTTGCTTGAGGATTGGATAGAGGAATGCTTGGGATTTGGATGGAGGAATTGCTGAAATATTTGGGAGATGGGATATTTTGGATGAAAGATAGTCTCCAAGGAATATGTCACCAAGGAATAAGATGCCCCCTACTTAGGATAGTTCATGTATTTTCAGAGGCATGGGGGATGCTTGGATGGATGATATGCTAACAAGAGGATAAGGAAGGTATATGGAAGCTAGGATGAATGGATTGGATAGAGGATATGTGATGAAGGGTGCTCCCCTTAATACCACAAACACATAACAGAAATAGAGAAACAACAACAGTAATATGCAAGAACAGAAAATTGGCTTCTTATTATCTCCACAAATGTGGAATTACAAAATTTTAGAATTACAATATGCAAAGCCACATGGGCATTCCCTTACAATATTCTGTAGGACAAAGCCTCGAATCAATACCTAGAACTATTCTGAACTGCCTAAGACAATAATACAGCCTTCCTTATATAGGCAATTTTCCACTGCTTGGGAAGGTTCCAGAATTTTAGCCAATAAGGCCGACCAACTTAGAATTATTTTATTTTACATTTTATTACATCATAGTCGGCTCAAGATAACCTTTGAAACCCAAACAGAAATTTTGAAGAAAATTATTTTCCACCATTTCAGGTGGCCCAACTTTCGAAGACCATAAGTCATCACCAGTTGACCCGCTCAGCTATTATAACCCCATTTCAGAAATGCCACGAAGCGCTCTACAGGCTTGACCGGCGCAAGCGCCTGTCACCCAAATTTTTGACCTCATCTGGGGCCTCTAAAGCCTTCAAAACTAAGTTCAAAGTTTCTGTACCCTGCTGCCAATACCAAAAATCTTCAATATCTTCCAATATACACTTGATCTGGCAATGAAACTTTACTGGCAGACTTATATGACCAAAATCAACCTCCAAGAAAGAAATCAGATCATTCTGAGCACATACAAAAATTACCAAAAATAGTAACTTTCCATAAATAGCAGCTCTGCACAAAATAGCCCTTATTGAATACAAAAACAAAAATATTTTTGGGTGATGCAAGATTGCTCTTACACCCAGGATGCTCCTGCATCAATATGTAGTTGAAAGGTGTGATGGATGCCAAGAAGGTGCCCAAAAGCATGTATACCTAGTAGTCTTTGTTTTTGTCATCAAGATCCAAAGGAGGATGAAGGAGGTGAGAGACAAATGGGATGGAGGAGATGTTGGATAAGACGGTGATAGAAGGGAATGGCCCCCAACTACAGAAAGGAATTGGGGGGACCTATGCATGACGCCTGTTTGCCAGGTTTTCACCATGGTACTTGTCCAAGGTGCTTGAATTGCCAAGTTTTCACCATGGGACAAATGCTTTTCTCTTTTCTTTTCTTTTTTTTTCTTTTTTTACTTTTCTCTTGATTTTTTCCAATTTTTATGGATTTTCTAATTTTTCGCTGATTAGATGCTGACCTTCTGATATTTTTGATATGTTGCTATCTTTCTTCACTGATCTTTCTGATGTGCTTGGATGTTGGTACAACTTTGTTAGGATGGAGGAATTAGGCAAAGGCATGGATAAGATGGGGTAGATGGGAGATATGGTGGTAGAAAGTGTTTGGATGGAAAGATGGAAAGTGATCATGATAGGGAGATGCTGTCAGGACCAACATTGGCACATGTTGTGGGGAAGGTGGATGAAGTGGATAGGACATGGAAGATAGAGGTGGATGTGATGGAGGGTTTATGCTAGGAAATTTTGAATCTTTGGGACCCAAAATAGATTTAGGAGATGGAGGAGAAGACTCAATAGCTGGGGGATTAGCAACTTTGGATGCCATCGTAGATGTTTCTTTTAGATGCATTACATCTTTTTGCTTTGGGATCCACATCATTTTTGCTTTAGCTTTGGTGGGCCTTTGTGGCCATTGGTATGCATCAAATTTTGCTTTTGCTTTGCTGGGCCTTTGCGGCCATTGGGATGCTTTGGATTGCTTGATTGGATTTTTCTTTGGTTGACCATGTCGTTTAGACTGGACATGACAATCTTTGGATTTGTGTGGATATTTCCTTTTATTCATATTGGATATGGCATCCAAATTGTGGGGAGCATCGGAGTGAATACGAGGAGATGTGCGGGATGGAGGAAATATGGATGGAGAGATGGAAGGAGATTGGTAGATAGGATATGTGGGAAGGTGCCTTTGTTGATCCCGACTAGGGATGCTTGGATTTTGGATGAAAGATTCAGTAGGATAAGATGGGGGATGATATTTTGGGATGTAAGGGCCCAAAATGGATTTTGTATGTAGAGGATATGTGCTGGAAGATTTTGGGACATAGGGACCCAAAATGGATTTGGAGGATGAAGGAGAAATGTGATAGGTTGTCTTTGGTTGTAACGATGGAGGAGGAGGAATGGTGTTGTATGCTTTGGAAGATGTGATGGTGGGTTTGGAAGGATGCTTGAATTTAGCTTTAGTTGTACCCACATTTCTGGAGAAAGTGCCTTCTTCTGATGTGTGACCAATGCCACATAACTTTGGATGTTCCTTGTCTTGGATAGGCTCCAAATTTCCTTGTTCATGGATGCCTAGGCCTTTGCCTTGGTAATTCCATTTCTTGAGCATTTTATCCAAACAAGGATATTTCTGACTTGGGGAATATGATAAACATCCAGTTTCTGGTTCCCTGATGGAAGATATAGAACTAATTTCTTCTGCTTCAAGTGGACTGCCTTTGACAAATGTAAGTGATCCAAGAGGATAGAGTGATGATTGTGGGACAGTTTGGATTGGAAGATCCTCAAGAGGAGAGGATAGGATGGTGGGATTTTGACTAGGATTAGGAGATGGTAATAGATCTTCAATTGGAGAAACTGGGATGATAGGATCTTGGATTGGAAGAATTGGGATTGTAGGATTTTGGATTGGGGGTGATGGAAGTAATAGAACATGTGATGGGGGAAGTGAAGGGATTGGATCTTGATTTTCATTTGCGAGTATTTCAACATGCTTTTGGGAAAGATCTTGACATGGTAGGATTTGTGTGGATAGAATGCTGGGGGATGCATGGATGGACTCTTCAGATGGGGTGGATGGAAGGATGGGAGATTCTGTAGTTGTGATGTCTGGAAGAAGGAAGCACTTTTCAGATGGTATGGATGAAAGGATCGAAGGTTCTATAACTGTGATGGCAGGAAGAAGGGTGAACTCATGAGGCTCATCAGATATGCTTTGGATAATGCTAGGAAGGGGTGATGTTGGTGGGGATGGGATGGAGACTCCAGATGGAAGGGACTCAATGATGCTAGGAGATGGAAAAGGATCAATGTATGGAAGATAGATGATAGATGGGAGCGATGGATGGACCTCATCAATGATGGCTTCACATGAAGTTTTGAGATGGTTTGGATCTTCAACTTTAGGAGTGGGATTTGTTGTTGGCTTCCTTGTGAAACTCCTTGGAAACTTTCGTGGTGAAGAAGGATCGGAATGTGGAGGAGATGGAGAGCTAGGATAGTTCTCATATGAAGATGGGGTGGAAGATTGTGAACTTTCTTGAGGGGATGACGGTGTAGACAAGGAGTTGGAGGATGGTGGGTTGGGAGAAAGGATTGGAAGACTTGGTTTTTGGTTTTGAGAATGATTTGGAGGATAAGTAGATGGAGGGTTCAGATAAAGGATGGGAAGACTAGGATTTTGGATTTGGGGGTGATTTGGAGGATGAGTGGATGGAGGTTTTAGATAAGGGAAGTAGCATGAAGTGTTTCGAGGGAATGGTGGCGATTGGGATATGACTATAGCAGGAGATGGAGGTATGCAGGATGCATATGGAGGATGTGTAGGTTTAAGATAGGGATAAGGTGTGGATGGATAAGATAATGGATTTGCCTTGCCAAGGACATGAAAGGGAGTGCTAGTGGATAAGCGTGAAGGCATGATAGGATATTTTGGAGGAATGATTGGATGCTGGGGGATGTTTGGAGCAAACTTGCTAAGATTTTCAAAATATGCATCATGATCTACAAGGTTTTCACCATCTTTGGGATAGGATGGATTGAGGGGAGAGACATAATAACCAAACTCATCATAATAGTTTTGAGACATGCTGACTTGTGGATGAGTCGGATAGGAATGAAGGATGAAGATGGATTGGAAGACTAAGACTCAGATTGGGATGACTGATAGGATCATACTAGGATTGGATTTGGCTTAAGATTGGAAGAAGACTGACTCTAGAGGAAGATAGACAAGGGGATGGGGGATGACCAAGATGATGTTGCTAACCTAAGATAGGAGGAAAGGATGACAAGACTGGATTGAATATGACTGGAAGACCATGATTTGAGATTCTGAAAGCTTTGGATATTTTTTGGATTTTGGTAGGATTTGGACTGACATGGCTTTTTTGAGTATCTGGAACCAAGTTGTAGATCAGTTTGATGTTTTCCAATGGCAAAGGATAGATTTCAACAAAGATTTTTGAAAAAGCAATCTCTGCAAGGGACAAAGCAACCTTGCGGGATACAAGCAGGATGACTGACTCTGATAAAGCTTTGAAAAGTGTATGTTCCAACAAGTGTTTTCACAGAGTATTTGACTATCATGCACTTCAAGCAGATCTACCTAAGGAAGGTGAGTATCAAAATCACTTGCCCACAGCTTGGTACCCCCTAAAAGGGAATACAAATGGTGAGTAATCTTGAGGTGATCCGGTAAACCCCTTGGATCGGTCCTTGCACAAGGATTTTGATACTTTTAGATGTAGATAGGGTAGCCTCTATTTTATCAGGTTTTTAATAGTTTCGTGGAGTCTCCATACCCGGTTATGCTGACCACCTGTGACTCACTTAAGAGCCTAGCCAACAATGCTGGGGGAGGAATATTTACCTTTCCCCAGACATTTGCATTTGGCACAAGATGCCCGACGATTAGGAGATGTAAGTGAGTACTTTTTGCCTTCACTTTATTTATATACCGGCTGGGGGGGATATCGGTTTGAGGTCGTTCTCTGAGGAGGAAGCACTTTTCTTCCCAGATAGGCCTCGCTAAAAGTAGAACAAGTGAACTTGTCCGAGTCCAAATGTTCTACGTTGCTTACTTTTAACAAGGATTTACAGAAAATGAAAGCTCCTAGATGCACATCAAGCAAGTTTGTTCATTTTCCCAAATTGATTAAGTGATGTTTGAACTTTGAAAATGAAGAAATATGTGCTTAGATTTTGATTTGTTCTTTTCTTCAAAACGTAAATGATTTGAGCGTTTGCAAGTTCTTTCCTTTTGGGCATTCAAGATTGACATTTGTGAGTTGATTTAGGAACTTTGAAAATGTGCTTTGTTTTATCCTTAGGTCATTCAAGATCGTGTTTGTTTACTTGCTTTTGAAATCTGAAACAAGAGAGGGAATAGAGTGTTTGTTCCTTTTAGTGCATTCGAGATTGGGTTTGATTTTCAAAATGACAATGACACTTTAGGACCTAAGTTCTTTTCTTTAGTTTCATTCAAGATTGAGTTTGACCTTTTGCAAAATAAAAAATAAATCCAGTCCCAGACAGAAAAACACCAAAAAGTGACACTGTCCAGCTTATAGGCGACGCTGGAAAGTGCAGATGCGACATTTCATTCTTACAGGTGACATTCTGTACCTTTACAGGCGACAGATAACTATGCAAAGGCATGATTTCTTTCTTCGAAGGTGTGATTTAATTACATGCAGGCGACAGAAGAAGAAGTAGAGGCAGAATAGAAGTTATGGCTGGCGAAAATCTGCCAGTAACCAGGCATGAAAATAGTGTCTGTACGCGTGATTTGATTTCTTGAAGGCGTGATTTAATTGCTTGAAGGTGTGACTGTATTGTGTGTAGGCGACATTTCTTTTCATGAAGGTGACATTTCTTTTCTTGAAGGTGACATTTAATTGCTATAGGCGACATTTAATTGCTTGAAGGTGACATTTCATTTGTTTCCTGCAAATACAAGAATATAAAGTATAATCTCATCAAAATGATTATGGTTTTGGTCCCACCGGGTGTGCCAGAATGTGAGCAAGGCTTTCGAGGGTACCTGTTATCTATTTTGAAAGGCTCAAATCAATCAAACATTAAGAGTTTAATCTAGCATACAATCAAAACAAAAACAAGGAAACTCTAAGCTAGCCACCTCAAATTGAGCCAAAAACAGGTGCACCCAAGCACTGTTTGATTTGCTCTGATAAAGGGGGATGTGGGTGTGCTCTCTAAGAACTTGGAGCATACTATAATGCATTCTAAGATGGATTGAAATCCATGAAAACCCCAAAATGGCACAAAAATAGGTATAGAACACCTAATTTTCCCCTAAGGCCTCAAGGATCCAAAAATGCTTTAATGAAGATTAAGCTACATGATGAGGAATCTAAGATTGATTTTAGACCAAATAAGAGATGTGATATGATGCTATGCTATGCAAAACAATAAGAAAAGCTATGTTAATCCATTATTACTAAGCTATGATGAGCTAAAAATGCTTGAAAGTAAACTAAATTAGAATGATTTGCTAAGTTCTAACATGAAAATGGCATCATAACAGTGCATGAGAATGAAAGTAAGCTAATTGATTTTGCTCTTGAAAGGAGGGGTATTTATAGGATTTGGGAAGGAAGAATGAGTGGCCAGGATTGAAATCCTTAAGAGAGGCCAAGATTCATTCAAAGGGGAGCACATGGATTGTGCTAGTTTAGGGATCACCTCCTTGTGACAAGTGTCACAAGGGCATTGGATTGAAAGATGGAAGGAATGTGCACAATTTGGGAAATGTGCCTAAGGTCAAAGGGTGTAAGAAAGGGGTGAGGGGCTTCTTAAATGCACCATAAATGCATGTAAGAGGGATAAGGAGGCCTTAAATGCCTTCCAAAAAGGGAAGCCCTCTTTGTTGACTTTGGGGTAAGCTTAAGAGTTGGCTAACCTTGTTTAGGGAATGTGACAAGGTTAGGGGAGGAATTAGGATAATCTTAGGATTAGGATGGGTGAAGAGGTTGGGTTTGAGAAGATTCTAGAAGAGTCTAGAATTCTCCTTGGTTTCATGGAATAAAAGTTTATTCATTCCAAAAGCTTAAGTTTTGGGAATATTTATTGAAATATTTTCAATAAATATGAAATTAAATATTTAATCTTAATTAAATATTTTGAGTTGGGATTAGGGTTAGAAAAGATGGGATTAGCCTTTTAATCGAGATTAAGAAGGGATTAGAAGATTTTGGAAGAGGTTAGTGGTCTAAAAGAAATTGGCCAAGTTTTGGGCAAAAAATAAATTAATTATTTATTTTGAAATTTTTGGTCAATTTATTAATTAAAATAATTAATAAATAAGGAGATAATATTTAAATAAGATTTAAACATTTTTGGAAGGGATTTCTTAATTAAATATTTTTAATTAAGAAAAAGGGATTTAATGACACAAAAATAAATTAATTAATTAATTAATAAATGATGATGTCATCGGGGATTTTTCAAAACATAAAAATACTTTATTTTCTAAAGGATTTTTAGGTGTCTACAAATACTATTGAGAAGGGTGAGTCCTCCAAAAAAGAAACCAACTGAGATAAAGTTTCTACCCCACCAAAGTATAAGAAGCCTATATGTTATCATTGTGGGAAACCAGGACACATGGCTAACATCTGCAAAAGTAAGAGAGGTAATTCATTGAATACTCCTAAGTTTAAAGGTCATTGTTATAACTGCAATATGTATGGACATAAGGAGTTTGAATGTAGATCAAGATTTGTGAACACTTCAAGGAAGCCAAGATTTGAAAGTTATTGTAACAACTACTAGAGATATGTTCATAAATCTAGAGAATGCAAGTCACAAAGAAAAAATGAGAAATGGGTCCCTAATTGACAGAATGTTGACAAAAACTAACAAGGACCTACTATACCAAGGGATTATAATACAAGGATTGCTTCTACTACATGTGGCAGATTTGGTCACATTTCTGCAAACTACTTTAGGATGCATGGAATGAGCAATAGGAAATCATAGAGAAACACTAGAATGGCTTGTTTCCATTGTCATAGAGTTGGCCACCTAGCCAAGGACTGTAGGTACCAAAATAAGTATTCTAGCAAGGAGAAACCAAATGAAAAGACTCCAATAAACATTGATGAAATCTGAGAATAGATGAATAAGACTTGGAGAATAAATTCACAAGATGATGGAATAGAATTGGGAACTAGTGATGGCACCACATCCTCTGGATTAGGTGCACCTATCTTCACTTAATTGGTCAAGGTATGAATAGGAGCTGCTAACATAAAGCCTATCTTAAATCAGTTCCTAGATTTAGTGAAGAGATCCATATCAGCATATCAAGATGCATTTGGATATTAGTTGTGAAGTTATGAGTTCATATGTTGATCGGTAAATTATTGAGCTATTTTATTTCATTCGGTGAAGCAAAGTGTAGTTAGGTTAATGATAAAATAAAGTTAGGTAAGAAGAATTAAATTTATATTATAGTCATTGGAAGCCCAAACCTAAAGGGAAAACTATAAATAGAGGAAATGATACTTCATTTCTACTTTACATTCTTTTGAGCATATTTGAGCAATAACAGAGACACAATCAAAGAGTAATTTTGAGCATTTAGTCGATCATTTAAAACCTCTGCAAGAATATTTGAGGTATTTATAGTGTTCACAGAGATGAATTAATAGATTCTATTGCTATTCTATTTGAACCCTAGTATTTGTTTAAGCATTTCGAAGAGCAATGGCATCTAAGTTGCAGAAACCAGTCGTAGTTGAGAAGATAGACTCAGTAAATTTGAAGTATAAGCTTCCTCTCACCGTTGTTGTGGAACTAGATAAAACCAGTTCCCTATTCTTGATCTTGCCAAGAGATATATTGATTGAAGACTTTCACACCTTCATTCACTGTAAAAATTAAAGATATTTGTCAAGGAGAAATTGATACATCATTCAAGAACTTGTGTGTTATTGGTAATGTGAAGAGTGATCACACACACTTACAGAATAAGGGTTTGGTCCATGCAATGCATGTACCGATAGTATTCAAACATGAGTAGATGGGAATCATATAGAGAAGAGTTCATGATAGGTTTATGTGTCTTGATGGGCTGGTAAAGATAACTAAGGATGTTTTACATAGTATTAATAGATTTCTCGTTGGTGATAGACTGAGGTCCTACAAGCAGATAGAGAAGATCAAATTGTGTTAGCTTACAAAATCTAAGTAGGATGGTAGAGGATTTAAGTTATTTACAGTTGAAGACCCAACTAAAATTTCTATCAAACATTATATCATATAGGATATTTCAATCATCTTCGGTATGACCAGAGTGGTTACCACCGATGGGATATGAAATAAATATTGATGTAGCCAATATACAAATTAAAGAACTATTGGAGAAACTAATTGATAGAAGTTCAAATTGGTATGGAACCTATGAAAAGGTTAAGGAGAAAATTAGAGTAGGAATATTGATACCAAAAGTAGTAAGGAAAACAGGTAAAATGATAAGTGCTTTATCTAAGAGTTTATGTATTGTTGATGTTGATGAAGTTGAGGAAGTTGCTGAGCCTTTGGAGATAAAGGGGAAGAAATTAAAAGTTAATAAGGAAATAATTATTCCTATTAGTGTAAGACCATCAAAAAGGTCTACCTATACATCGAGAGGAAAGAAGAAAATTTGAAGCTCAACCAATGAAAATAAGGCCACTAGAAGGCCAAGAAGGAAATTAAAGTTGCTAAAAGAGAGTGATACTAAGTTAGATGACCTTGTTGGTGCACAAAAACACTAATAATTTTGAGGCCAACGAATAGGCACAATAGATGCCTCTGCAATTCTAGTTCGATTGAACCAACGCTGGTAGGCCTAAATTGAATATACTATCTAACTACACAAACAGCGTGCATAAACAACAAAATTTCTTCCAAAGAGGTTACTGATCCCTAGAAGATATATTAATCTAATGTCCTAATGGGTAGATATTTAAAATATTTAGACTATTGTTATGAACTAATGCTAAACCTAATTTACTGTTTGATTAAGAAGATAGCATATTAGACATATACTTCATAGAAAGAAATAAATAACAACATCAAATGAATGAATAGACCAGTGCCTAATGCCGAATTGAAAATAGAGTCAATGTTCCATATATGTAAATGGAGACAGTTTTAAGATTAACTTGCTTCTGTAGAAACAAGACCATCAACCTACAAGTTTCTATTTGAACTAGAATTTATAACAATTAATACAACAAGTCCTATGGTTTTTAACTCAACTAAAGAGCATGAAAGGAAACAACTACAAGTTCTCAGACCTTGCAATCATTATTCAAATTGTATATATTAATTATAAATAAAAGCTTGAAATGGAAACATAATAGGATACCCTGACGAGAGAGTAATCCGAAAAACCTAATTGAACATATAACCACAAAATCAATAGGGTACAGGTACTTATCAAATATCCATGCATAAGATTTTGAAATATTGCATTCCAGTCTGTGAGTAGTAGCCCTTTTTTCCATGATAGAATTGTGTGTCCCATGTTTACAATCGATTAATTATAAATATGAATCTCAATAGTTTCCTATGAAAGGACATGCCCTTTCATAGGATCTAATCACACAACTAACCCTAAAATTTGCATAATAAACTATTACAATGATTGTTTAAAAATATTTCCCGTACAAATTTAGTTAGTAATCTTTGGTGTTCCGTATATAACAATATTGATATTTCCTGCACACACAAAAATACTCATTATTAGTTTATCTTAAATAAAATAAAATAAATAATGTATGTAAGATGTGATCTTATAAAAACTATTTATTATTTATTAATAATTAATTGAAACTAAATATCATAAAAATAAAAATATAATTATACTTAAGTCCCAAAAATTATTAATTATGAAGGATTTACATAATAAGATAAATAAATCATTATGCTTGTAATTATATTTTTATTTTGAAATAAAAATATATGTACTTATTTAAGAGTAAAACCCACTTAATGCAAAATAGATTTAGCCCTAAAATGAAATCTATTCACTTAAGGGCTAACACATTAAGATAAAATAATTACTCTAATAAAATATTTCAAAAATAAAATGATAATACAATTATGAAAATTATATGATTAGGGAACCCTAAAGATTTAACTTTATAAAAGTAACCCTAAAACATACCTATAAAAGATTAACTAAAAAAATGGTACAATGAAAATACTAACACCCTAAAATTAAGGTAAAAGAAAAAAGGTAAAAGTTAAGATAAAGGACTTGAAACATAAAAAATCAATCAATGATTACTCAAACCCTAATAATATATGAGAAATCAACTTACAAATCATACACGATTAGAATTTCATAATAATAAAATGACACTAAAATCTTTTCACCTAAAAATATTAATGTTAAACTATAACCAAGGTGAAATGATCAATCCACATGTGAAGATATGAAAATGACGAAGTGATAAGAAATTAGGTCAAAATATAAACAAATTAATATATATCAAGTAATGAATTCACTTCATCATATAATTTAAAGTGTTTAGGGTAAAACACAAATTAGGGATAAAAATGATTATAAGTGATTATAACATGCAAAAAATCTCCTTAATAAACAATATTATTTTTAATAATTTATTTTGAAGGAAATATGATTATCTTATGTTTATATATTTATTCACACATATACTCTCGAAGAATAATGTAGAGTAGCTGGTAAGGGGGGTAGATTTGGGTAGTTAGGTAGGAAAAAGGAATGGGTCGAGAGGTCGAGTGTTCAAGTCCCTCTCCCCATTCTTTTTTCTCTAAAATTAAAAAATAAGACAATATATAAATAAATAATAATCACATTATTACTAAAGATAATTGAGAGATAGATAACTCCCTGTGTGAAAGGCTACTTTAATCTGTCACCTGCACATAAAATAAAAATAAGTAAATACTTTCTCCTAATCCTCTCGAAGAATACAATTAGACTAACTTGTTAGGGGATAGGAGGGTAGATAAGTAAGAAAAAAGGTCGGCTTGAGAGGTCGAGTGTTCAACTCCCTCTCGCCACCTTTTGTTCAACCTATTTTATTTTTTGAATAATTATTTATTTTTGAAATTAAATATGCATTTATGGAAAGATAATTAACCACCTACTAAATGAAAATACATTAGCTCTTTTATTATTTTAATTTTTTCAACATAAGCAGATGATATAAAACTAAAATTTACACCATACTTCCCTGACATCCTGTTTATTTAGAACCTAAAAATTTCGGTGTCAACAGTGGCTCTAATTGGGGACGTGCATTCATGCTTGGATGCAGCGAGATCATAGTTATCTCTGGAGAAGTAGACCATAATGAGAAAAGAAACATGACGCTTAACTAAAATAAAGATAGTAATATACAAGTTAAAGAATACTTCTTGTTTTAAGAGAAAAATGGCTTCAAATATTGACCGTGAGTAGGGAATTCTTGAATGACTTCATCAATATCTTTTAGATAATATGAATTCTCACCTACTTTTGAAAGTACCATGTAAGGTCCTAACCATAATGCCTCGAACTTTCCATGTTTTCCTTTGTCTTGGTCTTTTGCATTCCACTTCAATACCCAATCACCTTCTCTAAAAGGTCTATCTGATGCTCTTTTATCATGAAGGGTCTTAATCTTTTGTTGTTGATGAAGATTCCTTTCTTGTGCCATTCTTCTTGTTTCATCTAACTCTGATAACTAGCTTAAACGATCTTCCATAAAGTCAACATCTTCAAGTTCTTCCTCCTAAATGAATTTGTAAACTGGCAAGAGATTGTTCAATGGTAACCTCGCTTGTTTCCCATAAACCAACTCATAAGGAGCAAAACCTGTCGATCTTTTCACTGTTACTCTGTCTGCCCATAAAGCTAGATTTAGCTTTGAGTCCTAGGATTTTTTATTGTTACTCAACATTCTTCTGATAATCTTCAGTATGTTCTTATTGCTTGATTCTTCTTGACCATTCCCTTATGGATGATATGGAGATGAGTATGATAGGTGGATGCCATATTTCTCACAAAATTATGAAAATTCCTTAGACCTAAAACACATGCCATTGTCACAAAGAATCTTATAAGGTACTCTGAATATGGTAAGTATATTATCCATCAAAAACTTGATGACCACCTTGCTTGTAGCCTACCTTGTGGGTATAGCTTCAACCCACTTTGTGAAATAATCTATCTCAACCAATATCCATCTGTGACCTCCACTTGAAGCATCTACAATTTCCCCAATAAATTCTATTCCCCACATTTTGAAAGGTTCCTTAGTCTGTAATGGAATAAGGGGTAAAGCACCATTGTACTTCAATTTTCTGGAGAACTTCTAACAGGACTCACACTTTCTAACATAATCATAAAAATCCTTGAAAACATGAGGCCAATAATACCCAGCTTTCAATATCTTGTGAGCTATTGTCTTAGCCAAAAAATGACCGCCGCATACCCCATCATGCAAATCTTTAATAACTAACTTGGCCTGATAGGTGTCTAGACAAAATAGGAGGATATCATCATTATTTTTCCAATATAGGTCTCCTTGAATTAGCACATATCTAGATGCTTGTAACCTTATAGCTCTTTTCTGATTATCATTTAGACCTTCTTGACATTTCATATGTTTTAAGAAGTATACTATGTCTGTGTACCATGGGCAATGCTCGATACTCATTTCTGCCCTTTCTAAATCTACTTGGTTTACTTGTGCTACATCCAAATTTGTTTTTTCCATAAGCTTAGCCAATCCTTGTCCTCTAATTAACTTAGTGATCTGAATTTCAATGTCAAACTCTTGAATCTAATTTATCCATCGACATCTTTTTCATATAACCTCTAATTGCCTTAAGATATCCTTAGTTGCTTCATTCGGTACATATGCCACAATCTTGGCCCCAACCAGATAAGGACTGAATGATTTCACTGATTTAACAAATGCATAAGCTTTTTTTTCATGTATGTCATAATTCAACTTAGAAAGTTGTAGAGTTTTACTGAAGAATGCTATTGGTTGTTCATATCCTTCATCATTTTTCTGTAACAAAACTGTCACTATGGTGTGGAAAGAAGCAAAGGAGAACAACTGAAATGGTTTGGAAAAATTAGGAGACTTCAAAACTAGCACTTCCTTGATTGCTTTCTTGATATTGGCAAATGCTTCTAAAGCCTCATCTGTCCAATTTATAACTGCACCCTTTTTTAACATCTTTGCAATCGGTTTTATGATTTCTAAAAAGTTTGGGACAAACCATCTTACAAAATTGATTTGCCCAAGGAAAGATTGAATTCCCTTAACATTCTTAGGGATCGAGACTTTATCAATTGCTTCAATTCTTTCTGGATCTATTCTGACTCCTTCCTTGGAAACTATATGACCAAGGAGTTTACCCTCAGTAACCCCAAAATGACATTTCTTTGGGTTTAAGGATACTCCATACTCAAGGGCCCTTTTGAAAATCTTCTCTAAGTGCTTGCAATGATCTTCTGCTTTCTTGGAATAAGCTATGATGTCATCCTAATATATTACCATGATAATATCAATGAAATCCTCAAAAGCCACATCCATGGCCCTCTGAAAAGTAGCTCCTGCATTCGTAAGCCCAAAGGGCATTCTTGCATAAACATATGTACCCCATGGCATAGTGAATGTTGTTTTGTATTGTTCTTCCTCTTTGACTTTGACTTGATTATACCCGGAGAACCCATCCATCATGGACAATAATTCATTTCATGTGACCTTCTGCAATAATGCCTCCATGTTTGGCAATGCGTAATTGTCTTTTAACGATGATGTATTTAGATTTTTGAAATCCACACAAAGCCTAATGTCTCCATTCTTCTTCCTAATAGGTACCAAATTTGAAACCCAAGTATAGTGTCTAATTGGCTTTATAATACCAGTGTCCCTCATCTTAATGAGTTCCTCTTTCATTTTAGGAGCCAAAGTCAGATTGATTGGTCTTTGCCTTTGTCTAAAGGGCTTTGCATCAGGTTTTTAGGGTATTTCATGTTGGAACAAGTCTTCTCTATAAGCCTTAAGATCGTCATAGGACCAAGAAAACACATGTCTATACTTTCTTAATAAACTAACTATATCAGATCTAATTTTAGGAGTTAACTTTTTACCAATGAAAATTTCTTTAGGAGTGTGTTCATTTCCTAAATTTATCTTTTCCACTTCCTCTATATTAGTATTTTCCATTTTAACCTTATCACTAAACTCTTTACTATCAAACATCTTTTCTAGTGTAACAAGTCCCTTAGGAATTTTATTAGTTTTAAGCTGAATTACATCTTTTCTAAATAAAGTATCATTTTCCTCTATAGTTTCAACATAAGCATTTAAATCAATGAATTGATCTTTGTACCTTTCCTCACATGCAAGAAACTTTATGATGTCTCTATCATTATCAAAGATTTTCCAATTATGAACATTATCAGGTATTGATGGCCTTGGTTTGATCTCTATATGCACAATATCTTCACATGGGATGTCATTATGCTTAACTGCTAGGTTAGCCATGAAATGAGCAAGAATATTCTCAGATCTATCTATCCATGTTATCAAAAAAGCATCAAAAACTTCTATGGAATCCCACACTTCATTTTTGTACCTTTTTAAGATATGATTCTTAGTAATAAACTTGTCCCTAATCTGAGATATAATTAATTTAGAATCACAATAAACAGAAAGAATTTTGATATCATGCTTACCTACTATTTTGAGACCTAGTAGGAGCGCTTCATATTCTGTAGTGTTGTTAGTACATTCAAATGCTAACAAAAAGGAATATTTAAAAGATTTCCCATATGGGGATATAAACACTACACCTACTCCATTACCATTTTTACTACATGATCCATCAAAAAACATTTTCCACATAAGATCATTATTTTCCTTGGCACATATTTCAATAGGACTATTATTTTCAATGAGGTTTTTATGAATTCTTACCTGAAAATTCTCCATCTCAGTGTGGCAGAAGTGCATAATCTGGCTTGGATCAACACCCTCAATGAGATGTAAGTAGATCTTGGTTCTCTATCGATCCTTACAACCCTGTCATTCACTGGGATAGAAGCATAAGATGGATCTAGTTGAATATTTCCACCTACTAAATTAGACCATTGTCTAGATAATAGCATTCCATAACTAGGTGGTACTTCTACAACAGTAATGTCTATTTTATAAGATTTTTCAGGACACGAAGGGAACTTAAACTCAACATTTTTCATTATTCCAATAACTAGAATTGACCTATTGTCCATAGCATAACACTTTCCATAAGTAGTATCCACATTCATTCCTAATTCTTTCATTACTCCATGAGGCATAATATTAACCACTGCCCCAGAATCTAACATATAATTTTTAACCAATTTATTGTTTATCAATAAAGTAAGAAAGAAAGGATCTACTTTAGTAGCTTCTTCATTAATAGAAGTTCCTAGGTAAATAACTGGTAATTCTTCATTATCTTTTTGTTCCTTTGCATCTTTTTTAACAACATCATTTATTAACTTGATCATTCCTGCAATTAGTTAATTTAACTATTTCCATTAGAGGGATAGAAAGCTTTACCTGAGACAATGCTTGAGACATAAATGAAGTATAGTTTGAAATTTCCTTACCATTGCTTTGTTTGTCCACAGGTTTTCTTATCTTCAATGTTTGATCAACCTACCTGTTAGGAGCATCGATCTTTGCTTTCTTTATCTCTGCATTCTTGTTCAAAATTTTGTACATCCCTGCTACTTGTTCATTTCCTGAGTTAAAATTCTTGTTCCTCAAGTGATATTTGCTAAGCACTTGTTCCATCATTGCTATAGTGTAAGCCTCTCTTTCTTCTTTTGTTGTCCTCCTAATAACTAGACTCTTATCATCATCTAAGAAAACTTTTTTCTCTTGCTGGTATCCCAACCTCCTATAGCTTTCATCTGGCATGTATTCCCCATCTGAATCATCACTATCTCCTGACCAAAAGGGCGTGGATGAAAGACTGTTTATCACAGGCCTCTCTTCATATCCCTAGTTTTCTTCCTCCAGAATATTTTGTGCTATAAGACATTGATCCTGAGGGTGAGGCATTTTACAAATTTCACACCACAACTCATCCCCTATGAAATGATTATTTTTCTTGAGGGGATCTAGAGTGTCTATCTGCTTTTTTAAAGGATTTCCATCTTTCCATTTTGTATGATAAGGCATGTCCTGTAACCTGTATCTATTATTTCTATTGAAATTTTTGTCTTGTCTTCCTGGTTGAAAATGAATTTTGTTTGGTTGCAAATTCTTCATCAAACTTACTAATTCATCCATTCTATCATTTTCACTAGTTATTCTTTTTCGGGACTGCAGTATCGAATAGCTTAGGATCACTTCTTTTATCAATTCTTCTGGCAGCTATTCTATTATTTTCAATATTCAATGCTATTTTGAAAGCCTACTGTAAAGTTGATAGGTTATGAGATCTTATCTCATAATTCATCTTGACATCAAAAAATTTCAAATAAAAGGTAATTAGAAAAGAGTCAACAAGACGGATATCTTTTGGAATCTTGTTCAACACCTTGTTAAATTTCTTATTAAATTCCCTTACTATTTCATTCATATTTCTCCTCATAGTGGTTAACTCATGAGTTGCAAAGGATGGATCCCTATGATCCCCAAACTCCTCAATAAATTGATCAACAAAGTTCTGCCAACTGGTAATTGATCTATCTAGCAAATTCCTATACCACTCATTTGCACTATCTTTGAGTGAAAGAACTAACATTTTCATGCGCACATCTTCATGAGTGATGTCAAATTCATAAACAATGTTTTTTACATTTATCACATGATGTTCAACTAACTGGGATCCATCGCCAATGAACTTGGGAATAACAGCCTTTAATTTACTTGATATAGGGTCAGGACAACAAATAACATTTGAGAAATCCAACGGTTTATATCTTTCATTTACTTCCTGAGATCTAGAATCAAAAAAATTTCCATTACTGTTATTCTAAAAATACTAATTCTAGGGCATAGGGTTACCTCTCTAGTGTTGATATTCCAGATTACCATATTGGCCACCCTGATGCTGCTGAGCCATTGGATTTGGCATCTCTCCTCTATGCTGCTGATGTTGCTATTGTACAAGGTTCCCAAGTTGCTGATTTGTGCCCATAGCATTTGATTGTGCATAATTTTGGCCTCTCCCTGGATGCATTGAACTCTGCATTGGCTGTGCATGACATTGTTGTCTCTGAGCTCTTCCATGCTACGGATTACCATAATAGTTTTGTCCTTGTCCCTGTGTGTAATCTCTGCTTATATTATCAACACGAGGATTAAAATTTTGTGCCCCACCATGATTCTGTGCATGATTTCCTGGATATGCATACTGTATAGTATTTTCAACACTATCATTTTTATCTCCTTTAATGTATCGATTATGCTTTATGTTTTCAAAATCAAAGTGCATATCTCTTTTATTGAAATCATTTACACTATGCCTTTGGTGGAGAATATTATTACACACATATCTACCTATATCTTCACCATATTTCTCATCACACTGTGCATAATTTTTATTTGTGTGAAACCTTTCTTCATAATTATTATTTTCATTCTCAATATATTGATTATGTATTTTATCTCTCCCCGTATTAATGTTCCTGTTATAAAAACAATTACCTTTACGTGAATAAACATCTCCATTACTTTTGGCATAAATATTTCTTTTATTGTGTTCACTTTCACCCTGCGTGAATCTGTGCATCTCATTCGTCTGCTCATCAAAATAATTTTTATATTGTTTATTCTATATACTAGCATGTCTCTCTTCCTGCGCCAATTTATTAGGCACTTTATACAAATATTTATTGTATTCGTAATCCCTATCTTCTTCTTGTGCAAATCCATATGGCACTTCATACATGTTTTTATTATATTTATCATTATGAATATTATTCCTGGTGAATTCGTCCTTCTTCTATGCATGTAGAAAAGCATCATGTTGTGTATTCTTCTCTTGCAACTGCTCATGCTTTGACTCCAGAAAAACGTGCTAGTTGGGCTGCATAAAACTATTATGTTTATTTTTTACTTCACATACATCCTCCTTTTGCGCAAGTTTAGGATAATGTGACTATTGTATATAATAATCTTCTTGGTTATTGTTTTCAGAACACTCTCTTTTGTCTTGTGCAAGCTGGTGAGCCTCACATGGGTTTTCGAATTGTAGAATTTGCTCTTGACAATGCATGTTTCTTTCCTACTATTTTTTGTGAATGACTTTTGTATTATTCTGGTTATGTGCAAGTCTATCTGGCTACTCACACTAGCTTCTAGACTATGAATCATGCTTTAAAACTTACCATCCTTCTCCTTGTTTAACGTGCCTGCCACATACATTTACCCTTGACGGTGAATGAGAAACATTTCCACCATGATATTGGGAGTGTATATGGTCCATTTGCTATGTTGGATAACTTACATTTTCATTTTGCAATGTATTAACATGTGAATTAAGATGTTGGTTATTTGGATGATATGCATCCAAATTTTGCACACTTACTCCAGCAAACTCCGGTTGAATTTGATTTTGTTTATATAGATTACTATTAACTTTGTAATAGTATTCCTCCTGTACAGTTTTATGAGGATACTCACGCATATGATGGGGTTGATGGTAAACATTACTATCTATATGCTGATTGGTCTACGCAATTCCTCCCTGGGGTTGTGTAAAACAATTGTAATGCTCCCTTTGCTACGTGAATTTAGAAATATTATAATCATTTTCTAATATACTAATTTCATGTGGCTGCACACTACCTTTTCTTGGCTCTTTACACAAAACTCCACACCATACATTAGTGTGATGTTGCATAGCAGCATCCTTGTCTGGTATGTCATTAATAGGCTTCTCATGTCTTTTGCTATCTCCATGGAATTGGGCGTATTCACTTTGTCGTATAAAATATTCATCTTCATATTTTCCATTTTGAGTATTATCATATTCTTCCTCCTGTTGCGTGGACTAACACATAGCATTATGTTTGTTTTTAACTTCACATACATCCTCTTTATGGGTAAATTCAAGCTTGTACGGCTGTTCCCGTGAGCCTTGGTAATTTTTTATTTTGCCATATATGTTATCAATCTGATATTCATTTTTTTTAATTTTCTCATATTCCTCTATTTGCGCAGGTGGATATAGATTCTTTGGCTTATGTGAATCTCCGTATTGCTGATTGTTATTTACTCTATAATTATTTACATGTTGATTTAATGTAGAGCTTCTTTCTTGAAAATAAGGTTCACCTTGTTGGTGGTAAATATTCTCTACATCATTTACATGCCCGTTGAATAACTCCTTATTTAATGGTAAGTAAGAGCCATTGTTACCTTGCCCACAAACTTCAGGATACTCATCTTTATTATAATAATTAACTTCCATATAATTATTAAATTTACCCACCATCTCACCACTGTTTACATGTTGATTATGAATATCACTCATATTTTGAAAATGTTTATCACTATTTGATAAACCACAGATATTTTTACCATGTATATCATTTCTATTTTCTGTATAATATTCATCCTCTGCACGTAAATGTCTTTTATTAATATTTTCATAATGCTTCTCATTATGATTTTGATCAACATCATTAAAATTATGCCCAAAATGATCATTATTTCTCTGTTCTTGTCCACTGGCTCCACCATACTGGGAGTGATTGTATTCACCATTGTTGAATAAACTATAGATATTTCTATCGTATTGCGCATTATGATTTTGTTCAAAACCATTATAATCATGACCAGAATGATTTGCATTATTATCTCTCTACTCATATCTAAAGAGAGTCATTCTATTATTATGATCATGCAGTCCTTTATCACCGCCTTTTCTCCAATGATCTTCATCTCTTTGACCATTGCCACCTTTTCTTCCCCCACTATTCTGATTGCCACAAGGATCGTTAGTATATTTTGACCTGTTACTTAGGTCATACATTGAATTATCAAAAAATTTAAATCATTCACTATTGTCTTCTGTGGTTCTCCCTTCGTTGTTTTTTTGAAACGTAGGGTTAATGGCATTTTCCTAAATAGTGTGACCACTATTCTTTCTGTGAGGAGTGTACTTTAGTGTTCTAACATTTTGATTTATATCCCCTTCATCAACCTTTTCTCCTTCATTGATTTGTTCTGATCCTCATATACTTTTTGGACGAGTAACGATATCATCAATCTACAACCCAAAGCGTTCCAAAATATCAACTGGTTGTTTTCTAAAATTCTTTGTGAATCTTTTCTTATCAGGGATAAGTTCAGTGAACTCTTAGATTGATTTTTGTATCCGAATGTCAACTTCATCATCTTCTTCCTCATTTTGATAATTGCACGGATTGATGTTTGAGTGAAAAGGATTTATATTTCCTTCATCACTCTGATGGTTAGGATCGGGAAACTATTCGCAAGCGAGATCTTGATCATCTCTGTCAGGCCGCTTCTTAGGAGACACATACAACATCCTTTTCTTCAGTTTCTTATTCCTCTTTTTAGGTTTCAATTCAGAGAATGAATTATTCTTTAGAGACCTTCTCCCTAACATAATTTTCGCTTGATATTGAATTTTAGAGTCACCACCTCACTTCCTATGAGGAATTAATAACTGTTCTGAATCTTTCTCCCACAAGAGTCTTCACAACTTAACCAAAGATTTTGAAACTGACATTCACTGATAGGTAGTCCCCAGAAGAGTCACCAATTTGTTGGTGCTTGAAAATGCTGATTGTTTTGAGGCCAACTAATAGGCACAATAGATTCCTCTACAATTTTGGTTCAATTCAACCAAGGCTAGTAGGCCTAAATTGAATATACTATCTAACTACACAAACAGCATGCATAAACAACAAAATTTCTTCCAAAGAGGTTACTGATCCCTGGAAGATATATTAATCTAATGTCCTAATGGGTAGATATTTAAAATATTTAGACTATTGTTATGAACTAATGCTAAACCTAATTTACTATTTGATTAAGAAGATAGCATATTAGACATATACTTCATAAAAGGAAATAAATAACAACATCAAATGAATGAATAGACCAATGCCTAATGTCAAATTGAAAATAGAGTCAATGTTCAATATATGTAAATGGAGACAGTTTTAAGATTAACTTTCTTCTGCAGAAACAAGACCATCAACCTACAAGTTTCTATTTGAACTAGAATTTATAACAATTAATACAATAGGTCCTATGGTTTTTAACTCAACTAAAGAGCTCGAAAGGAAATGACTACAAGTTCTTAGACCTTGCAATCATTATTCAAATTGTATATATTAATTATAAATAAAAGCTTGAAATGGAAACATAATAGGATACCGTGACGAGAGAGTAATCCAAAAAACCTAATTGAACATAAAACTTCAAAATCAATAGGGTACAGGTACTTATCAGATATCCATGCATAAGATTTTGAAATATTACATTCCAGTCTGTGAGTAGTAGCCCTTTTTTCTGTGATAGAATTCTGTGTCCCATGTTTACAATCGATTAATTATAAATATGAATCTCAATAGTTTCCTGTGAAAAGACATTCCCTTTCATAGGATCTAATCACACAACTAACCCTAAAATGTGTTGGAAATATAGATGGAGTAACTGAGAGGGGGGGTGAATCAGTTAACCACAAAAATATTACCACAGATCCCTTAGATGTCTTATTAATTCATTTACTATTGTTATTCAGTAAACATACAGAGAAATGCTAAAACTTAGTTATTGTAGTGAGTATTAATTATAACTGTTCTTAAGTATTCATCAGTGATTAACATTCAACTATTTTTCACTCTTCTGAAGTGAGCCCTGTTAGGAGCCAACCCAATTAAAGGTTACAAAACACACTGTTAGGTGTGACCTTGTTAGAGGATTTAATCACCTTGTTAGGAGTGGCCTTGTAAGAGGTCTTTGAAACAATTCAATAGAACTATCACCTTGTTAGAGGATTTACAAAATGGTTGTTAAACCAACTCTGTTAAGAGATTTTGAAATCACTGCTACAATGGTAAGAAAGTAACAATGAAATGACCTGAATAATGATGCAACTGATTTGCTAATTACAGATCTCTGTTCTGCTTCACTAGATCCTTCCTAATCAAATATATCTCTACTGCTCCTCAAGGATATCTAACCATCCTTCAAAATTCACTCACACTTTCCTTCAAAATGATTTGCATGTTCACTCATCCACACACTCTTCCTCTTTCACACTTGTCCACACTTTCACTCTCTTTTTTTCACTTGCACACTTTTAATTCACAACTTGACCTTCTATATATACCATTCGGATTGTCCATTCACATTGTCAAGTCGGCACTAATAATCATTACAAACATTAACACTCATTACAATAGTCGACTTGAATAAACAAACTTTATTCCTCAAATTAACAAAATTCTTTACTGGGCCGACCTTGCTCGGTAAACACTAATCCGAAAACAATTCCTTTGGTGACCGAGTGAACTCGGTTATCACTGCAAATTTTGCAACATCCTTTGAAGACCGAGAGATCTTGGTAAACACAGAAAAATGTCTTACTGACCGACTGAGCTCAGTAATCACTGGGAATCACTTAGTTGGCCGACTGAGCTCAATAATCACTGGGAATCACTTAGCTGACCGACTAAGCTAGGTAATCACTAGGAGCTGCTTTGCTGACCGACTGAGCATGATAAATGATATGACATTTGTGTGACATCAAAGACAACACACAATTAATCCAACAATCTCCTTCAGACAATTGTATCCAACAAAATGCGCATAATAAACTATTACAATGATTGTTTAAAAATATTTCCCTTACAAATTTAGTTAGTAATCTTTACTGTTTCGTATATAACAATATTGATATTTCTTGCATACACAAAAATACTCATTATTAGTTTATCTTAAATAAAATAAAATAAATAATGTATGTAAGATGTGATCTTATAAAAACTATTTATTATTTATTAATAATTAATTGATACTAAATATCATAAAAATAAAAATATAATTATACTTAAGTCCCAAAAATTATTAAATTATGAAGGATTTACATAATAAGATAAATAAATCATTATGCTTGTAATTATCCTTTTATTTTGAAATAAAAATATATGTACTTATTTAAGAGTAAAACCCACTTAATGCAAAATAGATTTAGCCCTAAAATGAAATCTATTCACTTAAGGGCTAACACATTAAGATAAAATAATTACTCTAATAAAATATTTCAAAAATAAAATGATAATAAAATTATGAAAATTATATGATTAGGGAACCCTAAAGATTTAACTTTATAAAAGTAACCCTAAAACATACCTATAAAAGATTAACTAAAAAAATGGTACAATGAAAATACTAACACCCTAAAATTTGTTGGAAATATTCAAGACTATCTAGGTTACTGAGAGGGGAGGGGTGAATCAGTAACTTCAAAACTTTTAATAGATTCAGATCTTAATAATATTAGATTGATAATCTGACTGCATGCATGAGTAATAGAAAGAATAAAACATTCATAACACTTTGAACACAGAGATTTTGTGACCCAGAAACCTTCCAAGTAGAAAGTAAAACTGGGGTGGGGATGATACCCACAAAACTTCAATACTGCAGTATAAAGTTTGTTGGTTAAGGCTTACAATGATCACTTCTGATGATCTGCCCTGTTAGGAGCAATAAGGACTGCTAGGTCCACCTTGTTAGAGGATTTACAAACATACAATGAAGTATGCACTTGGTTAAGAGATTTTACAAAGACTGTTAAGTCTACCCGGTTAAAGGATTTCAAGCTGATTCACCTGTTAGGATGAAATAGTAGATCTCTTACTTGCAATTGTACTTGCTGATTGAGATTCTCTGATGTACTGATCACCTTCTGTGATGGATAGATCTTTGCTACTTCTTATATTGTTGTAGCCCTTTGTAATTCTCTTATCTCTGCCTTTCTCTCTTTTTCATACTTCAATATTTTTCTGCTCTCTGGATATGATATAAAACATTGTTTACATATCAATCTAAAACAATTACAACAAAATTACAAAGTCGGCTCTTAAACAAGCTAACACAAATATTACTGAGTCCGCCCAAGTATAGTGACTCGGTTACTGCAAACTAACTCGGTGACTTTCTAATACTCGGCATCCACTGTGTTACTCGGCATCGTCATGCACTCGGTAGAAGTGGAGGCATGGTCCATACTAACCACTTGGTTGTAGTTTCAAACACGGTATATACTAGAGACTCGGTAGATATAGTGTCACTCGGTAAACACTATCTTGCTCGGTAAGCACTGTTCTGCTCGGTAAGCACGTAGAGTCTGAATAAGTGTTGTCACTGATGACAATCATACTTAATGCCAACAAAAATTAAGGTAAAAGAAAAAAGGTAAAAGTTAAGATAAAGGACGTGAAACATAAAAAATCAATCAATGATTACTCAAACCCTAATAATATATGAGAAATCAACTTACAAATCATACACGATTAGAAATTCATAATAATAAAATGACACTAAAATATTTTCACGTAAAAATATTAATGTTAAACTATAACCAAGGTGAAATGATCAATCCACATGTGAAGATATGAAAATGAGGAAGTGATAAGAAATTAGGTCAAAATATAAACAAATTAATATATATCAAGTAATGAATTCACTTCATCATATAATTTAAAGTTTTTAGGGTAAAACACAAATTAGGGATAAAAATGATTATAAGTGATTATAACATGCAAAAAATCTCCTTAATAAACAATATTTATTTTAATAATTTATTTTGAAGGAAATATGATTATCTTATGTTTATATATTTATTCACAGATATACTCTCGAAGAATAATGTAGAGTAGCTAGTAAGGGGTTAGATTTGGGTAGTTAGGTAGGAAAAAGGAATGGGTCGAGAGGTCAAGTGTTCAACTCCCTCTCCCCATTCTTTTTTCTCTAAAATTAAAAAATAAGACAATATATAAATAAATAATAATCACATTATTACTAAAGATTATTGAGAGATAGATAACTCCCTGTGTGAAAGGTTACTTTAATCTGTCACCTACACATACAATAAAAATAAGTAAATACTCTCCTAATCCTCTCGAAGATTACAATTAGACTAACTGGTTAGGGGATAGGAGGGTAGATAGGTAAGAAAAAAGGTTGGCTTGAGAGGTCGAGTGTTCAGCTCCCTCTCGCTGCCTTTTGTTCAACCTATTTTATTTTTTCAATAATTATTTATTTTCAAAATTAAATATGCATTTATGGAAAGATAATTAACCACCTACTAAATTAAAATGCATTATCTCTTTTATTATTTTAATTTTTTCAACATAAGCAGATGATATAAAACTAAAATTTACACCATACTTCCCTAACATCCTATTTATTTAGTACCTAAAAATTTCAGTGTTAATAGACCTATCACAATTCAAGTTTGCACCAAGCAAGAAGTTGAAAAGTCTTGATGATTTTCTCAAAACACTTGAAAAGTATGGTTGACTTAAATTTATGAAAAATTTAAAATATGACACAAGGATTGATGAAGAAAAGGATAAAATCAAAGAAACAACTATTACCACACTACACAAATATTGAATGATACCAATTGAAGTGGAAAAATATCTAGAAGGAGAACTATATCAGAAAATAGATGCCAGATGGAAATATGCCCTTGCTACAAAAAAAGAGATTAGTGAGAGATCACTTGTAATCACAGTACAAGACTTAATAAAAAAGATGAATAAAAGACACACTGAAAGAATATTCGGCAAGATTTATGGTAAAGGGAAGAGCTTTAAGTATAATGGTCAGTAAATTAGAAGAAGTACAAAAAGATACTAATGATCTTTGGAGAAAGATATTTTCCATTGACCAACTAACAATTGAAGGTGTGACAGTTCAAGAGGATACATCCAAACTAGTTGGATTAATAAAAAATTAGGAAGAAATAATAATAGAAGACATTACTGAACAAGATCATGATGACACAGTGAAAGAAGATGAAAATTTCATGGCAACTGAGGCCATAGAATCAGAAGCAATGGATATAGATGATTTGGATACTACAAGATTATTGACAAAAGAGCTTGTAATTATTCAAGTTTTTTTTCTAGAGATAGAGGTGGTAGGTGTTGCACCTACAGAAGATGAGACTCCTATTGAGCTACCAAAAGATACTGATACTAAAGAGACCAAGGAGAAAACTATAGAGACTAAATCAACTTAAGGTATGAATATAGAGTCGTTGACCCCGAATGAGACTACTGGACAACAATAGGAACCAAAGAAAGAGAGAAAAATTATAAGAGAAGAAAGAGGAAACACAAGAAAAGAAAGAGGAAACTCAAGAGAAGAAAAAGAGAAGAAACCAGAAGAGAAAAAGGAGAAGGAAGATAAAACCAATGAGACTTCAACTCAATCAGATGCAAAGAAGGCATCAAGTTCAAAGGGAAATTCAAAGAAAAGAAAAGAAGAAAAATAAGTTGATATTAATGAAGTTATAGTTATACCAAAGGTTGATTATATAACCATGAGCCTGAAGGAACTCTCTGAGTTCGGTGACTTATTGAAAAGGAAAGCTGCACAAGATAAGCTCCTAGACAAAAAGTAGAAAAAAGATGTGTTGGAGAAAATAAAGAGCATATTGAATGAGATTTTCCCTGAGGAAAAAATCAATGAGAAAGGAGACATCTATAGTCAGTTGAAATAACTTATCATCTAGATCAATCATCTAGGAACTGACATAGCTGAGTTTATGCTGAAAGTTCATAAGAAAGATGGTGATGACCCTTCTCTTAATATGTACCCCCTTTTGAAAATATTTTGGAGAAAGAGGAGGATATTATAGATACCTTTCTTAATATTAGCTTATGTTTATTTGACTTCCCTTTTAGTTTTGAAGTACTAATAGAAATCCCTAATCCCCATTCTTAAGATTGTCCTACTCATGAGGATACCTGGAAGATGGGGATAATATCATTAACACTTTCCTTGATACTCTCCCTTCTAGTGATAAACCCATGAATAATCAAGAGCTTGGCCAAGTAAATGTTGTTAATATTTTGGGTACTAAAAATCCTAAGCTTGTTGTCGATCTTCATCATAGTCGTACACCTCAAAATAAATTGGTCAGTATGTTGAAAGGTTCCCAACAACCTAAATATCATGTAGTTGTTTAGACTTACAAAACAAGAACTAATAAACAACCTAAAATATTTGGTTTTTCCTCCTTCTCTTCCTGCTTCTCAACTAGTGCTTCCTCATCCACCTTGTTTCCCTCAAAATCTTGAAAAAGAGTATGATTTAGTACAACAACTTCATGCTACTCCTGCTAAGATCTCCCTTTGGGAGCTTATTTTTAAAATTTACCTACATATCATGAACCATTATAAAAATTCTTGAAAAACATGATTTTCCCACCTACTAGGCAAGACAATATAACTTCCATATTAGAGTGCATGAATGCAACCAATAAAAAAGCTCAAATTGTGTTTTCTCAAGATGAGTTTCCTCCTAAGAAAATTCAAGATCAACATGATTCTCTTATGGTTGATGTTCTTATCAATGATAATCTTATTCTAAGAACTTTAATTAATAATGGATCTAGTCTTAATGTTTGTAGCATTGACTTGTTACACAAGATAAATGTAATTGGATATTCATCTCTGTGGCTTTGATAATGTTGCTAAACAAATTATGGGTATTATTATTTTAGCTATTAAGGTAGGTCTGTTAGATAACTAAGAGGGGGGGTGACTCAGTTAGTTCTAGTTATCCTATAGTCCCAAATCTCCTAGATGTATATATTCAAACTTTTCAATCAAATTTTCAACTCGGTAAGCTATAAACAATAACTTTCTCTTCATCTACCGATTGACACTAAATTCAATATTGTATATACTGATCTGACTAGTAATGAAATGTGTAAGGTAAAATAACAATCCAATCACATCAAATAAACATAAAACATAGATTTTTAATGTGGAAACCTTGTTAGGGGAAAAACCACTTGGGACCTATTCCCCAAAAATAATTCACTCTTCTGAAGTGAGCTCAATTAAGATCCAACCCTATCAAAGGTTAAAAAACACACTATAAGGTGTGACCTGGTTAGAGGATTTATCACTAATAGTTCTCCCTTAACCAACATTTACTATGGGGTCAACAAGAAAACAATCATCATTCATTGAATATCATATTGAAATACAAAAAGACTATTAAGTCCACTAGGTTAAGAGATTTTTTATGTAAAAATAGTTAAAATGATACAATAATGATTTGATTCAAATACAACTAATATTTTTAGATTTTTAGATCTATGCTAAGCTCAAAATACCTCCTCTGATCAATAATCAATTCAATCCTTCATATCCTCCAACTTATTCCACTTGGTGAATAATTCTCTAATGCTCGGTAATGTCTGAAGTTCAACTTGGTCCTACCTTCAACCAGTTTGATTAGCGGTGCATGAAAATAGACCTTTCACATGAATTCTTCTACAGTGTCAATAATCCCAGACTCAATAATGAATCTCATGTCTCTTTAAATAGATAGCATAAATGGTTTTCTTTTCATCCATTAGATTTTGTCTCTTTATCTTCATCATTCATTTTTCCGCTTTAACCTTCCTCGATAATTATGTCTATAACATGTTTCATCCTTCTTCATTTGATCAATCTTGAATTTTGTCAGTCATTGGATCATCATAACAAACTTTATCTTCTACCTCAAACTCATAAGAAATTGTCCAGCTCATCAATTCAGTCAGTTGTTATAAACTTTATTTGTTTCTTTCATTCAATCAATAACAAAATGTGTCAGTGAATACCTTCTCAATTAATGCTATACTCGGTATACACTACACTAGCTCGGTGTATACAGAAATCTTCAATTACCAACTACATAAACTTGTTCAGTTCTAATCTTTAATACATAACAAAATCATGTAATACAGTAAAGTCAACAAGATGATGCCATAGGCTCATCAATAAGTTACCCAATGTATACCATAGCCACATCTTTCATATCCATCTCATCTTCATGTAGATATATCATTCCTTTACCATTTTCTTCTTAAGATGTTTGTAACCATCATGATAAGTATAGTCAAAACTAGTTGACATCAATGATAATACATTGACTGATTTAATTTCCTTACATATCACTTTAGTAGTTTGGTGACCTCCAATCACTATCTTTCACTTTTCCATTCATTCCATCAAGATATTCAATCAGTTGTAGGTTATCAATCTCTCTCTTTGGCATTGATGGAAACACAATATGAAATATTCCATAGAATACCAAACATTTGTTCTACATCTCTATAAGTAAATGTTGTAGTTCAGTAAGCTCTCCATAGTTTGTTCATTTAATATATTTAATCCCTAAACAACATTCCATGCAGACTCTCCCTGTGGATTTGATCTTCTTCTTCTTCCTGTGATTCTTCTCTCTTTTTTGCTTCTTTCTCTTGTGGATACATATTTCAATTATTCCTTCTCTCCCTTTGACAACAATTCCAAAAAGAATAAATAGCTCTACAGTAGCCAAAATATTATCTCTAGTGTTTGGTTTAGATCAAGTACCTTCATGTACTAATATGCAGTGTTCTTTGTTCTAGCTTTCACAACCTTAGTAGACCTAAAGTGTGAACAATATGCATCAACATCATTTTCTATTCTGATAAAGTATAGGTTGATGCAACCTCCTAATCACCTTAGTGACTGATAGACAAGGGATGGACCCCTATTCTATTCCTCAAGTACTCAAATGTATCCTTAGGTAAGTGTTTGGTAAATATATCTACAAGTTGTTCTTTTTATTTCACCAACTCCAGTTTCACTTGCTTTTCTTGTACTTGTTCCCTCAAGTAGTGATACTTTATGGATATGTGACTTGTCTTTGCATGCATCACTAGATTCTTAGAAATGTTTATAGAACTTGTGTTGTCACAATATATTATCACTGGAGTAGTGATATGTTCATTCATCCCCTTCAAAAGTTGTTTTATCCATGCAATGTTTGAACAATTAGCAGTAGCAACAACCTATTCTACTTCGGCAGTGGACTGAAAAATGCATCCTTATTTCTTGCGTATCCAAGTAACTAATCTTTTTTGTACCATAAACCATAGTTCTCAATGTTTTTCAAGTATCTCAGAATCATCTTAACAGCAGTCATATGTGATTCTTTAGGATTAGAAGAAAATCTTGCTACAATCCCAACTGCATGTGCAATATCCGATCTACTATGCACAACATACAACAGTTTACCAATCATTGATCTGTATAGTGTATGATTTACCTTAATTGATTGATCATATTTTGTTAATTTGCATCCTATGACCATTGGTATGCCAACAAGTTTTGAATCTTCCATTCCAAAGGTCTTCAACACTTCTTTGATGTACTTTGATTATGTAATGAATATACCTTCACTATGTTGTAGAATTTATGAACCAAGAAAGAATTTAATCTCTCCAAACATTGACATTTCAAATTCTTTTATTATTTCATCAGCAAATGATTTGCATAGATTATCATGTCCTCCAAATATGATATCATCAAAAAAAAATTCAGCAATAATAATCTTGTCATCAGTTTCACCTTTCAAATATAAATTGTCATTGTCACTTGTTCGAACAAATCCAATACTAATAAGATATGAATGCAATCTTTAATACCATGCGCTCAGTGCTTGTTTCAGTCCATACAGTGCTTTGTGAAACTTACATACCATGTTTTTCTGATTTGGATCAATAAAACCTTCAGGTTATTCAATGTATACCTCTTCCTCAAGTATTTCATTAAAAAATGCAGATTTGACATCCATTTGATATACTTTGAATCCTTTGTAGGCAGCATATGAAATCAACATTCTAACTCCTTCAAGACTTGCAACTGGTGCAAACGTCTCACCATAATCAATACCTTCTTCTTGTGCATACCCTTTGCATACAAGTCTTGCCTTATTCCTAGTGACTTCACCATTTTAATTCAACTTGTTTCTGAATATCCATTTGGTTCTAATTACATTCTTATCATTCGCTCTCAGTACCAATATCCATGTTTTTTTCTTTAGTATTTTCTCAATTTCCTCATTCATTTTTTTAAACCATTTATCATTCTCAAGTGCATCCCTAAAAATTTTAGGTTCAAATTCACAAAATAAATATGTGGTGTTTCTCAACTTACTTCATTTCATCATGCCACCTTGCTTGTCACCAATAATCTGATTTTGTGGATGGTGTCTCCTTACAAATTTTTCTAACACTCTCTCTTCTTTGCTCATCATTTGGTGTAGGATCAATATCTTCCTCGGTAACTATTTCCTAATTCTTGCTCTCTATAGGCTGATGCTTAGTTTCATTATCCTGTTGCTCAGTAATTTCAGCCTATTGCTCAATGATTTCAACCTGTTACTCAGGTAGAGTGTCAGGTAGATCAATATATGTGAATCTACCATAGTCTTCTGGTTCCTTTTTGCTTTCTTCATCATTTTTCTCAACAAACTCATCAACCCTCACATTTGCACTTTCAATTATTTTGTTATAAACCTTATTCAAATATTTGTAAGCTTTTCTTTTAGTAGAATATCCTAAGAATATTCATTCATCACCTTTTGAATCAATTTTTCTATTTCTATCATCTTTCAAAATGTAACATCTACTTCCAAATATTCTGAAATAACTTAAGTTCTGTGTGTACCCATACCATAACTCATAGGGTATCTTGTTTGAATCTTTCTTCAGTTGTACTTGGTTCAATGTGAATATAGTAGTACTAACAGCTTCTCTCTAGTACATTTGTGCAACATATTTTTCAATCATCAGTGTTCTAGCACAACCAACTATGGATCTATTCCTCCTTTCAACAATTCCTTTCTGTTGTGGTGTTCTCGGCGTAGAAACCTATCTTTTAATTCCATGCTCATTGAAAAATTTAGTGAACTCATCAGAAATAAACTCACCACCTCTATCTGATCTCAAGCATTTAAGTCTTTTCCACTTTCTTTTTCCAGTTTAGTTTTATACCATTTAAACATCTTGAAAGCTTCAGATTTTTCTTTCAAAAACATAACAATCCTCATCCTAGAGTAGTCATCAACAAATAAAATAAAAAATATGTCACCATAATAACTCTAAGTTCTCATAGGACCACATAAGTCAGTATGAACCGACTCCAAAATAGCTTTAGATGAATAGGTCTTTCTCTTGAAACTATATTTTGACATTTTTTCCATTTGACATTGTTTACACATGTCATGGTTAGGTTTAGATAAGCTCAATAAGCCTCTAACTTTTCTTTTCTTACTGATTTTACCCATGTCGTCAAAATTCACATGACATAACCTTTTGTGCCATAACCACACATCTTCAGTTCTAGCCAATAAAAAAGAGGTTTCAACATTGTCAAGATAGAATAGATTAAATTTTGATTGTTCACCAGTAGCGACCAAATTTCTAGTCTCATCATAGATTTTTACCTTTCTATTTTCAAATGAAACTTTGTGACCTGAGTTATTAAGCTATGCTACACTCAATAGATTATAGTTAAGTCCCTTCAACCAATATTCATTCTCAAATCTAATCTTATTGTTCAACAAGATAGATCCTTTTCCTTTTACTAGACAAGGTGTGTCATTTCCCATTTAAAAAAATCCACCATTATAATGTTCAAGGTATTCAAATTTGTCTTCATCACTAGTCATATGATGTGTACAACCACTATCAATAATCCATGTCTATTGCATAAAAATGTAATAAAATAATAAACTTAAATAAACTAAGCTTATCCTAACGTATTCATGCAAACCTCAAAATATGGAAGAAAATATGTAAATGTGTTGAAAGAAAATGAGAAATAAAACTTAATTATTCAACACAATAAACAAATGCAAACCTCCCAAATGAAGAAAATATATTTTATTTTGTTGTTGAGGGTATTTGGTTTCTCACAAATCCTACAACATGGCAATGTGTAAAGAAGGCTTTTTGAATGAGGAGAAAAGCTCTCAATTTATATAATTTTGAAGGAAATGGACAGTTGAGATTGAAAGTTGGATGAAGGGATAGGATTCTTTAGGATCAATGAGGTGGCCATGAGGTGGAGGACAAGTAGATGCCATGTAGATGACATGTGGATTAGGGTTTGACCATTCAAAGGGGGAAAGATTCTCACACATGTGTGTGAAACTTTTGAAAGTGACATGTCCATGACAAAGTATAAGAAGGTGTAAGAGGGTGTAAGAGAGCCAAAGTTTCTCACACATGTGTGAGAAACTTGATAAAGTGATGGCCCAATGACAAAATTCAAGAGATGTAAGAGGATGGGAGAACCAAGGTTTCTCACACATGTGTGAGAAACTTTGGAAAATGACATGCCAATGACATGGGTCAAAAGGTGGAAGAGAAAGAGAGAACCAAGGCTTGGAAAGTGACATGTCAATGACATGTGGGAGACAAGTGTGTAAGGGTTTGTAAGAGTCACATGTGACTTGGGTTTGGGTTAGGATTTCTTAATCCTTAGATTAAGGTTGTGTGAATGATTAGGATGAGATTAAGTGGGAGATTAAGATTAATTAGTGGGAAAGTGGGTTGACTTGGATTAGAAGGATGGGTTTAGCTAGGGAAGTGAGGTTAGGTGAGGGTTGAAGTTAGGAGCCATGTCCTTAAATAGAATTAAATTTAATATTTAATTTCAAGTGGGATAAGAGTGGATTAATTAAATAAACTAGGTCATTTACTTAATTTAGTGGAGGATTAGGATGAGGGGAAATAGGCTAGGATTAAATAAATGTAAATTTATTTAATCAAGGATAGGATAAAAGGATAAAATTAAATAAATGTAAACTTATTTAATCAAGGATAAGGGATAAAGAGGAGTGTAATTAAATAAATATAAATTTATTTCATTAAGAGATAATATGGCTAAAATTAAATAAATAATAAATATCTATTTAATTGGATATGATAAGGGTAATTGTTAGGACAATTTTAGGTGTCTACATTTTTCCCCTCTTTGATGTAGCATCATGAAGTGATGTTAGATCAAAGAAGATTAAAAAATAGTGGATAAAAGGGATAAGACTACTAGCATGATGCCCCAGTCACAGGAGGATGAGGAAGGATGATGAGGAGGGATTGGTATGCCCCCTCAAGAGGGCATGTGAGTTTGGAGAATACAGGTGTGCTCTCAAAAAGAATAGGAGTATAGAAGGAAGGGGAAAAGGTTATGGATGATGAAGGAAGAATAGATAAAGTCATGCTATGATGGTGTGAGAAACCTAGGTTTGATAATGTACTTAACACTATGCACCAAGGTATGAGGAACCAAGACGATAATTTGTCAAGTACATGATAGAAAAAAGGTTCAAATGCAGCCATATGCCTACAACAACATGATATGGAAGATCATGATGTCATTGTGACAATAGGATGCAAATACCATGATAATTGAAAAAATGGATAATACAGACAAGCAACAAGTAAGCATGCACAACAAACCAAATGCAAACCAAAATGTCTCCCCTAGTCAAGCTGAAAACCAATTGATGGATTGATTGATGATGATTGATTGAGGATGGAAAAGTTAATGATAAGAAAAACGCACATCCAAAGGATTGGGAAGGATACATTCCATGATGAGGATTTGATAAAAATGGGGATTAATGGATTATCAGCTGATTTGGGTCAAGATGATGGGTTGAGTAAAGAGTGACATACAAGATTACAAGATTGGATTGATTGGATTAGTACTGATTGCACTTGAGTGGACTAATTTGGGATTTTATGGATTGTATGGATTTTTTGATTTATTAATGAGTGGATTAGATAGAATGGAAGTGAAAGATGATTTGGATTGGATTGGATTGGGATAAGATAATAGGAGTAGAAAGGAATTTTATTTAAGAGGATAGGAAGAAGGAAATGTAATTAGATTAGAAGATAAATGAAGTTGATATGAAAGGAGTAGAAGAAGGAAAATTGATTAGATTAGAATATAGATGAATTTGATTTAGTGGAATTAGAAGATAAAGGAATTTGATTGAAGGATATAGGAAGAAGGGAAATGATGTAGAAGATAAGAGGAGATGAATATATTGGATGAGATTCGATTGGAAGAAGGGAAATTTATGTGATTAGAAGATGAAAGGGTTGGAAAATATGGGAATGGAAGAAGGGAAATTGATTAGATAAGAGGAGATGAGATAAATTTGAGTGGAAGGTTTGGAAGAAGGTAAATTGATTATATTAAAAGATAGATGAAGTTGATATGAAAGGAGTAGAAGAAGGTAAATTGATTAGATTAGAAGATAGATGAATTTGACTTAGTGGAATTAGAAGATAAATGAATTGGACAAGAAGAATTAGAAGATAAAGGAAGTGGATGGAATAGAAGAAAGAGAAATGGATTAGACATGAGAGGGAAAGAAAAAATGTATGTTATTGGGGGAAGTTGGAAGAGGCAAAAGAGGATTGAATTGATTAGGACCAATGACAAGGGAGAACCAAGGAATGGTACAAGAAAGGGGGATGAATATAGTTTATATATGGAAGGTAGATGGAGGGAATGAATAGTGATAGGATATGGGGGATGAAAAGGTGGGGAAAAAGGAGATGAGGATCCAAGGACAATATGGAAAAGGAGTGAAATTCCCCATACTAGAGGTAGGAGAAGGAACAAAAAGATGGTGGGTAAAGGATGTGTGAAATGGATGGAATGGGTACGAATATACATGGAGAAAATAAAGGAATGTATGTTCTAAAGCATGCAGGGATGATAGGATGAGGGGTATGAATAAGATAGAAGATAATGATAAGGAGGATATGGATGGAAAATGAAAATGTATAATGTAGGGAGGATATGGATATAATCATATAATGGAATTGAGGGAATGCACGGGGTGACCAAGATCAGAGGCATGGAAAGGAGGATGGAGCTTTATAGGATTATGGATGGAGGATGGAGGAAGTGAATATGATAAGGATTATGAGATGGAGGATATGGATAGGAGGTCAAGATCAAATATGGACAAGTGGATGGATTTATGTATAATAATGGAGGGGAGAGGGATAATTAGTAAGGAACATGGATGGTGCATATGGATGGATGGAATAAATGGGATAGTCAAGATCAAAGATATGAAAGGATGAAGATGGACTTAGATAGGAGGATGGATGGTGGATATGAAATGTGGAATTCATAAATGGTAGCATAGGATGGATGGAACTTTCCCCAAAGTGTAGGGTACAAGGGGATGAGGATAAGTGAATGGATGGAAGATGTGAATTTTAGAAGATAATAGATATGTGATAGGAAAAGGGAGAGAAGGACTCAAGCATCGATTTTTGTGATATTTATATGTTTGTTTTGTATCAAGGAATTTTGGATATTTTCTCATAGATGTTGGTAGGATGGTTGGATGGTAGATGAAATGGACCCAGGGAAGGAGAATGGGGATTTAGGAAAAAGATTGGATTAAAGGGGTGGATGAGTATGGAAGGATTGGGGAATAAGGGATGGGAGGTTGGAATACTAAGGGAGATAGAAATATCATCATTGGCACACACCGTGAAGGGTGGTGGACATGTGGATGAGGATATTTTGGAGGAGATGGAGGAAAAAAAAGGTGGATTTGGGATATAAGGACCCAAAATAGATGAAGGAGGTAATGGAGTTGGAAAATAGAGGATTTTTAGAGGGATGATTTAGGAGGAAGCTTTTGGATTAGCAAGGTTGGATGCCAAGTTGCATTTTTAATTGAGATGTATTTTGGCACGGAGTAGCTTTGGAATCCATATGATTTTTCATTTTTCATTTTGAGGCCTTTGTGGCCTTTTCAACTTTTCATCCTTTTGGATCATATTTTACTTTTCTTGAACATGTCTTTTAGATGGGACATGTTGATCTTTCTATTTGTTTGTGTAGATTTTTTGCTTGATCCATCTTTTTTTTTTTTTTTACTTTGGCATCCAACTTGCTTCCATTAGAAATGGTATGGGTACATCAGGATGAATGGTTTAAAGAGTTTATGGATGGAATTATGGAGGATGACTGGTTTAAAGAGTTTATGGATGGAATTACGGAGGATGAATTTTGGAAGGAATTCAAGGATGTGTGTCTTTGTGGATCTTTCTTAGGGAGGTAAGGTGAACTTGGATATGGAAGATGGATGTATGTAAGGACCTAAAATAGATGGGAGGGATGAAGGATTAGGTTTGGGAACATAAGGACCCAAAATGGATGTATTTGAGGAAGGGAGGGAGGTTTGGACATAGGAGCCCAAAATGGATGGTAGATGAAATGGACCCGGGGAAGGAGAATGGGGATTTAGGAAAAAGATTCGATTAAAGGGGTGGATGAGTATGGAAGGATTGGGGAATAAGGGATGGGAGGTTGGAATACTAAGGGAGAGATAGAAATATCATCATTGGCACACACTGTGAAGGGTGGTGGACATGTGGACGAGGATATTTTGGAGGAGATGGAGGAAAAAAAAGGTGGATTTTGGATATAAGGACCCAAAATAGATGAAGGAGGTAATGGAGTTGGAAAATAGAGGATTTTTAGAGGGATGATTTAGGAGGAAGCTTTTGGATTAGCAAGGTTGGATGCCAAGTTGCATTTTTAATTGAGATGTATTTTAGCACGGAGTAGCTTTGGAATCCATATGATTTTTCATTTTTCATTTTGAGGCCTTTGTGGCCTTTTGAAATTTTCATCCTTTTGGATCATATTTTACTTTTCTTGAGCATGTCTTTTAGATGGGACATGTTGATCTTTCTATTTGTTTGTGTGGATTTTTGGCTTGATGCATCTTTTATTATTATTTTTACTTTGGCATCCAACTTGCTTCCATTAGCAATAGTATGGGTACATCAGGATGAATGGTTTAAAGAGTTTATGGATGGAATTACGGAGGATTAATGTTGGAAGGAATTCAAGGATGTGTGTCTTTTTGGATCTTTCTTAGGGAGGTGAGGTGAACTTGGATATGGAAGATGGATGTATGTAAGGACCTAAAATAGATGGAAGGGATGAAGGATTAGGTTTGGTAACATAAGGACCCAAAATGGATGTATTTGAGGAAGGGAGGGAGGTCTGGACATAGGGGCCCAAAATGGATTTGGAGTGTGGGGAGATGGAGGTTTGGACACAAGGGCCCAAAATGGATTTGGAATATGAGCAATGGAAATATGGAAGTTTCAATTTGGATAGCGGAATTTTGGATTTGGAAGGAGTAAAAGGTGTAGCAATATCTTAAGATATTATTTCTTCAATGGGATACTTAGTATTTGCAACACAAGATGTGAATCTAGGTGTAGGAGGTTCATGAATGGTGTATCATCTTAAAATGGAAGCACTTCCATCTTGATAGGTTTAGCACCCTCTTTTAGTGCATTTATCATGATAGATTTGCATTTAGGATGCATTTTTCACTTGATTTCTTCATTCTAGGTGAAATTAGGGTTAGGATCCTGAGGATTCTCCTTAATTTCCCTTCTTTATGGATATATTTTGTAGGTAGGACCTATGAATAGGTCCTCCTAGACCTCATCATGTTCATCATAGGACTATGTGCCTTTCCCTAATACTAGGCCATATTCTATCATCATTTCTAGGTCTCTAGGCATCCTCGGGACCTCCTATTTTCAACATGAACTGGATCTTGACCCTTGGGTCAAAGTTGAGGTTGACACTAACCTAGGTTAGAGTCAAGGTCAACTCTGACCTAGGTTAGAGTTGAGGTCCACTTTGACCTCTCTCAGGATTTTATTCCCCTTTTCAAATTTTGGTCTCGGAGGACCCCGAAATTAGTGTCGGGCTTCCAGATCTGATTGCGGAAGGATTTTAATTTGAAATTCATTTAATTATTTTCCCTCCTTATTTGGTTATTTTTATTGGACCACAATTCAAGGTAAAATTTGAATTATGGGTCCTCACATTACTCTAGGAGCCTCACCTTGAAAGCTCTATATAAGGACTCTCATTTGCCTTCATTTACAACATAAGCAAGGAACAAAAGCAAGAGCAAGTGAGAAATTGATGGTGAAATGAAGATGCAAGGTTGAAAGAGGATGATATAGAAGATAAAGTCATTGTTGATATCAAGAATTTTTGGAGCATACCATTGTGAACATCCATTTGGATCAAGAGAGATCTCTTCTTCCTTGATCCGCCATTATCAATATTCAAGCATTCAAAGATACAATCATGGGTTAGCAATTAAGGATTGTGACTTTGGTAAGAGTAATTTAGCCTTGGGGACTTGGTATGCTTTCTTATCTTATTCAAATCTATGCATTTCTTTCTCATTACCATTCATGCTAGGGTTTTCAATCTAGACGATTAGATCTTGGCATTACACATTCAATACACGCACACATTCTATTAGATATGGCTATTCGTGGAGGTGGAGATCACCAAAATGGGGGTTTGACTAAGGAAAAACCCTATATAGCCACCCCAAAACACCATTTTCAGATATCTGCAGTCGTTGTTTCGAGAATTACAGAGCGAATTTGAGTACCCTTTTCGTCAAACTTTTAGGATCTGTGAACAAATTTTTTGTTGAAGCTATTTTGGGCCAAAGTCAACCTTTAGTGGGGGGTAAGATTGTGCCCTGGTATCTGGGTCAAAGTTGACCTACCCTAGAAAAGACAAAAAATTTTTGGGTTTTCTCTATTGCAGTTTTTTGGTTCCAGATCTGATTGCAGAATTTCTTGAAACTGTACACAAGCATCAAAAAATAGGTATTTCCATATTATTCCATTATGAGGTATGTATCTTATCTTATCTAATTTCAAGCATTTCTAGATTTACATTACTTTTCAATTCAAATTAGTATACACATGAATAGGGGAATGTTAGATGCATTGTTAAGCTCCATTTTACCTCTATTCATTTTGGTGAACCTGACGTGAATTGTAGAGTGGATCTGAGTACCCTTTTCATCAAACTTTTGGGATATGCAAATAAAATTTCTATCAAAATTATTTTGGGTCAAAGTCGACCTTCAGTGGGGGGTAAGATTGTGCCCCGGTATCTAGGTCAAAGTTAACCTACCCCAAAAAAGACAAATTTTTTTTGGGTTTTCTCTATTGTGGTTTTCTAGTTCCAAATTTGGTTGCAGAATTTCCCAAAACTATACACAGGCATCAGAAAATAGGTATTTCCAAATTATTCCATTATGAGGTATGTATCTTATCTTATCTAATTTCAAGCATTTCCAAATTTACATTACTTGTCAATTCAAATTAATATACACATGAATAGGGAAATGTTAGATGCATTGTTAAGCTCCATTTTACCTCTATTCATTTTGGTGAACTTGATTATGACAACTCTTTCTTTTTGGTTTTAGATTTTCCTTTTTTGTTAGGTCTTACATGCTTATAAAATTAGATTTCTTGCATTTATATTATTTTTCTTGCATTTATATTTTAAAAATACAAAAAAATTGCAAAAAATTTTTAAAATACAAAAACATTTACATTTTCATGCTTTTAGTATTTATTTGTATTCAACATGTATAATTCTTGTTTTGAATTCTTTGATGAGGCTTTTATTGCACAAAAGGATAGATTCCCTAATGAGGTACATAGTAGTGAGGTTGAAAATTGTCTGAATGAGATCTCTAGTGATCCTATTCCTATTTCACTCTCCTCCACAACCTCTCCAATCAACCTTTACCATAGGGTGTGTGCATGGCTACCTTCATGTCCCACTATTTGCAACATTGATAAACCTAAATGATATATCCTACACCATTTATGATGGTAAAAGGATGTACTCAAATAACAATTAAGGGTAAACCTAGAGATCCTTTGGATTTCTTTGATAACATTGATTTTGTTTCACATGTTTATCACACATGGAATAACCCTCAGCCTATTGTTCCAAATTCTTTACCTCCTTCTCAACCTATGCTTCCTCAAGCTCCTAGGTTTCCTTCTACCTTTAAGGAGTATAACTTAGTTGACCAATTACATGCTACTCCTGCTAAGATATCTTTATGGGAATTACTTCAAACTTTCCTGACATATCATGAGGCATTGCAAAACACTTTATCCACTCTTCCTGCTTCACCTCCTAATCAAGAGAACATTCATTCTATTTTGGATTGTATGTATACTATTCCTTCTGTACCTCCTATTATGTTTACCGATGATGATCTACCTTCTCCAGAGGTGCCAAATCAATATGATGCTCTTATGGTTGTTGTTTCTATTCATCAGAGCATCATTCATAGAATGTTAATTGATAATGGATCTGGGCTTAATGTTTGTAGCATGGATATGCTTATTAAGGCTGATCTCACAACTATTCAACTTGATAATTTCCCTATACATGGATTTGATAATATTTCAAAGAGAAATTTGGGCTCTATTACCTTACCTGTTAAATTTGGTCTAGTTATTCTAAATACACCTATTCATGTTATGCCTAAACCTCTCAATTATAACCTTCTTTTAAGAAGACCATAGTTACATACTATGCATGCAGTCCCTTCTACTCTTCATCGCAAGGTTAGGTTCATTTATAACAACTTAATGTATACATTACATGCAGATGATGTACCAAATCCTTTCTTGAATGAAAAATATGCTAAAATCTTTCAACCTCTTCAACCAAGCAAAGAGATTGAAAAACAACCTGAGAAACACCAACCGGAAGCTCCATCTTCTTCTTTGACTGAGGATGATTGGGGGACATTGGATTTTAATCCTACTTTCATTGGATAATATAAGGTTTTTCATTTGGAATTCATGAAGCAAAAAAATGAATTTGAGAAACAAGTCTTTACTCCTTCCCCACTTTCTGAGGAACTAAAAAGTAATTTTGTTGCTGCCTCAGTTAAAGAAACAATTGAAATAATAAAACCTGATTATTATAATATTGTGACATGTGCCACTCCTTGGACTCCATGTGATATGGTTGATCGATATGGTTTTGGTTATCATTTTCTTAAGAAATCAAGATTTAATGGGAAAGGATGTGGTAAATATGAGCAATGTATACAAGTACCTTTGGATAATGAAATTTATGATCATACGTATGGATTAGGATTTAATCCTTATAAACAACCATCAGCTTTTCCTTCTAATTTTAATCATATATGTGGTGGATAGTTAAAATTGGTTAACCCACTCCTCATTGACATTAATCAAATATCTACTTTAGATATTTTCCCTAAAGATGAAGCCTTAATGGATTTTTTAGGGGTTTATGAGGATTTACCTAAGTTTCATCACAAACAACAGAAGCCTTATTGTCTAAGTACCGATGCCTATTTTGGAGAACATGATGAATAGGATATTCTTCCTTTACCGATGGAACCTCTGATACAAAGTGATTTGTTAATAACTGAGACTTTTGATATTCAAATGGATGAGAACAACTCTGAAAAGATGATAAAGATTGGGAAATGTTTGAATCAGGATGAACATGATCAGTTGGTTTCCCTTTTACTTGAATTTAAGGAAATTTTTACTTGGACATATTCAGATATGTCAAGTATAGATTCTAAGATTGTTATTCATAATATTGTTTTAAAGCCAAATATGAAACCTATAAAGCAGAAAATTTGAAAGATGAATCCACAAATTGCTTTATTAGTTAAAATTGAAATTAAAAAATTATTGGATTCTAGATTTATCCATTCTATCGATTACTCAAATTGGATTTCAATCATTGTGCCTTTTTCAAAATGAGAAAATAAGATAAGGATGTTTACTGACTTCAGATATTTAAACAAGGCATCCTTAAAGGATGATTTCCCGTTACCTAATATTGATATGATTGTGGATTCAATAGCGGGTCATGCCTTGTTATCCTTTATGGATGGTTTTTCTAGATATAATCAAATCTTTATTCCTCCTGAAGATCAATTTAAGAACACATTTATAACACCTTGGGGAACATTTTGTTGGGTCATGATGCCTTTTGGATTAAAAAATGTAGGAGAAACTTATCAACGAGCTATGACCTTGATTTTTCATGATTACATTCATAAGATTCTTGAAGATTATGTGGATGATATCTTAGCAAAATCTATACAAAGAGAAGATCATGTTCCTATTTTACGACAAATATTTGAAAGGATTAGAAGTTACAACATGAGATTTAATCCTAAGAAATGTGTATTTGGAGTTGATTCTGGTAAATTGTTAGGATGTATAATCTCTAGGTGAGGCATAGAAGTAGATACTGAAAATATTGAAGCAATTGTTAACATGCCTCCTCCTAAGAATATTTCTCTGTTACGGAGTTTACAAGGAAAAATACAAGCTATTCATCACTTTATTTCTAATTTAGTGGATAAAACTATTCCTTTTACTTCCTTGCTTAGAAAGGATACCACTTTCTCTTGGAATGATGAATCTAAACAAACTTTTGAGCAATTTAAGGAGTACCTTGCAAACCCTCCTATCTTGCAACCTGCTAAATTTGATAAACCATTTCATTTGTATACTTCAATGGCTCTGAAGGCCATGAGTGTGTTATTAGCTCAAAATGACAATAACAGTAAGGAAAGACCTATGTATTACATTAGTCAGACTTTACTTGATTATGAAACAAGATACACAAATTTGGAAAGACAATGTTTAGATGTAGTTTATGCATGCCAAAAACTTAGGCATTATCTTATAAATGTTGAAGTTAATGTGATTGTTAAATTTGATCCTTTGAAACATCTTTTCTCACAAACTGATCTCTCTGGCCGTTTGGAAAAGTGGGTGATGTTACTTACAGAATTTGATCTTAATTTCATTTCTCAAAATTCTATTAAAGGACAAGCTTTAATAGATTATTTAGCTGAAGCTCCTTGTCCTCATTCTGATACATCTTCTACTTCAATAGAATTCCCTGATGATAATATTGTAGCTATTCAATAGGATGATATTTGGGAATTATATTTTGATGGGTCTAAATGTAAGATAGGTTCTAGTGTTGGTATTATCTTGATTCCTCCTATGAAAAATCCAATCCCTTTATCATACAAATTAACCTTTCCTTGTACTAATATTATTGTGGAATATGAAGCTCTTATAGCTGGCCTATGAGTAGCTTCATCCCTTAACATAAAACATTTACAAATATGTCAAGATTTGCAATTGATTGTCGAACAAATTAAAGGAGGTTATCAGACTAAGAATGATAAAATGACACAATATAGAGATTTAGATCTTAATGTTCTTTCCCAATTCTCTTCTTATACAATTCAGACTTTACCTAGGAAAGATAATCGACATGCAGATGCCATGGCAAGCATAGCTTCTTTGGTGTGTCTTGAGAATAATGCTGAAAACTTTCAATTTACCATACAAACTCTTAAAAACCCTACAATTTCTAAGAAGATTACCTCTAATTGTTTCAATTTGCATTCGGATGAATGGTATTCTCATATATTTCATTTTTTGAAAGATGGTACTTTTCCTGAATCGGCAACAAGAAACACGCATAATCGTATTAGGAAGCTTACAGCATGTTACATCATTTTAGGAGACATGCTTTACAAACATTCTTATGAAGGATTACTATGAAGATGTCTCAATGGAACCAAAATCTCGGTAGCTTTGGTAGAAGCTCATCCTGGTTCTTGTGGAGGGCATTTTGGTGGAAAATCTCTGGTTAATAAATTCCTTAGAATGGGATATTATTGGCAAACAATGGAGCAAGATTCTTTCATTTTTGTTAATAAATGTCCTCAATGTCAACAACATAGTAATTTGATTCATGTTCCTGCTCGTGAGCTTCATAATCAAGTTTCTCCATGGCCTTTTAGTATTTGGGGTTTTGACCTTATTGGAAAAATCTCACCAGCTTCTTCTCAAGGACATACATACATCCTGACTGCTATAGATTACTTCACAAAGTGGTTCAAAGTTGTCCCTCTTCACTCAACAACTATGGATGTTATTTGTGATTTCATCCTTAACAATATCATAACATGATTTGGTATTCCTTTGATGATAGTTTCAGATAATGGTACCTATTTTAGAAACAAAGAAGTCATGAAATTATTGGAGAAATATCAAATTCAACATAGATTTTCAACTACTTATTATCCTTAATTTAATGGTCAAGCTGAAGCATCAAATAAAATCATTGAAATTTTTTTGAGAAAAATAGTTAGCAAGCATGCCAAATATTGGCATACTCAACTGACTTATGCTTTATGGTCTTATAGGACTAGTGTTCATACTACCATGGGTACTTCTCCTTACAATCTTGTCTATGGTACTGATGCTATTATGCCTTTGGAATTAGAAATACCTTCTTTACGTGTTTCATTTCATGGGATAATTGACAAGGATACTTTTCGTGAACAATGCTTACAAGAGTTAGAAATGTTGGATGAACAAAGAATACATGTTTTGGAACATATAAAATCTTATCATAAATCTCTTCAGAAGAAATATAATCATAAGGTAATTGAACAAACATTTTCAGTTGGTGATTTAGTCCTATATGAGAATCAACGAAATGTGAATTCTTTACCTGGCGAAAAAGGAAAGTTTAGCCCTAATTGGCTTGGACCTTTTGTTGTCATTAAGGACTTTGGTTCAGGTGCTTATAAATTTTTTGATATGTATGGTGTTTCTTTTAAGGAACCTATTAATATTATGCATCTCAAATGTTATTATCCTTAATTTCCTTCTTTCTTTCCTTGTGCATTTATGTATTCCTTATAAAATAATTATGTTTGCTTTTATAGGTTATGTAGTTTTAGTAAAATTACATTTTTAATATATTTATGCACCTTCTTTCTTTCAATTAAGCTTTATATTGATGAAAATATAGTAATCAAACATAGAAATAATTAGTAGAGAAAGTTTTTCATTCATAAAATCTTTTCAGTTTTGATATATATATGAACCATGGCCCTATCTATCACTTTGTCTCTCTCTATACTCTGATGGTCGATGACTCCTAGTTCTCTCTCCTTTATGATAAGAAGATGAAGATTTGTGTGTCCGTGAGTGGCTCCTCAATATTCTCATACCCTGTGGGAACTCCCGAGCACTTTGTAAGTAGCTATCAATTTGTCTTCTCTCTCTACACATAACCTCAGCTCTCATTGGACACATGCAAAGATATCGGCATGCCTGTCGAGATCTCTATAGCTAATAGAAGACTCTTGCTCGCTCACTGGTAGTCGATAGGATATACATGTATCCTTCAGAACCTTGGATACAAAGCTCCTCCACTCCACTATGCTAGCTATAGAATAAAAATACATTTATCAATCCAATGCCTTTTAATCTCAAATTAAGTTTCATATTTAATCAAATCTCATATTTCATACCTGGGTCTCCCTCCTAGACGTCACTGAATTATCTAGATAGTGGGGGCATGGAGTGAATACTCTCTCCACTCTCGCTATGTCAAGGGCTCGGTGGTGGTGTCTCTATGTTGGGGTGTGGAGGCCATCATGATCTCAGTGGTGATGCATGGAAAACTTGCACATCCATACCAGTATCACCAGCTGGAGGCATCTCCTCTTCTCTCTCTTCTTCTCTCTCCTCCTTCATAGGGTCTCCCTCGGAGATGTGCTCCTCCTCATCTTCCTCTATTGTACCACTATCCTCATGTGTCCTCTTGGAAAGGCCTAGATCACCTATAGGATAATCCTTGGGGAAGATGGGGTGAGTCCCCTACAAACTTCAATACTTGATGTAATCTCATCTCATGCCTGAATAGGTCACATCTAGTGATACCTCTATGTCCTTGGTCTCACCTACATCATTTTCCTCTATGTCTGCTAATGATGGTCAATGTATGGTGTTGGATCTCTGATAATACCTCATTGGATGTACATAATGAGGTACTACTCTGGGGACTCCCTATAATAGGCCAAACTATCTCATCACCCAATCATAATAGTATGGCATCACTATATGATTCTAATGACCCTCTAGCAGCTTCTGCTGCTATGAATGTCTCATCTAATATCATGTATCTGGCCACACTGTGATCCACCAGCAAGCTCTCCATATCACATCTACGCTAGGAATTCAATCTAGACATACCCTCCAATAGAGGATATCTCTGAAGTGCCATACATCTCTCAGAGGATATGAAAATAATATTGGTGTACTCACATCTACCATCACTGGAGCACCCTATGGACATGTACATGTGAAATGCTCAAACACCCAAATCTACAAGAGTGTGAATATCAAAAGACTCTCTCTCTGATATCTCACTAGCTGACATAGCTCATGGTATACAAAGCATCACTCTCCATACCAAAGGTGTAGGGCCTACAATATGGATGAAAAAAGGATCTAATCTGATTGGGTTCACATATGTGGAACCTATCTCATGCAATACTCTCCATCTGCATGGATCTCATTATAAACTCATTTTGCCCTTGGTCTGACAATCTCACCTCAGATCAAAAGTCGTAGGATCCTGTAGACATCCTCTAGTGTCACTGTAATCTCTCCTGAGGGAAGATGAAAGGAGCATGCATCCTCATCCCACATATCTATCAGATCTAATAGCATGGCTTAGTGTAGTCTAATCTATGGTAGGACTGATACCCATTACAATCCCACATCTCTCAGTAACTACATCTCATCCTCATTGAGCTTGGACAATCTCTCTCTGACGAATACTATCAACTCTACAAAGGGATGCTCTCGGAGATAGACCATGTCCTGTAAGCACAAACAAACATCATATCAGCAATCTGTATCATCAAATCTATAAATCAAACTTGACTAGGTCAAGGTCAACCTCAATTAGGTTAGGGTCAACCTCCTTGGGTCAAGGTTGACTTTACTAGGTCAGGGTCGACCTTCTTGGGTCAAGGTCAACCTCATCCTAGACAAGGTGGAGACCTTCTAGTTCATGTCGACCTTTTTGGGTCAAAGTTGACATAACTAGGTCAGGGTTGACCTTTAAGGGTCATGGTCGACCTTGCCTACAAAAATCAAGAATTTGGAAAATACAGGAACTAATAATAGCAAACTCACCTTAGGAAGCGATCATCTGGTAGCCAGGCAATTGTCTCAGGAGCTCCATGCACGTCGTGTCACGCCCCGCAAGGGAACCAGCGAAAAGCACAAAGGTTTACTTTATAAAAGAAAACCTAAGTAGAGTTTTATGAAAAATTTTGAACTTTTAAGAATTACAAATAAACAAAACTTATTCTAACTTCTTTCCAAGGTTCCCTTAAATGTAAATGTATGATTTATTTAAAGCTGATAGATAATTCTTTTAGCCACATTTACTACGCATACAAATTCCATCTAATATTCTTTATTAGAAAAACACTTAAACACATTCATTTTCAATTTCCATCTAAAGCTTTTAGAGATCAATCACTACAATCAATTTCATCCATCTAACTTAACATATTGCAATTATACAACCATTGATACACTACATTTTACATAACTTGAAACATTACATAATTACATCTCTTCAACATACATTTTGTATATGAAAATAAACATCCCAAATAACCCTTTTTCCTATATCTACCCATTATTACATCATCTTGAAATTACATTACATTCAAACTCCTCATAGGAGAATACATAAGTTTACATCATAACATGAATAAGTACAAGTCTTCATTCTTCAACAGGTGCATAGACAAGCATGGATCTTCAATTATTTACATCTGCAAAGAATACCTCGATAGAAAGATTTTCCACCCAACCACGTGGATACCCAAAAGGATCCACTCCCCCGTGCTAGGAGATAAACACCAAGCCCACAAAGAAGGAACTTACTAGGTTATACCTAGGGTTGAGTAACATTTCCCACAAGTATAGTTCTTACCAACAAGGGTTCTAAGGCCTGGGTAGAAAACTCTAGTAACTACCTAAGTGAGTGTCATCGCATAGCCCTCACACCTTGGGTTGTCCTGGTACTAGCCACTCCGGGCCCCGGCCCCCAAGTAGGCACATGCGGGATCGAATGCCTTTCATATAGACAAGCGCCATTCGATCGTACCTATGCCTAGGTACCTTCTCCCACTCCCATCCATAGCCTATCTTAGCGCTAGTGGCATGGGCGAGGCACAAATTAATCTTTTTAATGTTTTAATACCCATTCCCTTAAATTTATTTAGGTTATCACTTGTTAATTAACTCATCAGTCGGTTATCCTGGTTCTAGCCACTTTAGGGCCCTGGCCCCGCACTGAGAGCCACTCACTTAGGGTCCTAGGTTTCCTAACCCTAACCCATTCTCGTTAGGTTTTCAGCAACCTACTAACATGCTCAACATTTGCACAATTTCAGATTTACCTTTGGATGTTTAAGAGGTCCTAAAGTTTGGCTAGGTTTGATTATTGACAAGTCAGGAAGAAAGGGTTTTGTTTTCAAATTTCTATCCTCTCCTAACATTTATCGAAGTATGAAAATGAGTATTCATTATATATTTGCAAATAAGATATATATGATTTAAATCACTAAATTAAGATGTCTCTAGTTTCTGAATTTACTTCATCTAAGTTGTATTATACATAATATATTATATATATAATATATATATAATATATTATATATATATGTGTGCAATATCACATTAAATATTTATATAATTTACTTATCGAATTCATAAGCCTCTTAGATGTCTTAAAATTAATACATCCATATATTATATTATATATATATAATATTATATATATATTATATATATATATATATATATATATATATATATATATATATATATATATATATATATATATATATATATATATATATATATATATATATATATATATATATATATATATATATATATATATATATATATAATATATTAAATTAATTGAAACCCATGTTTTCAAAACATATATCATATTATACATATAATATTACATATATTATATGTATAATATAATACTAAATTTAAATGAAATAATAACATAAAAACATAAATAATATTACACATATTATATATATATAATATAATACTATATATTACACCGAAAAATATTATAAAAACATATATTATATTATATATATAATATTTTACATATATTATACATATAATAAAATATATTAATAACACCAACAATATTATAAAAATTTGTTTTTATTTTAACCCAACAAAATTGAAAAAGGTTTAAAACATAAATTTTGTTTGCCCTATGTTTTTATTATTTCCTATATCATTTTCGGTTTCAAAAACAAAAAAAAATTACTTTATCATAACTTTAAACTGATTTTCGGTTTCAAAATTTATTTTATAAATTCAAAATTTATAAAGTAAATTTTGAACATTATTTTATATTGTTTTTAATAGAGTAATAAAATAAATTACTATACTAAAATTTTATTATGGTTTTACACTATAATAAATTTACTTTGATTTTTTTCATTTACTTTGCAAACGGTTTAATTAATTTATAAAATATAAATTAATTTATGTTTATAAGATATAATTAATTAATAAAATCAATTAATTAATTTATAAAATCAGTCCTTTATGGTTTCTACAATAATAAAATTTTACAAAATAAAGTATAACCAACACAGAATACATTATTATTAAAATGACAGAATGCCACAATAATATAGCATTTGAAACACAAAACTATATCATTTCTATAATGTATGGATGGCTGGAAAAATAATGCAATATTATCTACATGACCAGCAATAATACAATAATGTATCAATATTCTGTAATCTTTTTTTAAAAAACACAAATCATTCAAACAAATCTAAAAATAACATTCACATTATAAAATAAATCTATTTCTCAGGCTCGATTCCAACCTGGAGTCCTCTGAAAATTGTTTGATGAAGGACGATCAAATCCTCTCTAACTTTTCCAGCACTCCTTTGAATCCTTATGCTTGCAGTCTTCCAAATGCAATGCCCACAGACCTTCAAACTGAGATTTAATAAATTCTCCATTCAATAATATTTTCAATAGTTTTTTTTTTCCAGCCTCCAATTTCTTTCCAAAATCCAGCCTCCCCTCCGCTCACACCTTCTAAAATATTTAATATCCAACTATGATAGTTGGAGGAGTTTCTCTACGGGAAGAAATTTCTCCAACTTCCATAATTAGTTGGAAAAACCAATCATCTCCCGTAAACAATAATAAAGCTTTTAATGAATTTAATTAAAATAACATCCAAAGAAAACTATAACCACAAAATTAATCAAATAGCTTACAAGGAAATTACATAGCACATTTGGAATTCAACTAGCCTAACTTCTAGGAGGTCTCGAGTTCAACTCCCTCCTAGATAGCTAGTTTTATTACAAAGAGCATTTTCTTTTTATTAATTACTATTATTATTATTTACAAATAGGTTATAATTATAATTTCTATTTAAGAATATATGTATATAAATATATTCTTAAAATAATTTTACCAATCAATTATTAAGATAGTAAAATTCATTAGTCCTGTTAATATAATTAAGTATATATATATATTATATATATATCTATCTTAATATACGTATATGTGTTCATAAACATATGTGTGCACCCATATGTTTATGACACATATATTATAAGTAACCGATTATTCGTATGATTAAAGGTACATGTATCAACTTACCCCTAAAGCTAACATGATAATCTAAACAAAGATAACAACCTTTGACCAGAAAAGACTCACATTGATAATCTACTACCAAGATTGAGCATACCCTAAAAGCAAGTACAAGGTCCAAATCCTATTAACTGATAAATCACATATTACCTCCCTACCAGGAACTGATCTGACACTTCCCACCTAGGGTGAATGATCAAGGTAAAGGTTTTCTTTTGTGAGGCTTGGTGATATCTCCATGACAACAACAATGATTGAGGATTTAAGGGATCGCTCAAACCTGTGAAGCCAAGTGGAGATGATACCCGGTACCTGCAAATCATGCATCACCAAGAAGAGATACATGTACATATATATAGATCAAATACTTGCAGACAGATGACTAGGATTGGTACATCATGTGGACCTCACTGAGTGAGTAACTACGACTCCGTCCTGAGTCATGAAAACACATCAGACATATGTATCCATAAAACAATCGTGATAAGGGTTAGTATCCAAATCATTAGATAAAACATGTAAAATAAATTCTTCTAGGATCTCATAAACATATAATCAATGTAACTATAACTGAACATATAAATATCATCCAATGAACATATAATCCTCCATGAAACATAAACATGAGTGCATAGTTCTAACCATCATAATAGAAATGAGTCAAATCATAGTATCACTATAGGAGAGGTATTACACATCGCTCAAAGTTATTCTCTCCTTAGCATCTTTCTTTCTCTCTTTGAATCTGCAAATGGTAAGAATGAGTAAGTATGACTTCCTTTTCCTTATTTATAGTTAAAATTAGGGTTTTGCTTAGGGTTTACTCCTGGTAAATTTGGATTTCCCTTATTATGCATTTAGATAGACATTCACTCTTTTCATCATAACTTGAGTTTGATAACTTCATTTTCAGTGGCATCAGTGGTGTTGGAATCATGATTTAGATACTTAACTCCTTGAATCAGTTTAGGAAGGATAGGAATATTTCTAGCTAGTTTAGGAAAGGACTTTTCAACAAACTACATATCCAGTTTATAAAGTTATTCTTATCACCCTGTTTCACCCTTCAAAAGTTGAAAGCTGAAATAGGGGGGGCATAAGGGGATTTATGCACTTCTCAAATTGTCATTTATTAAGCTCTAGGTGATTTATGGCTTTTCATTAACCTTGTGTGTTTCAGGTTCTAATGATTTTTTGTAGGATCTCTACATCAAGGACTTGGCTATATCCTTTTTATTTACTATGATGTTTTCTTACTTTAGCTTGCATATTCACGTAGTGTCATATCTAAGATAAAGTGGGGGCTAAATGTATCATCTCAAAATGGAAGAACTTCCATATTGATAGGTTTAGAACCCTCTTTTAGTGCATTTATCTTGAGAGATTTGCATTTAGGATGCATTTTGCACTTGATTTCTTCATTCTAGGTGAAATTAGGGTTAGGATCCTGAGGATCCTCCTTAATTTCCCTTCTTTGTGGATCTATTTTATAGGTAGGACCTAGGAATAGGTCCTCCTAGACTTCATGATGTTCATCATAGGACTTTGTGCCTCTCCCTAGTACTGGGCCCTGTTCTGTCATCATTTCTAGGTCTTCGAGCATCCCTAGGACCTCCTATTTTCAACATAGACTGGATCTTGACCCCTGGGTCAAAGTCGAGGTCAACTCTGACCTAGGTTAGAGTTGAGGTTGAATTTTACCTCTATCAAGATTTGATTCCCCTTTTCAAATTTTGGTCTTGGATGACCCTAAAATTAGTGTCGGGCTTCCGGATCCAAATGCGGAAGGGTTTTAATTTGAAATTCATTTAATTATTTTCCCTCCTTAGTTGGTTATTATGATTGGACCATAATTCAAGGTGAAATTTGAATTATGGGTCCTCACATTAATCTAGGAGCCTCACCTTGAAACCTCTATATAAGGACTCTCATTTGCCTTCATTTACAACACAAGCAAGGAACAAAAGCAAGACCAAGCAAGCAATTGATGGTGAAATGAAGATGCAAGGTTGAGAGAGGATGATATAGAAGATCAAGCCATTGTTGATATCAAGAATTTTTGGAGCATACTATTGTGAACATCTATTTGGATCAAGAGATATCTCTTCTTCCTTGATCCACCATTATCAATATTCAAGCATTCAAAGATACAATCATGGGCTAGCAATTAAGGATTGTGACTTTGGTAAGAGTACTTTAGCCTTGGGGGCTTGGTATGCTTTCTTATCTTATTCAAATCTATGCATTTCTTTCTCATTACCATTCATGCTAGGGTTTTCAATCTAGAGGATTAGATCTTGGAATTACACATTCAATACACACATACATTCTGTTATATCCGGCTATTCATGGAGGTGGAGATCACCAAAACGAGGGTTTGACTAAGGCAAAACCCTATATAGCCACCCCAAAACACCATTTTGAGATATCTACTTTCATTATTTCGAGAATTATAGAGTAGATCTGAGTATCCTTTTCATCAAACTTTTGGGATCTGTGAACAAAATTTCTATCGGAGCTATTTTTGGTTAAAGTTGACCTTCAGTGGGGGGTAAGATTATGCCCCAGTATCTACGTCAAAGTTGACCTACCCCAAAAAAGACAAAAATTTTCTGGGTTTTCTCTGTTGTGGTTTTCTGGTTCTAGATTTACATTACTTGTCAATTCAAATTAATATACACATGAATAGGGGAATGTTAGATGCATTGTTAAGCTCCATTTTACCTCTATTCAAATGGATTGGATAGCTGGGATAGGATTTTGTGGAGGATTAGGATCATGAGTGGGATTAGGGGAGATAATAGGATCATCAGATGGATTATGAGGGATAAGAGGATCTTGAGATGGTAGAGGATCATGACATGGAGATAACAAGGTACTTTGATCTTGACTTTGAAGAGGATTAGGTGGTAGAGTAGAAGGGATAATGGGATCTTGAGAGGGAAGAGGATCATACAATGGAATGGAGGGGAGGGAATCATGAGATGGAGTGATTTGATCTTGACATGGAGGGTAATTAGTGGATGGGAGAGAAGGAATATCTTCATGCAGTGGAGGATAAGTTGATGTTAAGGCTTGAGATGGAAGGGGATCATTGGATTGGGTAGAGGGGATGGGTTCATGAGATGGAGGGGAGTCATTTAACAAATGGGGTAATAGGGATTTCTTGATCTTGATTAGGAATTGGATCATGAAGTGCATTAAGAGGGATAAATGGATCTTTAGATGGATTGGAAGAATGGGATGGAGAGCTGCTAAGATCTAGAGGAGGAGAAGAATCCATCATAGCATACTTTGGAACAAGGTCTTGACATGTTGGGACTTGGGAGAGTGATGGGATGGAGGAAGTGGAAGCTTCAACTTGAGTCGATGGAGGTAGGAAGAATTCATTAGATTTAGAATATTTAGGTGTGTCTTGAATTAGAGGAAATGATGGTGAGTGCACGGCTTGTGGAGATTGGGTAGATTGATTTAGAGGTGAGGATGTATACTTTGTTGATCCATGCAAAGAAAAGAAAAGAATGGTTTTAGATGAGAGATAGGTATGTTGATCCATGCAAAGAAAAGAATGGTTTTAGATGAGAGATAGGTATGATGGATTTGGGTAAATATGAAAGGATGAGATGGATTTCCCTTGTAAAAGGTAGAGGAAGGAGAATAAATGTGTGATGTATTGGGATTAGATATGGCTTATTGAGGTGGAATAGATGGGGATATGGGATTGTCTTGGTAAGTGGGATTTGGATTTTTTTGGTGAGTGTGTGAGTTGGATGAATGTGGAATTGGATTTGTGTGAACTCAATCTTTATCCATGATGTTTGAATGAAGGTTTGGATTTAGATTACAATAAGATGTGGATGAAGATTTGAATCAGGAGTAGATGAAGTGAGATATTTTAGGATGGATGAAAAATGAATGTAGGACTAGGAGAAAGTGTTGACTTTTTTTTATTTGAGAGGGTAGGGCCTCAAGGAATTTGATTTGATTTGATGTTGGATTTGATTGATTGTGAGGGAATGGCCTCAAGGACTTGACTTATTTTCTTTGGATTAAGGATTTGATTGATTTGATTTTTTGAGGGAAAGGCCTCAAGGATTAGATTGATTGGATTTGATTTGATTTGATTTTGGATTTGATGGTTTGAGACAAACCTAGGTGGAACAAGACCCTATGATGGTGCAAACAAAGGATTGATTTGGATGATGATCTTCTTCTACTTGGACATGGACTTGTGATCCCAAGAAAAATAGGATAGGATTAATGGAATTAATTACTTGGGATAGACTGATATTCTCAAAGAAACAATTTGATTAGATGTGTTTGCTAATGATGATGGTCTATGTAACACTTTGGATTAAAGTCTTTCAACGTAATATTTATTAAGGAATGAAAGATGGAATTTGATTTGATTAGTCTTGACTATTCTTGGATATGGGTCAATCAAGAAAAGATTTGATTAAAGCCCAAATGATTATTTTTCTCCTAAGTTAAAAGTAGAAGATTTGATGAAAAATTTGGATTAGAAGATGATGTGGATATACATTGGAATTAAGAATGAAAGTAATTTAGAAGATAGATGAGGGATATTTGGACGAAGTCAAATGGATTGAATTAGGATTGGATTGGAATGATAGAAGATTGACCAGTGAATTATATTAGGAAGGTAAGGATGTGATTAGATTATAAGGAAAATGAATGATGAAATTGGATTAAGAAAGTCACTACTACATTTGGGGCCAAATTTCGACAAAAGTTTCCGACGGGTAACTTTTTATTATGAATTTGGTATTTTTTTTTGTAATAGGCCCCGATGATGTCGGTATTCTGATGGGTGTTTAATTGACCATCAAAATTCTAACAGATTCAGAGTATAGATTAAAAAAAAAAGTGAAATGGCCTCATCATTTTTATTTTGATTGGATAGAGGGAGTGGGAGAAAAGGAGGGAAAGCTTAGCGTGGGAGAAGGTATGTGATTTCTTCATCTTTTGAGCCTCTGGCATCATATTCAAATGCATTTCATTTTATTTGATCATGAATGCTCTCTGAAATGACTGCATTCTACTGGTGTTGTGCCATAGCCAGTGCTTTATCTCTATTAGTTGATGTTATTGGTGCTTGTGCTCAAGGATATCGATTCACTATATTCAAATGTTTGGATTCACGTTTGTTGATATTACTGGCATATATGTTTAATGATGCCATTGTAAATTTTTGTCACTGAAATGACTACATTCTACTGGTGTCATGCCCTAGCCCATGCTTTAACTCCATTATTTGATGTTATTGGTGCTTGTGCTCAAGGATATCCATTTTTTTGAAATGTTGACTATGGTTATCAAATGGACAGCCCGTGAGCTTCTAGCTAGGTGCCATTTGTATTGATAGCTTAGGGCATCAAATGTATTGTATCATTGATAGCTGATACTTTGTTAAAATGAAATAGGACAAAGAATGATTTTTATTTAGTTTCTCTATTTTGATCCATAAGTGGCTTACAACCCTAGAGAAGTATATGCAAATTTATAGATGCAGTTGCAGGATACATAGCAGCTGATAATTCATAATAAATTCATGCATCCAATTTGAATAGAAATTAATACAAAGAACTAGGGTCCTCCAATGGCCCAATAATCTAGACCTTGACTGTCCCCTCAACCAGTGACCCTTCAAAATCAGGTTATCATGTAATCAGTGAGTGATACTTCATTCTCTTGGTGAGCTTCTAGGTAGGCACCATTTGTATATTTGATAGCTTAGGGCATCAAATGTATATTGTATCATTGATAGTTGAGACTTTGTTAAAAGGAAATAGGATAGAACGATTTTGATTTAGTCTTTGTATTTTGATCCCTAAGTGGCTTACAACCCTAGAGAAGTATATGGAGATTTACGGATGTAGTTGCAAGATACATAGCAGCCAATAATTAACAAGAAATCCATGCATCCAATTTGAATAGCAATTACTACAAAGAAATAGGGTCCTCCAATGGTGCAATCATCCAGACCTTGACTGTCCCCTCAACTAGTGACCCTTCAAAACTAAGTTATCATGCAATCCATGAGTGATCCTTCATTCTCCTAGTCTATCCTACATCCAAACATATTGGAAATACACAATACAATGATAAAAAGTCTTTCACAATCCCCCTTCCCTCAAGGAACACTATCAACCATCCCTTCCACATAGCATTTCACTATTTTATGAGTGGATTGTGTAGGAACAATTAACATTAAACAAGGAGAAAACTCCTCAACACATCTTGGAAACCATTGACTTCAATAATAAATGAAACCTAACATTGACAATATTCCTTCCATAGTTGAAGCATACATAGCAGTCGATAATTCACAAGAAATCCATGCATCAAATTTTTATAAGGATATCCTACTAATCAATAGGAATTTTCTTGAGATGACCAATGATTATGCATTTTGATGGCAGTGTGCTAGTTCAAAAGGATAATATAAATCTGAAACAATTTTTTCTAATTTTCTCAAACTATAAATGTGGTTAAAGGGAAAATATTATGTGGAAAACCCACAAACCAAGCTAGCAAATGATTGTACATCAAATTATTCCTATATTCATTCAAGAATTGCTATGCTTCATCTACCTGACCTTTGAGCTTCATCTAGAGGAATGTGTAGCTTTAAGATAGAGTTACTTCTTGGGCCTTACAATAGGGTGCAATATGATCAAGATTTGTTTAGGTTGTATCTTTGTTAGTCCCATTGTTAGGTTCTTATAGTTCATGGTTTGAATCTATTATGGTTGTGTAAGGGGTTTGTAGATTCTTTTTCTAACATAATTATTGGACACCATGATTGGAACAACTAGTTGTTGGCTATTGTACACATGAATCATATCTATCAATGGTTCTTTTTGTTCAAGAATTCATTGATCAATCTTTGAGATTTATTGTCCCAACTTTAAAAGAGTGATAAAAGATATAGTGAGTTCTATCTTTTCCAAGTGTTTTTTGGGTGCCATTATCTTCTAGGATTAATTGTTGGAACCAAATTATGTTCTTTGCCTCTAGTAAATATTTCAGACACAACCATCTTCTTGGTGAAGGGTTTCTTCCATACCCATGAGGCACTATTGCATGGTTTCCATTCCCTTGTAGTATACTGAACCTAATTTAATACAAGTGTGCACTATTTTGGGTTCCATAATTTATGGCCCCTACACTGTGGTTGTTAGCCTAATTAAGATAGGCCTACCTTTGCATATAATAAGAGGCCAATGTAGTACTCCACCCCTAGTCCAATTTTATAAATGTTATGATTATGCTAGGATGATAGATTTCATGTTAGGAAATCATTGAGGCGTATGATTTTACTGACCCCATACTTGCATGTGTATGGTTGATGTGTTTGTTTTACATTTTTGTTTGACATGCTTGATGTGGTTGAGGGATGGAGTCCTAGTTACTTGCTTGCAAGATCCACAAGATCGGCTAATCCCCGCCATTGTCTGTTATATATTTATATATGTTTGTACATGCGGGTGTTGTATGTAGGTTCATAGGTACTGGGTATCATCTTCCCTCAATTGTCAGGATGAGCGTGCCCTATCACAATATCTTAGATGGTAAGAGAGGGGAGATAACACGGATCCAAAACCCTAACCCAAACCCATTTATCCTAGTTGTTGGATAAGTATCTGTTGACTACCCTATCTGAATTTGTCAAGTTGGCAAAGTTTGTGGATCCCTTTCTGGTGTTGTTTGGTTTTGGTTTTGTCTGATTTTATCTTGTTTGGCTTCAGTTGATTTGTGGTTATGGGGGTGATTGTTATGTGATTATTCATTTATTGATTATAGTTGATTTATGTTTATATAGATCATTCTATGTGATTATCAATGTTAGGTGCATATTTGAATTTTATGATTAAGTATGCTCCTATGTTTAATTGAGGAAATTAAATTAAAGTTGATTATTTGAATATTTGGAAATTAATATTGATTATGCCCTAAGTTTATTTTTATGAAATTTAATTAAAATCAAATAATTGATTATTTGGATTTAATTGATTATTTTATTAATAATTGGGTCTTATTATGTTTGTGAGTATTATTAAATAAATTAAATATTTAATTACATATTCTAGGATGCATTAAGTATTTTATTTATTTAATATGTGTTTTAAATTATTAGCATGTGCATAATTGAAAGTGAGTTGTTGTCAAGGGATCTTTGTCAGTTGGTTTTGTTTTCAATTCTATGTTTTCATGTGTGTAAGAGATCCGATTATATCCCAACTTGATTGTATAGGCTCATGATGTTTTTTTTTCTTCTTTAGGTACCTTTGTAATCATTCTAGTTCTTGGATGTGAAACTAGATTTGGGATTACCTAGATTGTGTACCTGATTGATCTATGTGAGATATGTGAGCCTACGGTAGTTTACCTAGATATGTAATAAGAGGTGGCTTGCAATAAGCATCGGGGCCCACAAGTGGCTACTAGGATCACTTATTGTTAAGTATCTTAATCAAGTGATAACTAAATATAACATTGAGAGATATTAAAATAAACTTAATAAGATATGGTTTCCTCGCCCTGGCTTAGTGCTAATATAGACTAAGGTGTGAATGGAGAAGATGACTAGCCCCCTTTTAAGGGATGAGTTGGCATAGTTGATGACTTCATCTATACGAGAGGTCATTGATGTCGTGTATGGTCACTTGGGTGCCGAGATCCAGCAAGATTACTAAGATGAGACTCAAGGGTTAGACGTACATGATGACACCTTCCTATGCATAGTCTAGTTATCCTACATTTGTCGGTTACCTCTGGATTAGTGAGTCTATCATTTCATATTACTATTTTAGTATACCTTGAGTTAGAGAGATTTCAAGATCCTTTCCTTAGCTTGATCTATTTGATTTTTTTAATCCGAGTGGGATCTATTGTTATCTCCTCAGCACAGTGGGAGTGGACCTTTTTAGTTTATGAGGTTGGGTGGTAGTGGTTCTTTTACCATTTGAGATTCTGATGTTTGTGCACCAATGCTGGATGATCCCTGTAGTAGTTGTTCCTTCTTGATCTTCATTGTTGGAGTTGTACTCATCTTCTTCTTGATCTTCTTCCTTGTGATTTTGTATCTTTGTATCAGATCTTCAGTGATGTCTTGTGTTCTTCATTTCAGTTATTGTATTACATACCCTGTGACATGTGCAGTGGATGTAGATTTATGGATACCTTATGGTACCAGTTGTATTTATGTTATCTTCTAGGTGATGTTGATCTTATCTTTCATTAGTTTATATGAGTTTCTTTATTGTACCCTTATCTTTATTATTAATAAATGTTAACGTAATCATCATCAAGGAACCCTTGAGAGTTGTAACCTATGTTGGTTGTTTATGTTATGTGAGTTTCTGGTAATTGTTTCCACATTGATGGTTATCATGTATGTTAACTTTTAAAAAAAAAATTATTCTGCAAACTTAGATGCATGTTTAGGTTAAGTTCTTCTAGGTTCCCTAGTGGGGCATTACAGCCAACATGAAACAAACATCTAGAGGTTAGGGGGTTGTTCCCTATCCATAATTTATTATTTAAGTGCTAAGTGATGATGGGTATATCGTGTAATTCATACCTATTGTGTCTCTTTCTTTCTCTACACATTTCACATTAGGAGTATATGTTATATAATAATAATGAAATCAACTATAGGTCAAATCTAATCAAAATTGCAATATAAAGATTAAAATAGATCTTGAAGAAATATGGGAACCATTTTTGACAGATATTGTACAAATGAAGAGAATACTCCAAAGAGGAGATGCTTCAATGTGGAGCAATTGAATGACAATATTTTACTTTTATATGCACATCTGCAATTTTTTTGATATATTTATGAGATAACAAAACCATAGAAAGAATAGCATATAGAAGAAAGTAAAGAATAATGATCATACTTTGAGATATTGTGGAAAATTAAAGGAAAGAATGTTTGGTGGGGTTATCATGCAATTAGTGAGTGATCCTTCATTCCCCTCTTCCAGTGACCCTTCAAAACTAGGTTTTTATTTAGTTTCTCTATTTTGATCCCTAAGTGGCTTACAACCCTAGAGAAGTATATGCAAATTTACAAACGGAGTTGCAGGATACATAGCAGCTGATAATTCATAATAAAGCCATGCATCTAATTTGAATAGAAATTAATACAAAGAACTAGGGTCCTCCAATGGCCCAATCATCTAGACCTTGACTTTCCCCTCAGCCAATGACCCTTCAAAACTGGGTTATCATGCAATCAATGACTGATCCTTCATTCTCCTGGTGAGCTTCTAGGTAGGTGCCATTTGTATATTTGATAGCTTAGGGCATTAAATGTATATTGTATCATTGATAGTTGAGACTTTGTTAAAAGGAAATAGGACAAAGAATGCTTTTGATTTAGTATTTCTATTTTGATCTTTAAGTGGCCTACAACCGTAGAGAAGTATATGTAGATTTACTGATGCAGTTGTAGGATACATAGCAACTGATAATTCACAAGAAATCCATGCATCCAATTTGAATAGAAATTAATACAAAGAAATAGGGTCCTCCAATGGCCCAATCATCAGGACCTTGACTGTCCCCTCAACCAGTGACCCTTCAAAATTGGGTTATCATGCAATCGGTGAGTGATCCTTCATTCTCCCAATCTGCCCTACATCCAAATATATTGGAAATACACAATACAATGATAAAAAGTATTTCAAAATCCCCCTTCCCTTAAGTAACACTATCAACCATCCCTTCCACATAGCATTTCACTATTGTATGAGTGGATTGTGCAAGAACAGTTAACATTAAACAAGGACAAAACTCCTCAACACATCTTGGAAACCATTGAATTCAATAATAAATGAAACCTAACACCAACACTATTCCTTCCATTCACTTCTACCAAGAATAAAGCATTTAATCCATTCAACATTACATATAATCATTAGACAGTTACATTTCCTGACTGTGTAGAGGAACAGTCATGACAAAAATGATCAAAACTAATTTTACCCTTGCACAAGCTATTCCTCACTCTTAATGAGTTATAAACATGCCATTGTTTCAGTTTTGCTTGTGAGTTATGATATTTTTTGTAAACATGTCATTGGTTTAGTTTAGTGTATTCATTTTTGTCAGACAAATCTTCATTGTCTTCTTATTGTCTTCTTTATATAGCAGCATGTATTAATTGGTTGACAAATAAAGAAGCATTTAGACAATCGGAAGATTTGGTTGATTAAGAGTGAGGCCTTCTTTAGAATCTCATATAAATTTGGTCGATTAAGATGAGAAGAAAAACATAATTCATTAGTTAAATTTTTCAATTCATGTATTTTTTCTCCTATTTATTAGGTGCATGAGTTGAAGGTTGAATGTAAGAGTCTTATAATGTTGTGTTACCTTAAATCTCAAGTTTTTGATACTCCTATGATGATCTTTCTCAACAAGTATTTTATTCTATTGTTTTTTTTTTAATAACATATTGGGCAAATAAAAAATTGTGTAGTTCTACAGGACAGTTAACACAAAATTGAAGCATCAAACAAGACTTGATCAAGTTGCAGGTGGAAAATGCACTCAAATAGTAAGTAATGTAGAATAACAAAATAAGTAATCTATCGTGTCTACATTTTGTTATTTTTTGAGATTACATCCATGTTCTGTATTCACAGAATGGTTCAAAATTGAAATTTACAATTTGATAAAAGTACTGACAGGTGTTGTTCCTTGCACCCTCAATCAACAACTTACCTCCATTTTATTTTGATTTACAAACTACTATATTATTTGAATATCTTTCTTTCTTGCCACAATAGGAAAGAGTTTGAGGTGGAAGACTACAATAATAGAAGTGTTTCAATATGGTATACTATACTACAACATCATTTCATAACTAAGTTTTCAATTTCTATATATAATTAGGTTATAGATAATCTAAGTGAAGAAGCATCATGTCAGACAATCCAAGTGAAGAAGGTAATGGGGATGCAATCAATAGATTGTGGTTTAACTTGAAAAGAAAAGGTGATGGAAAATGTTATTGTCCCTACAATAATTGTAAGGGCTTAAACATTAGAAGATTGCTAATCAAAACAACTAGGAGACATTGTAGGGATAATGGTCACATTGAAGGAGGCTTTGATTATCATGAATTGGTAAGTTTTTCATTATATTTATTTAACAATTAATATATATATGAAATACACTTGATGATGAGATCATTATCAAGGTTTATATGTGTTCATTTTAATATAGGTCGATCTCCCTAGGGAAGTACGTGATATGGACCATGGAGGTGCCAATATTGAGAATATGGCTTTGGAAGTGGAGGATCATGGAGGTGCAAATATTGAAGCTGAAGATTATGATCCCATAGAAGATGACAATGATGCACCAGATGATGGTATTAATACATTGATCCATGACACATTTGGTATTGGCGCAACTGTTGATGATGATCAGGATGATGTTGATGTCATCCATGATATACCTCTACTTGAGAAGGTAGCCACCCCACTTTACGAAGGCTCCCAAACAACTCTTCTCTTTGTTGTATTGTTGTTGTTGAACTTGAAGGTTATGAATGGTTTATCCAACACAGCAATGTCACGTATGCTACGGTATGTCATATATGTCATTATAGTAATTAAATGGTGAAACATGTACCATAAATATTGTTAATATTAACAACATATATTTTTTTCTATAGATTGATAGGTGAGTTCTTGTTACCACCATTGAATATTCTCCCTCGCTCATACCAAGAATTATGTGCCACTATGAAAGATATTGGAATAGAGTACAAAGCAATAGATGCTTGTTCCAATGATCATATTATTTATCATAAAGAACATGAATTTGCAATAGAATGCTCTAAATGTCATACGAGTAGATATCAAACATATCAAATAACAAAAAAGGTGCCTCACAAGGTTCTTTGTTACATCTTCATTATACCACATTTGCAAAGATTATTTAGGTGTAATAGCTTGGCACAATTTATGGATTACCACGCACGCAATAGGATTCAAGATGACATTATTCGAATGCCTATGGGTGGTTCTATATTTAAGGACATAGAGGAAAAGTGGCCACACTTTATCTAAGAACCTTGAAATCTCAAGCTTTCAGTGGCAGCGGATGGTGTCAATCCATTTGGAGAGCTAAGATCTATTTGCACTATTTGGCCTATTTTTGTCATCAACAATAACATTCCTCCATGGATGTCAATAAAAAGGGAGCACATTATGTTGGCAATGATTGTTCCAGGTATTTGATCATTTAATAGTTATTTGTATGTAATTATAAATCTTGTAGTAAAATGGTCACAATAATTATGTAATGTTGTTGTTCATTCAACCAAGTAAATACCAAGTTAAAGATATGAATGTTTATATTGAGCCTCTTATCGACGAGTTGGTGGAGTTATGGAAAGGTGTCACTATGTATGACATCTCTAGATCAATAGGAGATAGACAATTTCAATTCCATGCAATGCTTGTATGGACAATACATGATGCCCTAGGGCTAACACATTTTTTTGGTATGTTATGGTGAATTCAAGTTACACATGATAATTCTAAAAATAAAATTAACATATTTAATCCAATTTTATCATTGCCTTGTAGGTCTTCAAACAAAGGGAAAATTTTCATGTCCAGTTTGTGGTCCAAAGATGAAATCTCATTATTCAAAAAGTTTAGGAAAGCAGGTTTTTGATGAGTATAGATACTTTCTCCACAAAAATCATAACTATCGAATTACCAAAAAACATCTTTTCAATGGGAAAGAAGAGACTACATCTAAGCCATAGAGAATGACACCTCACTTATGGAAGTTGGAATATAATAGAATTAATCGTCAAGGTACTACCATTCTACCTAATGGTTTATGTTTGGAATTTGTATATTTTTATTGTGTTTTTTTTTCTAATTATGTGATTGATGATCATGAATGTCGTCAAGGAAACACTACTGAGCACCTTCCAAAGGGACTAAAGAGTTATCCCAAACAATTTAGTAGGTTTCCCTACTATGAGCAACTGCTTGATGTGCATTTGTTTGATACTATGAATATTGGAAAGAATGTAACGGAGACATTGTGGAAGATATTAGATGGAAGGCATGACAAAGAAAAAATTGTCAAAATTTGTAGTGACATTCATGAATCCAATCATGCAATAAAAAATTTCATTGAATCAAATAGAAATGGAGAACGGATTAATACAAGTGCCCTTCCTTGGTTATTAACAGAACAACAAGGTGATGCCATAAAAAAAGTCATACGAAAAATTCAATTTCCCATAGGATTTGCTGCAAACATAAGAAGTACCATATCAAAGAAAGGTGAATTTGGGCTAGGGTTGAAAATGCATGATTGGCATACCTTCATCAAGGTACGTCATATTCTTTTGTATTTACAATATATTTGTAAACTGCATGTACTTATCATTGTATTATATGAGAAAAGAATGACATGATTATTTTTATAATTGTTGCAGTTTGTGCTACCCCTATCTCTCCCAAAGAAATTTGAAAATAACATCAAACAAGTGATATTTGATCTTGAAAAATACATGAGGTAAGCAATGATATATGTTCAATTTGTTGTATATATATATATATATATATATATATATATATATATATATATATATATATATATATATATATATATATATATATATATATATATATATATATATATATATATATATATATATGTATATATATTGTAAAGTCTCGTGTTTATATATTTTTGTGTCTTGAATGTCTTGTAGGTGGTTGTCATCTAAAGAAATCCATAGAGCAGATATAAAATACTGGAAGAGAAGAATTCCTCTTCTAATGTGTGAAATGAAAAAGTGTCTACCTTCAACCTTTTTCAATGCACAAGAACACTACCTCATACACCAAGTTGAGGAGATTGAAATGTGTGGACTCGTACACACTCGGTCAATGTGGATGGTTGAGAGGCACTTAAAATTTTTGAAGGCTTTGGTTCGGCAAAGAGCATGTCCTGAGGGTTCTATGGTGGAGGGATATATGGTATACTAGACTATGTTGTATGTTACTGAATATCTTCCTAAGCTTGCAACAAAGATCCATATAGATCACATTTGGGATCTCGACACCATTAGAAAATTTGAAGGGGAGTACTTGCTGGGGGAAGGTAGAATGAGGAAAGTGTGAGGTAATAAATTATCAGATGTTATTGTAGCTGTTAATTAATTCTTAATCTTCAAAATTAATCAGTTGTAAGTCATCTATTTATTTTTTGTACAGCTGCTCGAGAGTAGGATGCAATACATTTGTATATTGCAAACAATCAAGATTGGATGATGAAATGGATTGAACAATGTCATCATTTAGGTCACACATTAACATGGGAAACTATGTCTTCATTGGTTAATGAAGCTCATTGTAACGAAGATCCAAATGTTACCCAAAGGGAAATAGATTTAGCACATGGTTTAAAAGATTTCTAGGTACATATAAATTTGTTAATCACTTGTACGTTTATGAACTCTTGATGCATTAATTTATACATGTTTTACATATTTTTGCTAGTCAAACACCACAAGGCTATGTTTTGCAATGGTCATAAATTTCGCATCAAAAATTTGGATGACACAAAGAAAACTTGTGATTCTGGGATAAGTGCAGTCTTTCAGGTGACTAATATTTCATCTAGAAATGACTTACATCCTCAAGAGTCTGAAAATTGATACTATGGCATTTTGGATGATATACTTGAGTGTGACTTTAATTCCTTCATATTAGTTCTCTTCATCATTAGATGGTACAGGCTATGACTTAATTAAAATGATCCTGATAGAACTGTTATTGAACATGACAATGGATTTCCAATGATTAATACAAGGTGGTTTGAGCCAATTGGGGATGAACACTATGTTCTTCCAAGCCAATGTGAGCAGGTATTTTACTCAAAGGTTTCGCATAAATTAGGTTGGTCATTTTTTGTTAGACATGATCCAAGAGGAAGGTCGATGAGGTATAATGTGATGGAAGAAGATTGTGAACAACTAGAAGATGATGTAGATGATGATCACGAACAACAGTTAGTCGATGATGTTCCTGACGCAACTTTTCTTGAAGAAGAAGAAGATGATGATGATGATGATGCTACTGATGATGCTACTAATGATGCTACTGATGATGATGATGATGATGATGATGATGTTGCTGATGATGATGATGATGATGATGATGATGCCGATGATGATGTTGATGATGACGATGATGACGAAGATGAAGACAATGACGGTGGTGGTGATGATGTCGACCTCAACAATGATCATGGTGATTAGTTGGATGAAGAAGAAGATGAATGACATGAATGAAATGTACAATTACGTGATCACTGCTTAATCTATTTAATATTGATTTCTTCATAGAAATGTGTAGTTATGCAATCAATGCTTAATCTAATTAATTCGTGATGTACTTACTATGGGATGCTTATGGTTTTCAATGTACTTACTATGTGGTTTTGAGTATATGTATCATGAGTTTTTTAGCTAACATTAGATAATTGAATTACATATGTAGGTACCTAGACTCCTTTCACGAGCATCCCACATAGTCTCATGGATCGACAAACTGACCTCGATGTTGATGATGTGACTAGATCAGGTAAAGACCTATACGATTATGGCTTGTAAAGTACTAAAATACTTTAAAATGTTTTTAATTTAACCCTTTTATATGTTATTGTAGATGACCCCCCTTTGCATCAATAGAGAGCTAGGCATGCATTGAGATCTAATGAGAGGGTAGATGATCATGATGATGATATCGATACTCATCTTACAATTATATCTTAAAAACTAGAAATCAAAAGAAAAAAAAGAAATGATTGTCATCTATGCACCTTAATTGATAATGATTGATTTTTATATGTCAATGAATTTAATTATGTGGTAGTGAATGTTCATAAATTTTATAATGTGTTAATGAATGTTATCATGTGATAATTAATGAATGTCAAATTTTATTAATGTGTGAATGAATGTTATCGTGTGATAATTAATGAATGTTACATTTTATTAATGGATGAAATAATGAATGAATGTTAGATGTTAACAGGGAATTTAGAGTGATGTTGGGGGTGGGGTGGTGGGGCCAAATGAGCTTCCACCTTCACATGGTTGGCCCTATTTAGTATAGAAAATAAAACTATTCTCAAAACAAAGTGAAGCTCAATAAGTTTGTTCCTTATATAGGGTCTCAAGTGTAGCTTTTATCCCACTCTCAATATTGCAAGGCTTCAAGTGGTGTTTTGATATTTGTTTCTCCATCTCCCACTGACATCTTGTCTTTCTCCTAAGAACTCTCACCGAGCTATGATACATGGATAAGAAGACGATGTCCCTTACAGGCTACACATATATAATATGGTAGATCTAGGAAACAAATATACTACAACATAGAATGAGTCAACTTGAATCTATAGTTTCTTCATTCACAATGAAAATTCAAATTACAAGCCATATTTTAGATTTAATATTCATATTTATCTTCATCATGATCATAGCCATCATGGTCAGCATATGGTTCAACTTCATTTGAACCACACTTCATGTTGGATTATAACATATTGAAACTTACACCATGAAGAAGACAAATGATTAAATAGAAAGAGAGGACCAACTGAACCATCTTGTGGTTAGTCTATATCACATTGAGAAACAACGTCAAGACTCGAGAATCAAAATAGTCAAAAGTTTCTTCAAGACCATGAATGATCAACAACATTCCATTAGAAAACAAAACACTAATCTATATTATTATTAATCCATAAAATATGTTTTTAAAGTTTAGAAGCATCAAAAGAACTTTCAAGAAACATAGTACTATCCAAGGACCAAAATGAATACCCTCCAAATGATTATGATTATGTTGATGTTGATGTCTATAATTTATGTCTAATGATTATGATGATGTTGATGTTGATGTCTTTATTTCACTTACTGATGCTTGCCTAGATTGAATTTTGAATTGCCAGGCTAGAGAATGCTTTCAAAGTTTAGGGTATGTTCTACATGATACTCTTAGTTACAGCTCAAATGCAACTCAGCATATTTTTTATGCTGGGCAACCCACTGCAGAAACTCATCTGCAAGTGAAATTTAATACTATGAATCTTGGCATTGTTAATGTTATTACTTTTCCTCATGTTTCATATTTTTGAAAATGTTTCTTGGCACTAGCTTATTCTTATTACAATGTTCTTCATTGTGGGATAGGAGGTCAATCTTTATTGTCTTCATTATGAGGGACAGTGAAGATTTCTCTGACAAATAGCAGGTCCTCTTTAGTATCTTATAATAACATGCTAAACTGATAAAGGTGTTATGGGCATTTAATCTGCAATTACTAATAGACTAAGCATATTATTACTATGCTTAATGTTCCATTTAAATGCATTTAACACAAAAAAACAAATTTACAAAACTGAACCACTGGCATGTTTACAACAAAGATGTGTTGAGGAGTTTGCTCCTTGTTTAATGTTAACTATTCCTGCACAATCCACTCATACAACAGTGAAATTCTATGTGGAAGGGATGGTTGATAGTGTTCCTTGAGGGAAGGGGGATTTTGAAAGACTTGTTATCATTGTATTGTGTATTTCCAATATGTTTGGATGTAGGGAAGACTGGGAGAATGAAGGATCACTCACTGATTGCATGATAACCTAGTTTTGATGGGTCACTAGAAGAGGGGAATGAAGGACCACTCACTAATTGCATAATAACCCCACCAAGCATTCTTTCCTTTAATTTTCCACAATATCTCAAAGTATGATCATTATTCTTTACTTTCTTCTATATGGTATTCTTTCTATGGTTTTGTTATCTCAGAAATATATCAAAAACATTGCAGATGTGCATATAAAAGTAAAATATTGTTCTTCAATTGTTCCACATTGAAGCATTTCCTCTTTGGAGTATTCTCTTCATTTGTACAATATCTATCAAAAATGGTTCCCATATTTCTTCAAGATCTATTTTAATCTTTATATTGCAATTTTTATTAGATTTGACCTATAGTTGATTTCATTAGTATTTTATAACATATACTCCTAATGTGAAATGTGGAGAGAAAGAAAGAAACACACTAGGTATGAATTACATGATATACCCATCATCACTTAGCACTTAAATAATAAATTATGGATAGGGAACAACCCCCTAACCTCTAGATGTTTGTTTCATGTTGGCCTCTTATTATATGCAAAGGTAGGCTTGTCTTAATTAGGCTAACAACCACAGTGTAGGGGCCATAATATTTTCCCTTTAACCACATTTATAGTTTGAGAAAATCAAAAAAAATTGTTTCAGATTTATATTATCCTTTTGAACTAGCACACTGCCATCAAAATGCATAATCATTGGTCATCTCAAGAAAATTCCTATTGATTAGTAAGATATCCTTATAAAAATTTTATGCATGGATTTCTTGTGAATTATCGACTGCTATGTATCCTGCAACTATGGAAGCAATAGTGTTGGTGTTAGGTTTCATTTATTATTGAATTCAATGGTTTCCAAGATGTGTTGAGGAGTTTGCTCCTTGTTTAGTGTTAACTGTTCCTGCACAATCCACTCATAAAATAGTGAAATGCTATGTGGAAGGGATGGTTGATAGTGTTCCTTAAGGGAAGGGGGATTGTGAAAGACTTGTTATCATTGTATTGTGTATTTCCAATATGTTTGGATGCAGGGCAGACCAGGAGAATGAAGGATCACTCACTGATTGTAAGATAACCTAGTTTTGAAGGGTCACTAGTTGAGGGGACAGTCAAGGTCCCGATGATTGGGCCATTGGAGGACCTTATTTCTTTGTAGTAATTTCTATTCAAATTGGATGCATGGATTTCTTGTGAATTATCTACTGCTATGTATCCTGCAACTGCATCCGTAAATCTACATATACTTCCCTATGGTTGTAAGCCACTTAGAGATCAAAATAGAGAAACTAAATCAAAATCATTCTTTGTCCTATTTCCTTTTAACAAACTCTCAACTATCAATGATACAATATACATTTGATGCCCTAAGCTATCAAATATACAAATGGCACCTACCTAGAAGCTCACCAGGAGAATGAAGGATCACTCACTGATTGCATGATAACCCAGTTTTGAAGGGTCACCAGTTGAGGGGACAGTAAAGGTCTATATGATTAGGCCATTGGAGGACCCTAGTTCTTTGTATTAATTGCTATTCAAATTGGATGCATGGATTTATTGTGAATTATCAGCTGCTATGTATCCTACAATTTCATCCGTAAATCTACATATACTTCTCTAGGGTTGTAAGCCACTTAGGGATCAAAATAGAGAAACTAAATAAAAATCATTCTTTGTCCTATTTCCTTTTAACAAAGTATCAACTATCAATGATACAATACATTTGATGCCCTAAGCTATCAATACAAATGGTGCCTAGCTAGAAGCTCATGGGCTCTCCATTTGATAACCATAGTCAACATTTCAAAAAAATGGATATCCTTGAGCACAAGCACCAATAACATCAAATAATGGAGTTAAAGCACAGGCTAGGGCACGACACCAGTAGGATGTGGTCATTTCAGTGACAACAATTTAGAATGTGGTCCTTTGGTGTGTATTAAATAGAATAGAATTTTTAGCATATTATTATCATTCTATTTATTTGTTGTAAACATGCCATTGGTTCAGTTTTGTAACTTCACTATTGTATGAGTGGATTGTGTAGGAACAGTTAACATTAAACAAGGAGAAAACTCCTCAACACATCTTGGAAACCATTGAATTCAATAATAAATGAAACCGAACACCAACACTATTCCTTCCATTCACTTCTACCAAGAATAAAGCATTTAATCCATTCAACATTACATATAATCATTAGACAGTTACATTTCCTGACTGTGTAGAGGAACAGTCATGACCAAAATGATCAAAACTACTTTCACCCTTGCACAAGCTATTCCAAACTTCAAGTAAAATGAGCAATATGCTATATCAAATCATTCGTATTCATAATAACCATTCGAAGGATCATTTTGTCAATGAACCCTCTGACTGTACCCCTGCGGCAGAGAAAGGAAACTTAGTAAAACTAGTCTATGCTGATGTTTGTGAGGGTACAGTCATGATAAGTGCCTCTCAAACCTCTCCAAACATGTAAGATTGTCTTTAAATACTTTATTGATCTCTTTTAAACATTAACCAAATCAAACCTACATTTGAATCCACACACAATAACCCCAAAATGAAGGGTTTCGTATCCTTTAATGAATCTCAGTCACTGGTAGCGCATGGATAGTCAAACCAGTAGTCTCCAAAGTATTCAATAAGTGACTGGATTATATTTAATACATGCTATTCCTTCTATTCACTTCTACCAAGAATAAAGCATTTGATCCATTCAACATTACATATAATCATTAGACAGTTACATTTCCTGACTGTGTACTAGAGGAACAGTTAGGAAATGTAACTGTCTAAAGGATCCAAACATTTGAAAATAGTGAATCGATATCCTTGAGCACAAGAACCAATAATATCAAATAATGGAGATAAAGCACGGGCTAGGGCACAACACCAGTAGAATGCAGTCATTTCAGAGAGCATTCGTGATCAAATAAAATGTAATGCATTTGAAATCTGCAGTCAAATATGATGCTAGATGCTTAAAAGATGAAAAAATCACATACCTTCTCTCGTGCTCAGCTTTTGCTCCTCTATCCAATCGAAATAAAAATGATGAGGCTACTTCACTTTTTTTTTTCATAGCCAAATCTTCCGTGTACCACACGAAGAACATGCCATTGGTTCAATTTTGTAATTTGTTTTTTGTGTAATTAGTAATTGGTAGATTAAATGTATATAACACCTTTATCAGTTTAATTAGCATGTTATTATCATATCAAATAAAGCATGTTTAAGAATTGTTGGGACTGGTCCTTTTGCGTGTATTAAACATAATAGAATTTTCAGCATATTATTATCAATCTATTTCTTTGTTCTAAACATGTCATTGGTTCAGTTTTGTAGATTTGTTTAATCCATTAAATGCATTTTTCATGAGGAGGGGTCTTATTCTTAGGAGATTGATGAAGATTGTGCACCTCAAAAACCAATTCATAAGGTACCAATCATGTTTCCTATTCGCTTATATTTTTGGATTGGCAAATCTCCTTATAAGTTTCATGTCCTTTCTTTTGATTACTATGGATGATATATATATCTTACATTTAACATTCAACTTCTTTACATTTTAGAACATGTAGTGTGTTTTTTGAGGATTTTACCAAATCAACTTTTAACATAAACTGAAAACACCAAACTGATATCTTGCCCTTTCAACTTGACAAAATATTTGCACTTGACCAACAACTGCAAGCAACTGAATGATAAATCCACATACTTATATCTTTGTAAAATACCTAGAACATCAAAAAGATGGCTAAGTGGCTGCTGCCATGATTTTTATCTACTGAATATGGGAAAAAAAACACCAAAAAAAATTGAATAGAAAACATGATTGGTCATTTCAAAGAGTATTCGTGATCAAATAAAATGCAATGCCTTCTCTCACACTCGATCAACTTTCACCCGCTCGTTTTCTCCCACTCCTTTTCTCTACAAATGAAATAAAAATGATTTGGTGATTTCAAAATAGTGAATTGATATCCTTGAGCACAAGCACCAATAACATCAACTATTTTGATCTGTGGGTACCCTAATGTTGGCAAGAGTTCTTTTATTAATAAGATTACTCTACAAGCTTGAAGAAGCGATATATTTTGGCAAATGAAGAGTAGAAAGATGATGATATTCCTAAGATCATGGATGGACACAATGTTGTAGACAAAATGGGAAGACATCTTTCTAGACTGGACCTAGATCCTTCGACAATTGGGGTTGGATCCAGACCCAGGCTAAAAAGATGTCTTCCTTTCTGTTGTGGAATTATCTCTTCTTTGGCCTGCACTCATTCCTCTTCTCAAAAATGGTTATCTAGAAACTTTGGATATTGTTTCTCATCCATGCATGAAATGTGCTAGTGATCATATAAAATTACTTTAGGCCTCCAGTATTTATGAGATGTAAAAGTGTAAAATGTTTTTGCGAGACAGGGATCAATTTGTGCAGTGTACATAAATGCAAGGCGGTGATTATTCTCGACGATCGACAAGTAGCTAGGACAGTAGCTAGGACTAAAGATAAAACAGCTCAAGAGACCATCATAGGTTCTCTCTTTCTTCGATCTATATTATTGACAGAATGTTTTACCTTTCATTAGCTCATCAAATATGGGGATTTGAAAGAATTTAATAGAATATTTTCATGACAACATATATTATTTAAGTTGACGTTGCATGAATTTATCTACTTCGTGCACTCATAGACTATGAGGACGGCAATAAAAAAGCATGGCCGTCCTCATAGTCTACAAGTGCGTGAAGTAGATAAATTTGTGTAATATCAACTTAAATAATATATGTTGTCATGAAAATATTCTATTAAATTCTTTCAAATCCCCGGATTTGATGAGCTAATGAAAGGTAAAACATTTTGTCAATAATATAGACCGAAGAAAGAGAGAACCTATGATGGTCTCTTGAGTTGTTTTATCTTTAATGTGCATATCCATCAATTTTTCGACACTTAATCATTAATTCCAATAGAAGTGCTACACATTCAATAGATAAAATGTTGGATAAAACTAATTTACAACAATAGTTCCGATAGTAATGTTATACGTTCAACAGGGAACCTGTCAGAGAAATAATGAAGGATTGTCGCTCTTCCGACATTATAAGTGTCAAAAATAGAAATTTTTTTATAGAACCTTTGACATTAATGCCATATCACTGACAGGTATATCTGTCAGAATTAAGTAAAAACTGTCGCTATTCCAACAGTTATAATGTCGAAAAGGATATCTTTTTGATAGTTAATAGGTCATTGTGTCAAAATTTTGATGGATAAACTGTAGAAAATGCCATAATGAAGCTGTTGCTGAAATGCAAGTTTTCGACATGATATGGTGTCGGTAAACTGACAGATACATCTTCTGTCACAATTTCCTACGCAAAAATAGCGACGGACCCATCTATCAAAATGCTGACAAATTAGCGTTGCAAATCTGACAAATGGTCGTCAAAATTTGACCCCAAATGTAGTAGTGAGTAGACGTGATTTATGAAGGATTACCAAGACATGAAGATGATGACCCTGATTGAATGATCAAGAAGAGGATAAAGATGAATTAGAAGAATGATTATATTAGAAGAATGATTAGAATGATTAAGAAGAATGATAATATGACTAGAAGAATGATTAGGAGGATTAGAAAAGGATAGGAAGGACTTAGAAGAAGTGATTAAGATTATTAGAAGAGGTGAATAGGATGATTAGAATATAATAGAAAAGACTTATAAGAATTAATTAAGATGATTAGAAGAAGTGATTAGGATGATTAGAATATAATAGGAAAGACTTATAAGAAGTGATTAAGATGATTAGAAGAAGTGATTAGGATGATTAGAATAGAATAGGAATAACTTGGAAGAAGTGATTAGGATGATTAGAATGATTAAAGAAGGAAGAATCTTAAGATGATTAAGAGGTGATGACTAGGATGATTAGAATGGAGGAATGATTAAGGATGTAAAGGAATGATTTGGATGATTGAATTGGATTAAGAAGATGACTAAGGATGTTATGGATGGTTAGGAGATGATGACTACAATGATTAGAATAGAGGAATGAATAGGATGATTAGAAGGTTATTAGGATAAGAAGTATGAAGAATATGATGAAGTTGATAGATGGAAGAAGTGATGTGAATATGATGTGGAAAGCTTGACTAAGTGGACTTAAAAAAAGACTTGTTTTTGTTGTTTTTGAAATGATTTTTTGAATTTTTTTTTAGTTTTGTAATGTTTTTGGGTTTTTTAACTTTATATTATTTGTTTGGATTTTAAAAGTTTATGTTTTTTTTTCAAAATGTTATGATTGTTTTTGGATTTTGGATTTTAAGATGCAAAGAAAACAAATGAAATTATAGACAAGCACAATTGCTAAGGCTTAATTTGGATGGTGTGTCCCCTTTTAGTTGCAAATGGGGAAGGTTTTAAACATTTAAGTACATAAAACACACCAACAATCCTATTGAGGCTTCAACTAGGATATACAAGCTCAACTAGGGGATGTCCTTGATATATGAAAGGTACGTGAGGCCCAAATCCATAGATGAAAGAGAATAATGCCACACAACCGAGAGGAGACAGTAACCCAAATATCCACCTTCACTTCCCAAAGGTATAAAGTTCTTTGGGGCTTAGCCAAGAATGACAAGATTCTACTTCCAAGAGAGGTGTCTTTGGATTCACCTCCTGCTATTTATACTCTGCTGGAACACGGGAGTTGAGGTCAACCCTTGATGTGATCAAATCCCCAAGAAAGCCTACTAAAAATAAAACAAGACCATGTATTTCTTGTGCACTCAAGATCACCCAAAGGCGCAAGAGGAGAGAATACATACGTAGCCTTGGGGTTTAAAAGACATTTGTTCTTTTTAATTCCAAACCCAAATGTGAAGGTTAATTTTAAGCCCAATTTGCAAATGTGTGGAAAACACCTCAGAAAGATTGTCTAAGGATAAAAATAGTCACAAAATTAGATTCCTTGCATTTTTTTGATGAATTTTAAAAAAACATTTGCTCAAAAATGATTTTTTATGCCCAAGTTATGAGTGTTTGAAGTTGAAAAGAAGGGCTGAATTTGAATTAGTGCACCTTATTTTCTATGAGGAATTTGATAAAATAGTTTTTAGATCTAGATAGAGGGATGAATCAGCTTTTTGGCACCTTTTAAATCATCCAAAATGGATTGTGTATGTAAACGTTATAAGCATTTTTGTAAAGTAGCTCCTTTAAGGCTTACAAGGAGATAAAGGGCTAAATAAGCCCCTAAAAGCTATCCCCTAGGCCCCACGTGACCACTAGTTGAAATATGGGGGGTTGGAGTTTAGCAAAGCCCCTGGTTACCCATATCACCAGGAGCTAAGAGCGTGCAAAAAAGAAAATAAAAAAAACAACAACAATTAAACACTTATTAAAATAAGTTATATTAAAAAAAAAGATCAAATTAAAAAATATATATATTTGAACACAGCCCCATGAGACTGTGTTTGCAGCCCCGCGTGGGGATTGTCCATAGACCCGCGTGGGGACTACTCACAGACCCACAAAGGGATTGTGGTCACAACCCCACAAGGGGACTGTGGTCACAGCCCCATGCAGAGATTGTGGTCACAGCCCCGCAAGGGGACTGTGGTCACAGCCCCAGGAAGAGACTGTGGTCACAGTCCCGCAAGGGATTTTCTTTATTTATATATTTATTTATTTATTCTTATTTTTTATTTATGTTTTATTATTATATTTTATTTATTTATTAATATATATTTAATATTTATTAATATACATATATATGTTTTTGTATTATTACTATTTTTTAATATTTTTTAAACATATATGTATATATATATATATATATATTAAAAATATATATACAAATATATATTTAAAAACTATTAAAAAAAGAAAAATATAGAGAGAATGAGATTTTGATTTTTTGAAAAATATAGACTAATACAAAAAAAAAGTAAGATATATTTAATGTATATACTCCTATAATTTAAAATAGGAAAATGAGCAAAGCATGAAGAATAATATGTCAAAAGTCCTCTCTTGAGTGCTCTAAGCACAATGATGGGGTTCTTGGCTTTATTTGAGGTGCCTTGTGAAACCTGATGTTCAAGAGCTCCTTTAAACCCACAAGCTTGAAAACTCAAAAACACACTCAAAGCCACATTAGCATGTTAGTTTGAACCCGTGAAGTGGATCCCACCAGGCGTGCCAAAATGTATTGCATAAAAATGTAATAAAAGAATAAACTTAAATAAACTAAGCTTATCCTAACATATTCATGCAAACCTCAAAATATGGAAGCAAACATGTAAATGTGTTGAAACAAAATGAGAAATAAAGCTTAACTATTCAACACAATAAACAAATGCAAACCTCCCAAATGAAGAAAATATATTTGATGTTGTTTTTGTTGAGGGTATGTGGTTGCTCACAAATCTTGCAGCATGATAATGTGCAAAGAAGGCTTGTTGAATGAGGAGAAAAGCTCTCAATTTATAGAATTTTGAAGGAAATGGATGGTTCAGATTGAAAGTTAGATAAAGGGCTAGGATTATTCAAGATCAATGAGGTGGAGGCCAAGTAGATGTCATGTGAATTAAGGTTTGACCATTCAAAGGGGGAAAGATTCTAACACGTGTGAGAAGCCTTTGAAAGTGACATGTCCATGACAAAGTGTAAGAAGGTGTAAGAGGGTGTAAGAGAGCCAAATTTTCTCACACATGTGTGAGAAACTTGAGAAAATGATGGATCAATGACAAAATTCAAAAGATGTAAGAGGATGGGAGAACCAAGGTTGCTCACACATGTGTGAGAAACTTTGGAAAATTACATGTCAATGACATGCATCAAAAGGTGGAAGAGAAAGAGAGAACCAAGGCTTGGAAAGTGACATGTCAATGACATGTGGGAGACAATTGTGTAAAGGTTTGTAAGAGTCACATGTGACTAAATTCATATGTGACTTGGGTTTGGGTTAGGATTTATTAATCTTTACATTAAGATTGTGCAAATGATTAGGATGAGATCAAGTGGAAGATTAAGATTAATTAGTAGGAAAGTGGGTTGACTTGGGTTAGAAGGATGGGTTTGGTTAGGGAAGTGAGGTTAGGTGAGGGTTAAAGTTAGGAGCCATGTGCTCAAATAGAATTAAATTCAATATTTAATTCCAAGTGGGATAAGAGGGGATTAATTAAATAAACTAGGTCATTTACTTAATTAAGTGGAAGATTAGGATGAGGGGAAATAGGCTAGGATTAAATAAATGTAAATTTATTTAATCAAGGATAAGGGATAAAGAGGGGTGTAATTAAATAAATGTAAATTTATTTAATTAAGGGAGAATAAGGCTAAAATTAAATAAATAATAAATATCTATTTAATTGGCTAAGATAAGGGTAATTGTTAGGACAATTTTAGGTGTCTACATTTTACCCCTCTTTGACATAGCATCACAAAGTGATGTTAGATCAAAGAAGATTAAAACATAGTGGATAAAAGGGATAAGACTAGAGGCATGATGCCCCAGTCACGAGAGGATGAGGAAGGATGACGAGTAGGGATTAGTATTACCAAAATGTATTGCATAAAAATGTAATAAAAGAATAAACTTAAATAAACTAAGTTTATCCTAACATATTCATGTAAACCTCAAAATATGGAAGCAAACATGTAAATGTGTTGAAACAATATGAGAAATAAAGCTTAACTATTCAACACAATAAATAAATGCAAACCTCCCAAATGCAGAAAATATATTTGATGTTGTTGTTGAGGGTATGTGGTTGCTCACAAATCTTGCAGCATGACAATGTGTAAAGAAGTCTTGTTGAATGAGGAGAAAAGCTCTCAATTTATAGAATTTTGAAGGAAATGCATGGTTGAGATTGAAAGTTGGATGAAGGGCTAGAATTCTTCAGGCTCAATGAGGTGACCATGAGGTGGAGGCCAAGTAGATTCCATGTAGATGACATGTGGATTAGGGTTTGACCATTCAAAAGGGAAAATATTCTCACACATGTGTGAGAAACCTTTGAAAGTTACATGTACATGACAAAAGTGTAAAATGGTGTAAGAGGGTGTAAGACAACCAAATTTGCTCACACATGTGTGAGAAACTTGAGAAAGTGATGGCTCAATGACAAAAATCAAGAGATGTAAGAAGATGGGAGAACCAAGGTGCTCACACATGTGTGAGAAACTTTAGAAAATGACATGTCAATGACATGGGTGAAAAGGTGAAAGAGAAAGAGAAAACCAAGGCTTGGAAAGTGACATGTCAATGACATGTGGGAGACAAGTGTGTAAGGGTTTGTAAGAGTCACATGTGACTTGGGTTTTGGTTAGGATTCATTAATCTTTAGATTAAGGTTGTACAAATGATTAGGATGAGATTAAGTGGGAGATTAAGATTAATTAGTGGGAAAGTGGGTTGACTTGGGTTGGAAAGATGGGTTTGGTTAGGAAAGTGAGGTTAGGTGAGGGTTAAAGTTAAAAGCCATGTGCTCAAATAGAATTAAATTCAATATTTAATTCCAAGTGGGATAAGAGGGGATTAATTAAATAAACTAGGTCATTTACTTAATTAACTGGAGGATTAGGATGAGGGGCAATAGGCTAAGATTAAATAAATGTAAATTTATTTAATCAAGGATAGGATAAAATTAAATAAATGTAAATTTATTTAATTAAGGGAGAATAAGGCTAAAATTAAATAAATAATAAATATCTATTTAATTGGCTAGGATAAGGGTAATTGTTAGGACAATTTTAGGTGTCTACACCATGTATCATTCTTGCTAACTTTAGAAATAAGTGTTGTTTCAACGTACCCTTCTTCTTCTTTTGAATATTCTTTCAAAGCTATGAATACCACCTTAATGTGTGCATTGGTGTCGGTGTTAGTGACATCATCATCATCTTCAACAAGGTAACATGATTTATTTCCTTTATCTTTGTAGTCTCAGTTGCTTCTTATGTCATACTATCGATTGCCTTTGTGATCTTGGTTATCTCTTCTATAAAAATTTCTTTCACCAGATCGTTCATTATCTTTGTCTTCTTCTTTCCTTTTAGGACATCTAGCTACAATGTGACCAATCTCTTTATAGTTAAAACATACCAAAGGTAATTTCCCTTTGTATCTACCTTTACCTTTTTTCAGTCTTCTAGCAATTAATGATTCAAGTTCATCAAGTTCATCCTCATCACTATCACTGTCACTCTCATTTCTTATCATGTGTTTAATGCTTAATTTACCAATTTTCAATGATGACATAAATGCATACTCAACATTTGGAACAATACTGTTATCATAGTTATTCAACTCAAAAGTAGTCAGTTTATCGATTAGGATATCAAGTGTAAGAGTGTTACTAGGAGTTGATCTCATTTCATGGATTTTAGAGATCCTAATAGTATAGATAGGTAGCAAGGTTCTAATAATTTTACTCACAATAGTGTCTTCATCAATAATATCTCCTGCTCCTTGGATAGCATTGATAATCTCCTTAATTTAGTTGTTGTATTGTGAAATGTTTTCTCCTTTCATCTTCATGTCATCAAACTTTCCTCTAAGATTCTCAGCTCTTGCCCTCATTACATTCTCATCTCCTCCATGAATTCATGCAAGTTTGTCCAACATTTCTTTGGCAAAGGTACATGTCTTGATATCTTCAAATCCAACATCTGATAAGGAAGCAAGAATCTCTATCATTTTCATATTATGTTCATGTCTATCTCTCAACTGATCAATAGTAAAAGGTCTAGTTAGTTGGATGTAATCATTGCTCAATTAAAATACTGCAGATTCTCCAATTCTAGATATATTCAACTTCATTATGCTTTTCCATGTTGATAAGTTGTCTTTGTTTAGCTTTGGCACCTCTCTCTTATACATCTTGTGATCTTTAGCTTAAGTCCTTCAAAATTTCCTTCCAAGCAACCAGTGCTCTGATACCAATTGTTAGATAACTGAGAGGGTGGGTGAATTAATTAATTCTAGTTATCCTAAAGTCCCAAATCTCCCAAATGTATATATTCAAACTTTTCAATCAAATTATCAACTCGGTAAGATATCAAGAATAACTTTCTCTTCATCTACCAATTGACAATAAATTCAATATTGTATTTACCGATCTGACTAGTTATGAAATGTGTAAAGTAAAATAACAATCCAATCACATCAAATACACATAACACAGATTTTTAATGTGGAAACCATGTTAGGAGAAAACCACCTGGGACCGGTAACCCAAAAATAATTCACTCTTCTAAAGTGAGCTTTGTTAGGATCCAACCTTGTCAAAGGTTACAAACACACTGTAAGGTGTGACCTGATTAGAGGATTTATCACTAGTAGTTCTCCCTTGACTAGCATTCACTATGGGGTCAACAAGAAAATAATCAACATTCATTGAATGTCATATTGAAATACAAAAAGACTGTTAAGTCCACTCAGTTAAGAGATTTTTGTTGTAACAACGGTTAAAATGATATAATAATGATCTGATTCAAATACAACTAAGATTTTTAGATTTTCAGATCTATGCTAAGCTCAAAATACCTCCTCTGATCAATAAACAATTCAATCCTTCATATCCTCTAACTTATTCCACTCAATGAATAATTCTTTGACGCTCGATAATGTCTATAGTTCAACTCAGTTATGTCTTCAACTAGTTTGATCAGCAATGCATGAAAATAGTCCTTTCATGCGAATTCTCCTGCAGTGTCAATAATCCTAGACTCAATAATGAATCTCATATCTCTTTAAATAAACAACATAAACCATTTTCTTTTCATTCGTTAGATTTTTCCTCTTAATCTTCATCGTTCATTTTTCCACTGTAACCTTCCTTGACAGTTGTGTCTATAACATCCTTTTTCATCTAATCAATATTGGATTTTTTCAGTCATTGGATCATCATAACAAACTTTATCTTCTACCTCAGAATCATAAACAATTTTCCAGCTCATCAATGCAATCAACTGTTATAAACTTTATTTGTTTCTTTCACTTGGTCAATACTAGAATGTGTCGATGAATACCTTCTCTATTAATACTATACTCGGTATACACAACACTCACTTGGTGTATACAAAAATCTTCAATTACCAACCACATAAACTTGTTCAGTTCTGATCTTCAATACATAACAAAATCATGTAATACAATCAAGTCAAAAACACGATGCCATAGACTCGTCAACAAGTTACCCAATGTATACCATAGCCATATCTTTCATATCCATCTCATCTTCATGTAGATATCTCATTCCTTTACCATTTTCTTCTTCAAATATTTGTAACCATCATGATAAGTATAGTCAAAACTAGTTGACATCAATGACAATGCATTGACTGATTTAATTTCCTTACATATCACTTTAGTAGCTCGATGACCTCCAATCACTATCTTTCACTTTTCCATTCATTCCATCAAGATATTTAATCAGTTGTAGGTTATCAAGATCTTGTTCTTTGACCCACATCTATTCATTCCATGCCCAAATCTCTTAACTATAACCTTCTCCTAGGAATACCATGGTTACATGCTATGCATGTTGTTCCTTCAACACTTCACCTCAAAGTGAATTTCATCTATAAAAACATCAAGTATACCCTTGTTTCTTATGATAAGATCCAAAATTACTTACAAACTAAATATAATTCTCCATCTATTCCTACACTATTTAAACAAAAGACACCTTCCTCATCTAAAGATACTTCTTTTCCTACAAGTTCTCTTTTAGATGATGATTGGGGGTCATTAGACGTTACACCATCATTTTCAAGTAAATACAAAGTTCCTAATTTCAACACAAGACTCTTTATAGGGACTAGTGTATCATTTATTCAACCTAATTCTCTTCATAATTTAACTCACAATCTCCGACATAGTTTAGGATGTGTGTAACAAAGCATTGAGACTCATGAGAAACCTATGGAATTTTTTGGTCTCAAACCTCCTCCTTTGTCCACATCCCCTCCTTTACCATATAACATTTCTTCTATACCTATCTTGAATAAAGAAATAATTTTTCCTAACCTTCTTCATGCGAAGTTGATTACTAGACCTAAAAGAAAGAAGGAGCATAGTAAAACTCTTGTGAATATCCCTTTTTGCATGTGCCAATGATATCATGACTGTGTGATATAAATGTGTCACACTTATATGGATCATTACATTCAAAAACACTCAAGAATGAGGTCTCAAAAATTGATCCATATCTCCCTAGGCATGGAGTACAAGGGCTTTTAAGAATGCTCTCAGCTAGAGCTATTTAGCCTATAACCTTGCTAGTAAACCATGCAATGGGAGATTCAATGAAGACAAGGGCAAGAATGTCAATATCCTCAAGAATCAAGAATGAAAATGCAATGCAATGCTAACTAGAAATGAGAATGCAAGCTAAGCTATGGAAGGAAATATGCAAGTGTTACAACCCAAGCTAATTAATCTATGTGAGCTAATCTAGAGCATAGAAATGAAGCTAATCTAAGAAAGCATAAATATGAAGCTAAGCTAAGAATGCAAGAATGAGATTTAGATGCTAAGAATGCTCCAAATCTTCAAAAGCTCCAAAGTGTACCTAGAAACCTGCAGCATAATATTAGCATAAAAAGTTGGGGATCTAGAATGAAGAAGAGAGCTCTCCTTTTAAAGAAAATGAGAAGGAATGGACCATGGAGATTAAGAGGCAAAAGATTTAATCAGTGGTGGAGCTTGAAAGAGGAGCAATCCATGTGCACAAGTATCCTCCAATAGGAAAATAAGAGTTGACTTTATGTCCATATGAGACAAGAAGTGCTTTTCCCTTTTTTATAAAATAAGAATAATGATTTATTTGTGCAACTTAGGATAAGAGGAAAAGTGGGGGCTTTTTATTTATTAAAAGGGGAGGGAATATTCTTTTTAATCAAATAAAGACTTAGGATAAGATGGTTATCCCATAGAAAATAATTGAATAAATGATAGAACTAGGATTTGATCAAGAACAAGCAATTGATGATTTTAGCAAAAATGCTAGCAAGGGGCTAATAGTCTAGGTGACCATTTTTAGGTGTATACAATGACCACTCTACTTATGAATGTCAAGCTTTGCAGTATAAAATTAAAAAACTCATTGATTCGATATCATTCACATAACCTATCATAATGAGTTAATTTTTAATTATGATTTCTTCAAATAATATTTCAGTTCCTATTATGTTGCTCTACACTATGTAACATTGTTAGCCTATCCTTTGGGGGCTCATTGTCACACATGGAAATATAATTTTTAGGTGTGATCATTCTTTGTGAGTAACACAATAGTTCCTCTTTATCCTTATTCTTGTCTCCACACTTGGGCAACAAGGGTAATATTTTAAATCTCTTTATCCTTCCATTAAGGATCCACTTTTCTCTTGGTTAAATTGTATTTGTTTCTCTTGTGATACTTACATGGAATTGTTTGTTTATATTAATGACTCTCTCTTATATAAAAGATATGCATCATTAATCGTAACATTTTCATTGTTTGCAATTGGGTATCCATGGTAAACAAATTCCTTACCTTTAGGGCTAAAAGTGTGTCATCCTTCCTCAAGAATCCCTTTACCTAGCAATGGGGAAGGTGTGAATTCTTCCCTTCTTGTTCTAAATCTCTTTTTCAACATCCTTAAAAAGAATCCCTTTTACACTTCTTGCATGGTATCTCTTTACATTCACCCCTTACTTGACCTTGTAAGAGCTATGACCTCTTTGGCTTTGATTGGGTGTTTCTTGTGGGATACCTCCTTTTGTGTTAAAGGTGCTTTATCCTTGTTTCTCTTTTTTGTAAGATGTCAAAAGAGTCTTTTTTTTCCATCTTAAGGGGGGCGCATATATAACCTCCCTATGGAAAATATTTTGTTTAGCTTACATTTCAGGTAGAGTACACTAGCATAATACAAATTTCTAGGGTCAAATCACTCTCCTTTATAATTTTTTTATGGATATCCTTGGATATAATTATTTTTCTTGGATATAGTTACGATTGGTTGAACTAGCATAACACAACTCACTAGCCCTTTTGACCTCTCCTTTGCATACATTTTTAGGATTGGTTGACTAGAATAATACAATTTGCTAGACCATTCGACCTCTTGTTTTCATACATTTTCATGAGTTTACTAGCATGTTCTAGGCCATGAACTCCCTCTTTACACTCTCTTTTATGGTTGGAACTATCATAACACAACTTTCTAGACCATTCCCCCCTCCTCTTTCTTTATGATTTTTCTCATGGATCACCTAATACAACACAAATGGATAACCAATGTCATCCATGTTAGAATAACTGAGAGGGGGGTGAATCAGTTATCCACAGTCCCAAATACAAAATGTAAAACTTCTAAACAAATTCAACTTAATCTGTAGCTCGGTAAACAATAATACTAAACTATCTATGCATTTTACTGATTACCAGTTAATTGTTCATAGTGATTACCGACCAAATCAAATATCCAATATGTAAAGTATAAAAATCAAACAATCACCACAATAAACACATAACACAAGAGATTTAACATGGAAACATTGTTAAGGGAAAAACCACCTGGGACCAGCAACCTAATATATTTTCACTCTTTTGAAGTGAGCTCGATGAAGATCCAACCCTGTTAAAGGTTACAAAACACACTATAAGGTGTGACCTTGTTAGAGGATTTAACACTAATAGTTATCGTCCAACCAGCATTCACTATGGGGTTGACAGGATAACAATGTACATTCTATGAATGACATATAAGGCTTTCAAGTCTACTTAGTTAAGATATTTTATCTGATTACAATGGTTAAACTGTAACAACAGGTGATCTGAATACAATACAACTTGATTTGTAGATGTTCAGATCTATTCTTAAGCTCATAAAATCCTCTGATCAATATTTCTTATTCAATTCAACAATATTCAATAACATATTGTCCCTCGGTAAAAGCTCTCTGACGCTCGATTAACTCTACAGTATGGTTCTCCTTTAACTAGTTTGATCAGGCATGCATGAAGCTTGTTCATGTGATATCTACAGTTATCTTCCTCTGGCATAAGTTTCATTGTGAAACCCTAGTCTCTTAAATAGACAAGTAAACCATTTTCTTTTCATCCATCAGATTTTGCTGCTTAAACCTTCCTCGGCTGATGTGTCAGTAACATGTTTCAATTCTATCCTTTAGATCTTCCTTGAATTTTTCTAGCCATTGTTCTTATAAAAAACTTTATCTTTCCACCTCATGATGATACACTTTACAACTCATCAACTTCTGTCAGCTAAACTCATCATTTAGTTCTTTTATCCATACTTGATTAACAAAGGAATGTGTCGGTGAACATAAGCTCAGTTTATATTGTGCTCGGTATACACTACACTTCTCAGTGTATATTGGAATGCTTCATTAACTGACCACACTACTTTGTAACAATTTTCTTCTATCTCCATAACAGATTAATGTAACATAATCAAGTCAACCATATGAAGTCATAGACTCATCAATAAGTTACCAAGAGTATTCCTTATCCTCATCTCTCATATCCATCTTCCTCAATGTAGATATCTTAGTTCTTCATCTTTCTCTTCTCTTCTACAGATGTGTTAGATATTTGCAACTACCATGATAAGTACTATCAAAACTAGTTGATATCAATGACAACATAAAACTGATTCAATTATCTTACATAACACTTTAGTGTTCGATGATCTCTAATCACTTGTAGTTCTTCAATCATGTTCTCAATCAGTTGTAGTTCATCAATCTCTCCCTTTGGCATTGATGGAAACTCAAGCAATATGAAGTATACCATACACATACCAAACATGTATTCTACAACTCTATAAACAAATGTTGTAGCTTAGTACAAGCTCTCCCTAGCTTAATATGTTTAATCACTACATTACATAATAGCATTGCAAGTGCAGAGTATCTTCTACAGATATGATCTTTAGCAGCTCTTAGATTCCTTTTGTTTATCTCTCCCTTTATCTTCTTAGATTGTCTCTCCCTTAGATAGATGTTCCAATATTCTCCTTGGTTATCATATTGTTTATCTCTCCCTTTGACAACAATGCCAAAGAAATAAATAAACATATAGCTCTGTAGTAGCCATGTAACTCTATGTTGTCCAGTTCATTTATTGTATCTTGGTATACTGATTATGCCACTAGTTTCTCAAATCCTTCACAACCTTAGACAGAATCCAAAATGTGAACTATGTTGCATCAACATGAATTATCTTTTGATAAGATTAGGTTGATGCAACCTCTAGATCACATTAGTGACTGGTAGATAGGGGACGGACCCCAAGTCTAGTCCTTAAGTATTCAAATGTATCTTTTGGTAGAGGCTTGGTAAATATGTTAGCAAATTGCTCTTTAGATGTAACAAATTCTAGCTTCACTTGCTTCTCATGTACTTGTTCTCTTAAGTAGTGATACTTGATAGATATGTTCTTTTTTTTAAGGCATCACTAGATTCTTTAATATATTTATAGCACTAGTGTTATCACAATATATAATCACCAGCTCAGTGATTACCTCATTCATCCCTTCCAACACTTTCTTAATATATGTAATATTTGATAGTTTGTAGCAGTAGCAACATACTCTACTTTGGCTATAGACTGGGAAATACAAGACTACTTCTTACTTGTCTAGGTAACAAGTCTTTCATCAAAGAAAAATGCTCCTCTGGTTGTTTTTTTTCTGTTATCCATATTTCCATCCCAATCAGCGTCGGTGTAGACTCTTAGTTCAAATTTTTCATCCTTAGGATACCATAATCCATAGTCCTCTATTTCCTTCAGGTATCTTAAGATTCTCTTTGTAGCAACCATGTGTGACTCTCTAGGATTTGAAGAAAATCTTGCAAAAATCCCCACAACATGTGCAATATCTGTTCTACTATGCACTATATACATTAATTTACCAATCATAGATCGGTACAGTGTCTGGTTCACCTCTGTAGTTTCATCATCTTTATTTAGTTTGTAGCCTATGACCATTGGTGTTCCAACTAGTTTAGCATCTTCAATGCAAAATGTTCTCATTACTTCTTTGATATACTTGGATTATGTGATGAATATCCCATCATTCTGTTGAATAACCTATAGTCCTAGAAAGAACTTAATCTCTCCAAACATAGACATTTTGAATTCTTTTCTCATTTCATCAGCAAATGATTTATATATGTGATCTTGTCCTCCAAAGATAATATCATCCACAAATATTTCAGCAATTGGGATAGTATCATCAGTATCTCCTTTCATATACAGATTATTGTTCTCACTGTATGGTGAAAATGTGACCACACTTCTATGAATCCTTACATGAAAGAAAACTCAACAATGAGCCCTCACAAATTGATCCATAGCTCTTTATGCATGGAGTTGCAAGATTTGTAAAATTGCTCTCAGCTAGAGCTATAAACTCATGACCTTGCTAGTCAACCACACAATGAGAGATTCAAAATCAAAGACAAGGGCAACAATGCCAATATCTCCAATGAAATCAATATGGATGCAATGCAATGCAAACTAATCTATGAGAATGAAAGATGCAAGCTATGCTATGAAAGGAAAATACAAGTGTTACAAATCCTCCTATTAAGCTATGTGAGATTAATCTATTTCATAAAGGAAATCTATACTAAAAATGCCATTATCATGCAACTATGATGTAAGAAAATAAGCTAAATGAAATGTAACAACAATGTCTTCAAAGCTTGAATGCAAGAATGTCTTCAAAGAGCTCCAAATGACCTAGAAAACCTGCAGCATAACATTAGCATAAAAACCTAAGATATGAAAATGAAGGAGAGAGCTCTCCTTTTATAAGAAATGAGATGAAAATGGACCATTGATATTAAGAGGCAAAAGACTTAATCAACAGTGGAGAAAAATAGAAGCTTGATCCTTGTGCACAAATATCCTCCAATAGGAAAATAGGAGTTGACTTTTGTGTCCCACATAAGACAAAAAGTACTTTTTCCCTTTTTATAAAATAAGAATAATGCTTTATTTGTGCAACACGGGATAAGAAGAAAAGTGGGGATTTTTTATTTAAATAAAAGGGGAGGAAATTCTTTTTAATTAAATAAAGGCTTAGGATAAAGTGATTTTATTATTTAATTAAAAGAGATTTTTAATTAATTAAAAGGGAGCATGTTCTCTTAATTAAATAAGATTTTTATTTTTTTTCTCTTTTAAATTAAATAAGGCTCAAACCTTAGGAAATATTGAATTGATTATGATTTGATCAAGGAAATTGATATAATTGATATTGTTGATATTTGAAAATATTGATTCAGAGATTTGACAAATTGTCGAATGGGGGCCCAAAGTCTAGGCGACCATTTTAGGGTGCATACATTTGCCCCTCTTTGACTAATGTGAGATCGATTTGGGATCACATGTAGTCAAAGAATGAAGTTGAAATGTGAGATCAATTTGGGATCACAAAACAACCCAGATGTGTGTTCGATGGATGGGAACACATCAGGACAAGCATAAACAACAGCTGAAAGACAAGACCAACACCGTTGTTGCTAGGTGCAAATCAAGCCTTAGACAAAACTATCGTCATCACTGCTAGGCAATAATCAAGTCTAAAAAATAGGAGATAAAAATTGAAAGACAAAATAACCACCATCGCTGCTAGGTGATAATCAAGTCTGAAAATAAGAATCTCAGGCTGAGCTGAATGATAAAGTTGAATCAAAGATTAAAGCTGATAGGTACTACCCCCTCAGAATTGAAATCGAAATTAGATAGAGGAGAACAACAAATTGATAAACTTGATCAAGTCACAATAAATCATAATCAAAGGATGGAGCATGATAGGATAACCATCAAACAGTGAAGATATGCCCCAGGTTGACGAGGTTTGACTAAAAAAGATATAAGATAAAGATTAAGTCAAACCTTAGAGAAATGAAGTGAGTGATAATGAATGATAGACTAGAAGTTTGGAAGACATTAAAAGGAAGAAATTCCATCAAAGATCAAAGAATTATACCTCAAAAGGTCAATCAACTACATAGAAGAATGAGAAAACTTGGAAACATGACTCAGATTTCAATTTCAAGTTTGAAAATCGATAGAAAATGATGTGATATGAAAGACTAGAAATGAAAGATATGATCAAGAAGAATCAGAAAATGAGCACAGCTGACCAAATAGTCCGTAGATGATAAAAAAGAGAGCTCTCTCCATATGCAAGATGAAAAAACTAAACTATGATGAACCTAAGAATGCAAGCTACTATGAAAGTGGTTGACTTGCGAGGTCACAAAACTTATAGATATTTAATTATCATCATTAAGCATTAGGTAGCGTCGTAAGATCATACAATGCACACTAGCATGACTATGTGAATCTAATTATGATCTATATCAGATAGAAATGTGGAAATCTCACCTAGGCATCAAAGACATGGAGGTCAAGATGACTAATGCAGTGAGATTACCTAAGTTTGATATGGCGAGATTGTGCTTGTATCAAGACACATGAAAGTGAGGATAACTAGAAGTATGCACTCACAAAACAGTCAAAGACAATACCTTGTCAATCCATAGTGTCAAGTAAGACTATCATAAATGCTCATGACGGTTAGGACCAACAAAATATACCCACAAGCAGATAAAGAAATAAAACATGTTCTCATACCCTCAGTCTTCTAGCTATGCATCATCAAAAAATTCTCAAGGAGAGACCACTCATCAAAGAAATCCTCATAGACAGCACACAAAGAAAAATAAAGTCAACATATCTCAACGAGTTGATTGTTTAAGTGCGTGTGTGTTGGTCATAGAGTCAGACTCTAGTTATCACATCTATCAATGAAAAATATCGCATCATACTTAGATTGTTGGGTAAGACATCTGATAAGTGTTAAGAAACACTCGACGTAAGAGTAGTGTTGAAAAACACTATCTGGGGTGGTGTTGAAAAACACCTGATTGTGAAATGCCCCAAGAGACAAATGCACCTAAAGGACCTATGCTAACAGGTATGCCCCCTAGACAAAGACAAAGACCAAGTCAAATAAGGTCAAGGCATGATGGAGAAAGGCTAAGTGTCAAGAGCACATGCTAAAAGACAAGGGTGCAAAGGCCTCAAGTAGTGCTCATTTCCAAGTTTTCACCACTTGGAATTTTTTATTACAATTTTTCTCTTTTTTTCATTTTTTTTGTATTTTTGCTACCAAGGCACCTATTTCCAGGTTTTCACCAAGGTACTTTTTCTATTTTTTTGAATTTTTGCATTTTTTTATTTTTTTATATTTTTTCAGGACCTTTTATATTGTTTAAGATTTTTCAGCATCATATATCAATTTTTTTGGTATTTTTTCAGGACCAATAAGATATATACAAAGGATGCCCCCAGACAGAATGGGCATTAAACTCATGAGCAAGATCACATCATGTAGTCCCAATATCTAGCAATGTGGAGGACAAGATGGATGAGCAAGCTGGTGAAAGAGATGGAAGACAAGATAATGAAGGAGAATGAAGGGAAGAAATCTTCAAAGGAAAACTCCTCAAGAGTACCCAAGCTAGGGAAAAAAATTTCATGAAAAGCATATTTGGACAAGCAATGAAAGGCTAGCATGGGATAAGCCACAAAAGCACAATGTAAGAGTACGAAAGGATGCAGTCCAAAGAAGGTAGACATGTCAAGAGACTTCATAGCATCATATTTTACTCTTTTTATTAGATCAAGACCAAGGGGGAAAAGGATAGCGGAAGGCTAGAATGAATGGAGAAAAATAGATATGAAGGCTAAAAATGAAAAGAATGAAAGCAAGATCATCTTAAGATAGCTCACAAGATAGCCAATTGTTCGCGTATAGTTCAACCTTGTCAAGATCAAAGATGGAATGGAATGGATGAAACATGTAGAAGAACTACACATGATGTCTAATTACCAATTTTTCATCACGGTACTTATCCAAGGCACCACAAGGGAGTGGTTTTCACCATAGGATGAATTTATTTCTCTTTAATTTTTCTACCAAGGTGCCTGTTTCCAGGTTTTCACCAAGGTACATTTTCAATTTTTTCTTTTTTCTTTTTTCTTTTTTGAATTTTTCTATTTTTTTTATTTTTTTAATTATTTTTCTTTTTTTTGGAAGAAGGCAAGCTTTTTAGATAATGCTTCTTGAAAGGATAAACCATAATATGCTAAGGATTCAAAATGATATGCTCAAAGATGTTGATAGGGAAAGGAAGATGAAAGAGAAAAATGGAGGATAAGGTTTTATGTAAAGCGAGAGAGGTTGGAAGATAGGAGAAATAGGTAAATAAGGAAAAAGGATAGAAGGTAGAAGGATAATGAGTGGAAGGATTGTGAAAGGGTAAATGGAAAGGAATGCAAGATCAATGTCAATACACACCTTGAAGGTTGGCGAGAGGATGGAGGAATACAAGAAGGAATATGGTGAATTTTTAACAGAGGTTGTGGTTCAGGCACAGGGAATGACAAAATGTTTTTGGAAGAAGATGAGGTGGAAGCCTTTGGAAGCTTGAATGTCAACTTCATTTTTTGTTCAATATTAGACTCTCTTAAGAGAGACTTTGGAATCCATATAGTCATAGGCTTTTCATTTCTTTTTGATGATTTAGAGAGAATATCTTCAATGATAGATTTTGGAACCCATACTTGTCTTGTAGTTTTCTTCTTAGATATCTCTTTTGACTTTATACCTCCATGTCGATTAGAGGAGACATGGTGATCTTTTTTTGATGGATTCTTGTATTGCTTCTCTTTATTGTATTGAACATTCAATTTTCTTCCAAAAGACTTGGGACTTGTGGAAGAAGAAGGATGATACGACTGGTTTAGATGGGTGGATGGATGAAAAGATTCAAGGGTATGCATCTATGTTGATCTTGATGAAAGATAGGAGATGGAGGGACATAAGGACCCAAGATGGATGAAGAATTAAGAGAGTAAGGAGTAGAAAGTGAAGGGACATAAGGACCCAATATGGAAGGAAAACATGAAGCCCTTAGCAGTGGTGGGAGAGATCCAAGGATGGAAGTGGAAGATGCAAAAGGATAATAATAAGTTCATCAACATCTATATGACAACCAAGGATATCAGCATCTTTAGAGTGAGCATTATCATTTGCAATATGATCATGAACATCTTGAATAAGAGAAACTTCTTTGATAGGATCGTTTGAAGCTTGCAAAGACTAAGAAAGAGTAGAAAGTGGAAGTGAACATGGAGTGGTAGAACAAGAAGATGGAAGACTTTGATCTTGACAAGTAGCTTTGGATAGCATAAGCACATCATTTTTTTCTGGATTTTCAATAGGCTCAACATTAGAAGTAGTAGCACTATTTTCAATAACCTTAATGGAAGTATCATCTTCAGAAGGCGTAAGTGTAGTAAGGTTATTTTTATTTTTGATAAGCTCAGTGATGTAAGTAGTAGCTTGATCTTGCTTCGGAGAAGATTTAAGACATGGTGGAATAGATGAGGAAGGGCGTAAAGGATCGAAAGAACCATGAAATGAATGAGAGATATTATGAATAGGATTGGATGACATGGAGAGTTCTTGATCTTGATCTTTCTTTATGTTCTTTTCTTTATCATTTTTAGAGTTCTCTTGACATGGATCCACTTCTAAAGACAAGGAAGCATGTTGGGATTGCATGAAAGACTTTGGATGAGATGGTGAAGGACTAGCTGAAGTAGGCATTATAGCACATAAACACTTAGGCTCTTTAGGTTTAGCATTTTTGAAAGTATTTTCAGCCAAGTGAAGGTTAGCTTGAGTTTCTTTAAAAGGTAGCCCTTGAGGATAACTATAGGGAACTGCATGAAAAGTATTAAGATTTTTAATGGATGAAAAATTTGTGAAAGATTTGGAAGACTCGGAAGCTTTAGGAAATGTATGAGTATTGGAGGAAGTAGGGGATGGAAGGGAACCATCACAAGACAAAGGTTTAGCATTAACATGATCTTTCTTGAGAGTGCAATCTTTATTTTTAGCATGAATGTTCTTAGAGGAAGGATTCTTATAATATTTACATTTCAAATTAGCACGGTGCATTTTATATTCCTCAACAGTAGTAGCTGGATTATAATCAAGGTATTGTTCACAAAACTCATCAAAGTTTCTTTCAAAATTTGAATCATACAAATCACCATCACGATCTTTCCAATATGAGGACCCATTTCAAGTAAGCACAAGGACACGACTAGGAGTACTCTTAGGAATAGAGGTGTCATAGGTATCACTACATTGTCCATCATCATAGTCATCATAGTCATCATAGGTGGGTGTGTCACTCTTCGTGGAAGAGGTATCATAAGGACTATCACGTTGCTCATTATGGTATGTGTTGTGAAGAGAAGTAAGACTCTTTGAAGAAGTAGAAGAAGAATGAGATCGTGAAGAAGAGGAAATTAAAGACTTAGTGTAGGAAGAGGACTTGGATAATGAGGAATTTGAATAATGTTTAGAAGATTCATGATAAGATTTGGAAGATGAAGAATGTGAATAGTGTTTAGAAGAATTGTGATAAGATTTAGAAGATGAAGAATGTGAATAATGTTTAGAAGAATCGTGATAAGATTTAGAAGATGAAGAATGTGAATAGTGTTTAGAAGAATCATGATAAGATTTAGAAGATGAAGAATGTGAGGAATGTTTAGAAGAATCATGATAAGATTTAGAAGATGAAAAATATTTGGATGAGATCATGAGTATGATTCTAGCAAAGGCATTTGATTTAATTGATTTTTCTTTTATTTTTGTCATAAATTCGTTACTCATGAGAATTTTGGAGGAACAACACTTTTCAAATATGTCAATGAGCTCAAGATCATCTATTCTTAATAAAAGTTCCAATACCAGATATTTGAGATTCATGGTTCTAGAAGAAGAAGAATCAAGCATAGGAGCAACAGAAGAGATAAAATAGATGAAAATAGATTAGATAATAAGAGGAAAAGAATCAAGAAGAAGAAGAAGAAGAATTTCTCATGGGAATAGAAGACTTCAAAAGAACATGGAAATGGAGAAGAAAGAAAAAAACTAAGATTCATCTTATGCAATTGATACCATAACATTCATTGAGATGTTGAGCAACATGATAGCACCTAAGATCTGACCTAGACTGACCAAGGAAGACCAAGCTTCTAAGGAGAACTCACTACAACAGGAGGGAACTTAGTTTCAATATTCCAATTAGATATTTCAAAAGATTTTTCAATGATGATCAAGCACATAGAACAACAACCAGGGAGTTCAAGCAAACAGTCTTCAAGCAATGGGCAAGGGACAAAGCAACCTTGCGCATGAACAAAGATAGTGACTTAGTATACTACTCCTTAAAGATTCTACTTGTGTATGTTCTTGAAAATGTTTTAGCAGGCACATAGAACACAACAACACCTTGACAAGCTATCTACAAGGATATACATGGCTTCCTAAAAGGAGTCCTCGATATACACAAGGTATGTGAAGCCCAAATCCATAGATGAGAAGAATCCAAAATCACATAACCGGGGGGAGACGGTAACCCAAATCTCCTCCTTCACTTCTCAAAGGTATAAAGCTCTTTGAGGCTTAGCCAAGAGTGATATCAAACTCAATTTTCGAGAGAGGTGTCTTTCGATTCACCTCCCGCTATTTATACTCTACCAAAACATAGGAGTTAAGGTCATCCCTTGAGGTGGTGTGTCCCCAAGCAGGCCTTCTAAAAATAAAATTAAGTAATTCACTATCAAAATTATTTAAAGCACTAAAGGTGGAACACTTAACTCTTCAAGTAAATGTGAAGTGAGTCCAAAAGTGGAACATTTAACTCTTCAAGTGAATGTGAAGCGAGTCCAAAAGTGGAACATTTAACTCTTCAAGTGAATGTGAAGTGAGTTCAAAAGTGGAACATCTAACTCTTCAAGTGAATGTGAAGTGAGTCCACAAGGTGGAACATTTAACTCCTCACACAAACTCAAAGTGAGTCCAAAAGTGGAACATTTAACTCCTCACACAAACTCAAAGTGAGTCCAAAAGTGGAACATTTAACTCCTCACTCAAACTCAAAGTGAGTCCACACCTTAGAAAACTAATGAGATCAAGAAAGCATAAAAAGAGGGAAACTTTGTGGAACACTTAACGCTCTTTTCAAGTAGACCCCTCCCCTATGTATGAATGTTGACCTTGCATCCAAAGGGTGGTAATGAGGGGCGATTAGAAATAAGTGAGTCCAACACCCGATTTAGCTAACAAGATCAATAAAAAAATAATCTAAAGTTGCTTATCAATACTATTCACAAATGACAAAAGGTTGAATCAATAGAATATTTAACTTTCCAAGAAAACATAGAGTGAGTCCACAAAGTGGTGCATTTAACTCCCTATGTAAACAAAGAATGAATCCATGCCCTCAATCACTCAATGAGATATTTGATATTGGAACCAAAAATTACTTAAGGTTTAAACACAAACATTCACTTACACAAACTTGTATGAAAGCAAATCTATGTTCATTCATTTCCCATTAAGAGCATCAATTGAAATGTGTTCTATGAAAGCATGTAAACACTCAAGCCAAACACATGAGAGGTTTAATTTTAATCCCAAAATCTAAATTTTGTAGAGATGGAACAAAGTACCTCAAGTCCAACACTTTGTTTCAAGCATTTTCCATGAAAGCAAGAGCACCTTCAAATGAACAAGACAAGAAAACAAGCAAACAAAATATGCAATGTATATCCAACTTATGCAAACCCTAGGGTTAGATCTGAAAATTAATTTTTAGGAGCAATAATAGCTAGCAAATAATCCAAATGATAACTCATAGCATGCATTGAACAATGAAAAATAAGTGCATACCCATCACAAAATTTTATTTTTTTTGCATTTGACCTAGTCAACAAGATCTAATTTTTTTGATATGATTTTGGCCAAAAAAATGAAAATGAAAAATAAAGACCCCTAGTAAAAAATAAAGAGCTTTCCAAAAATGTAAAAATTTCAAAAAATCCTCTTCATTTGTGCCCTAGAGAGCCACTTTCTCAAAATAGACCAATTTTTATAAATTGACCAAATGAGCTATAATATGATCCCTAAATTAAAAACACAATGAATGGACCCCTCGTAGAATTTCAAGACCTTTCCAGAAATGTAAAAATTTCAAAAAAAATATGTTGATTTGCATTAAAAATCATTTTTTTATGAAAAATAAAGAAAAAATCATAAAAAATACAAATTAACTTTGAAAAATCAAAAAAAAAATTGCAGCTTCTCTGATATGTCACCAACTTGAAAAAAACATTTTCAGACCAAAAAACCAAGTTTTTTGGGAGATATGTCAAATCTTTCAAATCTAGGGTTTTCCATCTCCAAACAAATCTGCACAAGGGTTAGCTCCAAAAAAATAATCAAAAACCAACATGTAAAAGTGGGTTTCCCCATAGTAGGCACCAAAAATATATGGTGAAAATGTGACCACACTTCTATGAATCCTTACATTCAAGAAAACTCAACAATGAGCCCTCACAAATCGATCCATAGCTCTTTATGCATGGAGTTGTAAGATTTGTAAAATTGTTCTTAGCTAGAGCTATAAACTCATAACCTTGCTAGTCAACCACACAATGACAGATTCCAAATCAATAACAAGGGCAACAATGCCAATATCTCCAATGAAATCAATATGGATGCAATGCAATGCAAACTAATCTATGAGAATGAAAGATGCAAGCTATGCTATGAAAGGAAAATACAAGTGTTACAAATCTTCCTATTAAGCTATGTGAGATTAATCTATTGCATAAAGGAAATCTATACTAAAAATGCCATTATCATGAAACTATGATGTAAGAAAATAAGCTAAATGAAATGTAACAACAATGTCTTCAAAGCTTGAATGCAAGAATGTCTTCAAAGAGCTCCAAATGACCTAGAAAACTTGCAGCATAACATTAGTATAAAAACCTAAGATATGAAAATGAAGGAAAGAGCTTTCCTTTTATAAGAAATGAGATGAAAATGGACCATTGATATTAAGAGGCAAAAGACTTAATCAACAGTGGAGAAAAATAGAAGCTTGATCCTTGTGCACAAATATCCTCCAATAGGAAAATAAGAGTTGACTTTTGTGTCCCACATAAGATAAAAAGTACTTTTTCCCTTTTTATAAAATAAGAATAATGTTTTGTTTGTGCAACATAGGATAAGAATAAAAGTGGGGATTTTTTATTTAAATAAAAGGGGAGGAAATTCCTTTTGATTAAATAAAGGCTTAGGATAAAGTGATTTTATTATTTAATTAAAAGAGATTTTTAATTAATTAAAAGGGAGCATGTTCTCTTAATTAAATAAGATTTTTATTTTTTTTCTCTTTTAAATTAAATAAGGCTCAAACCTTAAGAAATATTGAATTGATTATGATTTGATCAAGGAAATTGATATAATTGATATTGTTGATATTTGAAAATATTGATTTAGGGATTTGACAAATTGCCGAATGGGGGCCCAAAGTCTAGGCGACCATTTTAGGGTGCATACACTCACTAGTTCTAACAAATCCAATACTTAACAAATAAGTATACAACCTTTCATACCAGGCTCTCGATGCTTTTTTTAAACCATATAAAGCTTTATCTAATCTACATACCATGTCTTTCTTGTTTAGATCTACAAACCCTTCTGGTTGTTCTATGTAGACTTCTTCTTCAAGTATCCTATTCAGAAATGCAGACTTAACATCCATTTGATAAGATTTAAATTTCTTGTGCTGCATAGGATAGTAACATTCGAACTCCTTCTAGTCTAGCAATAGGTGCAAAGGTCTCACCATAATCAATTCCTTCCTCATGTGCATATCCCTTGCAAACTAGTCTAGCTTTATTCCTTGTAACCTCTCTATTTTCATTCAACGTGTTTCTAAAGATCCACTTCATACTGATAACATTCTTATCTTTAGGTCTAGGTACTAAGGTCCATGTCTTGTTTTTATCTATCTTTTCAATCTCCTCAGTCATTGCATTTATCCATTCATCATTCTCCAATGCAACTTTAACATTTTTCAGTTCAAACTCACAAACTAAGTATGTACCTTGTCTTGACTTACTTCTTGTTTGCATGCCAGCTTTCTTGTTGCCAATGATTTGGTTCTCAGGATTATGCCTCCTGAAAAATCTTGTCAGAACTTGATCTCTTCTTTGTTGTTCATCCTGTTCAGGTTCAATTTCTTGATTGATAGCCTCTTCTTGCTTGTCGGTGTTCCTTTCCTATTCCTTAACTTTGTTTTCTTGATGTTCGGTTGACACAGTCTGCGGCTTCGGTTGGTACTCTGGATGTTCAATGTAAGTGAATCTACCATAATCTTCTAGTTCCCTAATGCTCTCTTCACCATTCTTATCATCAAACTCATCAACCCTGACATTATTACTTTCAATCATTTTATTAGTAACTCTATTTAGACACTTATATGCTTTTCTTTTAGTGGAATATCCAAGAAATATCCCTTCATCACCTTTTGAGTCAAACTTTCCATTTCTTTCATCTTTCAGAATAAAGCATTTACTTCCAAAAATTTTGAAACAACTTACAGTGGATTTGTGACCAAACCATAACTCATAGGGTGTTTTGTTAGTGTCATTCTTTAGTTGTACTCAGATTAGAACATAAACAATTGTGCTAACTGCTTCTCTCTAGTATGTTTGAGCTACATTCTTCTCTATCATGAGTGTCCTTTCACAATCAACAATTGATCTATTCCTCCTTTCAACAATGCCAATCTGCTAAGGTGTTCTCAGTGTAGAAACCTATCTTTTAATACCATGCTCATTAAAATAGTTAGTAAATTCATCAGAAATAAATTCACCACCTCTGTCAGATCTTAAGCATTTCAGTTCCTTCCTGATTTCTTTCTCTACTTTTTCTTTATACCATTTAAACATTTTAAATGCCTCTGATTTTTGTTTTAAGAACACCACAGTCATCAATCTAGTATAATCATCAACAAATAGAATGAAATACCTATCTCCATAGTAGCTCTGTGTTCTCATGGGACCACATAGGTCAGTGTGAACTAGCTCTAGAATTCTCTTTGTTGAGTAATCTTTTCTCTTAAAACTAGATCTTGTCATCTTACCTTTCTGACATTGATGACACATTACATGATCCGGCTTTGTTAGGCTAGGCAAACCTCTAACCTTTTTCTTTTTACTTATTTTGATCATGTTGTAAAAGTTTATATGGCATAACCTTTTATGCCATAGCCATGCATCCTCATCTTTCATCATTAAAAAATAAGACTTATCATTATCAAGATAAAACAAGTTACCTTTCCTTTGAGCTCCTGTTCCAACAAGTTTTCCTCTTTCATCAAATATCTTCACTGTCTTGCTCTCAAAAGCTACACGATGGCCTAAATTGTTAAGTTGTGCCACACTTAGAAAATTATAATTTAGTCCTTCTACCTAATAAGCATTATCACATTTAATTTTATCATTTATCAATAAGGATCCCTTTCCTCTAACCATACAAGGTGTATCATTGCCCATTTTTACAAATCCTACACTATATTGCTCAAGATGATCAATTTTTTCTTCATCACCAGTCATGTGATGGGTACAACCACTATCAATGATCCATGTATCATTTTTATTAACCTTAGAGATAAGAGTTGTCTCTACATACCTTTCTTCTTCCTCAGAATCATCCTTCATTGCATCAAACACTACTTCCACATCATCATTTGTGTCTGTCTCGGTATCATTCTCTTTAGCAATGTAACATACCTTCTTGCCTTTATCATTGTTGTCTCAGTTATCTTTTTTGTAGTGTCAATAACTCCTATTGTTTCTTCTCCCATAGCTTCCTTCACCAGATCAATCTTTGTTTCTATCATCTTCTTTCCTTTTTGGACATCTAGCAGCAATATGACCAACTTCTTTGCAGTTAAAACATGCTAAAGGTAGTTTACCTCTATATCTACCTTTTCCTTTAGGTAACCTCCTAGCCATAAGCGCTTCAAGATCATCATCACTATTACTATCATTATCATCATTATTGCTTCTACTACTAGATTTACCAATCTTCAGAGAAGTCATGAAAGTGGACTCAATAGACAGTACAACACTATTATCAAAGTTATCAAGTTCAAAATTTGTAAGCTTACCGATCAGACTATCAAGAGTGAGAGTACTGCCAGGTGCAGATCTCATTTCATGTATTGAAGGTATTCTAATAGCATTAATAGGAAATAGGGTTCTCAAAATTTTTCTTACCATTGTTTCTTTAGAAATGACACCACCAGATCCTCCGATAGCATTAACTACTTCCTTTATTCAGTTTGTGTACTGCACTATATTCTCTCCTTCTTTCATTTTCATATCATCGAATCTTCCTCTTAAACTTTCAGCTCTAGCTCTTTTGACATTTTCATCACCACTGTAAACTAGAGTAAGTTTATCCCACATGTCCTTTGAGGTAGCACAATCCTTGACATCTTCAAATTTAGCATTTGTAAGAGCAGCAGCAATCTCCATCATGCTAACATTGTGCTCATGTCGATCTCTTAACTAGTCAAGAGTCAAAGGTCCTATAGGTAGTGCTATGTAGCCATTCTCCAATAGAGTGAGGGCAGAATTCCCAATTCCAGATATATGTAGTTTCATTTGGCTTTGCCATATTGTGAAATTATCCTTGTTCAGCTTTGGTACTTCCCTCTTATACATTTTGTGATCTTTCTACTGAAGTCCTTAAAACTCTGTTCCAAGCAACCAATGCTCTGATACCAATTGTTAGAATAAATGAGAGGGGGGTGAACCAGTTATCCATAGTCCCAAATACAAAATGTAAAACTTCTAAATAAATTCAGCTTAATCTGCAACTTGGTAAACAATAATACTAAACTGTCTATGCATTTAACCGATTACTAGTTAATTAATCATAATGATTACTGACCAAATCAGATATGCAATATGTAAAGTATGACAATCAAACAATCACCACAATAAAAACATAACACAAGAGATTTAATGTGAAAATCCTATTAAGGGAAAAACCACCTGGGACCAGTAACCCAAAATATTTTCACTCTTCTGAAGTGAGCTCAGTGAAGATCCAACCCTATTAAAGGTTACAAAATACACTGTAAGGTGTGACCTTGTTAGAGGATTTCACACTAACAGCTATCATCCAACCAGAATTCACTATGGGGTTGACTGGATAACAATGTACATTCTATGAATGACATATAGGACTTTCAAGTCTACTCGGTTAAGAGATTTTATCTGATTACAATGGTTAAACTGTAACAGCAGGTGATCTGAATACAATACAAACTTGATTTGTGGATGTTTAGATCTATTCTTAAGCTCATAAAATCCTTTGATCAATATTTCTTATTCAGTTCAACAATATTCAATAACTTAATGTCCCTCAGTAAAAGCTCTCTGACACTCGGTTAACTCTACAGTTCGGTTCTCCTTTAACCAGTTTCATCAGGCATGCATGAAGCTTTTTCACATGATATCTCTATAGTTATCTTCCTCTAACATAAGTTTCATTGTGAAACCCTAGTCTCTTAAATAGACAAGTAAACCATTTTCTTTTCATCCATCAAATTTTGCCGCTTAATCTCCTTCATTGATTTTTCCACTTAAACCTTCCTCGGCTGATGTGTTAGTAACACATTTCAATTCTGTCCTTTAGATCTTCCTTGAATTTTGCTAGTCGTTAATCTTATAACAAACTTTATCTTTCCACCTCATGATCATACACTTTACAACTCATCAACTTATGTCGGCTAAACTCGTCACTTATTTCTTTTGTCCATACTCGGTTAACAAAGGAATGTGTCAATGAACACAAGCTCAGTTTATAATGTGCTTGGTATATACTACACTACTCAGTGTATATTGGAATGCTTCATTAACTGACCACACTGCTTTGTAACAATTTGCTTCTATCTCCATAACATATTAATGTAACATAATCAAGTCAACCATATGAAGTCATAGACTCATCAATAAGTTACCAAGATTATTCCTTATCCTCATCTGTCATATCCATCTTCCTCAATGTATATATCTTAGTTCTTCATCTTTCTCTTCTCTTCTACAAATGTGTTAGATATTTTCAACTACCATGATAAGTACTATAAAAACTAGTTGACATCAATGACAACATAAAACTGATTCAATTATCTTACATAACACTTTAGTGTTCGGTGATCTCTAATCACTTATAGTTCTTCAATCATGTTCTCAATTAGTTGTAGTTCATCAATCCATGATTGTCTTATTCTCTCCTCCATTATTCATAACATAATACACTTTTCTATTTGGTTGAATCATGTAGTCTTATCTTATCTTTGATGTGTTCTCTTGCTCTTTTTAGGTGACCACTTGTCATTTTGCAATATCTTCCTGAGCATGATGCTAGAGGTTGAGACATTTTATTTAGTGAGGTCTCTTTAGCTAGTTGATTTGGAACCATAGTAAGCTTTAGGATTTTGTTGTTTTATGTATCCTTTCACATGGATGTACAAGTTAAGATCATTGGTTTTGTGGATTTTTTCCTTAAACTTAGTGATATCTTATTTCTTTTCAATTTTCCCATCATCTTTATCTTTCTCTCTTTTTCTTATACTTTACCATGAGCATGAGATGGACTTATACTCCTACTAAAGTAGGGGCTAAATGTACCATCCTAAAAATTAAGCACCCTTAATTAGGTTTTTATTTTAGCCCCATTTTAGTATATATGGGTTCCCACATTTATTTCACATTCTTCTAATGCTCATTGGACCTTTTTGGTTCCTTTTTCCCACACTGTCAGATTTACACTATGATTGATAAACTGATATTATTGATTCTCAATAACCACTCCAAAGTCTAACAAGAAAAAGGGCCAATTAATAATGATCAACTATATGATCCTCCTACACTTTGAGCTCCACATCACTTAGGCGGGTATACCTCATCTGCACACACATGACTCCTCTTGACAAACAATAGGTCTACAGATATATAACTATGGAATAGCTTTCAAATCCCTATAGGTATCTTGTACCCTAATGAAACCACAAATCTTATACAATAACATACTTGCATAGAATGAATCTAAAAACTAGAAATTACTCCTATTAACATAAAAGGGAAAACTATTTCATTTGAATGAGTTTATGTTGTGGGTTGAATGGACCCCTGAAATACCGTAAGCCTCTCATAGACCAGTGCCTTATCCAATGGGTAGTAGAGTCAAATACATCACTGCAACAGAGAGATATAAATAGATAAAACAATACATTCTAATATTTTGGTGCCTTACGCCAATAATACACCATTGATCAGATCATACTTTAAGAAATCCACCTATGTACCCAGATATGCTATCACCTATTCAAAGGATTTTAACCCTCCCCTTAGAAGAGACTGAGGAACAAGCAATACATTAATCAGCATCCACTAAAAGACAAGCATGAGACACCCTTGATATCCCAACTCATATACATCTAAAAACCAATCTTGAACTTAGTTATCTCTATGAAAATAACTCTATTGCAGACACCTTGGAGATACAATAGAAAGATTCAAATTCCCTTGATGCTTTAATCAACAAGTTTAAGACTCAAATGGAGATAGTCTGATAGTAGTACAAATATATTGAAATCTTATTCATAAGATAGATAGTTACAACTTATTTTCTATTCTCAAAGACATAAAGGAAAGAGGAAACACCCTATATGCAGAGAAGAAGGCAACATATTTATAGGAAGAAAACCATTCATGGAACCAAAACTGGAAAATAAACCAGAACCCTTCTAAATGATCTTGAAAATCCTTATAAAGGATTGCAACAAGCTACGGATCATTTAGGGAAAAATTAGGTCTATAACAACTTCAACAACCAGACTTCAACAAGAAATGACAGAATGGAGGAAAAGCCTAGAAACTCAGGAGAATCAGATCAAATCTGATGTACAATTATTTGGTTTCCATCATAAAGCTAACTACAGATAGATTTTGAAATTGATTTCTTGTAGCAGACAAAATAGACTTTAATGCCAAAGCCAACTTGAAGCTCTTGCGTGTACATAGCATGGAGATCTCTGACATCTATCAAACCCCAGCCACCTGAGTGAAGTAATAGTCATCTGCATTTAAACTGACATGGCACCCCTAGAAGACAAAATTAGGCCAGGAAGGCCACCCAAATCTTCTTCATCATTTCTCTAACTACAACCGTCCCAAAAAAATCAATTCTGAACAACCCTTTTGTCATTTATGGCTCACTGTTACAAAAACTCTAGCAAAACCCTGCAAAAATATTCAAATCATCGGCTGCAATGGCTAATCAATTAAAATTTAAAATGCAACCATTGATCTCTTTTCTTTCCAAAAAAATTGAGTGGCTCTCATTTAATCGGTACAATAGTCACAAAGCCCTTTAAAATCACTAAACCATGTCACCTTTTCCCATGACCAATGAAAATAAAACACATCAGCAATACCTAGCACGCAGACCCACTTTGACCTTGACAAGCATTTAACCCATCTCATCTAGCAAACACATGACTGGAGCCTTTCTCCCAATCGTGAAACACTTTGCTTAACTCAAGTTTAATCGGGAGATCATGCGACAAAGGATTTCTCATGATCTCTGAAAACTTTATTAAATCCTAACTTCATCCAGTGACTTCACGCCAATTGTAAGATCTTAATCTAATGGCTCTTTATCTGAAATAAAACCTTTTGTTTATTAAAGATGTCAAAATTAAATGCTAACCACATAATCATGATCCAATAGCAGTCGCTCAATCTCTGAGTTTTAGAATGACATAATCTTTATCAAGTGATTAAGTGACAACCATAAGATCTTTGCTTTGAAGGGGAATAATCAATGGTAGTTGCACCATCTCTAGATCTCAACCTTGACTTTGACTTTCTCAGGAGAACTAGCAACTAAAGAAAATAATATCAACTTTATCACATCTAGAGACTTAGTGAGTATAGTTATCTCATAGTCGCTGAAAGATTTATTATTTCATCATTTTATCGAGAGACTGCCTGATTGAGGGTACATTTGATCTAGAGACTAGGTGGCTATAGGCATATTCAAGAAATTTTTCAATGTAGTCGCTGAGTCTCATGAAGTGCTTCAACCTATCTAGAGACTTCATGATTGAAGGCCTTCTGCTAAGTTGCTAGATGCTAAGCCACTAACCGCTAGGATTGAGAGATTAAGTGACAATAGTGTTTGCCCATTCACTGAATAAAAATCTTAACCGCCTGAGAACTTGGAGATCTGGCAAACACCCAGTCGCACAATCACTGAAAGGAAAATAAAAACCCACCAAGAAAAAAGAACATGTGTTGAATGGAGACTTAAGTGGCTAGAATAGGTAACGAGGAAATAGAAGAGGCCAAGGTTTTTTCACTTTAAACAAATTTTATAAACCCTGAAACATGGAACTAGACCTATTCAAAGACCTTAAAACAGCCATAACTTTCTAGTTTTTCCATTTTAGCACATGCGCCCTAGAATGAAGCTTGGGTACACATTGAAAAATTAGAGGCTAAGGTTGCAAGCCATGAAACTTTGTGGATTATCCTCGCTGACTGAAACAATTTTCAGCTAGGTCATGACAAGACCTTTAGGGTTTTAACAAAGAAATAAGCCATTTTCAAATAATTTTGGCTATGATAGGAAAATGGGCCAATAGTAGCTCTTTCTGGGGATGCATGCCTCTTGCAGGCATGATAAGGATTCAGAATTTTGGAGGAAGTAGACCACCCATAGGAAAAAAACAAGGGACCCTCTCAAAAAAATAGGTAAACAAACTAGGGAAACAAGAAGAGAAACACACAAGAGAAAGGGAAAATATGTACAAACATTTACAAGCTTTGAAACTTTACTTGGTGGCCCCAGGCCACCAAAAGAAAATCAAAGACCCTCCTGAATCAAAGGTCTGATTCTCATCCACATATGTGACCAAACGCCTAAAATTGTCATGATCATCTTGCTACCAAGATATGTGAATACTCATGGATTGAAGATAAAACTATATTGATCACTACCCATGCTCTTCCAATCATAACCACTTTCATGCTCATACTCCAAGAAGTATGGGACATCACTTATTTCTTCTTGTGGACTAAAAATATATAAATGATCTAGTAATGCATCAGAAAATAGAACATAGTGATTGTCATGCATTACTAAAAAATTACCTAGTTGAGAAGGACTTGGATCCTCATATTTATCTTCATGCATTACTTCAGCCACTGAGCAACTTGGTTCCTCCATAATATCTTCATTGACTAGATCATGAACCAAGTAGAGGTCTCTTTCACAAATTTTGTGATAGTGGGACACTTGATCTGTATCATCATTTTCATCAAAAAAAATTTGTCCCAATTATTGAAGACCAAGTCCTCAATACTGTCACATTCACTATCATATCTAGCAAAAGAAGGAAAAGGATATGAACAAGAAACTTGCTCATCACTGGAATCTTTATGATAGGAAAATACATTGTCATGGCCTTTAACCTCTTCTTTAGCAGAGTCACTACATGAAGAGAATACTGGTAAACATGGATCATCATCATCACTTTGAACACCTACCTCATTATCTATGTCAAAGGATATATCAATGAGGAGCTGTAATTCAAAGTCTAAAATAGGTGCATACCTCTAAAATTCATCAGCCAAAAGAGGTGAAATATTTTCACTACTCAATAGACTATGGACCTTATTTTCATCTTCATTAGCCTCACCCCTAGTGTTGCAAACATCATCCCTGTCCAAGACAAGGACAGACATATTTGACCTCAAATCATCTCGTGTAAAGAAAACATTTCAAGAATCATCATCTGCATCATAATCATCTTCTTGCCTTTCACACAAAAACATCCTCAAACCAAGACAAGAAGGTTGCCTTCCCATGCTGACAAAAAGATAAATCTACAAACCAAATGGAAATATTGTCAACCTCATATTCATCCTCGGCATCCTCATATACATTGACCTCAAAGTCAGCATCATAATCAATACTCTTTTCACAATGAGAATCAGCATCAGAACAACTGGCCTCTTCATGATCAACATAAAGAACTACCAAATCTCTAACCCTCTTGTCCTCCTCTAACTGCCAGATCTCAACACCTCTCTCTGCAATTTTCTTCTTGAGAGTAGCAATCTCAATGAGAAGATTTTCATAATTAGTATTTCTCATGATGGGATCAACCAAGACATCAATGTCTTGCATCTTATCTTCTTTCTTTTCTTCATACCCATCCATGTGAGCTCCTTCATCAAAATATTCTATAAATGTTGCTCTCAATACATCCCAAGAAGGGATTGAACATGAAGGCAAGGATACAAACCAATCCCTTGAACTATGTGATAGAGATTGCAAAAACAACCTCATGGAAACATCTTCATGCTCAACATCCATTTCACCAAAAAGACCCATGAGATCATATATATGTTGGCTTGTCAAAACTAATCCATTAGCCATGAATCTTGGCAAGCCCTCCACATCCTTAGTAGAAAACTCATTAGGGGCACCTTTAATGCCATCAAAACAAAAGGGCATGTATTCCTCCATGAGGAACTACCCACTAATACTCATCCCTTTATGTTAGTGTTGAACACTTGATAGGGAAACATTTTTACACTTGATTTTCATAAAAACAAACGCATATGAAAATCAAAATACCTAAAAGTTCTACGGTAGAAACTTAACTTGTTGACTGGAAAGTAGAGTAGATCTAGAGCTCTCCTTGTAGCTCCATCAGGTTCTTTTCTTTGTAGAGTCACCACCTCCTTGAAGAGTAAAATATTGTACTTATTTTTGTATTTCCTTCCAATCAACACAAAACTTCACCAAGATTTTATACACTGTTTATCAGATACTACTGATCAAACAGAGAACTCAGAGTCACCATAGATAACTAGGTGAGAAGATTTATAAAAAAAAAATTATCTGACTCTATTCTTTCAACCAAGACTCTAGGATGATCTAGAAAATCAAGGAAACACCATCTTAAACTTGTTGTCCTTTATTCCTTTCCTAGTAGAGTCACCATTTTGTTGGTTCCCTTTTCCCACACTATCATATTTACACTATGATTGATAAAATGATATCACTGACCCTCATAACCACTCCAAATTATGGCAAGAAAAAAGGTCAATTAACAAGGATCAACTATATGATCCTCCTATGTTTTGAGCTCCACATCACTCAGGTGGGTATACCTCATCTGCACACATATAACTCCTTTTAACAAACAATAGGCCTATAGATATATAACTATGGAATAGCTTTCAGATCCCTCTAGGTATCATATACCCCAATAAAACCAAAAATCTTATGCAATAACTTACTTACATAGAATGAATCTGGAAACTAGAAACTACTCCTATCAACATGAAAGGAAAAAGTATTTCATTTGAATGAGTTTATGTTGTGGGTTGAATGGACCCCTAAAATACCCTAAGTCTCTCATAGACCAGTGCCTTATCCAATGGGCAACAAAGTCAAATACATCACTGCAACAAAGAGCTATGAATGGAGAAAACAATACATTCTAATATGTTGATGCCTTACACCAATCATACACCATTAATTAGATCATACTTTAAGAAATCCACATGTGTTCCTAGATATGCTATCACCTATTCAAAGGATTTTAACCCTCCCCTTAGAAGAGACCTAGGAACAAGCAATACATTAATCAGCATCTACTGAAAGACAAGCATGAGACACCCTTGATAGCCCAACTCATACACCTCTAAAAACCAATCTTGAACTCAGTTATCTCTGCGAAAATAACTCTATTACAAACACCTTGGAGATGCAATAGAAAGAGTAAAACACCCTTGATGCTTTAATCAACAAGTTCAAGACTCAAATGGAGACAATCTGATAGTAGTACAAATATATATTGAAATCTTATTCATAAGATAGATAGTTACAACTTATATTTTATTCTCAAAGCTAGAAAGGGAAGAGGGAACACCCTATATGCAAAGAAGAAGGAAATATATTTAGAGGAAGAAAACCATTCATGGAACCAGAACTAGAAAAGAAATTGGAACCCTTCTAAATGATCTTGAAAATACTTATAAAGGATTGCAAAAAGCTATAGATCATTTAGGGAAAAATTAGGTCTACAACAACCAGAATTCAACAAGAAATAATAGAATGCAGGAAAAGCCTAGAAACCTAGGAGAATCAAATCAAATCTGATCTACAATTATTTGTTTTCCATCATCAAGCTAACTGTAGATACATTTTGAAATTAGTTTCTTGTAGCAGATAAAACAAACTTTAATACCAAAGCCAACTTGAAGATCTTGTGTGTACATAGCATGGAGATCTCTAACATCTATCAAACCCCAACTGCCTAAGTGAAGCAAGATCATCTGCATTTAAACCGGCATGGCACCCCAGGAAGACAAAATTAGGCTAGGATAGCCACCCAAATCTTCTTCATCATTTCTCTAACTGCAACCATCTTGTAAAATAAATTTTGAACAACCCTTTTGTCATTTATGGTTCACTGTTACAAAAAATCTAGCAAAACCCTGCAGAAAGATTCAAATTATCGGCCATAACTACTAATCAATTAAACTTTAAAACGCAAACATTGATCTCTTTTCTTTCCTGTAAAATTGGGTGGCTCTCATTTAATCAGCACAACAGTCAAAAATCCCTTTAAAATCACTAAACCACGTCAGCTTTGCCTGTGACCAATGAAAATAAAACACATCAGCAATACCTGGCTCACAAACCCACTTTGACCTCAGCAAGCATTTAACCCATCTCATCTAGAAAACACACGACTGAAGACATTTTCCCAACTCTGAAACACTTCTCTTAACTCAAGTTTAATTAGGAGATCACACAACAAAGGCTTTCTCATGATCTCTAAAATCTTTATTAAATCCTGACTTCATCCAGTGACTTCACGCCAGCCGTAAGATCTTAATCTGACGGCTCTTTATTTGAAATAAAACCTTTTGTATATTAAAGATGTCAGAATTAAATGCTAACCACATGATCATGATCCAATGGTAGTCACTCAATCTCTAAAGTTTTATAATGACATCATCTCTATTAAGTGACAACTATAAGATCTTTGCTTTGAAGGGGAACAATCAATGGTAGTCGCGCCATCTCCAGATCTCAACCTTGACTTTGACTTTCTCAGGAGATCTAGAAACTAAACAAAATAATATCAGCTTTATCACATCTAGAGACTTAGTGACTATAGTTATCTCATAGTCACTAAAAGATTTATTATTTCATCATTTTGTGTAGAGACTGCCTGACTGAGGCTACATTTGATCCAGAGACTGGGCAACTATAGTCATATTGAAGAAATTTTTCAATGTAGTCACTGAGTCTCATGAAGCACTTCAACTTGTTTGGAGACTTCATGACTGAAGGCCTTCCACTAAGTCTCTAGATGCTAAGCCACTAACCGCTAGGATTTAGAGATTAAGTGACAACTATGTTTGCCCATTCATTGAATAGAAAGCTTAACTGCTCGAGAACTTGGAGATCTGGCGAACACCCAGTCGCACAATCACTGAAAGGAACATAACAACCCACTAAGAAAAAGAACATGTGTTGAATGGAGACTTAAGTGGCTAGAAAAGGTAATGAGGAAATAGAACAGGCCAAGGGTTTTGCACTTTAAACAAATTTTATAAACCCTAAAACATGGAACTAGACCTATTCAGAGATCTTAAAATGGCCATAACTTTCTGGTTTTTCTAGTTTAGCACATGTACCCTGGAAGAAAGCTTGGGTACACATTGAACAATCTAAGGCTGAGGGTGCAAGCCATGAAACTTTTTGGATTATCCTCATTGACTGAAACAATTTGTAGCTAGGTCATGACAAGACCTTTAGGGTTTTAACAAAGAAATAGACCATTTTCAGAGACTTTTGGCTATGACAGGAAAATGGGTCAATAGACCTTTATTAATTTAAATTAATATAATGATTCCTCTATTAATTGATTTCACCAAATTATTCCATCTCCTCACTCTAAGATGGGTCTTACCTCATTTGAAAGTTAAAGGTGTGATTTAGACATCTATTGATCTCATATCTTTGCATGGCTCACATTTTGGGACCTAAAAATATTAGCTTTCTCCCCTTGAAATTTCATTGAATTTTTTTCAGTACATGGAAATTTTTAGGAACAAGGTGTTTTTTAGGTATAGGGAAACTTTTCGGGTACAATTTCATAAAAATTAAACTATTCCTGACATTTTTTTATTGAAATTTTAAGAGCAAGATTCTATGGTTTCACATTCCACAAAGGTATGCCCCATTGGTCATTATCATTTTTCTAAGTCAACCTAAAGGTAATTTAACTTTAAGATCTCTATGTAAAGGTCTTCCTTTCCATTCTTTCATAATAAATAAGAAGAGATAGATAATTAATAAACAAAGAAATTAGATTTCAAGAGAATCTTCAAGATCTTCAAGGCATTCTTCTTCTTCTTCATCAAGCATTGTGGAAAACTACAACATCCATCATCCAAGGATTATCTTTCATGATTTCCTTTTGGGTTTTTGTAGAGTTCAAGCTATTTCATTAATATTTTTTATCACATCCAAAGAAGAATTGCACCATCAAGGTATAAGGTTATTTACAATTTAGATCTATCTTTTATTTCATCTTTCCTTATGTAATTTCCTTTCCTTTTCAAGGTTAACTCCTAAATAGGGGTTTGACTAAGGTAAACCCCTTTAGCCAACCTTATCCCCCATTTCTTTGTGTATAATAACATGTTACAAAGCTATCGAACTAGATTTGGGAAGATCAAGACCCAACAAAGCAATCCTACTAATTTTAGACCAAAACCCAGGGTACAAAATGACATTGGCAATTTGTACCTAGGGACAAGATGACACTGGAAATTTGTACCCTCCAAATCTAGCTCAAATTTGGCAAGAAATCGGGTTATATTCTTTATGTGCTAGATCTACAATTACAGGTCTTTTTGGGATTCCAAAAGTTGGGAATTCGGATCTAAAAACTCACTTCTCCTGTTTCATTTTTAGGTGCATTATAATTCATCCTTATTCTATTTTACATCTTCCTTTTGGTTGGATTAGATCAGATCTGTACTTATGTAGTCTCTTGTATATCAATATCATTTGTCTCCTTCTCAATTCTATGAAATAAAGGAATAAAATCCCTTCAAGAACATATATTGCATTGTCATCTTTCTTATCAAATGGTATTAATCATATTTTTCTTAAGGTGGTTTTGTATTCCAATGTGCCTTATGAATTGGGGAAATTTGTCCTCTTATGTGTTCCCATTTTCATATTGTACACAAATCAATCAAACTTAACATACCTCACTAACTAAATCATATCAAAGACACACCAAATACAACATGTATCACTTCAGAGAGGGGGAATCGACAAATTTTTCAATTCAAAACTCCCCTTGAGCCAAAGTAGTAGGCCTAAGTTTTGGAAGAGAAAGCACCAGGATTCGCTGCCACATATGATCTCTCATCCCTTGTTTCTTTATTTTTCCATACCATTAGTGTCTTCTTAGATTCACCTAATTATGTAACATTATTTTTATTTCCTAAATTTCCTAGAGAAATAACAAATCTGCATGTATTTGCATAATGTCTGGTCTAACTACATTTGAAACATATGATATTCCTTTGTCTTGACTTGATTGATTGAACTTTATATTTGTACTAATTAGCCTTGTGACCATAATTATGACATGCATAGAAATTACCATGAAAGATATTTCTCATCTCATTCACCTTAGACAATTGAATTTTGTACTGACTTTCCTTGTAACAACTAAAACATTGAATAATTTGATCCCTCTTTATTTTGCAGTCTACAACCTTATGTCCAAAAAAATTTCATAGAAAACAATTACCATTAAATGATAAGTACCCTTGAGCATTTGGTTTCCTAACTAGAGGTCTTTTTTAGGTGTTCCTTAATTATGGACCTTGCTTATTACATCAAACTTTGCTTGAGCTTCAACTTCCTTATCTTTACCCTTGATGTTCTAATTTGAACTTTCACTAGAGAAACCTAGTCCTTCCTTATCCTTGTGAATTTTTTGTAGGGACAAAATTTGATCCAAAATTATTCTACTCTCAAAAACTCCTACTTCTAATCTTATCTTCATTAACTCTTGAACCAACTTCTCATTTTCTTCAGTTTTCTACTTGGTAATATGTTTGTAATTTTCTTTGGGTCTTCTTCCATCCTTCAAATTTTTTCATGATGTTGTCTTTGATAAATTATTTAGTCTTCTTGCATTCATCTAATTGTAGTTTTAGATTCACAACAATCTCCTTTGACTCTTTCAACTCCTAGTTGACCTCTTTATGTCTTGCTTTGAATTTTTAGATTTTCTCCCTTAGCTTGGAGATACAAGTATTAGCTTCCTTGATGTTTTATTTTAGTTCCTCATTTTTAGATTTAGTACATTCCATATCATCTAACATTGTCTTCAGATTCTCATTTTAGTAATAATCTCAGGTGCCATCTATTAAAACTACCAAGATCACCCTCAAGTAGTTAAGCTTTATCTACAAGGAACCAAGCTCTGATACGAATTGTTCAGAAGGTCAAATAACTGAGAGGGGGAAGGGGTGAATCAATTATCATAAAGCAATTTTTTGAAACTTAATTAATCTAGAGAAATATTAAACCAATCAAATAATTAAAATAGAAATGAACATGAAATAACATAAACACCACACACCATGAACACTAGAAGTAACGTAGAAACCCAAGATGGAAAAAACCCTAGAGAAACTAATTCTCATAAATAAAAAAACTAGTTAAGGTGATTTTTATAAAGGATCACTATCGGTTGCTCACTGCAAGTAAGACTCACTTTTGAGTGGGCTAACTGCCTTGATATGGAAGTGACTAATTACAAAATATCCTTATAAACAAAATTCAATTGATAAAACTATATCTATATATGCATGAGGCGAGTTATATTAAAGAATACAATGACAACTATTTATAGTATATCCAGTTAGGAATCTTTTTCCAACCTTCTTCTGCAACACTAAATACTTCTTTTTGTCACTAGCTTTCTTTCGCCTTTACTATTATTCTTCACACCTCTTACTCCACCTACACATTTCACCACCATGTATACATTCACATATCCATAACATCCATACTCGCATCACATATCCTTATATCCAGATCCAAAAAGATGTTCTATATAAATATATATATGTTGATCAATACAAGCAAGTTGGCATAACAAAAACATGTCAGCATGAATACACAATGCAATCTTGAGATATTCAATAATGTTCAGTTGTTACAAGTAGTGGTTGTCATTGCACCAAAAGATCGACTTGTTAATGCCCAATATAACCACTAGACTTATAAAAGACACAAGAGGTTGTTAAACCATGTCACAAATCCCAAAAGGGGATGTTGGTGGTTAGTCCAACAATCCCCCCCTCAGTGTCACCTAAGGGGATTCAAACCTATGACCAAGCTCTGATACCACTTGTTACAATTAGTGGTTTTCATTTCACCAAAAGATCAACCTATTAATGCTTGATATAATCGTGCTAGACTTATAGAAGACACGGGATGTTGTTAAACCATTTCATGAATCCCGAAGGGGGATGTTGGCGGTTAGTCCAACATCAACATGCTAGCACTAGACCCAAAAGATAGGTCACACAAAATCAAACTCCATACCATGTAACTACAAGACCCATAGATATGTCATACATAAGATAAAAATGTAACATAACATGATTAAAAAATAACACGTGATATATATTTTAGAGCTAATTGGGATGCTACAACCAAGACAAAAATTTAGTCTCCATAAAATTCATCACCAACTGAAGAATAACACCTAATAGTGTCTATCCAAAACTAAATAGAAGTGATATACCAAAAAAATTTGACATAATGCATGAATGTCTAGATAGAAAAGGTACCCAAAATAAGCTCTGAACAAAACAACCAATGATAACCATCTAATCTTCATAATTCTACACTGAATGTATTCCATATATGTACCAAAAATATATATCACCATACCTAGAGCAAGGATAATATCCACACAACTTATCATCATAGGATACTACATAAGATAGATCAATACTATACAAAATCCATAGCACAACCATCCAAAACATAGGTTTTGACATTAGTGACAACAATGCCAAATTATCTTTAATAATGCATTTAGAATTTATTTGTTATAATTATTTGATCTCCATATTATAGGTTCATCTTTGAATAGGGAGATGATGTTGTGCATCAAATTCTAAGAAGAGAAGATTCTTTCAAAAAAAGAGGAGTGGGGGTCTTCTTTGTTAGCAATAATTTGTATGTAGTAGGACCCTCTGATGGGTCAATAGAATCTTTCTCTCCATTAATATCCATTAGTAGGGCAGCTAGCTCTATCATTGAACTCTACTTGTGAATGTGCTAGGAGGATTGGTTGCAAAACATTAGCTTCTCGTCTTCAATTATCTCCATTTCATGGTAAAATTCACATAGAAGATACTTAAGATGTGGAACATTACAACATTCTAAAGGACAAGGCAATGGAATGACCCAATTCTGCAAGAAATTGATAACTCCAATCAATACTTTGTTTCTAGTAGAGTCATGTGTGCATGTCGCTTCACTAGACACACTGATTGCCTCTTACAAACATTATAAACCAAAGAATGCATCAAATATTTGGTAATAAATATTTAAAATTGGTCACATCGAGTACATTAAAAAAAATTGTTGATCTCTAAGACGTTCATGCCTAAATAAGGGTAGTCATGAAGTTTCATAGGTATGAGACTTATTGTACCTAGTGAAATGACCTTTGAGATTTTAGAATCTAATTCTTCATTCTTTAGGGTTTGGAAAGGGTAAGAAGAATTTCTTTTATGTAGATTCTAGGCTAAAGGGGCAATACAGTAAATCTTTTAGATAATTCCAAAGCATATATGGATAATTCTCTCACCACCTTGAACTCTTCAAAATCAAGGATTTTTCATCTTCTTAAAGACAAATATGATGTACCATAGACCCTTTATTTTTGAAAAGGAGAACACTAAGCATGAAGTAACTAAGATATAAAGTGTAATGTTTAGATCTTGATCATGGAAAGCACCTACAAGGATTTGAATAAAGGCACATATTTCCTTGGGGATGTATGACTTTCCAAAAAGAAAGACATGATGTAAGAAGAATCCTTCTAGAATAGATTAGAACCAAGCACAAAGTGTGATTTTTAGGATCCAAACATAAATAGTTCCTATAGGGGTTTGAAAAAAGTACGTATATCATAGATTTCACAAAAATAACTATTATGGGGAATGAACTGTTAATATGATTTAGAACAACAGAGAGGGGGGGTGAATCAGTTGTTCTCAGGTCCTGATGTATAAGACAAACTTAAAAACTTTTCCTTAAATCAAATCCAATAACCAAAACAAACTCAGGCATCACTGATTCAATAATAGAAACATATAACAATGTAGTCCACTAGCCAGCTATAACTTAACTTGATAAAATTAGAAATGTTCAAACCAAAACATTCACACAAGTATTAACACCAAGATTTATAGTGGAAACCCAATGTGGGAAAAACCACTTTGTAACATGCTACTATTATTTTCACTCTTCTGAAGTGAGCTTGGTTAAAAGCCAACCTTGTCAAAGGTTACAATACACACTATCAGGTGTGACCCGGTTAAAGGATTTCAATCACCCTGTTAAAAGTGAGCCTTGTCATAGGACTTACATACACTCCATTAGAATGCAACCTTGTTCAAAGGATTTAACATATGAATGTTAGGTCAACCTCTGTTAAAAGGATTTTGACTGTTACAATGGTTAGAAAGTAGCAACAATATTTATCTGAAAAATATACAACTCACTTTGCAAATATCAAATCTGATTCCATACACTAATGCTCATTTAATGACTTTGAAACTTTTCCATCTCCATCTCTGATCTGCTCGAAACTCTTCTTCAAGCAACCACCACAATTATCCTTTAACCTTTTCTGCTTAGACAATCAATAAAACTTTACTGATCTTCCAGCATTCTCTTTTTCACCCATGCACACACATATCCAATGCTCAGTTTCCCTTTAATACTTTCCTCAATTAGGTTACCTCATCTTATGCCCCTCAATCTCATTCGTAGATCTTAGGGTTAGGTCAGATTCATTGAATCTACCCGCTTCATGTTCTTCGGCTTCATTTCTAGAATCATCTCAAATCTCTTAAAGATTTACAATAAAATGTTTTACAGTGCATTTAATGCTTTCAAATAATCAATAAATAAAGTCAACATGTTTTACATAATCCAAGAATTTAACAATGTCGGCTCCAAAACTAAATTCTCTTCAAATATAAAAATGTTGATGCTTAGTCAATACTGTGATCAACTACTCGGTCTTCATGTAGAAAGCTTGATCATTACTAGAAATGTTTCCTCATCTTATACTGTCTTTCCTCGATAATTAACTATTGTTTGGTCGACACTAGAATTTTTCTCGGCATACACTAACTTGATCAACACTAACATTACTCGGCTTAAACATGATTTCTCCATTTTTGCTCAGTCAAGCCTACCAGTTTAGTCTTCAGTCTTACTAGTATAAACAATACACTGTCTCATCATTGTACAACATAGTCAAGTACACATTCTAATATCAAGATAACTCAACCTTTCCCTAGGTGCTATTGTTATCAACCTTGCCTATCCCCTTAGCGACACTCAAGTAGATATAGTACTTTCCTAAGTAGCAACAGTCTTACCAATTAAGGTTTGACATCAATGACAATACAACAATTGTTTCAATTGAAATTTCCAACAATCTCCCTCTTTGGCATTGATGGAAACACCATATGATATCACTTGAATAACACATGGATTACCAACCAATCCAAAAACTTATTTGTTCATCAGAGAATTATTTATAATATCCTTAGCTTCATTTTGATTCAGAATCCTATAAGCCTCACTTCTGTGACCGTTAGAAGTATTTAGATCTCCCTCTATCCTAATCCTTCATTTTAGTTCATCACCCTTACTTTTTAGTGTCATGTGTTATCATATTAGTTCATCTCCCTCTTTGAAAAAAATGCCAAAGAAGCAACTAAAACATACATCCATCAGATGTAGATAATATTTGTGCAGCTCAGTGTTTTCTCCCTCTGTCATCTTGCTTATGACTGATTCCTTGTCTGTGCTCCTTTTCACAACTCTAGGCTAGCCCTAAAGTGTGACAATATTCTGCATCAATTTGTCAAATATTTTTTTGTAGCATATTTGATGCAGTGCTCCTAGCTTGACTAGGCAGCCTCAGTTAGGGGAAGGACCCCTAATTGATTTCTCAAATACTCATGAGCTTCTCTAGGTAAAGCTTTAGTGAATATGTTTTCTAATTGTTCTTTTGTATTCACATATTCCATTCAGACTTCTTTATCTTGTACTAATTCTCTCAAGTAGTGATACTTGATTGCTATGTGTTTGGTCTTAGTGTGCATCACTGGATTCTTAGAAATATTGATAGCACTTATGTTGTCACAGAAAATAACAACAGGTTCAGTGATTTCTTCTTTCATGCCTATCAACAATTGTTTTATCCATACCAAATTTGAACAGTTTACTGCAGCAACAACATACTCGGCCTCGGTAGTAAATTGGGAAATGCAATTTTGTTTCTTGCTCATCCAGGAGACTAATCTTTGTCCAAGAAAAAAATCTCCACCACTAGTACTCTTTCTGTCATCTACATTTCCTGCCCAATCAACATTTGTATAAACTCTAAGTTCAAATTTGTCATCCTTCTTATAATATAGACCATAGTTAGCAGTTCCTTTCAAGTATCTCATAATTATTTTCATAGCCATCATGTGTGTTTCCTTAGGATTGGCAAAGAATCTTGCCACAATCCCAACAGCTAGTGCAATAACTGGTCTACTATGTATAGCATACTGCAATTTTCCAATCATGGATCTATACAAAATCTGATTCACTTCTACAGCATCATCATTCTTAGATAACTTTTGTCCAGTAACCATAGGAGTACTCACTAGTTTAGCATCTTCCATCCCAAAAATTTTTAGTATTTCATTAACATACTTAGACTGTGTAATGAAATATCCATTCTTCCTCTAATATACTTGTAAACCAACAAAGAATTTGATCTCACCAAACATGCTCATTTCAAATTTAGTTAGCATTTCATTTGAAAATCTTTTACACAATGCATCTTGTCCACCAAAAATAATGTCATCCACAAAAAATTTTGCCAACAGGATACCTTTACCTTCTTCATCCTTCATGTACAGATTGCTTGTGTCATTTTTTCTTGAAAATCCAATCTGTATCAAGTAGTTGTGCAACCTCTCATACCATACTTTGGGAGCTTGTTTCAATCCATATAGTGCTTTGTTCAGTTTGCACACCATGTGTCTTCTATTTGGATCAATAAAACCTTATGGTTGTTCCATGTAAACTTCTTCTAGTATACCATTCAAAAATTCAGACTTGACATCCATTTGATATAACTTGAAATCTTTATAAGCAGAATATGCAAGTAGAGTTCTTACTCCTTCCAATATAGCTATAGGGGCAAATGTCTCCCCATAATCTATTCCTTCTTCTTGTGTGTAGCCTTTGCATACCAACCTAGCTTTATTCCTAGTTATTTCACCATTTTCATTCATCTTGTTTCAAAACACCCACTTTGTTCCTATAAGATTTTTGTTTTCAAGTCTTGGCACCAGATTCCAAGTATCATTCTTCTCAATCTAGTCAATCTCTTCATTCATTGCTTGTATCCAATCTTCATTCTCTAATGCCTCTCTATTTGACTTGGGTTCAAATTCACACAGTAGGCATGTTGGATCCTTAGTCTTCCTTCTGGTCTGAATTCCAATATTTTTGTCTCCAATTATCTATTCAGGCTTGTGATGTCTTCTTACATATTTTTCCAAAATAGGTTCAGCTCTTCTCTCCTCTATTTCATCAGATTCCCCAACAAGATTTTTAGATTCAACTTCTGAATGCTCGTCAACCACTTCCTGATATTTAGTAGCATTTTCTTGTAGCTTGGCATGTTCTTTCTCTCTATCAGTACTATTTTCCTGATGCTCAGTAACATCTATCTATCACTCGACATTGCTTATCCAAGACTCGGCATCAAGTGCAAGTTTGTTACTTGCCTCTTCTTCTTCCTCAATATACACAAAAGATCTATAATCTTCTAGTTCTCTTTTGCTGTCAGCTTCATTTCTTTTTACATACTCATCAATTTTCACATTCACACTTTCCACAATTTTATTAGTGTTAGAGTTCAAACACTTATAAGCTTTACTTTTTGTGGAATATCCTAAGAATATGCCTTCATCACTCTTAACATCAAACTTTCCATTCCTAGTGTCTTTTAATATATAGCACTTACTTCCAAAGATTCTAAAGTATTTAACACTCAGTGCATGCCCATTCCATAATTCATAGGGTGTTAGATTTGTACCTTTCTTGATCTGTACCTGGTTAAGAGTGTAGACAGTAGTTCTTATAGCTTCTTTCTAGTATTTCTATGCCACATTCTTTTCAATCAACAATGTCCTTGCACAATCCAAGATAGATCTGTTTCTTCTTTCTGCTATACCATTCTATGGAGATGTTCTAGCTACAAACATATATCTTTTAATTCCTCTATCATTTCAAAATAGATTGAATTCATTTGATGTAAATTCTCCACCTTGGTCAGATCTAAGACATTTCAGGTTCCTACCTATCTCCTTCTCAACCTTAGCCAAATACCACTTAAAGGATTGAAAAGCTTCAGATTTTTCTTTTAGAAACATTACATGCATCATCCTAGTATGATCATCAACAAATAAGATGAAGTATCTAGCACCACAGTAGCTTTGTACACCCATAGGTCCACAAAGATTAGTATGAACCAAATCTAAAATATTTTCAGAAGTAAAGGATTTGCTCTTAAAACTTGACTTTGTCATATTTCCTAACTGACATTCCTTTCACATCACATTCTCAGGTTTCTTTAATCTAGGTAGACCTCTTACCTTTTTCTTCTTACTTATCTCTACCAGATTGTCAAAGTTAACATGACATAGCCTTTTATGCCATAACCAAATATCATCAAGTTGTGCAATTAAACATGTTTCTTCAGATAGGTCAAGATAGAACAAAGTACCTCTAGTCTGATCTCCTCTTCCAATTAGTTCTCCAATAGCATCAAATATTTTAGCTTGCTTGTGATGAAATTCCTTTTGGTAACCAGTTTTGTTGAGTTGAGCAACACTTAACAAATTATAATTAAGACCTTCAACCCAATATGCATTTTCACAAGATATCTTATTAGTCAATTTAATCAAACCTTTTCCTCTAACAGGACATGGTGCATCATTACCAAATTTTACACTTTTCCCTCTATAATGATGTAAGGTCTCAAACTTATTTTTGTCACCAGTCATGTGATGTGAACAACCACTTTCAATAATCCATTTATCATTCTTGTTCACATAGGATATCAATGCAGTTTTCTCATCCTCATCAAATTCATCTTTCATTGCAACATAGACTACCTCAATTTCAAAGTCATCACTATCAGTGTCAGTCTCTTCTTTAGCAATGCAACAAGATTTCTTACCTTTTCCTTTGTAGTCTTTGTTCCTTCGGTAGCTTCTATCATCTCTTCTATCTTTGTGTTTCCTTTTTCTTTCATCATCTTTATCCTTCCTGTCGGGACTTCTAGCAGCTATATGACCAACTTTATTACATGCAAAACATATAATAGGGAGTTTACCTTTATACTTTCCTTTTCCTCTTCTCATTCTTCTAGCCATAAGAGCTTCTAGATCTTCCAGTTCTTCATCAGAAGTGTCACTGTCACTTTCACTTTCGCTTTTACTTATGCATCTTTCTTTTTCTTTCTTTGGCTTGTTCAGAACTAGTTGTGACTTGAAAGCGGATTCAACATTACCAATGCTTCCAACAGTGAAATTATCACAGTTAGAGAGTTCAAAAGCAGTCAGCTTACCAACCAAACTTTCCAAAGTAAGCACATTAGCAGAGTTGCATCTAAATTCCTGAATAATTGAGATCTTAATAGCATATATAGGACACAAGGTTCTTAGTACTTTCCCAATTATAGTTTCATCATCAATAACCCCATTTTCTCCTCTAATAGCATTCACAACTTCTTTTATTCTACCACAATATTGTGTAATGTTTTCACCTTCTTGCATTCTCATTTCATCAAACTTACCTCTAAGACTCTCGGCCTTTACTTTTAGTACATTTAAGTCACCACCATAGATCCTTGCAAGAGTGTCCCACATCTCCTTAGTAGTTGTGCAATCCTTAATGTCCTTAAATTCTAGATAGCTTAGGGCAAATGCAATTTCCAACATTGCCTGATTATGTTCTTGCTTAGCTCTCATTTTTTCGGCAGTCAAAGGTGTGACAGGTGAGACATAGCCATTCTCAATGTAGTACCTTGTAGAGTCACCAATACTAGCCAGATGCAACTTCATCAAGTTTTTCCATGCAGGGAAGTTTTCCTTATTCAGCTTCAATACCTCCTTCTTATACATCCTAATCATTTGCTTCAAGCCCCTTTAAACTTGATTTCTATAAACACTAATAATAAGCAACAAAGCTCTGATACCAATTGTTAATATGATTTATAACAACAAAGAGGGGGGGTGAATCATTTTTTCTCAGGTCCTAATGTATAAGACAAACTTAAAAACTTTTCCTTAAATCAGATCCAATAATCAAAACAAACTCGGTCATCACTGATTCAATAATAGAAACATATAACAATACAGTCCACTACCCAGCTATAACTTAACTTGTAAAACATAGAAATATTCAAACCAAAACATTCACACAAGTATTAACACCAGGATTTATAGTGGAAACCCAATGTGGTAAAAACCACTTTGTAACATGCTACTATTATTTTCACTCTTCTAAAGTGAGCTCAGTTAAAAGCCAACCCTATCAAAGGTTATAATACACACTGTCAAGTGTGACTTGGTTAAAGGATTTCAATCACCCTGTTAAAAGTGAGCCTTGTCATAAGAATTACGTACACTCCATTAGAATGTAACCTTGTTCAAAGGATTTAACATATGACTGTTAGGTCAACCTCTGTTAAAAGGATTTTGACTGTTACAATGGTTAGAAAGTAGCAACAATATTTATCTAAAAAATATACAACTCACTTTGCAAATATTAGATCTGATTCTGTACACTAATGCTGATTTACTGACTTTGAAACTTTTCCATCTCCATCTCTGATCTTCTCGGAACTTTTCTTCAAGCAATTACCATAATTCTCCTTTAGCCTTTTCTGCTTAGACAGTCAATAAAACTTTACTGATCTTCCAGCATTCTCTTTTTCACCCATGCACATGCATATCCAATGCTCAAGTTCCTTTTAATACTTTCCTCAATTAGGTTAACTCATCTTATGCCGCTCAATCTCATTCGTAGATCTTAGGGTTAGGTCAGATTCATTGAATCTACCTGCTTCATGTTCTTTGGCTTTATTTCTAGAATCATTTCAAATCTCTTAAAGATTTACAATAAAATGTTTTATAGTGCATTTAATGCTTTCAAATAATCAATAAATAAAGTCAACACATTTTACATAATCCAAGAATTTAACAATGTCAGCTCCAAAACTAAATTCTCTTCAAATATAAAAATGTTGATGTTCGGTCAATACTGTAATCAACTACTCGGTCTTCATGTAGAAAGCTCGGTCATTACTAGAAATGTTTCCTCGGCTTATACTGTCTTTCCTTGAAAATTAACTGTTGTTTGTTCGACACTAGAATTTTGCTCGGCATACACTGACTCAGTTGACACTAACATTACTTGGCTTAAACATGATTTCTCCATTTTTGCTCAGTCAAGCCTCCCAGTTTAGTCTTCAATCTTACTAGTATAAACAATACATTGTCTCATCATTGTACAACATAGTCAAGTACACTTTGTAATATCAAGATAACCCAACCTTTCCCTAGTTGCTATTGTTACCAACCTTTATTGTTACAAACCTTTCCTATCCCCTTAGCAACACTCAAGTAGATATAGTACTTTCCTAAGTAGCAACAGTCTTACCAATTAAAGTTTGACATCAATGAGAATACAACAATTGTTTCAATTATAGTTTCCAACATGAACTATAATTGATTGTATCTTCTATTATAAAATCATGTAGAGGAGTAAGAAACATACATGATCCACAAGTTTTCAGGCTAAGTAGAAGAAAAATAGACCAAAATAAGTAAATAAAATCTATTATAAATATTATCAACACAAAACACATTTATAACAAGAAAAAGAAAGACCATAATTGCATAGTCTCAATGCTTTATTAAGATAAAACATGCTAAGGTTGGAAAATAGGTCACACATTACAAATTTTACATAATGTATTCCCATAAGGAATTGCCAGTAAGATGAACAATGATTTCTTTGATTTACACATTACATAGGTAATCAAAAAAATCTTTGATTTAAAACTCTTTCAAACTTTGTGCACCAAAATATTCAACATCAATTAACATGAATATAAACTATCAAGACATGCATCCACAAATATTCAATCACACAATGAAGACATCATATTTTTATCATGGAAACCCAAATGGGAAAAATCACATGTGGGGATTGGTACCCATGAAATCTGCACTCTTCTAGAATACACCATATGAGGAGATTACCCAATTAAAGGTTTACAAAGGCACTATTAGGTATTAACTGATTAAGGGATTTTCCTTAGACCTGTTAGGATCTTTTCTCTATTAGGAACTTCCTTATTAGAGGAATTTAAACATTTAAAATGAATTCCACCTTGTTAGAGGATTTACAACTAAGATCTGTTAGGATCCACCCAATTAAGGGATTTCACTGTTATAATAGTTAGAAGGAAACATATAAGATGATTTATGAAATTGCACTACCTCTACATGATCAGATCCTATAAAGCTTTGAAACTCTTAACCATACACTATACTCTTTCTTGGCTTGATCACACTTGATTTCTTCACTTTTTTTGTCACCGCATCCTTCTACAATACTCGATCAACAACTAACTCCTTTTTCATCTTTCCAATATATAGATTTTCTTCCATCAACTTTAAATAAACCCTAGATATGAGATATGAATGATCTAGATAATGTTAGGTAAGATACAATGTATCTAACAACTCACAAAAAAAATTTATCTAACTGCATCAACTTCCATATAGATTTCACCTTGGAAATTGAACCATCTTCAAAAAATTGTTTTGACCAAAAGAAACTTCTTGAAGAATCCACCTATAATGCATACCTCGAGAAATGTGATGTCAAGAACTTTCCACAAAACATGAAAATACCTTAATACTTCACTAGAAATATCACTGATCCTATTGCCACTTCAGATGTCTTCACCAATTCACAAATCATCATTACCTGTTCAAGAACTTTGTTTTGTTTATCTGTCCATTCTATCAATACTACTTCCATTCAATTAAACAATCTTCACCTTTCAACATTATAAGTTTCTATCCTTAACATAGTATCTGGACATTGTTATAAATCATATCCTCTGATTGCTCCATCAAAAACTTTACCATTTTGAAATAGCATTCAGAGTACTTACTGTTAGTCACTTACTATTCTAGAAATTACACTGCCACCCTTCTTCCAATCATAACTTAGTTACCGATCTACACAAATAGTAGTGATCACACACTAGACATATAGAGACAAACCTTAGTCTCTCATAAGAGTCACACCAATTGATTTGACACAAAAATCAAATCACCACTCCTTAGATTCAACTCTTCTTCCTATTTACCTGACATCCTTCAAATTATCATAACTCACTAGACACATAAGATAAATCTTGTTGGATATTGCTAATGCATGGGAATTTGGATGATACATTTAATATGTTTAATCACTACATTGAGTGATGTTGGATCTACTATTGTTTTCATTCATGTTTTTTCACTAATTTCAACATATGCTTCTATGAAGAGAACAGACCTGTTATTACAGTGTACGGACACTGTACGAATGTTTTAGATCATATGAAGTTAGATGAGAGTTCTAGAAGATGTTGTGATCTTATATCCAAGATCGCATCATGTAATGTTACATATTGGCTAAGTCATAGATGTTTTGGTAAAGACTAGTTACTGGACTATGATAGTTAAAGTTGATAGAGTGAGTCTCTGTGTTTCTAGCATATCTTAGAGAAGGTATTGATTCAGGGTATACAAACTTGAGGGATGATAGACAAGATACTGAAGAATGTTCTTTGGTTAGCATGACATATGTAAATTTGGATGACATCAGTTGTGGTGTGTGCTCTAGAGAAGACTTAGTTGGAAGCTAACTTCATAGATGTAGCATGCATTTTGGTTGGAGAATGTGAATTAAGGATGTCAGTCCTTAATTGATGTAATGTAATCATTTTATACTTGTTTTAGATATCGTGTGTATCTTAGCAAGGGTCTATGTGATTGTTTGTATATTAGGAAAGCCTAATCAGCCAACCTAATCATGTAGAATATAATAGAGTATATATGTAAGGACTTTTCTTTGGAAAAGATAATGGTGAGAATGTGATGCAGGAGCATCTTGGGTCCTTGGAAATCTTGTGTCACCAAAAACAATTTGGAGTTTTTCTATGTTGTTCAATTCCTACTTTGACCAAATTGGTCCGTAGTTGGTTGGTTTCCTTTGGTTACTGAGTGTGGTTGGTTATCTCCTAGGTGGTCAATTATTTCACTGGCGCTCGGCATTGCCTATCTGCTGCTCAGTTATCTTTCTCACCGATAGGTTTAGTTTTATTTTCTGTTGTGGCTGACTTGTACATTTATATTGGATAGAAAATTTAATGTTGGAATCCATCATTGGGAAGTGTGTGGTCCTAGATCTGACCATTCCTTCTATTGATTATGGATCTGAAGGCCAACTCAGTTCGGTAACTTCCTGTATAAATGTAGTTGTTGGTTTAGAGTTTAGGAGGAAGTTTTTGGGATAGGAGTTAATTAAAGATAGAATTAGAGATTTTGATAGATCCTCACATGTTTGAGGACTTCTATATTTCATTGTAATATTTGGCCCTAACCAGGAAGTCCTTACAGCCTGGCATGTATAGTTCTATTTGATGATAATATATCAAAGATTCTACATTCTCTCTCTCACTATTGTTGTTTGCTACTTTTGCATGTGTTGGGAAGGCTTGGATCATTAGGGTGCACCATTGTTTGGACCCTCATTCTCTCTACCTTGCATCATGTGGTATCAAAGCAAGGTGAGATCTTGATCTAGATCCGTGGATCTAGGTTTGTAGGTTCTTCTTGAAGCCCTAGTTGATTATTGTGGGGTAGCAGATTAGAATCTGACCTGCAATTGTAGAGGGTTGTCAAGATGGTTCGTGGTAGGTGAGATGCATATCTAGGATTGGTAGATATGTTAAGGTAGATTGCTTCTAGGTTAGAAGATGTTGAAATAGCCCAGAGAAGAGGCAGACATCTTGAAGATGTTAGTGATGATGAAGTTGAGGAAGAATAGGCGAATGCAGAACCTGCACCTGTTATGGATCAAGGTGAAAAAATATTTTTGAAGGCTTTGACAAGTCTGAAGTCAACACCACATTTCAATCCTCCTGAGTATGGTGGAAAGCTAGATTCTAATGAATTGGTGGACTAGATCACCAAGATGGAAAAGTATTTTGAGTATGAAAACATTCCTGAGGATAAGAAGGTGAAGATTGCAAGCACAAATTTGAAAATTCATGCATCCTTATGGTGGGAACATCTACAGCTGGATAGGAAGAGGAAAGGCAAAGACAAAATCAAGGTATGGAATAAAATTGTGAACAAATTGAAATGAAAGTTCTTACCTTGTGATTATCAAATTAATCTAGTTCAGCAAATGCAAAGCTTGAGATAGAAAGATAGCTCAGTAAAGGAGTATACTAAGGAATTCTATAGATTAGATATTAGATCTAGACATGATGAATATGATGTGGAAAGAATCGGTAGATACCTGAATGGTTTGAGAGTTTCCATCTAAGAGGAAATTAGTATGGTCAAGTTGGAGAACATTGAAGAGGCTTATCAATTTTCTTTGAAGGCCAAGGAGAAATTGAAAAAGAGACATGAACAAAGACAAAGAGGTCAAGGTGGTAGATTCCTTAGAGGAAGAGGTAGATCTAATGGTGAAAATGGTAGATCTGAACCAGAAAAGACAAATCTGGACAAAGGCAAGATCGAGTGGAAAGGTGAAATTTCATCTAGAGGTAGAGGTAGTAACTACCGAGGTGGTTATGGTAGAGGAAGTTTTTGAGGAACTTGTTACAATTATGGAGGACATAGATATTTTGAATGTACACATGCAAGTAAGAAGGCTGGTAGCAGTAGAAATGCTTTGGTGCAAGAAGAGTCACTGAATGAACTTAAGAAAGAAAATAACTTGATGGTAAGGAGAGCTCTATGGAATGAAAGCAAGAAGGAAGATTTGATAAGAAAAAGTTTGTTCAAGACCAGATGTAGAGTTTCTAATAAATTTTGGAAGGTAATCATTGACAGTGGTAGCTCGGAGAATCTGGCATCTGAAGAGATGGTCACAAAATTGTAGTTGGAAAGGTTGGTACATCTGAAGCCCTATCAAATTTCATGGATCAAAGATGAGCATACACTCTTGGTAATTGAATAATGTTATGTGAATTTGAAGATTGGAAAGTACTATGATAAGGTATTATGTGATATCATGCCTATGGATTTTTGTCATATTTTGTTGGGTAGACCTTGGAAATATGATAGACATGCTATATATGATGGGAGATTACATAAGTATACTATTGTGGCTGATGGAAAGAAACAAATCTTGTTACCATTGATGGAAGAACCTGTTAGTAATGTTTGCACATCTATGAAATTTTTTTTGATGGAGGGAAGAAATTTTATTAACTCTTTGAAGAAAAATGATGTATGTTTTGTCATGATTCCTAACAAACCGAGTAAGAAAATAGAGGATAATGTCCCTAAGGAGATTGATAAGTTTCTCACTGAGTACGGTGATATCATTTTTGATAATGTACCTTATGGTTTTCCACTGAAAACAAGCATTGATCATTGTATGCATCTAATCCCTGGAGTGATTTTATCGAATAAGGCACCTCATCAGTTAACACCTACCGAGAATTAGCAATTGAACTGACAGATTCAAGAGTTTCTAGAGAAAGGTTTGATCAGAGAAAGTTTGAGTCCTTGTGTAGTACCTGCTATATTGGCACCTAAGAAGAATGGAGAATGGAGAATGGAGAATGTGTACTGATTCTAGAAAAATCAATAAGATAACAGTGAAGTATAGGTTTCCTATACTGAGAATGGATGACATAATGGATAGTTTGACTGGAGCAAAGTATTTCACAAAGATTGATTTGAAAAGTGGGTATCATCATATCAAAATCAGAGAAGGTGATGAATGGAAGACTACTCTCAAGAAAAAAGAAGGTTTGTATGAGTGGTTGGTTATGCCTTTTGGTTTAACTAATGCACCGAGTACTTTTATGAGGTTGATGAATGAAGTTTTGAAGAAATTCTTGGGTAAGTTTGTAATTTTATATCTTGATGATATTCTGATATTCAGTAAGACCAGAGAAGAACATTGGTTGCATGTTAGACAAGTTTTGCATAGATTGAAAGAGGAAAAGTTTCTGATAAATTTGAAAAAGTGTTCGTTCATGAAAGAGGAGATTATGTATTTGGGATTTGTTATTTCAGCTGATGATCTGAAGATGGATCCTAAAAAGGTTGAAGCTATTTTGAATTGGCCTACACCTGTGAATGCTAGTGAGGTAAGATCATTTCATGGTTTGGCAAGTTTTTACTGAAAGTTCATAAGGAATTTTAGTTCAATTTGTAATGTTATCACCAAGACTATGAGAGGAGACAAAAGAGAATTCAAGTGGACACATGGAGCTGACAAAATTTTTGAGACTCTGAAGCAAAATTTTGTTGAATTACCTATTTTGGCATTACCTGATTTTAGTAAAGTATTTCAAGTAGAATGTGATGCAAGTGGAAGTGCAATTGGAGCTGTGTTGAGTCAAGAAGGTAAACCTATTTTTTTCTTTAGTGAAAAGTTGAATGATGCTAGAAGAAAATATTCTATGTATGATCAAGAATTCTATGCTATTGTTCAAGCACTGAAGAAATGGAGACATTATTTGATACTGAGTGAATTTGTGTTGTATACTGATCATAAGGCTTTACAATATTTGGGTAATTAGAATAAGTTGAATCAGAGACATATGAAATGGGTTGAGTATTTGTAGAGTTACACATTTGTGATTAAGCATAAGAGTGGAGTCACTAACTGAGTTTTTGATGCATTAAGTAGAAGAAGATCTTTGATGACCGAGATGAAAATTGAAGTTCTTGGTTTTGATGAGATGAGAGATTCTTATGAGTTTGACCTTGATTTTTCTGAGCCATGGAGAAAGTGCAGAGCACCTATTCAAGATCAACAAGATACTAAATGGGATGAATATTTTATTTAGGAAGGTATGTTGTTTAAAGCTATTTAGTTTTGTTCACCGAGAGGAGTAATGAGATCTAATTTGATAAAGGAGAAACATAGTAGTGGTTTGGCTGGACATTTTGGTATTGATAAAACATGGAATTTGCTTAAGGAGAAGTACTATTGGCTACAGTTGTATAAAGATGTTCAAAAATTTGTAAAAAGTTGTGGAATTTGTTAAGTTGAAAAAGGAGTAAGTTAGAATACTGAATTGTATACACCGATTGTTGTTCCTGAGAAACCTTGGATTGACATCAGTATGGATTTTATTCTTGGCTTACTAAAGATAGTAAGAGGTAATGATTTAATATTTGTTGTTGTGGATAGAATTTCAAAGATGGCACATTTTATACCATGTAGAAAGACATCAGATGTAGTACATGTAGTAGATCTTTTCTTTAAGGAAATTGTCAGATTGCATGGATTACTGAGGAGTATTATCTCTGACTAAGATAGTAAATTTGTTGGATACTTTTGGAAAACCCTTTGGAAGAAATTTGGCACTGAGTTGAAATATAGTTCTACATTTCACACACAAACCGATGGACAAACTGAAGTTGTGAATAGAAGTTTGAAAAATCTTTTGAGATGTTTAGTTGGAGACACACCGAGTAATTGGGATTCTGTATTGGCACAAGCAGAGTTTGCATACAATAATTCAATGAATAGGAGTATTGGAAAGACACCATTTGAGATTGTGAATGGCACACAATCAAGAGGAATATCTGATTTGAGAGACATTGCTAATGAGAATAAGAAAGGTGCTGAAGTCGTAAAGTTTGTTGAGTACATGAAAACATTACATGAAGATGTGAAGCTGAAGCTAGAAGACAATAATTAGAAATACAAAGACAGATCTGATAGATCAAGGAGACATAAAAATTTTGATTTTGGTGATGAAGTGATGGTTCATTTGAAGAAAGGTCAATTTCCTATTGGAACATATGGGAAGCTGAAGATGAAGAAGTTTGGACCTTGAAAGATTCTGAAAAAATTTGACAGTGGAAATGCATATGAGATTGAGTTACCTGATGACATGGACATATCACCTATTTTCAACATTGCTGATTTGTATGAGTATCATGAACTTGATGAAGAAGTGATATTACCGACAAAATATCCTAAGAAGTAGAATGATGAAGTTGAATAGATTTTGAAGGAAAGAGTTGGCAAGAGTACAAGAGAAAAATAGTATATGGAATATCTGGTAAAATGAAAGAATAGACCGATGGAATAAATTTCATGGATTTCTCAATCTGAGTTGGATGCAGCTCAGACCAGACCTACCAAATGATTTAGAGAATCATTTAAAAATAACCCCAAGTGTTTGATGCAGGAGCATCTCAAGTCCTTGGCAATCCTGTGTCACCAAAAACAATTTGGGGTTTGTCTATGTTGCTCGGTTCCTACTTTGACCAAGTTGGTTGGTATCTGGTTAGTTTCCTTTGTTTATCGAGTGTGTTTGGTTATCTCCTGGGTAGTCATCTATTTCACTGGCACTCAGCATTGCCTATCTGCTGCTCCATTATCTTGCTCACTAATGGGTTTAGTTTTAGTTTCTATTGTGGCTGACTTTTGCATTTATATTGGATCACAGAGTTAATGTTGGAATCCATCATTGGGAAGTGTGTGGTCCTCGATCTGACCTGTTCCTTCCATTGATTATAGATCTGAAGGCTGACTCAATTTGGTAACTTCTTGTATAAATGTAGTTGTTGGTTTAGAGTTTAGGAGGAAGTTTTTGGGATAGGAGTTGATAGAAGATAGAATTAGAGATTTTGATAGATCCTCGCATGTTTGAGGACTTCTGTATTTCATTGTAATATCTAGCCCTAACCAAGAAGGCCTTGTAGCTTGGCATGTATAGTTCTATTTGATGATAATATATGAGAGATCTGCATTCTCTCTCTCACTATTGTTATTTGTTGCTTCTACATGTGTTGCATAGTCTTGGATCATTAGGGTGTGCCATTGTTTGGATCCTCTTGCTCTCTTCCTTGCATCAGAATGTATGAGATGTAAAGAAGATTGTGAAATTTGTGAGCTTGTGTTTGTTCAATGTAGAGTAGAGAATTAATGGTGTACTTCATTGGAACTGAACAAGCAATGACAGTTGTTGCTGGACAGTTCAAAAGATTGTGTATTTCTTCATATACACTTATGTTGTGAATAGTGAGTTCTAAAAGTGGATTTAACCTTCTTTGGGCAGTGAGCCTAGATAGTGAGACCACCCTTCTTTCTTGACTCTTAAAAGGGTCTGTCCTCTAACAAGGACTATATACTGTAATATTTCAATAAGATCCTAACAGGGCTAGATCTTCTAACAAGGATACTTGTATCGTCAGAAAATGGAAGCACTTCCATTTAGCATTGGTTTAGCCCTTCAAGTAAGTGGTCTAGGGTCATTTCAAGTGCCTTGAGTGGGTATTTGACTAGATCTAGCTTTTTCCCCCTTGTTCTTCTTTTCTCCCTCCTGTTTCCAGTCTCTTTCTGGCAACTTTTTCTAAGAAACTAAGAACTTTGACTTTTTGAGTTAAGGAAGACCTTGTGGTTCAAGGTCAACCTTGACTTTTACCTAGGTCAAGGATGACCTCGACCATGACCTAGGTCAGAGTTGACCTCGACCTCGACCCGAGGTCCAAATTTCAAGTTCTTGAAGTTTTGGGATGTCGGGCTTCAGAAAGTTTTATTTTTCGCTTCTAGGTCGGTTGTTTCAAATTTCAGAATGGTAAACTCTTAAATGATATTTAATCTAGGTCCATTTCTAGGGGTTTTCACTTAATGAGAATTTATTTCTTATATGTTTGCCTCTCTAGAAGTTTGTGCCCTAGATTTGTATCAAAGGAAGCCTTTCTCTCTCATTTTTATATCTTAATTTCACATCCACTTTTTTTGATCAAGAAATTATCAAGTAAGCAAGAAGGAGAAGGAAAGCATCCAAGAATTCATTCCTCTTCAAGAATCCAAGCATTCAATCATTCAAGGATTCAAGCATTCAATTCATCAAGGAGATCCATTGATAGCGATTGAAGGATTCAATCTCTTTGGAGCCCTCTTGTTGAAGATTTCTCCATCCACATCCATTCAAGCTTCTTCCTCATCAAAGATCCATTCAAGGTTGGTGTTGAAGATCTAGTGCAATTGATTTGAGACATCTTACATTTGATTCTACATTCATCCATACTTGTAGATTCAAGGATTCGAATCCTCCACAAAGATTTCAACATAAGCAAGGTGGATAGTTCCATTTACTTTGTTTATACACATTGCAATTTCAATTATATTTCAAGGTTGATTCCAAACTAGGGTTTGACCAAGGCAAACCCCTCATCCAACAAAAAAAACCCATTTTCTTGTAGGAGCAGGTGCGGGAAAGCAAATATCAGTGCAGATCTAAGTACCCTTTTCGGCAAACTTTTAGGATCTGTGAACAGAATTTCCAT